>CAKJTW010000056.1:0-2400000 GCA_917880005.1 Nanger dama
TTTCTAAACTATCTTATGGAGTCTATATTCTTCGTTGTATGCTTACTGAAGTCTGTGTTCTGTTAGCTTAATGATCAGTTGTTTTTACAGTTACCCTAAAAACCTGGAGCTGAGAAATTCAAAAAAGAAGAAAAATCAAGAAAGGAAAAAAATACTCTCACAATCTCTGCTTATTGGTTTGGTATTGGGGCCCTCCTTCAGTGCTTTGCTGGGTCATTTACAACTCTGCCTCAGCTTCTACTTCCTACTTGTGTCAAGCCTGAAGACCAGTCAAAATTAAAGCTTAGGGTCTTCTCAGGCCTTTTCAAGCATGTGTCTTGCCCTTGTTATATACATGGGTTTTTAAAATTCCCTGGTATATATAAAAATTTTTTTAATTTATTTTTTTATTGAAGGATAATTGGTATATAGAATTTTGTTGTTTTCCATCAAACCTCAACATGAATCAGTCATAGGTATACATATATCCCCTACCTTTTGAACCTCCCTCCAGTCTCCTCCCCATCCCACCCCTCTAGGGTGATACAGAGCCCCTGTTTGAGTTCCCTGAGCCATACAGCAAATTCCAGTTGACTATCTATTTTACATATGGTAATATAAGTTTCCATGTTACTCTTTCCATACATCTCACCCTCTCCTCCCCTCTCCCCATGTCCATAAGTTTATTCTCTATGTCTGTTTCTCCATTGCTGACCTGTAAATAAATTCTTCAGTACCATTTTTCTAGATTCCATCTATGTGTGTTAGAATATGACATTTATCTTTCTCTTTCTGACTCACTTCACTCCGTATAATAGGTTCTAGGGTCATCCACCTTATCAGAACTGACTCAAATGCATTCCTTTTATGACTGAGTAATATTCCATTGTGTATGTGTACCACAACTTCGTTATCCATTTATCTGTCAATGGACGTCTAGGTTTCTTCCACGTTCTAGCTATTGTAAATAGTGCTGCAATGGACAGTGGGATACATGTGTCTTTGTCAACCTTGGTTTCCTCAGGGTATATGCCTAGGAGTGGGATTGCTGGGTCATATGGTGGTTTTATTCCTAGTTTTTTAAGGAATCTCCATACCGTCTTCCATAGTGGCTGTATCAATTTACACTCCCATCAACAATGCAAGAGTGTTCCCTTTCTCCACACCGTCTCTAGCATTTATTGTTTGTAGACTTTGGATGATGGCCATTCTGACTGGTGTGAGGTGATATCTCATTGTGGTTTTGATTTGCATTTCTCTAATAATGAGCAATGTTGAGCATCTTTTCATGTATTTGTTAGCCATCTGTATTTCTTCTTTGGAGAAATGTCTGTTTAGGTCTTTTTCCCACTCTTTGATTGGGTTGTTTGTTTTTCTAGCATTGAGCTATATGAGCTGCTTGTACATTTTGGAAATTAATCCTTTGTCAGTTGTTTCGTATGCTATTATTTTCTCTCATTCTGAGGGTTGTCTTTTCACCTTGCTTAGAGTTTCCTTTGCTGTGCTAAAGCTTTTAAGTTTAATCAGGTCCCACTTGTTTACTTTTCTTTTTATTTTTGTTACTCTAGGAGGTGGGTCATAGAGGATCTTGCTTTGATTTATGTCATTGAG
The DNA here is from genome assembly GCA_917880005.1 of Nanger dama. NCBI lineage: Eukaryota > Metazoa > Chordata > Mammalia > Artiodactyla > Bovidae > Nanger > Nanger dama. The sequence goes on from CAKJTW010000056.1 coordinate 1,591, forward strand.
TGTTCTGTCTATGTTTTCTTCTAAGAGTTGTATAGTTTCTGGTCTTACATTTAGGTCTTTAATCCATTTTGAGTTTATCTTTGTGTATGGTGTTAGGAAGTGTTCTAATTTCATTCTTTTACATGTAGCTGTCCAGTTTTCCCAGCACCATTTATTAAAGAGGCTGTCTTTGCCCCATTGTATATTCTGGCCTCCTTTGTCAAAAATAGGGTGCCCATAGGTGCATGGGTTTATTTCTTGGCTTTCTATCTTGTTCCTTTGGTTTCTGGTTTTTTGTTGTTTTTGTTGTTGTTGTTGTTGTTTTTTCCCAGTACCATACTGTCCTGATGATTTTGGCTTTGTAGTATAATCTGAAGTCAGGAAAGTTGATTCCTCCAGCTCCATTCTTCTTTTTCAAGACAGCTTTGGCTATTTGGGGTCTTTTGTGTTTCCATATGAATTGTGAATTTTTTGGTTCTAGTTCTGTGAAAAATGTTATTGGTAATTTGATAGGGATTGCACTGAATCTGTAGATTTCATTTGATAGTATAGTCATTTTCACAATATTGATTCTTCCTACCCAGGAACATGTAATATCTCTCCATCTGTTTATGTCATCTTTGATTTCTTTCATCAATGACTTATAATTTTCTGTGTACAGTACTTTTTCTCCTTATGTAAGTAAGTAAGTGTTAGTTGTTCAGTCGTGCCCAACTCTTTGCAACCCCATGGACTGCAGCCCATCAGACTCCTCTGTCCTTGAGATTTTCCAGGCAAGGATACTGGACTGGGTCTCCATTTACTTCTCCAGGGGATCTTCCCAACCCAGGGATCTAACCTGGGTCTCCTGCACTGCAGGCAGATTCTTTACTGACTGAGCGACAAAAGGTAAGTTTATTCCTAGATATTTAACTCTTTCTGTTGCAATGGTGAATGGGATTGAGTCCTTAATTTCTTTCTGATTTTTCATTGTTAGTATATAGAAATGCAAGTGATTTCTGTGTATTGATTTTGTATCCTGCAACTTTGCTAAATTCATTGATTAACTCTAGTAACTTTCTGATAGTATCTTTAGGGTTTTCTATGTACAGTATTGTATCATCTGCAAAGAGTGAGAGCTTTACTTCTTTTCTGATCTGGATTCCTTTTATTTCTTTTTCTTCCCTGATTTCTGTAGCTAAGACTTCCAGAACTATGTTGAACAATAGTGGTAAAAGTGGACACCCTTGTCTTGTTCCTGATCTTAGGGGGATCAGTTTTTCACCGTTGAGAACAATGTTTGCTGTAGGCTTGTCATTTATGGCCTTTACTATGTTGAGGTAGGTTCCTTCTATGCCCATTTTTTGAAGAGTTTTAATCACAAATGGGTGCTGAATTTTGTCAAAGGCCTTTTCTGCATCTATTGAGATTATAATATGATTTTATCCTTCAATTTATTAGTATAGTGTATCATATTGATTGATTCACATATATTGAAGAATCCTTGTATTCCTCGAATAAACTCAACTTGATCATGGTGTATGAGTTTTTTGATGTGTTGCTGAATTCTGTTAGCTAAAATCTACTTGAGGATTTTTGCATCTATGTTCATCAGTGATATTGGCCTGTAGTTTTCTTTTTGTGTGTTGCCTTTGTCTGGTTTGGGTATCAGGATCATGGTGGTCTTGTAGAATGAGTTTGGAAGTGTTCCTTCCTCTGCAATTTTTTCAAAGAGTCTTAGAAGGATAGGCATTAGCTCTTCTCTAAATGTTTGACAGAATTCTTCTGTGAAGCCATCTGGTCTTGGCCTTTTGTTTTTTTGAGAGATTTTTTATTACAGCTTCAATTTCAGTGCTTGTAATTGGGTTGTTCATAATTTCTATTTCTTCCTGGTTCAGTCTTGGAAGATTGAACTTTTCTGAGAACCTGGCCATTTCTTCCAGGTTATCTGTTTTATTTCCATATAGGTGTTCATATGGTCTCTTATAATCCTTTGTATTTCTGCATTGTCTGCTGTAACCTATCCTTTTTCATTTCTAATTTTGTTGATTTGATTCTTCTCTCTTTTTTTTCTTGATGAGTCTGGCTAAAGGTTTGTCAGTTTTGTTTACCTTCTCAAAGAACCAGCTTTTAGTTTTATTAATCTTTACTATTGTTTCTTTCATTTCTTTTTCATTTATTTCTGCTCAGATCTTTATGATTTCTTTCCTTCTACTATTTTTTTTTTTGTTGTTATTCTTTTTCCAGTTGTTTTAGGTGTAAAGTTAGGTTGCTTACTCTGTGTTTTCCTTGTTTCTTGAGGTAGGATTGTATTGCTTTAAACTTCCCTCTTAGGACTGCTTTTGCTGCATCCCATAGGTTTTGAGTTGTGTTTTCATTGTCACTTGTTTCTAGAAATTTTTTGATTTCCCTTTTGATTTCTTCAGCAGCCTGTTGGTTATTTAGAAATGTGCTGTTTAATCTCCATGTGTTTGTGTTTCTTACAGTTTTTTTTTTTTCTTGTGCTTGATATCTAGTCTCTTAGCATTGTGGTCAGAGAAGATGCCTGATACAATTTCAATTTTCTTAATTTACTGAGGTTCGATTTGTGACCCAAGATGTGGTATATCCTGAAGAATGTTCCAGTTGCACTTGAGAAGAAGGTGTATTCTTCTGCATTTTGGTGGTATGTCCTGAAGATATCAGTGAGATCCATCTCATCTAATGCATCATTTAAGACTTGTGTTTCCTTATTAATTTTCTGTTTTGATGATCTGTCCATTAGTGTGAGCAGGGTGTTAATGTTTCCTACTATTGTGTTACTGTCAATTTCTCCTTTTAGGTCTGTTAGTGTTTGTCTTATGTATTGAGGTGCTCCTATGCAGGATGCATAGATATTTACAATTGTTTTGTCTTTCTCTTGGATAGATCCTTTGATCATTATGTAGTGTCCTTCCTTATCTCTTGTGATTGTCTTTATTTTGTCTAATATGAGGATTGCTACTCCAGCTTTCTTTTACTTCCAATTTGCATGGAATATATTTTTCCATCCTCTCACTTTCAGTCTATATGTGTCTTGAGGTCTGAAGTGGGTTTCTTGTAGACAGCATATATATGGGTCTTGTTTTTGTATCCCTTCAACCAGTCTGTGTCTTTTGGTTGAAGCATTTAATCCATTCACATTTAAAATAATTATTGATATATATGTTCCTATTGCCATTATCTTAATTGTTTGGGGTTGATTTTGTAGATCTTTCTTCTTTTCTTGTATTTCTTGATTATGTAAGTTCCTTTAACATTTGTTGTAAAGCTGGTTTGATTTCAGCTTTAAATTTACTGGAGGTTTGATTTGTGACCCAAGATGTTGTCTATCCTGGAGAATGTTGCACGTGCACTTGAGAAGAAGGTGTATTCTTCTGCATTTGGCTGTTATGTCCTGAAGATATCAATGAGATCCATCTCATCTAATGTTCTTCTATGAATTCTTTTAACTTCAGCTTGTCTGAAAGGCTTTTTATTTCTCCATCAATTTTGAATGAGATCCTAGTAACCTTGGTTGTAGATTTTCCCCTGTCAGTACTTTAAATAAATCCTTCCATTCCCTCCTGGCCTGCAGAGTTTTTGCTGAAAGATCAGCTGTTAAGCATATTTGGTTTCCCTTGTATGTTACTTGTTGCTTCTCCCTTGCTGCCTTTAATATTCTTTCTGTGTGTTTAGTCTTTGTTAGTTTGATTAGTATGTGTCTTGGCATGTTTCTCCTTGGGTTTATCCTGTATGGGACTCTTTGTGCCTCTTGGACTTGATTGACTATTTCCTTTTCCATGTTGGGGAAATTTTCAACTATAATTTCTTCAAAAATTTTCTCATACAAGCTTTCTTTTTCTCTTCTTCTTCTGGGACCCCTATAATTCAAATGTTGGTGCTTTTGATATTGTCCCAGAAGTCTCTGAGATTATCCTCAGTTCTTTTCATTCTTTTACCTTATTCTGCTCTTCAGAAGTTATTTCCACCATTTTATCTTCCAGATCACTGATTCGTTCTTCTGCTTCAGATATTCTGCTATTGATTCCTCCTAGAGTATTTTTAATTTCAGTATTTGTGTTGTTTATCTCTGTATGTTTATTCTTTAATTCTTCTAGGTCTTTGTTAATTGATTCTTGCATTTTCTCCATTTCTTTTCCAAGGTTTTTTTTTTTTTTTAATCATCTTTACTATCATTATTCTGAATTATTTTTCAAGTAGTTTGCCTATTCCCTCTTCATTTATTTGGACTTCTATGTTTCTAGTTTGTTCCTTCATTTGTGTAGTATTTCTCTTTCTTTTTATTATTATTATTATTTTTAACTTAATGTGTTTGAGGTCTCCTTTTCCCAGGCTTCAAGGTTGAATTCTTTCTTCCTTTTGTTTTCTGCCCTCCTAAGGTTGGTCCAGTGGTTTTTGTAATCTTCTTATAGGATGAGATTTGTGCTGAGCTTTTGTTTGTTTTTCTTCTGATGGGCAAGGCTGAGTGAGCTGGTAATCCTGTCTGTTGGTGATTGGGTTTGTATTTTTGTGTTGTTTGTTGTTTAGGTGAGGTATCCTGCACAGGGTGCTACTGGTGGTGGATGAAGCCAAGTCTTGTGTTCCAGTGGTTTCCTTTGTGTGAATTCTCACTATTTAATACCCCCTCCAGGTTAGTTCTCTGGTGGCCTAGGGTCTTGGAGTCAGTGCTCCCACTCCAAAGGCTCAGGGCTTGATCTCAAGTTTTGCGTGGGTCTATATATTCTTTATTGCTGGTCAGATACTCCTGTCTGCTCTCAACTGGTGTTCTGCATGCACTTCTTTGTCTGTCTGAAGGTGTATTCTTGGTGTATCCATGGAGAGAGATGTACTCCATGATCACCTACTCCTCCGCCATCTTGTTCTCCCCCATAAAAACTTTTGATAGTCCTTATTCTCACACATATCACCTGCCCAGTCTCTTCCTTCCCAGGCTTCTAGATCTATTGTTTGTCTATGTTGTCCTTTGTCCCAGGCTGCTGTGCCCAAAACCTTTGTATTTAAACACTTTTGGTAATATCCTCCCTGGAAGCCACCTGACCTTACCTGAGGGAACCTCTAGACAGGTTGAGATCTATAACACAATTCTTTAAGAGTAAGGTCCATATTGCTCCCTTTGGGACTAACAACTTATCAGTTGCGCCAGGTACTGTCCTCACAGCTGCTGCTGATCTGGGGTGTGGTGGATGGTAACTGAATGATTTAAAACACCATAGCACTTTCTTGCTGCTGTTGCTGCTGCTAAGTCGCTTCAGCCATGTCTGACACTGTGTTGACCCCATAGACGGCAGCCCAACAGGCTCCCCCGTCCCTGGGATTCTCCAGGCAAGAACACTGGAATGAGTTGCCATTTCCTTCTCCAATGCATGAAAGTAAAAAGTGAAAGTGAAGTCACTCAGTCGTGTCCGACTCTTCACTACCCCATTGACTGCAGCCTATTAGGTTCCTCCGCCCATGGGATTTTCCAGGCAAGAGTACTGGAGTGGGTTGCCATTCCCCTCTCTGAGCACTTTCTTTCTACAAAGCAATATCTTTCTTTAGCAAATTTTGGTGTTTTAAGTCCCATTGGATTTTGTTTTGTTTTTGTTTGTTTGTTTGTTTGTTTTACTAGATTGCAGAGCTTTTCTAAAGTTAATTCTGATAGTTTTTCTAGCTTAGTTGTTGCTTTTGGGGAGGGTTGCCTTTGACTGTGTGGATCACAATAAACTGTGGAAAATTCTGAAAGAGATGGGAATACCAGACCACCTGACCTGCCTCTTGAGAAATCTGTATGCAGGTCAGGAAACAACAGTTAGAACTGGACATGGAACAGCAGACTGGTTCCAAATAGGAAAAGGAGTACATCAAGGCTTTATATTGTCACTCTGCTTATTTAACTTATATGCAGAGTACATCATGAGAAACGCTGGACTGAAAGAAGCACAAGCTGAAATCAAGATTGCCGGGAGAAATATCAATAACCTCAGATATGCAGATGACACCACCCTTATGGCAGAAAGTGAAGAGGAACTAAAAAGCCTCCTTATGGAAGAAAGTGAAGAGGAACTAAAAAGCCTCTTGATGAAAATGAAAGAGGAGAGTGAAAACGTTGGCTTAAAGCTCAACATTCAGAAAACGAAGATCGTGGCATCTGGTCCCATCACTTCATGGGAAATAGATGGGGAAACAGTGGAAACAGTGTCAGACTTTATTTTGGAGGCTCCAAAATCACTGCAGATGGTGACTGCAGCCATGAAATTAAAAGACGCTTACTCCTTGGAAGGAAAGTTATGACCAACCTAGATAGCATATTCAAAAGCAGAGACATTACTTTGCCGACGAAGGTCCGTCTAGTCAAGGCTATGGTTTTTCCTGTGGCCATGTATGGATGTGAGAGTTGGACTGTGAAGAAGGCTGAGTGCCGAAGAATTGATGCTTTTGAACTGTGGTGTTGGAGAAGACTCTTGAGAGTCCCTTGGACTGCAAGGAGATCCAACCAGTCCATTCTGAAGGAGATCAGCCCTGGGATTTCTTTGGAAGGAATGATGCTAAAGCTGAAACTCCAGTACTTTGGCCACCTCATGAGAAGAGTTGACTCATTGGAAAGGATTCTGATGCTGGGAGGGATTAGGGGCAGGAGGCGAAGGGTACGACAGAGGATGAGATGGCTGGATGGCATCACTGACTCGATGGACGTGAGTCTGAGTGAACTCCGGGGGTTGGTAATGGACAAGGAGGCCTGGCGTGCTGCGATTCATGGGTTTTGAAGAGTCAGACACGACTGAGTGACTGAACTGAACTCTGTACCTAGAGTGCCCTATTACCTAATTTTCAGTGATTGATCTATCCTAACTCTTGAAATACTACCCCTGCTAGTTATGAGTACTACTTGCAATCCGAGGACTGAAGGCTCTAGAATTTACAAACAGTCAATTTTTTAGGGGTAACAGAGGGGATTGGTTAGAGAAGCAGACTAGGGAACTTTTCTTTAAGCCATGTTTGCGAAGCGCATTGCATAAATTTGAGAAAACACCATTTTTTAATATCACGGATGCATGAGAACTGATGGAAATTATGTGGCAAGGTATTAAATCCTTCCCAGGCCTCTTAGTGCTGTGGAAGTAGCAAGTGGTTCTTTGACTGGGGAGCTGCTTCTAAGACTACATTTGAGGATAGGAAGATGAGCCTGGTCAAATAACAATAGTCCCTTATTGAGATGGACTTGGGAGTCAAGCAAACTGTCTAAATGTTGGTTTAAGTCCAGGGTTTAGCAAGCCTTACTATCATTCGGTTTGGCGGCTGAAGGCAGTATATAGCTGACTCATGTGTAACAGCCAGAGCTAAGATTTCTCAGATATTTTCCTTACTCCACTCTCAGCCCTGCCCTGCTGTTCTCCATGGTCTCTGAGGTTTATTGAAAACCATTGTGCTCTGGATCTATCTGCTCTGAATGGATGCCAATCTGGGTCAAAAGGAACTCACTATCCATGCACATTGATGCCTATCCTATGGCCACTAGGGGGCAGCTGGGCTTTGGAGACTATTACACCACCACCCTGCCCCCTCAAAACTAATTTTGAATGGCAGCTTCTAAATTTCTTCTGATAACTTTGCCCTGGAGTCTGAAGTGCACTGCAGGAAAGTGGGCAACTTTTCAAATCACATGATTCAGACATAGTCATCAAGTTACTCCTTGGACCAACAGGATATCCAAGTCTGGCTGTTGTGTTAGAATGTGAGAATGTCAGCACTGGGGGACCCTTGGAGGATCACCTAGGCCAGGTTCGGGGGCTTGAGGATTTGTTTTTATTTTTTTCATTTTTTAAATAAGACGCAACTCTTTTGATTAAAGGATAGTGGTGATGGTTGATAGTGGTGATGGTTGACAGGAGGAGGACCTGGGCTCAACCTCAGCCTGCAGAGATGCCTCAGAACTCTAGGGCAGTGTGGTCCAACTTTCAGTCCTACTCAGAGCACCTATATAATTATACATTATCTACCAGCCAGTGTGATAATATTTATTTAATATGTTTCTTTAAATTGACTCATTTTTTCTTAAATAAATCCAGCATCATACTATGTAGTATAGATTTAATGTCTTAAGCATATTTTTCTAATTCATATTAAAATAAATCCACAGCTATTGAAATGTAAGATTTATTTTTGATAGCACTTAAAATTGTCTCTTGTCCTTGTATTGCACGTCAGGAAATGACCTTATGGCACCAAAGAACACAGTCGAGAAAGTACTTGTCCTAGTTCATTCTGTTGTCAGGGAAAGACACTAAAAGACCCAGAAAGGATAGGGAGTTATCTGAGGCCACACAGTGACAGAGCTGGGACTTAAATCCAAGTCTACTGACGCCCAGTCCTTTGTTCCTTTCACTGTATCATATTCTAAGGGTATTAGGAAGCCCCTTCACTATCCAGAATCTCCTGTGGGAAAGAAGGAAGGACAGGAAGAAGAAGAAATGCTATTTGTTTATTGAACTGGGACTGCTACAGAACCTGTGGCTCTGGAGTCCCAAGGCAGGTGTGGGGGTACAATGATTTCCCATGTCTCTCTAGGTCAAGTACCTGTGAGGTCTCATCTTCCAAATCCTAGTCTCATTTGCTCATACACACAACATGAAATTATAGAACACCTATTACATGCCTGAGAAGATAAAAAGGAACTTAAATGCCAGTGGGTGAAACATCTCAGCAAACAGCTGATTAGAGTGCTGGGATGGGGAACATAGGTTGCTGCAAGAGCAGAGAAAGGCTTGATGAAAGTGGGGAGGGGGAGGAGAGTGGGCACGAGCCCTGCCCTACACAACTTCAGAAGCCCTAGTCCAAAGGCTTGAATTTCTCTTCTTTCAACCATGGAGACTGATAGGTGTTAAATACCCTTTAACGTCTAGAGTTGCAAGGCCATATCCATAGAGTCTTTTGCTTTTTTAACCACTGACATTTGTCACCAATGTTCCTTCCTTTACCCTACTCCTTCATATTGGTTGCAAACACAGGACTCACTCTGCAAACAGAAATGAACAAATTGAATGTGACCAGAAAACTCAACTCCAAAAGTACTTACTGCTGGGCTGTGGCTCCTCCCAAACTCCTCCCCTGCCCAGACTTGTTCATGGGGCACTTCAAAAAAAAATGTGTTGGAAATGAGTCTGTAACTGATTAGTAATGTCTGATTCTGATAACCGACCCAGGGATTGAACCCAGGTCTCCTGCACTGTAGGCAGATGCTTTACCATCTGAGCCACCAGGAAAGTCCTGATTCTGATAACCGTATTTGGCTTTCCATAGTTGGATGAGAAATTGGGGATCCATTCCCAGCCCCATCATACATACGGTGCTTCCCCAGAAACCTGGACTGGGCATAGGGATTTTGTTGCTGATTGGCTGGCATGGCCTTAAGGCCACGTTTATCATCATCTCTGCTTCCCCACATATCCTCCAAAAGCTTCAAAAACCTAAAAGGAAGAAGTCCTGAAATGTTGTTTCTTTCATAAGTGTCCCCTGGATTGGTACCTCACAGCTAGAAAAGTGTTCACCTTGATGGAGCTCTACCGATATAGGTACCAGACTTAGCCACCCTGGTAAAACTGGCACCATTGAGGCAATGAGTAGAAAAAGTCCAGACCAACCACAGCATCAGACTCATCTCCAACTGTCTCTCCCCACTTCTCTCTTCAGGATCCTTCTTCCCCTTTGTTGTTTTCTCTGTAGTTCTTTCTCACTCCATTCACATCCCCAGGGAACTCAACTACCCCAGCCTTCACCAATCTGATAAATTCATTTGTGGTGGGAAAATTTCTGGATGGAGATAAGAAAACAAGGGTTCAAGTCTTGGTTTTTTCACTTCCCTAGTTGTGTAACTTTGAACAAAAGAATTTCACCTCTCTGACCATCAGTTTCTTCTTTGCAAGACAGGCATGATAACCCCTGACCCACTTACCTCAGAAAACTGCTATACAGATCAAAGGGGATACTGGACATGAAGTTGCTTTGTGAAAAGCCAGTCACAATATACATATGAAATGTTAAGTGAGTCACATCTGTTTGGGCACTGGTATTTTGAAAGAGCATAACTTGAAGGAACCAGCCATTAATACAGCATTTTAAACATCAGGACAGGATGGGATAGATGGTGGAGGCTCAAGCCACTTTGTTGACTTGATCAATCATGTGACAGTCAATAATTAAGCATCTACCATGTGTTAGGCATCCTTCTAGATACTGGAGATAATAGTCCCTGCTCCCATGAAACTGACATCCTAGGAGCATGGCAGGTACCTAAGTAAAATAGCCCTTGTCCTTCTGGCCTAGGAAACTGAATCCAAAGTCTAGTTCTGAGCCTAACGGCTATGGAAGAGCTTTCAATGACTTGATTTAATCCTTTCCACATAAAATGTATTTTAGCATTAATTTGACATTATCAACCATTTGCTGAGGTCCTGTGTAGATTCAAAGTAATGTGTCATATATTCAATAACATGCATTTAATTCAACAAATGTTTATTGAGAAGCTACTATGTGCTTGTCACTCTGTAAGTGTGGGAATAGTAAATGGAGAAGGGTGTGCAGAATTAAACAAGGTAGAATTTCTGTCCTTGAAGAGCTTCTAGCCAAGTAAAAGAGGTAATTACAAGAAGATAGGCCCATGACACAAATCTGGTGTTGCCTTAACAGTTTGCTCAGTAATGCATGAAAATAGATGCCAAATAAAAGTGAAATATAATTGAGTGCGAGTGCTATGATAATTCTGAGGAGACATTTATGAGGCATATACAATAGGAAAAGCCTCATGAAAAAGGTGATATTTGAGCCGAATCCTAAAGGTAGAATATATTTTTAGTAAGTATGCTGCTGCTGCTAAGTTGCTTCAGTCATGTCCGACTCTGTGCGACCCCATAGACAGTAGCCCACCAGGCTCCCCCATCCCTGGGATTCTCCAGGCAAGAACACTGGAGTGGGTTGCCATTTCCTTCTCCAATGCAGGAAAGTGAAAAGTGAAAGTAAAGTCGCTCAGTCGTGTCCGACTCCTAGCAGCCCCATAGACTGCAGCCCACCAGGCCCCTCCATCCATGAGATTTTCCAGGCAAGAGTACTGGAGTGGGGTGCCATTGCCTTCTCTGTTTAGTAAGTATAAAAGGAAGTAAATCACCCGCCAAATGGTCACAAGTAAAAAGATGAAAATTCCAAGAGGATAAATAAATGTTTCATAAATATATTAAAAGTACTCAACCTTTTAATCAGGGAAATAAAATAAAAGCCACAATATCATTTACACCAGAATAAATAAAATGAAAAAGATTGACAATACCAAGTATTGTCAAGGATGTAGAGTGACTACTAGTGAGAGTACATATTGAAATAATCACTTCAGAAAATTGTTAATCAGCATCAACTAAAATGTAAAGATATGCATGCCTTATGAGCTAGTAGTTCCACTTCCTAAATATACATCTAACAGAAATGCAGACATATGTGTGACACCAGTCATTATAGTCAAAGACTGGAAACAACCCGAACATCCATGTCCATGTAGTTGTTCAGTTGCCAGTAGTGTCTGACTCTTTGTGACCCTATGGACTCTAGCACACCAGGCCTCCCTGTCCCTTACCATCTCCCAGAGTTTGCCCAAGTTCATGTTCATTGGATTGGTGAAGCCATCCAGCCATCTCATCTGACACCCTCTTCTCCTTCTGCCCTCAATCTTTCCCAGTATCAGGGACTTTTCCAATGAATCAACTGTTCACATCAGATGACCAAAATACTGGAGCTTCAGCTTCAGCATCAGACCTTCCAGTGAATATTCAGGGTTGATCTCCCTTAAGATTGACTGGTTTGATGTCCTTGCTGTCCAAGGAACTTTCAGGAGTCTTTTCCAGCATCACAGTTTGAAGGCATCAATTCTTCAGCCCTCTGCCTTCTTTATGGTCCAGCTCTCACAACTGTACATGACCACTGGGAAGACCACAGTGGACCTTTGTCAACAGAGTAATAATGTCTCTGCTTTTCAACATACTGTCTAGGTTTGTCATTGCTTTCCTGCCAAGAAGCAATCATCTTCTGAATTCATGGCTGCAGTCATCATCCGTAATGGCACCCCCACTCCAGTACTCTTTTGCCTAGAAAATCCCATGGACAGAGGAGCCTGGCAAGCTTCAGTCCATGGGGTCTCTAAGAGTCGGACACAACTCAGCGACTTCACTTTCACTTTTCACTTCCATACATTGGAGAAGGAAATGGCAACCCACTGCAGTGTTCTTGCCTGGAGAATCCCAGGGATGGGGGAGCCTGGTGGGCTGCCATCTATGGGGTTGCACAGAGTCGGACACGACTGAAGCGACTTAGCAGCAGCAGCAGCAGCAGTCATCATCCGTAGTGATTTTGGAGCCCAAGAAGAGGAAATCTGTCACTACTTCCACCTTTTCGCCTTCTATTTGCCATGAAGTAATGGGGCTGGATGCCATGATCTTAGTTGTTGTTGTTGTTGTTTTTAATATTTAGTCTTAAGTCAGCTCTTTCACTCTCCTCCTTCACCCTCATCAAGAGGTCTTTAGTTCCTCTTCGCTTTTGCCATTAGAGGGGTATCATCCGCATATCTGAAGTTGTTGATGTTTATCTTGATGCCTATCCTGCCTATCTTGATGCCAGCTTGTAACTCATCCAGCCCGGCATTTCTCATGATGTGCTTAGCACACAGGTTAAACAAACAGGGTGACAGCAGACAGCCCTGTCATACTCCTTTCTCAATCCTGAACCAATCAGTTGTTCCATACAGGGTTCTAACTGTTGCTTCTTGACCCACATACAGGTTTCTCAGGAGATAGGTTAAGATGGTTCGGTTGGTATTCCCATCTCTCTAAAAGCTTTCCACAGTTTGTCATAATCCACACAGTCAAAGGCTTTAGTATAGTCGATGAAACAGAGATATTTTTTGAAATTCCCTTGCTTTCTCTATAATCCAGCAAATGTTGGCAATTTGATCTCTAGTTCCTCTTCCTTTTCTAAACCTAGCTTGGACATCTGGAAGTTCTTGGTTTGCATAATGCTGAAGCCTAGCATGCAAGATTTTAAGCATGACCTTACTAGCATGGGAGATGTGTGCAACTGTCTGATGGTTAGCACATTCTTTGGTCCTACCCTTCTTGGGGATTTGGATGAGGATTAACTTTTCCCAGTCAATGTAGTATATTCATTCAATAAAATAATATGCAGCAATGAAAATGAATGAACTATGGTTACACTCAAAATTGATGACTCTCAGAAACATAGAATTGAAGGAATGAAGCCAGACACAAAAGAGTACACAAGTATGATTCCGTTTATATAAAGTATAAAAATTAGATAAAATTAATCTGTGCTAACAGAGATCAGGATAGTGGTTACCACCACAGCAGAAGGAGAGGGTGTAACTCTAAGTAGGCACAAAGGGGGCATCTAGGTTGCTAGTAATGATACAGTTACTGGGATATGGGGGCTGGTTAAATGGGAGTGTCCCATTTGTGAAATCCAATGATATGTACACATTCACTTTTCTACACAGATGAGCTAATAGTAAAAATAGAAGAAACCAAAAAGTCCAATGGAGCAAATGGAAGTCTTTCCAAATAGCATAAGAATAATATGATATCCATATCACACACAAATATTCATTTGAAATGGGTCATAAGTCTAAATGTATTATCTGAAATCATAAAACTTTCAGAGGAAAACATAGAAGAATATATATGACTTGCAGACATGCATTGATCTCTTAAACAAGTCACAGAAAGATACTCAAACAAGGAAAAAGAGACTAAACTAGATTTTGTTGATATTAAAAATGTCTACTCATCAAAAGGCATTGTCAAGAAAATTGGTAATCAATCTGTAGACTGGGAGAAAAATTTGCAAAACATACATCTGACAAAGGATTCAGGCCATGTAAAGTTCTCCTAAAACTCAATAATAAAAGATGGACAACTTAATTTAAAAGTACACAGGGAATTCCCTCACAGTCTAGTGGTTAGGACTTGGTGTTTTCACTGTGGTGCCCAAGGTTCAACCCCTGGTTGGGGAACTAAGATTCCATAAGCCATGTGGCATAGCCAAGAAATAAAAGAATTTTTTTAAAAATACATAAATTTGGCATTAAGAATATAAAAATATTTGAACATACACTTCACAAAAGATAAAGCCAATAAAGACATGAAAAAAAAACCTCAACATCATTAGTCATCAAGGAATTTCAAGTTAAAACCACAACTCGTCTACTGCTGCTGCTGCTGCTGCTGCTAAGTCACTTCAGTCGTGTCTGACTCTGTGTGAGCCCATAGACGGCAGCCCACCAGGCTCCCCGTCCCTGGGATTCTCCAGGCAAGAACACTGGAGTGGCTTGTCATTTCCTTCTCCAATGCATGAAAGTGAAAGATGAAAGTGAAGTCACTCAGTCGTGTCCGACCCCCAGCGACCCCCTGGACTGCAGCCCACCAGGCTCCTCATCCATGGGATTCTCCAAGCAAGAGCACTAGAGTGGGGTGCCATTGCCCTCTCCAACTCGTCTACTAGAATGACTAAAATGAAAAAAAAAAATTAAGTGAAAATACCAAACACTGGTGAGAATATGGAGTAACTGGAACTCACACTGCTGGTAGTAGTAGTATAAAATGGAACAACTTATTCTGACACAGTTCTGACAGTGTCTTATAGTTGAACATCTGTCTTACTGTATGACCTGACATTTCCACTTCTAGGTATCTACCCAAAATAAATGAAAATATGTCCATGAAAAATAATTCATAGCAGCCTTCTTCATAAAAGCTGTAAGCTAGAAACAACTCAGAAGCCCATCAATTGGTGAATTCAATACAAATACAGTGGAATACTACCCAGCACAATGCAGCTAAATCTCAAAAGCATTATGCTGTGAAAGATACTATGTTCAAAACCTACAAGCTGAATTATTCCTTTTATATGAATCTCTAAAAAGGAACAACTAATCCATGGTGGTTCTCACGAGGGTGAGAGGGGGTGGCTTTGACTGGGAAGGCCCATGAAGGAAGTTTGCAGGATGATGGTAATGTTCTTAATAGGGGTTTGGGTTCAGTTCAGTTCAGTTCAGTCACTCAGTCGTGTCTGACTCTTTGCCACCCCATGAATCGCAGCAAACCAGGCCTCCCTGTCCATCACCAACTCCCAGAGTTCACTCAGACTCACGTCCATCGAGTCAGTGATGCCATCCAGCCATTTCATCTTCTGTTGTCCCCTTCTCCTCCTGCCCCCAACCCCTCCCAGCATCAGAGTCTTTTCCAATGAGTCTACTCTTCGCATCAGGTGGCCAAAGTACTGGAGTTTCAGCTTTAGCATCATTCCTTCCAAAGAAATCCCAGGGCTGATCTCCTTCAGAATGGACTGGTTGGATCTCCTTGCAGTCCAAGGGACTCTCAAGAGTCTTCTCCAACACCACAGTTCAAAAACATCAATTCTTCAGGGTTTGGGTTAGTACTTGTCAAAACTCAGCAAATGTTTTCTTAAGGTTTATGTATTATCCTACATGTAACTTTTACCCCAAAAAGAAAAACTGTAAGAAAATTGAACTCTAATAATATACATACAGAAATATTGAGGGAAAAATGTATACTTATGTCTTCAATTTACTTTGAAATGCATTAAAAATAATATGGATTCATAGATCAACAAAGAATTGGGTAGACAGGTATGTGATAAAACAAATAGAGTAAAATGTTAATGTAGAATCCAGTGATGAGTATACAGGTGTTCATGGTAAATGTATTTCAACTTTGGGGGGTTGAGTTGAGAAAAGGAGACAAAGGCATTTGGGAGAAAGGAAAGAGCTCTGGGAAGTGGTCCAGAAACAAATTAGAGAATTGACCAGACCCCAGATACGGAGGGGCCCAGTGGGGCAGCTCAGGAATCTGGAGTTTAATTTTTAAGCAGTGAGGAATCATTTCAGATTTTTAAGGAGTTAAATGACATTATAAGAGGTAGTGTGGCATGGAGAAATGTTCTGTGATTAAGAGCTAAGAAAGAAGGTTTCTGGTCTCACTTACAGCATGACCTTGGGCAAGTGGATTAATATCTCCAAGTCTCAGAAAGATTCAACAAAATATACCCTTCCTCCTTTGTCTCCTCCATCCAAAAAGAGGCCCTCGGGAAACAGAGTTTAATTGAGCACAGAAGGAACTCTGTAAGTATGTACTGAAGGAGAAAAATAAACTTCTTCTTTGTCCTTCCCCTCCACCCAAATCCCTTGCCCCTGCCCCTTGCACCCTTGCTCCTGCTCCATTTGAATGGTTTTTCCTGCCATTTAACTGGCTTTCTTTACCTGCAAGATCAGCAAGTTAGACTTGAAACTTGGCCCCTGGGCCAGAGCATACCAGTCACTTTGCTCTAACTCAGCTGCTGATACTTGATTCTGGCCTTAATGCTCACTACTGTTTCATCCTCTGTCTCTTACTTTCTAGAAATTTCCTGTGTAAGGGCCTTAGGGTTTCTAAAGGCCTTAGGTCTGTGGCTATCTTAGAGTCTGAAAAGCTACCCCAAAGAAATGGATCAGGAAATGTCTGAGAATGCAGACACACTTTGTCTACTCCAAGCCTTCCCACTGCTAACCTGAACCCCACCCTATCCCCACACAGGTCTCCCCCATTTGGCCCTCCTATATTCTCCTCAGCAGTTAGTGTCTCTACCACTCACCTGGTGTTAAGGGAGTTATATTTCTGGATGTGTTTGACTTACCTTTTTGGCTAGACTGAATTCTTAGGAGGACAAATGGGTATAGGGCAGACAAAAGATCCTGTAAAGCCAGAGCACTTCTTAAATTGAACAAAACAAAACAAAAACTTGCCAGATGTAATACCCCAAAGACTTTACTAAAAGAAGCTTCTTGATGTGATGAGGAACTCCCATATCTCAACATATCTCTGACACTACACTTTCTTCTTGAAGTTTCTCACTGTTTATTCTCCTTTAACAGTCTGACCTAAAGCCTGGCACAGAACTTCATGTGCCATAGAACAGAGGAGACTAAACTGAAATGTTCAGCAAGACACTAGAAAAGGGAAGGAAATAACAAAAGGGAAATAAAAACCAACAGTACCACAGAGCTAGATAATTCTGGCTTCAAATATATGGCTTGATCTTAAGGCTAGCAATTCCTGATTGTATAATAGTTGCTCAATAAATATTTGTGAATGAATACCTATCCACAATGGAAGTGAGACACCATTCTTATCCCTAAGGAAGTTAGGTTCTAGTGAGGAGATGTGTTAAATGGATAATTTTAATACAATTTCATAAGTGCTGTGATAGAGGTGTTAGTGATTAAAAATCACAGACTCTGGAGCTAGACTGCCACAGTGTGAATCACAGATCCTCGGGTAAATGATTTAACTTTTCCCTGTGTTAACTGTAAAATGATGCCCCTGCCTTATATGTATGTATGTCATATTGATGTTCACAGGATTTGAGGTAATTAGAAGGAAAAGCTTAGGTAATTTAGAAATCACCTTAAGTAAGTCCTACTGCTTCTTTAGGCTTCAGTGTTCCCATCTGTATAATGAGGAGACTGGATTTTGTGGAAGGTACCTTCCAGCTCTGACAGCTAGGTTCTAGATTCTGGAGTTGAACCAATGCCAAAGAACACTATGTTGTATTCTTCTTTTTCCAGTGAAAGCATTCTGCAAACCATCTTGTTGTTAACATTTATTGAGCATTTACTACATGCTAACATTTATTTCCAGGTGCTGTGCCAGCTGCTTTCCATATCTTATTTCTCATCCTTACAATAAACCTTAACAATAAGCCTCTTCTCTATTGTTTATAGTCAGTCTCCTACATACAAATGAGTTCTGTTCCAAGAGCATGTTCATAAGCCCCATTTGTTCATAGGTCTAACAAAGTGAGCCTAGGTTTCCAACTAACACAATCAGCTATCTAGTACTGTACTGTAATAGGTTTATAATACTTTTCACACAAATAATACATTAAAAACAAACACACAAAAAATACAGAAAACATTTTTAACCTTACAGTGCAGTACTTTGAAAAGTACAGTAGTACAGTACAACAGCTGGCATACAGTGGCTGGCATCGAGTGAACAGGCAAGAAGAGTTACTGACTGGAGGAGGGAGAAGAGGTGGGAGATGGTAGAACTGAAGGACTGTCAGCAGTAGGAGATGGAAGGAAAGCTGCAATTTCACTCACACCTAACGTTGTTGTAATATACATCCACATCTTTGAAAGTTCGCAATTTGAAGGTTTGTATGTAGGGTACTTACTGTATGGGCTTTGTTACACTAAATAGTTTAATTAATTAATTGCACCCTATTTGTATCAGGCATTTGTGTTAAATCCTAAGGATATAAAGATAAATAATGCTGAATCTATGCTCAAGGAGGTCACAGACTAGGAGAGGAAACCAATATAAAGGGCAAGGCTCATACTTACACTGCATTGTAACCATATACTTAAGACATTTCTGTTTGAGTGCCACAAGGGAGCCACTCCTCAGGATGGGAATCTTTTAGCCAAGATTTAGCACAATGTTTAGAAGATGGTAGGCTCTCAGTTGGGCTTCCCAGGTGACACAGTGGTAGAGAACCCGCCTGCCAATACAGGAGATGCAAGAGAGACAGGTTTGATCCCTAGGAAAATCCCCTGAAGGACATGGCACCCCACTCCAATATTCTTGCCTAAAAAATTCCATGGACAGAGGAGCTTGGCAGCCTACAATCTGTGGAGTCACTGAGCAACTGAGCAAGCATGCACGCACACACACACATGGATTCTCAATAAATACTCTTGAATAAATGAAAAATTAATTAACAAAAGGCTTTTTAAAAACCCATTCCATTTCTACCTTAGATATGATCAATAAACTAATCCATTTCACCCTTTCTCTCACTTCAAGCTTTGCTGCTCTGTACTAGCTCTCAGAGGGTTAAATCCCATCTCATTGTTCTTTATAAAGCTCCTGCTGCTTCTGTCATCTTTCTCCTCTATGCCTGCTCTAATAATAGACCAACGATTGAGCAGAATTGCTTCCTTGGCATTCAGGAAGCAGGCTTCATGCATATGGTCAATTGATTTGTTTTTAATGTACCTATTATTATGAATAGCCTGCTGGCTCAAACTGAAATCAGGCTACATCCAATATCTTTTTCCTTCCATGCCTCCACTGTGGCTCCTAGGAGGTGTCAACATTCAATTTCCTTTCCCAGTAAGAAAGATTTCCATCAGTACTCTTTCCTGATTCTGAACAACAAAACCTAAGTCTTCTTTGCCTTTGGACTTCTTTTGCCATCACCATTTCTTTTGCCACTACAAGCATCCTGGCTTCTTTTCACAATCAATCTTACTTGGCTGTCAATTACAAGGTGGTGCCGTGTCATCAGAACTCTTCAGTTACCCTTATAGAGATAAATAAAGAAAAGTGAACAAAGGAAGGAAAAATTATGTACTCATCTTGAGAAGGGCTTCCCAGGTGGTTCAGTGGGTAAAGAATATGCCTGCAATGCAGAAGATGCAGAAAATGCAGGTTTGATTCCTGGGATGGGGAAGATCCCCGGAGCAGGGCATGGCAACCCACTCCAGTATTCTTGTCCTGGAGAATCCCATGGACAGAGGGAGCCTGATGGACTACAGTCCATAGGGTTACAGAAAGTCGAACATGACTGAAGCGACTGAGCATGCACACACGCTTCTTAAGTAAGTTCTTCTCAAGTAGTTAGGATGATTTAAGCACAGGACAGAGGGATGATGAGAATGACCTATTGACTTTTATTCAGCCTGAGACTTCTACTGAAAAAAATAGAGGCCCAACGCAAGCAAGTACCTTTGGCCTGAAACTGAGAATATCAGGGATAAAGGGTTTTCAGAGGTCATCTGGTCCAGTGAATCCCAAGCAATAATCTGCAGACTGATGGCAGTCTGTGACATTTTCATCAGTCTGCTGACACTACAAAACTTGTTGTCAACTGATCTTTCTTGAGAAAGATTTTCCTCAGTAAAAGACTATGTCCTTACTACATTTTCTATATGTCAGTATTAAGACATCATTATAATAATGATATGATAGTGATGATACATGCCCTTACAAGACAATATTAAAAGTTGACATCTTTATGTTGATCCCCAAAGTTTTGGGAGAAATTTTAGAGAAATTGTACTAGTCTTTGAGATCTAAAACTATGGTCATTAATGCTTTGGTCTAGTGGTTTCAAAACCTGGCAGTGCAGTGCAGTAATATTACTGGAAAGTGAAAGTGCAGTCTCTCAGTCATGTCCTACTCTTTGTGACCCCATGGACTGTCTGGGGAGGCCTTACAAATAGCTGTGAAAAGAAGAGGTGAAAAGCAAAGGAGAAAAGGAAAGATATAAGCATCTGAATGCAGAGTTCCAAAGAATAGCAAGAAGAGATAAGAAAGCCTTCTTCAGCAATCAATGCAAAGAAATAGAGGAAAAGAACAGAATGGGAAAGACTAGAAGTCTCTTCAAGAAAATTAGAATACCAAGGGAACATTTCATGCAAAGATGGGCTCGATAAAGAACAGAAATGGTATGGACCTAACAGAAGCAGAAGATATTAAGGAGAGGTGGCAAGAATACACAGAAGAACTGTACAGAAAAGATCTTCATGACCCAGATAATCATGATGATGTGGTCACTAATCTAGAGCCAGACATCTTGGAATGTGAAGCCAAGTGGGCCTTAGAAAGCATCACTATGAACAAAGCTAGTGGAGGTGATGGCATTCCAGTGGAGCTGTTTCAAATCCTGAAAGATGATGCTGTGAAAGTGCTGCACTCAATATGCCAGCAAATTTGGAAAACTCAGCAGTGGCCACAGGACTGGAAAAGGTCAGTTTTCATTCCAGTTCCAAAGAAAGGCAATGCCAAAGAATGCTCAAACTACCGCACAATTGCACTAATCTCACACGCTAGTAAAGTAATGCTCAAAATTCTCCAAGCCAGCCTTCAGCAATACCTGAACCGTGAACTTCCAGATGTTCAAGCTGAATTTAGAAAAGGCAGAGGAACCAGAGATCAAATTGTCAACATCCGCTGGATCGTGGAAAAAGCAAGAGAGTTCCAGAAAAACATCTATTTCTGCCTTATGGACTATGCCAAAGCCTTTGACTGTGTGGATCACAAGAAACTGTGGAAAATTCTGAAAGAGATGGGAATACCAGACCACCTGGTCTGCCTCTTGAGAAACCTATATGTGGGTCAGGAAGCAACAGTTAGAACTGGACAGGGAACAACAGACTGGTTCCAAATAGGAAAAGGAGTACATCAAAGCTGTATATTGTCACCCTGCTTATTTAACTTACATGCAGAGTACATCATGAGAAATGCTGGACTAGAAGAAACACAAGCTGGAATCAAGATTGCTGGGAAAAATATCAATAACCTCAGATATGCAGATGACACCACCCTTATGGCAGAAAGTGAAGAGGGGCTAAAAGCCTCTTGATGAAAGTGAAAGAGGAGAGCAAAAAGTTGGCTTAAAGCTCAATGTTCAGAAAACGAAGATCATGGCATCTGGTTCCATCACTTCATGGGAAATAGATGGGAAAACAGTGGAAACAGTGTCAGACTTTATTTTTTTGGGCTACAAAATAATTGCAGATGGTGACTGCAGCCATGAAATTAAAAGACACTTACTCCTTGGAAGAAAAGTTATGACCAACCTAGCTAGCATATTCAAAAGCAGAGACATTACTTTGCCGACTAAGGTCCATCTAGTCAAGGCTATGGTTTTTCCTGTGGTCACGTACGGATGTGAGACTTGGACTGTGAAGAAGGCTGAGTGCCGAAGAATTGATGCTTTTGAACTGTGGTGTTGGAGAAGACTCTTGAGAGTCCCTTGGACTGCAAGGAGATCCAACCAGTCCATTCTGAAGGAGATCAGCCCTGGGATTTCTTTGGAAGGAATGATGCTAAAGCTGAAACTCCAGTACTTTGGCCACCTGATGCGAAGAGTAGACTCATTGGAAAAGACTCTGATGCTGGGAGGGATTGGGGGCAGGAGGAGAAGGGGACGACCGAGGATGAGATGGCTGGATGGCATCATGGACTCGATGGACATGAGTCTGAGTAAATTCCGGGAGATGGTGATGGACAGGGAGGCCTGGCATGCTGTGATTCATGGGGGTGCAGAGAGTCGGACATGACTGAGCGACTGAACTGGACTGGACTGTAGCCTACCAGGCTCCTCTGATCATCGGATTTTCCAGGCAATAGTACTGCCATTTCCTTCTCCAGGGGATCTTCCTGACCCAAGAATCGAACTCAGGTCTCCCGAATTGTAGACAGATGCTTAACTGTCTGAGCCACCAGGGAAGTCCCTGGCTCCCATCCCCAGATGCTTTGATTCAGCAAGTGTGGAGAGGGACCCAGGAGTCAGTACTTGTACATAAGTCTCTAGGTGATTCTAATGTATAACCAGGTTAGGGAACTACTGCTTTGCTTCACCACTTGTATGATTAATCAAGGACATAATAATTGGAACGGTTCCATTGTGGGATTATTCTGTTAGAGACAGAAATAGAGTACGTTCTTTCCCTTGCAGTGTAAACCAGAGACCTCCGTTGGGGTTTTCTAAGATACACAGACAGATAAGTAAAATAATTTAGAGAGTTTACAGGGGCCACACTCACTTCTCAAGAGCATAAGCCAAATTGAATGAAAAGGGGATGACAGAGGATGAGATGGTTGGATGGCATCACCAACTCAATGGACATGAGTTTGAGCAAGTTCCGGGAGATGGTGAAGGACAGGGAAGCCTGGTGTGCTACAGTTCATGGGGTCACAGAGTCAGACATGACTGAACAACAGCAACAACAACACACAGTAGGTGCTCTCTAATGATTTGTTCCTATTGATGATGTCTGTCAACCAAGTCTGTTTTAGAAATTTGTAGAGAAAACTTCATTCATCTTGAGACTTTAACTCTACTTTTGTCACCTCACTCTCAACCTTGTCTAATCCTTTACATCCTTCTCTTTCCTTTTCCTCAAGAGGACAAGGACCATTGCATGTTCCTGGGCTTGACTTAGTGACTGGCACATAGTAATTGCTTAATAACCATTTGTGAAATGAATGACTGAATGGTATGACAAAGGCAAGAAGCATGTCTCCCCAGTTTAAGACTAATCCTCCTATATACTTTGTTGAACCCACTCTGGAGATTCATGAAAGGCATAGAATCTCAACTGGAGGATAGTGAAGAAAATGGGTGGTGAGGGATGAGAGAAGAGCAGGTGTCAATATGTCATGAAATGATGGATAATCTAGTATGTTTGGGGCCTGCCATGAATGGGAGAAAGGGAAGGGGAGAAAATGTTAAAGAGTGGAGCTAGACAGGTTGAATGTGAATGTCTCAGAGCCAAGTACCAGGTCTTTTTGTGTCCTTGGTATATACTATAGTCTGACACACAGAGGCTCTTAGTAAACACTTGCTGAATAATTGTGGCTGGTCCCAAAGCATAAAGGACTTTTATGCCTAGTTGAGGAATTTAAACTTAATTCAAAGAGAGAGAATCACTGAAAGTTTTTAAAGCAGAGAAGTGTCATGATTAAAATTGTATTTTAAAGTTGTAATTGACAAGATTGTTTAGAAGAGACAGAAAGCCACAAACACCTTCAGATCTGATTTGGCTCTTAACTTCCAATCTTCATGAACACTGCTGCTACTGCTAAGGCGCTTCAGTCATGTCCGACTCTGTGTGACTCCATAGACGGCAGCCCACCAGGCTCCCCTGGCCCTGGGATTTTCCTTCTCCAATGCATGAAAGTGAAAAGTGAAAGTGAAGTCACTCAGTCGTGTCCGACTCCTGGCGATCCCATGGACTGCAGCCCATCAGGCTCCTCTGTCCATGGGATTTTCCAGGAAAGAGTACTGGAGTGGGGTGCCATCGCCTTCTCCATCACTAACATTACTATCATCCTTTCCTTCACTCAAGAAAGAAGGAAATGTCAGTGTCATCTTTGCTTCTTCTTTTTCTCTTACTATCCAAATCTATTCTGTCAACTTTACCATAACGATAGTTCACAGAGCCATCCCTTTGTCCTCATTCCTAGTCAGTGCCCTATTTCAGATCATCAACTTTTTATTACCTGGGTCATTGCTTGATTTCCTTACCTCTTATCTTTCCAAGTCACAGTAACTTTTTACACTGTCACCATGGATTTTCCCCCTAAAATGCAGATCTGGTATTAATTGCCTACTCAATAATCTTCACTGGCTCTCTTGTATATCCAAAATAAAACCTAATACTTCTCAGTATGCTACTTAACAACTTTGTGATGTGGGTATTAACTCCATTTTGCAGATAAACTGAAGCTCAGAAAGGGAAAACAACTTGCTTAGGATTACACAAGTTTACAATGATAGAATCATGATTAGAATCCAGGTCTCCAGATTCCAGTGCTCTACCATTATAAAATATCTTCTAAAGAGGGAATAAATGGTAGGCACTGCATGTGTTTTGAGAATGGTAAGATAGTGGCTACATCATTTTGTCTTTTGGATGGGGAACATAACGTGAAGTTCATACAAATGAGTTAAGATTCCTGTTCTAACCTCTTGATGCCTTTGTAGACTTAAAAATTGACTTAAGAAGTTTCCTCACTTGTGAGACAGGGACAAATCATTTCAATCTTATAGCATTGTTGTGAAGATCATATGAGATCATTTTGTAAAGGGCTAGCATAGTTCTAGGTTCACAAGAGCTTCTTAGTGTCATCACAACTCCCACTCCAGTGATCTAACAACAACAACAACAAAAATCGTTTAAATGAGAACAGAATTTAGACAGGAGTCCGACATGGGCTACAAGACTCCAGGGTCTATTCCTGGTTCTGGGTTTGGAAATAAACCTTTTTCAGCGTTTTAATCAAGTTCCCTGCAAATGGAAGCCAAGGCTAGTGTTCCCCTAGGGCAATAGTTGGTCCTGTGAGACTGCTGACTAAAAATCAAATCTTAAGCATGTAACGTCCATGATTCGTCACTCCTCATGACTGAAGCATTGAGGATTTTTATTAAAATGCAAACGTTTCCTGGGAGAGGCAGTATACATATTAACTTTTGGCCTGATTAGCTTTCATTTACCTCTTTCTATGAGTAGAATTCTTCATACCTCTTTACTTTGTCCCTTTTAGGTAGGGACACCCAACTTCCATCCCCAGCCTGTTAAAATCCTTCTCAAGATTCAAGGCCATATAAGCCACTACCTCCTCCGGAAGCCTACTGTGATAACTCAGCCACATCCTGCCTTTCCTTCCTCTGTCCCTCTCCTGGGGAGTAGCTCACCAGTAGCCTGTTGTGAAGCTCAGGGAGCTCAAGACTTTGCCTTGAATTTCAGCTTATATTTGACTTGTCCCATGACCTTAGACTAATAAACACCTTGATTTCCTTAAGCCTCAATCTTCCAGCCTGGAAAAAGCAGGTGATAAAAACACTCACCTCCAGGCAGTAAGGAACGTGCTCTATTCCTCTAGCAATGACTGCTTTGCTGACTGGTGGAGGCCCCATGATTTGTGAATTTGGCTTCTTCCTCTCATGGCATGGCAAGCTACCTGGGACACCTCTATCCTCCGGCTCAGCTCACCCTGCCTTCAGCTGCTTATGTTCCTGGGCATCTGGCGCAACCCTGAGCTGCATTTTCACCTGCCATGCAGTCTTTTCACCCAGCAAGAAGGTTAATGAGATGCTGGGTAGAAAGGGCTTGGCGCTTGCCCGCCCGCTGGTGGGGAGTGAAGTAGCTTGGTAACCACACCACGAATTCTTGATTAGTGCATTAGACGCGCGGGCCCTTAGGGGAAGCAGAGCTTCCCGGGATCGCTGGGGCCAGCCCCTGAGGGCCGAAGCTGGAAACAGCCGTGCATTCCGGCAGGGAGCCCAGCCGCCCGCGGGGGCAGATCACCCCTCCCGCATACCGGGACCCGCTCACTCTCTAGGGAGCAAACTCCCCCTTTCCCTCGCAGGGCCAGGGCCTTAGTCTCGGACTTTCAGCGGGACTCCTGTGTCTCTATGCCAGAGGTGGGCGGAAGGGCGCGGTGGGTGCTGGGAAGACATCCCTCAGCTAGCGGCTCGGCCGAGTTCTCGAGCGCCCGAAAAGCCGCGGCGGAGACCCGAGGGACCAGCCCAGCCGGGATGTTGAGGGCAGAGCGGCCCCTTGCCCAAACTGGCGGCTCGACCTGGCCCCAAGTCCTACTTCTCCAATGCGGGACAGAGAGCTGGGAGAAGCCAGCGCTGAGCTCCGTCTCGTGCCCCGCCTGGGCCCGGCCCCTCCGGTGCCACTGAACCTCCCTCCCTACCTGGCCCGGCCCCCCGGCCCAGACCCGGCCCTCTTCGGCTCCTCTGGGCTCCAGGTTGGCGCAAACAAAGCCCTGATTGACTGCCCGGAGGGGCGGGCCTCGCTGCCGGGCCGCCTCCTCCCATCCGCGCCCCGCCAGGGATTTGCCGGGAAGGGCGGGGGGCGGAGGGGGAGAGACTGGGGTGGGGGGCTGTTGCGCAGGACTGTGGGTGGGGGCTGAGCTCCTGAGCTCGAGAAGACTGTGCCCACCGTCTGTCTGAAGCTTGGGCTGTGTCCTCCAAGTCCCCCTTAAGCCCAAGGAGGGGCAAAGGGACTACTGAGGGCGGAATGGGGTTCTTAGGGGCCCTCTCTCGTCCTGGGGTCCCTGGGGAGACCCTAGTTCCAGGCTACTTGTAAGGAAGGAGAGAGAGTGGGAGTAAAGGATAGGCGGGGTCTTCCCTGGGGATTCTGGGTTGATCAATGCTCGTTTGGAGCCTGCGGGGAGGAGAGGGAAAGAGAACAGGATAGTTTATGCTCTCGTTTTTCCATTTTAACTATCCCTCTACTGGGCTTCTGGACTAGGAGAACGGGATTCGGAAAGGGAGTTGAGGAAGGCAGTGGCGAATTGAGGAGGAGGTAGGCAAGTGTGAGGGAGGAGGGAGGAGGGAGGAAGGGCTGGGGAGAAGAGCGAGGCTGTAGGGCTGCCTGTTGACGGAGGAAGAGGTTGAGGGGGAGGGAGAGGAGGAGGAGGAGGGGGAGGAGAGAGATGACATGGGGAGAGGAGGAGGGGGGATTGGACGGGGGGAGGAGGAGTAGAGGGCTCGAGGGACCGTCTGTCTCGGGACAGGCTGGCCAGCTGGGGCGCGGAGCCGGGAGGAGGAGGCAGCAGCAGCAGCGCTTGGAGCAGCAGCAGCAGAAACAAGTACCAGCCACAGAGCGGCTCCTCCGGCCCGAGCAGCCACAGTCCCCCGGCCGCGATGGCGCTGCAAAGCCCGGCGAGCGAGGAAGCTAAAGGGCCCTGGCGGGAGGCAGACCAGGAACAGCAGGAGCCGGTGGGTAGCCCCGAGCCGGAGCCGGAGCCGGAGCCGGTGCCAGTGCCCCCACCCGAGCCCCAGCCAGAACCTCAGCCGGAGCCCCAGCCCCTACCGGACCCTGCACCGCTGCCGGAGCTGGAGTTTGAGCCTGAGCCGATGCACGAACCCGACCCTACACCCACGGTGGAGACCCGCGGCACCGCGCGTGGCTTCCAGCCCCCGAAGGTGGCTTCGGCTGGATGGTGGTCTTCGCTGCCACCTGGTGCAACGGCTCCATCTTCGGCATCCAGAACTCCTTCGGGATTCTTTACTCCATGCTGCTGCAGGAGGAAAGAGAGAAAAATCGCCAAGTGGAGTTCCAAGCAGGTGAGCGGCCCCGCGCGCCCCACCTGGCGTTCTAGGCAAGGGTGTTCGTTCCGGCCGCTGCAGATCTCTTTATCTCCTGGCCCGAAGCGCCCCTCTATAGTGCGCCGCTTGGACTTATCGCCGTTACCCCTAGCCCTCGGCGCTGCTAGGGCGCGGGTTGCCTGGCTCTGGGCAGCCTCGGCTGTGGAGACTAGCTGCAAGAAATCCCAGGGGTGGGACCTGGGACCCTCGTTGATCATACACAAAGAATAAACTTTTTTGTTCTGGGGACATATCCAGACGCACTCTTCGGGTTTGTTTAAAGTACTCTGAGCGTCTGTACAGAGGGGAAATCTTTGCAGAAAGGTTTTTCTTCTTGTTGTTTTGTTTTGTTTTCGTGGGGGTGGGGGGTGAAGTGTGAAGCCATGGAGAGAGGAGAGAGTTGGAAGGTTGGGAGGACTTTGAGAGAAATACCGTACCTCAGATGTCCGCAGCAGCCTCTGTTCCTGTACAGGAAGTGGAGGTGTTTTCTGTCAAAAACACTTTAGGAATCCTGATGACTGAGCGAAGAGTCAAACACATGGTAGGCGTGTGTATCTGTTGGAGAGAAAGGAAGGGAGGGAAGGAGTGCGAGTGGGGGGAGGGGGGTGCGCACGTCTATTTGCCCGCAGTGGTTACTGCCCAACAGGGCGGGCTGTCCTCTGCCACACTGAGGGAGCGAGCGGATCTCTGTGCCCTCTGAGCTGAACCCCAAACCAGGCAGGGAGGCAGTCTCCAGAGAGGCGTGAGGCGGCTGGCAGACTGGGCCCTGAGACTCACTTTGCACCGCCTCCAACCTCAGCCTTGCCCTCCCTGGCGCCTCGCGCCTCTTCGCTATCCGCGGGGTGCCTCGTTAGTCTTTAGCCAGAAAGCTGGCCTCCACCCCCTCCTGCTTTCGGGTGGTGCTGACTTGGTCTTCTTCGCTAAGACAAGCAGGGCTGGGGGCATAGCTCTCGCTGTTCAAAGCTGGCTGCAGGACCACAGGATTGCGCGCTCCTCCCATTGAGCCTGGCAGTGGACTCAGAGAAGTTAAAGTAGCCATCCGGCTTTCTCAGCAAGCCGCCGGTGAAGCCAGTAACCCGTGTTGATGAGGAGTCTCAGGAGCGAGCTGAAGGGCTTGGGATGCCTTCTTCAAGGCTCACTCCCTCTTGTGGCTCCTCAGGACAGCTCCACTCTAGACCTGTCGCAAGTTCAAAGCTTAGAATACGTGGCTTTTAAAAACGCAGCTCAGAATGTGTTGCCTCGGGACTGAAGGGTTCCCTCCTTTCTCCACCCCCAAACACACACACTTCTGCTGCTCTCTAAGGAGCACTGAGGATTATTTAGTAAATAGAAACCTTGAATTCTGTGGGCATCCACCTGTGGATTCTCTGAGCCCTTGGAGAGCCTCTCCTACTGCTCTCAATCAAGAACTCTTTTGTTTTTACTTTGCAGCTTCGCTGGGCTGCCCTTAAAGAGGTTTTGGGACTCTTGGTGCCCCTGGCCTTGTGATCCATTGCCATCCTAATGTGCAGGCCCCACTTGAAAGTTTGAGTGCATGTGAATGGCTGTACAAGGCAGTCACAGGACTGTCCAGGCTGCATTGATGCCTGAGAGGAGGGGGTTCCTGACTGTGTGGAACATCTGGGCAGAAGGTCACTACCACACTCACCCCTGGGACTACATTTTCCTTGCTTTGAGGCAGTTCAGGGGCTCTTGGGAAGGCAGCCAGAGTAAGGTCTCTGGCTTTTGCCTAGATTACCTTTTAGGGCACCTGCTGAGCACTGCCCTGTGGTTAAAGACAGGCTGTTGGCCTTTTAGGTCAGTGGTAAAGTCTGGGGAAAATTTCATGTGAGGTCGTGGGAAATAGGCTGAAGTTAGACCCTGGCATTCATGTGAGTGAGCAGGCCTAGAGCAGGGGCCTTGGGAGTATGAAATAAAACTTGGAAAAACCACTATTTTACCAGGAAGAGGTTCACTGCTGGGGAACAAACTTCAAAGTAGGTGATCATAGGGGACTCAGGGGAGGGCTGGCTGTGACTTTCCGGTCAAGACCTCACAGTGAAACTGGGAAGTGGGGGTGGCAGTGAGCTGTACAGAGGTGTGGCTGGTGTGTACTCTGACACAGACTAGGTCCATCGAGGGTCCAGGGTCACTTGTTTAAATTATGGTGAGTATGGGTCAGGAAAGGGCGGAAAGGAATTTGGCATTTCCCTGGGGTCTCAAACTACTTTGGCTTGGGTCATCGCTGTATGTGTCTTGAATTCATGAAAATTATTTTTGATACTGGAGGCTCTGGGGAGCACCTCAGTTTTTATTTTTAAAATGTCAGGAGCCCCCACTACTTTCCTTAGTTCCTAGAAAATCTTATCCTCACCACTACCCTTCTTGAGACCCTCAACTTGCCCAAGCAGCCATTTAGGTCCTGAGATTCCAAATATGTCTCCGCCTCCCTACACCTTCTGCAGTTTACTCAGAATTTCTCAGCTACCTATGCCACGTTACTGGTGTCTCAAAAGGATACAAGAAGCCAGTAGAAGCTTGCTGAGATCTTTGTCAGCCAGTGTTTGCCTAATTCTGGGGAACATGGAATGTACACCCATACAATCAAGGAGGTTGGTGCATTGTCTATTTCTATTAATGTCTGACATGCATTCCATCTCTAGATATCTATGAATTAAATATTTGGAAGCACCCCCACAGCCCAAATTCTCTTTGGCTAGGCCTATGGCCCCGCCCATCAGAACAAGACCCAGTTTCCCCTCAGTCAGTCTCTACTATCAGGAAGCTTCCATAAGCCTCTTATCTTTTTCCATCAGAGGGCAGAGAGACTGAAAACCACAATCACAGAAAACTAACCAATCTAATTATAGGGACCACAGCCTTGTCTAACTCAATGAAACTATGAGCCATGCCATCTAGGGCCACCCAAGACAGATGGATCATGGTGGAGAGTTCTGAAAAAATGTGGTCCACTGGAGAAGGGAATAGCAAACCACTTCAGTATTCTTGCCTTGAGAACCCCATGAATAGTATGAAAAGGCAAAAAGATAGGACACTGAAAGATGAACTACCCAGGATGTTAGGTGCCCAAGATACTACTAGAGATCAGTGGAGGAATACCTCCAGAAAGAATGAAGAGATGGAGCCAAAGCAAAAACAATAGCTAGTTGTGGATGTGACTGGTGATGGAAGCAAGGCCCAATGCTGTAAAGAGCAATATTGCATAGGAACCTGGAATGTAAGATCCATGAATCAAGGTAAATAGGAAGTGGTCAAACAGGAGATGGCAAGAGTGAACGTCTACATTCTAGGAATCAGTGAACTAAAATGGACTGGAATGGGTGAATTTAACTCAAATGACCATTATATCTACTACTGTGGGCAAGAATCCCTTAGAAGAAATGGAGTAGCCAATGATAGCCAATAGCCATAGTCAATGAAAGAATCTGAAATGCAGTACTTGGAGGCAATCTCAAAAACGACAGAATGATCTCTGTTCATTTCCAAGGCAAACCATTCAATATCACGGTAATCCAAGTCTATGCCCAACCAGTAATGCTGAAGAAGCTGAAGTTGAACGGTTCTAGGAAGACCTCCAAGACATTTTAGAACTAACACCCAAAAAGATGTCCTTTTCATTATAGGGGACTGGAATGCAAAAGTAGGAAGTCAAGAAACACCTGGAGTAACAGGCAAATATGGCCTTGGAGTACAGAATGAAGCAGGGCAAAGGCTAACAGAGTTTTGCCAAGAGAACACACTGGTCATAGCAAAAACCCTCTTCCAACAACACAAGAGAAGACTCATTACATAGACATCACCAGATGGCCAACATGAAATCAGATTGATTATATTCTTTGCAGCCAAAGATGGAGAAGCTCTATATAGTCAGCAAAAAACAAGACCGGAAGCTGACTGTAGCTCAGATCATGAACTCCTTATTGCCAAATTCAGACTTACACTGAAGAAAGTAGAGAAAACCACTAGACCATTCATGTATGACCTAAATAAAATCCCTTCTGATTATACAGTGGAAGTGAGAAATAGATTTAAGGGACTAGATCTGATAGATAGAGTGCCTGATGAACTATGGACAGAGGTTCATGACATTGTATAGGAGACAGGAATCAAGACCATCCCCAAGAAGAAGAAATGCAAAAAGCAAAATGACTGTCTGAGGAGGCCTTACAAATACCTGTGAAAAGAAGAGAAGTGAAAAGCAAAGGCAAAAAGGAAAGATATACCCATTTGAATGCAGAGTTCCAAAGAATAGCAAGGAGAGATAAGAAAGCCTTCCTCAGTGATCAATGCAAAGAAATAGAGGAAAAAATAGAATGGGAAAGACTAGAGATATCTTCAAGAAAATTAGAGATACCAAGGGAACATTTCATGCAAGGATGGGCTCGATAGAGGGCAGAAATGGTATGGACCTAACAGAAGCAGAAGATATTAAGAAGAGGTGGCAAGAATACATAGAAAAACTGTACAAAAAGATCTTCATGACCCAGATAATCACGGTGGTCTCATCATTCACCTAGAGCCAGACATCCTGGAATGTGAAGTCAAGTGGGCCTTAGAAAGCATAGCTATGAACAAAGCTAGTGGAGTGATGGAATTCCAGTTGAACTATTTCAAATCCTGAAAGATGATGCTGTGAAAGTGCTACCCTCAATATGCCAGCAAATTTGGAAAACTCAGCAGTGGCCACAGGACTGGAAAAGGTCAGTTTTCATTCCAATCCCAAAGAAAGGCGATGCCAAAGAATGCCCAAACTACCACACAATTGCACTCATCTCACATGCTAGTAAAGTAATGCTCAAAATTCTCCAAGCCAGGCTTCAGCAATACGTGAACCGTGAACTTCCAGATGTTCAAGCTGGTTTTAGAAAAGGCAGAGGAACTAGAGATCAAATAACCAACATCCACTGGATCATTGAAAAAGCAAGAGAGTTCCAGAAAAACATCTATTTCTGCTTTATTGACTATGCCAAAGCCTTTGACTGTGTGGATAACAATAAACTGTAGAAAATTCTTAAAAGTGATGGGAATACCAGAGCACCTGACCTGCCTCTTGAGAAATCTGTATGCAGGCCAGGAAGCAACAGTTAGAACTGGACATGGAACAATGGACTGGTTCCAAATAGGAAAAGGAGTACATCAAGGCTGTATATTGTCACCCTGTTTATTTAACTTATATGCAGAGTTCAGTTCAGTTCAGTCACTAATTCATGTCCGACTCTTTGAGACCCATGAACCAGAGCATGCCAGGCCTCCCTGTCCATCACCAACTCCCAGAGTCCACCCAAACCCGTGTCCAAGGAGTTGATGATGCCATCCAACCATCTCATCCTCTGTCATTCCCTTCTCCTGCCCTCAATATTTCCCAGCATCAGGGTCTTTTCAAATGAGTCAGCTCTTCACATCAGGTGGCCAGAGTACTGGAGTTTCAGCTTCAACATCAGTCCTCCCAATGAACACCCAGGACTGATCTTCTTTAGGATGGACTGGTTGGATTTCCTTGCAGTCCAAGGGACTCTCAAGCGTCTTCTCCAGCACCATAGTTCAAAAGCATCACTTCTTCAGTGCTCAGATTTCTTTATTGTCCAACTCTCACATCCATACATAACCACTGGAAAAACCATAGCCTTGACTAGACAGACCTTTGTTGGCAAAGTAATGTCTCTGCTTTTCAATATGCTGTCTAGGTTGATCATAGCTTTCCTTTCAATGAGTGAGTGTCTTTTAATTTCATGGCTGCAATCACCCTCTGCAGTGATTTTGGAGCCCAGAAAAATAAAGTCTGTCACTATTTCCACTGTTTCCCCATCTATTTGCCATGAAGTGATGGGACTGGATACCATGATCTTAGTTTTCTGAATGTTGAGCTTCAAGCCAACTTTTCTACTCTCTTCTTTCATTTTCATCAAGAGGCTCTTTCGTTCTTCACTTTCTGCCATAAGGGTGGTATCATCTGCATATCTAAGGTTATTGATATTTCTCCCAGTAATCTTGATTCCGGCTTGTGCTTCTTCCAGCCCAGCATTTCTCATGATGTACTCTGCATATAAGTTAAATAAGCAGGGTGACAATATACAGCCTTGACATACTCCCTTTCCTGTTTGGAACCAGAGTAGAGTGAGAATGGAGAGGAGAGTGAAAAAGTTGGCTTAAAGCTCAACATTCTTAGAAAACTAAGATCATGATCTTAGAAAACTAAGATCATGGCATCTGGTCCCACCACTTCATGGCAAATAGATGGGGAATAGTGGCAGATGTTATTTTTGGGGGGCTCCAAAATCACTGCAGATAGTGACTGCAGGCATGAAATTAAAAGATGCTTACTCCTTGGAAAGAAAGTTATGACCAACCTAGACAGTATATTAAAAGCAGAGATATTCCTTTGCTAACAAAGGTCTGTCTTGTCAAGGCTATGGTTTTTCCAGTGGTCATGTATGGATGTGAGAGTTGGACTATAAAGAAATCTGAGCACTGAAGAAGTAATGCTTTTGACCTGTGGTGCTGGAGAAAACTCTTGAGAGTCCCTTGGACTGCACGGATATACAACCAGTCCATCCTAAAGGAAATCAATCTTGAATATTCTTTGGAAGGACCTATGTTGAAGCCAAAACTCCAATACTTTGGCCACCTGATGTGAAGAGCTGACTCATTTGCAAAGACCCTGATGCTGGGAAAGATTGAAGGTGAGAGGAGAAGGGGGATGGCAGCAGATAAAATGGTTGGATGGCATCACCGACTCAGTGGATATGAGTTTGAGTGAACTCAGGGAGTTGGTAATGGACAGGGAGGCCTGGGGTGCTGTAGTCCATGGGATCGTAAAGAGTCGGACATGACTGTGCAACTGAGCTGAATTGAACTGAATATCTTCACAGCCCTAAAGCTGTGCTGATTGGCTTAATGGGCCTAAGGTTCTGTAGATGATTGGGACTATTATGAAGGTGTCCCCCAAAAGTTGTTTTGATGTTTGGGGCTAACTCCACATCATAGTGGTCTCTGGACATGGGAAAAGTCATAGAAAGTGTAAGGAAAGTGGAATTCAGTGCATTCTAGAGCATGCAATGTCCAGTCTTTATGAACTCTGTGGTGCATATAGTTCTGTGGTGGCAGTGTATCTTGTCCTTTTCTTCACCTATTTTGAAAAGGAAACCAGCTTTCCCTGGGTCCTAAGCCTGGGAGGACCGGCAGGCAAAAAGTCCTTGAGATGAGGGCAAGTGGCCAAGGTCTGATTTAGGGGAAAAAGGAAAAGATCAAGAGAGAAATGAGCCTATACTTTTGTAGAGCTTGTGGGAAATTTGTGAGTTCCCCTAACCCAGACCAAGCAGCATACAAGACAAGGGCAACCCAACAATTTGATGGGAAGTCTATAATGTCCACCTGATATGAGAATGGAGACTTTTGGTGGAAAGAAAGAGCAAGGTAGCATTGGTTGCAGGCCTCAGATCATTATTGGAACCCTAAATGAGTTGGATCAGGGGCAAGTTAGGGTTGGGGGTCCAGAAGACAAGGCAGAACAAGTCAGAGTTGTTAACACTGGCTCCAAGCTTAGGTCTTTTTGGACATGCCCCAGAGTAAACTCAGCACCCTGTACTTTCCACCTTGACTTCCAGTCTAGCACTGAGTCATAAAACATGATGGGAAGCATCTTTTCCTTGGCAGTTTATAAGCATGACCCTTGTAGTCTCCCAGGTAGGGGTGAGGGGCTGTCTCTCACCACCCAGAGAAAGGGGTAATAATGGTCAGGAAGGTTCATTATTGGGTACAAGATTGTTCATGCTCATGGGTCACTCTGATGGAGACAGAATTTTCTAGGCATGGGATAAATGATACATTCCGTCTTTGAACAAAGAGTCCCAAAGATAGGTGAGGCCAGGGGCAATTTAGGCTATCTTTCTCTTCCTCACTTTAGCAGCTTTCATTGCTTAGTTCAGTGTCTCACTGGGATGACCACTAAATTGCTGACTTTGGAAGCCAGGTATCTTTTGAGCAAATATGCCAATGTCCTGCCTTTGGCTGAAGGTCTTTGCCTATTGTCCATAGAAGACAGAGGTTGGCTCAGAGCCTGCTATGGAGTTTTGGGACACAGGGCCAGGCATCTTTCAAGCTACTCCTCTGACTCCTCTCCAGTCAAACTGGGTCCCAAACTGAGACCCTAACTCATACTGGAGGGGATGAGGAAGAGAGGTTGGGGGTATTTGGAAGCCAACCAGGGCGTGCTTGTTTGAGCTGGAATGGCTAATTGAAGTTAGATCCCTGGCTCATTGTACAGTGACCTCAAGTGCTCATTCTAAGTCTAAATCTGGATCCTAATGGGTTGATGATCTCAGTAATACCAGCTGGGCAGCGACTAGGAGTTAGACAACTTGTGCCCCTGACTTGCTCTCTGACTTTGAGCAGTCACTTTACCTCTCTGTACCTCAGTTTATCTAGTTGTAAAGTGAGAGGGTTTGACTAGATGAATACTAGATGAACTTCTTAGCTCTTCTGTTCTATCCTTCTAAAATTACATGATATTTTATTCTTTACTATTCACTTGGCATAAATTTTGACTCATTCAAACAAATGGAAATATGCTAATCCTCCTGAATGATGGTTCGAATGGGTTGGGAGGAGATTGGGAAAGCAATAAAAAGCTATACAGACAGCATTTATCCATGTTGTGTGTACATATGCTACTCATATGTACCACTATTGGTTGAAAAGACCCACTTGAAAAAACACAGCATGTAATGATAACTTCAGATCCACAACTGCTTCCCCCAGAATGTCTTGCTTAGCATAGAACTGGACCTCCAAAAGAATTCTCTTAACTTGGCCTGCTGCAGGCCAGCAGAATGGTCCTCTATGCTGCTGTTTCCCAGCATTTGAGCCTGTTCCTATAAAGAATTAAACTGAAAGCATTCCCTTAAGCCTCAGTTTGGACCCCCTCTCCTGAAACTTAATTTTCTACAGCTCATTCTCATTTCTCAGAAATGCATGGTTAGTATGACCTTGGTTTGCTGTTACTTCAAGATAGAAGAGTAAACCAAGATTTATAAATTCAATAAAGTGGTTTCCTTTAGGGAGCTTCAGACAGGGCATGCTTATAGCTAGCTGAGGACTGCTGCCTGGTAGTGGGTGTGAGAGAGCTGCTGCTTGTCATCCTAGAGAAGGCCATATTCATTATTCCCAATTTCTGGGCAACTTCAGCTTCACTCAGGGTTTACTGAGAGTAACTACTGAAGTAGCAGCCACAGAGCCTCTATCTTTTTTTTTTTCTGAATTTATACTTGCTTTGGAAATATTTCCTCCAGTGCTATGAAGAGTAAAGAAGCAGATGGACTATCAGCACTTGCAGAAACATATAAAGGATGTCATCTGTACATTTTGAGCAGACCAGTTTCCCAGAAGAGTGTGCCACTTTTCCCATCAGCATCTTTTTTGTTTTGTTGCATTTTTTAAGATTTTGTTTTTGACTGTGCTGGGTCTCTGTTGCTATGCCAGGGATTTCTCTAGTTGTGGTGCATGGGCTTCTCATTGTGGTGGCTTCTCCTGTTGTGGAAGACAGACTCTAGGCCCATGGCCTCAGCAGTTGCAGCTCAGGCTTAGTGGCCTCGTGGCATGTGGGACCTTCCCAGACCAGGGATCAAACCTGTGTCCCCTGCATTGGCAGCCAGCTTCTTAACCACCAGACCACCAGGGAAGTCCTGTTTTGCATTTTGAAAAAAAAAAAAAGAATCATTTACTCTTTTCATATTGTGTGAAAGATGGAGTGGGATTTCCTGTTTTGAAAGGGACTGTCTCACCTGGGACTGAATGAGTAAACCTTAGAGAAAACACTTTTTTCATAAAATGTTCATGCATAAACACACATACACATACACATACTCTACACCTCAAGCCATGGATTATGAGTATTTTGCCTGAAAAAGTCTTTTCTCGTCTGCTTATGGAATTAGGTTTTAATGTAACAGAAGCTTCTGTAGGGTTTGTGTGAGACTAGTACAAAGGGCCCAGACTGAGAAAACTTGTTAAGGAGGAGTGATGGAGAGAGTATGGTCAGCCTAGATTGTACCTCTTGGCATGGATTCTTTGCAACTCCCCCATAGTAGTGCTTGGAAACATTTATATGAGTTTCTTTCTGCTTCCATCCTCCCCTTATCCTGCATCCCATTCAAAAGTTATTGGGAGGAGGGTTTAGGATACTCCAGCCCTCTCCCATTTTAAGGGTGAGAGAGGACTAAGCCTAGGGATGTTTAACCATTTGCCTTGAAGTCGAGGTATTGTGATTATTAATGTGAAATCACTTGACACTTATTTGTGGGTGGAGAATGTGGCTTGCTTGGGTGGCTTGAGGAAGTACATGCTTTTTCACCCTAATAGTCTTGCTCTTCTCTATTCTGGGGTTGGTAGAAGAGGGATAAAAATGGCTATTCCAACCATATATTTTCTTGGCTCCTCCTATTTTCACAGGGCATTTGTAAAACCTCTGCTTGATATGCCATCCTTTCGCTCCTAGTATTGGTCTTTCTTCTTTCTTTCCCTCACTCAATTAGAGGAACAACTAGGGTTTCAGATGTTGTACAGTCCTTACTCCAGACTGGATCACAGACCCATTCCCATACACCCTGTGGAAGTGTCTCTTTCCCCGTTTGTCCTCTCTCTTACTCTCCACTTTCTGAGGGAAGAGTGACTTCCTATAGAACACTTAAGAGTGTAGAAGCTATCGCCTCTGGATTTTTGCAGTAAGATTCACAGCCCTGGGACCCCAGTCAAAGAGATAGCATTGTAGCAGGTCTTAGTCAATAGTATTCAACAAATGTCCTGGTCAGTTGCACCCTTTCTCTTCAAATCTGCACTATCACTGTCCCTCAATTACTGAGCCTACTGAACTAGAGACTTCAGATTGGTATTTAGTAGCCTGAGGGGTTCTGAATAAAATAGAAATCTCTACTCTATTTTGATCCCCTATCAATCTCTCTTCTTGCCAAAAATAAATAAATAAATAAATAAATAAAGATACTACAGAATTGATTGTAGAGGAGTTGGAGGAGAGAGGAGACAAACACACTAGACTTAAAAGTGCTTTTAGTGAGGATGAAGAGGGAGGAAATGAAACTCCCAGGTTAATTGTTTCCCTGCAACTGAAGGGAAAAAGGAAATGTCACTAAGCCAGCAGTCCCCACAGAATCTCTTGTCTAACTTAT
Source organism: Nanger dama (assembly GCA_917880005.1). Taxonomy (NCBI): domain Eukaryota; kingdom Metazoa; phylum Chordata; class Mammalia; order Artiodactyla; family Bovidae; genus Nanger; species Nanger dama. The sequence continues at coordinate 40,452 of CAKJTW010000056.1, forward strand.
CCTGTGGCTCTGCCCACCCACCTTACCCAGACTAGAAGGGTATGTGCATGTGCTCTTGTGTCCAGACCTGTGGGTACATGTGTATAGCTGTGTGATATGCACGTGTGTGGGATGTGTGATATCTGTCTGAGCCAATTTGCACAGTTGCTTAGAATATGATGCCTATGAGATTCAGGTCACAATTTTAGTCACTTGTTTAGGTTACTAAGCTTCTTACAAGGAAAAGAAATCTTCTTCTGTTCACCACTCATGCCCTTCATGTGTGGTTGCCACTGATTCCAAGAGGACTGGGTATAAGTATAGAGATGACTCCCTATAAACCTTCTTTTTTATGGGGGAAAAATTAACAAAGCACACAGCCTAGTGGTATCTGCTATTTCACAGTGTGATTTCTTTGACATTTAGCTTCTTACTTTCCATCAAGCAGCCTGATAATAATAATAGTAATTACTAACTTTTATTTAGCATTTATCAATTAATTCTGTGCTTCTTTGAGATCCCATGGACTGTGCAGTCCATGGAATTCTCCAGGCCAGAATATTGGAATGGGTAGCCTTTCCCTTCTCCAGGGGATCTTCCCAACCCAGGGATCAAACCCAGGTCTCCCACATTGCAAGCGGATTCTTTACCAGCTGAGCCACAAGGGAAGCCCAATTCTGTGCTAGACATTATATTAAGCACTTTACATGTACCAACTCATTTCAATTCTGAACAACTCTATGAGGTAGGTACTATTATTTCCTCCATTTCACAGATAGAGACAGATGCACAGAAATTAAGTAGCTTGCTTCAGCTCATATAGCAAATAATGGCAGAGCCAATATTTGAACCTAGGGAGTATGAATCCAGATATCATTTAATACATCTAAAGATGAGAGGGGCCAGGTACTAAGAAGGACTACTACAGAGTTTTCCATTCCTTTAGCCTCCAGGCATCCTTATGATTAAGAGATATATGAGATGACCATGAAAGGGCTTAGTAAACAAAAGTCTGACAGTCTTGTGATACATGGTATACTATTCTAACCACTCATTTTACTCTACCTAGAGTCATGGGTCATTGGGTCCAAAAAGGGCCAGAGAAACTGTCTCTTTTTAGTTGGCTAGCCTGAATGTCACATAAACTTTCAAGGCTTCAGTGTTCTCATCTTCATTGTGAGATTGATTGTAATTACTTTTATGACTGTGAAGGAGCATATGAGATTCTGTATGTGAGTGGTATTTTTCAGTTGTGAAGGAGTTGGTATTATTATTATCATTATTATTATCATCATCATCCAGTAGCCTTTTCCAGCTCCTAGAAAGTGAGTTGTTATACCTTTCTTTAAGTATTTCTGAAAGAGGAATCAACCCCTCCCCTCTCCATCTTGTCTCCATCTCCTGTCTGTATTCTTCTGCAATTTTACCCGGGTGTCTCATAGCTAAGGATTGGCCACTGGCCATGTTTCCTTTGTTCCTTAGTTCTCTAGGAGCCCAGGGAGAGGAGGGGCCAGATCCCAGGCCATATACATTCAAGGAAACAAGGCATGTTGAAATATTTACAGCTCTTGGCAGGAGCTCACAAACCTCCCTTTGAGTCAAGGACTGACTTTTTCTTTTTCTTTTCTTTTTTTAAATAAGGATTACTAGGCATTGGGGGCAGATGATGGGTGGAGTTAGGGTGTCATTTCCTCCCGAGGGTCTCTCACAGAGCCTCTGTTCTCCTGCAGGTAGTGAAAAGAAGGAAAGGGATATTTAGGGTCAGAAGGTCTGGGCCAGGGGACATTAAGCAAAGAAGGGACCTTGCTCCTTTGTATTCAGTTTTTGAGTGGGCCAATTTCCTTATGTTCTAAACAGGATAGCCCCAGAGAACAGAGGCCACAGAAGGCCAGAAGCCTGGAAGAGGCCTGCAATAGCAGTTTTGAGCAGCATTTCAGTGACCACTTAGGAACTTCCATTAAGACCATTTAGTAGGCAAATGTTTATACTATCTCACGATGAAAATATTTGTCTTTTGTTGTTGTTTTTGTAAACAACAAAATTAAATTCTTAAGTCCTTCTTTGATACAAGATTTCAAATATACTAAGACTTACCATCTTGATTTTCAGTTATTTAAACATGTGAGTTGAAAGGCATTTTAGAGACTACTCATTCCTATCTATCTGGTTCTCATTTTATAGGAGAACTGACATGTGGAAAGATATAACCTCAGTCAGTATTACAGGTAGATAATTGTAGTCAAGGTTGGTGTATAAGAGTAGTTGGGTATGGGTGTAAGAAGTAATGCTCCTGGCACCTTGGGAGTTCCTCAGTTCAATCACTGGCATACTGCCCACTTTATGTCTCCCTGAACTTTTCTAAAGTCAATCCACAGGTACTATGTTGCATAAAGAGACTGTATTGTGTTATAATAGGTATAATTTCATTTACTTAATATGAGACAAAATTAAAGAGGTGGAATGGTGAAAAGTCTCCCTGCTACATTATCTTAAAAGTGAAAGTCACTCAGTTGAGTCCAGCTCTTTGCAACCCCATGGACTATACAGTCCATGGAATTCTCCAGATCTGAATAATGGAGTGGGTAGCCTTTCCCTTCTCCAGGTGCGTCTTCCAAACTCAGGGATCGAACCCAGGTCTCCCGCATTGCAGGCAGATTCTTTACCAGCTGAGCCACAAGGGAAACCTAAGAATACTGGAATGGGTAGCCTATCCCTTCTCCAGCGGATCTTCCTGATCTAGGAATCAAACTGGAGTCTCCTGCATTGCAAGTGGATTCTTTACCAACTGAGCTATAAGGGAAGCTACATTACCTTACAGCTGCCTTGTTCCCTTCCCTAGAGGCTACTAATGTTATCTGGGGTGTTCTTCCAAACATATTCTGTATATGTACAAACAATTATGTATGTATGTGTATATCCTATTTTAAAAATACAGTTCAGTCGCTCAGTCATGTCTGACTCTTTGCAATCCCATGTCCCTGTCCATCACCATCTCCTGGAGTTCACTCAGACTCACGTCATCGAGTCTGTGATGCCATCCAGCCATCTCATCCTCTGTCGTCCCCTTCTCCTCCTGCCCCAAATCCTTCCCAGCATCAGAGTCTTTTCCAATGAGTCAACTCTTCGCATGAGGTGGTGAAGAGTTGCAGCTTTAGCATCATTCCTTCCAAAGAAATCCCAGGGCTGATCTCCTTTAGAATGGACTGGATGGATCTCCTTGCAGTCCAAGGGACTCTCAAGAGTCTTCTCCAACACCACAGTTCAAAAGCATCAATTCTTCAGCGCTCAGCCTTCTTCACAGTCCAACTCTCACATCCATACATGACCACAGGAAAAACCATAGCCTTGACTAGACAGACCTTTGTTGGCAAAGTAATGTCTCTGCTTTTGAATATACTATCTAGGTTGGTCATAACTTTTCTTCCAAGGAGTAAGCGTCTTTTAATTTCATGGCTGCAGTCACCATCTGCAGTGATTTTGGAGCCCCCAAAAATAAAGTCTGACACTGTTTCTCCATCTATTTCCCATGAAGTGATGGGACCGGATGCCATGATCTTCGTTTTCTGAATGTTGAGCTTTAAACCAACTTTTCGCTCTCCTCTTTCACTTTCATCAAGAGGCTCCTTAGTTCTTCCTCACTTTCTGCCATAAGGGTGGTGTCATCTGCATATCTGAGGTTATTGATATTTCTCCTGGCAATCTTGATTCCAGCTTGTGTTTCTTCTAGTCCAGCATTTCTCATGATGTACTCTGCATATAAGTTAAATAAACAGGGTGACAGTGTACATACTTGATGTACTCCTTTTCCTATTTGAACCAGTCTGCTATTCCATGTCCAATTCTAACTGTTGCTTCCTGACCTGCATACAGACTTCTCAAAAGGCAGGTCAGGTGGTCTGGTATTCCAATCTCTTTCAGAATTGTCCACAGTTTATTGTGATCCACACAGTCAAAGGCTTTGGCATAGTCAACAAAGCGGAAGTAGATGTTTTTCTGGAACTCTCTTGCTTTTTCCATGATCCAGCGGATGTTGGCAATTTGATCTCTGTTCCTCTGCCTTTTCTAAAACCAGCTTGAACATCTGGAAGTTCATGGTTCATGTATTGCTGAAGCCTGGCTTGGAGAATTTTGAGCATTACTTTACTAGCATGTGAGATGAGTGCAATTGTGTGGTAGTTTGAGCATTCTTTGGCATTGCCTTTCTTTGGAATTGGAATGAAAACTGACCTTTTCCAGTCCTGTGACAACTGCTGAGTTTTCCAAATTTGTTGGCATATTGAATGCAGCACTTTCACAGCATCATCTTTCAGGATTTGAAACAGCTCCACTGGAATGCCATCACCTCCACTAGCTTTGTTCATAGTGATGCTTTCTAAGGCACACTTGACTTCACATTCCAAAATGTCTGGCTGTAGATTAATGATCACATCATCATGATTATCTGGGTCATGAAAATCTTTTTGTCCAATTCTTCCATGTATTCTTGCCACCTCTTCTTAATATCTTCTGCTTCTGTTAGGTCCATACCATTTCTGTCCTTTATTGAGGCCATCTTTGCATGAAATGTCCCTTGGTATCTCTAATTTTCTTGAAGAGATCTCTAGTCTTTCCCATTCTGTTCTTTTCCTCTATTTCTTTGCATTGATTGCTGAAGAAGGCTTTCATATCTCTTCTTGCTATTCTTTGGAACTCTGCATTCAGATGCTTATATCTTTCCTTTTCTCCTTTGCTTTTGCCTCTCTTCTTTTCACAGCTATTTGTAAGGCCTCCCCAGACAGCCATTTTGCTTTTTTGCATTTCTTTTCCATGGGGATGGTCTTGATCCCTGCCTCCTGTACAATGTCATGAACCTCTGTCCATAGTTCATCAGGCACCCTATCTATCAGATCTAGGCACTTAAATCTATTTCTCACTTCCACTGTATAAGGGATTTGATTTAGATCATACCTGAATGGTCTAGCGGTTTTCCATACTTTCTTCAATTAGAGTCTGAATTTGGTAATATGGATTTCATGATCTGAGCCACAGTCAGCTCCTGGTCTTATTTTCGTCAACTGTATAGAGCTTCTCCATCTTTGGCTGCAAAGAATATAATCCATCTCATTTCGGTGTTGACCATCTGGTGATGTCCATGTGTAGAGTCTTCTCTTGTGTTGTTGGAAGAGGGTGTTTGCTATGACCAGTGCATTTTCTTGGCAAATCTCTATTAGTCTTTGCCCTGCTTCATTCCACATTCCAAGGCCAAATATGCCTGTTACTCCAGGTGTTTCTTGACTTCCTACTTTAGCATTCCAGTCCCCTATAATGAAAAGGACATCTTTTTTGGGTGTTAGTTCTAACAGGTCTTGTAGGTCTTCATAAAACCAATTCAACTTCAGCTTCTTCAGCATTACTGGTTGGGGTATAGACTTGGATAACTGTGATATTGAATGGTTTGCCTTGGAGATGAACAGAGATCATTCTGTCGTTTTTGAGGTTGCATCCAAGTACTGCATTTCGGACTCTTTTGTTGACCATGATGGCTACTCTATTTCTTCTGAGGGATCCCTGCCCACAGTAGTAGATATAATGGTCATCTGAGTTAAACTCACCCATTCCAGTCCATTTTAGTTAGCTGATTCCTAGAATGTCGACATTCACCCTTGCCATCTCTTTGACCACTTCCAATTTGCCTTGATTCATGGACCTGACATTCCAGGTTCCTATGCACTATTGCTCTTTACAGCATCGGACCTTGCTTCTATCACCAGTCACAGCCACAGCTGGGTACTGGTTTTGCTTTGGCTCCATCACTTCGTTTTTTCTGGAGTTATTTCTCCACTGATCTCCAGTAGCATATTGGAAACCTACTGACCTGGGGAGTTTCTCTTTTGGTATCCTGTCATTTTGCCTTTTTATATTGTTCATGGGGTTCTCAAGCAAGAATACTGAAGTGGCTTGCCATTCCCTTCTCCAGTGGACCACATTCTGTCAGCCCTCTCCACCATGACCTGCCCATCTTGGGTTGCTCCGTAGGCATGGCTTGGTTTCACTGAGTTAGACAAGGCTGTGGTCCTAGTGTGATTAGATTGACTGGTTTTCTGTGAGTATGGTTTCAGTGTGTCTGCCCTCTGATGCCCTCTTGCAACACCTACCATCTTACTTGGGTTTCTCTTACCTGGGCGTGGGGTATCTCTACATGGCTGCTCCAGCAAAGCACAGCCGCTGCTTCTTACCTTGGATGAGGATTATCTCCTTACCGCTGCCGTTTCTGACCTTCAATGTTGGATAGCTCCTCTAGGCCCTCCTGTGCCTGTGCAGCCAGGGTTCCTTGGGTTGCACCTCCTGGCTGCCGGCCCAGCCCTCAGGCGTGAGTGGCTCCTCCCAGCCGCCTCCCTTGGCCTTGGGCTCGAGATGGCTCCTCAAGGTCACCGCCCCTGGCCTCCAGCTCAAGGTGGTTTCTCCCGGCTGCCCCTGACCTCGGACTCGGGGTGTCTCCTCCCGGCCATCGCCCCTGACCTCCGATGTGGAGTAGCTCCTCTCACTGCCACTGACCTCAGACGTCGGCAGATGCAGGGTAGCTCCTCTCGGCCGTTCCTGCGCTGTCACAGCCTGGCACTCTTGGCCGCTGCCCCTGACCTCGGACGTGGGGTAGTTCCTCTCAGCCGTGCTCAGTGTGCCGGCTCACTGCCGCCGCTGCCTGCACTCAGTGCGCAGGATCACCGCCGCCGCACCTGTAATTCACATTATCCTCCACTTTGCCTTTTATGTTGTTGTTCAGTCACTCAGTCAAGTCTGACTCTTTGTGACCCCATGGACTGCAGCATAGCAGGCTTCCCTGTCCTTCATCATCTGCCGGAGTTTGCGCAAAGTCATGTCCATTGAGTTGGTGATGCCATCCAACCATCTCATCCTCATTGTCCCCTTCTCCTCCTGCCTTCAGTCTTTCCCAGCATTTGGCTCTTTTCCAGTGAGTCAGTTCTTAACATCAGGTGGGCAAAGAATTGGAGCTTCAGCATCATTCCTTCCAATGAATATTCAGGGTTGATTTCCTTTAGAATTGACTGGTTTGGTCTCCCTGCTGTCCAAGGAATTCTCAAGAGTCTTCTCCAACACCACAGTTCAAAAGCATCAGTTCTTCAGTGCTCAGCCTCTGTTATTGTTGAACTCTCACATCCGTACATAACTACTCAAAAAAAAAAAAAAAACCCCACATAGCTTTGACAGGACAGACCTTTGTCAGCAAAGTAAGGTCTCTGCTTTTTGATACACTGTCTAGGTTTGTCATTGCTTTTCTTCCAAGGAGCAAGGGTCTTTTAATTTTATGGGTGCAGTCACTGTCCACAGTAATTTTAGAGCCCAAGAAAATAAAGTCTGTCACTGTTTCCACTGTTTCCCCATCTATTAGCCATGAAGTGATGGGACTGAATGCCATGATCTTTGTTTTGTGAATGTTGAATTTTAAGCCAATTTTTTTCACTCTCCTCATTCCCTTTCATCTAGAGGCTCTTTAGTTCTTCTTCACTTTCTCCCATAAGGGTGGTGTCATCTGCATATCTGAGGTTATTGATATTTCTCCTGGCAATCTTGATTCCAGCTTGTGCTTTATCCAGCCTGGCATTTTGCATGATGTACTCTGCATATAAGTTAAATAAACGGGTGACAATATATAACCTTGATGTACTCCTTTCCCAATTTTGAACCTGTTGTTCCATGTCTGGTTCTAACTATTGATTCTTGACCTGCATGCAGGTTTTGGTGGAAGCAAGTAAGGTGGTCTGGTATTCCCATTTCTTTAAGAATTTTGCATGATTTGTTGTGATGTATACAGCTAATGACTTTAGCATAGTCAGTAATACAGAAGTAGATGTTTTTTCTGAAAATCTTTTGCTTTTTCTATGATCCAATGAATGTGGGCAATTTGATCTTCTAGTTCCTCTGTCTAAATCCAGCTTATACATCTGGAAGTTCTTGGTTCCTGTACTGTTGAACCCTAGCTTGAAGGATTTTGAGCAGTACCTTGCTAGCATGTGAGATGAGTGCAATTGTGCAGAAGTTTGAACATTCTTTGGCATTGCCCTTCTTCAGAATTAGAATGAAAACTGACCTTTCCAGTCTAGTGGCCACTGCTGAGTTTTCCAAATTTGCTATCATATTGAGTGCAGCACTTTCACAGCATCATCTTTTAGGATTTGAAATAGCTCAGCTAGAATTCCATCACCTCCACTAGCTTTGTTCATAGTGACGCTTCCTTCCTAAGGCCCACTTAACTTCACACTCCAAAATGTCTGGCTCTAGGTGAGTGATCACACCATTGTGGTTATCCAGGTCATTAAGATCTTTTTTTTGTATAGTTCTTCTGTGTATTCTTGCCACCTCTTCTTAATATCTTCTGCTTCTGTTAGGTCCCTACTGTTTCTGTCCTTTATTGAGCCTATCTTTGCATGAAATGTTCCCATGGTGTCTCTAATTTTCTTTTAGAAATCTCTAGTCTTTCCCATTCTATTGTTCTCCTCTATTTTTTGCATTGCTCACTTAAAAGGCTTTCTAATCTCTCCTTGCTGTATATCTTGAATATTATTACACAGTAAGTCTGTAAAATCATCACATTAAAAAAAATAACTGCACAGTATTCCATTATATGGATATGTTGTAATTTATTTATTCAGCACTCTGCTAATAGAAATTCAAACTATAACCAATCTTTGAATATAGGCTTTAGAATCAACCATCACTAAATTCAAATACTCACTATATGGCTGGCCTTGACAAAGATTTTAACTTCTTGAAGTTTGAGTTCTCACATGTATAAAATACAGATAATAATAACATCAGTCATTATTGGTGTGGAGATTAAATGAGAGGAAGCATATACAACATCTAGCATATAGCCTGGCACATACTAAGGGTTCAGTAAATATTGAATAGTCATGCCATGCTCATAAGCCTTTCTCATACTTTCCACTTGTTCAATTCAAGTCAATAGGTGTTTATTACATGTTAGGTTGGACCTTGGATGAACCAGAGAAGGAAAAGTGTCCCTCAAGAGGTTTATAATTTCCTTGAGAAGACATAACATACCAAACAACCACAGATCACTGCTAGCTAGAAAAAATATGTATATGTGAAACTGAATGCAATTTTGGTGTGGTGATGTGGAAAAGGAGGACTTCCTGGTGGCTCAGATGGTAAAGCATCTTGTCTACAATGCAGGAGACCTGGGTTCGAGCCCTGGGTTGGGAAGATCCCCTAGAGAAGGAAATGGCAATCCACTCTAGTACTATTGCCTGGAAAATCTCATGGACAGAGGAGCCTGGTAGGCTACAGTCTATGGGGTTTCAAAGAGTCAGACACGACTGAGCAACTTCACTTTTGTGGAAAAGGAGAGGTAAGTGTAAGGGCCAAAGGAATCAAAAGAGCTTTGTGAGTACAGTTGTAACTTGAAAAGAGATTTAGCTAAGTGAGGAGGAGCCTATGAATTGGGCAGTGGTCAACTGAGACTTGCAAATTGGACAGATCAATTGTTACTCAAAATTGTTACTTTGCTCTCTGGAAGTCCCTGACCCAGCAGGTGGAGTGGTGTCAAATGGAAGGAGGAGAGGAAAATACTGAGGACATTTAGAGAAAATGGTATGGGAAAGGGGGATGTTTGGATATTAGGCCACAAAATGAGGAGCCTGCAAGTGGCTTGTGGCATAGCCCACCCAGCCTACACTATCTGCTCTTCCGTGTCAGCAGCCAAGCACTTTTTAAGAGGTCCAAGAAGAAGGATAAATGGCTTGAGAGTAGAAATAGCAGAAGCTCTCAGCCCCTCACCCTGAGTCCGAAATAGGTTCAGATGCTGTGAGCCCCAGGAGAAGGGGAGACAACTGAGTAATAATGCCTTCTCCATGTGGTACATGTACATGTACATTGGTACATCTTAATTGATGTTTATCCTTGCAACAGAGACAGCTATGAAATAAAGAATTCAATTGAATCTCATCATGTGCTAACATCATTGATAACAAGTGCTATGTTGAGAGGTTCCGGAAAATGAAAAGTTAGTGTAGTTTGTATTAGTCAGGGAGAAGTTCATGGCAGGGAAGGGCTGTATAGAGATTCATATTCCCATTTTATAGTTACAGAAAATGGAGAGCAGATTGAAGGCAACTGAGCAGCCTAAGGTCATATACTTAATATTTAACAGAGCTGAAACTAGAAACCAGGGATCCCAATCCCATGTTCCATGGCAGCTGAGATGTAGGACCTCCCCAATACTTGTAATAGTTTTCCCTCAACTTGATAGCAGCCTGAAACAAATTGAAATAAAAAAACTAGGGGAGAGAAACAAGGGTCATGGAAGGAAGGATATGGGCATAACTAAGACCTGCTGGCTGAGGTCAAGAAAGAGCACCAGACTGGGAGTCAGGAGATCAAAGTTCTACTTCTGGCTCTACTACTGTGTTTGTGACCATGACAAGTCTCTTCCACTTTCTGGGCCTTGATTTCTCCCCTTAAGTGATAAGAAAGCTGGGCCTCCCAGAAACTTAGTGGTGCTTAGAACCAATGGTTTATATAAACCAAAGAGACATTGGGTGTTCCTGGCAAGGGGCCAGAGGATATAGGGACAACTTCTTTGATGGAAATTGAAAAGAGATACTCCCAGATTTGAGAAAAAGATGAGTCTTGGGAAGTATAGTTATCCCATGGTCTCTATTCTATCTTGAAGAATTCCACCCATGAGAGGCAGAGAACATGTATGCCCAAATGAGCAAGTACCTCAATCTGAAACTGAGATTTGGTGGGACAGGTTATGATATGCTGAGCCAATGCCTAGAACTCTCTCCTGAATATTCTCTACTAACATCACTTTTCTAAGATCTTAGCTTTATTATTTTTTTAAAGAGAGTTTGTGTCTTATGGACAAAGTACCATTGAAGTCCTAGTTTCATGGAGCCCTCTTGAGTGAGCACTGACCCTGGAGCCTGGGTAAGTCTGGCTCCACCATTTACCAGCTGTGTACTTAGGCAAGGGACTTAGCATCTCTGCACCACTCTTTCCTCACGTGTAAAAGGAGGATAGAGGAGGGCATGGCAACCCACTCCAGTATTCTTGTCTGGAGAATCTCCATGGAGAGAGGCGCCTGGCAGGCTGCAGTCCATGGGGTCACAAAGAGTTGGACATGACTGAGCAACTAAGCACAAGGGGAGGATAACAAGAGTACTTACCAGTGAGACTGTTAAAAGAATTATATATATCTCAGAATTATATATGTCTCAGAACAGTAAGTGTTATAGAAGCATTTGCTGTTACTATCTCCCTAGTAAGCTAGTGTAACCCCAAGGGAGCCCAAGGGAGTTTAGCACCACTCATTCAGGAATTTTGAAGGTAAATGTGCCTTCTCAAGACACCATCTGGGCTGCTCTGATGTTGGTCATTCCCAGGACCAGATTAATACCTTTAGAGGCCCAATGCACTGTTTTTCCAATTGCCAAATTCTGGAACAATTCAATAAATTTGTAATTTTTTCATTTTGGGTGCCCTTGCTTTGTTGATGTCCTAAGCTTATACTTAGTCCATCTGTAGGATAATCCTGCACTGGCCACATCAGCCTATAAGCTCGTCCCTTAATTCTAGAAGGAACCAATGATTGTGGATGATCTACTCATCCACATATAACAATTTTTAACCTGAACAACAACATCTACAATAAGGTGCTCTGTGTCCTGCCTCCCAGGAGCTTATCCTACCAAGCCCCTTGACCTCCTTGCCCACTGGGACATCCCATCCTATTACTTAGAAAGAAGATTTATCTTCTGGGATGGGGGAGGGGAAGACAGGTGCCAGGAAGTCCCAAGAGGGATCCCCTGCAGGAAGCTCTAAACATTAGCGGGCTAAAATTCTGGTGACTAGTTGGGATGACTGAGTAGTAGACAGGGAATGGTAAGGATCCCCTGCATCCAGATGACTAAGAGACCCTCCCCACTTCCCTGAGCCCTGACTCCTATAGGACCTTCAAATTAATGATCCTGAAGATTTGGAGTTACTAACGTTATCTCTACAACTCTTGACCAGGTTCTAACCATTCAAATGGTGAACAACAGGAAAGTTGTGTATATTCCAAGAGTTGTGTGTGTGTTTTTTTTTTTTTTTGCTTTGACCTAGATTTTGCCTATGGAAAGACTAGTCTAAGGCAAATTGTCCTTAAATCTTCTGGTTAACCAGCTGGAGGGACCTGTTGGCCAGGGTAAAGGAGGTTAGCAGGACCCCAAACAGGTTCATTTGTTGTTTTGCCCTGGGATGGCACCACTCACACTCAAGTCTAGCCAAGCCTGTGCCCCCTACACTATTCACAGAGTATCTCAAACATGGAAGGCTCAGTGGAACCGGTCAGACCAGATGTTGAGAGCCTGCAGCTTTTAGGAAGAGAAAGACAGACAGCCAGAGGATAGAATAAAGAAGGAACAAACCTATTTTCTTGACTCCTAACCCTAGGAAGCCTCCCCTTAGGCTCCAGGGTAACACCAGTGAACACCCACTCAAGGGAGCCATGGCTTTTATGTGTCCCATGAGTGAATTTGGCCATATCTCCAGGCAGGACCAGAAACCTGAAAACCAGTCTCCAGACCATGGTTCAACAGAGAATAGTACAGGTCCTAAAGCCCTCTTTCTTTTCCTGGAAGTTGTTTCAGCACTAACAACAAAAAGATTACCTTGGAATGGGAGGTCATAAAAAAGACTCTGAAGTTCAAGTCTCTTTTGCCTTATTTCTCCTTGTGCTGTGTGTTATAGGGTAAGGAACAGGATCTGACATCAGATAGACCAGCATTAGCGTCTTAACTTTATCATTTACCTTATTTGCAACCCATGGGCAGGTCATTTGGCATCTCTGAGCCTCAATTTACCCATCTGTAAAGTGGCGGTGTGAGGGTAGTAATAATCTCTCACAGTCTTGTGATGAGGTTCAAATAAGAGGGTAGATGTGACAGTCCTTTGAAAACTGATTTGAGCCTTACGTATGGATTATCGTCATGGCTGCCAGGTACATAAGTTTCTCTATAGATTTGCACATGTACTCATGCATGTAGAACTGAATTGTGGCATAACCAAAAACACACATATGTATAAGCAACCACTTGTGTATACAAAACTATATACATAATCATGACATAGGCAACTAAAAGCATACACATAGGCGTACAGATACACAAATTTATCTATATTGACAGCCTCTTTCTCTTTCTGTCACATATATATCCACATATAAGCAGATGTATGTGTATCTATGTATGTTTTTACATGCATATGTACATATATGTACCACCCCTAGCTGTACAGGTGAGCATACCATTCCCTTCAGCTTCTCCCTAGACTATTCACTTTTCTAAAGGTCTGAGAAAGGTCCTGTTTGTTAATTCCCCACTTCATACTGAAATTGTCCCTTTTGTCCTTGCTGGGGCTTCTTCCTTGCTTCCATTTTGTTTACAGATTAGCACAGCTGCTGCCACAATTCAAGCTGCATAGTACGCGGTATCCACATGTCTGGAGAACATGGATCCTTATTCAGTTGCTCTGTGAATTGCACTCTGTTATGCACAATATATTATTATCCATATTTGACAGCTGTTTCATATTTTTTCAAAACAAGTTAATCTAGCCATGAAAATAGTCACTGGCCCACACGCCCTGAGGCTAAAAGAAATTAGGCAGAAAGCCTAATGAAAATTAGTCAGAGCCTAAATGAGGTTGAATCAGTCAATATCTCCTCTCCTTTCTTCTCCTCCTCCTCTTCTTCTTCCCATTCCTCTCCTCCTTCTTCTCCCCCTCCCCTGTCTCCTCCTTCTTCTCCCTCCTCTCTCTCTCATGGTAGTGGTAAGGGGGGGGGGGTTGTGTTCACATGGCGTGTATTGGATTCAGAGAGATCCTGTGGTCATCAAGCCCTCTTGGGGAGGAAGGAAGGAGAAGAAAGAGAAGAAAAAGTTCAGATTTCTGGTATTATAAACTAGAAGAATATAGCTGGGGGAATTAAATGGGGTGACACCTAAAGAAAGTGGATTATTGCCTACTTTGAGGCCATCTAGGATGGCAAACCACCCCAGCTTCCCTTTATCACCTAGATGTGAGCTAGTAAATGGTTTTTCTTGTATGCAGGGTGGGAACACTAAAGACTCCCTAGTGATAGAATTGAGAAGTTAAACGTAGTTAAAGAGCAAAATAGTTTCCCAGGAAGAGAGCAAGCCCAGGCCAGATGTAATGGGTCCCCCTCCAGGGGGCCTAATCATGGCCCAGGGTGAAGAGCTTTAGGTAGGGTTGCAAGGAGATCCAACCAGTCCATTCTGAAGGAGATCAACCCTGGGAATTCTTTGGAAGGAATGATGCTAAAGCTGAAACTCCAGTACTTTGGCCACCTCATGCGAAGAGTTGACTCATTGGAAAAACTCTGATGCTGGGAAGGATTGGGGGCAGGAGGAGAAGGGGACGACAGAGGATGAGATGGCTGGATGGTATCACTGACTCGATGGACGTGAGTCTGAGTGAACTCCGGGAGTTGGTGATGGACAGGGAGGCCTGGCATGCTGTGATTCATGGGGTCGCAAAGAGTCAGACATGACTGAGCGACTGAACTGAACTGAACTGATTAGATAATTTACATTCCAAACTGTGATAATTTAAGAATAAAAGGGTACACTATTAATATTATTCTGAGACAATAGGCATAAACTAGGATTGTCCAGGGTAGACCAAGATATATTTTCATTCTAGATTTAGGCCATATTGCTCTAGTTTTCCAGGAAAGGACACACTGTAAGGACTCCTCACAAGTATGACTTAAAAAATGTGTGTGAGGGGATTGTCGGGTAGTGGGGAGCAGGGCAGGGAGATTCAGTCTTGAGACTGCTGCTGCTGCTAAGTCGCTTCAGTCGTGTCCGACTCTACGACCCCATAGACAGCAGCCCATCAGGCTCCCCCATCCCTGGGATTCTACAGGCAAGAACGCTGGGGTGGGTTGTCATTTCCTTCTCCAATGCATGAAAGTGAAAAGTGAAAGTGAAGTTACTCAGTCGTGTCTCAACTCTTTGCGACCCCATGGACTGCAGCCTACCAGGCTCCTCTGTCCATGGGATTCTCCAGGCAAGAGTACTGGAGTGGGGTGCCATTGCCTTCTCCAGTCTTGAGACTAGGGATTGTTTATTCTAAACACAAATTCCTTTTATTGTTGTTGTCCATAAATATATAATGGAACTCTATCCCGAGTATGTTTATTTCCTAGTCAGTTTCAGAAAAGGAGACATTTTGTGTGTGTACGTAATTTTGTGTATTGTGTGTATGTATGTGTGTCAAAGTTTTGAAAGCATGTATGAATATTCCCTGAAGAAGGAAATAGCAACCACTCCAGTATTCTTGCCTGGGAAATCCCATGGACAGAGGAGCCTGGTGGGCTACAGTCCATGCAGTCACAATGAGTTGGACACAACTTAGTGACTGAACAACAGACAGCAAATGAGGGTGACTGGAAATATGAGTATATGTAACTGTGTGTATCTATGGTCATGTACATGTGAATGGACGTGTGAGTGTATTGAACATGGATGTGGTGAACATAAATAAAGATGTGTGTGCATGTGTGTGTATGTGTGTGTGTATGTGTGTGCACATGATTGCCAGGCCTGACCCCTAATTCATTAAGTTGTGAATTTTTAACTTCCAGAGAGCAATCACATAGACCACCACCTCATTTTACACATGAAGAAACTGAGGTATGTGTAATGAGACCTACTTTCACTATTTTCTTATCAGTGGTTGGGGGTAGACTAGTGTCAGTCACAATAATCCTGACTGGGAGCCACCTGCCAGTGGATTATGCATTGGAGTAAAAGCCTAGCTGTTTCTTTCAGGTTTCTGAAAACAACAGGTGCTTGGCAAGTGTGGGAAGAAGCTTCTTGAGAGTAAGCTTGAGGTACCTGTAAGCCTAGATTTGAGCACAAGGGGAAGATTTGACAGACAGCCAGTTCCCCTAAGCCTGCCTTCCTGAAGGACCTTTTCAAATAATGGAAACTTTCCAGTGTTTTGAACATCACACAAAGCCTCCCAGCTCCAAACATACAATGTACAGATGAGATTTACCTTGGAGACAAACCCAGATAGTAAAGACCCACTAGAGGCCTTCACAGGATGTGGGCTAGACATAGGCTGAAAGTATCCTCAGACTGAGCAATAAGACAGGAAAGCCTCTCCCCTTCTAATCTGTGACCATATGGCTCCTGCCCTCATAATTCTGGGATCTGGGCAAAGGAAATAGCTAGATAGGCTCCAGGAGTATTAGAGTTGGTTGTTGGAATGGGAATTTGTGCCTCCAGGAAGGTTGGGGGACTCTCTCATGAGCTCTGGCTTTTTCTATCTATGGCTGAGAAGTTATCTGTACAAGTAAGTACAAGCTGTGCATTAACCCCAAGTGAATGAAGCTGAATTCCAAGCGATGGTTCACTCCTCACTTGAACACATCCAGCTTTCTCAAGCTTCTGTTCATGTTGTATGCATTTGCCTGACCAGTCACACAAAGGATAAAGCAAAAGAGTATGGGGTGCTGCAGCACAACGAGAAAACAACCCAGGTCTCATGTTGTGATATGCCAATTCAGACTCAGTCAGTATTTATTGAGCATTTACTATATGCCTAGCACCATGAGAAACTTTTACCTGTGTTAATTATCTCCTTGAACCCTCTCAACAGCCCTGTGAAGTAGGATTCATCTCATTAAGAAGCTCCAAGAGGAGCTTGCTTAAATTAAGGCAGCTAGTAATGGGGAAATCAGAATTCAACCACAACTTTGCTTGATTAGTGGTAATAAATATATTTACATTTAAAATAAATTATTGAGAACCTAATGCATACCAGGCAATATGCTAATATTTTTCCATAGATTATCTCACTTAATAGGCTTCCCAGGTGGCACTAGTGGTAAAGAATCCGCCTGCCAATGCAGGAGACATAAGAGACGCAGGTTTGATCCCTGGGTCAGGAAGATCCCCTGGAAGAGGGCAACAGCAACCCACTCCAGTGTTCTTACCAGGAGAATCCCATGGACAGAGTAGCCTGGTGGGTTACAGTCCATAGCGTCACAGAGTCAGACATGACTGAAGTGACTTAGCATGCATATCTCACTTAATTCTCAAAATAGCACTATGGGGAGGATGCTCCTCCCTTTTTACAGATACGAGTATTGAAGAATAGAAGTGCTAGGTAACTCATCCAGGGTCTAGTGCTACTATAGCACTAATATTGCCTGTTGATTCCCAAGTCTAGGGTTTTTTTCCCTGACCCACCATGGATATCAGATTCCCCATCAAGATGATTCCTAAAACCTCTTCCAGTTTTGACATTCTAGAGGTTGGCAACTCTGTGGTAACCCTTCCTCACTAATTCAAGCAGCCTTAAGTCACTTGGCTTTATTCTCCTGCCATGCTTCCCACTAGGGAGGAGTGAGCAAGTGATCCCCAATCAGCTTAGTCTGTTGGCCTGGGGCTCTGACTCACCTCCCCCACTGCTGGCCCCAAGTACCAGGTGAAGTGCTTTCTGTATCAACCTCAGAAGCTGCTCTGGGCTCTAGGCCTGGGCCCTGTAATTCCCTCTGTAAAAATGGGAAATATCTCCTTAAATTGGCAAATGATAAAATCCTGCAAAAGGGGCACAGAGAAGCTGCCTCCATGCCTTCTGTGACTGTACCTGTGTTTGTGTGCTCATTTCTCTGGGTGTATGGTACAGCCAGGAATTGCAGACAGAGGTCAACCTTTAAAAAACAAAAACTTTTAGTAACCCCTAATTGGTATACAATTTTACATAAGTTTCAGGTGTACAACATAGTCACTCACAGTTTTTAAAAGTTATGTGACATTTATAGTTATTGTATAATATTGGCTATATTCCTCATGTTGTACAATATATCCTTGTAGAATAATTTATACTTATTTATTCATTTGTATATATAGTAGCCTTTACCTCTTAATTCCTTACTCCTGTTTTGCCCCTACCATATTCCTTCTACCAAATGGTAATCACTAGTTTGTTCTCTACATCATCTGTGAGTCTGTTTTCATTTTTTAATTTTCGTAGTTCATTGTATTTTCATTTTTGTATTTTCATAGTTCATTGTATTTTTTAGACTCCATATATCAGTGACATCATACAGTGTTTGTCTTCTTCTGTCTTAACTTGTTTTACTATGCATAATACCATCTAAGTCCATCCATGTTGTTGGAAATGGAAAAATTTCATTCTTTTTTATTCCTGAGTAGTATTCCATTGTGTGTATGTGTACCACATCTTCATCCATTCATCTGTCGATGGGCATTTAGGTTGCTTCTATATCTTGGCTATTGTATGTAATGCTACAGTGAACACTGGGATGCATGTATCTTTTCAATTTAGTGTTCTTGTTTTCTTCAGCTATATATCCAGAAGTAGAATGCTGGGTTACATAGTGTATTTTTAGTTTTTTGAGAAACCTCCATATTGTTTTCCACAGTAGCTGTACCAGTTTACATTCCCATCAACAGTATGTGAGGATTCCTTTTTCTCCACATCCCCACCAACATTTACTTTGGGGGTTCTTTTTGATGATAGCCATTCTGACAGGTGTGAGGTGATGATATCTCATTGTGGTTTTAATTTGCATTTCTCTCATGATTAATGATGTTGAGCATCATTTCATGTGCCTGTTGGCCATTTGTATATCTTTAGAAAAATGTCCCAGAAAAGGCAATGGCACCGCACTCTGGTACTCTTGCCTGGAAAATCCCATGGACAGAGGAACCTGGTGGGCTACAGTCCATGGGATCGTTAAGAGTTGGACATGACTGAGGGACTTCACTTTCACTTTTCACTTTCATGCATTGGAGAAGGAAATGGCAACCCACTCCAGTGTTCTTGCCTAGAGAACCCCAGGGACGGGGGAGCCTGGTGGGCTGCCATCTATGGGGTCGCACAGAGTCGGACATGACTGAAGCGACTTAGCAGCAGTAGCAGCAGCAGAAAAATGTCTATCCAGCTATTCTGCCCATCTTTTAATGAGTTTTTTAAAATGTTGATTTGTAGAAATTGTTTATATATTTTGGATATTAACCCAGATAGAGATCAACCTTGATTCTGAATCTCTTTAGTAGGCTGAGATGAATATTTCCTTCTCTGCCTGCTCCATCACACCTTTTCCTCTTGGAAGCTGATGATGAATTTTCCATCTTTTTCTTGATCAGAAGAAGGCAATTTGGCTCACAGAATGATATTAGTCAGGGTCTGGTTCCTGGTGGAGGTAATACTGATTTATCAAATTAGGGATGACTCAGATGTACCTGGTGGCCAGAGTATGGGATGAGCCAAGATGCCTGTGGAAGCAACATCTTGGTAGAGGAGTTCTCAGAGGAGGGTCCTGAGCAGCACTTGAGAAGTTACTGTGGGTGGAAGGGCTGTGGTCTGGATACCTTTCCATTCTTCTTCTTTCATCTTGATGCTACTTTCCTTCTCTATACTACCTTGCTTTCCTGGAATTGTATCCTGCCTCTGCTCCACTTCTCCACCCTTGTTATGTGTTACAGGGAAAGGAGAACTCCGAAAGGAATCAGAAAATGTGAGTTCTACTACTATCTGCAAATTTCACCACTATCTCCTGTGTGACTTTGAATGATGTACTTTATTGCCCTGAACCTCAGTTTCATTATCTGTAGAACAGGAAAAAATAAACTGTTTTTTAAGGTTTGACTCAAGATTTAAATAAAAAGTATGCAGAAATATCTAGGAAATTTCTTTTGCTTATTTTGAGAATCAGATAAGAGAATAAATTGTAAATATTGAGTGAGCTCTAAAGTGCTGTTTGCATAGGAGGAGCTGCTATTGTTAATACCCTCTGTTCCCTAACTGCTTTGCCATACATATATATTAAAAGTTACCCAGTCTGGCTAATGTCCTGTTCTCCTCTGATGCTTGCTCTGAAGATTAGGTAGTCATCTGTTCCTAGAATCTCTATGTCTATGGCAGAGAATCACAAGGTTCCCACAGGGCCCTCTTTCTTAATGCAGGGACAAACTTAGCTGGACTTTTTGCACATAAATTCTTTTTCACCTTACCCATAAGAGCAGTGGCAATCTCAAGTCAGTGCAAATCAGTAGGGAGAAATCTATTTGGGAAGATGCAGCTTGTCTCAGTATATTTTTAGCCCATTTTTGCAGATGAGGAAACTGAAGCTCAGAGAAGTGAAGGGCACATAGATAATAAGGGGTAGGTTCTAAGCTGTGTGAATGAATGTGTGTGTAGTGTGTGTGTGTGTGTGTGTGTGTGTGTGTGTGTGTGTACTGAGGTGGGCAGGAAGTTCATCTGGAAGCATATGAGAAGTAAAAAGTCTGGATTAGCTATTAAGGTAGCCATCAGTCTCCAGGAATCAAATAAAACCAGGCAGTAAGCCTAATAAAAGTCAAGCAGTGCGCCAAAAGATACTGACTGTGCACTACCTTTTAATCTTCTCTATTTGGCTTGAGTTCCTACAGGAAGACTTATTTTATTTCACTGTATACACCACTAGGCCATTCAGGTATGACCTAAATCAAATCCCTTATGATTATATAGTAGAAGTGACAAATAGATTCAAGGGATTAGATCTGATAGATAAAGTGCTTGAAGAACTATGGATGGAGGTTCGTAACATTGTACAGGAGGTGGTGATCAAAATTATCCACAAGAAAAAGAAATGCAAAAAAGCAAAATAGTTGTTTGATGAGGCCTTACAAATAGCTGAAGAGAGAAGAGAAGTGAAAGGCAAAGGAGAAAAGGAAAGCTATACCCATCTGAATGCAGAGTTCCAAAGAATAGGAAGGAGAGATAAGAAAGCCTTTTTAAGTGAACAATGCAGAGAAATTGAGGAAAACAGTAGAATGGGAAAGACTAGAGATCTTGTCAGAAAAATTAGATACCAAAGGATTATTTCATGCAAAGATAGGCACTATAAAGGACAGAAATGGTATGGACCTAACAGAAGCAGAAGATATTCAGAGATGGCAAGAATACACAGAAGAACTATTAAAAAAAAAATGGTCTTAATGGCCTGGACAACCACAATGGTGTGGTCACTCACCTAGAGCCAGACATCTTGGAGAGCTAAGTCAAGTAGGCCTTTGGAAGCATTACTATGAACAAAGCTAGTGGAGGTGATAGAATTCTAGCTGAGCTATTTCAAATCCTAAAAGATGATGCTGTTAAAGTGCTGCACTCAATATGCCAGTACACTTGGAAAACTCAACAGTGACCAGAGGACTGGACTGAAAAGGTCAGTTTTCATTCCTATCCCAAACAAGGGCAATGCCAAAGAATGTTCAAACTTCTGCATGATTGCACTCATTTCACATGCTAGTAAGGTAATGCTTAAAATCCTTCAAGCCAGGCTTCAACAGTATATGAACCGAGAACTTCCAGATGTAAAAGCTGGATTTAGAAAAGACACAAGAACCAGAGATCAAACTGCCAATATCTGTTGGACCATAGAAAAAGCAAGGGAATTCCAGAAAAACGTCTGCTTCATTGACTACTCTAAAGGCTTTAACTGTGTGGATCACAACAAACCATGGAAAATTCTTAAAGAAATGGAAATACCAGACCACCTTACTTGTCTCCTGCGAATCCTGTATGCAGGTCAAGAAGCAACAGTTAGAACTGAACATGGAACAAAAGACAGTTTCAAAATTGGGAAAGGAGTACATCAAGGTTGTATATTGTCACCCTGTTTATTTAACTTACATGCAGAGTACATCATGTGAAATGCCAGGCTGGATGAAGCACAAGCTGGAATCAAGATTGCTGGGAGAAATATCAATAACCTCAGATTTGCAGATGATACCACACTTATGGCAAATAAACAGCCTCTTGATGAAGGTGAAAGAGGAGAGTGAAAAATCTGGCTTAAAACTCAGTATTCAAAAAATGAAGATCATGGCATCTGGTTCCATCACTTTATGGCAAACAGATGGGAAAACAATGGAAACAGTGACAGACTTTATTTTTCTGGGCTCCCAAATCACTGCAGATGGTGACTACAGCCATAAAATTAAAAGATGCTTGCTCCTTGGAAGAAAAGCTATGCCCAACCTAGACAGCATATTAAAAAGCATAGACATCACTTTGCTGACAAAGGTCCATCTAGTCAAAGCCATGGTTTTTTCAAGTAGTTATGTATGGATGTGAGAGCTGGACCATAAAAAAGGCTGATCACTGAAGAATTGATGCTTTTGAATTGTGGTATTGGAGAAGACTCTTGAGAGTTCCTTGGATTGGAAAGAGATCAAGCCAATCAATCCTAGAGAAAATCAATCTTGAATATTCATTGGAAGGATTGATGCTGAAGCTGAAGTGCCAATACTTTGGCCCCCTCATGCAAAGAGCTGTCTCACTGGAAAAACCCTGATTATGGGAAAAATTGAGGGCAGGAGGAGAAGGGGATGACGAGTTTGAGCAAACTCCAGGAGACAGTGAAGGACAGGGAAGCCTGGCATGCTGCAGTCCATGGGACTGCAAAGAGTCAGACACAACTGAGTGACTGAACAACAGCAACAATATATATAGCACGTTTCGCTAGGGTGCTATGATCAGATGGTTGAGGTGAAGTCGAAAACTGTCTCATGTTTCATGTCTGTATGAACAGACATATGATTGAGTGGAGTGATTTATGAAGAATGATACGGTCATCCCGCACATAACACAATGCACTGTATATAGTAAGTGTGTGATAAATGTGTGTTGAAAAAAATGAGGGACACAAGTAGGAGACCATGGGCATGTTTGGGGAAAGGTTTCATGCCCCTACTTTAGGATGCACTGTTAACTTCTCAGGGTTTATTTGCAAGGCTACTTTAAAGGTGGGATGTATTTATTTTCCAAATCATTGTTCTTAACAGCCAAGGTTTGAGATTTTGGCTTTTCCTTTGACTACTGACAATGCCCCTCTGCCTAAGAAATCTCATAGGAAGCCCCCAAGCTTCACTTTGCTCTTGGATGCCTGGCAAATGACTTTCCCATTTCCTTGCCCCATCTATGAACTCTGATTTTAGTTGTCAGGCCAAGATTCCACCCCCTCCCTCTGCCTCTTTCCTCTGGGACAAATAAGGTTTCTCAATTCAAGAGGAGAACTACACTCTCACCCATCCTCTGGCTGAGTCTGGAATTCTCAAAGATGGTTTGCCTTGTCTGTATTCCAGGGGCAGCTAGACAAGCTAAATTTTCTAGACATCTGCTCTGTCCTTCTCTGGGCAGCCTGGTCTCCCAACCCCCATTTTTTCAGACTCAATCTAAGTCAATTCTCTGCTTTCTTTCCCTTTATGAGAATATCTGGTTGGTGGGGGAGGGGGCAGGGACCAGCTTCTTTCTTGTCTGCTCAGTGACACCTTTGGATGGAGCAAGTAGATTGCATCCCAGCTTCAAGTGGATTCTGATATAATTATTCTGTATGCTAAGTTCCTTCAGTCATGTCCGATTCTTTGCAACCCTATGGACCATAGCCTGCCAGGCTCCTCTGTCTGTGGGATTCTCCAGGCAAGAATACTAGAGTGAGTTACCATGCCCTCTTCCAGGGCATCTTCCCAACCCAGGGATCAAACTCGCGTCTCTTACTTCTCCTGCATTGGCAGGTGGGTTCTTTACCACTAGCGCCACCTGAGAAGCCCATATGATTATTTAAGGATTGGTATTTTAAGCTCGCCTACCTCTCATACAAAGACCAAATTACTGGTGAGGTAAACTTGAAGCAAAAAAGGAATTCTAAGACATTGTTACAGATACAGTTCTACATAATGTCTTGGATTCAGCTTCCTGCCTCCAGTCATGCCAGAGAGATGAAGGTCTCTATCTATTTTCTTAGTGTCAGAAGTTCAGATTTTGGCCTAGGGCCTGGATGAAGATGAGGATGACAGAATGACAGAGTTACCTAACTGCAACAGAGAATACATTCCTCCCCACCCGATCCTGCCCCAACATGTAATTGAATTACCTCTCCCTTTGCCACCCCCTCAATAAGCTTTTGCCCTTTTCTTCCTAAATAAGATTCTTAAGTTATTGACTTAGTTATTCAAATAAAAGTTTCAGTGTTCAAGAGACCATAGTTATGTCCTTTGGGTCTGAATACGTGGTCAATTTCAATCTTTTTGAGTCCTCAGAGACGCCCACAAACTCCCTATGTGAAATGCCTAGATCTGAATCATGTGAAGGTAATTGCATGATAAAGGCTTTTTGGATAGTAACATTGATAATCATGATAAAGTACTTGGTCCAAATTTGACTTAGATTCACAGAAGGTCCATAGCAGTCATCTAGTCCAGTGGTTCCTAGCCCTGGCTGACCATAAAATCATCTAGGAAATGTGTTAAAAATACAGCTTCTCTGGGGCCCAAGATTAATCTAGTGATTCAGTTTCTGAGGTGGGGCCCAGAGTCTGTACTGTATTATAAATAATCTCATCAAGTGATTCTGATAATAGACCAGGCTTGGGAACTGCTTGGTTGAACCTTTGGGTTTGGGTCAGTGGCCTGCAGCAAAGTGGCCAGACATGAAAATAAGGGCAGGGACATTCTGCCTTGGTTCTTACAATGCCCTCTTTGCATACAACACCCACATGTACTCTGCCATTACTTATCTTTCTGTGTCTCCAGAATTATGAATACTTTGATGGGACAAAGTCAGATCCATCTCTGAGACCTCCAAGTTCTTGAGTTTGATCTTTGAAGACAGACTGTCAGATTGCTGCATATTCTTAGCTTCTGTACCTTCATTTTTCCAGGGATAAAAGGTTGAGGTAGGAGCCACAGCACCTCTCTTTCTTCAAAGAGCAGGGCCAGCTGTAAAGTTTCAAATGTGTATACTGCCAGAGATCTGCCCAGAGCTGTGGGGGAGCTGGGAGCTCAGTTCTTATGCTGAGGGAAGCGGAATGTCTAGTGGCAGCAGGTTACCTAAAGCTCAGGCTGGGGCTAAGTGTCTATGTCTTGGGGAATTTTGGCCTTATTCCCATCACACTATCGCTGGCGGCAGCCTTAAGTGCAAGGATAATGACATGCTTTGAAAAATGCTTCAAACGTCAATTACGCAGCATTGAGGCAAACCCTGGGAGTTGTTCCTGCATGTCCACATCTTAAGCTGTGCTTATCACTCTCACAGCACTGTGTTTCACCCTGCCTAAGTCTGCAGGGCTGCCCACAGCTTTGACCTGCTCTTCTTCAGAACTAGGCTAGGAAGTAGAATGGAAAGATGGCTAGTGGAGGGCAAGGCAGGCCTGACTTGTTTGCATTTTTATTCTTTGAAGTGAGCTCAGTGCCAAGCTAGGTAGGGGAGTATGGTAGAGAGAGCACTGACTGTCATTAGACCTGGGTTCTAGCCTCACCACTACTTGATGTGTCTGGAGAGTAGGCCCTCGTCCCTCTAAGCCTGTTTCCCCACCCACACAATGAAGAGGTAGTACCAGAAACCTTTCACTTTTGACTGAATGATGCTAAGTTAAGAGCCATGCTGTAGGGTCACCTAATGGGTGTTGACCATTCCCTGACCCCATGGTGCCCTATTGATCCCACGTCTTCAGTTCATTCTTGGAGAAGTTGTGTGATTACCCCAGGTTCAAGATCTAACTTCCAGAGCAATTTACTTAACATGTCCCTGTCCTTCAGTGGGCCTCAGCTGGGAAAAATCTCAGTGCAGCCTGGTTCCATTGCATTTCAGATATTTCAGCTTCTTGAAGGCAGCCAGGTACAACAGAAAATTGATTTTCCCACTGGATATGAAAGCCTGAGGATACAGCTCACTTCGCTTTTCAGGATCCCTGGGTGTCTTTTGTCTGGTCTGTAGCATCTGTGGGGCTTTTTAGCACACTGACTGCCTTAGCCACACACCCCTCTAACTAGGTCACCTGCTGGCAGCCTGTGGTTTCTCTGACTGGAAAGGTCTTGATTCATCCTGTTGTGGGGAACTCTTCTGTTTGGCAATTTTACTCTGGGGATTTCTCCTCTGCCTAACCCTTCTCCTCCCAATAACCCTCCCTCCCTCCTCCTCCTCCTCCTCCTCCTCCTCCTCACCCTCCACCCTAATCCTCTAGGGATAATAGGATGGTTTTGTCTTGAAACAGGCCCACCCTTCTACCACCAGTAACAAGGGCTGCCTTGGGAAACTTTAGCATCTCTCAGAGTCATGATTAATAAATTGATAATCTAAGCAAAATTCATGCACTTGTTATATAAGCAAGCAAGACAAGTCCTCTAGTCATCTCCTTCCAGCCAAATTGCTTTCCTTGTGCCCTTCCTATTGAGAAATTATGGACGCCCCATTGTATGCCTCAGGGCCTAACACAAGGTCTGACTGGCACATAATAGATACTAAATAAATATTTGTTGAGTGAATAATACTGAACAAATGGAGACTAAACAGACCAAAAACCAAAGGAAATTGTGCTGGCTGAGTCAGAAGACCTGGATCAGCCACTAACTCTTTTTACACTTTGATCATATTCCTTTCTCTCTCTGGGTCTAAGTCTCTCCCTCTATAGAACTGGATGCTGAATTCAGTGGTCCCTTAGAAATCTTCCATTTCTGTCAGTTATGACTCTGTGATCTGAAGTCTAATACCAAATGCCCACCCACAAGAAGTGAAAGAAACCTCCATCTACTTATCACATAGTATTTGACTCAAGTTAGTGGAAAAAAGAACTTAACTCTGGATTTTGGATCAATCCAAAGTCAGCAAGGCACTGCCTCCCTGACAATGGAGATTACTGATCAGGTCTCACTTCTATGAGTGAAAGTCACAACATTCAAGATCCCCCACTTTTGCCCTTCTACCCTTTCTTTGATGGCCCATGGGAAGTATTTTATACAAATGGTGTCCCCTGGGCTCTAGTGGTGGTTGGAGTGGGCAGGTTCCTGAAGATCTGGGAGTCTTCATCATGAAAGAACAAATCCTTGTCCTGACTTTGAAAGGTCTCATTCAGCCGTAAAATACATACAGGTTTACCTGTCTGGAATTGAAGGAAATTAAGCAGTAAAAAGACAGAAAATGTAGAATCTCTCTTAGTTAACTTTTTTGTTCCTCTGTATTGGGTTTCTATAGGGCTCTGTGGGTAAAGCACTTGAGTTTTAAAGACGCTTTTTATTAAGGATAACCTTTAAGAAACTTTCCAATCCCTGACATGTATGATTCTGATTCCAAATATATAACCAGTAAAAAAGTGGTTTGTGCATATCCTTTTAAAAAAATATTTATTTATTTTTAACTGGAGGATAATCACTTTACAATATTGTGTTGGCCTCCCTCTTGAACCTCTCTCCCACCTTCCACCCCATCCAAACCTTCTAGGTTGTCAAAAAGCACCAGTTTGTGCTTGCTGCATCATAAGGAAATTCTGTCTGGCTATCTATTTTACATTTGGTAATATATATGTTTCCATGCTACTCTCTCAATTTGTCCCACCCTCTCTTCCTCCCACTGTGTCCACAAGTCCATTCTCTATGTCTGCATCTCCACTGCTGCCAGCAAATAGGTTCATCAGTACCATCTTTCTAGATTCCATATATACATGTTAATATATGATATTTGTTTTTCTGACTTACTTCACTCTGCATAATAGGCTCCAGTTTTATCTACCACATTAGAACTGACTCAAATGCATTCCTTTTTAGGGCTGAGTAATATTCAATTGTATATATGTACCATAGCTTCTTTCCATTTATCTGTCAATGGACATCTAGATTGCTTCCATGTCCTTCCTAGCTATTATAAATAGAGCTGCAGTGAGCACTGGGATACTTGGGTCTTTTTCAATTATGGTTTCCTCAGAGTATATGCCCAGTAGTGGGATTGTTGGTCATATGGTAGTTTTATTCCTAGTTTTTAAGGCATCTCGATACTGTTCTCCATAGTAGCTATATCAATTTACATTCCTACCAACAGTGCAAGAGGGTTCCCTTTTCTCTACACCCTCTCCAGCATTATCATCTGTGGATTTTTTGATGATGGCCATTCTGGCTGGTAAGAGGTGATACCTCATTGTAGTTTCGATTTGCACTTCTCTAATAATGAGTGATGTTGAGCATCTTTTCATGTGTTTATTAGACATCTGTATGACTTCCTTGGAAAAATGTCTATTTAGGTCTTCTGCCCACTTTTTTATTGGGTTGTTTGTTTTTCTGGTATTGAGTTACATGAGCTGCTTATATATTTTGGAGATTAATCCTTTGTCAGTTGTTTCATTTGCTATTATTTTCTCTCATTCTGAGGATTGTCTTCTCACTTTTTTTTTAGTTTACTTTGTTGTACAAAACCTTTTAAATTTAATTATGCCCCACATGTTTATTTTTGTTTTTATTTCTGCTACTCTTGGAGGTGGATCATAAAAAATCTTGGTGCAATTTATGTCAAAGAGTGTTCTGCTTATGTTTTCCTCTAAGTTTTATAGTTTCTTGCCTTACATTTAGGTCTTTAATCCATTTTGAGTTTATTTTTATGTATGGTGTTAGGAAGTGTTCTGATTTCATTCTTATAGATATAGCTGTCCAGTGTTCCCAAAGTGCTTATTGAAGAGGCTGTCTTTTCTCCATTGTATATTGTTGCCTCCTTTGTCAAAGATAAGGTGTCTGTAGGTGTGTGGGTTCATCTCTGGGCTTTCTATCTTGTTCCATTAGTCTATATTTCTGTTTTTGTGCTAGTACCATACTGTCTTGATGATGGTAGCTTTGTAGTATAGTCTGAAGTCAAGAAGGTTCTTTGAGTGTGATAAGTAAGGCTGGTGGTGGGGTTAGGCAGTGGGTATGTGCAGCTTTCAAGGAAAGGCAAAAAAAAAATTCATTGGAACAAAGTATGTATATAGCCTAAAAAGTGTAATCAATAAATTGAAAAGTTGAGCACTCATACCTCCCACTTTCCCTCATATTTACAGTTAGGCTTCATGATCAAACATCAGATTTAGGCAATATAATATTTGAGGTATGTTCCAGTTCTGCTGTTCATGCTATGACTTTATGAGATTATTCAGACTTGAAATGAAGTTTACCAATGATACCTCTGAGGTTATTTTCAATGTTTTATTCCAGGCAAGGAAGAAATGACCATGTCATATGGCTAGACCTTGGTAGGCTTGGCTATGAATTGACATGGAAGGTTGTTGGTTAGTGATGAGGGGATAAGCTATGAAGCAAGGAAGACTCTGAATCCTCAGGGCCCAGTAGCTCAGAAAGGGATTATAAAGGAAGTATGTGTGAATGTGTATGAGGGGGAATTTCTCAGAGTGATATACCTATTTGCATTGACATATCATCTCCCTGGGGGTCCTCCACCTGTCATGGGACAAATGTTTCATTGGAGAATGTGACAGTTTAAATGTGCCACACCGATCAAATGCTTTTAGTGTATTTAGCTTCCCTGGTGTTATAAATAGGGGAAATGAAGCTGGATTCAAGTATGTCATGCTCTTTCAGAAGGAGAAGGAATGTACCACTATTAAAAGGTTTGGAGGAGCCCATAGGTAGCAAAAGGGTCCAAGGATACCCTCTGTATGAAGAAAGGAAAAGCCAATGCCTTTGTCCACTGTTTGAGCACAGTTTGAGCTAAATGACTAGCAGCAGATTGGTCCTGGAACTCCCTCGGATCGTGGTAAAATGACCAGAATGGAGTTGGTAAGCCCCCAGGCACTCCCACCCCAACTGGACATGCATTGAGGCTGGGACACCCAGTTTCCACTACATTTCTAACTACCAGTCAGCTCTCTTTCCTGAAGCATTACCACCCTACTCTCAACAGAGTGGATTTGAGAACTAGCCTGGAGAGGGGCAAGCCTTCTCTTTTGTCCTAATGCAGGCAGTCTTATATCTCCTACTCTAGAAAAGAAAAGCAGTGACATACCCATAATTCAGGTGCCATTTTGGATTAGGAAGCAAGAAATGAACCACACAGAAGGGTAGGGACCTATAGCATGTGGGACCCTCTAGATTTATCTAGTATACTGTTTTTCAAAGTGTGTGTTATACCCCATTAGTGGGTCATGAAATTAATTTAGTAGGTCACATTCTGCATTTAAAAACAATACAATACATTAGAAAAATGTTAGTTTGTCACGTAGAGTAGGAATAATTACTGTTTTGTGAAATTTGTTTAAGGTATATGTAAATATCAAATGTATAATTAAAATATAGATTAGTTATATATATATATATTTTGCATCATGACACAAATGTGGCATATACATATATAGGTATCTGTAATACATATATATTTTGTACATATAAATACACATAGATATACAAATATACACAGGTCTTCTTTCACTGATGCTCATATAATTTCAATTGTCCTCAGTCTACTCTCCTCTAGACACATTCTAGTTGCTCTTTGTGTGTGGGGCCCTGGAACCCCAGCATCTCTCCAGGTGGTAGTCTGCTCAGAGCAGAAGAAAGAACAACTATCTCCTCCTTTGCTCTGATCAGTACATTTTGGACAACTCAGCTCAAGATTTCCAATAAGATGGAACATCACAACTTTGATACCTGTTAAACTTGTCATTGTCTAAAAAACTCCTAACTATCTCTCATAGGTCTCTATTAAGCCATAGCTCCTTCATTCTATAACTGTGCAGGTTTCTTTTTATTCCAAGTAGATTAACCGTCATTTATCTTTGTTGCAGTATACCTCAGAGAAGGCAATGGCATCCCACTCCAGTATTCTTGCCTGGAAACTCCCATGGACGGAGGAGCCTGGTAGGCTGCAGCAATCCATGGAGTCGCTGAGTCAGACACGACTGAGTGACTTCACTTGCATTTTTCACTTTCATGCATTGGAGAAGGAAATGGCAACCTACTCCAGTGTTCTTGCCTGGAGAATCCCAGGGATGGTGGAGCCCAACGGGCTGCCGTCTGTGGGGTCGCACAGAGTCGGACACGACTGAAGCGACTTAGCAGCAATAGCAGCAGCAGTATACCTGTCACTTTGACTCACCTTTTTGAATCCACTTACATATCTCATCCTTGACCATCCTCATGCATATGTAAATTTGATTTCATTGGCCCAGAGAGAGCTACATCTAAACCCCACATAGCTAGCTCTTATTCAGCAGGTCATGTTTATTTTTTTTATAGGCCATTTCTTTTACTGTTCATTTATCCTTTCACTGTCTGGCTTCCATTATGCCTCAACTCCAGCCAACTCGATGTCCTCACTGTTTTCATCCCTGTACCCCAGACATACTTCTGCCTCTGGGCTTTGACTACACTAAACACTAATCTTATGATACTCTTCTTGCTCTAATTCATCTTTCATGACATAGCTTAACTCACTATATATTCCATGATGCTTTATTCAACAGGTTTAAATCATATCAATCGATTCTCTGAATTTCTAAATTTCTATTTCTTTTCCTATTATATCACACTTAACATTAATCATAAGAATATATATGTATGTATGCATCTGTGTGTATATATATAAATTAATATCTTGTTGCCTGCATTGGAGTTGTATTACTAAGTCATACGTGGGCTAGACTGCCTAGATTAAAATCTAGTTCTACAACTGACTAATTGTGTGTCCTTGTGCAGATTACTTATCTTTCTATGTGTCTCAGTTTCCTCAAAATCAGGATAATAATTATAAGTTTTACATAGGGTTGCTTGGTGGTTTAAGTGAATTGATATACATATGAAGTACTTTGAATAGTGCTTTGTACATATAATGATAGGTAATAAACATTATCTATCACTATGATTATGTACTATATATTTCACGTATTTTATCTCATTTAATCTGGGAGGTGGTTAGAGCAAAGATTGTTATCTCCATTTTATAGATGAGTAACTAAAGCTTGAGAGGTTAAGTGACTTGTTGAAAGGTCACGCAACAAGTGAGCTATCTTAGTGTTATTGAGGGGTTAATTATAAAGTAAAATAGAAAATGCTAAGGGCCATGAGAGAGAGGAGCAAAGGGCCTCTGGGAATTTAGAAGTTCTTCTGGCTGGGAGAATAGGGAAGAACTGTGATGATGAGGAGGAAGCAATGAAGAAGGAATGGGTAGTACTAACCTTGATAAGAGTAAGGCCATTCCAGGCAGAGTGGACCCAGGTAAGGTGAGGGGTGGTAAAGGAGGTGGAGTGTTGTTCCTCCTACATTTTACTGCTGGTATACAGGACCTGAGTCAAGGGAGAATGAACCTGAAGAGGAGGCACCAGGGCATGAAAGCCATGTGAGGAGCAGGCAGGAGTAGTTCTATGGCACAGGTAGGAGTATACTTTGTGCTGTAGGAGTGTACTTTGTGAAAGAGGGGCAAGAAGAGCCTGCAGTAGCAAGCCAAGGCTTTGGATCTGTATTCCAAAATCAATTGAATTCGCTCAGTCGTGTCCGACTCTTTGCAACCCCATGGACAGTAGCATACCAGGCTCCTCAGTCCAGGGAATTTTTCAGGCGAGAGTACTGGAGTGGGTTCCCCTTTCCTTCACCAAGGGATCTTCCCGACCCAGGGATCGAACCCGGGTCTCCTGCATTGCAGGCAGACGCTTTACCATCTGAGCCATCAGGGAAAATATGTACTCACAAAATCCATGAATATCTGGCTATTACACTGGGCTTTTACAACCCTTGATTGATTAGTCCTGGCAACTTTATCAGCTGAGCCAAATGGCCCCTTGTGAAAGGTATGCAGTGACTGCTCAGTTCTGTGTTAAGCTGTAAGGGACTGAGGAGAAAGCAAGATCTCTTTCCCAGGAAGCTTCCAGTCTAAGTAACTGATTTACTTCTGAGTTGTGATTATTGCATGGTGAAATTGTCATTGAATGGATTGTGTTCTGTGGGGCTTGGCCACATTTGAGCTTGGAAAACAGTGACTTGAAATAGGAATTACTACATACACTTCTACCTCAGTTCCCTGGGCCTTCATCTTCCCAGTGAGGAGATAATAAGAATAAAGAAGAAAATGCAGTTGAAGTGGTTTAAGCTCTTTAGGATGCTACTGTAGATACACTTGTGCTGTCATGAGATGGAAATGTAGATATCAAATTAGGATCATTATCACTACTACTATTGCTGCAAATACTGTTAATAAATATGT
Organism: Nanger dama; assembly: GCA_917880005.1. Taxonomy (NCBI): domain Eukaryota; kingdom Metazoa; phylum Chordata; class Mammalia; order Artiodactyla; family Bovidae; genus Nanger; species Nanger dama. Next base: position 73,482 of record CAKJTW010000056.1, read on the forward strand.
ATGTGGTGCTATCAAAGGAGCCTGCACTTAGTCACTGCCTCTGCCTAGTGGGCTCATGATTAAGAGAATAGTTTTTATTCCTTTCAATTTGAACTCTAGATAGGCAGGTCCCTGAGACCAATCGTTCCCCATAGGCTGGGTTAGCAATGCTCTTTGCATCCCCCACAGGTCAAGCCTTGAGTACACAGCAGCAGCAAAGCGTCTCCCACTCCCTTCTCCTGCCTGGTAAGTTCCTAGAATGTTGAAGAAGTTGGAAGAACACTTAGAGGCCATGAAATCCAACTCCTTTGTTTTACTGGTGGAGATATAAGGGCACAGAAAGAGACAGGAACTTGACCAAGGTCACACAGTAAAGCAGTGGCAGAAACAAGTCCTCATCCTAGGTCTCCTGGCTCATATAGGCCAGTGTGTGCTTTATACAGCACCCATCTCTTGCTACTTCTTCCCTCTCTGTCTCTACCAACTCCAGGTCACTTGACCTGTTACCTAAGCTGGCATCATACTGAGACTATGGACTTCTTCCAGAGCAATGGTTCTCAATCCAAGTTGCCTATCAAAACTCCTTGTGCTTAGTTGCTCAGTTGTGTCCGACTCTTTGTGATCCCATGGACTGTAGTCTGCCAGGCTCTTCTATCCATGGGATTCTCCAGGCAAGAATACTGGAGTGGGTGTCCATTTCCTCCTCCAGGGGCTCTTCCCAACCCAGGAATTGAACCCAGGTCTCCTGCATTGCAGGCGGACTCTACCATCTGAGCCACCAGGGAAACCCTTGGGGATCTTCCAAAAATGCTGATGGGCTTGCCCTATCCCAGACCAACTGAATCAATATCTCTGAGTGAGGGTGGAGGGGCAACATTTTTTAAAGTTCTCTAGGTGATTCTAATGTGCAGTCAAGATTAAAAAAAAAAAAAAAAAAACTTGCTCTACAGAAAGCGAACCTTATATCTGTGAGGCTTGAAGGACAGACTCCCAACAAATCAGGCTTCCCAGCCTCTGCTCCATTGACTCTGGGTCACCCTGCACCTCAATAAGGCCCTGAACTCTGAAATATAGAGAGCCTAGGAATCTAAAAGTCTGAGATTCAGAAGCACTGATACCGTCCTAAGCCCCACTGACCTCTTTGTCATCACCTTTCCCCTCATGCTAGATCAGAAGTCTTTTATTTCCAGCCTTCTTACTTTTCTTTACCTATCACGCACGAATGCTTATGAATAGACTGCCTACCTCCAATGAGAAGCCCACAAACAATTTGGGCCAGTTTCTGACTTTTCTTGGAACCCTCTCATATACAGAACATTTCTTCTCTGGCTCCCTCCAAAGGACTCATGCTATCTAGAACATCCTTCAGTTTCTACCTCATCTACTTGCAGTTCTCACACAGAGCCTACCTCCTATGCACCAGAACTTTAGGGAGAGTTAGCACAGAGGATGGAGAAGAGAGACACTGGGAACTGGGAATTCTGATGTCTGTTCATCTCTGCTTGCTCTTTTGCTGGCTCTGGGCCCATAGTTGTGTGTAAGCTTAACCTATGCAGGAATGAGGGATTATATATATATATATATATATATATATATATAGTCTTTCCTTTCTTCAGAAAAGTAAAATTTATTGAACTATTCTACTAGTAAAATGAAACATTAGTGATACTGAATAAAAAGAACATCCTCTTCAACATACTCTATATACCTATCTTTAAATAATCAGGCTGGAAGGGAATATCAATAATTGGCAACACAGACACTTTGCTATGCTGTAGTCTTTGACTACAACAGAAGACTTGGTCAGATTTCTGCTTCTTCCTCTACCTCCTACCACCAGTGACTCAGTGCCCAAGAATGTGCTTGTTAAATCTCCTGGGCTGGTGTTCTATGGGCTTTAAAATGTAAAATCAAAGCTAGCACAATAAAAAAAATCCCTTTGGACTAGTGTTGTAGTGAAAGTGAAGTTGCTCAGTTGTGTCCAACTCTTTGCAGCTCCATGGACTGTAGCATACCAGGCTTCTCCATCCATGGGATTTTCCAGGCAAGAGTATTGGAGTGGATTGCCATTTCCTTCTCCAGGGGATCTTCCCAACCCAGGGATTGAACCTGGGTCTCCCGCATGGTAGGCAGACACATTTACCGTCTGAGCCACCAGAGAAGTTGCATTCTTGTAGGGGAATAGTTTATTCTGTTCATGCCAGTAAGTGGTGGGTAGACTGGGGTGCCTGGAAAGCCCAGCTAAACTCCTATCCCTGTCTCACCAGAGTCCTGCCTGGATCCCCTCAAGCCAGTTCCATACCTCCACTTTGGTCTCTACCTATAACTGAGCTCTGACCCTGATCTTAATCCAGGATGTTTCCTGCCTGCTATCAAGTCTAGAAGCTGAAAAGTAGTCTGGGAAAGAGACTGAGGCAGTAGCTACCCCAGTGGCTGGAGCTGAGTTGAAGGCATGGCAGTTACCAGAAAGAAAATGCAGATTAGTGGTGGCTCCAGTGGTTCTGAAAGAGGGAAAAGTCACTGAAGGACAAAATTTGGGTCCCCTCCCACCAAGGTTTTGGTCCGTTATAAGTTTAGGGTCCCTGCCACTTAGAATTGTGTGACTGTATGCAAATGGCTTACACGTATCCTCAGTTTTCTCATCCACTAAGCAGGTATACTAATTGTCTGTTAGTACAGATGTATAGACTAATAGAGGTTAGGTTTATTGGGCAGGGGTAGGGGGTGGTCAGCAAAATGTTGGCTTGATCCCTATAGTAACACCCACTGTTGGAAGAAAACAGTTGTATGTGGCATTCTCTCCAACTTTCACCCCACCTCCTTGGCCATTCTTTGTTTGCTTTGTGTTCTCCAGGCCCAGGTAATTAAGAAGCTGGAGGAAGAAAGTACAAGAGTGTGCTTGGCTTCCCTGGTAGCTCAGATGGGAAAGCGTCTGCCTACAATGTGGGAGACCCGGGTTCGATCCCTGGGTTGGGAAGATCCCCTGGAGAAGGAAATGGCAACCCACTCCAGTACTCTTGCCTGGAAAATCCTATGGACTGAGGAGCCTGGTACGCTACAGTCCATGGGGTTGCAAAGAGTTGGACACGACTGAGCGACTTCACTTTCATTTCACTGGAACAAGAAACAATCTATACATTCAGGGTACTTGGAAAGGCTGCTAGAACTGAATGGCTTTGATCGACAACTAGCATGGGCACGACAGAGGGCAGGTCCATGGAAGAAAAGAACCTTGGCTCAAGGTGGTCTAACTTCATTGTTCCAGGGAGAGGCTCTCTGGTCCCTGGTCCTCTTCTGTTCTTTCTCTCTAGAGACTCAAGGTTCCATTTGCCCTATGGATATGGGGAAATCATATGTATCTGGGCAAAGAAGGCGTATATTCTACTGAAGATGAAGATGGAGTTCTTTGGTACTTGAGAGAATGTACCTTGATGACCTCTGACAACAAGGAGCTTAAGTGACCAAGGATTGCTGTGCTCTGAAACCCACCTCAGCATTTGTGCTAAGGTGCCCACTACATGGCACAGATACTAAAGTAGACCCATTCATGAGAGACACAGAACTCCTCTGCCTACTGACATCAGTCACATAAATTCCTGATGGCTTTTTCAAACCTTCCTTAGAGGGTAGAGCAGACTGGGACACCTCTACCCAAACTTCTCTACCTTTCCCTTTTGTTCAGGGTCAGACTTAGATTACATTCTCATGGCTCTCTTAACCTTCCCAGGCCCCCTTCTCCATGCTCTCATGCTGCTGCTGCTGCTACTGCTGCTAAGTCACGTCAGTCGTGTCCAACTCTGTGTGACCCCATAGACAGCAGCCCACCAGATTCCCCCGTCCCTGGGATTCTCCAGGCAAGAACACTGGAGTGGGTTGCCATTTCCTTCTCCAATGCATGAAAGTGAAAAGTGAAAGGCCATGCTCTCATTTCCCTTAGTAAATCCTTAAACATTTAATCCTATTTATTGTCTGATTCTTGGAACTCCAGAATAATACAGGTTCTGGGCAATGTGAAATCAAATGATTTGACCTGGAGTTTGGATCTTTAGCCAGGGTCCTTTGTGGTAAGAAGACATGGGACACCCTTAGAAAATAATAGTCAGCACTTTTCTAAACTTTGAGGAAGAATCCCTAGAGTTTAGAGAAACTTTGTGTTGTCTTGCTTTATTCCAAATCAGTATCTTATATGAATAAGATATGTTTTTTCAGGTTTCCTAACTCAGTATCTTATATGACTTCTTATGGAGGAACATCTTTTTTATTGAGATATAATTAATAAAACATTATAGTAGTACTATAATGATGTACAGGTGTACTAATGATTCAGTATTTGTATATATTGCAAAATGATCACCACGATAAGTCCAGTTAACACCCATCACCAAATGTTACAAAATTTTTATTATTATGAGAAATTTCAAGATCTACTCTCCTAGGTACTTTTAAGTATGCAATATAGTATTTTTATTGCAATATAATTGCTTTACAATTACAATAAACTGTGGAAAATTCTTAAAGAGATGGGAATGCCAGACCACCTGACCTGCCTCCTGAGAAATCTGTATGCAGGTCAGGAAGCAACTGTTAGAACTGGACGTGGAACAACAGACTGGTTCCAAATAGGAAAAAAGTACATCAAGGCTGTATATTGTCACCCTGCTTATTTAACTTATATGCAGAGTACATCATGAGAAACACTGGGCTGGAGGAAGCACAAGCTGGAATCAAGATTGCCGGGAAAAATGTCAATAACCTCAGATATGCAGATGACACCACCCTTATGGCAGAAAGTGAAGAGGAACTAAAAAGCCTCTTGATGAAAATGAAAGAGGAAAGTGCAAAAAAAATTTGGCTTAAAGCTCAACATTCAGAAAACTAAGATCATGGCCTCCGGTCCCATCACTTCATGGCAAATAGATGGGGAAACAGTGGGAAAAGTGGCTGACTTTATTTTTCTGGCCTCCAAAATCACTGCAGATGGTGACTGCAGCCATGAAATGAAAAGACGCTTACTCCTTGGAAGTAAAGTTATGGCCAATCTAGACAGCATATTAAAAAGCAGAGACATTACTTTGCCAAGAAAGGTCCATGTAGTCAAGGCTATGGTTTTTCCAGTGGTCATGTATGGATGTGAGAGTTGGACTATAAAGAAAGCTGAGTGTTGAAGAGCTGATGCTTTTGAACTGTGGTGTTGGAGAAGACTCTTGAGAGTCCATTGGACTGCAAGGAAATCCAACCAGTCCATCCTAAAGGAGATCAGTCCTGGGTGTTCATTGGAAGTAGTGATGTTGAAGCTGAAACTCCAATATTTGGCCACCTGATGTGAAGAGCTGACTCATTTGAAAAGACCCTGATGCTGGGAAAGATTGAGGACAGGAGGAGAAGGGGATGACAAAGAATGAGATGGTTGGATGGCATCACTGACTCAATGGACATGGGTTTGGGTGGACTTCAGGAGTTGATGATGGACAGGGAGGCCTGGCGTGCTGCAGTTCATGGGGTCGCAGAGTCAGACACGACTGAGTGACTGAACTGAACCGAATTGCTTTACAATGTTGTGTTAGTTAGCAAAACAATATTAACTATTGCCACCATGCTGTTCATTACATCCCCAAGATTTATTCATTTTTAATTGGAAATGTATACCTTTTGACCCTCTTCCTTCACCTCAACCCCCTGCCTCAGGTAACCACCAATCTGTTCTCTATATCCACGAGCTCTGGGGGTTTTGTTTGGTTGGCTTTTTGTTTTATTTTTAGACTCTATATACAAGTGAGATTATATAGTATTTGTCTTTTCCCCTCTGACTTACTTTACTTAGTATAATGCTGTCAAGGTCCATCCGTGTTGTCACAAATGGCAAGATTTCATAGGAAGCTCTTTCTTTAGTCTAGCTATTGTATTGCCGAAGAAACATTCATTCCATCTTGATCTCCTTTTTGGATTGGGAGTCAGGGAAGTCTATCTCCAAATTTGCCGCTAACAAACCATGTCACCTTGAACAAATCCTTACTCTCTCTATGACCTTCCCTTCCTGGGCCTCAGCTCTTATTTTTTGTGACGACCACTTTTGCTCTCTTTTCTCAGTCTTTTCTTATCCAAATCATGGTGTTCAAGTTCTTCTAAAGGACAGCAATGTGTTGGAAAATGAGTGTGTGCAGTGTATGTGTGAGAAGGGCTGGGTAGGGTAGGAAGAGGCATCCTCTCCATGCAGCTTGTTTCCAGCTTTGCTTGGCGGTTCCCTCACACACAGTGCTAGGCAACACACATGGTGACCTACTTTTGCAAGAAGGCTCTTTTTGCAGTTACAATCTTCTTTACCTTGTTCCTTGGCCTGGGTTGGATCTACCACTAAATGACATACAGATATACGGAACAGAGAGTCTGCAGCTCTGGTATCATTACCAAATTAAAGAAATTACAAAGTTGAAAAACATTCTAGCTCTTAGCTTTATGTTGCCAGAAACCACCCCAGAGATTCGAAACTTAATCACTTTCAACTCCTCCTAGGAGAGATTCAGCCTTAATCCCATCCCCAGCCCCATATGGAGAGGCCAGGTGCTTTGCTCCAAGCTCCTGATTTCTCTGAATCTAAGCCTGTGCCCTGCAGTGGCCTTGACTCTCCGCTACCCTCAGTGGAGTGTGTCTTCATGAGCCCTTCAGCCTAGGCCATGCTAGCTGCTTTCATAGCTGCTGTTCCCCTGGACTCCCTCTTCCTGTCTCTTCTCCCTAATGGTAGAAGCCCCACCTCTGTTAACCCAGTATCTTTGAATACTGGGGAGTCTGGAGCTGCCCCTCTTAGTTTGGGTGGAGCCCCTTATAGGCATCCAGAAAACAACTGGGAATCAAGGTTGTTTGTGTTTTCTGGTTCCATGGCTACTTTAAGGCTTGAGGTTCTCTTCATTTAAAGTGGCACTTGTACTGAGGTACAAGTTTCCTGGGGAGACTTCTGACTGCTAGTGTTTCACCCAGAGTTTTTGATTCCAGTTTAGTGTTCTTGTCTAAGCATGTCACAACTTTGCTGTTAAACCTGCTGCATAGCCATGGAGAAAGGTCTTCTTCAGAAAAGAGGGGGAAGGTTTTATAGGACTGAGCAGGGGACAGAGAAGTAGCTGTGCTTAGGACTAGGGGAGCAGGAATTCATTATGGGTTCAAGACACCTGTAAAGAAACTAAAAGAAAATCCCATCAAAATAAAAGCCCTTCAGAAATACCACCCACAGGCTCAACACAGGGATCTGTCTTGGGACTCCCAAAACATTTGGGCACCAGTGTCTGCTTCTGTCTTGTGAGACCATGTGTAGGTCCCTTCACCTCTTCATGGCTCAGTTTCCCTATCTATCAAATGAAGAGACTAGGCTCCATCATCTTTTAGGACAGATAGTGAGACAGTAGCTAGCCTGAGAAAGACGAGATCTATATAACTCCAAAGATTATTCAGAACCCCTCAGGGACTACAGCAGAGGGACAGTATGGATGAGGAAAAAGTAAATGAGAAAAGATTGAGTGGAGTTTCCAGTATCCTGACAAGAACCCCCATCACACTAATGCAACCCTGCTTTTATATGATTTACACAATGTGCTTCAGTGTAAAATTGCAATTGGAAACTGAAAGAGATTCCATGGATTTAAAAAGATTTTTAACTTTATAACTTTTAGCTTGGAGTCTGGAAACGTAAGCAATTAGCTTTTGTAGTAGTGACAGAAATAGAGAATTAAAATGGATATTGAGTGAGCCCAGCAGCATCAGCTACAATAAACTTTTTTTGCTCTGTATCTAATTACTTTTTAATAAGTTATGAAGCTGTAATTGACATACAATAAACTGTATATGTTTAAAGTTTATAATTTGGTAAATTTTGGCCAATAAATGTACCCATGAATTCATTGCAATAGTCAAGATAATGAACATATCACTCCCAAAAGTTTCTTCCTGCCCTTGTGCAGTACATCTTTCCTTCCATCACCATCCCCAGACAACCACTGATCTGTCTTCTGTCACTGTAGATTAGTTGGCAGTTTTAGAATTTTGTATAAATGAACGCATACAGTATGTGCTGTTTTGTCTTAGAAATTCTTTCACTAAATGTAATTATTTTGAGATTCAAAATAATGTGTATATTAACATTTTGTTCCTTTTTATTGCTAAGTAGCATTCTACTGTATGGGTATAACACTTATCACTTGTTGACATATGTTTAGGTTATTTCTAGTTTCAGACTATTACGAATAAAGCTGTTATGAATATGTATGTATAAGTCATTTACAAGTACATTTTAACTGATGACTTCCATGTTCAAAATGTGTTTAGCAGAAACTGACTTGGCAAATGTTGCATTTGTGTTTTTCTTTGTCCTCAAGGCTATTTTTGGCAGTTAATGTTGTTGTTGATATTTTACATCCTTTTGATGTTATTATACATTGTTGACCCTACAGTAGCACTTCCCCAAGTATGAGGAATGGGTTTCTGAAAACCCATCCATCCATGTAGGAAGAATTTTAATTAAAAAATTAAAACTTTTCATATAGGAAGTTGTCCGGGGTGGGCTGGGAATGAGAGCCAAAACTTTTGTAAATATTGTGTGTTTACTAAAGCAAACTAATAATAATACCAAAAAGGACAGAATTAATTTCTTTTTAAAGGCACCAGCCTCGACAAAGGCTAGGGTCTTCAGTTAGGAGAGACTAGAAGTCGATAAGTGGGAGAGGGGACACAATCCTAAAATAATCAGTTTCAGACCTATTGCTCTGTCACTGAGCCAGAGAATATGGCAACATAGAGGAACCTAGCCTTCAGGGTTGGGCTGGCCCATGGCCAGCAAACAGCTGCTGTTTCAGGAAAGGGGTTCTGAGAGAGATCACATGGTGTGCATCTGTTAATAGAACTATTACTAGAATGGAATATGAGATCTATCTCATGTCTTCCTTCTAGGAATCCCCAAGGAAACTGCCATACTTTTATTTCATTCTTATTTTATGTAAGTTTATATTTCCTTAACAAAATTTAAAATGGCCTCATGGGATTATTTTAAAACCAAGAGTAACTCTCAGTCCAGGAGAGTGTGACTTGAGAAGATTTTGTCACAGTGTGAGAAGGGGCAACCTAGAACGGGGAATCCAAGCACAAAAACTTTGCCCTGGACTCTGGAGTCTCTGCATGTGTTCCTGAGAATGAATTACTACAGAGAAAGGCAGGAACAGAACCCTTTAGAAAGCACTGACTCATCAGCAACTGCAGCCCTCCAGGTTCTTGCTGCCCTTGCTTACCCTTCAGATTCTTCCCCTGGGCCTTAAGGCCACTCAAACCAGCTATTTAAGTATTTTTTGCTATGCTAGGCTTCCAGGGAGGCTGCGGGTGGTGCTCAGCCCATCCTGTAGGTTGGAGACAGTGTTTGTGCACCAGAACAGTCCCCACTGGCAGGCAGGAAAGGGCTGGAGAGAGTTGGAGAGAGGCCTAGTGAGGAGCACAGAGCACTTTTTCTTCCTCAGCCAACCCCCATGCTGGAGTGACAATTCCAGGGAGGTGGGATGCATTGTTCTTGGCTAACTGCAAGTTTCTGGGCAATGAACAAAGCAGTCTAGAGGCTGTAGGGGAGGGGGATGATGAGGGGGGGGACTAAACAGGAGGTGGTGGAGGCTATCTGGACGAGGAGCCCCTGGGGCTGCCCAGGAGACTGACTGATCTGCTTACAAACATTAGAACTTCCCTCTCCGGCCCTCCCAGACCCCAGGGAATGAGGATTGCTTTGCTCTCCTAGATCAGGAAGAACATAATGTCCTTATCTGGTGGGAGAGGGCTGGTCAATACCACCTCCAAGGAGAAATGAGAAGGGAACCAGGAGAACTGCAAACCCAGCAGGCAACGCCATTGGGGGAAACCTAAGAAGAAGGATGCAGACTCCATGCTACGCCCCAGGGTTCCAGGAGTCCGGATGGGCGGTGGATTCAGACTCTATACTCTCTTACCAATGCTTCAAAAGCCTTGATGCTTGGGGGCTGGTGGGAACTTTCTACTTTCTTTGTCTTTATGAGCTTCTTTTAGACCTGCCTCTAAAGAGCTACAAAAGCCAAACAGCTACTCAGGCAACAGCAGCACTTCTCTGATTCCCTTCATGCCATTCCTCTCACTTGAATGTATTTTATCTGAGATTTGTTGCAGACCCATGCTGCTTCTAGGACTATTATTTCTTTGTGCCTATCCTCAACACCAAGAAATTGACCCACTGAGCCTGGTGAAAACAAAGTTGCCCTTCCCTGAGTTGCTTTACCAAGCTCCAACCCATCACAGCCACTCTGAGCACTGGTTCAGTGACTTTGGAGGCACAATTAAACATCACCTGGCTCCCACTCCAAAGGCTCTAGAAAAATGGTTCTGAAGAATTTATTTACAGGGCAGCAATGGAGAAACAGACATAGCGAATAGACTTATGGACATGAGGAGAGGGGAAGAGAGGGTGAGATGTATGGAGAGAGTAACATGGAAACTTACATTCAGTTCAGTTCAGTCACTCAGTTGTGTCTGACTCTCTGCGACCCCATGAATCGCAGGACGCCAGGCCTCCCTGTCCATCACCAGCTCCCGGAGTTCACCCAAACTCATATGCATCGAGTCGGTCATGCCATCCAGCCATCTCATCCTCTATCGTCCCCTTCTCCTCCTGCCCCCAGTCCCTCCCAGCATCAGGGTCTTTTCCAATGAGTTAACTTTTCTCATCAAGTGGCCAAAGTACTGGAGTTTCAGCCTCAGCATCAGTCCTTCCAGTGAACACCCAGGACTGATCTCCTTCAGAATGGACTGGTTGGATCTCCTTGCAGTCCAAGGGACTCTCCAGAGTCTTCTCCAACACCACAGTTCAAAAGCATCAATTCTTCATCTCTCAGCTTTCTTCATAGTCCAACTCTCACATCCATACATGATCACTGGAAAAACCATAGCCTTGACTAGACAGACCTTACCATATGTGAAATAGATAGCCAATGGGCATTTGCTGTATGGTTCAGGAAACTCAAACAGGGGCTCTGTATCAACCTGGAGGGGTGGGATGGGGAGAGAGATGGGAGGGAGGTTCAAAAGGGAGGAGATATATGTATACCTATAGCTGATTCACTTGCTCCTTGGAAGGAAAATTATGACCAAACTAGACAGTATATTAAAAAGCAGAGATATTACTTTGCCAACAAAGGTCCATCTAGTCAAACCTATGGTTTTTCCAGTAGTCATGTATGGATGTGAGAGTTGAACTATAAGAAAGCTGAGTGGCAAAGAATTGAAGCTTTTGAACTATTGTGTTAGAGAAGACTCTGGAGAGTCCCTGGGACAGCAAGGAGATCCAACCAGTCCATCCTAAAGGAAATCAGTCCTGAATATTCATTTGAAGGACGGATGCTGAAGCTGAAACTCCAATACTGTGGCCACCTGATGCGAAGAACTGACTCGTTTGAAAAGACCCTGATGCTGGGAAAGACTGAAGGCAGGAGGAGAAGGGGATGACAAAGGATGAAAAGGTTGGATGGTATCACCAACTCAATGGAGATGACTTTGAGTCAACTCTGGGAGTTGGTGATGGACAGGGAGGCCTGGCGTGCTGCAGTCCATGGGGTCACAAAGAGTTGGACACACCTGAGTGACTGAACTGAACTGGCTGATTCATATTGAGGTTTGACAGAAAACAACAAAATTCTGTAAAGCAATTATCCATCAGTAAAAAATAAATTTTAAAAAATCACCTGGTAAGAGGGGCCTGGGAATTCTGAAATATATCATTTGGGTTGAAATCATGATATCCTGGTCAAAGTTATGGTTGCCATAGGTCTAGCGTGATTCAGAAGTCCATGGCTTTGTAATAATACACAATACTTGTTGTGTACTTGTTAATACTCTCTGTAGAGTATTTAGCCCAGGCTCTACTTTCTTGGCCCAATTCTGCCAATCCAGATAACTTAATGATCAGAGAACCAATCAAGCCAGATGCTTTTCCTGGAAAAACTGATGGGTTTTGTTCAATTCAACAAACCTTTCCTGAGTACCTACTTTGTTGTGGAGGGATAGGTAGTCTTGAAGTGGAGGAGAGGAAACAGGGTGCTGGCTGGTGATTAGATCTGGGCTCCACATCTTGCAGGTCTACTCACTATGTGACTTTAGACAAGTTACTTCTCTTCCTTGGGTCTCAGTTTCCTCATGAGTAAAATTAAATGTTTGGATTCCACTATGTTGTTGTTTAGTCCCTAAGTTGTATCTGACTCTTTTGCAACCCCATAGACTTTAGCCTACCAGGCTCCTCTGTCCATGAAATTCTCCAGGGAAGAATACTGGAATGGGTTTCCATGTCCTCCCTCCAGGGGATCTTCCCAAGCCAGGGATCAAACCCATGTCTCCTATGTCTCCTGTATTGGCAGGCAGGTTCTTTACCACTAGTGCCCTGGGAAGCCTTTATTTACTGTTCCCAAATTTTTTATTTTATTTATGTATTTTATTTATTTATTTTGCATGCTTATTTACTTCTTTTATTTTATTTTTACTTTATTTTACTTTACAATACTGTATTGGTTTTGCCATACATTGGCATGAATCCACCACGGGTGTATACGAGCTCCCAATCCTGAACCCTCCTCCCACCTCCTACCCCACCAAATTTTTCACCCTTAAAAATATTTCCCCTCCTGGACCATATATTTTGCAAGATTTTTTAACCAATAAATATATTGCTTACATGATAACTTATTTCCTCATCTTATTAGCCTAAGTCATAACTGCCCATCAGAACTTCTGACCAGTAAAGATAATGACTGTTACAGGCAAAGAGAAAGAAATTTCACACTTTAGTGAGCATGTGCTACATGTCACCTTATCTTGGGTCAATCTAGAATTTCTTTGAGGGTTTTGGATTCATTCAATGATTTCTCTCCTCCCTTCCATTCCCTCTTTACTATCTTCTACCATTCTCAGTTAGGGGCTACTGGAAAAGATGGTCACTAAGCTCCCATCAGCCGTTTACATGCCCCAGGGAATGAGTCCATGCTCCCAACTTGCTGCTTTCAAACCTGGCTCCCATGTTTCTGTGACACTGCCATACTAGTCTCTCAAACTGTGGTTGCTTTGTAGAGTGGTAGACCTTCTTCTCTGGGTTGTTTCTCCCCAGTTGTAAGGCCTCTGTGAAGTATGGTCAGGAATCCAGATGGGCTAGTGGGATGAGGGCAAGGATCCTCACCACAAGTAAGCTCAGCTTGAATGCCAAGGTTCTTTTGGTGTGTTTGCCATTGTTCAGTGGAGGTGGTTAATGAAGAGTATGCTTCTTATAGGTTCCTATCTTACCCGAAACAAAATGCTCTCCCTGATTTGGAGACACATAGAACATTGGAAAACGTGAAGTACATTTTGAATGTGAAAGTGGAATCCTCCCAAGGGGCAGATGCCAGATTGAGGGTAGCATGTTTGGCTTAGGGACGGTCCCCACACTTCCCAAGCTGAACTAGGTCACTGTATACCCAGTGAGCTCTCAGCCAGAGAGGTTTAAGGCCCTTTAACGGTTTACCCCTCTTATCTATTTTCCTGTCTATCTCTGTCTCAGCTCCTCCTGTGCCCATACGTTAAAGGACATATTTTCAGAATCCTTTGTGATGTAGACAGAGAAACAAAGATCTAAAAGAATGAAGGACTTGACTTAGGCCACAGAACAGCTTAGTGGTAGAGCTAACTGGAGTCTAGGGCTGTGGGTTGAAAGAAGCTTCTAAAACAGAGGATATCCTAAGTGTGCGGGGTTGGGGGTGGGGCATGCAGAAGACAGGTTAAGACCCATACTGCAGACTTCGTGGCCACCTCTAGAGTTGGTTTGCTATTTACCTAGTGGGCTCCTAGGACTGGCACCAAAGTATCTCTCAGAAACAGAGATGCCGCCTCTGAGTAATTCTTTTGGAGCTTGAAAATTGTGCATATTTAATTTTCCAAAAATAAAATCTTAGTATGGTGAGACCCTATGGGAACAAGGCTCAGGGAAGGCCCTGGGGGAGGCAACTCAGAGAAGACAATTGAGAAAGCTCCCAGTGATAACTTTTGCAGTCTACACAGTTTACAAAAGCCTAACTGGTATTCCTGCCTCCTCTCATATATTCTACAGACTGACTATTGTCAGGGCATGCTCCATAAAGTAGAAATCTGACTTTGTCAGTTCCCAGCCCAGATACAAATCTTGGATCTCCATTTACTTGGTAAGATTAATTCCAAACTCCTGAGCATGTTATTCAACTTCCCAGGCTACTTTCCCAGGCTCATATTCTTCCACCCAACACCTACCTAAATCACCCACACATACCTTCTCCATTTACCTTCATGTCATTCATATTTCAAGCATCCAAACCATTGTTCATGCTGTTCCATCTTCTTGAAATCCTTTCTTTACTTTGTGATTATTTAATTATCTTTCAGGACTCAAAGATCACCTTCTATTCTATTAAGCTTTTAAAAAATATCAGTTTTATTGAGGCAAAATTCATATGCCCTACAAACAACACATCTTAAGTATACAATCCAGTGGTACTTAGTATATTCACAGGATTGTATAACCATCACAACAATTAATTTTAGAACATTGTCATCTTCAAAAGAAGCCTTTACCCTTTAGCTCTCACCTTTTAATTCCCCCATTCCTGCATCTTAGCAAATACTAACCTACTTTCTCTCAACATGTCTTTCATGTTCTAGACATTTCATATACACTGAACTATACAATATGTGGTCTTCTCTTTGACTAGCTTTCCCACCTAGTATAATGTTTTAGATTCTCCTATGTTGTAGCATGTATTATTCATTTATTCATTTTTATGACTGAATAATATTCCATTATATGAATATATCACATTTTGCTTATCCATTCATCAATTCATGCATAGTGGGGTTGTTTCCATTTGGGTGATATTATAAATAATGCTGCTGTGAACACATATTCAAGTTTTTTTGTAGATATATATTTTCATTTGTCCTGAATATATACCTAGAAATATGATTGTTGGATTATATGGTAACTCTATTTTTAATGTTTTAAGGAACTGCCAAAATATTTTCTAAAGTAACTGAATGATTTTACATCCCCACCAGGAGTGAATGACAATTTCAGTTTGTCCACATCCTTACAAACATTTGTAATTTTCCTCTTTAATTATTATTATAACCACCCTACATGTATGCGGGCTCAGTTGCTTAAGTCATATCTGACTCTTTGTGACCCTATGGGGACTATAGCCAGCCAGGCTCCTCTCTCCATGGGATTCTCAAGGCAAGAATACATGAGTGGGTCACCATGCTCTCCTCCAGGGGAATCTTCTCCATTCAGGGACAGATCCCGTGTCTCCTGCATTGCAGGTGGATTCTTTATCACTGAGCCACCGGAGAAGCCCTATAACAACCCTAGTCAGTGTTAAGGGGTTTTTTGTTTTTACACTTTTACATTTTCTTTTGATTTACACTTCTTTAATGATGTTGGGCATCTTATCATACACTTAATAACCACTTGTATTTCTTCTTTGAAGAAATGTCTATCCAAAGTTTTTTTGGTCTGATTTTGAAAAAGACTATATATATTTTTAAAATATGAATTTATTTATTTTAATTGGAGGTTAATTACTTTATAATATTGTATTGATTTTGCCATACATCAACATGAATCCGCCACAGGTATTTTTAAAGCACTTTTAGGCTTGCAGCAAAATTGAGTGGAAGGTACAGAGATTTTCTCATATACCCCCTGCCCCAATGCACACAGAGCCTCCCCCTACTGTAAACATTCCAAACCAGAGTGATATATTTATTACAATGAGTGAACCTACATTGGTATGTCATCAGTATCCAAAGTCCATAGTTTACATTAGATTCACTCTTGGTATCAGTACATTCTATGAACTCTGACAGATGCGAACTCCCCCATTATAGTGTACAGAATAATTTCAGTCTTAAAAATCCTCTGTGTCCTACCTATTCTTCTCTCCCTCCCCTGAAGCCCCTGAAACCACTGATTCTTTTATTGTCTCCATAGTTTTGCCTTTTTCAGGCTGTCATATAGTTGAACTTACATGATATGTACCTTTTCCAGATTGGCTTCTTTCACTTAGTAATGTGCATTTAAAGTTACTCCATGTTTTTTTTTTCATGTCTTGATAGTTCACTTCTTTTTAAAAAGCACTGAATAATATTCCATTTTCTGGATGAACCATATCCATTCACCTGCTGAAGGACATCTTGATTGTTTCCAAGTTTAGGCAGTTGTGAATAAAGCTGCTATAAATAATCATGTGCAGATTTTTGCATGGACATAGGTTTGTTGATTAATTTCCTTAAATACCAAGGAGCATAATTGCTGGATCATACGTTTAGTTTTGTAGGAAACTGCCAAACTGTCTTCCAAAGTGACTGTACCACTTTGCCTTCTTACCAGCAACAAATGACAGTTTCTGTTGCTCTACATTTTCACCAAGATTTTGTTGTCAGGGTTATGGATTTGTCCATTCTTATAGGTACGTAGTGGTATCTCATTGTTCTCATTTGCAATTCTCTAATAACACATGATATGGAATGTCTTTCCATATGCTTATTTGCCATTTATATATCTTTTTCAGTGAGTTATCTGTTAAAATCTTTTGCTCAATTTTTAACTGAGTTGTTCATTTTCTTGTTGAATTTTCCGTTCTTTTTATATTTTGCATAGTAAACAGTCCTTTATCAAATATGTCCTCTGCAGATATTTTCTCTCAATCTGTGGCTTATTTTCTCATTTACTGATATTGTCTTTTACAGAACAAAAGTTTTAAATTTTAATGAATTACAATTTATCAGTTATATCTAAAAAGTCATCACCACAGCTAAGGTTGTCAAGATGTTCTCCTATATTATTTTCTGGGAGTTTTAGAGTTATTGCAGTACAATATAGAAAAACAGTGGTAAGAGGGAATATCCTTCCCTTCTTCCTGATCTTAGTAAGAAAACTTCTAGTTTTTCATCGTTAAATGTGATGTTAACTATAAGATTTTTTTGCAGATGTTCTTTACCAGGTTGAGAAAGTTCCCCTCTAGAGTTTGCTCAGAGTTTTATCAGTAGTAGGTTTCAGATTTTGTCAAATGCTTTTTCTGCATCTATCAATGTGCTCATTTCATTTTAGTTCTTTAGTCTGGTTATGATAAATTGCATTAATTGATTTTTGAATGTTGAACCACACTTGCATACCTGTGATAAATTCTACTTGGTTCTGGTGTATATATCTTTGTATCCATTGTTGGATTATAATATTTTGTTGAGAGTTTTGCACATATGTTCCTGAGAGATATTGGTCTGTAGTTTTTTGTAATGACTTTGTCTAGTTTTGGTGATGGGGTAATGCTGGTCTCAGAATGAGCTAGGAATGATTCCCTCTGCTTCTATCTTTTGGAAGAGATGACAAAGAATTGGTATCATTTCTTCCTTAAATGTTTTGTAGAATTCACCAGTGAACCCATTTGGGCCTGGCAACTTTCTGTTTTGGAAGATTGTTAATTATTGATTCAACTTCTTTAATAGATATAGCCTTATTCAGATTGTCAGTTTCTTCTTGTGTGAGTTTTGGCCAATTGTGTCTTTCAATGAACTGGTCTATTTTATCGAGGTTATCAAATGTGTGCCATAGAGTTGTTCATAATATTTCTTTATTATCCTTCTAATGTCTATGGGATCTCTAATGACATCCCTCTTTCATTTTTTTTTAATTTAAATTTATTTATTTTAATTGGAGGCTAATTACTTTACAATATTGGTTTTGCCATACATCAACATGAATCCACCATGGGTGTACATGTGTTCCCAATCTAGTAGTTTATGTCTTCTCTGCTTTTTTTCCTTGGTTAGCCTGGCTAGAGCCTTATCAATTTTATGTATCTTTGCAAAGATTAGCTTTTAGTTTTATTGACATTCTCAATTGATTTCCTATTTTCAATTTCATTGATTTCTGACCTGATTTTTATTTTTTTCTTCTGCTTATTTGTATTTAATTTGCTCTTCTTTTTCTAGTTTCCTAAGGTAGAAGCTTAGGTTATTGATTTATAGGTTTTTCTTCTTTTCTAATATAAGCATTTGATAATATAAATTTCTCTATGAACATTGCTTTCACTGCATCCCATAAATTTTGATATATTTTAATTTTCATTTAATTCAAAATTTAAAATTTCTCTTGATACTCCTTTTTTGACCCATGTGTTATTTAAAAGTGAGTTGTTTAATCTCCAAATATTTTCATATTTTCCACCTTTTTGTTTTTATCTATTTCTAGTTTAACCTATTGTGTCCTGAGAGCAGATATTGTATGATTTCTATTCTTTCAAATTTGTTAAGGTGTGTTTTGTGGTCCAGAAAATGGTCTGTGTTAATGAAGGTTCCTTGTGAGCTGGAGAAGGTCTCTTCTGTTGTTGTTGGATGAAATAATCTATAGATGTTTATTAGACCCATTTGATTGACGGGGCTCTTTAGTCCAACTATGTGCTTACTGATTTTCTGCTAGCTGAATCTATCCATTTCTGAGAGAGGGGTGTTAAACTCTCCAACTAGGATAGTAGATTCATCTGTTTCTCCTTGCAGTTCTATCTGGTTTTGTTTCATATATTTTAGCACTCTGTTGTTAGGCATATTGACACTAAGGATTGCAATGTCTTCCTAGAGAACTGACCCCTTTACCATTATGTAAATGTTATTCCTGAGAGTATTTATTGCTCTGAAATATACTCTGTCTGTAATTTTTTTTACCCTGTCTGAAATTAATATAGCTACTTCAGCTTTATTTTGCTTAGTGTTAGCATGGAGTTATTTTTAGATTTTTCCTAAATTTCTTTTTGTCTTTATTCATCCCTTTACTCTTAATCTGTATGAGTATCTATATTAAGAGTGGGTTCCTTGTAGGCAACACATCAGTTCAGTTCAGTTGAGTTCAGTCGCTCAGTCATGTCAGACTCTTTGCGACCCCATGAATCACAGCACGTCAGGCCTCCCTGTCCGTCACCATCACCTGGATTTCACTCAGACTCATGTCCATCGAGTCCATGATGCCATCCAGCCAGCTCATCCTCGGTCGTCCCCTTCTCCTCCTGCCCCCAATCCCTCCCAGCATCAGAGTCTTTTCCAATGAGTCAACTCTTCGCATGAGGTGGCCAAAGTACTGGAGTTTCAGCTTTAGCATCATTCCTTCCAAAGAAATCCCCGGGCTGATCTTCAGAATGGACTGGTTGGATCTCCTTGCAGTCCAAGGGACTCTCAAGAGTCTTCTCCAACACCACAGTTCAAAAGCATCAATTCTTCGGCGCTCAGCCTTCTTCCCAGTCCAACTCTCACATCCATACATGATCACTGGTAAAACCATAGCCTTGACTAGAAGGACCTTAGTCGGCAAAGTAATGTCTCTGCTTTTGAATATGCTGTCTAGGTTGGTCATAACTTTCCTTCCAAAGAGTAATTGTCTTTTAATTTCATGGCTGCAGTCACGATCTGCAGTGATTTTGGAGTCCAAAAAAATAAAGTCTGACACTGTTTCCACTGTTTCTCCATCTATTTCCCATGAAGTGATGGGACCAGATGCCATGATCTTCGTTTTCTGAATGTTGAGCTTTAAGCCAACTTTTTCACTCTCCTCTTTCACTTTTATCAAGAGGCTTTTTAGCTCCTCTTCACTTTCTGCCATAAGGGTGGTGTCATCTGCATATCTGAGGTTATTGATATTCTCCCGGCAATCTTGATTCCAGCTTGTGTTTCTTCCAGTCCAGCGTTTCTCATGATGTACTCTGCATATAAGTTAAATAAGCAGGGTGACAATATACAGCCTTGACGTACTCCTTTTCCTATTTGGAACCAGTCTGTTGTTCCATGTCCAGTTCTAACTGTTGCTTCCTGGCCTGCATACAGATTTCTCAAGAGGCAGGTCAGGTGGTCTGGTATTCCCATCTCTTTCAGAATTTTCCAGAGTTTATTGTGATCCACACAGTCAAAGGCTTTGACATAGTCAATAAAGCAGAAATAGATGTTTTTCTGGAACTCTCTTGCTTTTTCCATGATCCAGCAGATGTTGGCAATTTGAACTCTGGTTCCTCTGCCTTTTCTAAAGCCAGCTTGAACATCTGGAAATTCACAGTTTACATACTGCTGAAGCCTGGCTCGGAGAATTTTGAGCATTACTTTACTAGTGTGTGAGATGAGTGCAATTGTGCTGTAGTTTGCGCATTCTTTGGCATTGCCTTTCTTTGGAATTGGAATGAAAACTGACCTTTTCCAGTCCTGTGGCCACTGCTGAGTTTTCCAAATTTGCTGGCATATTGAGGACAGCACTTTCACAGCATCATCTTTCAGGATTTGAAACAACTCTACTGGAATTCCATCACCTCCACTAGCTTTGTTTGTAGTGATGCTTTCTAAGGCCCACTTGACTTCACATTCCAAGTGGCAATGTCATTTAACTGATATATTTAGACCAGTAACATTTAAAGTGATTATTGATATTGTTGGATTAGATTAATATTTTCCATATTTGTCACTGTTTTCTATTTCTTGTTCTTCATTTTAATTTTTATCTACCATTCTTTTTCTGCCATTTGTGGTTTTAATTGAGCTTTTTGTTTGATTCCATTTTCTCTCTTTTCATAGCAGATAAATTATACTTTTTTTTTAACTTTTTCTAGTGGCTGCCCTAGAGTGTGCAATATACATTCACGACTAATCCATGTCCCCTTTTATATAACACTATGCTGCCTCATTAGTAGTGTAAGTATCTTATAAAAACAAAATAATCCTAATTCTTCCTCCTGCCCCCTCCTGTCATTGCTGTCATTTATTTCACTTATATATTAAATATTGAAACTGCTGCTCTTATTATTTTGAGCAAAACAATTGATCTTTTAGATCAATTAAAAATAAGAAAAATAAAAGTTTTAACTCATTTCCTGTCTAATTCTCTTTCTTTCTTTATGTAGATCAGAAGTTCTGGCCTATATTATTTTCCTTCTCTCTGAAACACTTCTTCTAAGATTTTTTGCATGGCAGGTTCACTGGCAACAAATTCTCTCAATTTTTGTTTGAGAAAGTATTTCTCCTTTACTTTTGGAGGTTAATTTCCCATGATACAAAATTTCAAGTTGGTGAGTTTTTTCTGTTAACATATTAAATATTTCATCCCACTCTCATCTTGCTTACATGACTTCTGAGTAAAATCCAGATATAATTCTTATCTTTACTTTTATTTAGATAGGATAATTTCTTTCAAGATTTTTTCTTTATCTTTGTTTTTTACAATTTGAATATGATATTCCCAGGTATTATTTTGGAGCATTTATTCTGTTTTGTGTTCTCTGAGTTTCTTGAATCTGTGATTTGGTGTCTGACATTAATTGGGGAAATTCTTAGTCCTTTTTGCTTCAAATATTATTTCTGTTCCTTTCTCTCTTTTGTCTCCTTCTGGTATTCCCATTATGCATATGTTACATCATTTATAGTTGTCCCAAAGTTTACAGATATTCTGTTCCATTTTTTCCAGTCTCTTTTTCTTTGCTTTTCAATTTTGGATGTTTCTATTGACATACTCTCAATCTCACTGACTTTCCTCAACCATGTCCAATCTACTAATGAGACTATTAAAGGCATTCTTCATTGAGGTTACACTATTTTTTTTTATCTCTAGTATATCTTTTTTATTCTTTCTTAGGATTTCCTTCTCTCTGTGTACATTGCCCATCTGTTCCTATATATTGTCTACCTTATCCATTAGAGCCCTTACCATGTTAATCATAGTTATTTCAAATTCTTGGTCTGATAATTCCAGCACCCCAGCCATATCTCGTCTGGTTCTGATGCTCTCTCTGTCTCTTTAAACTCTGTTTTAGCTTTTAAGTATGCTTTGTAATTTTTTAATATAATTTTAGTATAGTACTTTGCCCTGTAACCTCACTTCTCTAATGAATTTAAGAAGAGTTGTTAATTTTTCAGTTTGTTCAGCTTTTTATTACTTGTTAGGATATTAATGTTGAATTGTAACTGTTCTTTATAAATTCTGGATACTCAGTCCTTTTCAGATAAATAGTATGCAAATATTTTATCCTATCATGTTGGTTGTCTTTTCGCCTTTTTGCTGGTGGCCTTTGAAGCATGAAAGTTTTTAATATTTTATTGTGGTAAAATATGCATAATAAAACCTACCATTTTAAGCATATGCTTCAGTGGTATTAAGTACATTCACATTGTTGTGCAATCATCACCACCACCCATATCCAGAACTTTGTTTTTTTCCCAAACTGAAACTCTATACTCATTATATAATAACTTCCCATTTTATCCTCCTATGACCCCCTGGCAACCAACATTCTACTTTCTGCATCAATGCATTTGATTACTCTATGTAATTTATTATAAGAAAAATTATACAATATTTGTTCTTTTAAACCCATTTAACTGGCATGCTGCGATTCATGGGGTCGCAAGGAGTCGGACACAACTGAGCGACTGAACTGAACTGAATGTCTTCAAGGTTCATCCATGTTGTAGCATACATCAGAATTTCTTTCCTTTCTAAGGTTGAATAATAGTCTATGTTTGTATATATCACATTTTGTTTATCCACTCATCCATTAATTGATATTTGGGTTGTTTCCACCTTTCAGCTATGAACGTAAGTATACAAATATCTGTTCAAATCCCTGTTTCAAATTATTTTGAGTATATAACCAAAATGTATTCTTAATTTTCATGAAGTTCAATTTATCTTGTGTTTTCTTTTGTTGCTTGTGCTTTCATTGTTGTAACTAAGAAACCATTGCCTAGTCTAAGGTCATGAAGATTTGCTTTTGTGCTTTCTTCTAAGAGTTTTATAGTTTTAGTTCTTATATTTAAGACTGTGCTTCATTTTGAGGTAATTTTTATATTTGGTGTGATGTAAAGGTTTTACTCGAAGAAGGCAATGGCAACCCACTCCAGTGTTCTTGCCTGGAGAATCCCAGGGACTGAGGAGCCTGGTGGGCTGCAGTCCATGGCGTCACGAAGAGTCGGACACGACTGAGTGACTTCACTTTCACTTTTCACTTTCATGCATTGGAGAAGGAAATGGCAACCCACTCCAGTGTTCTTGCCTGGAGAATCCCAGGGACTGGGGAGCCTGGTGGGCTGCCATCTGTGGGGTCGCACAGAGTTGGACACGACTGAAGCAACTTAGCAGCAGCAGGGGTTTTACTTCGTTCTTTTGTATGTGGATATCCAATTGACTCATCACCATTTATTCAATTCACTACTTTTTCCACACTGAATTATTTTGGCACTTTTGCAAACATTAAATTCACAATAAATGCAATTTTGGGGGACTTTCCATTTTATTTTCTGGACTTTCCATTTTATTCTGTTAATAGATTTGTCTGTCTCTATGCCAGTACCATACTGTCTTGATTGCTGTAGATTTGTAATAAATCTTAAATCAGGAAGTATGAGTCCTCAATTTTTTCAAGCTTTGGTCATCTGGGTCTCTTGTATTTCCATGCAAATTTTGGGGTCAACTTCCTCAATTTTTTCTTTATTTTTAATTTTTTTAATATAAATTTATTTTAATTGGAGGTTAATTACTTTACAATATTGTACTGGTTTTGCCATAAATCAACATGAATCCGCCACAGGTATACACGTGTTCCCCATCCTGACCCCCTCCTCCCTCCCCATACCATCCCTCTGGGTCATCCCAGTGCACCAGCCCCAAGTATCCAGTATCATGCATCGAACCTGGACTGGCAATTCTTTTCATACATGATATTATACATGTTTCAGTGCCATTCTCCCAAATCATCCCACCCTCTCCCTCTCCCACAGATTCCAAAAGACTGTTCTATACATCTGTGTTTCTCAAAAAAACAATACCACTAGGATTTTTATAGTGAACCTGTAAATCAGCTTGGAGAGATTGCCATATTAACAATATTAAAGACATTAAACTTTTTAACCTGTGAAGATGGGCTATAGTTTCAATTATTTAGGTTTTCTTTAACTTCTTTCAACAATATTTTATAATTTTCAGAGTGTAAGTTTTTACTTCTTTTGATAATTTTAAGTGAAGTCACTCAGTTGTGTCTGACTCTTTGCTACCCCATGGACTGTAGCCCTCCAGGCTCCTCCGTCCATGGAATTCTCCAAGCAAGAATACTAGAATGGGTTGCCATGCTAATTTCATTTCTAAGTAATTTATATTTTGGTGCTATTGTTAATGGAATTTTTCTTAATTTCATTTTCAAATTGTTACTAGTATGCAGAAGTACCATTGATCTTTGTATATTGATTTTGTAACCTGCAGCCATGCTAATTTATTTGAATAGTTTTTGGGGTTTTTTTTTTTTTTTTTTTGGAAGATTCCTTAGGAGTTTCTATATGCAAAATCATGTTATCTGCAAACAGGAATAGTTTTATTTTTCATTTTGAATCTGGATGCCTTTTATTTATTTTTCTTGCCTAATTGGCCTAGCTGGAACCTTGAATTCAACGTTGAATAGACATGTTGACAGCAGACACCCTTGTGTTATTTCTGATCTTACAGGGAAAGTAGTCAGTATTTCACCAATAAGTATGATATTGCCCTTGAGTTTTTCATAAATCATCTTTATCAAGTCAAGAAAGTTCCACTCTGTTCCTAGCTTGTCAAATGTCTTATCATGAAGGAATGTTGTGATTTTTCAAATGACTTTTCTGCTTCTCTTGAGATAACCATACTTTTTTTCTTTCATTCTATTGATACTGTGTATTACATTAGTTGATTCTCAGATTTTAAGTCAATCTTGCATTCCTGATATAAACATCAGTTGGTCATAGTGTATAATCTTTCTTTTATGTATTACTATATTAAACTTGCTAGCGGTTCATTGAGGATTTTTACATTGATATTAATGAGATAAAACTACAGTTTTCTTCTCTTGTGAAGGCTTTTGCTTGCTTTGGTATCAGGATAATACTGGCCTCATGAGTTGAGAAATGTTCTTCCCTATTGTGAAGGGAAGATTGATATTAATTCTCTACTGTTTGACACAATTCATTAGTAAAGGCATTCGGTTTGGATTTTTTATTTTTGATAGAGTGAAAAGTGTTTCAGTTACTAATTCAATCTTTTGTTATATTTCTCTTCATGTGCTTTGTTTCTTCGTGCAACAATTTTGGTAGCTTTTGGTTTGTATGACTTTGTCTATTTCATCTAAGTTGTCTAATTTAGTGTCACACACCTATTCACAGTATTCACCTCAGTTTAGTTCAGTTCAGTCGCTCAGTCATGTCCGACTCTTTGCGACCCTATGAATTGCAGCATGCCAGGACTCCTGTCCATCACCAACTCCCAGAGTTCACCCAGACTCACGTCCATCGAGTTGGTGATGCCATCCAGCCATCTCATCCTCGGTCGTCCCCTTTTCCTCCTGCCCCCAATCCCTCCCAGCATCAGAGTCTTTTCCAATGAGTCAACTCTTCGCATGAGGTGGCCAAAGTATTGGAGTTTCAGCTTTAGCATCATTCCTTCCAAAGAACACCCAGGACTGATCTCCTTCAGAATGGACCAGTTGGATCTCCTTGCAGTCCAAGGGACTCTCAAGAGTCTTCTCCAACACTACAGTTCAAAAGCATCAATTCTTCGGCATTCATCTTTCTTCACAGACCAACTCTCACATCGACACATGGCCACTGGGAAAACCATAGTCTTGACTAGATGGACCTTTGTTGGCAAAGTAATGTCTCTGTTTTTGAATATGCCATCTAGGTTGGTCATAACTTTCCTTCCAAGGAGTAAGCGTTGTTTAATTTCACGGCTGCAACCACTTCTACTCCTTTATTTTTGTATGGCTGTAGTGATAGCCCCTCTTTGTAGTTAATTTTACTAATGAAAATTTTCTCTTGTGTTGTTCTGATCAATTTGGTTAAAGGATTGCCAATTTTGTAGATATTTCAAAGAAGCAACTTGTGGTTTCATTGTTTTTCTCCGTTTTTAATTCTCTTTTATTTATTTCTGTTCTAGTCTTAATTATTGCCTTCCTTCTGCATGCTATGTGTTTAGTTGGCTCTTTTCTAGTTCCTTTAGCTGGAAAATTAGGTTCATGATCTGAGATTTTGTTTTCTTTTAATCCTTTGTTGAGATAAAAATTTACATACCATAACATTTGCCCTTTTAAAGTGTACAATTTGGTGGTTTTGGTGTATTTTCAATGTTTTCCAACCATTTCTACTTTCTAATTTCTGAATATTTTTATCACCCCCAAGAAGACTGTTCCTAGTAGCAATCTCTTCCCAACTTCTCCATTCCCCAGCCCCTGGTGAACAGTAATCTACTTTCTGTCTGTATGGATTTTGCCTATTCTGGACATTCTGTAGTAAATATTTTTGGTTGACAGGTTTTCTCTTTCATCATTTTGAATATGTCATCCTGCTGCCTTCTGACCTCTATTCTATTTGGTAGAAGTTAGTCATTAAGCTTATAGAGTTTTTCTTGTCCATGATGAGTCATTTTCCTCTTGCTCCTTTCAAGATTTCCCTTTGTTTTTGGCTTTCAACGTTTTGACTATGATGTCTCTGGGGTATCCCTCCTTGTGCTTATCCTATTGTTATTTGTAGAGCTTCTTAGATATGTAGATTAATGGTTTTTTCAAATTTCAGAAGTTTTCATTATTTTTGAGTATTCTTTCCTGACCCAGGGATGAAACCTGGGTCTCCTACATTGCAGGCAGATTCTTCACCATCTGAGCCACCATGTAATCTGAAATTTCACTGCATATATATTGGTGAGCTTATTGGTGTTCCACATTTCTCTGAGGCTGTTCATTTTCCTTCATTCTATGTTCTCAACCTTTTTCAATTAGCATAATATATACATTGATCTACCTTCAAATTTTCTGATTCTTCTGCCATCTCAAATCTACTGTTGAGCTCCTTATTTTTATTAATTTATTTTTAATTGGAAGATAATCACTTTACAATATTATGTTGGTTTCTGCCATAAACCAACATGGATCAGCTCCTTATTGAATTTTTCATTTCACTTATAATACTTTTCAACTCCAGAATTTTCATTTGGTTCTTTTAAAAAATTTCTGTTTATTGATATTCTCTTTGTGATGAGACATTGTCATCATGCATTCTTTTAATTCTTTAAGTATGATTTCATTCAATTCTTTGGAAATGTTTATAACAGCTGATTTATCTTCTAACTCCAACATTTGGCCCCCTCAAGACAGTTTTATTGCCTAATAGCTCTTTCCAGTTTATGGGTTACACTTTCCTGTTTCGTAATTGTGCATGTTTCATAGCTTTTTGCTGAAAACTAGACATATATAGCAAGTCAGATAATATAGTGTAGCAACTCAAGCTACTGTTACTGACTTTTCTGGACAAGGTTGGTTAAGTCTATTTCCTACAGTATACAATGTCTAAAGTTACAGCCAGTGATTATTGTGATTTCAAATGGACTCTGTTTCTTCCACTGAGATCCCCATTTAGCTTCTGAGTGATGTAACTCTAGTTAGTGGTATCATACCCAGCTATTAGCCCCTACTAATTACTCCTTAATTTCATTATTGTTTTTTTAATGATGCCTGTGGGCATAAGTTGTTCCACAATCCGATCCAATTAAAGTTGCTGCTCCATTGCAGGGGTAAAGTGTTATCAGTCTTTGAGGCTTGCTCATACTCTAGAACAGTTCTTCTTAGTTCTTTCCCTGACTCTCTCTTTTAAACTTCTAGCTGGTCTACTATTTTACAGTCCCCTACTAAAAATTCTGAAGCCCCTGGCCCCTTCTTAATTGCTTATCACCAAGACTTAAATTATTTCTGACAATTCCCTTAAGCAAGAATTTTTCCAATCTCTTTTATAAATAAAGTTATTTCCTTTAGGGAGAGCCCCTTTAGGGGCTCCCAAATCTTAAAATACTTTCTTTCTTCTGGGTTGAACTTCTGCTTTATTGTACTTGAGCTCGAGGTAGAGAGAGGATCC
Organism: Nanger dama; assembly: GCA_917880005.1. Taxonomy (NCBI): domain Eukaryota; kingdom Metazoa; phylum Chordata; class Mammalia; order Artiodactyla; family Bovidae; genus Nanger; species Nanger dama. The sequence goes on from CAKJTW010000056.1 coordinate 101,436, forward strand.
CACATTCCAGAGTGCCATTACTCTATGAGAAGGGTGCTAGGCAAGATGGTAGATCCTGATTTTTCTGACTTTTCTTTCCTAGCATGGAACCTACAACTTATTAGTGAACTAGGGCTAGAGGTTGAGAAATCTGTATTCAGGACAGGAAGCAACAGTTAGAACTGGACATGGAACAACAGACTGGTTCCACATAGGAAAAGGAGTACATCAAGGCTTTATATTGTCACTCTGCTTATTTAACTTACATGCAGAGTACATCATGAGAAACTCTGGGCTGGAGGAAGCACAAGCTGGAATCAAGATTGCCGGGAGAAATATCAGATAACCTCAGATATGCAGATGACACCACCCTTATGGCAGAAAGTGAAGAAGAACTAAGGAGCCTCTTGATGAAAGTGAAAGAGAGAGCGAAAAAATTGGCTTAAAGCTCAGCATTCAGAAAACTAAGATCATGGCCTCCAGTCTCATCACTTCATGGGAAATAGATGGGGAAACAGTGGAAACAGTGTCAGACTTTTTTGGGGGGCTCCAAAATCACTGCAGATGGTGACTGCAGCCATGAAATTAAAAGACGCTTACTCCTTGGAAGGAAAGTTATGACCAACCTACATAGCATATTAAAAAGCAGAGACATTACTTTGCCAACAAAGGTCCGTCTAGTCAAGGCTATGGTTTTTCCAGTGGTCATGTATGGATGTGAGAGTTGGACTATAAAGAAAGCTGAATGTCGAAGAGCTGATGCTTTTGAACTGTGGTGTTGGAGAAGACTCTTGAAAGTCCCTTGGACTGTAAGGAAATTCAACCAGTCAATCCTAAAGGACATCAGTCCTGGGTGTTCATTGGGAGGACTGCTGTTGAAGCTGAAACTCCAGTATTTTGGCCACCTGATGCAAAGAGCTGACTCATTTGAAAAGACCCTGATGCTGGGAAAGATTGAGGATAGGAGGAGAAGGGGACGAAAGAGGATGAGATGGTTGGATGGCATCACCGACTCAATGGAGATTACTTTGAGTAAAATCTGGGAGTTGGTAATGGACAGTGAGGCCTGGCATGCTGTGGTCCATGGGGTCGGGAAGAGTCGGACACGACTGAGCGACTGAACTGAACTGAGGGCAGAGGTAATCAAAGACAATGTTCTTGGTGCCATGCCTGGAGTAGAGCTCTCACAATACCAGTAAGAGCTGAGTGGCAGAAAGGCTCCTCAGTCCTCCTGGCTCTGCTTGTCTGGAACAAAGATTTTATAACAGAGAGCTGAGGGAGGGAAGAGAGGTAACTGTATCCTATACTTCCAGGAGTCACACTGGAGACCAATACTGGGACCTGGAGAAAGACTGAGCTACCTATTACTGGCCACAGTCACCTCGAATAGAGCTTGTATTACATTGACCAGAAGGCAGATGGGAATAAGTCATGGCCCAAATGCCATGGGCTATTGCTGTTCTTACCAAGATTTATTATGGTATTTTGAATAAATAATTCTCCATTTGTTATATGTCATTAGAACAGCTTCTTAATAAAATTTAAGGAATTGTACCAATTATGGCCTTTTCCCTAGAAAACGGATCCACACGCCACCATTTTTGAACTGGAACCCTTTAAGTTTGTAAACACCCTCCTACATGTCTTTCACACTCTCTCTCTCTCTCACACACACACACAAACACACACACACATACAAACACATAGACTCTTTTCTTTCTGACCCAAGATCTCATCTCAGTGAGATAATGGGAGAAGCCTGAACCCTGGGACAAGAATTGGATCCAGGACCCCCTTGTAAATTTGTCCATCCTAATAGCTTCTTCCTTAAGGAGGCTAAAGACTAGGCTGAGGGTGGGGAATCAGAAAGCACCAAGTCATGGTGAGGCCCCAGCCATTCTGTCCCCTGAGCAGTGGCAAGAGTAAGAGGTAGGCCTTATGGAAGAGAGAGGCTACAGGTCCCTGCAGCAAAGCAGATTGGGATAACACCCTTGGCCCCTGCGGGAAAGAGCCACAGGAAGACAGACTTGGGCCATGTCGGGCAAAACACTTTCTAAGGGTAAGTTACAGAAAGGGCTGTTGCAGGAAGAAGTAGCTCCCTGTCGTTTGGGGGTTATTACCTAAGCAGAGGGCAGTGTGTTGAGGGGCCTCTGTCATTCACCAGGAGGTAGGACCCCAGGACTGTTGGGGGCCCATGGACCCTAAAATGCTCCAATACCCCATCTTTGGAGACAAACCTTGTCCAATCCCATCTGGCCTGGTCAGGTGGCTCAGAAACACCCCAGGGACTGCAGGCCTTTCCTGGGTTTCAAAAGGAACAGTATTAGCATTCATTAGTGCTCTAATTGGCATTTAATTGCCAGTTTCACTCTGTTTTTTTGGTCTTTATAATGAATACCTGATGCATAGCCTGCCCCCAGCTGCCCCACCCTCGACCTTCTCCCTAGAAATCAGCTCCCAGCTGCACCTCACCAGTCCCTTCACCTCCACTCACATCCACCAACAAAGGCTGGAGGCAGAGATGAGCTTCCCCAGGTCATCTGCATTGCACCTTCTCTCCCTCCCCTTCCAGGGAGCTCAGAATATTGGTTTTAATCCACCAGGCTTCAGTTGCTTAGCAACGGAAGAGCCTGCTCCTAGCAACCAGGAGCCACAAAGATGCTGCAGAGAAAAGGGGCTGTCTGGGCCCTGAGTCTGCTCAGCTCCTAACTGCTGCCTCCCTGATGTCTTTCTCAATGAGTATAGCCAGCCTTCTCAGATGCTGGGTCTTGAAAGGCTGATCTCCCAGGCAGCTGCCTGACCTCACCCCCATCCCACCTGCCTAGAGCTTCTCTGAATCCCACCTTCCAGGCCAGCAGGAAGTAGCTCATGATCACAGTAAAGTGGCTCTAGGAAAGGCCCTCCCTCTGTCTCTCAGAGGGCGCAGGCTCTGTTGGTTCTTCCAGTCTGGCCTGGTGCGTGGAAGTAAAGAGGGCCAGGCTGCTTTCGCCCCACCCCAGGTGAGAGCAATTCCTGCCCAGGAATTGGGGGTGGAGAGTGCATTGTAATCCCAGCCCATCTGAGCCTGAAGAGAGGCAGGGTTCCACACTCAGGGCTTCTAAAGATCAGGAAATTGAGACTCAGAGATGGGCTCAGGCCCACACAGCCTTCCAGTGAGAGGTGGGTCTGAATCAACATCAGAACACAGGGCTCCCCAACACAGTCAGCGTCCATGAGACTGCCAGGCCACTGTGCAGCACCAGAGGCTTCTGCCTTCTCTCCCCAAAGGACAGAGAGGACAGATTTCTCCACCCCAAAGAGGAAGCCTCCTGCCCTCCTGCCTTCTGGAATGGCCCCAACAGAGGGTGATCACCAGTGCAGAATTTCCATTTGACGAGCTGCTTTCCCAGGATTGTTTTTAACTCAATGAGAGTTCAGGAACACCCCCCCAGAGGAGGCCTGTCTGAAATTTCTGACTCTGAGTGGGTGCTAACTGGTATCTTACTTAATCACAGACCAACCCTAATCTTTGCAGGAGGTGCACATGTGCACCCACCCCACCCCCATCCTGCTTCTGTGGAGCCTCAAGCTCTGATGATAAGGCTGCCCCCAGCAATAAACCATGGAAAGTGGGAGCTGTGGGAAACTAGCATCCAACAAGAGACCCTGCCTCCATCTCTCTCCCTGGGCCAGGCTGCTAGGCAGGGACAAGCTTTCCTCTGGGCAACTTCTTTCTACCTTCTCCCACTCCTTGCTTCTCTCCCTCCCTTTCCCTTTTCTCCCTCCCAAGAAAAGGGTTCCTAGCTTCCATCGCCTGGCAACCAAACTGGGCTGCCACAGACTGAGAAGAGCAGCACAGATGCTGCCTAATGAGGGGGCTGAAGTGAGGGGGTGAAATCAGTCTCTAGTCATATGTCGCTGTGGCTCACAAAGCAGATACCAGGCTTTTCTTAAATTTGTGATTGTTGTTCCCTATAATGAAAACCCTTCCAATGGCAGGCAGCTAAGCCACATTTGGGTAAACATCTCCTTGATCCACCCTTTTCTATTTCATATTAAAAGCTTTTTGTGGTGGAAAATTTCAAGCCTATATACAAGTAGAATAGCATAATGAACCTCGTGTGGACATCACCCAGCATCAACAACTAGCAACCCCTGGCCAGATATTATATCATTGAATCTGCATTTCAGTATGTAGCTTTGAAACATGAGAGCTCTCTTTTAACAGAACTGCAAGGTCATTACAACACCTAAAGTAATTAATAATTCCATAATGTCATCAAATATCCAGGCAGTGTTCAAAGTTCAAACACCTCATCAATGTCATGAGGTGTTGACTGTTGTTTTTTTCACAGTTTACTTGAGTCAAGGTCTAAAAAAGGACACATAGAAATCTAGAGGTTCCCCTTTGTGAATATTTTGGGGGAGGAAAACCTTTTCTTCTGCTCTCTTAGGTTTGGCACCTAGGCCCTGAGAATGAAAACTGGTAAAAGACAGACTGACAGGAGGAAAAAGAAAACCCAGAGTTTATTTACATGTGCAACTTCCACATACACAGAAGAACTCAGTGGTGATAACTCAAAGGTGTGGTTGGAATTTGGGGCTTACGTGCCAACTTACTAGATGAAATGGGAGGAAAAGTTCCTTGACAAGAATATAAATGGATTTTGGAAGCATACATGGATATTCAGGAAAACAAACACTTGATAGGAGAGGCTGTAATGTTTGTCTATATAGGTGTGAGTGATCTTCCTTTTTCAGGGCCACAAAGTTACTCAGAGAAAATATTTGGGGTAGACTTCCAGAAGTGGATCCCAAGATGGAATTTTTGGCAGCTTTGTTTCCTAGAAGTTGCTGCCTTTAGTCAGATAAAGGAGCTCCAAAAAGGCTTTTACCCTGTTGTTTATCGAATCACAGATGTCTTCAGCTAAAATAATCTTTATACCAACTCTGGGTCCCAAGTATGTCCGAACAGTATGCTGAAATCACAAGGAAGTGAAATTACCCTGCAAACCACTAACTCCAGGCTTTTCCCAGGAGGCCTCCTATGAGCTCTGCCCTGAGATGTGTGAGGCATTATTAATTCCCAAATCTTGAGATTCAAAGTGATGAAATGAAGAGCTCAAGGTCACCCAGCTACTGAGGCACAAGGCCAGGCTGGTAACTCACATCAGGAGCCTAAATTCCTAACAACCACGACCTGCCACTCCACCCGTCCTGCCTCCAGACATAAGGAAGGCCTCCACACTGCACCCACCTCCTAGTCCAGGTCCTACCCAGAATGTGTCAAAGACTGACACATTCCCACCTCCTCTGACCACCCTGACCCATTTCTCTCTGTTCCCAGGTGTCTGCCCTTGGGTGCATGTACCTCAGTTTTCCCTCAACCAGAAGCACGCCAAGTACATGGATGTTGGTTCTGGATATATGTGACCTGCCCCAGCTGAGCCTTACCCACAGTCATTTGGAAGGTGCTCCCCAGAGGGCAGCTGACTGACTGCCTGCCTGAGTGAAGGGTCTTCTGAAGGGTGAGTGGGCTGGATGTACAGGCGAGGCTTTGAGGGAGATCCTGGATCCCAGGCTGGAGCAGCCATCAGATACTCTCCACAGTGATAGGGGCTCTCTCTTGCCTGCAGAGAAGGAGAGGGATTGTCTAGGGAGCAGCCTGGACTTGGGCATCATGAAGACAGAAGCCTCTGGCCTCACTCCTCCCCTTGAGACCTCAGGAAGTCTTCATGTGTGCAGAGAATACACTCCAGAGAATCGCCTGGGCTGCCGTGCAGTTGAAGGAAGCCTCTCAGTCTGGAGTCATGAAATTGGCTCTTGCCAGAGAGCCCTGGTCACAGGTCTGGGTCTCTGCTCTTTTGCTACGCTGCTTCATGACCCTGGGCAGGCTACTTCCTCCCTGGGGGTCTCAGCTTCCTCATCTATACAATGAAGGGGCTGCACTCGTCCATCTCCAGGGGCCCATTAGCTTCCATGTTTCTGTGATCTCCAGGAAAGGGAGACCCACAACATTCCTCAGTAAATGATTGCTGGTTTTAATTATGTTTACAGTCAAGAGGGTCTTCCTGCCTGTGTCCTACTGTCTCTGAACCTCATTTGTCTGGCTGAGGCCTGGATCGAGCTAAGCTTCTTGATTGACCCAGAAGTACCTGGGCAGTGACAGCCATTTCCATCACAACTCAGTCTCAGTGGTAGGAGAGTGAGCTCTAGAATCCTCAAGGCCCTGCTCCCAATCCCCAAGGAAGCAGCAGTGTTCAGACATCATGGAGATGAGCAATTGTGGCACCAAGTGGCTCCTTGCCCTTAAAGTAGCCCAACATCCTCACTTTCCAGATAAGGAAACAGGGACTTGTCCAAGGCCACACAGAGCAGGGACAGGGAGGAGCTTGGGGTCGGAAAGAGCTGGAGACCTCCTGGGGAGGATCTTTCCTGGGCAGGGTGGCTGATGGTGAAGTGGAGAGCCAGACCCCTAAGGAGTAGAGTTGTGGCATGAACTAAAACCAGTTTATGAAACCCACCCTCAGGAAGCTCCTGGGTTCTCCTGGGCAAATACAGGACACACCCACATGCACACATGCATGCGTGCACACCACATAAGTCATAAAGAGGTCATAAGCACCTCACTCTCCCAAGTGCCTGAGCTGGGACTCTAACTTGACTACCCACCAGGAGCCACTTAGTATCCTAGCTGCTTCTTTTATTCAACAAATAGTGGCCCAAGTGACTGGGAACTGAACAGTGAACAAGTGCGATGTGGTCCTGCCCTCTCAGAGCTTGCAGCCTAGCCAGGTGGGCAAGTGCTCCAGAAGAGAGTCCAACCCAGGGAACCGCCCCACCCCAGGGGCAGTGGGAATCCAGTGGAGCCCGCCTCAGGGGTTCAGGGACCATCCTGTGCTGCAGGCCCTTTCCTGGCTGTCTGAGCCCATTTCTGGAACAGTCAATTCTGGTTGATTGGGAAGGTAGCCTTGGGGAGGCTTGGTCTCCTCTCTTCAGGCCAGGCAGACATGGTCAAGGCTGCAGATGACCGTCTGGAACATTTTGTCATGTCAGTGATAACTGGGCAACTTCTGGGGCTTGGAGAAGAGGTGAGGCTCCCTTTCATCAGACCAGGGGTTCTCAAAGTAGTGGCATGGGACCCCCAAGCTCACTGTTGAGTCTTCAGGGGCTCTTCTGAGCAGAAGTTGCGTATTAGTGGGGTGCCCTTCCCCTTGCTGGCTTTTATGATGCCTAGTATGGGTTGCAAGGCCTCCAAGAATGGCAATAATTCAACTGTTCTGAAAAAGTTTCCTTCCCACTCCCCCACCCCTTACCCCTTGCAGAGGGCTGAGAAATTTCCTTCTTCAAACCTGTGTTCGTGATTTAGCTTCCATCGACCCTGACAACTGACATAATGGGTAGGAAACAAGGCTGCCCCTTTTCTCCATCCCTGCTGCTCTTCTCCTATGTGTGTGGGAGTGTGTGTGTGTGGGGTTGGGGGAAGTGACATAGGAAGGAAGAGGGGAAAAGTATGAGGAAATGTCCTGTGGATTCTTTACTTACTGAGCTCAGGAACACACGGAGATGATTAACTTTCAGGGAAAAAAAAAGAAAACACTTAATTTTACCTGCCTAGTCATCCCAGCTGTTTGATTTCCGAGTCTTCTGGTTTCCAGGCTGTTTCATAAGTACTGAGGTATTGAGAAGCTGTAATTGTTCTGGAAACAAGAGGAAGGGCGCTCTGGTCCCTGGGGCCCACTCCCACAGACTCTGTCCGTATGGTCTATCTTTGCCACTGACCCTGGTGTGGGCCCTGTGTCCATGAAAATAATAATCCCTGTGGGCCTTCAGTCCTTTGGGGGCCACACCTCCCCTTTGGCCCCCATGCCATGCCCCATCCCTGTCAGACTTTGGAATAAGAGAGGAAGCATAGGTGTGGTGGCATCTAGTCCTTTATTTCTCAGAGCTGCAACTGAGACCCAGGGAACACAGGGGCAGTTGCTGTTTGTATAGTGATCAGAAAGCTGAAAGTCTCTATTTTACTTAGATATTAGTAATTTAAACCAGTGCTTTAAATTTTAAATATTCTGAAGTAAAATACACAGTCTTGATGATTCTGAAAAGAACAATTATAAGCATCAGTACATCAATGTAAACATCAAAACATCAATACAAACATCAATATAAACATCGGTATAATTCTGAGCCTGTATTTTATTTATTCTATCTCACAGAGAGACAAATTCTAGAGTCATTTTCTCAGTGTCCCCCAGTGATCATCTGCACAATGAAACTCTTAGTAATACCTAGCCTTTGTAAATAGAATAACTGGATGTCATAATTTATATATTTTGTCCCATTCTTATTATTGAAATTAAAATTTCATGTGAAAATTGGCATAGTATGGATGATAAATTAAGTATTCCCCTTCTTTACATACCATTCACTTCATTGCATTATGTTATTTTTTATTTTAATTTTTCTTTTTTTAAGCAATATATACATGTTGATTCCAAACTCCCAATCTGTCCATTCCTTCACCACTACCCCCACTGACCACACGTTCATTCTCTAATTCTGTAAGTCTGTTTCTGTTTTATAAATAAGATCATCTGTATCATTTTTATATTTATTTAATTTATTTATTTGACTGTACCAGGTCTGAGTTGCAGCATGTAGGATCTAGTTCCCTGATCAGGGATCAGACCTAGGCTGTCTGCATTAGCCATGTGGAGTCTTAGCCACTGGACCACCAGGGAAATCCCAATTTGTATCATTTTTTAGAATTCCATATATATGTGATATGATATGATATGATATGATATTTATCTTTCTCTGTCTTTCTTCACTTAGTATGACAATCTCCAGGTCCATCAATGTTCCTGAAAATGGCATTATTTCATTCTTTTTATGGATGAGTAATATTCTATTGTATCCATGTACCACATCTTTTTCCATTTATCTGTCAAGGAACATTTATATAGTTTGCATGTCTTGGCTATTGTAAATAACACTGCAGTGAACACTGGGGTGCATGTATTTTTTCAAACCAGGTTTTATCCAGACATATGCCCAGGAGCTTGGTGGTGCCAAATTCTCTTAACATTTGCTTGTCTGCAAACCTTTTGATTTCTCCACCAAATCTGAAGGAGAGCCTTGCTGGTTAGAGTATTCTTGGCTATAGGTTCTTCTCTTTCATCATTTTAAGTATATTGTGCCACTACCTTCTTACCTGCAGTTTCTGGTGAGAAATCTGCTGGTAACCTTTAGGAATTTCCTTGTATGATATTTGTTTCTTTTTCCTTGTTGTTTTTAGTATTCTTCTTTGTCTGTAATTTTTGTCAGTTTGATTATTATGTGTCTCAGCATATTCCTCCTTGGTTTATCTTGCCTGGGACTCTCTGTGCTTCCTAGACTTCAGTGATAATTTCCTTTCCCATGTTAGTGAAGTTTTTGGTCATTATGTCTTCAAATATTTTCTCAGGCCTTTTCTCTCTCTCTTCTCCTTGGGGACCCCTACAATGTGAATTTTGGTGTATTTAATGTTGTCCCAGAGGTCTCTGAGGTCTGTAAACAATGCTGCAATGAACACTGGGGCACATGTGTCTCAGTTCTGCTTTCCTCAGCATGTATGCTCAGCAGTGGGATTGCTGGGTCATATAACAGTTCTATTTCCAGTTTTTAAGCAATCTCCACACTGTTCTCCACAGTGGCTGTACTAGTTTGCATTTCTCCACACCCTCTCCAGCATTTATTGTTTGTAGACTTTTTTCTGGTGGCCATTCTGACCAGTGTGATATGATACCTCATTGTGGTTTTGATCTGCATCTCTCCAATAATGAGTTGGTGATGGACAGGGAGGCCTGGCGTGCTGCAATTCATGGGGTCTCAAAGAGTCGGACACAACTGAGAGACTGAACTGAACTGAATAATGAATGATGTTGAGCATCTTTTCATGTGTTTATTGACCATCTGTATGTCTTCTTTGGAGAAATGTCTGTTTCATTCTTTGGCCCACTTTTTTACTGGGTTTTTCATTTTTCTGGTATTGGAGCTGCATGAGCTGCTTGTATATTTTGACATTAATTCTTTGTCAGTTGCTTCATTTGCTGTTATTTTTTCCCATTCTGAAGGCTGCCTTTTCACCTTGCTTATAGTTTCCTTCATTGTGCAAAAGCTTTTAAGTTTAATTAGGTCCCATTTGTTTATTTTTATTTCCATTACTCTGGTAGGTGGGTCATAGAGGATCTTGCTGTGATTTATGTCAGAGAGTGTTTTGCCTATGTTTTCCTCTAAGAGTTTTATAGTTTCTGGTCTTACATTTAGATCTTTGATCCATTTTGAGTTTGTTTTCACGTATGGTGTTAGAAAGTGTTCTAGTTTCATTATTTTATATGTGATTGACCAGTTTCCCCAACACCACTTGTTAAAGAGATTGTCTTTTCTCCATGGTATATTTTTGCCTCCTTTGTCAAAGATATGATGTCCATAGGTACACGGATTTATCTCTGGGCTTTATATTTGTTCCACTGATCTATATTTCTGTCTTTATCCCAGTACCATACTGTCTTGATGACTGTGGATTTGTAGTAAAGTCTGAAGTCAGGAAGGTTGATTCCTCAAGTTCCATTCTTCTTTCTCAAGATTGCTTTGGCTATTTATGGTTTTTTTTGTACTTCCATACAAATTGTGAAATTGTTTGTTCTAGTTCTGTGAAAAATACTATTGGTAGCTTGATAGGGATTGCATTGAATCTATAGATTGCCTTGGGTAGTATACTCATTTTCACTATATTGATTCTTCCAGTCCACGAACCTGGTGTATTTCTCCAACTATTTGTGTCATCTTTGATTGCTTTCATCAGTGTTTTTATAGCTATATATATATATATATATATATACACACACACATATATATATAGGCTTTTTCCTCATCCAAGGTAAGGAGCAACAGCTGCACTTTGGTGGAGCAGATGTGAAGAGATACTCCACATCCAAAATAAGAGAAACCCAAGAAAGATGGTAGGTGTTGCAAGAGAGCATCAGAGGGCAGACACACTGAAACCATACTCACAGAAAACTAGTCAATCTAATCACGTTAGGACCACAGCCTTGTCTAACTCAATGAAACTAAGCCATGCCATGGTGCCATGGGGCCACCCAAGATGGACGAGTCATGGTGGAGAGGTCTGACAGAATGGGATCCACTGGAGAAGGGAATGGCAGACCACTTCAGTATTCTTGTCTTGAGAACCCCATGAATAGTATGAAAAGATAAAATGATAGGACAGTGAAAGATGAACTCGCCAGGTTGTTAGGTGCCCAATATGCTACTCGAGATCAGTGGAGGAATAACTCCAGAAAGAATGAAGGGATGAAGCCAAAGCAAAAACAATAGCCAGTTGTGGGTGTGACTGGTGATAGAAGCAAGGTCCGATGCTGTAAAGAGCAATATTGCATAGGAACCTGGAATATCAAGTCCATGAATCAAGGTAAATTGGAAGTGATCAAACAAGAGATGGCAAGAGTGAATGTCGACATTCTAGGAATCAGTGAACTAAAATGGACTGGAATGGGTGAATTTAACTCAGATGACCATTATATCTACTACTGCAGGCAGGAATCCTTTAGAAGAAATGGAGTAGCCATCATGGTCAACAAAAGAGTCCAAAATGCAGTACTTGGATGCAATCTCAAAAATGACAGAATGATCTCTGTTCATTTCCAAGGCAAACCATTCAATATCACAGTAATCCAAGACTATGCCCCAACCAGTAACGCTGAAGAAGCTGAAGTTGAATAGTTCTATGAAGACCTACAAGACCTGTTAGAACTAACACCCAAAAAAGATGTCCTTTTCATTATAGGGGACTGGAATGCAAAAGTAGGAAGTCAAGAAACACCTGGAGTAATAGGCAAATTTGGACTTGGAATGCGGAATGAAGCAGGGCAAAGACTTTGCCAAGGAAATGCACTGGTCATAGCAAACACCCTCTTCCAACAACACAAGAGAAGACTCTACACATGGACATCACCAGATGGTCAACCCTGAAATCAGATTTATTATATTCTTTGCAGCCAAAGATGGAGAAGCTCTATACAATCAACAAAAGCAAGACCAGGAGCTGACTGTGGCTCAGATCATGAACTCCTTACTGCCAAATTCAGACTGAAATTGCAGACAGTAGGGAAAACCACTAGACCATTCAGGTATGTCCTAAATCAAATCACTTATGATTATACAGTGGAAGTGAGAAATAGATTTAAGGGCCTAGATCTGATAGAGTGCCTGATGAACTATGGATGGAGGTTCGTGACATTGTACAGAAGACAGGGATCAAAACCATCCGCAAGAAGAAGAAATGCAAAAAAGCAAAATGACTGTCTGAGGAGGCCTTACAAATAGCTGTGAAAGAAAAGAAGTGAAAAGCAAAGAAGAAAAGGAAAGATATAAGCATCTGAATGCAGAGTTCCAAAGAATAGCAAGAAGAGATAAGAAAGACTCCCTGAGCAATCAATGCAAAGAAATAGAGGAAAACAACAGAATGGAAAAGACTAAAGATCTCTTCAGGAAAATTAGAGATACCAAGGGAACATTTCACGCAAAGATGGGCTCAATAAAGGACAGAAATGGTATGGACCTAACAGAAGCAGAAGATATTAAGAAGAGGTGGCAAGAATACATGGAAGAACTGTACAAAAAAGATCTTCAAAAGATCTTCATGACCAAGATAATCACAATGATGTGATCACTCACCTAGAGCCAAACATTCTGGAATGTGAAGTCAAGTGGGCCTTGGAAAGCATCACTACGAACAAAGCTAGTGGAGGTGATGGAATTCCAGTAGAGCTGTTTCAAATTCTGAAAGATGATGCTGTGAAACTGCTGCCCTCAATATGCCAGCAAATTTGGAAAACTCAGCAGTGGCCACAGGACGGGAAAGGTCAGTTTTCATTCCAATCCCAAAGAAAGGCAATGCCAAAGAATGCGCAAACTACCGCACAATTGCACTCATCTCACTCGCTAAAAAGTAATGCTCAAAATTCTCCAAGCCAGGCTTCAGCAATACGTGAACCATGAACTTCCAGATGTTCGAGCTGGTTTTAGAAAAAGCAGAAGAACCAAAGATCAAATTGCCAACATCTGCTGGATCATCAAAAAAGCAAGAGAATTCCAGAAAAACGTCTATTTCTGCTTTATTGACTATGCCAAAGCCTTTGACTGTGTGGATCACAAGAAACTGTAGAAAATTCTTCAAGAGATAGGAATACCAGACCACCTGACCTGCCTCTTGAGAAATCTGTATGCAGGTCAGGAAACGACAGTTAGAACTAGACATGGAACAACAGACTGGTTCCAAATAGGAAAAGGAGTACGTCAAGGCTGTATATTGTCACTCAGCTTATTTAACTTATATGCAGAGTACATCATGAGAAACGCTGGACTGGAAGAAACACAAGCTGGATTCAAGATTGCTGGGAGAAATATCAATAACCTCAGATATGCAGATGACACCACCCTTATGGCAGAAAGTGAAGAGGAACTACAAAGCCTCTTGATGAAAGCGAAAGAGGAGAGTGAAGAAGTTGGCTTAAAGCTCAACATTCAGAAAACAAAGATCATGGCATCTGGTCCCATCAGTTCAGTTCAGTTCAGTTTAGTTGCTCAGTCGTGTCTGACTCCTTGCGACGCCATGAATCGCAGCACGCCAGGCCTCCCTGTCCATCACCATCTCCCGGAGTTCACTCAGACTCATGTCCATCGAGTCCGTGATGCCATCCAGCCAGCTCATCCTTTGTTGTCCCCTTCTCCTCCTGCCCCCAATCCCTCCCAGCATCAGAGTCTTTTCCAATGAGTCAACTCTTGCATGAGGTGGCCAAAGTACTGGAGTTTCAGCTTTAGCATCATTCCTTCCAAAGAAATCCCAGGGCTGATCTTCAGAATGGATTGGTTGGATCTCCTTGCAGTCCAAGGGACTCTCAAGAGTCTTCTCCAACACCACAGTTCAAAAGCATCAATTCTTTGGCGCTCAGCCTTCTTCCAGTGCAACTCTCACATCCATACATGACCACAGGAAAAACCATAGCCTTGACTAGACGGACCTTAGTCAGCAAAGTAATGTCTCTGCGTTTGAATATACTCTCTAGGTTGGTCACAACTTTTCTTCCAAGGAGTAAGCATCTTTTAATATCATGGCTGCAGTCACCATCTGCAGTGATTTTGGAACCCCCCAAAATAAAGTCTGACACTGTTTCCACTGTTTCCCCGTCTATTTCCCATGAAGTGATGGGACCAGATGCCATGATCTTCGTTTCCTGAATGTTGAGCTTTAAGCCAACTTTTTCACTCTCCTCTTTCATTTTCATCAAGAGGCATTTTAGTTCCTCTTCACTTTCTGCCATAAGGGCGGTGTCATCTGCATATCTGAGGTTATTGATATTTCTCCCAGCAATCTTGATTCCAGCTTCTGTTTCTTCCAGTCCGGCATTTCTCATGATATACTCTGCATATAAGTTAAATAAGCAGGGTGACAATACACAGCCTTGACGTACTCCTTTTCCTATTTGGAACCAGTCAGTTGTTCCATGTCCAGTTGTTGCTTCCTGACCTGCATACAGATTTCTCAAGAGGCAGGTTAGGTGGTCTGGTATTCACTTCATGGCAAATAGATGGGGAAACAGTGGAAAAAGTGGCTGACTTTATTTTTCTGGCCTCCAATATCACTGCAGATGGTGATTGCAGCCATGAAATTAAAAGACACTTACTCCTTGGAAGGAAAGTTATGACCAACCTAGATAGCATATTGAAAAGCAGAGACATTACTTTGCCAACAAAGGTCCATCTAGTCAAGGCTATGGCTTTTCCAGTGCTCATGTATGGATATGAGAGTTGGACTGTGAAGAAAGCTGAGCGCTGAAGAATTGATGCTTTTGAACTGTGGTGTTAGAGAAGACTCTTGAGAGTCCTTTGGACTGCAAGGAGATCCAACCAATCCATTCTGAAGGAGATCAGCCCTCAGATTTGTCTGAAAGGAATGATGCTATAGCTGAAACTCCAGTACTTTGGCCACCTCATGCGAAGGGTTGACTCATTGGAAAAGACTCTGATGCTAGGAGGGATTGGGGGCAGGAGAAGGGGATGACAGAGGATGAGAGGCTGGATGGCATCATGGACTCAATGGACGTGAGTCTGAGTGAACTCCAGGAGATGGTGATGGACAGGGAGGCCTGACATGCTGTGATTCATGGGGTTGCAAAGAGTCGGACACGACTGAGCGACTGAACTGAACTGAAATGACTGATAGGTCTTTTGTTTCTTAGGTAAATTTATTCCTCAGTATTTTATTCTTTTCATTGCAATGGTGAATGAGATTGTGTCCTTAATTTCTCTTTCTTTTTTTTCATTGTTAGTATATAGGAATGCAAGGGATTTCTGTGTGTTAATTTTATATCCTGCAACTTTACTGTATTTATTAAAGGATTATATCATCTGCAAACAGTGAGAGTTCTACTTCTTTTCCAATTTCGTTTTATTTCTTTTTCTTCTCTGATTGCTGTGGCTAGGTCTTCCAAAATTATGTTGAATCATAGTGATGAGAGTGGGCACCCTTGTCTTGTTCTTGTTTTTAGTGAAATGCTTTCAGCTTTTCACTACTGAGGATAATGTTTGCTCTGGGTTTGTCATATATGGCTTTTCTTATGTTGAGGTATGTTCCTTCTATCCCTGATTCCTGAAGAGTTTTTTTTTGTTGTTTGTTTTAATCATAAATGGGTGTTGAATTTTGCCAAGGGCTTTCTCTGCATCTATTGAGATAAACATATGGTTTTTATCTTTCAGTTTGTTAATATGGTGTATGACATTGATTGATTTGCAAATATTGAAGAATCCTTGCATCTCTGGAAGAGATGCCCATTTTGTCATGATGTGTGATTTTTAAAATATGTTGTTGGATTCTGTTTGCTACAATTTTGCTGAGGATTTTTGCATCTATGTTCATCAGTGATGTTGGCCTGTAGTTTTCTTTTTTGTGTGGCATCTTTGTCTGGTTTTCGTATTAGGGTGATGGTGGCCTCATAGAATGAGTTTGAGAGTTTACCTTCCTCTGCAATTTTCTGGAAGAGTTTCAGTAAGATAGGTGTTAGCTCTTCTCTAATTTTTGGCAGAATTCACCTGTGAAGCCATCTGGTCCTGGGCTTTATTTGTTGGAAGATTTTCTATTACATTTTCAATTTCCCTGCTTGTGATGGGTCTGTTAAGATTTTCTATTTCTTCGTGGTTCAGTTTTGGAATGTTATACTTTTCTAGGAATTTGTCCATTTCTTCCAAGTTGTCCATTTTATTGGCATATAATTCCTTGCAGCAGTCCCCTATAGTCTTTTATGATTGTTTTTTCTGGGTTTTTATTTTGATCATTCTTCAGCAAAATATTTTTTTTGTCATCTACTTTGGTTTAACTTTCTGTGTCTGTGGTCTCCTTACCACAGGCTACAAGACTGTAGTTTCTTTTGCTTCTGGTGTCTGCCTCCTGGTAAGCGAGGTTGGAACAGGGGTTTGTGTAGGCTTCCCGGTAGGTGGGAATGGTGACTGCCTGCACATGGTGGGTGGAGCTAGGTCTTGTTCTCTAGTGAGTAGAAACCTTGTCAGGAGTTGTGTTTATCAGGCAGCTGTGTGCTCAGGAAGGCTTTAAACATTCTGTGTGCTGATAGGTGTGGCTGTGTTCCCGCTGTTTGTTTTTTGGCCTGAGATCCCAGCACTGGTACCTACAGGCTGTTGTGTGGGGTCACATCTTGGTGAATAAATGGCAGCTTCCAAGAGGGCTTGTGCTAATGAGTACTCCCTAGAATTGTCACCACTAGTGTCCTTGTTCCCACAGTGAGCCACAGCCACCCCTTACCTCCACAGGAGACCCTCCAATACTAGCAGTTAAGTCTGGCCCAGTCTCTTATGAAGTCACTGCTTTTCCCCATGAGTCCTGGTATACATGAGACCCTGTGTGTTCCCTTCAAGAGTGGAGTTTCTGTTTCCCCTAGTCTTTTGGAATTCCTGCCATCAAACCCCACTGAACTTCAAAGCTAGATTCTCTGGAGGTTCTTCCTCCCATTGCTGGGAAGCCTGATGTGGGGCTCAGAACTTTCACTCCTGTGAGAGAACTTCTGTGAAATAATTATTTTCCAGTTTGTGACTCACCCACCTGGTGTGTATTGGATTTGATTTAATTGCACTGGAACCCCTCTTACCATCTTATTGTGGCTTCTTCTTTGAATATAGAGTATCTTTTTTGGTAGCTTTCAGCATCTTTTGTTGATTGTTGTTCAGCAGTTACTTTCAATTTTGGTATTTCTATGAGAAAAGTGAGCTCATGTCCTTTTACTCTGCTATCTTGTCTCTAGGAACAGTTTTAAGAAGATTTAATGGATGATTTTAGGATTTTTACCTCTTATATCAGCCCAATACAGTTCAGGTAAAGAGTTATAGGGTCCTGTCAGGTCCAGAGTCCTGGCAACAGCTTTTCAAGATGCTTTATATCCAATGAGAAAGAGGCAGTTCTGGTCTCCCTTATATACATTTTTCTTCTATTTTCTTTAGGGGAGACAGAGTAACAGTCATATGTATTATTTTATATAGTCCTTTTAATAACCTTATAATATGATTACCATTACCCCCACTTTACAGAGTAGGAAAATTAATTTTAAGAGGTTAATTCTATGAAGTTATATAGAAGGCAATGATGAAGCTATAGCTGGGCATTCAATTGTCAGAGTATTCTTTAATGTGTCTCACTAGAAAGGCCTAGGCTGTGTATAGAATAGCTACCTGGCTTCCACCTGTGCTATGCTGGAGATAGTATTTGCCTGGGCTGGGCAGATAACTCAGAGAATATGCAACTCAAGGTGGGAGGGGTTAGAGGGCTACTCTTCCCAGGGCTGATGGTGAAGAAATTTTTCATGGCAACTGATGATAACAGCACAAGCCAGTTGAGGAAGAAGGTTGGAGAGGATATGTTTGAAGCCCTTTGGGCAAGGAGGGAAGAACCCAGTGCAGTTGCTGCCATCTCTGGTGGGCTCCATCTCTGCTCTGGCTCTATTTTGTTTCAGTTTCTAGTGAAGCCAACTTTGTAAAACTGTCTCCTCCTTTCCATACAGAGGAGACTGCTGAAGGGTACTGGAGACACCACTTCCCACCCTGACCTTTCATGTTCACCTGCTGCCAACTGGCACTGCTCTGTTCATCCTGAACAGAGCCATTTCTCTCCTACTAAATCCCAAAGTCCAAACTCATAATTAGTCTTTTATGTACCATATTTATTTTTGGAGGAGTTTGTCTTGGCATGAGGCTACTCCCTCCAAAGAGTACATGTCTCAACAAATAGCTTCTGCTCCTCTTCACCTTGGTGTTTGCAAGCTTGTTCATCCTGCCCCCACATGGCCTTTGGGGAATACCTCCCACATAGAAGAGTGAAACAGGTTGCAATGGAAGCTGGGCAGCCTGGGTTTTACAGATACCTGCTGCTCCACCATAACCCACCAGGTGTGGATCCTAACCCAGAGCCCAGACCAACACTTAGCCCACTTCATGGAAAAATCCCTTGAGGATAAGCCCTCAGCCATTTCCTTTGAAGTATTCCCTGAAATCCTATTCATCTTCCCCCAGGGTGGGAGGATCCTGGGTCCAAGCACTGTCTGGGATAGAGGTACATACTGAAACCTTGGAGTCCTTCTCAGCTCTCTCCTCTATCATGTCTCTTTAACATCTTAAGTCTTTGTGTACTAGAAGGGCTTCCCTGATAGCTCAGTTGGTAAAGAATCCACCTGCAATGCAGGACACCCCAGTTCAATTCCTGGGTTGGGAAGATCTGCTGGAGAAGGAATAGACTACCCACTCCAGTATTCTTGGCCTTCCCTTGTGGCTCAGCTGCTAAAAGATCTGCCTGCAATGTGGGAGACCTGGATTTGATCCCTGGGTTGGGAAGATTCCCTGGAGAATGGAAAGGCTACCCACTCCAGTATTCTGGCCTGGAGAATTCCATGGACTGTATAGTCCATGGGGTCACAAAGAGTCGGACATGACTGAACAACTTTCACTTCACTTCACTTGTGTACTAGAAATATATAACATGTTACCTGAAGGTCTAACAAATTAGTGACTTTGGGTGATACATTTAATGTCTCTGGGCCTCAGTTTCTCCATGTGTAAAATGAGAATGTTGGTTTTACCTGGAAGCTCCCATGGACAGAAGAGCCTGGCAGCTGCAGTCCCTATGGTCACAAAGAGTCGAACATGACTGAGCACAGCATAACGTAATAAAAGTGAGAAGGTTGGTCTCGATGAACACTAAGTGTTGCTGTTTTGAACTCTTGTGTATGTCCTTCAGTCTGTTCTTACTGGCAGGTCTCCAGTTTAAGCTCCTTCCTACCATCCCTAAAAATTCTGACATTGGCCTCATCAGTGGTGGTTTCCAATCTTGCCTCCATACTCTTATGGCCACAATGACCACAGTTATCTTTTTTTAATTAGTTTATTTATTTTAATTGGAAGCTAATTACTTTACTACAGTTATCTTTTGGACATTTCACTTCAACTATGTGAAGGGTCTCCTTTACCTAAAGATTCAAGTCCTTTTCCTGACCCTGCCATTCAAAGCTCTCTACACTCAGAGCTGGAGAAAGGTTCAAGACACCCATCCTGTGAGGGTCTCTGGGTACTCTTAAACAAGGAATTGTCAAAATATGCTATCAGAAATTGTCTTAGTTTTGAAATATTTACCTTTAACAACTAACATTTCAACATGCATCACATAAATACAAGACAATCAATGTATGTCATTTACAAGACAATTACAAGATTAATAGAGTCTACATTGGAGATCTTTTCTGAATGACAGCTCCTGCCAAGTTGTCCTTCTGACCATTTCCCCACAGTGTGGTCCCTGACACTGAACACTACTGGTTGAGTCAATCCAGAGCTTCCCAAACTCGACAGTGCCCTTGAATTACCTAGGTGGTGCATATGCAGCCAGACAAATATGGTCCTCAGGCTGGTATTTGGGATCGCTGGACAAGCTCCCTTTATATGTGTATTAGCTTCCTACTTGGATTGGCTAGACCTTTGGCTTGCATTGCTTCATAGCCACTTCAGGCTCTGGTATGAAACCAAAACCCTGGCAGGTTCTTTGACAGTGTTCATTTCATGACTGAAGACCAGGATAGAAATGTGCTTGTAACTCTTCCTGTATTCCTGTCCTCTCCATACCCTCTTTAGAGATAACACGTGCGTGCATGCTAAGTTGCTTTTCATGGCCAATTCTTTGCAACCCTATGGACTGCATCCCACCAGGCTTCTCTGTCCATGGGATTCTCCAGGCAAGAGTACTAGAGTGGGTTGCCGTGCCCTCCTCCAGGGGATCTTCCAGACCCAGAGACTGAACCCGCGTCTCTTATGTCTCCTGCATTGGCAGGCAGGTTCTTTACCATTAGCAAAGCCAACTCAGAGCCTCTACAAAAAGAAACTCCAAGCCTTCAAGACCCTAACATTACCCTCTACCTCTACCCAAATTATATGATTTTTAAAAACTTCTCTTGTCCTATCCGTGCAAACCCCTGACATTCTCTTCAGTAACCTCACTTTTGTGTCAGCAATCTTTGTCCAAGCCCTGAGGACTCCACATATCCAGTTAAAAGGAAACAGGGAGTATATTGGCTTTCTTTTATCTGATTCTCTTTTGACCCACACTGCTTTCCTTGCTGCCTTGTGGGCACACACATAGGTATTCAAGTGAAACAAGCCCAGACTTGAGAGTTAAGAACTTCAAGGAATTTCTCTGATCCTGGTACAGCAGGAAATCTGGAGCAAGCTATTTGCTTTCTTTGCACCTTGGTTACCTCATCTATAGATCCGGTATCATGAAACAATGAAAGATTAAACTCTGACCTTGCTAATAGATGGCATGTCCACCTGATCTGTGGCATTCCAAGTATATGGTGACCACAGGGTGCCTGCAGGGTAGTACCAATGGCTGGGAAGTGAATAAGGGAGTGAACACTAGGCTGAGGGTCAGAAGGCCCAAATTAGGCCCCATTTTATTACTAGCTTGTTTTGTGTCCTTGGGCAAGCCACTCAGGCTCTCTGGCTTCATTATCTTCCTTTTGTAAAATAGGGTTATGTACCTTAGCATAGTAGCTAAGAGCAAGGGTTTTAAAGTCAGATAGACCTGGGTTGGTGTCCCAGCTCTACCACTTACTAGCAATGTGCCTAGTCTAGTCACCAAATCCCTTTTAGTCTGTTTACTTATTTGTGCTTAGTAGCTCAGTCTTGTCTGACTCTGCGACCTCATGGACCATAGACCACAAGGCTCCTCTGTCCATGGGGATTCTCCAGGCAAGAATAATGGAGTGAGTTGCCATGCCCTCCTCCAAGGGATATAACCCAGGTCTCCCGCATTGCAGATGGATTCTTTACTGTCTGAGCCACCAGGGAAAGTAAATGGGGGCACTAACAGTATTCACTTGATGAGGTTGTTATGAAGATTTAATGAGATGACATAGCTAATATGCATAAGGAATTTAACCTAGTGCCTGCCACACAGTAAGTACTATACAAGTGTCAGCTATTACTACTACTACTATGAAGAAAAGGAAGACTTAGGGGAGGACATTTGCTGGCTTATCTATATTGGGTTATTATATATTGCTGTGAGGATATAATGATATAAGTTCTGGAAAAGGGTTTGGAAGATAAAAGGACTTTTCAAAAGTGAGGTGATATTGTAATTAAAACACAAAGGTGTTAGGTCCTCTTGCTGCCAAGAGGTTTATCCTGAGTCTGTGAGCTCTGGCTTGCTTAGTGGTGGCATGAAGGGCTATTTCCTTTCCCTCCTACACACCTATCCTTGGCATCATGATTGATTCCTCCTGGCAGACTGAATTAGAAGAGGAGATTTGAAATCTTGACCTCCATCCCTCTGCCAATTATCACTCCCACCCTTACTACAGAGTCATCTCTCAGATAAGTAGCCAGTGCCCAGGCCCATACAGCACTTTCCATTTGCTCTGCCGAGGGTCTGGCTTTTAGTTGCTGCTGCTGCATTTCACTGGAGAAGGCAATGGCACCCCACTCCAGTACTCTTGCCTGGAAAATCCCATGGATGGAGGAGCCTGGTGGACTGCAGTCCATGGGGTTGCTAAGAGTCGGACACGACTGAGCCACTTCCCTTTCACTTTTCACTTTCATGCATTGGAGAAGGACATGGCAACCCACTCCAATGTTCTTGCCTGGAGAATCCCAGGGACGGGGGAGCCTGGTGGGCTGCTGTCTATGGGGTCGCACAGAGTCGGACACGACTGCAGTGACTTAGCAGCAGCAGCAGCAGCTGCTGCATTTCAAGTTTTGGAGTGTGCTGGAACCCATGGAATGCCATGAAGACTCACTGCTCTGCACTCACTCACTTCTGCACCCAAAGATCAGTTGCGTAATGACCATTCAACAAATCTGGGCTGGTTAAAAGAGGGATATATGTGTCTGGGTGTGGGATTCCCTTCAGTAGCAGCTTGAGAGAAGTGACTGTCTTCATCTGCTGTCTCCAGGACATTATTTAATTTCTATTAGTACATGCCAGGTCTCTCTTTTTTTAATTTATTTATTTTTAATTGAAGGATAATTGCTTTACAGTATTGTGTTGGTTTCTACCAAGCATCAACATGAATCAGCCATAGATTTACCCATGTGCCCTCCCACTTGAACATCCCTCCCACCTCCTTCTCCATCCCACCTTTCTAGGTTGTTACCAAGCCCAAGTTTGAGTTCCTTGAGTCATACAGAAAATTCCCATTGACTATCTATTTTACATATGTTTCCATGTTACTCTCTCCATGCATCCCACATTCTCCTTCCTCCTCCGCAACCAGCCATGTGCATAAGTCTGTTCTCAATGTCTGTGTCTCCACTGTTGCTCTGCAAACAGGTTCATCAGTATCATCTTTCTAGATTCCATATATATGCACTAATATATAATTACTTTTCTCCTTCTGACTTACTTCACTCTGTATAATAGGCTCTAGGTTCATTCACCTGATTAGGACTGTCTCAAATGTATGCCTTTTATGGCTAAGTAATATTCCACTGTATATATGTACCACAGCTTCTTTATGCATTCATCTGTTAATGGACATCTAGGTTGCTTCCATGTCTTAGCTATTGTAAATAGAGCTGCAATAAACATTGGTGTATATGTATCTTTTTCAATTTTGGTTTCCTCAGGGTATATGCCTAGTAGTGGGATTTCTGGGTGATTTGGTGGTTTTATTCCTAGTCCAGCCAAGACATATAAGCAACCTAAGTATCCATCAACAGATGAATAAAGAAAATGTGGTATATATACATAATAGAATAGTACTCAGCCATAAAAAGAATGAGATAATATTTGCAGCAACATGGATGGATTTAGAGATTATCATACTAAGTAAAGTAAGTCAGAAAGAGAAAGATAAATATTTTATCACTTATATGTAGAATCTAAAATATGATACAAATAAACTATTTACAAAACAGAAGTAAACTCACAGACATAGAAAACAAACTTATGGTCACCAAAGGGGAAAGAGGGTGGAGGAGGGATAAATTAGGAGTCTGGAATTAGTAGATAGTTGCTCAGTCACGTCCAACTCTTTGTGACCCCATGGACTATAGCCCACCAGGCTCCTCTGTTCATAGGGATTCTCCAGGCAAGAATATTGGAGTGGGTTGCCATGCCCTTCTCCAAGGGATCTTCCCAACCCAGGGATCAAACCCAGGTCTCCGCATTGCAGGCAAACTCTTTACCTACTAAGCCACCAGCGAAGCCCAGATACAAACTGTTGCTGCTGCTAAGTCGCTTCAGTCGTGTCTGACTCTGTGTGATCCCCATAGACGGCAGCCCACCAGGCTTCCCTGTCCCTGGGATTCTCCAGGCAAGAACACTGGAGTGGGTTGCCATTTCCTTCTGCAGTGCATGAAAGAAAAAAAGTGAAAGTGAAGTTGCTCAGTCATGTCTGACTCTTGGCGACCCCATGGACTGCAGCCCACCAGGTTCCTCCATCCATGGGATTTTCCAGGCAAGAGTACTGGAGTGGGGCGCCATTGCCTACTCCACAGATACAAATTACTATATATAAAATAAACAAGGTCCTACTGTGTAGCACAGGAAACTATATTCAATATTCTGCAATTAACCATAAAGGAAAAGAATATGAAAAAGAATATATAAAATATATAATCAACAAGAACTCACTATATAGCATAGGGAACTCTATTCAATATTCTATAATAACTTATATGGGGAAAGAATCTGAAAAAGAATGGATATATGTATACATATAACTGAATCACTTTGCTGTACACTGAAAGTAACACAACACCGTAAATCAGCTATATTCCAATATAAAATAAAGTTACAGTTAAAAAGTAAATAAATAAAGAAATCTCCATACTGTTTTCCATAGTGGCTGTAACAATTTACATTCCCACCAATAGTGCAAGAGTGTTCCCTTTTCTCCACATCCTCTCCAGCATTTATTGTTTACAGAATTTTTGATGATGGCTATTCTGACCAATGTGAGGTGATATTTCATTATAGTTTTGATTTGCATTTCTCTAATAATGAGCAATATTGAGCATCTTTTCATGTGTTTATTCATGTCAGGTATTTTATAGTACCTCACTTAGTCTTCACAAAACAAACATTTAGTTGGCACTTAAAAAAAAACTTTTTATTTTGTGTTGGAGTATAGCCAATTAACAATTTTATGATAGTTCTGGGTAAACAGCAAAGGGACTTAGCCATACATATACATGTATCCATTCTCCCTCAAACTCCCTTCTCATTCAGGCAGTAGTTGGCAATTTTATAATATCTATTTTCCAGATGAGAAAATTGAGGCTTAGAGATATGAAGAAAGTTGCTCAATGTCAGCCAGTAAGTAAGTAGATCTTGTTCTTAAACCCATGTCTATTTGACTTCAGAGACTGTACTCTTAACCTATACATTATAGAAAGAGTAATCCATTCCAGAATCTTCCTTGTAGTGGTACAGGTCCCAGCCTGGTTCCAGGATGGCCAGGTTGAAGCTATAGGAAATTTTTCAATTGGGAAGAAGGTTGCCAACCACTTATGGCATGCAGGAACTTAATTTTTCTTCCTCTGTTCTTTTCCTCATTTTCTCCATCTCTTTCATAAAATACTCAACAGAAAGGGTCAGTATTCTTGGAAAAGGTATTTTACATTGAAAAATGGGTTCTACCCATGTTTTCCCAGTGCTTCCCTCTGTCATCTTTTCCCTACCTCCCATCCCTCTGCTCTAATAAGGAATCCAGTAGTGCTAGGGATTGTTAGCAGATTCCTGTTCAGAGGCAGGAACATGGACTAATCTCAGGAGTGAGATTTACTCTGGCCTTCATACATCCTTGAAGCCATAGCAGGAGGTCCCTAACTGTGTCACTAACATTAGTGTTTATCTCAGATTTGAGGATCAAAAAATTATTGATCCTATCAGCCAGACTTCTGCTGATTGATAACCCTGTAATATGTCTCAGGCTTACCATCCAAGGTTTCCTTACTAATTGCTGGACTGCAAGTATGGGGAGAGCTGCTTCTGGACACAGAGCTATCACCTGCCTACTCAAAGGAACTACCCAAACTAGCTACCTCCTTAGCTCAAGAGTGTTCTCAAAGCTGAGGGCAGAGCCCTATCTAGTTTCAGTCTCAGGGCTGGAAGTGGCTCATCATTTCAGCATTTGTTTCTTGTTCTGGCTCTGCAGAGGCGCTGATGATTCTTGAAAGCAGAGATTAGAAAATCAGCCATCTGATCCCTGCTGCTTTTGCCTAGTGGTTGGACAGATCATTGGAGGCCTGTTGGGCACTGTGGTACAGTGGAAGGAGCACTAGGTTAGGAGTCCAAAGATAGGGGTTTTAGTTCTGGCTCAGCTGGTAGGCTATAGTCCATGGGGTTGCTAAGAGTCAGCCACAACTGAGTGACTTCATTTTCACTTTCACTTTCATGCATTGGAGAAGGAAATGGCAACCCACTCCAGTATTCTTGCCTGGAGAATCTCAGGGACAGAGGAGCCTGGTGGGCTGCCGTCTGTGGGGTCACACAGAGTTGGACACGACTGAAGCGACTTATCAGCAGCAGCAGCAATGGACCTACTATGTCTTCTTGAATAGTTTATGTCCTCTCTGAGCCTTGATTTCCCCATTAATGGTTTTTAAAGCTTTATTAAGGGAGAATTAATAATCAATAAAATGCATATATTTCAAAGATACAGTTTGATGAGTTTTGACCTGTGTACACACTCATGAAACCATCACTATGATCAAAGTAATGGACACACCCATCACCCCCAAAAGTTATTGTGTATCTCTTTATAATTACTCTCTCCCACTCTACTTTTTGTCCTTCCCCAGGCAACCACTAATATGCTTTCTCTCACTATAAATTAGTCTGTAGTTTTTACAGTTTTGCATAACTAGAGTCATATGATATGTATTTTTTGGTAAGCTCTGGCTTCTTTCAAGCCAACAAAACTCAACAAAATTATTTTGAGATTCATCCATGTTGTTGCATGTATCACTGGTTTGTTCTTTCCAAACTTCTTACCTTCCTTCTTTCCTTCTATTATTTAGTTTGAGATGGTGTTAAATTTTATTAACATGGAAAGGTTTCCAAAACATATTTAAAAATTTTAAAGCAGCTTATAAGTCACATGTGCTATATATATTGTCTTTGAAACAACTATATAGATATATATACATAGAAAAATCTGGAGGAATACATATCAAGGTAAAAATACTTGTCTTCAAGTGATTGGGATCATGGAGTTTTTGCCTTCCTTATTTGTTTTTCTAATTTTTCAATTGTGAAAATATGCGGCTGTTTTTAAAAGTAAGGAAATGTTACTTTATTTTGAATAGCTTTCTTCAGGTATAATTGACATACAATAAACAACTCATTTAAAATGTATAAAATGAGAAGTTTTGATATATGTGTACATCATTAATCCATTACCATATTCAGGATAA
Organism: Nanger dama; assembly: GCA_917880005.1. Classification (NCBI taxonomy): domain Eukaryota; kingdom Metazoa; phylum Chordata; class Mammalia; order Artiodactyla; family Bovidae; genus Nanger; species Nanger dama. The sequence goes on from CAKJTW010000056.1 coordinate 128,424, forward strand.
TGAGCATATCTACATCTTCCAAAGTCCTCTTCCTAACTACAAGCAACTATTGTTCTTCTTTCTATCACTATGGATTAATATGTATTTTCTAGATATTTTTATATAAATGGAATAAAAAGTAGGCATTTTTAAAATTTGCCTTCTTGTACTCACTACAATTGTTTTGAGTTTCATCCAACCTGTTGCACATATCTGTAGTTCATTCCTTTTTATTGCTGAGTACCATTTCTTGATGTGGTATACCACAAAGTATTTATCTATTTACATATTGATGGACATGATTGTTTCTAGGTTTTTTTACTATTACAAATATAGTTGCTACAAATATTCATGTACAAGTCTTGATGTGGACATACGCTTTCATTTTGGAGGGTTGCTGAGTCATTGTAACTCTATGTTTAACCAGTTGAGGAATTTCTAAACTGTTTTCCAAAGTTATTGCACCACTTTACAGTCCTAGCAACTATTCAACTGGAACTGAGTTCCAGTTGTTCCAAATCCTCAATAACACTTGGTATGTTCAGTTTTAAAAATGTTACATATTTTAATGGGTGTATATTAGCATCTCATTAGGTTTTAACTTGTATTTCCTTAATGACTAATGATGTTGAGCATTTTTTCCATATATTTGTTTACCACTCTTTGGAAAACTGTCAGTTCAAATCTTTTTGCTTATTTTCAGTCAGGTTCTTTATTTTCTTGTTTTTCAAAATAAGAAATTATTCTCATACACTCTGGATATAAATCCTCCTTTATCAGATATATTTTTGCCAAATATTTACTCCCAATCTGTAACTTGTTTTTAATTCTCTTAAAAGTATATTTGAACCAGCACAATATTGTAAGGCAAATATCTTGCAATAAAAATTTTTAAAAAGTATATTTGAAGAATAAATTTCAAAATTTTGATAAAGTCAATTTTATTTATTTTATACTTTGTGCTCTATTTTTATACTTTTATGCTCTATTTAAGAAATCTTTGTCTAACCAAAGTTCACTATGATTTTATCCTATGTTTTCTAGAAGTTTTATAGTTTTAATGTTACATTTAGGTCTATTATCCAATTTGAGTTAATTTTTGAGTATGGTGTGAGATATTAGTTCAACTTTGTTCTTTTCTATATGAATATTCAGTTGATTCAGTACCATTTGTTGAAAAATACTATACTTCCCTATTGTATTATTTTAACATTTTGAAAACCAACTAGCCATATATGTGTGGGCTCATTTTTGGACTCTATTATGTTCCACTGAACAATATGTCTGTCTTTATGCCCATACCATAATGTCTTAATTGCTGTATTTTTATAGTAAGTCTTAAAATCAACTCATTATATATCTTCCAACTTTGTTCTTCAATGTAAAAATTATGTTTGCAATTCTATATCCTTTATATTTACAAATAAATTTGAGAATCAGTGCCAGATTCTATGAAAAAAAAAAACCTTGCTGGGATTTTGATTGGGATTATATTGTGTCTATAAGACAAACTGGGGGAGAATTAATATATGAACAATATTAAGTCTTCTGATGTATGAAAAAAATATATCCCTTCATTTATTTAGGTCTTCTTCAATTTAGCTCATCAAAATTCAATAATTTTCACTGTAGAGGTCAAATTTTCCACAAATGTGTTCATTATTTTCATCAAATTTATCCATAAGTATTTCAAATTTCTGATAGTATTGTAAATGGCATTTTTACTTCAATTTTTAATTATTCATTGCTAATATATAGAAATACAGTAGTTCTTTGTATTATACCTTGTAAGCTTGTTTAACTCACTTATTACTTCTACTGATAGTAGCTTTATTTTAGTTTCTAAAGTTTTCTAGATACACAATCATATTGTCTGTAGATAGAGATAGTTTTAAAACTATGTTGCTCTTATTTATAATCTGTATGTCTTCTATTTCTTCTTCTTGTCTTATTTCTGGAATAAATAAGAATATTTATCCTTTTTATCCATATTTTTATCCTTTTGATATATTGTTGGATTCAATTTACTGAAATGTTGTTAAGAATTTTACAACTGTGTTTATGAGGGATAATTCATTTGTAGTTTTCTTTCTTGTGATGTCTTTATCTGGTTATGGTATTAGGTTAACACTAGGCTCATAGAAGAGTTGTAAAATATTGCCTCCTGTTTGATTTTTGCGTTGGCTTATTATTTCTTCCTTAAATGTTTGTAATTCACCAATGAAGCCATCTTGTTTAACCCTCTATGATTCTTTTTTAAAATATAAATTTATTTATTTTAATTGGAGACTAATTACTTTACAGTATTGTATTGGTTTTGCCATACATACCCTCTATGTTTCTTGAGGGCCCTTTCATTTTTAACACTTTGCAGTTCTAGTAAGATGCTTACCATCAATCTACATTTTAGATATGTCTCTGTCTCCTTATTTTCTGTCACTGACTCCTGCCTCCTTTCCATACTTTCTCAGGTGAATTCATGTCTGATAATCAGAGTTTCTAGGTGCTAACCAGCCCCCTCGGATAAAACTGATGAAACTGTTTCAATTTGTAGTTTCTCTAAAGCACTGATGATTTGGGTTCAAGAACCACCACTCATATACATTAGCCATTAGAGTAGATAACGGACCACTGTCCTATACCAATGGTTGCCAAATCAGTGGCCATAACACATTAAGTAAAGCCTGTCATCCCTTAAGGACTGAGACAGGAGTTAGAAAGACTGCATTTTCAGACCTTATGTGGGTACTTCCAAGTGAGTCTCTCCAGGCTTCAGTCTATCTGTAAAATTAGAAACTGGATCTCTAGATCTTCTGATTCCAAAAATGGAAGTAAATAAACAACAGCAGCACAGAGAAGGAGGTTAAATACAGTAATAAGAGGGTAATAAGACAACTTACATTTTCAGTGATTATTTGACTTTACAAGTTTTGACATTCAAAGTAGGTAGCCCACTAAAGTTGGCATGTTTTAAGATAAAGTATGGAAGTTTAAAAATGGGGTTTGTTTAGATGACGAATGCTTGGGAAAGAATGTTTTCCAGTATTGCTGTGTCAACCAAGAAAAATATTATCACATTCTAATGAGAAAAAATAAAAAATGCCAGAACAAATATGAAAACACTTCTGGGATTTTTAAATAAAGGCTTGTTACAGATCTGGAGAAGAGTTCTAGACACAGTAGATGGTGAGTAGCTACCAAAGTAAATGGACCTAGATAGGCTGAAAGCTGAAAGTAAAAGCTTCTCAATATAATGTTTATCAGAATATGGAAAAAGTTTTGGAATCAGCTTTCCTGAACAAGAGCATTACATTTATTCCCTGGAAAAATAGCTACCTAGCACTTAACTCTAAGCTCTGTACAAGGCTAAAGAAACAGAAAATGAAGCTCAGTTGGAGGTCACTCTCTAGTCAGCCACAGAGAGAATGACAGGCAGGGCTCCTGCCATCTCATTCCCTAAGGAAGACCAAAGTGTTGCATTTTTTCTCTACAGCACCCCAGCTGATCCCTAAAGTGCTTTTATTTGACTTCTTTTAAATGTATTCCACAAATGCTTTCAGTCATCTTACTAAGGTGTGCTGATCACCTGGATAGATGTGCCAGAATACCATCAGCACAGTCCTGAGCTACCTGCCACCAGCCCCACATGGTCCCCATGCCATATCTATGCCAGCCCTACTATGCTCGCTTATCACAACTAGGTTCAGTCTCTTTACTATGTTCTTAGGACTCTAAAACAGTGGAGATGGGGCAGAAACAGGAATATTTCTGGCAACAGAGACTCCAATTCATAGTGACATTTTCTCTGCTTAGCATTGGGTACTACAGTAATTGGGTATTAAGCAAGCCTCAGAGTGTGGCCTCCTAATACTGTTTGCTAGTCTTTCATCATACTGTTCACCCTGTCCTGAAGCAGGGGCTCTTAAATGGAGACAGTTCTGCCCTCATGTCACCCCCGTCACCTCTCTCTCTCATCTACCCTTCCCCAGCTTTGCCTTTTCTTTGGCCTTGCTCCATCATTCCCTCATTTGAGCTTTTGTTAGTTCCCCCACGGTAACAGGAATTTGTGAAAGCCTGTAATTTATTTGGAGAGTTTGGCTCTTAGAATACCCTCTCCCCATTTCCAACTCAGAGGGAGAGCTCAGAGAGTTTGGCTTTTGGCAGCCAAGGAGTGGGGAATCTGTTCTCACATTTGAGTTCTTTACTGAGCAGCCTCCCTGTATTTCAAAGACTTTAGCCTGTGAGCCTGGGTAAGGAGCCAGAGCACTAATTGGGCACTTGAGTGAAAAGACTTTGAATATAAGGAAACTTGAGGGCCAATGGGTCCAGAATGGAGCTGGAGAGGCCAGAGTTCTGCTTTTGCACTGCCCAGGCTCAACAGAAACCCGGCTGGCAATGGGTGCTTAGAGGAAAAAAGAGGGAGTGCCTAATGAATACAGACATTGTATTCACTTCAGGTACAGAGCTTTTGGGTTCAACTTTTTGGGAGTACTTAACTCACTTAAGGGTAGTACTTGAGGCTGAAGAGAACTCTGGGACTCACTGGCAGAAAAATTGTGTATGATAGGTTTGTACATATTTAATTCTTAAAGTCCTGGGCTATGTTGGACAGAAAGTTTATTAGTCAGAAATTAGGCACTTGCTTAGCACTTAGGACAGTTGCACATTGGAAAAAATGCTTTCTGCCTAATAGAACATTATGGGATGTTATCTCTGATTTTGCCAAGTCTTTTTATAAAGACCGTCTTTATAAATGACCCTTTATAAATATAAAGACCCTTTTATAATGACCCTCTGTTACTCCCATTAAAATTTATTTTTCACCCTTTGAACTCTCCCACATCTCAACCACTTCATCAAAAATACTTCTTTGTCTACCTCATGAGAGCAAGGGTAATATGTGTGTGTGTGAGTTGCTCAGTTGTGTCTGACTCTTTGTGACCCCATGGACTGTAAACCCACCAGGCTCCTCTGTCCATGGAATTCTCCAGGCAAGAATACTGGCATTCCTTTCTCCAGGGGATCTCCCCAATTCAGGGACTGAACACAAGTCTCCTGCATTGCAGGCAGATTCTTTCTGTCTGAGCCACCAGGAAAGCCCAGGGGTAATATGTGGGACAACAAAAGCTCTCTAGCTTTGATTCAAGGACTGTCAAGCATTCTAGAAAACCTCTACATGTCTTGTATTTTCCAAAAGGAAACTAAGTGCAAGAAAGATAAAGAATAACTGATAGCACTCTTTTATCATCAGCATGGTTATAATTATCATTATTTGTATTATCACTATTGGTTCTTTTTTTTTTTTTAATATAGTCATCCCTTGATTGTTTTTTTCTTATAAAATTTCCTCTGATAACTTTTCTTACTAACAATTATGCTATTTTTCTTCAGTCATTAATCTAGCTATCAAATTACCTTTTTTTTCTGGTGGCCCTTCCCTGAGTGCTGTGCTGAGTGCACCTGACTGTACTCATGGCCAGGGAGAAAGTGGGCATATCTCTCCCAGGCATGCCACTGGGGGCCTGGGTGAGTCTTCTCTGCCTCTGATAAAGTCATGTTTGCTGTCATCCATTCTCTGGGAGTCAGCTATCCAGAGCTCTGGTCTGTGTTGATGGTGTTGTAGGTCCTCTGGCTGTGTTCTCCACAAACATTTCATGTAGTCTCCATTTCTGGGAGCTCAAATCACAGCTACATTTTTACCCCTCCAAGCTCTGTAAAAGACTAAGGGGCATGGAGTCTGGTATCATTTTCCTGCCTCATCCAGGACGAGTGGGTGGCCAAGTTGGGGGACAGAAGTGGCCCAAGATCCCTGCCTCTTCCTTCCTAGTAAGCCATTGTCTGAGCAGGCACCTTGGCTGTGGGGTGAACTCGGGGGAGAGCATGTTCTCTTTGATTACTTGTGGGAGATCTCCTGAGACAGACAGATCCAGTAGTGAGCAAAGGAAGGAGGAGATATGTAGGGACAGAGGCCACTGTGTCACATTGTCCTGCAGAGGATTCTTCATGGTGGGCAGCCAGGGAAGGGCATGGGCATAGTCATTAGTGCATCCTGGGGCTGGCACAAGCTGGGTTTTCTCCTGAGGACAGGCTCTTCTGAGGAGGAAAGGAGACCCAGCTATGTGGCAATGGGGTGAGCACTGCCAGCCTGGTTTTCAGGTGGCCTTCTTGTCCTGTTGGCTCTCAGTAGGTGCCCCAAGGGGATAAGAAAGACCTTGTCCAGCCTTGAACATCCTTGGGGTGCTTGAGCCCCTGACTCATATGTTCTTAGCCAAGGAAAAGATTTGTCATCTCCAGGCCACTGAGATGGTTCTCCTCCTGCCCCTAAGGACTAGTCTGACCCTCCTGTCATGGCTTGTCCTATCATGCCTTCAGGAGCTGAGCAGGTGATCCCGCAGTTCTGCTGTTTCCTTTCTCTCCAGTTAGCCACGTTCTTGTTCCCTGCTGCCCTGCCCCTCCTCATTGGGTGCTTGGGCTGTGTGTGTGATGTTTCCTTCATGGCAAGCCAACCGTGTATTGAGGATTCACCATGTGCTGTGTGTGGCTCAGAAAGCCCATCCTGTGGCCCCTGTACTCTGAACCATGAGGGCAGGGAGGGAGCTGTTGCATTCAAGGCAGAAGGACTAGATGGCCCTCTTGCAAATGGAATTCTGCCTCTTCAAGAATGCAGTGTGAAGTTCCCTGCATCTACTGGTAACACAAGGATTTCACATTTTGTAGAACTATGGTGAGCATATGTATGTACTTTTTTAGAACTGGTACTGGAAATTGGTAGCTTCTAGGTGGTGCTAGTGGTAAATAACCTGCCTGCCAATGCAGGAAACATAATGAGGCATGGGTTTTATCCCTGTGCAGGAAGATCTGCTGGAAGAGGGCATGGCAACCTATTCTAGTATTCATGCCTGGAGAATGCCATGGACAGAGGAGCCTGGTGGGCTACCATCCACAGGGTCTCAAAGAGTCGGATGCAACTGGAGCAACACACTAGAAGTTGAGGGGCTTCCCTGGCAACTCAGTGATAAAGAACCCAACTGCCAATGTAGGAGACACAAGTTCAGTCTCTGGATCAGGAGGATCCCTGGAGTAAGAAATGGCAACCCACTCCAGGATTTTTGCCTGGGAACTTCCATGGACAGAGGAGCCTGATAGGGTATAGTCAGTGAGGTAGCAAAGAGTTGGACATGACTGAGTGACTGAGCACACACACATACATCCTTAATCTAGCAACTTTTTTTTTCACTTAGAATGTCTGACCTCTCTGAAAATCTTCAAATGAAAATTTTACTCTGGTCTTAAACCATGTGATTTATACATTTTTGTGCAAGCCTGGGTGCTCAGTCATATGTGACTCTTTGCAACCCCATGGACTGTAGCCCACCAGGCTCTTCTGTCCACGGGATTTTCCTGAAAAGAATACTACAGTGGGCTGCCATTTCCTCCTCCAGGGGTTTTTCCTGACCCAGGGAATGCTCTATGTAAAAAGTGTCCCCTATTCTACTGTGAGATCCTTGACCACAAAGACCATATGTCACTTATTTAGCACCCTCAGTGCTGTAAGATAGCTGTGTGTTTGGGCCAGAGAGGATGTTAAATAACTGTAAAACAAATGAATAGCTTCATTTTAAAATGTATATTTAGCATCAAAAGCTATATCAAAGTAATTTTCCCTATTCCTCGCATGAAGTGTGGCTAAAAGCACTGGCCTCTATATATAAAACAAATATAAGAAGACTGAAAGGTAAAGAGAACAAAGCTGATGGACTAAGTATCTCAAGACTCAAGGAACAACACAGTGTTGAATTACCTGAGGGTTTTTTGTTTTGGGGGCTTTTTTTTTTTTTTTTTTGCCTCATATATCTTACACATGGAGCTGAAGAAACTTACAACGGGAAATGCCAATACGGACAGATAAAATGAGCACCAAGAAAAGACTGATTTCTCTAACCAAAAGACCAAGAAAGGAGCAGCCTAGCAAGACAGAAAAGTTTTGGACAATAACCACTCTACTGTAACCAAACACCATGGGGAAAAATGTGTCTCTTCTGACCTTTACCAAAAGGCCTAATAAGGAACCTTGACTTATAAACTCACCAAGTTGTAACAAGGTGCCCTAATCTGTCCCTTTGCCATTCCAAGGTAGTTAGTATTAGAGAAAACTGAGTAGGGAGCCAGAAATATCATTCCCTTTTAGTGGCAACAAGGCCTATTCCTAAAACACTGTGTTAGTGGAGACCATGCAGGAGACTGGACATTCATCCTTGCTAGACTGTACCCTCCAGTTCTCCCTCCATTTCTGAAGAGGTACAAAGATGGTGTCAGTGAATGCCAAGTAGGAAACTAGGACTTTTAGCATCACTCAGTATACGATCCATTGAAGCAACATGGAAAATAGTAAGAAAAGACTCTTACCTCTCCCAACCAGGTAAGTATCAGAGGAAGACAAGTGGGGATCTTGAACACCAACACCTGCTCACCATAACAAAGCATCTATACACCCCACAGTATCCATGGAGGCTAAGCATGGAACCTGGACCTGGAACCTCCATCCCTATCTCTTCTACCCTATCTAGAAATAATGCGGAGATACCTTGCTGACACAGTGTCATAGTAGGCCTACTAAAACACAAGGTTTAAATAAGACATGAAGTCTTATGATATTCAAAATGCCCAAGGTACAACAGAAAAACCACTTGTCACAGCAAAGATTAAGAGAATCTCAACTTTAATGAGAAAAGAAAATTAACTGCCACCAACACTAAGATGACACAGATGTTGAAATTATTTAACAAGCATTTTAAAGCACCCACTATTAAAATGTTTTAATAAGCAATTACAATCATACTTGAGACAAGTGAAACAATACTAAGTCTCAGCAACTAAATAGAGAATATAAAGAAGAAACAATGGAAATTTTAGAACTAAAACATAGAACTGAAATAATGATAATTTTAAAAATTTCACAGGATCAGTTCCACTAAATAATGAGGAAAGAATGAGTAAACTTGAAGATAGAACAATAGAAATTATCTAATGTGAACAAGAGGGGGAGATAATTTTTTTTTTAAATGAACAGAGCATCAGAGAACTGTGGTCTATATATATATATATATATATATATATATATATATATATATAAAGATGTAATGTTTCTTTCGTCATAAGAGTGCTGGATGGAGAAGAGAAAAAAGGTGTAGCTGAAAAATTACTCAGAGAAATAATGGCTGAAAATCTCCCGAATTTGACAAAAGAAGTGAAGTGAACTACAAAGAGGATGAACTCAAAGAAATCTATGCCAAAACACATCAGAGTCAAAGTTCTGAAATATAAACACACACTAATTTTGAAAATATTGAGACAGAAGTGATACCCTAATTAAGGGAAAAGCCATCAAATGATAGTGGATTTCTCATAAAAACAAAAGAAAACAAAACACGGAGGGCAGAAGTAAGAAGTGGTAAAACATTTTTCAAGTGCTGAAAGAAAAAACTGTCAACTTGAAATTGCATATCCAGTCAAACTGTGCTTCAGGAAAGAAGGAGAAAATCTAGGTGTTTTCAAATGAATGAATACCAAGAGAATCTGTCACCAGCAGACCTACCTTTAAAGAATGGCCACCAGCAGACCTACCTTTAAAGAATGGCCAAAGGAATTTCTCCAAACAGAAAAGAAACAATAGAAAACGGAGTCTTGGATCATCAAGAAGGAAGAAAGAACTCTCTGCAACCTCATGAACTCGGTCACATCAGGTTCCTGTCCTCCACTCTCTCCTAGACTTTGCTCAAATTCATGTCCATTGAGTTAGTAATGCTTTCTAGCCATCTCATCCTTTGCTGCCCTCTTCTCCTTTTGCCTTCAGTCTTTCCCAGCATCAAGGTCTTTTCCAGTGAGTTGGCTCTTCACATCAGGTGGCCAAAGTACTGGAGCTTCAGCTTCAGCACCAGTCCTTCCAATGAATATTCAGGGTTGATTTCTTTTAGGATTGACTGGTTTGATCTCCTTGCAGTCCAAGGGACTATCGAGAGTCTTCTCCAGCACCACAATTCAAAAGCATCAGTTCTTCATCACTCAACCTTCTTTATGGTACAACTCTGACATATCAATGATTGTCCTTGCAAATAGTCTAAATACATCAAAAAAATAAAAATAAAAACACACACACACACAGAGACTGGCAGAAAAAAAAAAACACCCCAACCATAAGCTGTCTACAAGAAACTTCAAATATATATCTCCAGGGAATCATGCTGGGTGAAAAAGCCAGTTTCAAAAAGTCATAGATTATATGACTCAATTTATATCTTTCATGAAATACTATTATAGAGATAAAAAAATAGTGGTTGCCAAGAGTTAGGGATGGTGGACTGGGTATGACTATAAAGGAGGAACACAAAGGAGACTTTTGTGGTGATGGAATAGTTCTGTATCTTGATTGCAGTGGTGGTTATAGAAATCTACACATGCAATAAAATAATAAGTATATATACATATTATAGCAGTGCAACTTTCTGGTTTTGATATTATAGTCTAGTTATATAAGATGTAATCATTGGAGGAAACTGGGTGAAGGGTTCATGGGACATCTCTGGATTATCTTGACTATTTCCTATGACTCTATAATTATTTCAAAAGTTAAAAAATCTCAGATTAACTTTTAAAAATCTATATTTTAAAAACTGATAATAGCATACAAAATGGTGAGAAAATTTTAGCTTTCCTACTAAGGTCAGGTGCAAGACAAAGCTGTCCCTTCTCACTACTCCTTTAACATTGTAGTGGAAGTTCTAGCTGATATAATAATACAAGAAAAAGAAATACAAATATATAGACTGGGAAGGAAGACATAAACTTTCTTTGTTCACAGGTGACAAAGTAATCTATGTAGGAAACATGAAAGAACTGACAAAAATTCTGAAATTTAAAAGCAATTACAGCAAGGTGTCAGGATATCAGATTAATATTTTCAAAAGTCACTTTCCTATATACTAGCAATGAACAAGTAGAATTTGAAATTTTAAAAATGAATACCATTTACATTAGCACCCCCAAATATTAAATACTTAGGTATAAATCTAACAAAATATGTACAAATTTATATGAAAAAACTACAAAATTTTGATGAACTAAAATTCAAAGAACTAAATAAATGGAGAAATCCAGAGAACTAAATAAATGGAGAAATAGTCTATGTTCATGAACAGGAAGACTCAATATTGTCAGGATATATCAGTTCTTCCCAACTTGATATATAGATTCAGTGCAATCACAATCAAAATCTTAGCAGTTTGTTTTTGGATATTGACAAACCAATTCTAAAGTTTACACAGAGCAGCAAAAGACTCCAAATAACCAACACAATATTGCAAGAGATGAAAAAAGTTGGAGAACTGTCATTTCTTGACCTCAAGACTGACTATAAAGCTACAATATTCAAGACTGTGTGGTATTGATGAAAGAATAGACAAATAGATTAATGGAACAGAATAGAAGGCCCAGAAATATCAATAGATCCACATAAATATAGTCAACTGATCTGTGACAAAGAAGCAAAGACAATACAGTACAGCAAAAGTAATATTTTCAGCAAGTGTTTCTGGAACCACTGGATATCCACATGCAAAAACATAAATAAATAATAATCTAGACACAGACCTTACCTCCTTCTCAAAAGTTAACCAAATGGATCACTGACCTGAATATAAAACATTTGTAGAAAGACTAAGTGTTTAGTTCTTTGAAAGTGAAAGTGTTAGTTACTCAGTCATGTCAGACTCTTTGCAATCCCATGGACTATAGCCCTCCAGGCTCCTCTGTCCATGGAATTCTCCAGGCAAGAATACTGGAGTGGGTAGCCATTCCCTTCTCCAGGAGACATTGCAGGCAGATTCTTTACCATCAGAGCCAATACAGAACCCCTTAAATATAAAGCACAAAACTCTAAAACTCCTAGAAAATAACTTAGGGTAAACTGCAGTGACAATGGGTTTGATGACAGCTTTTTAGGTTCAAGACCAAGTCATAATCCATGAAAGAAATAATTGGACTTCACCAAAATTTAAAACTTCTCCTCTGCAAAAGACAATGTCAAGAGAATGAGAACCTAAGCCACAGATGGAGAGAAAATATTTGCAAAAGTCATATCTGATAAAGGACTTATCTAAAATGTACAAAGACCTCCTGAGACTCAGCAATGAGAAAATGATCAACCCAGTAAAAAAATGGCCCAAAGACCTTAACAGACAGCTCATCAAAGAAAATATATAGATGACAAATAAACATATTAATAGATACTCAATGCTATATGTCATCAAGAAAATTAACTCTGTGGGAGAAGGCGAGGGTGAGATGATTTGGGAGAATGGCATTGAAACATGTATAATATCATATGTGAAATGAATCACCAGTCCAGGTTTGATTCATGATACATGATGCTCAGGGCTGGTGTACTGGGATGACCCAGAGGGATGGTATGGGGAGGGAGGTGGGAGGGAGGTTCAGGATGGGGAACATGTGTACACTCATGGTGGATTCATGTTGATGTATGGCAAGACCAGTAGAATATTGTAAAGTAATTTAAAAAATAAATTTATATTTAAAAAAGAAAATACAAATGAAAGCAATGAGATGCTACTACACACCTATCAGAATGACCAAAATCTGGACACTGACACCACCAAATGCTGGTAAGGATGTAGAGCAAGAATTCTCACTCATTGTTGTTGGGATTGCAAAATGGTACAGCCACTTTGGAAGAAAGCTTGGCAATTTCTTCCAAAACTAAACATACAATTTAGCATGCTCCTTAGTGTTTAACCAAATGAGTCAAGAACATACATCAACACAAAAATTTATACACATCTCTTTATAATTGCCAAAATGTGGAAGCAACCAAGATTCCTTCAGGGAGTGAGTTAATATATTAACTCACATCTAGACAATGTCACATCTAGACAATGGAATATTATTCAGTGCTGAAAAAAACTTTCAAGTCATGAAAATACATGGGGGAAATTTGTTTATTTTAATATAAATTTATTTTATTTGGAGACTAATTACTTTACAATATTGTAGTGATTTTGCCATACGTCGACATGAATCTGCCATGGGTGTACATGAGTTCCCCATCCTGAACCCCCTCCCACCTCCCCTCCCCATACCATCCCTCTCGGTCATCCCAGTACACCAGCCCCAAGTACCCTGTATCATGCATCGAACTTGGACTGGCTATTCATTTCACATATAATGATATACATTTCAATGCCATTCTCCCAAATCATTTCACCTTTGCCCTCTCCCACAGAGTCCAAAAGACTGTTCTATACATCTGTGTCTCTTTTCTGTCTCACATACAAGGTTATCATTATCATCTTTCTAAATTCCATATATATGCATTAATATACTGTATTGGTGTTTTTCTTGCTGGCTTACTTCACTCTGTATAATAGGCTCATTTCATCCACCTCATTAGAACTGATTCAAATGTATTCTTTTTAATGGCTGAGTAATATTCCATCGTGTATATGTACCACACCTTTCTTATCTATTCATCTGCTGATGGACATCTAGGTTGTTTCCATGTCCTGGCTATTATAAATAGTGCTGCGATGAACATTGGGGTACATGTGTCTCTTTCAATTCTGGTTTCCTCAGTGTGTATGCCCAGCAGTGGGATTGCTGGGTCATATGGCAGTTCTATTTCCAGTTTTTTAAAGAATCTCCATACTGTTCTCCATAGTGGCTGTACTAGTTTGCATTCCCACCAACAGTGTAAGAGAGTTCCCTTTTCTCCACACCCTCTCCAGCATTTATTGCTTGTAGAATTTTGGATCACAGCCATTCTGACTGGCATGAAATGGTACCTCATTGTGGTTTTGATTTGCATTTCTCTGATAATGAGTGCTGTTGAGCATCTTTTCATGTGTTTGTTAGCCATCTGTATGTCTTCTTTGGAGAAATGTCTGTTTAGGTCTTTGGCCTATTTTTTGATTGGGTCATTTATTTTTCTGGAATTGAGCTGCATAAGGTGCTTGTATATTTTTGAGATTAATTCTATGTCTGTTACTTCGTTTGCTATTATTTTCTCCCATTCTGAAGGCTTTTTTTCCACCTTGCTTATAATTTCCTTTGTTGTGCAAAAGCTTTTAAGTTTAATTAGGTCCCATTTGTTTATTTGTGCTTTTGTTTCCAATATTCTAGGAAGTGGGTCATAGAGGATCCTGCTGTGATTTATGTCGGAGAGTGTTTTGCCTATGTGTTCCTCTAGGAGTTTTATAGTTTCTGATCTTACATTTAGATCTTTAATCTATTTTGAGTTAATTTTTGTGTATGGTGTTAGAAGTGCTCTGGTTTCATTCTTTTACAAGTGGTTGGCCAGTTTTCCCAGCACCACTTGTTAAAGAGATTGTCTTTTCTTCCATTGTATATTCTTGCCTAATTTGTCAAAGATAAGGTGTCCATAGGTGCATGGATTTATCTCTGGGCTTTCTATTTGGTTCCATTGATCTATATTTCTGTCTTTGTACCAGTACCATACTGTCTTGATGACTGTGGGTTTGTAGTAAAGCCTGAAGTCAGGCAGGTTGTTTCCTCCAGTTCCATTCTTCTTTCTCAAGATTGCTTTGGCTATTTGAGGTTGTTTTTTTTTTTTTTTTTTTGTATCTCCATACAATTTGTGAAATTATTTGTTCTAGTTCTGTGAAAAACACCATTTTAGCTTGGTAGGGATTGCATTGAATCTATAGATTGCTTTGGGTAGTATACTCATTTTCACTATATTGATTCTTCTGATCCATGAACATGGTATATGTCTCCATCTATTAGTGTCCTCTTTGATTTCTTTCACCAGTGTTTTATAGTTTTCTATATATAGGTCTTTTGTTTCTTTAGGTAGATATATTCCTAAGTATTTTATTCTTTTTGTTGCAATGGTGAATGGAATTGTTTCCTTAATTTCTCTTTCTGTTTTCTCATTGTTAGTGTATAGGAATGCAAGGGATTTCTGTGTGTTGATTTTATATCCTACAACTTTACTATATTCATTGATTAGCTCTAGTAATTTTCTGGTGGAGTCTTTAGGATTTTCTATGTAGAGGATCATGTCATCTGCAAACAGTGAGAGTTTTACTTTTCCAATCTAGATTCCTTTTATTTCTTTTTCTGCACTGATTGCTGTGGCAAAAATTTCCAAAACTATGTTGAATAGTAGTGGTGAGAGTGGGCACCCTTGTCTTGTTCCTGACTTTAGGGAAAATGCTTTCAATTTTTCACCACTGAGGATAATGTTTGCTGTGGGCTTATCATATATAGCTTTGATTGTGTTGAGGACTATTCCTTCTATTCCTGCTTTCTGGAGTTTTTTTTTTTTTTATCATAAATGGATGTTTAATTTTGTCAAAGGCTTTCTCTGCATCTATTGAGATAATCATATGTTTTTATTTCACAGTTTGTTAATGTGGTGTATTATGTTGATTGATTTGTGGA
Organism: Nanger dama; assembly: GCA_917880005.1. Classification (NCBI taxonomy): domain Eukaryota; kingdom Metazoa; phylum Chordata; class Mammalia; order Artiodactyla; family Bovidae; genus Nanger; species Nanger dama. The sequence continues at coordinate 143,877 of CAKJTW010000056.1, forward strand.
TATTGAAGAATCCTTGCATCCCTGGGGTAAAGCCCACTTGGTCATGATGTATGATCTTTTTAATATGTTGTTGGATTCTGTTTGCTAGAATTTTATTAAGGATTTTTGAATCTATGTTCATCAGTGATTTTGGCCTGTAATTTTCTTTTTTGTGGCATCTTTGTCAGGTTTTGGTATAGGGGAAATTTAAATGTATGAAAGTAAAAGAAGCCAATCTGAAGAGACTATTTACTATATGATTCCAATTATATAACATTCTGGAAAAGGCAACACTATGGAGACAGTAAAAAGATCAGTGGTTGCCAGAGGTTTGGAGGGGAATAGGGATGAATAGGCAGAGCATGAATTTTTACAGCAGTGAAAATATTATATATGATACCATAATGATGAATATATGTCATTAACATAAAGAGCTATATCCAATGTAATTTAAACTTTCTTTGACTATGCAAAAGATACTTTAAAGCCCAATCATCATCAGTTTTCATTGTATTTTAGATATTTTCAGAAGGGCCAGATAATGATGAGTTGTAGTTGATAAAATATCAGTAAGATAATTTACTGAATTTAATTTTTCATTTTTGTTCAAGTTCAATACACTTGAACTAATTTTTTGAAAATCTGGCCAGAATAAAAATACATATATCATAAATGAGATCTCCCACTTGCACTTCTTGCTTCTCTGCCCCTTTTGTGCTTCTCTTTTTTATAACAGATTTGTTGAGGTATGATTTACATACGGTAATAGTCACTTTTAATATGCTCAATTCTATGAATTTTGACAAAAAAATACCACCACTTATAGTCAACATATATAATATTTCATTACTCCAAATAGTTCCCCCATACTTCTCTATAATGAGTCATTTCCCCTCACCCTTCCTCCTGGCATTCACTGATCCGTTTGACTGCACAGTTTTGCCTTTTGGGAATTATATATAAATGGAATCATTTGTGTCTGGCTTCTTTTCACTTAGCATAATGCTGTTGATAAAAGTCATTTCATGTATCAGTAGATCAGTAGTTTATTACAGTTTATTGCAGAGTTGTATTCCACTATATTAATGTATATTCACTTATTTATCCATTCATCAGCTGAAATACATTTTGAGTTATTGACACATTTTGGCAGTTATGAAAAATCTGCAAAAACATCTAGGTACAGGTTTTTTATGAATATAATTTTTCATTTATCTTGGCTAAGTACCCAAGAGAGTGATTTCAGGATCGTAGGGTAATTGTATGTTTAACTTTTAAGAAGCTGCCAAACTGTTTTCCAAAGCAGATATACCATTTTTACATTCCCATCAGCATTGTATGAGATTTCCAGTTCCTCTACATCCTTACCAGTACTAGGTATTGTCATTTAAAAAAAAAAAAAGCTTTTTAGTGGCTATACAGGGGTATTGGTTTTAACATGCATTTCTTGAATGATTAATAATATTGAGCATGTTTTCATGTACTCAATTGCTATTCATGTCATGCATTTGTGTGTGTGTAAAATGTCTGTTCAGATCTTTTGCCCATATTTTAAACTGGATTGTTTGCTGTCTTCTTACTGAGTTATGAGCATCAACTCACACTTGTACTCTGGATATCAGACTTTGATAAGACGTGTGTGTCATAAATATTTTTCTCAGTCTGTGGCTTGCCCTTTCATGTTCATAACAGTATTTTTCAAAGGGTAGAAGTTTTACATCTTGATGAAGTCTAGTGTTGATTTTTTAATGGATCATACTTTTGGTAATTATGAAATCTTTGCCTAACTAAAGGCTAGAAAGATTTTCTCCTATACTCGCTTCTAAAAATTTTGTTTTACTTGATCCATTTGTATTAATTTTTATATATGGTGTGATTATTGGTAGCTACAAAGTTCTCATACATATGATCACATTTAATAATCATTAGATTAAAAAAAAAAAACTTTGAAGAAGGTATGTGGAGAATTTCAATCCCCATTTTATAAATGAGAAGACTGAAGATTAGAGGAGTGCTGTGTGACTGGCTCAAGGTCCCATAGCTGGTAAGAGGTGAACCTGAAAGGTGTAAGGTAAAGGAGTTCAGGTCTCCTGCTGTCTCAGGCCCGTGCTTTTGGAGCCAGCCACTAAGACTTAAGATGGCACCCCTAGCAAAATAAAGATTCCCAGTGGAGAGCTGAACAACCTATTAGGTATTGAGGTAAGAAACACAGACAGCAGACTTGTCTAACCTCAGACTGTACTTCTCTGGCCCTTCTGAGGCTGCACAATTCAAGAGAGCCAGAAGCTGGCCTGGCTCGCTGTTCGGGTAACACTCAGTGAATACTTTTTGATGATGATGAAGAAGACTTGGAACATACTCAGAGGAGAGCTCTCAAAGGAATTACAGAATTAGGAATTAAAGCTAAGAATAAAAGTTAGGGAAGCTAAGATTGTTTAGCCTAGAAAAGAGAGGCTCATGATGAAACTTGGTAACAGCCTTCAAACAAAAAAGCTTGGGCTTTCTTTCTGATGGCTGAGCAAGAATCTAAGTAAAAGGGCAAACCCCTTCCTCTCTGTTGAGGATTGTTACAAACACTTAAAGCCTTTATAAACAGAGTAAACTCTTGTTTTCTTTTTTTAATTTTTAAAATATAAATTTATTTATTTTAATTGGAGGCTAATTACAATATTGTATTAGTTTTGCCATACATTGACATGAATCCACCACGGGTGTACATGTGTTCCCCATCCTGAACCCCCTCCCACCTTCCTCCCCATACCATCCCTCTGCGTCACCCCAGGGATTTGCCAAACATGGACTCTGATGAAGGATTTCAGCAGGAGGGTTATATGACTCTCTTGTACAGTGTCCTTATAAATCTTGGGGTGACTCCTGAACCTGCCCTGTGTCAATTCCAGGAGGCCTTTGTCTGTGCCCTTCTTTACTCCTGTCTTAGCATTTTCACAGGACTGTTCCAATGACCAAGACAAATCTTACCTAAGCTTCTAAAGGCTTAATTAACTTTCATGTTCCTTGGCACTGAAACCAAGTAGCCTAGTGCCTAAGGCTATAAATCTGGCTTAGTATCCCTGGAAGGAAGCCTGAAATGCTGGCTAGTCCAAATCTGACACCAGTGGTTGAATCCCCTGTTTTATATCTAGCTTCTGCTTGCATACTTCCAATGATGGGAGCTTCATTAATCCTAATTAGAGATATAATACAATGAACATTGGAGTAGAAATAAGGAGAGTTAGGTCTGAGGCCCAGCTCTGCCACTTAACTTGATATGTGATATTTGGCAAGTTCCTTCACATTTCTAGACTTGTTTCTTTATCAGTAAAATGTAGTAGAGGAATCTCTTTGTCTTAGTTTGTGTTTACTTAACTGCTATAACAATAGCCCTCAAAAATTCAGTAGCTTAAAAGAAAAGAAGTTTAATTCTTAGGTAACATCCAGGGCAAGGGTTCCAGACTGGAGAGAAAGGAGGAACTCCATTCAAGGTCCCAGACAGAACTGATGGCAGTTCTGCCAGTCTTAATACATGGCATCCAAGAAAGCAGAAACATCATGGGAGTCTTTCTATGGTCCAAACCCGAAAGTGGCATGTGTCCTTTTTACCCACATTCCATTGGTCAGAATTCTGTCACATGGTCATACCAAATAGCCACAGGAAACATGCTAAGAAATGTTGTGCAGCTGTGTGGTAGCTAGCTAGATATCTCTACCACAGACTTGATCTTTAAAGGCCCCTTACCTCAGCTTTGAAGTTCTAAGTATGCTTATGAACTAGACCCATGGTTCTCACATTGCCTTGTTACAGGAACTTTGAAAATTGCCTAACCTCTCCGGCCATTAGGGACTAGCAGGCTGGCAGTGCAGGCCAACACAGTGCCCCCTGTGAAAGGTCAGAGAAGAACTGACATACCAGCTGCACCACCAGGTACCACATTAAACTAAGATGTCTTTGTGCTTCTTTTCTCTGCAGCATGGGTAGGAGCCCTCTCAATGGGAATGATCTTCTTCTGTTCTCCTATTGTGAGTATATTCACTGATCGTTTGGGCTGCCGAATCACAGCAACTGCAGGGGCTGCTGTTGCTTTCATTGGCCTCCATACCAGCTCCTTCACCAGGTAAGGCTAGGAATTGCTGGCCATTTGCCCTTGGCTTCTTTCTGGGCCTCAAATGGAGACACTCTTTTCATTGCAGAATCCCCTGTGACCTTTTCCATGTAGGGTCTTCAAATACCTTGCTCCCAGGAATTATTGTTCAATGGGATTTATCTAGGTAGGGTCCCCAAGGATATATTGGTAGGGAATATACCCAAAGAGGACTCAAGATTTCCAAGGTGGTAAGAGAAGCTTAAGCTTGGGCATTCATACAGCTGAGCCCATGTTCAATTTTGGCCACTGAAAGGCAATGGAACAATTGATGAGTATCATTTCCCTCTCTGGGCCTCAATTTTTATATCTACAACATGAAAATAGATCAGGTCTTTTCAGGTATGTCTTCCACTCTGCCATTCAATTTCCCTTCAATATGCCACACATCTCATGACTTCAACTGCCCTCCTAGGAATGAAAATCTAGAGTAAGACCATCTGAACACCTAACACTAGAGGATTCTTGGGTAATCTTATGCTGAAAAAGAGGTCAGCTGAGCCCAAGGCTGTTTGGCATTTCTGATCCTTTTCCATTTCTGTGTGGCAATGAAAAGACCCTGATGCTAGGAAAGATTGAAAGCAAAAAGAAAACAGGGTGGCAGTGGGTGAGATGGTTAGAGAGCATCACCAACTCAATAGACATGAGTTTGAGCAAACTCGAAGAGATAGTGAAGGACAGCGAAGCCTGGTCTGCTGCAGTCCATGGGGTACCAGAGTTGGACATGACTTAGCGACTAAACAACAAATGTTAGGACAGTTTGGAACAGATAAAGATTCACGTCTTGGGCATGAGAAAGGATGTTCAGCAGCATCCCTCACTGAGATACAGACCCAACACCCAGCTATCCAACTAGACCTAAACTTAGTAAACTCGAATTCTGGTCCCATAGATCCCACTGGCAGAATTTGTTCAGTGTCCGGCAAGGAATAGGTTACAAGTTCATATTCTCCTTATCTCTGCTGATCTCCAGAAGCATATCTGTAGGAGAGGGGAGAAAGCAAAACCCTCCACCACAGCTTGAGGAATATGGCATTCCAAAAGAACTCCAATAATTTTCTGCCAAAGACACTTTGGAAGTTATGGTACGTCCTACTTCCAATCTCCTGGTGTTGGAGAATGCTAGCCTGGAGACATGGCTAACTTGTCAGAGACCTGTTTTCTGAGCTTGGCTTCCCAGAGGACCATGGTTATGCACTCTAGGCCTAAGGACCCACTCACAGCAGAGAATGAGAACAGCGTTCTGCCACAACTGGGCCCTGTGAGATTGAGTCTACTTTATGACTTGAGCATTTCTGGCTGCCCAGTCTACCCTCCAGCAGAGCTTGGGTCTGGCCTGCAATAGTTTCTTGGCTTGGTTCTATCCAAATTGGAACAGAGGCAGGGAAAACCACATCCTGTCTGTAATCTGCTCAGCCCTCCCAGGGCTGCAGCTCCCAAATCTTTTCAGGACCCCTCTGGTGGCCGGCCTCATTTGCCCTCAGCAGGCTGGTGCCTGGCTTCTTGTGGGAAGGAGTTAGGCCTCAGAAGCAGCTCCAGCCTCAGTGCTACTCAGCAGCGGCCTGTTTTTAAGGCCAAGCAGAGCAAAGTGTAAACAAATTAGCAACATACGGATCCTATTTTCTTTCCAATCCACATGAGCTCCAGTTACAAGAGGGGAAAGAGCTCATATGTGCTTTCTCCTGGCATTCTTCTTTAGGCACACTGTTCCCCAGACCTTAAGCTCCTCCCCTACTCCCTTTGCCCTTTCTGTAAGAACATCTTTAGAGCCAAGAAACTTCCTGGATGGCCTCACATCCAGTGGAATATGGTTCTGTTTATGGCTAGAACTCCAAGTCATCTCTCCTGTTGTGTCTAAATCAGGGCTCTGAGTTCCTTTGGATGTTGTGACATGGGGCCAAGTTTGGGCAGGACTTTGGCAAGCCTACTCAGGGGCCTCCTGCCTTGGGGCCCAGGTAGAAATAGATCCACTACACAGTTCCCTGAACAGAATCTCATGCATTACTCCCACTGGACCACTCCCTGAGTGTCTCCTTCAGACCTTCATAGTGCATTTCCCTTAGCAAGGCCCCTAGCTTGGGTGAATCCCAAAGGGTAACTCTATTCTAATGGAAGGAAGCCCCAAGGAATTTGACAGAAGAGGAGCAACTGGCTTAGCTATGTGTTCTAAGTAGAGGCAACACTTTTGAAACCAAAGCACTTGCTCATAACCAATGAATGCAAACAGATGGAAAGCAATGATGACGGTGGTTGTCTTACAATCATGAGAGCTAGCACCACTTCATCTCTGTGCCATAGGTCCAGTCCTTTAGTATGAGGACTAGGTCTATTCAGGAAGAGGAACTGCCTGACCATGGAAAGCACTAAGTTATTAAGTGGCCAGATAAAAAGTATTGTAAAATACGTGGAAGCATAAAAAAGAAAACAAAATTTTTTACTAGTTTATGCCAGTGTCATCTGATGGCAGATGACAGCCAAGCTGACCTTCCCATAGCCTTTTCCATTCTGATACTTTGCCTTCTGTTATAGAAGCTTATGGCCAAAGCAGAGCCTAAGAGTTTTAGCCAGAACTTGTCCTACATGGCCAAGCCAATAACTTCTTTGAGGTCCCATTTCCCACCAAGTAGCCAAGCTACTCTGGGAAACTAGTCCATATAATGTTCAGGAACAGGAACCAGGCTTCAGAAGTTAAAGGAACTCCTTATCTTAGGATCCCTATGGAGATTATCTAGGGCCTGGAGTAAAGGGTTTTGGGATATCCAGACCATGGGTATGGTTGAGGAAGGAGTATCTCTGAGGATACTACCAATCACTCTCTGAAATATTAAGGGCCCTGAGCATGGAGAAAGACACTGAAAAGTACCATGGAGGGTCTCAAACATCCAGAATCTTGGCTCCTTGCAGAATTTTCTTGTTACTTGGGATAAAGTTTTGGTTACCACCCTACCTATGTTGTTTAGATGAGCAGTAAGTGAAACTGTTCTCTCTAAGCCACTAACTTACTCTTGTAGCCCCTCATCTATACTTTGTATAGGATAGTTGTGTCTTTCTTTTGAACAGTGCTGATGGGGCCCTATAAATCAAACTAGAGTCACACAGGCCTAGAGACAAGTCCAAGCATTGCTCATCCCCAGTTATCCTGTGCTGTGCTGTGCTTAGTCTCTCAGTCATGTCCAACTCTTTGCAACCCCATGAACTGTAGCCCACCAGGCCCCTCTGTCCATGGGGATTCTCCAGGCAAGAATACTGAAGTGGTTTGCCATGCCCTCCTCCAGGGGATCTTCCCAACCCAAGGATCAAACCCAGGTCTCCCTCATTGCAAGCAGATTCTTTACCATCTGAGCCACCAGAGAAGCCCAAGAATACTGGAGTGGGTAGCCTATCCCTTCTCCAGGGGATCTTCCCAACCCAGGAATCAAACCAGGGTCTCCTGCATTGCAGGTGGATTCTTTACCAGCTGAGCTACCAGGGAAGCACCCAGTTATGCTACCTTGGGTAAATTACTTCTCTGAAACTCTGTCTACCTATCTATAAAATGGAGATCAGAAGGTTCTATTTCTTGTCTATTCTGAGGGTCAGCAGTAACTGGGGCTGTGGGTTAAGGGTGGGGGATATAGATCTTGGTCGGGGGGGCGGGGTTGGGGGGATGCCGAAAGGGCAGGTAAATTGCTGGTCAGGCCTCTGAGAATAGCTCTTGGTGTCTCTCCCACAGCTCACTAAGCCTGCGTTACTTCACCTATGGGATTCTCTTTGGTTGTGGCTGTTCCTTCGCCTTTCAGCCATCTCTCGTCATCCTGGGCCATTACTTCCAACGCCGTCTGGGTCTGGCCAATGGTGTGGTGTCTGCTGGGAGTAGCATCTTCTCCATATCCTTCCCCCTCCTCATCAAAACACTGGGGGCTAAGATCAAGCTCGCTCAAACCTTCCAGGTGCTGAGTACCTTTATGTTTATTCTTACGCTGCTTTCACTCACCTACCGACCCCTCCTGCCAAGCTCGCAGGACACCCCAAGCAAGAGAGGTGTCCACACCCTGTGCCAACGCTTTCTGGCTCAGCTCAGGAAGTACTTCAACATGCGAGTGTTCCGCCAACGTACCTACCGCATCTGGGCCTTCGGGATCGCTGCTGCTGCCCTTGGCTACTTCGTTCCCTATGTACACCTGGTGAGAAATACCAGGGTGGGTCTACCCTACCTGACCCCAAGAAGCTGCCTGTAATCTGCCTGAAGTTCAGAGGGTAGGAGCAGAGGACATTAAAAGGACAGAGCTAGGATCTTTGAAAAAAGACAAAGAGGTATTTGAAGAGTAGGAAACAGCACAGGCTGAGGGAAGACCTCAGTGGGAAATGGAGGAAGTTCCTTAGGGAAAGGCCTATGCCTATGGTTTCCCCTACTGATAAATCTAGATGGATGCTCAAGAGAAGATAAGCATCACTGAGATACAGGGAGACTGCCCCTAGATGAACCAACAATAGGATTTTCTAAGAGAGTGTTTTAAGGAATGCTGGTCTTTGTAGTCAAGTAATTTTGTTTAGGAAATAATGTATACTAGATCTGTCTACCTTCATAATGTGTAGCAATCTTATAAAGGTACCAAAAGATCCTTAAATACAGTAAAAAAAAACTCTATTCACCTTTGTTTAACCAGCATCTACCCAACTTACATGATCACAGAAATGTTGGTTGTTTCCAGCTGTTATCTTCCACAGACATTGTGTTTCTTAAAACATAGTTTTGGAGTGTTACCTGGAAGCTGATGGATCCTTCTCCCTTGGTGAACTGTTGTTACCCTAGGCTGTCAGTTCTGGGTCAGGGAACGGGGAGACAGTAAAGGAAGTCCTAGATTTTTTCAGTTGTCAAAGCTGTATTCTGACCTGCCAAGGCTTGGAAGAGGCTTAGAGACCCCCACTGTCCTCAGCTGTTGCTCAGAAGCCCAAAATCCAGAGAGCCAAGGGATATGCAGCCTTTTAAGCTGTTGGAAACAACCAGCGAGCTGGTTTTGGAGCTAAGGCTACAGGGGAGGGGGCTGCAGGAGATAGCACTCTTGTCATGTTCAAGGGAAGTAAGCAGTAGAGGATTCTGGGTATGCCAACAATTAACCAGTCAGATCTTCTTCTTCTTCTTATCCTGGGGCCCTGGTCTTATGCTTTTCAGATGAAGTATGTGGAAGAGGAATTCTTGGAAATCAAGCAGACCTGGGTGCTCTTGGTGTGTATTGGGGCTACCTCAGGCCTTGGGCGCCTTGTGTCAGGCCGTGTCAGTGACTCCATTCCTGGACTTAAGAAGATCTACTTGCAGGTGAGTGTGACTACCCTGTCTACTCTGGACAGAACAGCCTGCCACATGATGCTAGGTTATCCCCAGCCTTTGGGATATAATGGTAGGGTATATCCGACACAGCTTGCTATGTAACATGGAAAATCAATTAAAGTCTCAAAGCCTCAGTTTCCCTAAATTTCAAGCGAAGATCATCATCCGTGTTCTGCTCCTTCCTCAATATGGAATAAGGAGCTAGTGAGAACAGCCACTGTAAATGGAAACTCTAAGAACACTTTCAAAGAAAATATTTATTTATAGAAGTTCTGCCATCTGAGAGAGGGAAACTGAAGCCAGGAATTAGATGCTGCCTGCCCTGAGGACTGAACTCATTGGTACCTTATACTCTCTTGGAGGGTCTTAGGCATCTGTAGTACTCTGTGGCCCAATGTCTCTCTCCTCTAGGCCCAAGTGGATCATGTCTTATACCTCCAGAACTACTTGGCACCAAACACTGGCTCTCAAATGCCATCCTCTTGATGGACACAGAAAAAGTTCCAGAAAAGGCCAGACTTCACTTGCCCTCTCCAGGCCTCACTTTCCTCTTCTGTACAATGAGAATAATTTTTTCCTTCCTATCTCACCTCACAGGTGAGGATCAAAAGAAATAAAGATGTGACCAGGCTTTGAGAAATAAAAAATGTTTTAACTATGCAAACTTATATTCTTTCTCAAAGTGACACAGGTAACCTCATATTGTGGGCAGTATCCATGCTTGAGAGGCCACTTTCTGTGTGAACTAGGCTCTGGTCTGGCTTGAATACAGACTACTGCTCAAGCTGTCTGTCTTTATCTACTGGATAACAATATTGTCTTTCTGACCTGGCTCATGCTTTTTGCTACAGCAGAGGTAGCAAGTGTACCAGAAGGTACCCAAGTGTGGAACCCTATGGAGGAGTAACAGCAGCCCCAGATAACATGTGGGTCACAAGGAATCCATTAGGAAGATGGCTGAGTTCTGACTCTACTGGAGATGTCCTGAAAGCACTTCCAAGGGGCCATGACTACACACAGCAGGGATTTCTCTGTCTTCTGATAGCCCCAACTGTTTTCCTAAATACCCTCATATATCTTGGATGAGGATATGAATAAGGTTTCCTATTGTTTTTAACTTTGTGTTAGATTTGCAAGAGCTGGTGAATCTGCTTTGTCAGAGCTTAGGGGCACCATTATGGTCCATCCAATCCAACCTCTCATTACAGTGATGGAGAAATGGAGGAAGAGACTCAGATAGTCATGGCGGAGCTGAACACCTATGTAGCATTCTTTTCATATTCTGCTTTACCCTAACTGATGGATGGCAGAACCAAGTCCCAGACATGATAAGTGAATTGACCAAGGTCAAACCAAAAGCCTGTGATTGAGATAAACCAATTATGAAAATTTAATTTCCTGTGCCAATATCAGCAAGACCTTACCTGGGTGGCTTTTTGTATAGGACTATGTGTGGCTTTCCCAGCTTCTTCCATATGTCCCCATTGTGGCCAAAGGGTTCTGGAAATAAGTTAGCATTGCTGCTGCTGCTAAGTTACTTCAGTCATGTCCAACTCTATGCGACCCCATCGACAGCAGCCCACCAGGCTCCCCCGTCCCTGGGATTCTCCAGGCAAGAACACTGGAGTGGGTTGCCATTTCCTTCTCCAATGCATGAAAGTGAAAAGTGAAAGTGAAGTCACTCAGTTGTGTCCAACTCTTTGTGACCCCATGGACTGCAGCCTTCCAGGCTCCTGCCTATGGGATTTTCCAGGCAAGAGTACTGGAGTGCATTGCCATTGCCTTCTCCGAGTTAGCACTGGGCAAGGGCTTTATCTTAAGGAGTGGAAGCAGCCTTTGCCTACCCATATAGTTAATTTCTCAACATATTCCCTAGGAGAGAGGCAGAGCCCAAGCAGCTCTTGTTTTCTATTGTTCCAAAGGGAGTTCCAAGGGAGGAAGAGGCAATAACCAGTCAGAATCAGTACTAGGCTTATGGCTTAGTGCTTCTGTTGTCCATTTTCCCTACCTACCCAACATTCTCTCCCTTTTCCCACTCTTAGTTGACCCAGTTTTACCACTTAAAAAAATAATCTTGGAACTTTAAAGCTGAAACATATCTTCATCAACTCATAGTGTCAAATTCCTCATTTTATAAACTGAGGAACTGAGGCCCAGAGAGGGAAAGCGATTTGTTCAAATACATTGTGCTGGTAAGTGTCTTAGGCTGAGGGCATGAAACAGTGAATGAACTTCTTCCTCTTGAGCTACTGTTGTGATCTTCTTGATCACAAGAATTTGCCTCCCTTTCTCCCTGGGTCAGAGCAGGAGTACAGGTCTGGGAGAAGAAAGGAGTGTACATAGCTTCAGGTTCAGAAAAGTCATCCACTAGACCTTCTGGTTCCTACTACTGACAGAGAGGCACATGTGTCTGGTGTAAAGCCCCTGGACAGTCTGTTGGAAAGCAAATAGTGACAACTTGCAGGACAACCTCACTTTGGGTCAAATCTTGAAACCAGTTTCTTTGTTCCAAGAGGGATTTTTAATTTCCAAACCTTGGCAAAGCCTCATGGAGGATATTAAGAGGCAGCTAGATACAATAGATAGTAATTATCACCAGTTAACAGGGTACTTTGTAGTATTTAATGATATTAACTCCTTAATTGGCATACCATTATGACTTGGTTGATAGGTGGATCTGGTTTTATCTTACAGTTGCACATGAATCTCTTAGAGGAGGAAATGGGATATATTCCTAGATTCTGCATATCTATCCCAAAACAGCCTAGGCAAAGTTCAAAAGTTCCTCAAATAAGAGTTTTCCTCAGATGACATGACCAAGACAGTTCTTATCCTCTCCAAAAACCAACCAATCAGCCTATCAAACACACTACCAGCAACAACATAGAAAATCTTTAGGGCTTGAAATAGCCTTGACCCTCCTATCTGCCTTCCATCTGGTGATGTGGTAACATTTACACTTACCATGTGGTGACTTACCCTTCCTGAGTAAGTCAGCTTGCCAGTGGGCACTATTAGAAAATCCTGGATCCTATTGAAGCCTTGGTTAACAGATCAGGTCTTCTTAGCCCTGACTCTGGGACAACCTGCTTCTGCTGGCTACAGTGAGTGGAGCCCAGGTCTTCAGTCTGGCTCACAGACACACATTGCATGTGACCTTAATCAAAAGGCCAGTTGTGGACAGAAAACAAAAGGAAGAAGGACTATGACCCCAAAGCCTGGGAAAAGGAGAACTCAAACACAATAAGTTGGGAAAAAAATGAAAAGACAGAGAAATATTGTGTAAATGAAGGAACAAAAACTCACAAGACCACATAAACAAAAAGGAAATATGCAAACTACCTGAAAAAGAATTCAGAGAAATGATAATAAAGATGATTCAAAACCTTGAAAATTGAATGGAGAAAATGAAAGACTCAATTAACACACTTAAGGATCTAGAAGAAATAAAGAATAAACAGAGATGAACAAGACAATTACTGAAATTAAAAATACTCTAGAAGGAATCAATAGCAGAATAACTGAGACAGAAGAATGGATAGTGACATGGAAGATAGAATGGTGGAAATAACTACTGAAGAGCAGAATAAAGGAAAAAGAATGAGAAGAATTGAAGATCGTCTCAGAGACCTCTGGGACAATATTAAATGCCACACCATTCAAATTATAAGGGTCCCAGAAGAAGAAGAGAAAAATCAAGAATCTGAGAACATTTTTGAAGAGATTATAGTTGAAAATGTCCCTAACATGGGAAAGGAAATAGTCCGTCAAATCCAAGAAAGACAGAGAGTCCCATACAAGATAGACCCAAGGAGAAACATGCCAAGACACATACTAATCAAACTAATAAAGATTAAACACAAAGAACAAATATTAAAAGCAGCAAGGGAAAAGCAACAAGTAACATAAAAGGAAATCCCATATGATTAACAGCTGATCTTTGAGTAGAAACTCTACAGACCAGAAAGGAATGGCAGGATATATTTAATGTATTGAAAGGGGAAACTCTACAACCAAGATTACTCTACTTGGCAAGGATCTCATTCAAAATATATGGGAAATCAAAAGCTTTATAGACAAGCAAAAGTTGAGAATTTAGTATCACCAAACCAGCTTTACAACAAATGCTAAAGGGACTTCTATAAGCAGGAAACACAAGAGAAGGAAAAGACCTACAAAAACAAACTCAAAACAGTTAAGAAAATGTCATAGGAACATACATATAAAAATTAGTTTAAATTATATACAGAGTGAAGTAAGCTAGAAAGAAAAACACCAGTACAGTATACTGACACTTATATATGGAATTTAGAAAGATAGTAATGATGACCCTGTATGTGAGACAACAAAAGAGACACAGAGGTATAGAATGGACTTTTGGCCTCTGAGGGAGAGGGGAGGGTGGGATGATTTGGGAGAATGGCATTGAAACATGTATACTATCGTATAAGAAATGAAGCACCAGTCTATGTTCAATACAGGATACAGGATGCTTGGGGCTGGTGCACGGGATGATCCAGAGAGATGATATGGGGTGGGAGGTGGGAGGGGGCTTCGGCATTGGGAGATCATGTACACCTGTGGCTGATTCATGTCAATGTATGGCAAAACCAATACAGTATTATAACATAGAATAAAGTATTAAAAAATTAGTTTAAATTAAATGGATTAAATGCTCCAACTAAAGGACACAGACTGGCTGAATGGATACAAAAATAAGACCCATATTTATGCTGTTTACAAGTCACCCACTTCAAACCTAGAGACACATTCAAAGAGAGGATGGAAAAAGATATTCCATGCACAAAGAAATCAAAAGAAACCCAGAGTAGCAATTCTCATATCAGACAAAATAGACCTTAAAATAAAGAATATTATGAGATAAGGAATGACACTACATAATGACCAAGGGATCAATCCAAGAAGACATAACAATTGTAAATATTTATGCACCCAATGTAGGAGCACCTCAGTACATAAGGCAAACACTAACAGGCATAAAAGGAGAAAGTGACAGTTACACAATAATAGGGGACTTTAACACCCCACTTACATCAATGGATAGATCATCAAAACAGAAAATTAATCAGGAAATGCAAGCCTTAAATGACACATTAGACCAGATGGCCCTAATTGATATCTCCAGGACATTTCATCCAGATGAAGAATACAAGTGCACATGAAAGAATACACCAATTCAAGAATACAAGAATTCAAGTGCACATGAAACTCTCCAGGATAGACCGTATCTTGGGTTACAAATGAAGCCTCAGTAAATTTAAGAAAATTGAAATCGTATCAAGCATTTTTTCTGACCACAATGCTATAACAATAGATATCAATTATGGGGGAAAGAAACCGTAAAAACACAAACACATGGAGATTAAACAATATGATTCCAAATAACCAACAGGTTACTGAAGAAATAAAAGGAAATAAAAAAATTCCTGGAAACAAATGACAATGAAAACATGATGACTCAAAACCTATGGGATGCAGTAAAAGTAGTTCTAAGAGGGAGCTTTATAGCAATAAGATCCTACCTCAAGAAACAAGAAAAACATCAAATAGACAGCTTAACTTTACACCTAAAACAACTAGAAAAAGAAGAACAAAAAACCCAAGTTAGTACAAGTAAAGAAATCAAAGATTAGAGCAGAAATAAACACACAACAAAATGAAGGAAACAATTAATAAAGTAAAGATTAATAAAACTAAAAGCTGGTTCTTTGAGAAGCTACACAAAATTGACAAACCACTAGCCAGACTCATCAAGATAAAGGGAAATGAATCAAACCAACAAAATTAGAAATGAAAAAGAAGTTGCAACAGACATCACAGAAACACAAAGGATCATACGAGAGTGTTATGAACTATTTGCCCATAAAATGGACAACCTGGAAGAAATGGACAGATTCTTAGAAAAATTAAACCTTCCAAGACTGAACCAGGAAGAAACAGAAATTATGAGGGAACAAATCACAAGCACTGAAATAAAAACTGTGATCAAAACTCTCCCCCAAAACAAAAGCCCAGGGCCAGATGGCATCACAGGTGAATTCTACCAAACATTTAGAGAAGAGCTAATTGCCTATTCTTTCCAAACTCTTCTGAAAAATTATAGAGGAAGGAACACTTCCAAACTCATTCTATGAGGCCACCATCACCCTGATACCAAAACCAGATGAAGACATCACACACATAAAAGAAAATTACTGGCCATTATCACTGATGAGCATAGATGCAAAAATCCTCAACAAAATTCTAGCAAACAGAATCCAACAACACATTAAAAAGATCACACACCATGATCAAGTCAGGTTTATCCCACGGATGCAAGCACTCATCAATATATGCAAATCAGTCAATGCAATACACCATATTAACAAATTGAAAGATAAAAGCCATATGATAATCTCAATAGGTGCAGAAAAAGCTTTCAACAAAATTCAGCACCCACTTGTGATTAAAACTCTTTAAAACTGGACATAGGAGAAACCTGCCTCAACATTCAGTCACTCTGTGACCCCACGGACTGCAGCATGCCAGGCTTCGCTGTCCATCACCAACTCCTGGAGCTTGCTCAAATTCATGTCCGCCAAGTTGGTGATGCCATCCAACCATCTCATCCTCTGTGTCCTCTTCTCCTCCTGCTGTCAATCTTTCCCAACATCGGGGTCTTTTCCAATGAGTCAGTTCTTTGCATCAGGTGGCCAAAGTACTGGAGCTTCAGCTTCAGCAGCAGTCCTTCCAATTAATATTCAGGACTGATTTCCTTTAAGATTGACTGGTTTGATCTCCTTGCAGTCCAAGGGACTCTCGAGAGTCTTCTCCAACTCCATAGTTTAAAAGCATCAATTCTTCAGTGCTCAGCTTTCTTTATAGTCCAACTGTCACATCCATACGTGACTACTGGAAAAACCATAGCCTTGACTAGACAGACCTTTGTCAGCAAAGCAAAATAATATTTTAATATTCTGTCTAGGTTGGTCATAGCTTTTCTCCCAAGGATCAAACATCTTTTAATTTCATGGCTGCAGTCACCATCTGCAGTGATTTTGGAGCCGAAAAGATAAAGTCTGTCACTGTCTCCATTGTTTCCACATCTATTTGCCATGAAGTGATGGGACTGGATGCCATGATCTTAGTTTTTCGAATGTTGAGTTTTAAGCCAACTTTTTCACTCTTCTGTTTCACTTTCATCAATAGGCTCTTTAGTTCTTCACTTTCTGCCATGAGGATGGTGTCATCTGCATATCTGAGGAGGCCATATACAACAAACCCACAGCAAACATTATTCTCAATGGTAGGAAACTGAAAGCATTCCCTATAAGATCAGGAACAAGAAAAGGGTGCCCAATCTCACCACTATTATTCAACATAGTTTTGGAAGTCCTAGCTATGGCAATCAGAGAAGAAAAAGAAATAAAAGGAATCTAGATTGGAAAAGAAGAAGTAAAACTCTCACTGTTCACAGATGATGTGAAACTATAGATATAAAACCCTAAATATACTATCAGAAAATTGCTAGAGCTAATAAGTGAATTTAGTAAAGTCACAGGATACAAAATCAATACACATAAATAATTTGCATTCCTATACACTAACAATGAAAAATCAGAAAGTGCAATTAAGGAATCAATCCCATTTACCACTGTAACCAAGAAGAATAAAATACCTAAGAGTAAACCTACCTAAGGAGACAAATGGAGAAGGAAATGGCAACCCACTCCAGTATTCTTGCCTGGAGAATACTTTGGACAGAGGAGCCTGGCAGGCTACAGTTCATAGGATCGCAAAGAGTCAGACATGACTGAGCTACTGACACATACACACACAAGGAGCCAAAAGAGCTCTATACAGGAAG
Source organism: Nanger dama (assembly GCA_917880005.1). Classification (NCBI taxonomy): domain Eukaryota; kingdom Metazoa; phylum Chordata; class Mammalia; order Artiodactyla; family Bovidae; genus Nanger; species Nanger dama. The sequence goes on from CAKJTW010000056.1 coordinate 161,170, forward strand.
CTGTATGACTGATGAAATAAAGTCAAAGATGACATAAACAGATGGAGAGATATTCCATGTTCCTGGGTTGGAAGAATCAATATTGTGAAAATGACTATACTACCAAAAGCAGTCTACAGATTCAATGTAATCCCTATCAAATTACCAATGGTATCTTTCACAGAACTAGAACAAAAAATTTCACAATTTGTAGGGAAAAGATCCCGAATAGCTAAAGTAATCTTGAGAAAGAATGGAGCAGGAGGAATCAACTGTACTGACTTCAGACTATACTACAAAGCTACCATCATTATAACAGTTTGGTACTGGCACAAAAACAGAAATATCGACCAATAGAACAAGATAGAAAGCCCAGAGATAAACCCACATACCTATGGGCACCTTATCTTTGACAAAGGAGGCAAGAATATACAATGGAGAAAAGATAGTCTCTTCAATAAGAAATGCTGGGAAAAGTGGACAGCTACATGTAAAAGAATGAAATTAGAACACTTCTTAACATCATACACAAAGATAAACTCAAAATGGATAAAAGACCTAAATGTAAGATGAGAAACTATAAAGCTCTTAGAGGAAAACACAGGCAGAATGTTTTATGACATAAATCACAGCAAGATCTTCTATGTCCCACCTCCCAGAGTAATGGAAATAAAAACAAAAATAAACAAGTGGGACCTAATTAAACTTGAAAGCTTTGCACAGCAAAGGAAGGGCTTCCCAGGTGGCACCAGTGGTAAAGAACTCATCTGCCAATGCAGGAGATGTAAGAGACGTGGGTTCAATCCCTGGGTTGGGAAGATCCCCTGGAAGAGGGCATGGCAACCCACTCCAGTATTCTTGCCTGAAGAATCCCATGGATAGAGAAGCTTGGTGGGCTATGGTCCATAGGTTGCAAAGAGTTGGACACGACTGAAGTGACTAAGCACATATGCAGCACATATGCACAGCAAAGGAAACTATAAACCAGATGAAAAGATAACCCTCAGAATGGGGGAAAACAATAGCAAATGATCAAGGGACTGATTTCCAAAATATACAAGCAGCTCATGCAACTCAATACTAGAAAAACAAACAACCTAATCAAAAAGTGGACAGAAGACCTAAACAGACATTTCTCCAATGAAGACATACAGATGGCTAACAAACACTTGAAAAGATGCTCAACATTGCTTATGATTAGAGAAATGCAAATCCAAACTACAATGAGATATCACCTCACACTTGTCAGAATGGCCATCACCAAAGACTCTACAAACAATAAATGCTGGAGAGGGTGTGGAGAAAAGGGAACCCTCTTGCACTGTTGGTGGGAATGTATATTGGTTCAGCTACTATGAAGAACAGTATCGAGATTCCTTGAAAAACTAGAAATAAAGCTACTATATGACCCAATAATCCCACTACTGGGCATATACCCTGAGGAAACCATAATTGAAAAAGACACATGTACCCCAATGTTCATTGCAACACTATTTACAATAGCTAGGCATGGAAGCAACCTAGATGTCCATCGACAGATGAATGGATAAGGAAGTTGTGGTACATATATACAATAGATTATTACTCAGTCCCAAAAAAGGAATGCACTTGAGTTGGTTCTAATGAAGTGGATGAACCTAGAGCTTATTATAGTGAAGTCAGAAAGAGAAAAACAAATATCATATGTTAATGCATATATATGGAATCTAGAAAGATGGTACTGATGAACCTCTTTGCAGGGCAGCACTGGAGGTGCAGACATAGAGAACCAACTTGTAGACTTGAGGAGGATGGGAAGGAGAGGGTGGAATGGATGGAGAGAGTAGCATGGAAACATATATAGTACCATATGTAAAATAGATAGCTGTGGGGGATTTACTGTATGACTCAGGAAACTCAGTTTGGGGCTGTGTGACAATCTAAAGGGGTGAGATGGGGTGGGATGTGGGAGAGAGTTTCAGGAGGGAGGGGACATTTGTATACCTGTGGTTGATTCCATGTAGATGTATGCCAGAAACCAATACAATATTGTAAAGCAATTATCTTTCAATTAAAAATAAATACATATTTTAAATTAATTTTTTAAAACCAGTTGTGTTTCCAGTGGCCCTTCTCTCTACTGAGAGGGAAAATCCAACCACTGGAAAGGCAGCCTTATTACTTCAGAGTCATTTTATTCAGCCTAAGGAAAGCCCAGTGGCTAAGTCAGTGTCCCCGAGGCTGGCTTCAGGCTCCCTAGACCTCCTCTGAGTGCCTTGCTTCTCCTTAGAGCCCCCTTTGTTGCCTTGGCAGGGTGCTTAGACAAATCCATTAGGCCTCAGAGCTACACTGCCTTAAGCATCTGAGATGGTGGTGTGTCCCATGTCCTAAAACCTAAGGAACCTGGGTGAATCTCCTGGTGGTCTCCCTCATACTAAGACACATGTTCTCTTTTAGAAAACTGCTTTTGGCAGTCTCCCACAAAAATGGGCACTGGCTTCTTCCCCATTTCAGGAAGCTGTGCCTTCCATTCATGCCCCCATATAATCATTATTCAAGTCATCCTCACTTCCCTCCCCTTCCTCTTCCTAAATCTAACTTGAATATGAAAACACCAGCATGGTCTGGTTCCAGACCCTGATGCCTGTGGCAGACAAACACAGGATCAGAAAGCAGAAACAGCAATTCCCTTTATCTCAGAGTCTAGTCAAAAGACATCTTCTTGAGGACAGGGGCCATGTCCTTTCTTTTAAAAATCTTGACAATCAACATTAAATAGGGGCTCTCTTTAAAACTTTGAATTCTAAGTCCTTCTAAATGACTTAGAAGGAACAAGTAACTATTTAGTCCACTGGGCTTTCTGTTGATATCCCCTTGCCCCATTTTTCATGGGTTTCCCTGGTGGCTCAGATGGTAAAGAATCTCCCGCCTGCAATGTGGGAGACATGGGTCCAATCCTGGGTTTGGAAGATCCCCTGGAGAAGGGAATGGGTACCCACTCCAGTACTCTTGCCTGGAGAATTCCATGGACAGAGGAGCCTGGTGGGCTACAGTCCATGGGAGTCACAAAAAGTGGGACACAACTGAGCGACTAACACTTTGCCCCATTTTACAGACTATAAATAAGGCCCTGGGAAAGGAGATGTGATTTACTATGTGGGCTTGATGGGCAAGCACAACATGACCTCAGGCTGTTGTTCCTTTAGGTCATCTCCTTCTTGCTCCTGGGCCTGATGTCCATGATGATTCCCCTCTGCCGGGGCTTCGGGGGCCTCATCGTTGTCTGCCTTTTCCTGGGCCTGTGTGATGGCTTCTTCATCACCATCATGGCCCCCATCGCATTTGAGCTGGTGGGCCCAATGCAGGCCTCACAGGCCATTGGCTACCTCCTGGGTATGATGGCCCTGCCGATGATTGCCGGACCCCCCATTGCAGGTGAGGTTAACATTGAAGGGAGAGCATGAGTATGGGAGTCCTGTTTTCTTGGGACCTAGCCCTCCCTAAGTGCCTCTGCTTAAAGTCCCTTTCTCCCTCTTCTCTCTTCAAGTAGTCTCATCAGAGTGCATGAAACCTCTTACCACTATTGATGAAAGAGACTAAGCACAGTATATGTGCATGGGTTCATTTGAGGGATGGGCTTTTCATGGTGGTGAGTTTTTATTGTAGACAGAATGGCTGATTCCAGGAGGGTAGAGAGAATAATGGGTTTGGCCTTCTGACCATGCTATTGATCCCAAATCTTCTCTCTCTCTCTGTCTTCACAAGCAAGGAATTATTTTCAAGGTAGTTGAGCAGGAAGAGAAACAAAAGTGGGCCCTGGTTTTATTACTTAGAGACATCCCTTCCTCCTCTACCAGCTTCTGAACTGAGCCTGTAGAGAACATTTAATTAAGACCACAACTCAGGACTGGACCAATGAAACTCACTTATAGCAGGCAAAGTGGTGGCTTGCCATCTTTCAGCACTCCTAATTTCTCCCTCTACTTCCAAGGAGGGCATGGTTTGTGCCCTAGAGAACACAGGAAACAAAGAAAACTAATAAGAGAACATCATTTCTTCTCTACGATTTATTGCAAATATTGATTCATGGGATAGTGTCTCTTAAGCTGGCCAACTAGGTTAACTCAACAATTATTCCTTGAATACTAATTCAGTGCAAGGTGTTGTGAGGGCACTGGTTGTACTGTATTACAGTGATAAAGGCTCCTACTCAGGCCATTGTACACCAGCCACACTGTCCACTGGGGGAGAGGAGCCTTTACCTAGCTCCTAATTCCAAATGTGGATCCCAGAATCCATATCTCTTTCCACTTTGCTTACCTCCCAAGCAGCCCCAGGACCTACCTGCCTTTCACTAGTACTGTTTCTGGGCTCAGCCTCCCTATGAGGTATCCCACGTTAGCTTCTGGAGGTGAGCAGAGAAGACTCCATGTACCATGCCAAACACATTCACCACATTGGCACCCTAGAAGAACCCAGAGCGGCCAAACATATATGTAACTTGAAGGAAAGATACACACATACCCTAACCCTAGCCTCCTCTTAGGGCAAATGGGCACTTCACAGAAAGGGAAAATAGGAACTTGGATGAATTATTACCTAAGAACACTCTAGTCTAAGTTGGGTGTGAGAAGGTGTATCACTGTGAACCAAGATAAGTCTCATTTTCTGTGTTCTTTTAAAATAGCCTCCCTCCATACCTATCTCCATACCTCAGAGTGACTAGAAGTTAACTGTAGCTTATGAAAGTAAAAAATGGAGAACTTTGAGAAGTTTCATTTGCTTCTTTCATAATAAGCATTTGCCTCAAGAGCCTACAGTCCCAGTGGCTCAGGGAGGAGCTGCTTGTCTTTGTAATAGAGGTTTTGTGTCTTCTATCGAAGAGCATTTAAACTGAGTTGGGCTCCTGGGTCAAGGCAGTACAGGCCAAGATTCTCTGGATAGGCATTTTGATGGCTTCTAGAAGAAGCAAAGAACATCTTTGTATAGTAGAGCAAAGCTAAACTTGACTTGTCTCTGTTAACTTTTCAGGCCTCCTCCGCAACTGTTTCGGGGACTATCATGTGGCCTTCTACTTTGCCGGTGTACCCCCAATCATTGGGGCAGTAATCCTCTTGTTCGTCCCTCTGATGCATCAAAGGATGTTCAAGAAAGAGCAAAGGGATTCCAGCAAGGATAAGATGTTGACCCCTGACCCAGATCCCAATGGAGAGCTGCTGCCGGGCTCCTCTACCCCTGAGGAACCAATCTAATGCCTTTTATTTGCCATCATGTGCTCCTCCCCAAACCTTTCCCTTCACCTTGCCCTGCTCGGCATTTACATTTTTGCCACCAGCACACTTGTTCCCAAACCTGCACACACAGCATTTCAGCCACCTGACCATCCCCTTGGAGCCAAAGCTCCAGGTGTTCCAAACTCATTAACCAAATTCTCCCCATGAATGCCTTTAAACTTGCCAGGGTCGTCTCTTCCAGGCTCTAGGAAAGCTTGGGATCACCCCCTGGCCTTTGGAACCTCTCCATAAACTTTGTAACTCTTGGGGGAGGAGAAGGATGGGAATTCCTGGCCCAGCTTGTTAGTTACCCACTAAAAGCAGCTGCCAAAGGTGCTACTGTATCCCCAGGAGCCTGGTGGGAAGATCTGAATCTCTGTGTGCTGAGGAATTCCTTGACATCTGTCCTTGGGAACCATTGAGAGGTATGGCAGAAAGGGCATAGAGGTAAAATGACACAAGGAATCTTGTTTAGCCTCAGTGTCTCTGAGGGCTGTGGCTTCCCAAGAGGTGTGGGTGACATCATTTTACAAGTGTATGGATAGTCTCTCCACCAACAGTCTGCCTCCTTCTTTCCTTTCTCCTTTTATTCCTCTACTGCCTCTTGTCCCTTCTCATTCACCTCTATTTCTTTTTATAACTGTCATAGACTAATAGGTGCTTGAAGAAAGGAGGGACCCAGAGCTTGAAACAATCAACCCTCATCTTGGCCCAACCCACCCCTAACACTAGCATCAGTTCAACTCATCTCAGGCTAAGCCACATCTCACCATTTGGCTCAAGCTCCTATAATTGACTGGAATAATAGAATATCACATAGGAAAGGGACCTTAAACACTATAAAGTTCCATTCACTGATTTTTACAGATTTTCTGGGCTAATGCATTAACCTGCAGGCAGTCCCAGCTCCCCATCCTTATATCCACCTGTCAAAATGTGAACAAATTCCTCTCATCTCAGGAGGCAGAGGAAGACTGATGACAGGGGGAATGGCATGGTGGGGGAGGGGCAATAATTATTGACCTGGGGAAGGACCAATTCCTCCATCACTCATTATTCATGACAGGTCAACATTTTCGCCTGGGCCAAGCCAGGAAAAGAACTGTTTGAGGGAAAATCGTTTTTCCAACCTGGATCCCTCAAATGTAGAGGCAGCCGCTGCACATAGGGTTGGAAAGCTTCTTTTAGGAAGAGCAAACCATCACAGCTTTTACTGCCCAATGTGTCCCCCGTGCTGGGCATCCTGAACCACTCAGTTAATGGGAATTCAAGGTGCCAGGAAAGATAGACTCTGGACTATCTTCGTCCTCTGAAGTAGGTGCCAGGTGCTTCCCTATGCCTAGGCTCTGGTCAGCACTCTTGCTGAAAAGAATCTCCAGCCAGGCTGTGTCCAGCTAGCACAACTCACCTTATTAGGAGCTCACCCACTTTCTTCATTCAGCCTCTTTGTGTCTCTCCCATTCTAGGTCTTTTTCTGTTGTATTCCTGTTACCCTAATCTTCTTACCAGGCACTTTGGCTGTCACTTAGAGCTAACAGTGACTTGCTACTCCGAGCCAGAGCCATCCCAGGGCCAGGAGGATTCGGTTGCCCCTGAGGAGCTCCAAAGAAGACAGTGGTCCCCACCCATGAGTTTTTCCGTTACAGACAGGCAGCTGGGGCATGGTTGGCCTCTGATGACTTCATTCAAGGTCAAACTCTGGAGCCCCCTCCATTGGTCCCAGTCCAGCTCTTATCAACTCCCCAAAGGAAAACCCATTGGTTCTTGGCTCTGTGAACATGAAGGGACCTGCCTAATTACTACTCTATTATCCCAAACAGCAGTAAAACAGGACAAGCTGGCCCCCAGGAGCTTTGTAACTCCCAGAAGAAGCCACTGAAAATATTGGAGCAACAAACTCCTTATTCCATTCTTCCCTGCCCACCCCCACCAAGTCACCTGAGGGCAGTTCTGCAGGGCCTCTCTTTTGTTGCTCACGGTGTGGACAGCTCTTAAGAATCAGGCTGCCACCCACTTCTCTCCAGATGAAGGAAAGACATTCATGGGTCCCAAATCTGCTCTATCAGGTGTCATATAACATGGCAGGGTGTCAGTTTACTTCTTCCACACATGTGCATGTGCATGTGCGTGCTCGTGCGCTTTGGGGGAGAATGTTGGTTGGTGAAAGCAGCACAGTATTAATATTTAGGTAAGATGCAGCTTCTTATGCACTACAGTTAAATCAAGGAGAATGAACAAAACTTGGGAGCTTGAGATCTGGGACATTTAAATACTCAAAAGGTTTGGAACAAAATAAACAAATCTAAAAATCCAGCTTTGGTGTGTATGTTGCCTACATTGAAATAGTCCTAATTGGGTTAACAGCAGAAGTTTAGCTTCAGAACTAAAATCATTTCACATCAAATTTCTGCCAGGGTCTATACTCTGTGAGAGCAGAAATTAGAGAAGGAACTATATAGGGGTTTGAAGTTGGATGAACTATTCAGGATTGGATTTTTAGGGAGCTCTGAAGTAAAAAGTGTTTACTTCACAAAATGAGAACATGGTTAGTGGCTGAGTTGGAGTGGAGGCCCCACCAAGGCTACCACCTTGTTACAATAATGCCATGTTGAAAACTATCAAAGACCTTGCCAATAATCCAATGCAAGCCCCTTTTCTTCTCTCTTGTTATCGATGGGGTAACTTGAAGGGACTAGTATAGTTGGGTTATATAACCAAGCAGCAGCCTAAAATTGAGGGTAACACAGAAGAGAGATCTATAGCAATGACAAAGCGTAACCTTAGAATCTCTGTTGTTCATACTCTGCATTAAATTTAACTGGGGACACTAATGTCTGGATAAAAGGCACTGCAGCAGGTTCACATAGTTCATCAGTGACGGAGTAGGTTGAAACTTTGAACTCGGGTCACTGACTTCCAGTCCAGTCCAAACTTCTCATTTCACAGATGAAGAAACTGACAGAGGAGGGGGAAATAACTTGTCCACTTCATTCAACAATTATATATCGAACCCATCTGCAAACGAGTGTTGGCAGGACCAGCTCCAAGCAAAAATGAAATATGAGCCAAATCTGACTTTTAGCATAGCCCATTTTTTTCACAATTAACTCTCACTTCCAACTGACATACACTTTTGGAATTCTCTCTTCTCAAACCATTGCAGACTTTCATGCAGCCTTAGCCTTGGAAAGCTGGTCCCATCTATTGCCCTTCTAGCCTCAGCAACCCAAGACATACAAATAAAGCCCATCTCCCTGTGGCTATACACTGGACAGGAGAAGAGAGGAAGGGACTGGTTTCCTTTGCAAGAAGGTGGTTTTACCACCCAGCTCTTGGCTATTGTTTCTCCCCTGACTCAGTGCAGACATCCTCAAGCCGCCAGCCTCATCTCTTCCCACTGAGACTAATTACTCTGTTCTGCTGCCTGGGTGTTCTCCCACCCAAGGTCTGCTGCCCCCTCGATCCCTTCTCTAGGAGCTCCAAGGCCCTAGTCTGTGTTTGATCACTCAGGATCATTAGATTTCAAAGCTGTGGAATCGCATAATTTTTATGAGCACATGCTCTCCTCTAGGGCCTTTTCATGTCTGAAGAGGCAACCAGCAGTTCCCTGCCTCTTCACAGCAGCAGAGCAAGCCAGCTAACAGGAATTACAGGTGCCTCCAGCAAAACCATGGTATCTGACAGCTGGTGCTTAGATAGGATGGGCGCTGGTTTGAACCACAGCCTTTGAAGCAAGTTCAAATTCTAATAAGCTGAAATGTAGAGGAGACTCCAGAAGAATAAGAAAAGGGATTAAATACCCAACTTCTGCAAGCATTGAGAAGGTTTTACTTTAGAAGGCCTTTCAAATCTTGCATTTCAGCTCTCTCTAGTGGTCACCAGAAGCAAAGTTCCATGCCTGGTTTTCAAATCATTTCAGTAATATTTTCTAGGGACCTGCTTTGACAGGCACTTTGTTAGAACCCAGGGATTTCGAGAATGAAAGGAACAGAGGTGGAGAAAAAGAGAAGAAACACAAGAAGGAATTTGAACTACCTGCTTTCCAAGATGCCTTCTCCTCTTCTGGACCCCAGTACCTGGAGCCTATGGACCTTAAAGCCTTTGGCACAGGCAGGGGCCACCACGCCCCTTCCAGGATGGAGGCCTCAGCATTTCCCCCTCCCTTTTGCCCTAAGACTGGCCTCCCCTGGCCAGAACCTCTCAGAAGAACTACAGTCTCCTCAGCGTTGGTTTCTTGCTGAGCTGGAGCGAGATAAAATTAGTCCATTGCTCACGACTAACAAGTGTCAACCCACATCCAGTGGGAGAGAGAGAAGGACAGAGCTAACCCATGTGCGTTCCTGCTGGCCAGCCAACATGGGGTCTGACTTTGGCTGTCCAACAGCCCTGGCCCAGGGCCTCCTCATTCCCCTGTCCTGCCTGCCCCAGAGATGGGGAACTAGAAAGGCGTGGGGCGACTGCTACTCTGCTTTCCCCAACACACACACACCCTGCACTGCCCTCGCGATGACTGGGGATTGGGCCGCAGATGTGGGTGCTAGCTGGCACCACTTCCCGCCAGATCCCCATGCCCACTCCAACTTGGAGAATGCCTGAGGATGGAGATGGGGCTAGGGTGGGGGGCAGTTCACCTGCCCTGGCTGCTCTCCTGGTCCTGCCACTGACTTCCGGGTCACTTTAAGCAGGGTGGTGAGTGGTTCTTCCCTCTCTGTGGCTTTCCATCCATTTCCCTGTCTGGAAGGGGTCAGAACCCAGGAGAGGTGCCAACTGAGACGCTCCTGCTACTCAAACGGGAATCAGACCCATCCAGGAAAACCAAGTCTTCCCTCTCAGAGGAAGCAAGTGGGAAGGAAGGTGGGAGGGCCCAACTCTGGGCCCTGCCAATTGTCTGGGGAGCCAGACGGATAGACAGCAGCTGTGCATCTGTGCATGTCCTAACTTCAGCTCCTCCTCAGTACCCCATTCCCACTGCCCTGCCTGGGCCACCACCACCAGGGATTGCAGCATTGTTGCCCCCATCGAGCTTTGGGTCGAGAAACCTGGAGGTGATTCTGTCTGGGCCATGAAATAACAATTCCCGCCCCCCAACCAGCGACTCCCTACCAAATCTGTCCCCAAGGTCCTGATGGTGGGGTCAACCTGCAACTAGCAAGGATCTAAGGGCATCCCAGGTGGTGCTAGTGGTAAAGAACCGCCTGCCAATTCAGGAGACATAAGAGATGCGGTTCCATCCCTGGGTCGGGAAGATCCCATAGAGGAGGAAATGGGCAATCCACTCCAGTATTTCCCTGGAAAATTCCATAGACAAAGGAGCCTGGCAGGCTGTAGTCCATAGGGTTGCAAAGAGTTGGACATGACTGAAGTGACTTAGCATGTTCACATACAAGAGATTCCAGGCAGGAGGCCTGCTGGTATGAAGAGACTAGAGGCAAGAACTACCTCCAGAAAATGCTCTGCTGTGGCCCAGAACAGCTATTCTCCTCTCTCTTCTCTCCAACCCCCAACCTTGGGTTGGCTGTCCCCATAAAAGTTGCCCCAGAACCCCAAGGGACATCCACGCTGGCTGATCAAAGCTCTTAATTCAGCCCAGCTCTCCCAACACAGTACCCCAGATCCTACTCAAGATGAAGGTAAGCACCCACCAAATGCCCTAGGCTCACACAGGTGAACTAGCAGGATTTCCTAGGGTTCAGAACCCTCCTTAAAACCTGGACAGACCACCAGGAATGGAACAGCTTAACTTTAAGACCTGACCCCCCTCAATTTGCTCCCCACCCAACACTCCTCCACCTTACTCTCCAACAACCTACTTCCTTCAGCTGGTTGCCAAAGAAAGGGTGAAAGAGGGGGCCAGGGCAACCATCCCCACTGCCCTCCCACACACATCCACATACATCTTGTCTCTCCCCAAGACGGAGTCTTCTGAGGCCCAGCCTTGCAGATTCTTCTGCCTTAAAGCCCATAAAGGCCAGAGATTCCTCCTGTCAGTCCAAGACCTCCCACATACATGTGCACAGACATACTCCTTTCATCCTTGAGCTCCAAGAAAACAAGAGCCTTACCTCAGCATATTTGGCCACTGAGGACACTTTAATGATAACAGGGCACCTTCACCTGTTAGGAGGCGCAGTTTACAGGTCATAGGTGCTCCTATATCTCTCATCACACCTGACCCTCCCTCAACACTGGAAGGCAGCTACTCCTGTGTCTGTTTTACAGATAGGAAAATAAGCCCCGGAAAAAACTGAATGCCAGTTTTCAAACTCCTTCTCCAAGGCTCTTTCCACTGCATCTCATAGAAAGTACGGAAGTAAGTGAGTCTTTCTTTTGACTTCTCAGAAAGCCAGCTTGCTACTCCTGGAGTTAGTACCTGCTGTTCCCCAGGCCCAATCTACCCTTCAAGGAAGGCACTGGGTAGTGAGTGGCACCACAGCCCCAAGATAAAGGCATAGAAAGCAGCAAAAGCTGAGCCAGAGTCCTAACCACATATCCCAGCCTCTCTGTTGAAGGGAATGGGACAGGGAGGAGAATGTGGAAGAGGAATTAGGAGTCTCTGATTTTCCTTTCCCTGGGGGTGCACAGTATTGTCTTCTGGGTTCCTCTTTGCCTCAAAATTGTTTGTTGTTGTTGTTCAGTCGCTAAGTTGTGTCCAACTCTTTGTGACCCTATGGACTGCAGCACACCAGTCTCCTCTGTCTTCCACTATCTCCTGGAATTTGCTCAAACTCATGTCCATTGAATTGGTGATGTCATCCAACCTTCTCATCCTTTGTTGTTCCCTTCTCCTCCTGCCTTCCATCTTTCGAAGCATCAGAGTCTTTTCCAATGAGTCAGGTCTTCGCATCAGGTGGCCAAAGGATTGGAGCTTCAGCTTCAGCATCTGTCCTTCCAATGACTATTTGGGACTGATTTCCTTTATAATTGACTAATTTGATCTCCTTGCAGTCTAAGGGACCCTCAAGAGTCTTCTCCAGCACCACAATGTGAAAGCATCATTTCTTCACCGCTTGACCTTCTTTACAGTCCAGCTCTTACATCTGTATGTGACTACTGGAAAAAAACATAGATTTCACTATATGGACCTTTATCAGGAAAGTAATGTCTCTGCTTCTTAATATGCTGTCTAGCTTTGTCATAGCTTTCCTTCCGAGGAGCAAGCATCCCTTAATTTCACGGCTGCAGTCACCATCTGCAGTGATTTTGGAGCCCAAGAAAATAAAATCTGTCACTGCTTCCACTTTTTCCCCTTCTATTTGCCATGAAGTGATGGGACCGGATGCCATGATCTTAGTTTTTTGAATATAGTTTTAAGCCAGATTTTTCACTCTCCTCTTTCACCTTCATCAAGAGGCTCTTTAGCTCCTCTTCACTTCCTGCCATTAGAGTGGTATCATCTGCATATCTGAGGTTGCAGATATTTCTCCCTGCAATCTTGATTCTAGTTTGTGACTCATCCAGCCCAGTGTTTCTCATGATGTATTTTGCATATAAGTTAAATAAGCAGGGTGACAATACACAGCCTTGACGGACTCCTTTCCCAATTTTAAACCGGTCAGTTGTTCCGTGTCCAGTTCCAACTGTTGCTTCTTGACCTGTGCACGGGTTTTTCAGATGACAGGTAAAGTGTTCTCATACTCCCATCTCTTTAAGAAATTTTCAGTTTGCGATTCACAGAGTCAAAGGCTTTAGCATAGTCAATGAAGTAGTAGATATTTTTCTGGAACTCCCTTGCTTTCTCCACGATCCAACAAATACTGGCAATTTGATTTCTGGTCCTCTACCTCTTCAAACTAGCTTGTACATCTGGAATCTCTCAGTTCATAGACTACAGGAACCAAGCTTGAAGGATTTTGAGCATAATATTGCTAGCATATGAAATGAGGGCAATTGTATGGTAGCGTGAGTATTCTTTGGCATTGCCCTCCTTTGGGACTGGAATGAAGCTCATCTTTTCCAGTCCTGTGGCCACAGCTGAATGTTCCAAATTTGATGGCACATTGAGTGCACCACTGTAACAGCATCATCTTTTAGGGTTTTAAATATTTCAGCTGGAATTGCATCATGTCCACTAGCTTCGTTCAGAGTAGTACTTCTTAATGCCCACTTGACTTTACAGTCCAGGATGTCTGGCTCTAGGTGAGTGACCACACCATCGTGGTTATCCAGGTCATTAAGACCTTTCTTGTATAGTTCTTCTGTGTATTATTGCCACCTCTTCTTAATCTCTTCTGCTCTGTTATTAATAGGTCCTTACTGCTTCTGTCCTTTATCTTGCCCATCCTTGCATGAAATGTCCCTTTGATGTCTCTAATTTTCTTGAAGAGATCTCTAGTCTTTTCCATTCTATTGTTTTCCTCTATTTATTTGCATTGTTCATTTAAGAAGGCCTTCTTATCTCTCCTTGTTATTCTCTGAAACTCTTCATTCAGTTGGATATATCTTTCTCTTTCTCCCTCGCCCTTCACTTCTCTTCTTTCCTTAACTGTTTGTAAAGCCTCCTTGTGCTCAGTTGCTCAGTTGTGTCCAACTCTTTTTAACCATTGCAGTGTAGCCTGCCAAGCTCTTCTTTCCATGGGATTCTCCAGGCAAGAATACTGAATTGGGGTGCCATGCCATCCTCCAGGGGATCTTCCCAACCCAAGGATCAAACCTGGGTCTCCTGCGTCTCCAGCATTGCAGGCAGAGTCTTTACCCACTGAGCCACCAAAGCCTGCTCAGACAACTATTTTGTTTTCTAACATTTCTTTTTCTTTGGGATGGTTTTGGTCACTGCCTCCTGTACAGTGTTACAAACATAGTTCTTAGTTCTCATAGTCCATAGTTCTTCTGGCACTCTGTCTACCATATCTAATCCCTTGGATCTATTTGTCACCTCCACTGTATAATCAGAAGGAATTTGATTTAGGTCATACCAGAATGGGCTAGTGAGTTTCCCTACTTCCTTCAATTTAAGCCTGAATTTTGCAATAAGGACCTGAGCCACAGTCAGCTCCAGGTTTTATTTTTGCTGACTGTATAGAGCTTCTCTGTCTCCAGCTGCAAAGAATATAATCAAGCTGATTTTGGTATTGACCATCTGGTGATGTCCATGTGTAGAGTCATCTCTTGATTTATTGGAAAATGTTGTTTGCTATGAACAGCATGTTCTTTCGATAAAATTGTTAGCCTTTGCCCTGCTTTATTTTGTAATCTAAGGCCAAACTTGGCTGTTATGCTGGGTACCTCTTGACTTCCTACTTTGGATTCCAGTCCCCTATGATGAAAATGACAACTCTCCTCTTATTTTGATGTTAGTTCTAGAAGGTCTTGTAGGTCTTCATAGAACTGGTCAACCTTGGCTTCTTCAGCATCAGTGGTTGGGGCATAGACTTGGATCACTGTGACGTTGAATGGTTTGTCTTGGAAACGAACCCAGATCATTCTGCCATTTTTGCAATTGCACCCAAGTTCTGCATTTTGGACTCTTTTGTTGACTATAAGGGCTACTCCATTTCTTCTAAGGGATTCTTGCCCACAGTAATAGATATAATGGTCATCTGAATTAAACTCACCCTTCTGGTCCATTTTAGTTCACTGATTCCTAAGATGTCAATGTTCACTCTTTCCATTTCCTTCTTGATTACATTCAGTTTACCTTGATTCATGCACCTAATTCCAGATTCCTATACAATGCTGTTCTTTACAGCATCAGACTTTACTTTCACCACCAGACACATCCACAGCTGAGCATCATTTTTGCTTTGGCCCAGCCACTTCATTAATTCTGAAACTATTAGTAGTTGCCCTCTAATCATCCACAGTAAAAAACTGGACAGCTTCCAAATTGGGCGGTGGGTGGGTGTTTATCTTCCCATGTCATAATCTGTTTGCCTTTTCATAGTGTTCGTGGAGTTCTCGTGGCAAGAATACTGGAGTGGGTTGCCATTTCCTCCTACAGTGGGTCACATTTTGTCAGAACTCTTCACTATGACCCACCCATCTTGGGTGACCCTGTACAGCAGGGCTCATAGCTTCATTGAATTACACAAGCCCCTTTTCCATGACCAGGCTGTGATCCATGAATGGGTCAAAATGGGATAAAACTCCAAACAGCTCTCTTATGCCTTACTCCCTCATTCTTTCTCTTATTATTCAATAAAATTATCATCAGAGAGGGCTAATTTCCATGGCCTTTCTAACTTCCCATAGACCCCACAAAGGACCCTTTGTCTGGTCTAGTTATGAGGGAAGAGGAGGCAAGGCCCAGTTCCTGGGAGGTCTTGCTTTCTTGGGAAAGGATTCATGTCTCTAAGTAGTCAGCACAACTAGCTCAGAGGCTCCTTCTCTTCTCAACTTCTAGCACTTTGCCAAGCTATAGAGAGGGGATTCAGTGTGGACAGGAGTGGAGCAGGGGTCGCAAATATCCTGCAATTAAGAGTAAGGGAGCTCACAAGGTAGCACCCAGGGAAAGGAAAAGTGGAGAACATGCCTAAAAACCTGACCACAAACCTCAGTAAAGTGGACTTGTCCTATATATGCCTCTCAGCAACTGTGGCCTTTACCCTCCTCCTCATCTCCCCTGCCCCCAGCTGAGGGATTCCCTGTATCTGCAAGAGAGCTTTTTGTCATCCAGCAGCCTCCACCTCTCAGTACCATATTTTTGGTGGGCTCTAAATTCCCAGATCCTGATAAATCCTAGCCTAAGCTTTTCCTTCAAGGTAAATAGCTTCAAGCATCCAAATCAGATCGCTTCAAGCATCCAAATCAGATCCCTTCAAGGTTAGGACTCGCCTGTCAGCCACAATGACTGGGCCTGGAAATCAGAGAAAGGCAAGTTTCATAGAAAGTCAAGTTCTAGGCAAAGCTAGCTCCACTTCAGTAGCTGTGTATATAGTTGTAACTAGTAAACTTCAGAAGCACCTTAAACATTATAATGATAGAACACAGGGGCTATAAACAAACTTTTAATTCCCTATTTCCAGTCAACCAAGTACTTTCTTCACAATAATTGGTCAACACAGTTAAGGACTGTTCTACCATGAGGAAATCAAAGACCCAAAGATCTGAAGTGAAATGGTGGAGAGCTTCTGATCTAGTAATTTTCATACTGTACTCTGTGACTCTTTGGGGGATTTCCAGAGGTATCTCAAAGACTACTAAAATTTCTGGGTCTGGTTTTCCCTAATCCTCCAGTGAAGAACAGCTTAATTGCTGGGTATTATACATAAAAAGGGCTTCCCTGGTGGCTCAGTTGGTAAAGAATCCGCCTGCAATGCTGAAGGCCTGGGTTCAATCCCCTAGCTTTGGAAGATCCCCTGGAGCAGGGCATGGCAACCCACTCCAGTATTCTTGCCTGGAGAATCCCCATGGACAGAGAAGCCTGGAGGGCTACAGTCCATGGAGTCGCAAAGAGTTGGACATGACTGAGCAACTAAGCACAGCACATATATAAATAAAACCTAAGATGACTCTGAAAGTTGGAGAGAAGAACACAGACCAGGTAGGAGTGAAGAACCTGAGGCAGAACCTGAGGGGTGATTGACTTGAAGTTAGTGCTGCAGGTTTCTGTTTTGCCTTAATATCCCAGAGTTGGTGATGGAGAAGCTAGAAACCCATAAATGGCAATGGGTGTGACATAAAAGCACAGTGAAATGTTTCTTTCTCTCTAGCCAAAGAATCAGGAGAGCAGCAGTCTAGAAAGATAGAAAAATTTTATATAATGACTGTTCTATTACAGTCAAACACCATTGGAAAAATTGTGGCCCCACCACAGCCAGAAAAGGCAAAGTGGAAAGTCTAGATTTCCACCTTCATCATGCTGTAACAAAGCACCGCTCCCTTCCATCACCATGGTGGTGTCACAGAAAGCCAAATATAGAGTCCAGATTTTCATCCCAGTCAGGCAGAAAAACGTGGGAAATAGTAATGAGGCATCCCTGTCCCTTGAAGCCATGCAGATATCAGAGGTAGCCTAGTGGGCGCCTGAAATGAACCCCAAAAGCAGTAGTAATAAGCCATTCACCATCTGCATATCAGTGAAGGCCCAGTGGAAACTTGGACTTCTGTTAATACCTCGACTTGACAGTAATGATGCAGTGTACCCTTTCTCTCACTGGCACACTGCCAGAGGAGCCCTGCTGAAACTACAACAAAGATCTCCTATTCGTGTAATCAGAATTCCAGAAGGAGAAGAGAAAGTAGATGGGGCTGAAAAAGTTTTCAAAGTCATTATTTAATGACTGAAAAACCCAAATTGGGTAAATGACATATTCTTACAGGTTCAAGAAACTGAGCAAACCCCAAACAGGAGAAACTCAAAGAAATCTATGCTAAAATACATCATATCAAATGTGAAAACTAAACAAAAGCAAAAACAGATCTTGAAAGCAGTAAGAGAAAAATGACACCATAATTATAGGAGAAAAAACAATAAGAATGACAGTACATTTCTCATCCAAAACCGTGGTAGGGAGATAGAAGAAGTCATAAGTTTTTTTCAAGTACTGAAAAAAAAAGAACTATCAATTCAGAATTGTATATCCAGCAAAAAATTACTGAGTAATTGAAAAGAACTGAAGACATTCTCAGATTACAGAAAACTAAGAAAATCTGTTGCCAGCAGAACTACCCTAAAAGAATGGTCAAGGAAACTCTTCCCATAGAAAAGAAGTGACAAAAGAAGAAATCTGAAATGTCAGGAAGGAAGGAAGGAAACACAATGAAAAGAGCAAAAAATAAGTAAATACAACAAGTTTCTCATATCATCTTCAGTTTTTCTAAATTATGTTTTAAAAAGAAAATAAATTATTAACAATTGAAGCAAAATTATAATAATATCTGATGTGGCTCTCAGTGTATGTAGAGAAGTTATTTAAGAGAATATTATAAATGGGAGAGAGTGAAAAGACAAAAAAGGAGGTAAGGTTTCTACACTTCACTGAAACTGGTAAAATACTGATGCCAATTGACTGTGATAAGTTATGCATATATAACGTAATACTCACATCAATCATTAAAGAAGCAATACAAATAGACATTCTCAGAAATCAATAGAATTCTAATCCACAGGAAGGCAGGAATAAATGTGATAAAATATGGAGGGGAAAAAAAAACAGAAAACAAACAATGAATGTCAGACCTAGGCCATAATATATCAATAATTATATGAAATATAAATGGTGAAAATACATCAACTATAGAGATTAACAGAGAAGGAAATGGCAACCCACTCCAGTATTCTTGCCTGGAGAGTCCTGTGGACAGAGGAGCCTGGTGGGCTGCTGTCCATGGCGTTGCATAGAGTTGGACATGACTGGTGTGACCTAGGATGCATGAATGCTTTTGAGAAGGAAATGGCAACCCACTTCAATATTCTTGCCTGGAGAATCCCAGGGACAGAGGAGCCTGGTGGGCTGCCATCTATGGGGCCACACAGAGCTAGACACAACTGAAGCGACTTAGCAGCAGCAGCACAGAGATTAGCAGAGTGGATTTCTTAGCACTGTGCTCTAACCAACTGAGCTAACCAGTTAGCAGATTAGAGTTATTTTTTAAATGACAACTCATCTCAAATATATAATGATAGGTAGGTTGAAAGTAAAAGGATGGGGAAAAATACATCAGTAGATGTCAGTCCAAGTAAAATTATCAAAAGAGAAAAAGACAAAACATGATGATAAAAGGGTTAGTCTACCAAGAAGATATAACAATCCTAAACTGTTGAAGCAAAAGCTGAGAAAATAAAGGGGAAATAAATATTATAGTTGGAAACTCCAACACTGTATCTCAAAAATTGATAGGAAAAACTAAACAGAAAAATCAGTAAGGACATAGAAGAATTAAAAATACTATCCATCAGTAAGATCTAATCAACTTTAAAAAGCACTTTACATCACAACAGCAGAATACACATTTTTTTCAAGCACTCATGGAACATATACCAAAATAGACAATATTCAAGCCATAAAACCAACTTCAACAAATTTAAAATAATTGAAATCATACATAATGTGTTTTCCCAGTATAATGGAATCAAAGTAGAAATCATAATCAGAAAGACAACAGAAAAATCTCTAAACAGGTAGAAATTAAACAACAAACTTCTTAACAATGCATAGATCAAAGAGGAGGTCTCAAAGAAAATTTTAAAAAATGCAGACAACTGAATGAAATTAAAATAAAACACATCAAAATACATGGGACAGAGCTCAAGCAGTATTGAGAGGGAAGTTTATAGCACTGACTGCTTATCTTATAAATTAGGAATGGTCTCAAATCAATAATCTAAGTTCCTACCTCAAGAAACTAGAAAAATAAGTGCAAAATAAACTCAAAGAAAGCAGAAGGAAGGAAAGAAAATGCAGAAATCAATAAAATTGAAAAGTAGGAAAACAATAGATAAAAGCAATAAAACAGAAAGCTCTTTGAACACATAAATAATATTTATAAACTTCTAGTAAGATTGAATACAAAGAGAGACAATCTAAATCACCAATATCTGAAATGAAACAGGATATTATAAACCACACAGCTGTTAAAAAGGTAATAATGGAATACTTGAACAACTTTCCACTTATAACTTCAATAACTCCTCATACCCCACAAGAACTCAATCAAAAATTCGATCAAATCAAAACAAAAAATAGAATTCAATCAAAAAGAAATATATTACTTGAATAATCCTATTAAAGAAATTGAATTGGGGCTGGTGCACTGAGATGACCCAGAGGGATGGTATGGGAGGGATGAGGTAGGGGGGTTTAGGATGGGGAACACATGTATACCTGTGGTGGATTCATGTTGATGTATGGCAAAACCAATACAATATTGTAAAGTAATTAACCTCCAATTAAAATAAATAAATTTATATTTAAAAAGAAACTGAATTGTAATTTAAACCTCCTCTAAAAGAAAATTCTACATGGATTCATTGGAAAATTTTGCCAAACACCGAAACAAGAATTAACAGCAATTTTACACATTCTCATCCAGAAAACTTAAGATGAAAAACACTCCCCAACTGATTTTAAAAGGACAGCATTACCCTGATAATAAAACCAAAGACAATAACCAAAAACGAAAGCTATATACCAGTTTCCCTTATGAATATAGATGCAAAATTCCTCAACAAAATATTAGCAAGCCAAATCCAATAATATAAAGAATTGTACACCATGCCCAAATGGGATTTATTCCACAAATATAATGCTATTTCCATCTTTGAAATTCAATCAATATAATATACCATACCAATAAATTAAAGATGAATAATCATGATAATATCAGTTGGTGCAGAAAAAGCATTTGACAAAATCCAACAGTAATTCATGATTATGAGCTCTCAAAAGTTAAGAATGGAAGGGAACTAATTCAATTTGATGACGATCATCTACAATCAACATCAAACTTCTGAGGAAATATTCTATGCCTTCCTGCTAATATCAGGAAAAGGTAAAGATGCCCATTCTCACCACTGCTATTTAACATAGTACTGGAAATTCTAGACACTGCAATAAAACAAGGAAAAAATGTATACAGATTGGAAAGAAAGAAACAAAATTGTATTTGCAGATAACAGGATTTTCTACATAGAAAATCCTAAGGAATCTTTGAAAATCTTACAGAACTAATATGTACAGCAACATTGCAGTAGATAAGATCAACATACATAAATCAATCACATTTCTATATATTAATACTATCAATGAGGATGCAGACATTGAAGTTGAAAACAGTAGTATTTACAATCATTACAAAGAAAAGCTGGCTTAAAACCTCAACATTCAAAAAACTAAGATCTGGTCCCATCACTTCATGGCAAATAGATGGGCAGAAAGTGGAAACAGCGACAGATTTTATTTTCTTGGGCTCCAAAATCACTACAGACGGTGACTGCAGCCATGAAATTAAAAGACACTTGCTCCTTGGAAGAAAAACTATGACAAACCTAGACAGCTCATTAAAAAGCAGAGGCACCACTTTGCTGATAAAGGTCTATATAGTCAAAGCTATGATTTTTTCCAGTAGTCATGTATGGATGTGAGAGTTGGATCATAAAGAAGGCTGAACATTGAAGATATATTTGAACTGTGGTGCTGGAGAAGACTCTTGAGAGGCTCTGGGACTGCAAGGAGATCAAACTAGTCAGTCTTAAAGGAAATCAACCCTGAATATTCATTGGAAAGTTTGATGCTGAAGCTGAAGCTCCAATACTTTGGTAACGTATGCAAAGAACTGACTCATTGGAAAAGACCCTGATGCCTGGAAAGATTGATGGTAGGAAGAGAAGGGGGTGACAGAGGATGAGATGGCTGGATGGCATCACTGACTCAATGGACATGAGTCTGAGCAAACTGCGGGAGATAGTGAAAGACAGGAAAGCTGGACGTACTGCAGTCCATGGAGTCACAAAGAGTCCGACATGACTTAGAACAGAACAACAACAAAGAAAATTAAATACTTAGGTATATATTTAATGAAACATGTACTGTATCTGTATGCTGAAAATGTCAAAATGCTGTTGAAAGAAGAGCTAAAAAAATTCAAAAGGTATAGTCCATTCATGGATTGGAAGACTCAACAAGTAAAGATGTCTATTTTCCCCAAACTGATAGTTTTAACTCAATTCCTATCAAAATCCTAACAAGATTACTTTTTGGGAAAATGGACAAGATTATTCTAAAATGTACATGGAAAGGTAAAGGAATTAAAATAATTTCTTTGAAAAACAATAACAAAGTGAGAGGAATCACTTCCTCTGATTTCAAGACATTATATAGCTATAGTAATCACAAATGTGTGGTATTAGCTATGTAGGCTAGTTATATAGATCAATCGAATAGAACAGAAAACCTTGACATAGTTCCACACAAGTGTGATCAACTGATTTCTGATAAAGGTGCAAAAGCAATTTATAATCTGTTTAACAAATAAGGTCAGAGCAATTGGACATCTATAGGCAAAAAAATAAAAAACCCTACTAAATATCTGGATCATAGACTTATATGTAAACTTCAAAACTATAACACTTTTAGAAGAAAACATAGGAGAAAATCTTCAGGACCTAGAGCTTGGAGAGGAGTTTCTTACACATGACATAAAAACACAATCCAGAGGGAAAAACTGATAAATTGGACTTTATGAAAAGTAAAAACTTGCTCTGCAGAAGACTCTTAAGAGGATGAAGAGACAAGCTACACACTGGGAGAAAAAAATTTACAAACCACACAGCTAACAAAGAACTCATATCCAGAATATATAAATAAAAGTCAATAGAAAAAATTTCTAATTGAAAATAGGCAAAAAGTGTGAAGAGATATTTCACCAAAGAGGATATATGTTTGGCAAATAGTCACATGAAAAGATGTTTAACATTTCTTGCATTAGGGAAATACAAACTAAGTATATAATGAGATATGTGTTCTCAGTCGTGTCCAACACTTTGAAACTCCATGAACTGTAGCCTGAAAGTCTCCTCTGTCCAGGGGATTCTCCAGATAAGAATACTGGACTGGGTTGCCATTTCCTTCTCAGGGGATGTTCCTTCAGGGGATGTTCCTGACCCTTTACAACTGTAGCAAAGATTTTTAGTGTCACACAGCACATGTGGAATCTTTGTTGACTCACATGGAAATTTTAAAAGAAGAAAACAAGTTTTGCCACTTATCCTATTTTATCAGCAGATTTTTTTTTTTTCTCTGCTCTGCCTTCGGTTTGCAGGATTTTGGGTCCTTGACAAGGAATTGAACCTGTGCCCTTCCACAGTGAGAGCACAGAGTCCTAACCACTGGACCACTAGGGAACTCCCTGGTTTTTTTTTAGCTTGTGGTGGTTTTATTGTTCATTAGTTTTGCACCTGGTGTATCTAATTCTTTGCCTATCCAGACCCTGCTGTAGCCTGTAAATAGTGGCTAGGTAGTGAATAAGCAAAAATAAAAAGTTGCCATAGCAACAAATCTCTAGCCATTGACTTGTTGTTTCACAGGCAATTAGGTGTAATCCTGGTTTACCTAGTACCTGTAACATGGGCTTTTTCCCCTGAAAGTCGCTCAGTCCTGTCTGACTCTTTGCCACCCCATGGACTGTAGCCCCCAGGCTCCTCTGTCCATGGGGATTCTCCAGGCAAGAATACTGGAGTGGGTTGCCATGCCCTCCTCCAGGGGATCTTCCAGACCCAGGAATCTAACCAGGGTCTCCTGCATTGCAGGCAGATTCTTTACCACCTGAGCTACCAGGGAAGTCTATATCCCCCTGCTGCTGCTGCTGCTGCTGTCGCTGCAGTCGTATCCGACTCTGTGCGACCCCATAGATGGCAGCCCATCAGGCTCCCCTGTCCCTGGGATTCTCCAGGCAAGAACACTGGAGTGGGGTGCCATTTCCTTCACGAAAGTGAAAAGTGAAAGTGAAGTCGCTCGGTCGTGTCTGATTCTTTGCGACCCCATGGACTGCAGCCTTCCAGGCTTCTCCATCCATGACATTTTCCAGGCAAGAGTACTGGAGTGGGGTGCCATCGCCTTCTCTGTTTATCCCCCTTGTCTCAAAATGGACAGGTCCTATCTCATTGTAGAACAACTGTATCTGTCCCCTGCCTGTCTCTTTCACACAGGTTTTTTTTTGTTTGTTTTTTGGTTTTGGTTTTTTTTGAGCATCCAAAGAATATTGGGCAGATGCATTCTTTATTGTAGTTGTTTTCCAGGCTACAAGCTCAACATTTTCTAAATGTCTCAAAATTGAATGTACAGATTTCACAGTCATTGGAGGTTGGCTCAGCCACCTCTCCTGTGCTATTAATAACTCAATAGAATGTCTCTCCCATTAAAATATTAGGGAATTTACCTATGTGATTTTTAAGCTTCCCAACAAAGTTAGGCATCATTATCCCTGCTTTGCAGAAAGGAAGATTGAGACTCAAGATGTGTCATCTAAAAGCACACAGCTTGTGAGAGGCATATGAATCTAACTGGCTCTTTAAACATGCGTTCTT
This sequence comes from Nanger dama, assembly GCA_917880005.1. Classification (NCBI taxonomy): domain Eukaryota; kingdom Metazoa; phylum Chordata; class Mammalia; order Artiodactyla; family Bovidae; genus Nanger; species Nanger dama. The sequence goes on from CAKJTW010000056.1 coordinate 185,362, forward strand.
TTCACTACACCTTTAAGTCCTCAAATCACCTCTCTCATGGGCCATTTGCTCAATAGGATCATTGCTGCTCATTGTCAGTAAGGGCATGAACACTTGTATTGCCTTTTAAATTTCCTAGAGCCATGTGTATCTATCCAGACATGCCAACAAAGGTCCTTCTAGTCAAGGATATGGTTTTTCCAGTAGTCATGTATGGATGTGAGAGTTGGACTGTGAAGAAGCCTGAGTGCCGAAGAATTGATGCTTTTGAACTGTGTGGTGTTGGAGAAGATTCTTGAGAGTTCCTTGGACTGCAAGGAGATCCAACCAGTCCACTCTAAAGGAGATCATTCCTGGGTGTTCTTTGGAAGGAATGATGCTAAAGCTGAAAGTCCAGTACTTTGGCCACCTCATGAGAAGAGTTGACTCATTGGAAAGGACCCTGATGCTGGAAGGGATTGGGGGCAGGAGGAGAAGGGGATGACAGAGGATGAGATGGCTGGATGGCAACCCTGACTTGATGGGTGTGAGTTTGAGTGAACTCCGGGAGTCGGTGGTGGACAGGGAGGCCTGGCGTACTGCAGCTCATGGGGTTGCAAAGAGTCGGACATGACTGAGTGGCTGAACTAAACTGAACTGAATTCTAATTATTCAGTTGGATCTCCAGGTGAATAGATTCTTCTGAAGGAGCCAAGATAGAGGGAAGTTTCAGTGGGGCAAAAGCTGTCAGGAGGTAAAATTCCTAGCCAAGTGTCTTTCTTGCACAGGACTAGGGTCCATGTCAAATATGCTATTTGCAGTGTCCTTTGTCACATAAACTTAGGTCAAGGTTAGAACCAGAAATTGAACTAGGGCCTCTTCCCAAAACTTGTTGCTTAATCTAAGGAGATACCTCTGCAAATGATCCAGGCTCCATGTGCACTCACCTACAGACCTAAACATCTCTGGACTTGGCTGGGTCCAGGAGGAATAGCCCATCAATTAATGATGGCATGGCAGAAAGATGATGTGGTAGGACTACAACATGGACCTACCAACTAGACTAATGAAGCAATTTATGTCACCATAACAAGTAGAAAAATACCCAATTTCTGTTTATTTGGGCTTGTTTCCTATGCCATAGCCCAGAACTTCCTTTCCTTTGGCATCTATATCTGAAACCCAGAAGATGAACTACCAACTTGGACACTGAGGTTGGGACTCCTTTTCTCATGGTTAGGTTAGGGCCCTATGTCCAATAAATAACTGGAATCTTTCAATCCAGAGTCCCCAGTTTTTAAGCTACCAATTCTCTTGGGATGGTTTAAATTTAGACCTGCCTGATGTAGACAGCTGAACTGAGAGACTGTCAATCATAATATGCCAAGGCATATTAGCTAATCCATACATGTATGTTAAATTTACTAGATTCACCTGAGCTTGTTGAATTTAGCCTACACAAAATCTAAAACTTAGATGTCTCTTTGGCTCATTATATGGACAACCCTGCCCCCTACAGGTACTAGCAAAGAAAAACAGAGCAATGCTAGCCTAGTTTTCAGCGAGAAGAGCTTGTTACACTATATTTGTGGCATTGGGTTCTATTACTTGAGAATTTCTCAGTGATGGCAGAAAACAGTCGTTCGGATCAGATTAGAATAAAATAACATAAAAGCCACATTGTTAGGAAAACAAAGAAGCCTAGAAAGATAAATCAAAAGCTTAACGTACTTCAGCAGGGTAGTATGGACTTAGTTTTCCAGCACTTACACTTGGAAGTAAAGGGGCAGGGAGGAGAGAGTCTTACGCGGTATTATGGAGCATGCAGCTAAGCTAGAGTCAGGTCTGTTTTTGATTTTGCCAGTTAGGAGTTAAAATCAGAACACTTCACTCCCATGATCAAGACTCCAACAGCTTCTCATCTCAGAATAAAATCCTATCTCCCTTCCCTGGGCTTTAAAACCTTCAAGAATTGTCCCTTACTCATCTGTTACAGATTTCCATCCTCCAACATTGCTCCTTTTCCTCCCTCCAAATAATGAGCAGAGCTCATTTTCTGGGACTGGAATAACCCTAATCCTCTTCATTCAGGTATTGGTTTGTATTACCTCCTCAGAGAGGTCTTCTCCAACCACCCTATTCAATCTCAGTCACAATCACATCATACAATTTAATTTTTCCCCAGGATTTAGTCATTGTCTTCATTTACATTTATGAATGTATCTGCCCCTCTCTACTAAAATGTAAGTTCCATGAAGGCAAGGGCCTTTGTCTTGTTCACCATTGTATCCTCTATATTTGGAATGGTACTTGGGATATGGATACCAATAAAAAAAATTTTTGACGATCGGTACTAGCAGTGGAACCTGGAGCAAATTATTTAACCCATAATTCTATTTCAGTCATGAAATGAAAGTATTCAGTTGCCCCTCAACTGTTGTATCAAATAAGAGGGGAAGTGTAGGGAAAAAAAAAGCTTAGTTCAGTGGTAGGTATTCAACATGTCTAGGCTTCAACAATATGTGAACTGTGAACTTCCAGATGTTCAAGCTGGTTTTAGAAAAGGCAGAGGAACCAGAGATCAAATTGCCAACACCTGCTGGATCATGGACAAAGCAAGAGAGTTCCAGAAAAACATCTATTTCTGCTTTATATGCCAAAACCTTTGACTGTGTGGATCACAAGAAACTGTGGAAAATTCTGAAAGAGATTGGACCACCTGACCTGCCTCTTGAGAAACCTATATGCAGGTCAGGAAGCAATAGTTAGAACTGGACATGGAACAACAGACTGGTTCCAAATGGGAAAAGGAGTATGTCAAGGCTGTATATTGTCACCCTGCTTATTTAACTTATATGCAGAGTACATCATGAGAAACACTGGGCTGAAAGAAGCACAAGCTGGAATCAAGATTGCTGGGAGAAATATCAATAACCTCAGATACACAGATAACACCACCCTTATGGCAGAAAGTGAAGAAGAACTAAAGAGCCTCTTGATGAAAGTGAAAGAGGAGGGTGAAAAAAGTTGGCTTAAAGCTCAACATTCAGAAAACTAAGATCGTGGCATCTGGTCCCATGATTTCATGGCAAATAGATGGGGAAACAGTGGCTGGCTTTATTTTTCTGGGCTCCAAAATCACTGCAGATGGTGATTGCAGCCATGAAATTACAAGATCTTTACTCCTTGGAAGAAAAGTTATGACCAACCTAGACAGCATATTAAAAAGCAGAGACATTACTTTGCCAACAAAGTTCTGTCTAGTCAAGGCTATGGTTTTTCCAGTGGTCATGTATGGATGTGAGAGTTGGACTATAAAGAAAGCTGAGTGTCAAAGAGCTGATGCTTTTGAACTGTGGTGTTGGAGAAGACTCTTGAGAGTTCCTTGGAAGGAGCAATGTTGAAGCTGAAACTCCAGTATTTTGGCCACCTGATGAGGAGAGCTGACTCATTGGAAAAGACCCTGATGCTGGGAAAGATTGAGGGCAGAAGAAGAGGGGACGACAGAGGATGAGATGGTTAGATGGCATAACCGACACAATGGATATGGGTTTGGGTGAACTCCGGGAGTTAGTGATGGACAGGGAGGCCTGGCCTGCTGAGGTTCATGGGGTCGCAAAGAGTCAGACATGACTGAGTGACTGAACTGAACTGAATTTATCAGTTCTTCAATCCATATCCATCTCTCCTTCCCTTTCCCTTTTAGGCCTACACTGACACTTTGACCTTTCAGTGAAATCAAAATGTGTATACAATACTGGTGATTGAAGGGTGGGTGCTATAAGTCACAGTGTGCCTTTAAGTGGGTTCCCCAGTACCTCTCTGTAACAGTTGTGTGCAGATATTTCATGTCATCTGAAGATGTCAGGGTCAGGAATCTTGCCCACTCAAGTTTCTAGGCTTATTTATAAACTGGCATTTTAAACAGAAAATAAGGTCTAAGCCAGGTGTAGTTAATATATGCTGGATAGTTAACTTATAAGGTATTCAAGATCAAATGTACCAATAGCGTGAACTGAAGGGAACATTTTGGGGTGGGATGGAGAGAAAGAACAAGAATGGCTTCTCCATCTTTTTCTCCAGGTGATTTTGACCTCAGACTTAAAAAATAACGGAGAAAGGGCTTAGTCAGAACGTATATCTGTATAATGCTGCTGTTCTGTGCTCAGTCATGTCTGACTCTTTGCAACCCCATGGACTCTGTCAGGCTCCACTGTCCATGGGATTCTCTAGGTAAGAATACTGGAGCAGGTTGGCATTTCCTCCACTAGGGGATCTTCCTTACCCAGGGACCATCTTGCATTGGCAGGCAGATTCTTTCCCACTGCACCACCTGGGAAGTCAATATCTGTACAAGGGCTGTTAGTTAATAGCACTAAAATGAATCATGGAGTATATTCCTATTTAGGCTGAATGATTTTCCTGTTTAAAACTGTAGATGCTACTGGTCCTCACATGTGAAGAAAAGGGATTAACTCAGATGCTGGAGAAGATGGTATTATTAGGAATGTTTTCTTTTTAATTTGAACAGGAGGGCAGAATTTGGGCTTAGTTGCCAACTTGGTCTCTCCTTAGGAATAATTCTGTACTTTCATGTTAACAGAGCCTTAGACACTCTTCCATTCTTTTCCTTCTCCCAGGAAAGGGCAGGGCCAAGACAAAACAGAGTGATCCTTCCTTAATTTTCACCTTTAATCTAGAGGGGCTACACCCAAGATTCTGAAAGAAGCTGAATGATGTGCTCCTCTGGCTTCTTCCAAGTGAGCAGTCTGCTTCAAGAGCTGTAGATAGGTTTGTCAACAATGCAGATGATAGAGCACTTCTTGGAAATTATTTGTATTACTTTAACATAACTAAGAGAAGTACATAAAACTTTGGGTGCTTATTCTGCAATAAGTAAATATAGTAAATGTAACAACTGCTGTTTATTAGCTGCTATGTAATACTACAGTTGTGATGGGCCTCTCTAACTTTTAATCAGAAGAGCCCTCAACCAACTAAGGTCTTTTGCTAATTGTTTAAATATTTTATTTCAAACTTTTTTTCCTTATTGCATGGCATGTGGGATGCATGATCTTAGTTCCCCACCAAGGACTGAACCCATGCCCCCTACAGTGGAAGCTCAGTCTTAACCACTGGACCACCAGGGGCAGTCCATTCTGCTAATTATTAATGTCCAAGCTTTGACAGGCAGTGTATTCTTTTAACCCCAGAAGGGGAGGAGAAAGATGGTAGTTTTGTAAGCTTGGATAGACATTCTAAGCCACAGTTTTGATACACAATTAGCAGCATAATGTCTGTTTAGTTCTAAGGTAGCGTAGATGAGCAGATGAAGTGTGCATATATACAGGTGAACTTTTAAAACTTAACACCATTTGCACTTTAATCAATCTCTAACACCCACTTTAATCAATCTCTCCCATATTGTTCTAGAACTGCACTGTTCAATATGGTAGCCACTGGCCACTTGTTGGTTTTAGAAAAGGCAGAGGAATCAGAGGTCAAATTGCCAATATGCACTGGATCATGGAAAAAGCAAGAAAATTCCAGAAAAACACCTATTTCTGCTTTATTGATTATGCCAAAGCCTTTAACTGTGTGGATCACAATAAACTGTGGAAAATTCTGAAAGAGATGGGCATACCAGACCACCTGACCTGCCCCCTGAGAAATCTGTATGCAGGTCAGGAAGCAACAGTTAGAACTGGACATGGAACAACAGACTGGTTCCAAATAGGAAAAGGAATCTGTCAAGGATGTATATTGTCACCCTGCTTATTTAACTTATATGCAGAGTACATCATGAGAAACGCTGGAATGGAAAAACACAAGCTGGAATCAAGATTGCCAGGAGAAATATCAATAACCTCAGACATGCAGATGACATCACCCTTATGGCAGAAAGTGAAGAGGAGCTAAAAGGCCTCTTGATGAAAGTGAGAGGAGAGCGAAAAAGTTGGCTTAAAGCTCAACATTCAGAAAATGAAGATCATGGCATCCGGTCCCATCACTTCATGGCAAATAGATGGGGAAACAGTGGAAACAGTGTCAGACTTTATTTTTGGGCTCCAAAATCACTGCAGATGGTGACTGCAGCCATGAAATTAAAAGACAATTACTCCTTGGAAGAAAAGTTATGACCAACCTAGACAGTATATTCAAAAGCAGAGACATTACTTTGCCGACTAAAGTCCGTCTAGTCAAGGCTATGGTTTTTCCTGTGGTCATGTATGGATGTGAGAGATGGACTGTGAAGAAGGCTGAGCACCAAAGAATTGATGCTTTTGAACTGTGGTGTTGGAGAAGACTCTTGAGAGTCCCTTGGACTGCAAGGAGATCCAACCAGTCCATTCTGAAGGAGATCAGCCCTGGGAATTCTTTGGAAGGAATGATGCGAAAGCTGAAACTCCAGTACTTTGGCCACCTGATGCAAAGAGTTGACTCATTGGAAAAGACTCTGATGCTGGGAGGGATTGGGGGCAGGAGGAGAAGGGGACGACCGAGGATGAGATGGCTGGATGGCATCACGGACTCGATGGATGAGTCTGAGTGAACTCTGGGAGATGGTGATGAACAGGGAGGCCTGGCGTGCTGCGATTCATGGGGTTGCAAAGAGTCAGACATGACTGAGCGACTGAACTGAACTGAGCCACTTGTTGCTGTTGAGCATTTGCAATGTGCCTTGTCCAAAATGAAACATACTATAAGTGTAAAATACCAGATTTTGAAGACTCACTATGAAAAAAACCCAATGTAAGTATCTTAATTTTTATATGGATCACATTTAAATATTTTTATTTAATGGGTGAAATAAACACCCATTGTTTATTTGTTGTATTAATGTTGTTAATGTTGTATTAACATTAATTGCATTATCTTTATCCCTTTTGTAACAGGGCTGCTGGAGCTTCCTAGGTGGCTCAGTGGTAAAGAATCTGCCTGATGATGCAGGAGTCCCGGGTTCAATACCTGGGTCAGGAAGATCCCCTGGAGAGGGAAATGGCAACACACTCTAGTATTCTTGCCTGAGAAATCTCATAGGCAGAGGAGCTGGGCAGGCTACAGTCCATGGGGTCACAGTTGAGCATGACTTAGCAACTAAACAACAATGTAGCTGCTAGAGATTTTTAAATTACATGTGACTTGGATTTTATTCCCACTAGACAGCACTATTCTAGAACATTTGGTATCGATAGGGGAAAATGCATTTTGTACCAGTCAGCAACACTATCTGCTGAGAAATTCATCAATACTTTAGAGGCTTCGGGTCTGCCAAAAACAAGGGGAAGGGAAACCTTGGACCAGCACAATGCCTAGTACATAGTGGGAGCACAACATACTAGCTGAGGAAACAAACTCTAAATTCAGATGGGCCCTTGTTCACTCAATTATTCCTCAATGCTCCCCTCTAATATCATTTGCCATGGGGATGGATAATTATGCTATGTGTATCTTTTAAGGTTTTTGTAATACTTGATGTTTCCGCATTGAAATAATCTGCTTCTTGTGAGTAGGGATCCTATTTCTCCACGTTTTTAAATGTTGAATGCGACGTGATCATTATTTTAAAGCACTCACCTCAGCAGCAATTTACTTCTTCCATATCTAGTACTTTAAATGCCATGTTCTTGGTTGCTTTCAGAGTAGAAGTGGAAATGAGAAATATATTCAAGGGATTAGATCTGATAGAGTGCCTGAAGAACTATGGACAGAGGTTCCAGATATTGTATAGGAGGCAGGGATCAAGACCATCACCAAGGAAGAAATGCAAAAAGGCAAAACGGGTGTCTGAGGAGGACTTACAAACAGCTGTGAAACGAAGTGAAAGTGAAGTTGCTCAGTCGTGTCCGACTCTTAGCAACCCCATGGACTGCAGCCCACCAGGCTCCCCCATCCCTGGGATTCTCCAGGCAAGAACACTGGAGTGGGTTGCCATTTCCTTCTCCAATGCATGAAAGTGAAAAGTGAAAGTGAAGTCGCTCAGTTGTGTCCAACTTTTTGCAACCCTATGGACTGCAGCCTACCAGGCTCCTCCGTCCATGGGATTTTCCAGGCAAGAGTACTGGGGTGCATTGCCATTGCCTTCTCCAAAAAGAAGTGAAGTGAAAGGCAAAGGAGAAAAGGAAAGATATATCCATTTGAATGCAGAGTTCCAAAGAATAGCAAGGAGAGATAAGAAAGCCTTCCTCAGTGATCAATGCAAAGAGGAAAACAATAGAATGGGCAAGACTAGAGAGCTCAAGAAAATTAGAGATACCAAGGGAACATTTCATGCAATGATGGGCACAATAAAGGACAGAAATGGTATGGACTTAACAGAAGCAGAAGATATTAAGAGGTGGCAAGAATATACAGAAGATCTATACAAAAAGATCTTCATCACCCAGATAATCATGATGGTGTGATCACTCACCTAGAGCCAGACATTCTGGAATGTGAAGTCAAGTGGGCCTTAGGAGGCATAACTATGAACAAAGCTAGTGGAGGTGATGGAATTCCAGCTGAGCTATTTCAAATCCTGAAAGATGATGCTGTGAAAGTGCCACACTCAATATGCCAGCAAATGTGGAAAACTCAGCAGTGGCCACAGGACTAGAAAAGGTCAGTTTTCATTCCAATCTCTAAGAAAGGCAATGCCAAAGAATGCTCAAACTACCACACAATTGTACTCATCTCACATGCTAGTAAAGTAATGCTCAAAATTCTCCAAACGAGGCTTCAGCAGTATGTGAACAGTGAATTTCCAGATGTTCAAGCTGGTTTTAGAAAAGGCAGAGGAACCAGAGATCAAATTGCGAGCATCCGCTGGATCATGGAAAAAGCAACAGAGTTCCAGAAAAACATCTATTTCTGCTTTATTGACTATGCTAAAGCCTTTGACTGTGTGGATCACAAGAAACTGTGGAAAATTCTGAAAGAGATGGGAATATCAGACCACCTGACCTGCCTCCTGAGAAATCTGTATGCAGGTAAGGAAGCTGGTTAGAACTGTACATGGAACAGACTGGTTCCAGATTGGGAAAGGAGTATGTCAAGGCTGCATATTGTCACCCTGCTTATTTAACTTTTATGCAGAGTACATCATCCAAAATCCCAGGCTGGCACAAGCTGGCATCAAGATTGCTGGAAGAAATATCAATAACCTCAGATATGTGGATGATACCACCCTTATGGCAGAAAGCAAAGAATGAAAGAGATCGAAAAAGTTGGCTTAAAACTCAACAATCAGAAAACTAAGATCATAGCATCCGGTCCCATCACTTCATGGCAAGTAATTGGGGAAACAGTGACAGACTTTATTTTGGGGGCTCCAAAATCACTGCAGATGGTGATTGCAGCCATGAAATTAAAAGATGCTTGCTCATTGGAAAGAAAAGTTATGACCAACCTAGACAGCATATTAAAAAGCAGAGACATTACTTTGCCAACAAAGTTCTGTCTAGTCAAGGCTATGGTTTTTCCAGTGGTCATGTATGGATGTGAGAGTTGGGACTATAAAGAAAGCCGAGCGCCAAAGAATTGATGCTTTTGAACTATGGTTTTGGAGAAGACTCTTGAGTCCCTTGGACTGCAAGGAGATACACTCAGTCCATCCTAAAGAAAATCAGTCTTGAATATTCATTGGAAGGACTGATGTTGAAGCTGAAACTCCAATACTTTGGCCACCTGATGCGAAGAGCTTACTCATTTGAAAAGACCCTGATGCTGGGAAAGATTGAGGGCAGGAAGAAAAGGGGACAACAGAGGATGAGATGGTTGGATGGCATCACCAACTCGATGGACATGAGTTTTGAGTAAATTCTGGGAGTTGGTGATGGACAGGGAGACCTGGCGTGCTGCAGTCCATGGGGTTGCAAAGAGTCAGACACGACTGAGTGACTGAACTGAACTGTGAGTAGGGATCCTATTTCTCCATGTTTAAAGGTTGAGTGAGACATGATCATAATTTTAAAGCACTCACCTCGGCAGCAACTTAGCCTAAATCTAGTACTTGAAATGCCATGTTCTTGGTTGTTTTCAGAGTACATAGTATTCTTCTGAATTTGCTTATTGGTGGCAAATCTCCACGTAGATAAAAGAATTCCTTGAAACAGCCAAGATTCATCTCAAGGATAGAAGTAACATGAACAAACCTGAATAAGGGCTGCTTCTCTCAGTTGTTCTTAAGTTCCAAATATCTTCTGAGCAACAATGACATTCTTCGAATGCCTGTGGTTGCCCAAAGCAACTTTAAAGGGCATTGACTTGGATGCCAATCAAGTAGTTGGCATACTAAGAAAAAGGCTGCAATTTTTCCCCAGTCATTTCCTATTTCAAATCATTGTAACTAGGGCCAAGAGCGCATTTAATGAGACTGAGATGACCATTAACATTAAAGATTTGTAAGACACATTCCTGCCTCCTTCCAAACTTTTGGAAATGAAATGCCTTGATACTCAGTGGCCAAAGTGATTTACAGAATTTACACTATGTGATCTTTAATCCTCCTCAGATTTGCCCTTTAAATTTTCCTTGGCAAACTTCCCCAATGTTTATTCTAAGAAATGATACCTCATAAGTAATTATTCTAGGACTTGAGACAAGTACTTAAAAAAAAAACTAATTAGGGACTGTATTATGGCAGCAGAATTAAGAGCCCAATGTGAAAATAAGCTCTCAAATCAGATCTGACTTGGAAATACTCTGCCACTATGTGACCCTGGGCAAATTATCAAACAGAGTGGCAATAATATACCTCAAAATCAATATGAGGATTAATTTATAACACTCAATACCTTACAGCAATCAGAAAATGCCATAGCTATTAGTAATCCAACTGGACCCTAGCTTTCCTGTTTTTTAAATGATCATTAACAATATGAAAGTCACTCAGTCATGTCCAACTCTTTGTGACCCCATGGACTATACAGTCCACGGAATTCTCCAGGCCAGAATACTAGTTGGTAGCCTTTCCCTTCTCCAGGGATCTTCCCAACCCAGGGATCGAATCCAGGTCTCCCACATTGCAGGCAGATTCTTTACCAGCTGAGCCACAAAGGAAGCCCAAGAATACTGGAGTGGGTAGCCCATCCCTTCTCCAACAGATCTTCCCAACCCAGGAATCAAACCAGGGTCTCCTGCATTGCAGGCAGATTCTCTACTGACTGAGCTATGAGGGAAGTCCTCATAACAATATAGTTTATAATCCACTCTGATCTACCAAGTTCTATGTTCTAGGTAATGGTCCTTTTCATTAAATTTCCCTCAATAAGATGCCCGTGTATTGGCTTACTTTGCTATCTAGAATATGAATTTTCAGTGGCATTCTTGAGCTACAAATAGAATCATGAACAACATTAAAAGTAAAACCCTGGGAGGGTATGAGGCAAAGTAGCACTGACCACTCCAAAATTCCAAGGAACCGTGTTCCTATGCCAATGATAGGGTTCTGTAGTTAGGCACTAGAGGAAATGAAGCTATGATTAAAATTCACCATTAGTTAAATGAATACCAATATCAAGGGAAAGTCAAATCCATATATCTGAATGTGATGACTTAGAAACAAAGACTCTTAGGGGTTTAAGCAACATGTGTGAAAGGTTGGAAGTAGGAATGGAAGACATGCACACCTAGACAAGTCTTTATACTTACAGAGGTCAAGCAAGGGAGCCATCAGGCCAATAGTAATACAAGAAACATCAAAGATGCACCTACTTAAAATGTCATTTACACAAATGTTTCCAGGATTCTTATATACGAATAGACTTTAATCTTTTATTTTACCACTGAAAGATTAAGCCATTACATGATACAGGATGGAAGTTCTATTTTATAAACCAGTACCTGCCCACACTCAAACAGCGAGGGGAACCAAAATCAAGGTTGCACTGTAATTCTACAAGATTTTTAAGACCATGTCTATCTGACATTGGTGTGAAGCAACAGAATCTTTATCAAATTCCTCTTTTAAAAGAAAAGCCCAAGGAGAGATGATCAAGCACAAATGATCACTTCATGCATTTTATTGATAGTCTATATTTTAAATCTGCAGTATGACATCTTACATAGGGAAAAAGCTTCTTCCTAAAAGATAACTATTAATAATCAAACCAGCTTTAATATGACCTTTCAAGGTCTCATTTTGCTTTAAACAATTTTTAGCAGGTGTAAAGAAAGCACTGTACAAAAAAAAAAAAAAAAAAAAAAAGAAACTGGGTACATTCTCAAAATTTAATACAGGGCTTCCCAACCAGGAGTCTGCTGGACAGATATTGGAAAAGGGTGTTATGTTCAGCTTTAAATTGAAAGAAAATGAGAAACCAGATAAAATAAGACAACCAAATTCACTTCACTTTTGTGCTCCTTTCTGCTTTTCTGAAAGTCTCTCCCAGAGGTCAGGAAGCCCTGGTATAACAATCACTAGTCTTTACAGAACATACATTTATGTGCTTCATGTTCAAAGACATAAAGGCCGCCTTTGTTACTGTTCCCCTTCCAAATCCCTTTAGATTCTTATAGGCTTCAGAAAGCTTTCCAAAACCACTGCCCAGTTCTTTATCCGAATCTAAGTAAACATCTATACCAATGCAGCTCTTCTTGGGAGAAGACAAAACAGGCACAGATACATAATCAGGCCAATTGCGTACCTACTCAACTTGATACCGATCACATGGCCCTACATCTTTAAAAGCAGCACCTGGAACAAATGGAGCTATAAAGAGGTAAAATCCAAACATTGGACGTTAAAACACATACAAATCACTCAGTTCAAAGAATGTTAGCAAAGGGGCATTGAAAAGAGTTAAGGCTGGGCAGCCGGTTCAGCCATATCTTGGTATTAAAAAAATCTGCAACATGAGAAATTGATAGAGGAACCCTGATATAACTAGGCACAGTCATACATTATGGGGTTCACTTTCACTGCATATCTTTAAGATATCAGTCAATCTAAGCTTGGGGGTCTTTAGTAAACAAATCCTAACCAAAAATAAGTATTTTGGTGATCTTGAGACTGTTGGAGGGTGTGCCTATTTTCTTGAAATTTGAATTAGAACACCTTATGTAGACATGAAAATGATCATAAAACTGATACAAACTGTTCTTATTCCTTGAACATTCCATCAGCTCAAATATACTGCATTTTAGATACAAAATGGAGTTACTCAAATCAAGTGAGATTGCTTGTTTCAATATTCCTATTTTAGTAATGTTCCAGTTAAGCATTCTTTTCAGAATGCTAAAAATGTAAAGGGTAGGTATATAACTCATAGCTGTTTCTTAGCTGCTTTCTAAAAATCTAATTTAAAAACAAATGAAATACTAGTTACTTGGACCTTGCATTTTAACTTTCCAAATGAAGCATAAGTTGATTCACATTTTAAATGTTTTTTTCAAAAGTGAACAATTTACTTGTTAATGAATTACAAAGTTACTGAATATTGCTGAATAACAATTATTGAATAATCCACGGGATTTTCCAGGTAAAATGCTGGAGTGGGTTGCCACTGCCTTTTCCAAGGATCTTCCCCACCCTGGGATCAAACCTGGGTCTCCTGCACTGCAGGTGGATTATCAACAGAGGTATCAGGGAAGCCATTATTGAATATTACACATACTAAAGAATTATATTAAGGGAAAATAAATGCCTGACATTTGAACATGTGCCTTATCAATCTCTTGCATTACTAACGTACAGTATACTTTAGTAAGTAGCAATCAGCATCGTCTTATAAGACAAAAGTGCCCGCAAATGTGGCTTCTACATATTTAGTATTGGTAATATATCTGACAGGGAGGCTGGTAAAACTTAAAAACTCAAATAAGGCAGATTACAACTGTTTCTTGTTCACAAACAGCAAAGAAAAGGGGTGGAGTAAAGGCGGGAATAAAAATATCTTCCATCTTTAAAAGTATCAAAAACAACCACAAGGTGCCACTGTATTCTACCAAGCTGTAAAAATGGCTTTTTAAAAAGCATTTTGCAACATTTACTTTCCTATTATGTGGGTATTTTGAGAACTGCTGAAATGTTAGGGCTGATGCTGCCCCATTTCATGTCATGGACATCTGAGAAGCAGGTGATTAAATACAAAGCATATTAAGTGATAATCCTTCATAAAAATAATTTGAGACATTGACATTAGGAGAGAATACTTGGCAGGGAAAGAACATGTTTTGGGGCGGGGATTACTTGAGGTAACACTTGCAACAGTTTCCTAACCTTAAATTTTGGATGAACTCCTATGATCATGTTTTTAGAGATTTCATGTATACACATACACACAGAATCCTGGTGCTAAATTTTTTGTAATTGTTTATACAAGTGATTACTTACACTCCAACACTAACATGAACACTTTTGTCAATCCCCACCCTCTAGTAACACCACTAAGGTATAACTAACGTGTTCTTTTTAGAGCAAATATTCCAAATTAACAGTTTGGCTCATCTTCTAGTGTTGCTGAAGTCTGCAAACTTTAAAGTTAACTTGTTCAATTTTGTTTTTAGTACTAACTAATCTCAATCACATCAGCTGCTTGCAGTTAAACACCTCGAACGTTTCAGACTAGTAAATGAATTTTTAAAAATAATCTGAAATATTCAAGAAAATTCAGTTTTTAGTACTTTTTCCCTATGCTTTGAACAATGTAATGTCCCAACATTGTTTTTCTTGTTCCTATTATTGCATGAAGTTCAAACTAGGTCTTCAAGACAGAACCTTTCTGTAATAAAGAAAAAGTGCAAAGGTACAAAATGAAATGTAGTCTTTTGCAAGAAAATATTCCCTTAAAAGAACAGTTGTTTGGATGCAGGTGAGAAAAAAGATTTTTGTTCTCCATTGTACATCTGACACCTACAAATGACCTTGTCTTCAATGTCCGTACTAGTAAGTACATATTGGTCATGGACCTTGCAAAAAAAAAAATCAAGTAGCAAATTCCACTAAAATATTTGTATCCATTCTACACAGTCCAATGGAAATTAATGAGTGCTACTGAAAAAGGTTTTCACATGCACATGTCCAATATGTGCATTGAAGGCTAAAAACTTAAAATTCTATTTCCAGTGTTTATGAATAGCTTCAGTATCTACATTCATAACCAGCATTCTGCATGAGTTACCTCTTAATACTTCACAAATGAGTAATAATACATCTTGGGAGGCTAGGAAGGTACCTGTTAATAACTTTCTTTTATGCTTAGAATGCGATGCAGTTGTTTTTAAACTATTTAAAATGAACACGCCTATTATAATGGGACATTTTATACCAAGAGGAAAATGAGTTTGTTTTTAGCCAATCAGGACTACCCTGCAGATCTGAAAACCGTAGATTACACCCTTAGTAAAGGATACAAGGAGGCTCACAAATATAAACGAATCCTGACTTTTACATGGACAATTTTTTTAGAAAGATAAAATGTATTACATAAGCGCCATAAACAGTAAAATCTGCTTATATTAAAAAAAATAAGTGAAGCTTTGTTTGGACATTATTTTCTTGCAAGAGCAGTACATATCCTTAGTAAACAACTACCATATTTACAATTTCCTTGATACTTAGGTAGGATTGAAAGCCAGAGGAAAATATAAAAGAATGAGCTTTGAAATAATCTTTACAGCTGAGTTGGTAACAGTTAAGGTAGCCAGATAATTTCTAAAGCTGATTTGTTTACTGTGTAGAGCATCTGACTATGCACACCTGGGTAATCAGCTCACTTTGTTAAGAGCCAAGGATGTGTTCAATCCTTCTTTGGGCCCACTAGCATTTCCCAGAAAAGACAGTCCTCCACAGTCAGACTAATCCTAACCCCAACCAGCCTCAAGAGAAAGTCGGCAAGAGTACTGGGGTTCTTCACAAAGCTTACTAAGGAAACAACATAAAGTGCATATCCCAGTCAGCCTTCTCATCTTCAAATATGGGCAGCACAATTAAAATTTGAATTTCAAATAACCCAATACGACTCACTTTCCACAAAAAATAAAACTCCCTTAGTTCTTCATCTTGTCTTTAGATATGAGATATTAGGTCTGTATTAAAGATAGTAACAAGTGTGCACTGGTACCTTGAATAACAAATACCAAAAACAATGCAAATTTGAGACTTTCCTACTAGTATACACATCTGTGCCAACTTCAATTCTTATGCTAAATAAGTGGTTTACAGTCTCTTTCCTCCATTCTTTTTTTTTTTTTTTGAGAAGCAAACTTGCAAAAACATCAATGTAACTTGTGCTAGGGGGTAGTGGTTTTTCTTAAACCAAAACTCTGCCAAATTTGCTTCATCTGCTTAAGTAGAATACTGTGCCAAGGATCTCACCATATGAAACCAGTTCACGTCTGTGGAATTACTGTCTTCATGAAAAGTTTAAGTTCTTCCAAGCGCTTTTCTCTATACTTCCTCTTTCATTTCCTGCCTAAATCCATACTCTGTCCTTTCCTTTGCAGGTCACAGTAGCTGTTCACATACATTAAATATTATAGATATGTTCTGCTCTTACATCTACACACTTACAAAAGCAGCTTTGTACTTTGTTTGGTGTGTTTTTTTACTATGTTGGCTCACAAAAGCAGTTTTTTTCATTTCTAAGCATGGTACTTTACAATTTTTAATGCATTAATACAACAGTGCATTGGAAAAAGTACTGAGCCTCTACAAAATAGCTTTACATTTTTAAACAAATGAATGTGATTTTCTCACTTACACAAGCATAGGCTTTTTTTTAATATTTCCACAAGATAAATATCTCAATTAAACTATAAGCTCACTCTACAGTGTGCCACAGTGATGGGCTTAGAAGACAGTTATACACTTAGAAGATCCTAATCTTAGTGTTATTTACACTGATAAGTCCAATATCACCTTGTCTGAAAGGTGAACAAATGATATTCAGAATGTAGCTGAATGTGTGCCAACTAATAACTGGGAATGGTATAGCTTTAAGCAGTCACTTAGGAAACATGTACTGTAACTGAGTCTAAACTGGGAATTTCCTTCACTCCTCTTTCCTATGGCATATGAAACTTTAAAGATCAATATGAAACAGGTAAGAGTCATTGCTAAGGCAGACCTTTTAAGATAACAAAGGAGAAACTGACAAGTATATGATAAATCATCAGTAATAACAATTACTGATACTGAAGTCAGATTTTTATGTCCTAACATGTTGCTTTTTAAATATTTCCTTTTATTTTGGAACAGAAATTAGAGAAAGGACAATGACTCATTCAGAAAGCAATGACTCAACTCTGGTTGCTACTTTACATTTAAGCACCACTCAAAAAGTGGACAGAAAGCAAGTGATTCCTGTTTGCCCATCACTATACCAGCTACATAGCTGAGAGTTCAGACCTTAATCACACAACACTTTCTCTGTTACCAGAAGCTAAGACTGCTCTACGACAAATAGGACAAGTAGAATTCTCAGATAACCAGCGATCGATGCAGTGGACATGGTACTCATGGGAACAAGGTAGTTTACGAAGTTTGTTGCCTTCTGTGTATTCTGTAATGCATACACTACAGGTTTTTAATGCATCATTTTCACCAAAACTTCTCATTGCCAAGTTGTCAATCTGTTCTTTGGTGAGTCCTCTAGGTTGGTCATCATCATCCTCATTTAAGAGGAAAAACTGAGCGAGACTAAGGAAGGGCAGAGAGCCACTTTCATCAAATGTTACTGGGGCCCTGTGTCGACCCTCTCGCCTGGCACCTGATGAGCCTGATGATGAGCTTCCTTCATTACTGCCTTCAAATACCTCTGAGCTAGTCTCTGAACTTTCACCATTGGAACTGGAACTAGGACTCGAACTGGAACTTGAACCAGAACTGCTGCTACCACCAGAAACCCCTCTTCCATTCCGTGACTCTGACCTTTCCATATTTCGACTCGAGACTGAGCCACTAGGCTCTGAATCACTATCACTGTACATAAAGTAGCTTAACTCGCCAAAACCAGTCATTATCTGCCTTAACATGGTCTGAATTGCAACAGATGTAGTCTCACTTAAACCAGTATTTAAGATTCTACGAATTGGAATTCTGATGGTACTGACATAGGTTCTCACACCTGCTCGCTCAGAACGTGAAAACGTACGCCTAAAACCTCCTCGTTCACTTTCATAAGTGACGGTGTTGTTTAGCGTCTGAGACCTTGACCGAGTTCTGCTAGCTATGCTATCTCTCTGCCGATATTCTCCAGGACGAACTCTTCTTACTTGAAGATCAAGGACTATGGTTGGAGGTCTCTGGCCTGATCCTGTAGATTCACCATTGCCAGTTGTGTCTGAAGATCCTGCTCCTTGTGAGGCATTTCTTGTCCCAGAAGCTGCAAAAGACCTCTAGTTAGTAAGTCAGGTCCACTTATTTGCTGTCTTAATGTCACATGGTGCCGGGTTCTAGAACTTCCTTCAGTCTCATTTACCAAAGGATGCTCAAAAGTCTGAGATGAGATACTATGATGAGATCTTCGTGGAATTTCACTCATTGGATGCAGAGGTGATCTACTTCTTTCAGCTCTTGCTCGGGTTCTCCGATGGTCTGGGCTCCTACTTCTTGCCCTTCTCTGACCTCTGGTAGGTGGGGCTTCTCCTGTTAATGCTTCAGTTGAACTTCGTTCTGATCTGAGTGGCCTTGCAGATGTTGATTCAGATCGTGGATTTTCCATTTGTCTTTGGCTGTTGTTGTCCATACTTTCTCCACTAGAACGTCTTGTAGATGGTTCATTTTCATTCTCTGGATTTTGGCTCCCATTATTACGGTTAACATTGATCTCTAAACTGAATCTGAAATCACCACTGTTTGGATTAGTCCGGCTCACTGCTCTCCAAGATTGGTTTCCTCTTTGCCCACTTCTTGTTGTATTTCCAGTTTGTCTGACTGAGTTAAGCCAGTCTATTATAGAGTCACCATTAGATACATCATCTGAAGAGTCTCCACCTGTTTTTTAAACAGGGAGGGGGAGAAAAGGAACTATTAAAAATAAGAAATCATACTCTGAAACTTCATATTATTAACAGAAAAAACATTCTGAACAAATTTCAATTTACGGATTTTTTAAACTATACTGCACTGATTGTCAAATAAAAGCAGGAAACTTTCAATTCCATTTTAAAACAGCAAGCGAATCCTAGAGAAATTTAAATCACTTTTTAAAAAGGGAATTGGGAGGAAGTCTATTTTTAGCATTGTATACAGAGCCTAGTGTACCACTGGGGACTGTCAGAAAACATTATTTCAGTCCACTGTCAAAACACTAACATAATCAAATAAGGTAAAACACCAGTTAAGGTACAGGGCTAGTATTTTAGTTCAAATTACATTTTTTTGGTTAGATTTTTACTAGTCTACATTTCTTTGGGCTCTTGACTTAAGTGCCTTGGATAATACAAGACATTTAAAAACTATAGGACTGCTTTAGACATTGCAAAAATATAAACAAGATTTACAGGTTACTTCTTCATGTTACCAAGATTTTAAATTAACATGAAATTAGAGATCAGAATAAGAGTCTGAACCTAGCACAGTACATATACAGCACATTCAACAACTTGTTATCATATTTCACACTGAAGGAGAAACACCAGATCTGAGCTAAGAAAAAGATTTCTTAAGAAAAAACACCAGACCTGAGGTAAGAACAAGATTTCTTAACAGTGTGACTATTTACATTTTGAGCCAAATAATTCTTTGTTGTAGGGGCTGTGCTGTGCATTTTAGGATGTTGAGCAGCATCCCTTACCTCCATCCACTAGAGCAAACAGCAAACTCCCAACCAAAAATGTCTCCAGACATTATACCCCATTGAGAACCATCAGATTAGAGAATGCAACCTTTCTGCTGGTGAGGAAGTCAGGTTTATAAGGACGGACTAATTCAGTGGGTACAGGGAAATTTCAATGAAGGTGGAAAATAAAGAAAAATGATCACATTTAAGACAGGACATTCCTATATCCCAATTAACACTCAATCCCACAGGTGAAGCAGGGAGGAAAAAAAAGTTAACATTCTCACCAAATATCAAGAAAATGCCAGTTCTTCTTTGGCTGATATTTATCATTAGGAAGCTCCTTATTCATTTCCTCCTTTACACCCCTCTCCCAAGAAAAACTTACCTCTATTGTCATCTGAGTTTTGTGGTGGTGGGCCCTCTTTAATTTGTTGTAGTCTCCTCAGCAACTCTTCCTCAGTACTTTCACCTGAAAACAGTTTAAAATATTTGTGAAATTATAAATAAAATCCAATGACTTATCCATCTGAGATGACAACCAAAGAGTAGGAACCTGAGTAAAATTCACTTATTTGAGAGCATGACATTACAACTTATATGTATTTGTATTCCTTTCCAGTTTACAATATGCTTTTGCATACAATATCTCATTCTTTTAAAATGCAACTCTGGGAGATAGATATTATCTGCATTTTAAGACAAAGAAACTCAGAGTGAGTGAGCTGATTCGTTAAAATATAGTAGGGCAAGAATGCCAACTCTGGCATTCTGACTCAAGTCTGGTACTCCTGGCTCAAAATACACTCCACCTCATAATAACCATGCTAATACCTTACCTTTTAAAATTTAAGCAATCACTCAAACGTTAACAGAATCAAATAGAAATTAGGAGGAAGTGATATAATGAATTTTAACTAGAATCAAATGGGACCTAATGAGGTAAAAAAGAATAAGCAAGCACAAATTTCTGAATAACTGACTATTTGACCCAAGGCTAGCTCTGGTTGATTATGACTGGGACATATTCAGAGAATGAGAGATGACAAAACAGAGTTAAGTCTGTCCTAGGAACCAAAGTTCCCATTAGCTCTTCCAGACCACTGTCTAGTAGAGTTAAATAAAGATAAATAACAAAAAGATTGTTCAGCTCCACTCTTTTCAATTCAGCTTAACATAATTCCTCACTAAAAATCCTGACATAGGATAAATCCAAGTATGAGTGAACAAGATTAAGTAATAAGTACAGCAGTAAATTTCATTCTATATCCCTGGTATTAAAATCATACGTCACAATGGTAAAACATTTTGTAAAAAAAAAAAAAAAAAAAAAAACAGTTATTTTTTAAAGACCAGCAATTTATATATATATATATATATAAATTTTTAAACTACACATTGCATACCTGGGGTGCCTAGCAAATTGTTATCCCTCATAAGCCTATAATCTTCTTCACTGAGGTTATTTACAAATTGATAGAAAGCTTCTTCCCGATCCAATCGGTCCATCTGACTTCTGCGCTGTGCTGCAGACTGATCACCACTTCCTTTATCATTACAATCTGAGCTTTCCATCTTGATGAACAAGTGGAAAATTATCTAAAAGGAGAAAGGAGACCACTCTTTAAAACAAAAGTCAGTATATCTTCTATAGAACAGTTTTAATTATGTGAAAATCCAGAATTCTGGTTGGGACATGAATTTTAAGACCTCATATGAATGGAAACTTCCTAATACAAACACTGAAAAGCACTGTTATACTAGAAAAAGACTAGGTCAGCGGTCGGCAAACTATAGCCCATGGACCAAACTTAGCCCTGGTGACTATTTTTTCTCCTTGAGATCTAAGAATGATTATTACACTTTTAAATGTTTTTTCTAAGAGAATATTTTGTGATGTGTGAAAATTATGAGATCAAATAAATAAATTCTTAGCTACTTGTCCAGAGAAATGTTTGGTTAGAGAAATACAGATAAGAATTCAGCAGTGTAGCAAGAATTGAACGGTGTCTATTCAACAAGGTTAGACCCAAGCAGCTTACTGAATTCTTGGCACTATAATTGCTTTTGTTTTTAGTCCTCACAATGACACTGTGCACAAACACTGTTGTTGTTGTTATTCCTTTTTACAGATGAAGAAAATAAAGTATAGAGAGGTCATATAACTTGATCAGGGTTACACAACTAACAAGTGACAGGGCCAGAAGGTGAATCTGGACAATCTGAATGCAGGTTTCTCTATGCTCTACTGCCTCTCAGAGATATGACATGTAGAATAGAAGTTCTAAAAATGCTAATGGTCAAGCCCACTTTCTCCATTTAATGCTATGAGTGTGCACTGGTAATTTAGAAAAATGTTGCAGTATAAGCATGGCACTTGAAATGCTGTCAAGTTATAACTGCATCACCGTGACTTGCAGTGCACAGATCACCAGTGCAAAGCAGTGACAGTGCCACATAGTCTGTCACAACTACTCAACTCTGCCATTATAGGAGGAAAGCAGCCCACAGACAATATGTAAATGAATGTGTACAGCTGTATTCCAGTAAAACTTGATGAACAGAGTACCATCTCTAAAGGCACAGTGGAGTATGGATTATTTTATTAGAGTAGATGGCAAGTATTTTATTTATAATGCAGTGACACTGAAACTGCCTGTGCGAAAATAAAATATACATTAATATTATTAGACTAAGCACTCATCATAGTATTTCCAATTCACAGGAAAGCTATGGTCTGAAAAATTAGAAAATTTAAAACAAATATCACAAAATATTTCCTCACAAAAATAAAAAATGAAGCTTCAACCAGAGTAAGTTTCTAAGTGGCTCATTTGTTGGCTAAGCAAGGAAAGACATTTATCAATGATATGTTAGCTAAATTGTGTTCGATTGCAGAAGCTAAACAAATAGTCCACAGAAAATAAAGTGGTTTAAGATTATTAGCCTTTAATAAGAACAGTTGCTCAAAAAGTGACGATACTGGGATGTATCAATCATCAAGTGAAAAACAAGGAAGCAAATGAGTAGTCCCCTTTGGTTCTTGATGAGTTGACAAATATAACTGATACTATTCAGTTGCTTATTCAAGGAGTCAAGTTATTTGAGGAATTTGAAGTAACTAAAGAAGTAGTCTCTATGAATAGTTTGCAAGGAACAACTAACTACAGGTGATAACATTTTCAAAGAAGCTGAGAAACACTAATTCAGCACAACCTGAGGTGCAATCTGTGAAGATGTGTTACAACTGAAATGGTGGTTAAAAAAATATGCATAGAGCAAAAATATATCAGGTTGGGCAAGTTTACAATTAAAATCATATGCTTGTATACTGATTAGACAGCGTACTTGTATGTGTGAAGACATTTCAATGACGAAATATGTAAAATCTCATTTCAAATCAGAAAACACTAAATGGACATCTGCAAATGATTCTGATGATAAAGAATGTTTAGCCCCAATTAAGCAAAATGTTATTCTACCAAAAAGAATACCATTCTTCTCACTAGTAGACCTGTATTATAAAACACTGTACTCATTTATTATTACATCAAGAAAAACTTTGTGGAAATTTGGCTTCTCTCTTTTTATATAAATAACCATGTGATATGTTCAATTCTGATTAGCAAAGTGAAAAAAATTTACTATCTGGCCTTTTACAGAAAAAAGTTTGTCAACCCCTACTGTGGATAGTACATAAAATTAGCCAAAACTTAATTGTCACTCACTATTTGTACAGCCCTAGGAAATATATATATAGAATATTCTTTTCCTTCCAACCCCAGATTGACTCAAGTTCACAATGACAAAAGTTAACTCAGAAACATGTGAAAATCTGATTTGTGGAAAAGTAGTAATCTATATTGGTACTACAATTTAATCCAACACACAAAACACGAAGTATCTGGATGTTTATGTCAATACTAGAGAAAAATAAAAACAAGCCATCTTTCAGATATCAAAAAAACAAAGAAGGCTACCTGTCTGATGAGTCTAAACAAATTTTAGTCTATACATGAGCACATCTGGCTCTCCACTGTTTTTCTTAGGTTATTATTCTTAGGTCTATGATTCTTTAAACAAACAAGATGAGTTATCTCAAGGAAAAGGAAAGGGAGAGAGACTTTAATATTTTTGGAGTTTCCTAATTTCATAACTAAGATTTCTTAATTTTGTTAAGACTCAACTGTATAAATTTCTGAAAGATGCTGTTTTTTAAATAACTTGAAACTGTAAGACTAGAAGTCAACAGGTTAAATAAAACACCCATTAACGTTATATGGACCAGGCAATGAAAAAACCAAGAAGCCAAAATTTCCTAAAACTTAATATTGGTAATAAATAGTACACAGTTAATTAAAAAAATACAGAAAAGCACAAAGCCCAAACCAAAGAAAATCACACTTGGCTAATATTAAGCAGTTAATATTCTGAATAGTAGTAACATGAAAGGACCAAGTCCACTTATGAAGGAACAGATCAATAAACAGTTCTGAAAATAATTTCTAAAAACTGAAAACTCAGTAGGATTGAAAGGCTTTAAGAATGCAAAGCTTTCAAAGAAGGCAAAAATTTCTGATAAGTTCTGACATTTGAAGGACAGGAACCAAAGATAACAGAAAAATCACATACCAAGGACTGTTACCAGAATGGCAGAAAGTCTTAAAAATAGTGTCAGAGGTTAAAGCCCACAAGGAACAGAAACTTTCAAAAGTATGGGAAAGAGCTTTTAAATGGCTTTGGAAAACAAACCTGAAATAAGAATGAGATCTTTTACTAAGCCTCTGGTACAGATGGTATATTAATAGAAGATGGTAGGTAAGAGTCACTCAACTTCTATCTTATTCAGCAAGGAGAATCATCTTCTAACTGGAAGTAGTGGAAAAAACCAAGTTTCTCAAAGGAAAAAAAAAATCAAAATCCAAACTGCAAAATTTCCAATCTTTGAGAAATCAGAGAACAGGGGATACCAGATGATCTAATCTGCAAAGAAAGTGACGTCTATAAGCTATAACACAGCAAAATCTGGCACAAAACCTGGGGGTGGGGGGTGGGGGCGGGCGGGAGGCGGGGCAGGTGCGCATGGAATTCTGCTATAGACTATCAGATATATTGCAAACATGTAGAAAAACATGTTCACCAGAAGTGGAATTCACTGTCAAATTAATCTCATTTGCATTACATAGTCTTCTTTCACATAGAACTTGCTTTACAAGATTCTCACATTAAAATCACCCGAGGAGCTTTCTCTGGGGCCAATCAGACAGCGACACTTTAAAAATTCTGCAGGTAATCCCACTGCACAGTCAAGGTTGAGAAACTTTTTGATAGAGGCATCAGGATAATACTGCTGAAACGTCTGGCTTGGTTTTTGTACAGTCTGAAAAGTTTTTGCATCCTGTTTTGTGGAGAAATATAGGCTAGATCCATGCTTCTCAAACTTCAACATACAAATGAACCACCTGGAAATCTTGTAAAAATACAGGCTCTGATTCAGTAGATTGGGGGTGAGGCCTGAGAGCATGCATTTTAAATAAGCCTTCACGTAATGCTGACGCTGCTAATCCTAGAATCAGTTTGAGGAGCAAGGAGCTTGATGACAACACAATTTAACAGATTCACAGTTGCTGAATACCACTCTCAAAGATTATGGAGCAATGTTAACCTGCAGAGAGCCCAGTCTTAAGCATTTTGAAAAGAACCAAGTCAAAAATCCTGAATTCACAGTGGGCTGTGAGGATGAGTGGAAATCAACAAAAATGATGGTAAATGTGCTGCTTTAAACACTTTAAGGGTTATCAAGCTGATGGGGAGAGGGGGACCTGTCCTGGCAACATGAAGATGACCTGAAGTTTTTAGTTAACAAAAGCTCAGTTAAAAGCATGTTTGAGCTGACCGTTAAGAAACCTTGGAGTCAAAGGTTGACAAACCTTTCCTAGGTCACAGTATTCAGACAAAAATAGGTAGTAGTGTCAATGCTACTTGCTGTTCAGACTATATGTACAGTATTTGAAACATTAAAAATACATCCAAAAGGGCACTGACAAACACAAGAAAATATCTAGAGTGACTAAGATGGTGATAAGCCAGGGTATATCAGAAAATAAATGGCTGAATTACTTGAAAATGTCTAACCCAAAGACAACACTAAAAATGGACACGATTACCACCTTCAAATATTTGGAGTTATAACATATAAGAGAGCAAACCACAGGGTCAAATTAGAGCCAAGAGTTGGAAGAAATATGAAGCAAATAATTCTGTCTTTTAATAGTCAAACAAATAAGACTGTCCAAAAGTAGAGATGCAACCAGTCTCTTGAAGTAAGCTACTACCAATTTCTGGAAGTATTCAAGTAGAGGCTAGATATTAGGTAGGAGTTTGAACAGACTGATTTCAGAAGATCCTTTGGACTAAAATGTCATTAAGGATAGACAGTCCCTTGGTTTCCTTATTCTGGGTCTGCTGCTGCTAAGTCGCTTCAGTTGTGTCCAACTCCACGTGACTCCATAGACGGCAGCCCACCAGGCTCCCCCGTCCCTGGGATTCTCCAGGCAAGAACACTGGAGCGGGCTGCCATTTCCTTCTCCAATGCATGAAAGCGAAAAGTCAAAGTGAAGTCACTCAGTCGTGGCCAACTTCGCAACCCCATGGACTGCAGCCTACCAGGCTTCTCCATCCATGGGATTTTCCAGGCAAGAGTACTGGAGTGGGGTGACATTGCCTTCTCCAATTCTGGGTCTAGGGTCATACTAAGCCACGTATTCCCACTGACACAATTTTGTTATAACATTTTCTTAACAAGACCAATCTACTTATATTGCCCCATCCTTTCTCTCCAACACATCTTGTACCTTACTACCTTCACACTTCTAATGCTCTCCTTCAGCCCTCCGTTTAATCTCTCCACAATTTCACTCACCCCTCAAGGTTCAATGAAATCTTACCACCTAAGAAGCTATTACTGACTACCTCCGGTAGCAATTTTTTTCAACTGTCTCTGCCCACAGCATTTGCCTGTGCCACTAGTGTTACTGCCTGCCTCACAAGGTCTTCTATATTTTTTAAATACTAATTTTCAGTTCAGTTCAGTCACTCAGTCGTGTCCGACTCTGCAACCCCATGAATCGCAGCACGCCAGGCCTCCCTGTCCATCACCATCTCCCCGGAGTTCACTCAGACTCACGTCCATCGAGTCTGTGATGCCATCCAGCCATCTCATCCTTGGTCGTCCCTCTTCTCCTCCTGCCCCCAATCCCTCCCAGCATCAGAGTCTTTTCCAATGAGTCAACTCTTCGCATGAGGTGGCCAAAGTACTGGAGTTTCAGCTTTCGCATCATTCCTTCCAAAGAAATTCCAGGGCTGATCTCCTTCAGAATGGACTGGCTGGATCTCCTTGCAGTCCAAGGGACTCTCAAGAGTCTTCTCTAGCACCACAGTTCAAAAGCATCAATTCTTCGGTGCTCAGCCTTCTTCACAGTGCAACTCTTACATCCATACATGAGCAAAGGAAAAACCATAGCCTTGACTAGACGGACCTTAGTCGGCAAAGTAATGTCTCTGCTTTTGAATATACTATCTAGGTTGGTCATAACTTTTCTTCCAAGGAGTAAGGGTCTTTAATTTCATGGCTGCAGTCATCATCTGCAGTGATTTTGGAGGCCCCCAAAATAAAGTCTGACACTGTTTCCACTGTTTCCCCATCTATTTGCCATGAAGTGATGGGACCGGATGCCATGATCTTCATTTTCTGAATGTTGAGCTTTAAGCCAACTTTTTCACTCTCCACTTTCAGTTTCAATATCTTATTTACCCAACAGATCCAAAAGATCATTTCAACATATTATCAATATAAAAAATATTGAGATGTATTATATTATTTTTTAAAATTCTAAGTCTCAGAAATTTGGTATGTATTTTATACTTACAGCACATCTCAAATTGGATGCTAAATTTTCAATGGTTACAGTGAAATACAGTCCTAATGAAACAAAAAAGCCATCTTTAATGTAAAAATTTACATTGTTTATTAGGTTAATTAAAATGAAAGAAAATTAAAAGTTCAGTTCCAGTTAATGACATTTCAACTGTCCAGTAGCCACATGTGCTTAGAGGTTACCTTATTGGACAATGCATGCAGCTTTAAAGAATTTGTTCGTAAGCTAGAGAAACTCCACATATGGAAACAGCTCTAAAGTGTTCCCAATATATTGTTTCTGCTCTATAAACCCACTATTTATGAATCCCCTTTACACTTTTCAAAAGTAAAATAATAACGGTGAGGGTGAGGTGAGTGTTAGTCACTCAGTCATATCCGATTCTCTGTGACTCCATGGATTGGAGTCACAGGCTCCCTCAGTCCACGGGATTTTCCAGGCAAGAATACTAGAGTGGGTTGCCATTCCCTTCTCTAGGGGATCTTGCATTGCAAACAGACTCTCTTTACCATCTGAGCCACTAGAGAAGATAATGGTGAATACTCTAGAAAAACACATGGAATAGACGATTCTCAATTACAATCACCAATCTTCAAATTCACCCTTGACCTAGAAATTCTAATATTTCCTACATGGAAACTAGGGACCAAAAATAAAAAAAAATCATACCTCTATTCAAAACCCTCTCAACACTGTGATTTTGGAGACTGCTAAATCCTAAATAGCTCCTGCCTTATGAGTTTAGAAGTTGGGTTATTCTATTCAAGAGGGATTTTTATTTTGGTTTATTTTTTAATTCAAAATTTTAACAATGAGACACAGAAAGTAACATGTAAACAAATCCAAATTACTATTACTTCCATAGTAACATGCTGCTCTCCCTTCCCCCTGCCTACCCCAAAGAAAATAAAGGAAATTATTTTCCCCACATGGCATCCTTGCAACACACTCATTTATTTCAAAATTGCAATCAAACTGGCAAGGCTTCATTAAACAGAATACACCATGTTTTTTGCTAAGGTATAGATTTCCATTTAAAATGCTGTTCATTTCTTGCAGTTGATTAAGGCACAGGGAGAGAAAAAGCCTATTTGCTTCCCTACTTTTGCCCAAAGCATTCATTCCTTCTGCTTTATTCTGCATTTGCCTGGGTTGGGAATGGAAGTCAAGAGATTCCAGCACTGGCAAGACAGATGTTACAGCTTTAGAGAGTTACAGCTTTAACACCTGCCAAGGTCCACTGGACTAGAAGTTAATTACATTTTGGAAAAAAAAAAAGGAAATCTTCAATGTAAGCAATGCCTTCAAACGCCTTGTAAAATCATCTTATGAACATACACCCAGTGAGTCTGGTCTCATTTTAAAGCAGTGCCTTCACTACCTATGCGGTAAAAAAATGAAAAAAAAAAAAAAGTAATAATTCTAAATCACAAGTTAAAACATGCCAAAGATGTCAGGAAACTGCAGTTCAAATAATCTAATACAGATCTCTCTCCATTTTGGTGTGAAAAGATCATGTTAATAAAATGGGTCTACCATTTATAGATTCTACTCTGTGGTGAATAACAGTGTGGCACATTTCCAGTCTAAATTAGGTATGAGAAAAAAAGAATCCCCATACCCTCTGGGCTCCTTCTATCATAATAAATGAGAAAATTTTAAATGTTTTCATTCAGTTACCTTATACTGAGTTATAATATTCATGCACACAGTCAGAAATTTTGAATTAAATATACAGTTATCAGTCAACTTTAAACTTAAATATTTTTATGAAAACTTAACCAATAAAACTTAAGAGAAAAAATGTGCAACTGTTCTTAAATCACTTAGGTCTCTTCCTAGTTAAAAGCAATATCCATTGCTCTATTCATACAGCCCTTTCACCTATATTTCATTTAAGCCTTCCAACAATTCTATGAAGTAGGAATCACAAACTCTATTTTACAGATAAGAAACAGAAGCACAGAGAGAGGAAGTGATTTACCAAAGGCCATGAGGCTAGTAAATGGTAAGAGCCAGCAATTAAATCCAGGTCTCCTGATTCCAAATCCAGTCAACTATTCAATAAATGGTCAACTGCCTCCCAATTATATCCCAAGACCATATACCTTAAAAATACATTCCTTCAATCCTCACAGGCATGTCCAATGTATTCAGCCTCACTATCAGCTTTTTAGTTGATGTTTGGGGCTTCCTGGTGGTTCAGAGGGTGAAGAGTCTTTCTGTGATGTCAGAGACCTGGGTTTGATCCCTAGGTTGGGAAGATCCTCTGGAGAAGGAAATGGCAACCCACTCCAGTATTCTTGCCTGAGGCATGGACAGAGGAGCCTGGCAGGCTACAGTCCATAGGGTCACAAAGAGTTGGACATGACTGAGCAACTTCGTTTCATGTTCACTTCTGGTATGAAAACTTCCAAAATGACAAAACATCTTTATAAGAAGTATGAACCCAGCAGGGCTTCTTTTTAAACAAGTCAACTTTTAGTATTTTTGTTTTAAATACAGTTGCCCCTCAGATGCATAGCATATTTTATTAACCTTATTTCTTTCAGGGTACTGTGTGCCAATACAGCCAAATCCATTCCTGGAAAGTAAGTAGCCAAATTAGAAAATCTGCCCAGTCATTTCAAAAACTGCGCATCTGGTCAGTAACTGTATGACTGTGTCAAGTAAATTTAATTCCGGGGAGGAAAAGCCAGCAAGAAAACCAAACTTGACATTTATTCTATAATTAGGGAATTTAAAGCAGATTTTATTCACCTTGAGAATTTTAAAGCATTTTTAATGATTTCAATTCTTCTACAGTAATTATCATATATTAATATAAATTATGCACATTACTATGTTTCTGACCACTGCTATAAGTATTTAATTCTCCTAACCCACGTACACTAATCTTTAAAATATGTATTTCTGTTATGATGTTAGGGCAAAAAGTCACTTAAAACATACTGTTCAGTATTAATGGGTCAGGAGACCTGGTGCTAAATATAAGCACACATACTATATATTCAATGGACATACTCCATCAATTAAGATTTAAGGCACCAAAATATAGAGTTAAAAAAACAACAGACATAAAAAAATGAATTCTGAAATTCAAAAGGTTGTATGAGTATCAATTTTAAAATAAACCACATCTATTAAGTCTGGAAGAAATCACTTCTTTTTAAAACTCAGAAAGTACAGGAGGGAGGAATCAAGATAACCTAATGTCAACCAACTACTGAAGTTATCTAGGGCATTGTCACCTTTTGGATGTGTTCAAACAAGCTCCAAAATTCAATAGTGTCCTAAAGTACAACACGCCAAAAAACAAACAAACAAACAAACATAGGTATCAACATAAAAATGTGTCATACTGAAAAAGGGCAGGCATTATTCTGTTTGCAACAGTTTCTTTCTTCATTAAGAACCTCATGGAGCCTATGAGAATTAATGACAGGCAAGTCTTGTGTATAAAGAAAATGTCAGGTCAATAATACCATCATCAAAATGAAAAATACTTAATATAGTTAAAAACAACAAAAAAGCCAAGTCACAAAGAACTACTGAATTTGAGGTCTGGATATAAAATACCATTGTATATGTAGTTACCAGAAGTGTTGGGAATTTTTCCTATACAGAATGATTAAAACTTTACAGCATTTACAGCCAACAAATCAAAGGTTGACTGAGTAGCAGGGTGGAATTCAGCTCTGTGAAAATGAAAAAGGAGAAGATACTAGGTTCTAGTCTTGGCTGTAAAATTAACTATGTGAATTTGGCCAATTATTTAACCTTTTGCATCTCAGGATCTCCATCTGTATTAGTGTACTGGATTAAGCTATTTACAAGACACCTTTCCAATTCTAAGAATCCAGACTATGATATAACCCACATCACATTACAATATAGGTTGGAAAAATAAAGGTCAAGAAACATGAATAACTAGGAAGTAAGCTTAAAAGCTGTGCTTTTCTCACTGCTATTTCACTTGTACACTTCTCTCTCTTTTTATGACTATCTTATATTTAAAAAAACAAATACAAAGCATTCCTCTTTAAAAAATAAGGTAGGGTTTATGTTTCACTGCCTTACTGCACAGTACCTCTCACCACCCACACAATTTATTTCCATTATTGGCCTATTGGAGGATGGTACTAGAACTTCTGCCACTGCTGATACTACTAGAGCAGGATGAGATTATAAAATATCTGCATGGCAACGTTAGCTTAGCCTCACTTGTATTCTATCTTTATCACTTGAAAAGGACATCAGGGGAAAAAAAAAGGATTCAGCATGTGTTTAATCTCTAGGCAGGAATTCTGCAGCTCACAAACAATTCTAATGACAATAACCTTCTAAAACAGCTAAATTAAAAGAATATTAAGAACGTCAACAAATCAAAGGATGGAGACCAAGCCAAATGCTGCCAATTCACAGGAACAAGTTAGTTTAAAAAGGAACCCATTATGACATTTCAATTCACTCAACTACTTAAGACGGAATTTAATCTTTGATTACCCAGTTCATGTTCTTTTAGTATCAAGCTATGCCACTAAATTAGCATTTGGTCTTATGCACACTAACTCAATTCTGATTTCTCATTATTTGCAAGAAGTCAATGACTCAAAAACCCAAAAGGCTCATGCGCTTATTTTTAAAATGTTTTAATGTAAAAGTCATTGATTACTGGCAATTCTGGTGTTAGTAAATAAGTACTATTTTTTAAGGTAGAAGTTTTCCACCAAAAATGAACTATTTTAAAATCATGTGACTGAAAAATATCTACATAAATGACTCCTATATTGTCTGAGGAAAATAATTTTGTGTTACAGAAACAAACACACTGAAAACTGTGATTTCTGAACCAGAGCTCCTACAGAGAAATGATGACAAAGGTGACCATATATACCCAGTTTGTCCAAATGAGTAGCAGTCTACAACTGCTGTCCTATAGTGATTATTAATATGGCCTTCTTTCACTCTTAAAAGTGTCCCAGTTTGGATAAATTATAAGGTGACCTCAAACGTAACTGACACTAACAGGAACTTTGGTCAATACAAAATGAAAAATGTAATTACGAGTTAAAGCCTTTCTTCACACAATCAAATGTAGAGCAAGAGGAAAGAAACCATTTTTCATTTCAGGAAAATCTGAAAACACTGAACACAAATATCTCCTTCCCAGCACAGAATGGATCATGTTCATCATCATGCAAATGCTGTAACAGCAGTGCAAACTGCTGCTGTGAAAATTATTGCAGTAAGTCCACAAATCTATATACACACACGTACTATCTACAGATATTAGTCTTCCAAACATATGTATGTGATATTTTGACTAATGAAATTAAACCCTTGAATTGAAGCACTAAAATACAAGAATTTGTTGTTCAGTCTCTAAGTCGCGTCCGACTCTTTTGCAACCCCATGGACTGCAGCCCGCCAGGATCCTCTGTCCATGGGATTTCCAAGGCAAGAATACTCAAGTGGGCATTTCCTTCTCCAGGGGATCTTCCTGACCCAGGCACTGAACCACTTCTTCACTGGCAGGCAGATTTTTTTTTTTTTTTTTTTTTTTAACCACTGAGCCACCAGGGAAACCCAAAATATAAGACTATGTACAGCAAAAACATCAAGTATCTACTTCAGGAGCAAAACCTCAAGTTCACAAATATACTCCCAAACTGTTTAAGATCGTCAAGATTTTTACCTCTAAAATAAATTGCTTTATTATCTAGGAAACTTCTATTTCAAAAATATGAAAGAAAAAAATAGAAGTGTTACTGCTTTCTTACACAAAATGTCAAAGGATCTTTTAAAAATACTGGATACTTTTAAAAATCAATGTGCTATAAGGTTTGAAAATGTCTGTATAACCAAGAAATGTTATGGAAATAGATTTACAAAAGAAAAACATGTTGCAGTCCTAGGCACTGGCCCCAAATTCTACCATCTCATTTGTCTGGTTTTGACAGAGGACTTTTCATGTTCTAATTTGTTATCCACTCTATGGTAAATCAAGGGACCAGGAGGTTGGTGAGTGGTTTGCTATTTCCCAATCCACTAGGGCTACAGAAAAAGTAATACACACATTGTAATTTGATAAATACAAATGTCCCATTTGATCTACTGTATATAAGGCCTCACTACATGTTCACTAACATGAAAAATATATCCAACCAGCCTAACACTTCTAGATATCACTTCATTATTAAGCTACTTCTTAAAACCACTTCTAACAAGAACCCTGACAGACTGAAAGAGTGCAATCGTTAGATAAGTCTCACTTGCATCAAAGCAAATTTCCTTCCAGTGTTAACAGAAGTTTTTGCTGCAACTTAACCTATATATTTTTTTTAAATTACAACCTTTCATTTTCTTTGCATTTCTAATAACAAGTCTAAGGACATAAAAGTTTACTGACTTTGGCATCAGACAGACCTTGGTTAAAATGGGGGCTCCCACCACTTATTAGCTTTTTGAGAACAAATTATCTAATAGAGAACAAATTACCTAATCTCTCCTCTGAGTCTCAGTTACTCTGTAAAACAGGTAACATCCTCATGAAGCTTGGCTGTAAGGATTACAAAGTCACACATGTGAAGCACAGGACCTAGCACATAAGTATTCAATACAATTAATTATGAATTTAGGCTAATTACCCATCCTAATTTGCATGGGACAATCCTGGTTTCCACCTGTTGTCCAGGAAAATAATGTTCCTTTTTCTCTTAAAAGCATCCTAGCTAGGGCAATAAATTATGTGGTTACCTTAACAACGATGATGAAAGAGGTTGATATCAATTAGAGTGTTATATGACTTTTTGGATCTTGAAGCAAAAATACCAAATGTCACACAAAATAACTTGAGATTATATTTCTGTAATATTTTCTACTGTTAGTTCATTTAGTTATTTAATAAACATTTAAATACTATTTATTTATACTCATCCCATTCCAACGGTGATTAAAGGAAGCAAATTTCTATTTTGTTCTTTCTGTTCTATACAGGTACTGGTAAATTTCAAACATTATTTTAAAAGAAGAAAATTGACAGAGCACTAATGAGGTTCCAGCTACTCAGAAACACTACCCTTTGAATTCCCAGTGAAAAACACCCATTCTGACCATTAAGAATGCCCGACACCAACTAACATATATCAAAGAAGCCTATTCAATTACAGGGCCCCCAAAACAGAATAAATATTTTAAAACATGCATTCTACACATAAATCATCAGGAGACGCAACAAAAAAATAAAATTACCTGACTGTTATGACATAGTATTGTATACAATAAACTGGATTTTAGTTTTCTTCACTCTCTGCTCTAGAAAAAAAAAGAATCCATTATTCTTCCTCTTTTATAAGATAGACATTTTCTTTGAAACAGACACATCCTAAAAATTACATATCCTATGTATTTTAGATACACACCCACCATAATTCAACCTAATTCCACATTAGTATTAGGATATTTGGGGAGACTAAGGTCAGAGGGAACCTAACAATCTTATATGTTAGATAGAAGATATCTTTTAAAGGCTAACAGCCCATCTACCTTTTAATATAAACTTACTTAAAATGGGCTTTTACGCCTCAGATCAGTCATTATTTTCAGATTCTCACAGTTACTTTCAAGAACTTATTTGGTACGTTACACTAGCCTAAGGCAGGAACTAAAGTATGAAAAATCATCAGGACATCTTAGGCTAAAGAAAAACACTTTTTCAGTAAGAGAAAAGTATCCTAAAATAAAATTTTAAAAATATTTAGATTGGTCTTCCTAGGTATTTTATTTCTACAACTTAGAAAACTGATTCTGGGGCAGTGATAACTGTGCCAGCCTGCTCTCAAGTCATCCAGGACGGACATAATGTACCTGATGGGGTGATAAGTGTATTTTGTCTTCAATAATGACACGAATTCTAAAAAAATGATTAGTAGTAGTTTATTTCTTCCTCCTTTCAATCATCCAAAGCCATTGCGGTTAATTCTGATTCAGGAAATGCGGACTCCTTATTTCCAGCCAAAAAATAATTATTGTGGGGCCTTGCTAAGACTGAATGACAACCTAATATAAATGCTTCCTCTTTCTGCAAAACGAAACAACGACCTAAATAGACAAGTCTGCTAGGCCTCAGATTCCCGGACTAACCTGTGGAATAAGTATGGTGAAACTGTCTAGGGAAGGAACGTGGCTGTCTCCTCCATCTTGAAATTAATCAGCATAAGGGAAAAAGGGACGGAGTATTCAGGAAGCAGAAGCCCAACCGGTTAATACTAGTTACTAAAGCTATGGCGTACGTGGCAGGTACCGCCCGCAGAAGCCGAGACCCTCAGGCATTTTTTGAGGGGGGAGGGGTTGGGTTGTGCACGGATTGAACGGAAATTAACTTCAAAATCATTTGGCCCAATTCCCACCCTCAGCCAGGAAAAACAACAAACACGCAACGGCTTTTCCCCTCTCTTTGGGGGAATCCGTGCAATGGTATCCGGCAAAGGATACGCCAGGGTTATTCAAGCAGGGGAGTAAACCACATTTGTCTTAGATCCTCCGGGAAGATGTCACCGTGGCCTCAGGGGGCGCCTAATTGATAGTGCCCTGCAGAAGCAGAAGGCTCAGAATGGGGTTTTGCAAATTCTGGGAAATATAAAGGCCCAAGAGTTCCCAGCATCTAACTTAGAGCAGCCTGATTTTTTTTCCCCATTTCCTAAACCCAAGCCCGCCATGTAAAAGAGAGGGGGAGGAGGAGGAGGCGAAGGAAGTCTTCAGAGAGGAGAGGAAAACCTGAGACGATCAAAGATTCTCATGCCTGAGGCCAACACTCGAAAATCGCCTCCCCAAATTCTTAAGGTTCTGGAGGGCCCCAGCTGCGGCTCGCGCGGCCACGGAGAGGAAGTACTACCTACCTCCTTCCCCTTCTTCAAAAAGCCTGTCGACTATACACCCAGCTAAAATGGCAGCGGAGATTACGCCACGGAGCCCCCGCAGCAACCGGTGCCTGGGGTCCGGAGGCGGCGTTGAGCCTCCGCCACGATGCACCAGTCAGGCCATTTTGAGAGAAAGCAGCAGATGGGGCTTCGCTGTCTTCCTCTCGCTCTCCATCCGCTTCCCAAGGCTTCACTTACTCGGTTTTGGTGTCGGGATCCGACTCGGTCGGTTCGGCCGCCGCCGCCGCCGCCACCGCCGCCGGGGCTCCTGCGCGCCTCCCTGCCGCAGCTCAAGCCCGCCTCCGATGAGTCGCTGGTCGAGACCCGCCTCTAGCCCAGCGCCTGCTCGGAGACGTTGCTCAGGCAGCCATTATCTTCCCCATTGTTACCAAGCAGCGACAGGAAATGCCTGCCCACAACAGGAAGTGATGATGCCGCGTCCTGGCCCCGCAGCCGCAGCCGATTATCCAGTCCCAGCCGATTGTCCAATCCCAAGCGATTCCTAGAAAAACTCTCAGTGAGAGGAGGAGGTGGCCGGCTGACGACGCGGCAGGGCGGGCCGCGGCCTGAAAAGGAAAGCTGCCGTGCCGCCCACCATGTGACAGGCCCCACCCTCCTCCGCCATTTTGAATTGTGGCGAGAAATTCTGAGAACTGTGAGAACCTTTCCCATTTTGAAAACTGGAGGACGTCACCGTATGACTGCTGGAAGCCGTTTTCAGAGAGTGAGAAACGCGATATTAGTCTAACCTGACGTCGATTCACACAGTCAGGATCGGTTAATACAGCATACTACTTTTATTCAAATACATTTATCGAATGCCAACTGTAGGTGTCAGACACTAGTATAGATGTTGGGAATACAGCGCAAATTAAAGCAGACCAAAATCCCAGTTCTTGTGTATCTTTATATTCTTGGGGGAGGGACAATATATATATAGTACATAAAATTAATGATAAATGCTAGGGAGAAAAATAAGGCGAGGGAAGGTGGCGGCAAATGGGAATTGCAGTTTTAAAAAGAGTGGTCCGAGGTGGCCTCTCTCAGACGGTAATTCTAAAATTCTTGAGAAGGGGCGGTGTTTGTAAAAGGGTGGGAAAATCTGATAACGTTGGAATTTAAGGGCGGTTAAGGAAGGCCTTTCTTAGATAGTAATGCATGAAAGAAGGTACAGTACGAGCTAGCAAGCAACAACTCTCGTTTTCACAGTTAAGAAAAACAACCACATGGGCTTCCCATGTAGCTCAGTCTGTAAATAATCTTTCTGCAATGCAGGAGACCTGGGTTCGATTCCTGGGTCAGGAAGATCCCCTGGAGAAGGAAATTGCAATCCACTCTAGTATCCTTGCCTGGAAAATCCCGTAGACAGAGGAGCCTGGCGGGCTACAGTCCACGGGGTCCCAAGAGTCAGACACGACTTAGCGACTAAACCACCGCCACCACCAAGGAAGGCCTTTCTTGGTTAGTAATGCATGAAAGAAGGTACAGTATGAGCTAGCAAGCAAAAATTCTTATTTTCACAGTTAAGAAAAACAACCACAGTTTTAGGGTGTTATCTCGTTTCTTTTCTCATCTTTCTGCTTTCTGTGTTTTCAGGTAACAGTCCAGCTACACTGGCTTTCTTAGTATTCTTCCAGCGAACTAAACTTGTTCCCACCTCTACAACTTTACTTAGGCTGGCATTTTCTTCATATCTTTGCTCTCATCACCCAAACCTTTTCTCAATTGTCATCTCCCCAGAAAACACTTCCCTAACCACCCTATCTGAAATTACAACTTCCCCCATGCCCTTACTGGGCTTCCCTGGTGGCTTAATGGCAAAGAATCCACCTGCTGACACAGGAGACACATGTTCCATCCCTGGGTCAGGAAGATTCCCTGGAGAAGGAAATGGCAACTGACTCCAGTATTCTTTCTGGGGAAATCTCATGGACGGGGGACTCTGGTGGGCTCCAGTCCATAGGGTCTCAAAGAGCTGGACACGACTTAGCAGCTCAACAACAACATCCCCTTCCCAGCTTAATTTTCTTTAAATAAGTTCATCTGAAAATATTTGTTTATGCCCACCCCCTTAACAGTAAGCCTCTTGTTCACTGTTATACCCCCAACAAGCTCATAGTAGGCCCTCAAATATTATCTGAGAGAGTGCCAGCCTCAGCATGATGGCCATTTCATCAGCCAGACATGTATTTCACTCCAAGCAGTTACAATAATATCCCTCATACTTACCTGCTCAACTTTCAAGCATATTAATATTACCATTTTTGACAGTATGGGAATGTGTCTTAGATACTGTGTTTCTACTCAGCTTTTGTCTTATAGTACATAGTCATATACTAGAACTTTTACCTAGTGTAAAGTGAATTCTTCAGTGGCCAGCAATTGCTGTTAAGCTTGATATTGAGATTATGGCAATAACATTAACCACTCCTTGACATATTGTTGAGACAAACATGGGTTAATGTAAAATATAAAATCATAAAAGAAGTAGAAAACCTAAGTGTATATGTCCATAGCTTTGAGGATGTGGAAGGACTTTCTAAATATGACACAAAATCCACAAAAGGAATTGTTGTTAAATACAACTTCATAAATGAAAGCTTCTGAATATCAACACACGTTAATAAAATTAAAAGACAAATGATACATTGAGAAAAATAATTTCAATATGATAGCTAAGGATTAGTACTGGTTTATAATAAAAGGAAATTGGCAAAAATGCTGCATATATGATAAATATATGATAAGCATGTATGGCTAATATTACTACAGACAGTGCCCAATTTATAATGGTTTGACTTAAACAGTTTTTTCACTTTAAGACAGTATAAAATGATACTTATTCAGTACTTCAAATTTTGAATTTTGATCTTTTTCTGGGTTAGCGATTTGCTAGGCAGTGATATGCTGGTAATGCTGGGCAGCAGCAGTGAGCTGCAGTTCCCAGTCAACCACATCTTGAGGGTAAATAACCCAGATACTGGTAACAACTCTGTACCCACACAATCATTCTGTATTTCAGTATTCAATAAATGACATGAGATATTCATCACTTTATAATAAAATAGACTTTTTGTTAGATGATTTTGCCTAATTGTAGGCTAATGTACATTATCTGAGCATGTTTCAGGTAGTCTAGGTTAAACTATACTGTTGGTAGGTTATGTGCATCAGATGCGTTTTCCACTTAGGATATTTTCTATTTAGGATGGATTTTGGGGGACATAATCCCATCATCAATTGAGGAAGATTGGTAGTCTATGAAGTGCTATTATAAATGCTTTTAGAGGTAAGTGCCCCAATTAAAAAATATGCAAAAGACATGAATTCCGTTCAAAGAAGGAGAAAACATTTGGCTGATAAACAGCAATAATAGTAATCAGAGTGAGTAATCAACCTCATAAGTAATCAGAAATAAAAACAGTGATACCTCCTTTTTGCCTAGCAGAATGTCAAAGATTAAACATTTTATAATATTAAGTGTGGATGCTAAACATTTTATAATATTAAGTGTGGATGAAGAAGGTGTGAAATGGGCACACTTGTATGCTACTGGTACAAATTGATATAACCATTTTAAGTTAATCTGGCAACATGTAGCAGAAGCCTCAACATCCATATTGTTTGACCAACAAGTCCACATACAGAAATTTATTTTAAGGAAAATAAGTGGACAAGTTTGTAAAAATGTACCTACTAAATATATAAAGATGTTAATCTTGATTAATTGTATAGTATTAAAATACTGAAAAATCAGAAAAATAACTATTCAACAATAATTAGTCAAATACAGTATATCCACATAATGGACTACTACATAGCCATTAGAAATGAGTAGCTAAAAAAATGGGTAGATCTGGAAATATGTTTTTAAATAGAAAGGCAATCTATAAAATAGTGCATATTCTATTTTTATATTAAGATACCTGTATATATACATAGAAAAAAGTCTAGAGTATGCATGCAAATAAAATGAAAGGATTATTAGACTTTTGACTTCTTTACCTCTTTCTGTTTTGTCTTGAATATTTACAATATGAATATATTACTTGGTATTGGGAGAGGGGCAATTTTTATTTTGAAAGAAAAGTCTGTTTGAATCTGGAAAAAAAATGAATATCTTCCCAACCACTTATTCCTTCCATGTTTCAACAAGTCTACTCTCTTCTTTCTTTCTTCTCTCTCCCTGTGTATTCTTTCAAGCTTTTTATAAGCCAGAGTGTGCTTACTTCCAACATCTAGGAAATGAATTCTCAAAACAGTTTATCCCATGATGGCGTTCAGTGCCACACT
This sequence comes from Nanger dama, assembly GCA_917880005.1. Classification (NCBI taxonomy): domain Eukaryota; kingdom Metazoa; phylum Chordata; class Mammalia; order Artiodactyla; family Bovidae; genus Nanger; species Nanger dama. The sequence goes on from CAKJTW010000056.1 coordinate 226,174, forward strand.
AGAACCCAAGGAAGCAACCACTGAATAATTCTCTTTGAGTTTCTCTTCAGCCTAATTACATCTCTCTCATGTGCTTTTTACATATGTGTGATGTTCACATAATTTTTATCACTTCCTTAACAGAGAAAAATAAAAGAATATTCCAATTTTCCTTCTGTTTATTTATTCAGCAAAATGTTTTGATCATCTACTATATGATGATCATCTACAGTAGATTGACCATCTGCTATATCTCCCAGATATAAAATGGTGGCTGGGAATAGATCAGTGAATCACAAACCACAAGTCCCTGCCCTTGTGGCAAGACAGATGTTTACCAAATACTTATAAATGTAATGAACATTACAAAGCAGACATGGGTACAATAGGAGGGATACATAAAAGGAACGTTTAACCCAGAGAAGTTGCCATTTTTAGCTGCGACTTGAGCTGAATGAAAAATGATGGTTAAAGAGGGAAGGAAGATAAAGGAGGAGCCCCGAGGGAGGGAATAACCTATACAAATTACCTGGGGTCAGAAAAAGGAGACTAGGAAACTGAAAGAATAGCTTGTTTTCTCTAGAAAATCATTCTATTTTATTTTCTTCATAGCACTCATCACACTGGAATTTATTTTGTCTATTTGCTTATGATGTTTACTGATTGTATTTCTATGTTTATAGTCTGTCAGCCTTCTCACTGGCCCGCTCCCAGTGTAAAGTTCTGCATGGGAACTGAGGCTTAGCCCCACTCCTTCACCACTGTATTTTCCAAGCCTGAAATATGTAATAGACATTCATCAGTATTTCTGGACTGAATCAATGAATTGTTGTGCTGTGCTTAGTTGCTCAGTTGTGTCCAGCTGAGTGGATTGCCATCCCCTCCTTCAGGGAATCTTCCCAACCTGAGGACTGAACCCATGTCTCCCACATTGCAAGCAGATTCTTTACAGTCTAAGCTACCAGGGAAGCCCAAATCAATGAATTAGCTTGTAGTTCAAATTAGAAATTTCGGATCTTATCCTCAGAGCAATGGGAAGTTGTTGAAGAGTTTTAAAAGGATTGCTGCTGCTGCTGCTAAGTCGCTTCAGTCATGTCTGGCTCTATGCGACCCCATAGACGGCAGCGCACCAGCCTCCCTCCTTCCCTGGGATTCTCTAGGCAAGACACTGGAGTGCATTGCCATTTCCTTCTCCAATGCATAAAAGTGAAAGTGAAGTCGCTCAGTCATGTCTGACTCTTCGCGACCCCTGGACCTCAGCCTACCAGGCCCTCCGTCCATGGGATTTTTCAGGCAAGAGTATTGGAGTGGGGTGCCATTGCCTTCTCCGTTAAAAGGATTACTTAAAAGCAATCTTTCTGGCTGCTATGTGTTCTTTTTTTTTTTTTTTTTCGTTTTCTTTATAGTGGATTTATTTACTATTTAAAGAGTCCAAACTCCTTTATTTTTAAGAAATTCAACAGGTTTTGTGGCATCCTCCCAAATATGTATTTATTTAGTTTGGATACTTCCTCTAATGTCTTTGTTAAAATTTGCACAGGAATTACTAAACAAAATCAATTAACCAGAAAACCAATATCTGCTTCTTAGCACTTCCATTTTGCTTAAGTTCATTCCTTTAGGAGTTCATAATAATATTCAAAACATGGATGGATTTTAAATGTTTTCTTCAGTTTGCCCTGTGAAAGGGGCAACAGGATAGGAAGAGACAGCTGAGCTCATTCATTCATTTATTCACTGATTCAGTTAAGTCTTTCATTCAACAGTATTTGTTGTGTGCCATGGCACTGTGCTAGGTCTTGGGGCTACAGATATAAAAGATACAGTCTCTGTCTTGAGGAAGTTCACAATCTAGAAGAAAGGCATCCTGGGAGGATATATTTCACCTGCAGCCATTTTATGCCAATATATGGAAGCTAAAGCTTATGTGTTGGTTCCATTATAGGGGCCCCAGCACCACTTTTTAGGAAGTCAGCCACAAGTTTGTATTTATAGAGTGTTTGAGGTCTTAAAAATAAATGAAAGAGAGTAAAGCACAAAAAGTGTAAGAGTAAATCCCCTTTATTCCTTACCATCTGTGGAAGATATTTTTAACCTAAAAACCTTAAGAACATATTGTATATTCGCCTTAGACTGGTTAAAAAGATTACAATTGGTTTCATTCGTAGCAACACAATGCCATGTTTATACCAGCACTGCTATTTAAGGCCTAGTTGCTCTAAAACTCAGTTCATCTCTTTGAAAAGGTATATAGTGATGTGTATGATTTCTCCAACCAATACCCTGTAAGTTAATTAACTAAGGTTGCTCTCCTCCAGTAAAATATAAGAAAAAAATAAGTGTTCTTGCAAATATTCAAACATAGTAGAAATAAAATATGTACTGATGCCTGGTTAATTACATTAGTAGTGGGGTAACTCAGTAGATTCACTGTCATATCTTTTTTCCCCAGCTATTACAGCAACAATTAAAGAGTTCCCTTTCCATTCTATGCTTATGGGGATATAGAAAATAACCTGCCTAAGGAAGCAATATCAAGCACCTTATGTACTGAAACAGCAATGTTTAAGATGTTCTGGTTTAGAAAGCACAGGACAGTTTTCCAGCTTATGCCAGAAACAACCAGGAAGTGATCTTCCTGTAACAAATCAAGTGCAATATAGCAGAGAGAAGACAGAAAGCTTGGATTTAGAGAAGAAATACTCATTTTATCTCCAATTATTAATCTATTTTAATAAATGTCACTTATTTAAAATGGCAAATAACTAAATGTTTTAAATAGATTAAGCTGACTATGCACTTTCTCTGGCATCAGGCACCTTTATACCAAGTTTCTGTTTAGAGAGATGACTCTGTCCATGCTTATCTCTGTCCTCTTCAGTCATCATGAAAGCTTCAAGCTCATCTGGTCCCACACCCATTTAAACTTTCATTTCCATAGAGATCAGTTGTAAATACACTTCTACTACCACCTGTTCAATTTTACAGCCTCTCAACATTTTCCACTGGAGAAGGCAATGGCAACCCACTCCAGTACTTTTGCCTGGAAAATCCCATGGATGGAGGAGCCTGGTAGGCTGCAGTCCATGTGTTCGCCAAGAGTCGGACATGACTGAGTGACTTCACTTTCACTTTTTAGTTTCATGCATTGGAGGAGGAAATGGCAACCCACTCCAGTGTTCTTGCCTGGAGAATCTCAGGGACGGGTAGCCTGGTGGGGTCTCACAGAGTCGGATACGACTGAAGCGACTGAAGCGACTTAGCAGCAGCAGCAGCAGCAACACTTTCCACGGAGCCCTCTGGGACTGCACACTCAATACTAACACACTCCCCTGCTTTCTCAGTCTATTCATAGAAAGATCTCTCCTCAGCACTTTGAAAAGTGCCAGCTTCCAAAGACCTCCTTCCTCTCCCCTCAGACTCACTGAGAAATGAAAAGGCAAGTGCAGACTTGTTTTTCCTCACAAAGCCTTTATATCTCAAACCCAGAAGGAGAGTTGGGAGGAGCACTTAGATAAAATACAGATTCCTAGGCCTCACTCTAATAATCTAATTCAGAAATTTTAAGATAGAACCCAAGAATCTTCATTTTATTTTATTTTGCATTTTTTAATTTATTAGTATTTTTTTATTAGAATTTATAACTACTCTAATAATTGTGTTAGTTACTGCTATACAGCAAAGTGAATCAACTATATATACATATATCCCCTCTTTTTTAAATTTCCTTCCTATTTAGGTCACCACAGAGCGTTACGTAGAGTTCAGTAGGTTCTCATTAGTTATCTATCTTATATTAATACATAGTAGTGTATATACCCACTCCAGTGTTCTTGCCTGGAGAATCCCAGGGATGGAGGAGCCTGGTAGGCTGCCATCTATGGGGTCGCACAGAGTTGGACACGACTGAAGTGAGTTAGCAGCAGCAGCAGTGTATATATGTCAATCCCAATCTCCTAATTCATCCTACCCCACCTTCCCCTTGATATCCATATGTTTGTTCTCTACATCTGTGTCTCTATTTCTGTTTTGCAAATAAGTTCATCTATATCATTTTTCTAGATTCCACATATAAGTGACATTATATTTGTTTTTCTCTTTCTGACTTACTTCACTCTGTATGACAGTCTCTGGGTCCATCCACATCTCTGCAAATGGCACAATTTCATTCCTTTTTATGGCTGAGTAATATTCCATTATACGTATATGTGTGTATATATATATATGTATATATATATGACATCTTTATCCAAGGAATTTTCATTTTAAAGAAACTCTCTAGGAAATTCAGATGCAGGTTATCTGCAGAGAAGTGTTTGGAAGATGGGCTTTTAACACAATACTGTGTCCCTAATGTGTGCCAAGAACATTATGCACATTATCTCATTTAACTTTTACCAAATTAAATCTTAAGAGATGTTACAAGCATTTTATATTTGAGGGAAATGAAGCTTAAAGCAGCAAAACCAGAATTTGCATGAGATCACACAGCTGGTAAATAATGAAGATAGATTTCTACTATGTAAGTGCATGCTGCTTCTAACAACCCAGATCTCCAAGCTCCTAAACCAGAGATCAAGTGAATAACACATTTAAAAATGTGTTCTTAAAGATGATTGAAAAGACAGAAAACATAACTTTGCTGGAAATCATATTCCCCAGAAGGTCTATATATCTTACAATACTAAAGATATTGAATGGGAATGGTCTTTTCAAATAAAAGTTTTCACCTCCCTCCACCCCCGCCCTCACAGATAATTGCAGAAATCAAGTAAAGTCACATATTTCTTTGGCTTTGGTTAATTCCTTGTTTTGTGTGTGTTTGTGGGTTTTGTTTGTTTTTTACTTTTTTGGCAGGACATAAAGCACTTGGAAATACCTACAGAAAGGGTGCAGTTTCTGACTTCAAGAAGGCCTGAACAGTGCTCACCTGCTTCTTTGGTCCAGGGCTTGGTTGAGCAAGAATCCTGAAGTCATAAACAGAATATCAGACTTAGGCAGCAGTGTAGCTTGACTGGTCACTTTCCATTGGTGTAGAGTTGGAATTGTACAGTTTGACTGGTTCATGTTGCCCATTGAGTAAATGTAGTAGAAGTTAGCACAAGGTGAGGTGAGGAACCTAAAAGACACCAATACAATTGGTATTAGCTCTAACCCTGAGCAAAACTTGCCAGACAAACAAGTTCATTTTAGTTTTCCCTTTGGCATTCCTCCCTAACTAAATTTCCAACCATCTATCCCAGGAATCTCATTGTCAGAGTTTAGCGAACTTCAGTTATTTCTAATCATAGTCAAAAGTTTATTATATCCCCTTACTATCAGTGATGTTTTCCTTTAAACTTATCCACCTTTTAAAATGTATGTTTATTTAAAAGATATTTTGTATCACTATTATAAATGGAAAACCAGTGTCACTTGTTATAAATGGAAGAAAATCAGAAAAATCAGTACATAATTAGTAAAACAGTGTTCACCTGAATATCACCTAAGATCATGCTGATTGCACTTAATATTCTGACTAACATAAGCAAGAGAAACGTTGTCTATGGACTGCTATTCCTAGCCTGGAACCCAGTGCTGTCCAGATGCTGTTACTGCATTATGTTCCTTCTTTCCCTTCCAAATTAAGCCAGTTCTATATCTTTCCTTTCAGGGCTCAAGCCTCTAGTGGCGTATTCCAAGGAGATAATTAGCTCAAATTGAATAAACCAATTTATAACATAGGAGAAGGATTAGAAGAGATTCTCTCCAGATAATACATATGGGTTTTAATAAATAACTGTTATCTTTTTCTAGAAACCTATGATTGCCAAATCTCCAAATCACTGGGGCCAGAGCCTACCCTGGTGAGTCTGATTCCAGTAGAACTAGGGTGGAGTCCAGATATTTGTACTTAAAAAACAATCAATTAAACCTCCCCAAGTAATTTGAATGTGCAACCTGTTTGGGAAATTTGGAATAACCAAAAGAGAGGTCTTTTGGGGGAGAAATAACAAGTTGATGGGGAAGATATTTTCATATGGGAGTGCTTGATGATATTTGTCAAATCACAGTGACTACAGACAGGTTAATTCTGTAGACTTCAGTACCTAAGGAAGAATTTAATTGGAATCAAATGAGGTATATTCTTATTACAATGTTTTATTAAGAGAATTTCAAAGTAGTGCCAGATACAAGTTTGGGGTAGGGGGTATAGACAGCCTGAGCCATATGCAAATATTCCAAGTAAATAACTGATAAAGATGGAATTTCAAATCACCTGAATGATAGACTACTTTTTAATCAGTGATTTTGAGATAATTAACTTTGAACAAAATGGTAGAAAAATAATATCTGTATGGATGAAACCATTTTATGTATAAAAATGAAATTCCTGAAAAAAGTGAAATATGCAGTTAGTGAAAGTATACATTGGTCCATCTTTTTTGAAGTAAAATTCGACATTGTATCCCCCAAACCTTACAAATACTTTTACTTAGCAATTCTGCATTTAGAAATTTATCTTGAGGAAATAATCACATAAGTGCACAAAGTTGTAGAATTCTCAGAAAACACTGTTAATAATAATGCAAAACTAGAAACAAAATATTCAGAGATAATATTCAGAGATATGGCTTGGTTACAAAACCTATGGTACACTTGTACAGTGAAATGTATTTCAAGAATGAAATATGATTATGCCTATTTATTGGTATGGAAAGACACATGATATGTTAAAGTATGAAAATCCAGGTTACCAAATACAATATGCTTATTTTAAAATATATATAGTTATATATTCAAAGAAAAAGCCTGGATAGTCTCCGAAATATTAATAGTCTTTGTCTCTGGATAGTGGAGTTAAAAGTAAGTTTTGTTTTTTTAAATATTTTTGGACATTTTCTGAAAAAAAAATGACAAGCACAAATTATTTTTAAAATTAGGAAAAACAATAAAGATATTTCTATTTTTTCACATACCCTTTAGCTTAGCAGTTCCAATCTAGGAATTTTTCGTATAGAAATAATCAGAGATATACACACATGCACAAAAATAACACTCAAAGATTGTTCACTATGGAATTATTCATAATGATTAAAAATTAAAATACCCTCTCTTCAATAATTAGGGTTTTTGGTTTGTTTTTAAAGTTGTTTTAACCATCTTAACTATTTTTAAGTGTATACTTTAGTAGTGTTAAGTATGTTCACATTGTTGTGAATTATGATATTTGTTAATAAATTATGGCATACTTTATGATGAAATATTATTGATGTGGAAAACTGACATAATGTCAGGTAAAAAATTATTTCATAGCAAGGTATGCATAATATGATTCTATTTTGTTTTAAAGACATTTAAAACAATTTTTTATTGAAGTTTTATTGAAGTATTTAACAATGTTATGTTAATTACTGCTGTACAACAAAGTGATTCAGTTAGACACACATACACATACATATTCTTTTTTCTTCTTTTTGGCCATGCCACGTGACGTGTGGGATCTTTCCCAACCAGGGATCAAACCCATGCCCCCTGCATTGGTAACATGAAGTCTTAACTATTGGACCACCAGGGAAGTCCTATACATTTTTAAAAAAATTCTTTTCCATTATGCTTTATCATAAGATATTAACATAGTTCTCTGTGCCATACAGTAGGACCTTGCTGCTTATCCATTCTACATATAAAAGCCTATATCTAACTAACTCCAGCTTCCCACTCCAACCCTCCCATAACCCCCTGCCCCTTGTCAACCACCAGTCTGCTTTCTATGTCTGTGATTTTGTTTCTGTAAAACAAGCTTTTTAAAAGTTTACTTTTTTGGAGAAGTTTTAGTTTCATAGGAAAATCAGGGGAAGATACAAATCTTTCCCATATACCCCCTGTCTGCACACATGGCTAACCTTTCCCACTTCAACATCACTCACCAGAGTGGTACTTTTGTTATAATTGATGAACTGGCACTGACACATCATTATCACCTAAAGTGCATAGTTTACATTAGGATTCACTTCTCATGTTGTACAATCTGTGATTTTGGACAAATGTATAATGACATGTATCCATTGTTATAGCATCATAAAAAGTGTTTTCACTCCCTGAAATTCTTTGTGCTCTGACTTCTTTGTGCTCTATTCATCCCTCCGTCCTTCTCCCTCAACCTCTGGAAACCACTTATCCTGTTATTATCTCCATAGTGTTTCCTTTTCCAGAATATAATATAGTTGGAATCATACCATATGTAGCCTTTAAAGACATTTTATAAGCACAGGAAAAACAAGCCTGGAAGGATATATATTTAAATGTATACATACATATTTCTGGATACTGGCATTACAGGTGATTATTTCTCCAAGTTTTTGCAAGAAACATGTATTACTTTTGTACTCAGAAGGGAAAAAAAGTATGTTATGGAAGAGAAAGAGGTTTTTATCTCTAGAGTAATCAATTTTTGTTCATCTTCCTGTGCATCTCAAATTGTCTATTAGAGTATAACTATCATGTGGGCAGAGATTAGGTGTGTTTTTGGTTTTAATTTCCCTTGGTTCTTCCTGCTATATAGAGTTCTGCATTCAATAAATGTTGACTAACTGCATTCATGCATGTGCATACATATAAGCCCGTGTACCTATGTGGGCATGCATAAATATGCCAACTTCTTTCTCATCAATAATGAGAAAAATAGTGACAGGTTTTTTTTTTGTTTGTTTGTTTAAGTGCCATAGTTCTATTGATGTTTCGCCATATGTTAGGAAAAGAAAATACTTGCCAATCTAAGAGTACAAAGTGACCATTAAAGATTTGGGGGGCATACCAGTGAAGCTTGTCAGTTTTAGCCCAAGCAGTTATTTTTTTAGCGTGTGCTATCTCACTTTGGATAATATTTGCTCTAGTTCCAGTTTTCTATAATTCTACTAATTAGTTTATCTGGGCACTTTATTTGGAGAAGGCAATGGCACCCCACTCCAGTACTCTTGCCTGGGAAAATCCCATGGACGGAGGAGCCTGGTAGGCTGCAGTCCATGGGGTCGCTCACACGAGTGAGCGACTTCACTTTGACTTTTCACTTTCATGCATTGGAGAAGGAATGGCAACCCACTCCAGTATTCTTGCCTAGAGAATCCCAGGGATGGGGGAGCCTGGTAGGCTGCCGTCTATGGGGTCACACAGAGTCAGACACGACTGAAGCGACTTAGCAGCAGCAACAGGGCATTTTATTTGTAATATTTAAATAAAACTCCAACTGGTAAATGGGCTATCTGTACCCACTCTGGGCTCCAAGTTATAAGCAAGTGTTAAATCAGCTGAAGTGATATGGGCTTTGAGCTGTTGGGAGGTTGGTAAGCAGGACTAAATGTCTTTAGTCACATTTCATTTCTCATTGCCAAAACTCCATATTCCATATCAAAACTGAGACAAGAGTACAAAGTTTGTGCTTTACGGTTTCAGCAGGTTCCCAAGAGAGAATTAATATTAAACTTCCTAAAACCACTAAATTATTTTAAAAGATTTCATAAAGTTTTGCAGAATCAGATGGCAGAGCTTAAGGATTTGGACATTTAACCTTAGAAATAGGACAGAATAAAGACCCAGTTTGAGTCCTTGATGATTTGATTTTTTAAAAATAGTTATGGCTGTGTAAGGAAGGCTTGGAATGTGACAGACATTTAAAAGGTAGATTGTGGTTTATCCTTAATTATAGCTGTAGCTGAGCCTAGTACTTGGGTTGGGGCCTAATCATGGCTCAGGCCTTTCCTCAGAGACACAGTTGGTAACTGGGTAGTAGTTCTGCTTTCTTTAATCCTCCGATAGAGAATTATTGATTCTGAAATCTCCTGCAGGATGTTTGTACACAAGGACGTGGTGACTACAGAGGTGGGAGTTTAGAAATCTGGGCAGATGGACCATCTGTGAATTTATACTGCCTCATTACATTAACCCATTAGAGGCTATATCTGACTTACAGCCCAGATACATCTACCTCGGTTTCATGGACTACACTAAAGCCTTTGACTGTGTGGATCATAACAAACTGTGGAAAGCTCTTAAAGAGATGGCAATACCAGACCATCTTACCTGTCCCCTGCGAAACCTGTATGTGGGTAAAGAAGCAACAGTTAGAACCCTGCATGGAACCAACTGATTGGTTCAGGATTGAGAAAGGAGTACGACAGGGCAGTCTGCTGTCACCCCGTTTATTTAACCTATACACTGAGCACATCATAAGAAATGCAGGGCTGGGTGAGTTACAAGCTGGAATCAAGATAGGCGGGAGAAACATCAACAGCTTCAGATAATGCAGATGATATCACTCTCATGGCAGAAAGTGAAGAGGAAATAAAGAGCCTCTGATGAGGGTGAATGAAAAGAGTGAAAGGGCTGGCTTAAAACTAAATATTAAAAAAATCTAACATCATGGCATCTGGCCCCATTACTTCATGGCAAATAGGGATTTGACAAAGTGACAGATTTCCTCTTCTTGGGCTCCTAAAATCACTGCAGAGGGTGACAGCAGCCATGAAATCAGAAGACGATTGCTTCTTGGCAGGAAAGCTATGACAAACCTAGACAGTGTGTTGCCTAGCAGAGACATTACTCTGCTGACAAAAGTCCATATAGTCAAGGCTGTGATCTTTCCAGTGGTCACATACGGTTGTGAGAGCTGGACTGTAAAGATGGCAGAGCGCCGAAGAATTGATGCCTTCAAACTGTGATGCTGGAGAAGACTCCTGAGAGTCCCTTGGACAGCAGGGAGATCAAACCAGTCGATCTTAAGGGAAACCAACCCTGATTACTCATTGGAAGGACTGATATTGAAGCTGAAGCTCCAGTATTTTGGTCACCTGATGTGAACAGCTGACTTATTAGAAAAGTCCCTGATGCTGGGAAAGATTGAGGGCAGAAGAAGAGGTCGTCAGAGGGTGAGAAGGCTGGATGGCATCGCCGATGCAATGGCTATGAACTTGAGCAAACTTCAGGAGATGGTGGCCTGGTGTGCTGCAGTCCATGGGGTCACAGAGAGTTGGACATGACTGGGCAGTTGAACAACAACAGTGTTAACCCATTGGAGGCTGTAGCTGGGGACACCCTAATACCACTGTCTTCTTACATATTTAATGCACTGTCAAGGTATAAAATGTCCCTATGAAAATCCAAAGTGCTACTCAGCAGACCTTATATTCTTTCTATTCATCAGTAAGCCCTATAAGTCTCACACACCCAAAACCTGGCAGTAGGATACCTACACTCAGCAAAGATTTAATAGCAGAGAGCACTAGTGAGGTCTCATGTGACCCAGATGTACTCCTTTTTCAAATTAACCAGGAAGTGTTAATTTGTGAATAATTAAAACCCTAACCCACTTTGAAGCCCCTCAACCAGACATTTTGTGGGGAGATACAGAGGGTACCCTTTTGATGAAAACATGGGAAATGACACAGGAGTCAGTGAGAATTACAGGTTTATAAGCAAAACATTCCTAATGCAGGATGCTACGATCCCACTCGCAGCATCCTTGTCCTGTGAAACTTCTGTACCACAGCAAGGTCTGTACCCTTATAGAATATACTCACAGCCTCTAATTTAGTGACATCCTCAGTTTCACCCAATGAATAAATAAGTGACTCTAGAGAAGTGGTATTTTTAAAGTGCCCGGTACTGTTAAATTGTGTATAAATGAACTTTCAAAATATAGTCCATCATAAAATGTGTGACCAGTTGTAGAGAGTGGACACTTGAAAAGAGAGATTGACTAAAAGTGACCACTGAGCATCAGTTCTAGATATTTTTCTTTAGCAGTTCAGTTTCTAGGCTGAGCCACTCACTTTGCCTTTTTTGTTACTTATCCTACAGATTTTGGAAGAGTCAGAAATCTGACCTTTTCAGTTCTTTGTAGAAATCTGCATACTGGCTACTTTTATTGCCTCCTGGCTGAATATTTTTAAATTCTGTTATTTTGTTTCCATGTTATCATTGGTCTACCTAATGCTCATTCCTTGTTTATTCCTCTTAATCCACATATAAGACTCCTGTTTTACTTTCCCACTCGCCATATACAATTATCCTAACTTTAGTTTCAGTTCACTTCAGTTCAATCGTGTCTGACTCTGCGACCCCATGAACTGCAGCACGTCAGGCCTCTCTGTCCATCACCAACTCCTGGGGTTCACCCAAACTCACGTCCGTTGAGTCAGTGATGCCATCCAGCCATCTCATCCTCGGTTGTCCCCTTCTCCTCCTATTCCTAATCCCTCCCAGCATCAGTCTTTTCCAATGAGTCAACTCTTCGCATGAGGTGGCCAAAGTACTGGAGTTTCAGCTTTAGCATCATTCCTTCCAAAGAAATTCCAGGGCTGATCTCCTTCAGAATGGACTGGTTGGATCTCCTTGCTGTACGAGGGACTCTCAAGAGTCTTCTCCAACACCACAGTTCAAAAGCATCAGTTCTTTGACACTCAGCTTTCTTCACAGTCCAACTCTCACAACCATACATGACTACTGGAAAAACCATAGCCTTGACTAGACGGACCTTTGTTGGCAAAGTAATGTCTCTGCATTTCAATATGCTATCTAGGTTGGTCATAATGTTCCTTCCAACGAGTAAGCATCTTTTAATTTCATGGCTGCAGTCATCATCTGCAGTGATTTTGGAGCCCCCAAAAATAAAGTCTGACACTGTTTCCCCATCTATTTCCCATGAAGTGATGGGACCAGATGCCATGATCTTCGTTTTCTGAATGTTGAGCTTTAAGCCAACTTTTTCACTCTCCTCTTTCACTTTCATCAAGAGGCTTTTAGTTCCTCTTCACTTTCTGCCATAAGGCTGGTGTCATCTGCATATCTGATGGTTATTGATATTTCTCCTGGCAATCTTGATTCCAGCTTGTGCTTCTCCCAGCCCATTGTTTCTCATGATGTACTCTGCATATAAGTTAAATAAGCAGGGTGACAATATACAGCCTTGATGTACTCCTTTTCCTATTTGGAATCAGTCTGTTGTTATATGTCCAGTTCTAACTATTGCTTCCTGACCTGCATACAGGTTTCTCAAGAGGCAGGTCAGGTGGTCTGGTATTCCCATCTCTTTCAGGATTTTCCACAGTTTATTGTGATCCACACAGTCAAAGGCTTTGGCATAGTCAATAAAGCAGAAATAGATGTTTTTCTGGAACTCTCTTGCTTTTTCGATGATCCAGCAAATGTTGGCAATTTGATCTCTCGTTCCTCTGCCTTTTCGAAAACTAGATTGAACATCTGAAAGTTCATGGTTCACGTATTGCTGAAGCCTGGCTTGGAGAATTTTGAGCATTACTTTACTAGCGTGTGAGATTAGTGCAGTTGTGCAGGAGTTTGAGCATTCTTTGGCATTGTTTTTCTTTGGGACTGGAATGAAAACTGACCTTTTCCAGTTATGTGGCCATTGCTGAGTTTTCCAAATTTGCTTTCATATTGAATGCAGCACTTTCACAGCATCATCTTTCAGGATTTGAAATGGCTCAACTGGAATTCCATCACCTCCACTAGCTTTGTTCATAGTGATGCTTTCTAAGGCCCACTTGACTTCACATTCCAAGATGTCTGGGTCTAGATGAGTGATCACACCATTGTGATTATCTTGGTCATGAAGATCTTTTTGTACAGTTCTTCTGTGTATTCTTGCCATTTCTTCTTAATATCTTCTGCTTCTGTTAGGTCCATACCATTTCTGTCCTTTATCGAGCCCATCTTTGCATGAAATGTTCCATTGGTATCTCTAATTTCCTTGAAGAGATCTCTAGTCTTTCCTATTCTGTTCTTTTCCTCTATTTCTTTGCATTGATTGCTGAAGAAGGCTTTCTTATCTCTTCTTGTTATTCTTTGGAACTCTGCATTCAGATGCTTATATCTTTCCTTTTCTCCTTTGTTTTTCACTTCTCTTCTTTTCTCAGCTGTTTATAAGGCCTCCCCAGATAGCCATTTTGCTTTTTTTCCATTTCTTTTCCATGGGGATGGTCTTGATCCCTGTCTCCTGTACAATGTCACGAACCTCACTCCATAATTCATCAGGCACTCTATCTATCAGATCTAGGCCCTTAAATCTATTTCTCACTTCCACTGTATAATCATAAGGGATTTGATTTAGGTCATACCTGAATGGTGTAGTGGTTTCCCCTACTTTCTTCAATTTAAGTCTGAATTTGGCAATAAAGAGTTCATGATCTGAGCCACAGTCAGCTCCCAGTGTTTTATAGTGTGTATCTTTAGTTTAGTGTGTATCTTTTCACTTATAGCTTGCAAAATGTGTATATGAATATTTTTTCAGTTGATGTTAGTGGCTTTCTGTTGTATATCTCATTTCTTCCTTAACATTATTTAAAAGTTTCATTCATATTTCTATGTGCACATCTAACATATAGCTTTTATCTGCTGTATTCACTCTCCTAGCATCTTCAACTTCCCACTACCACAAACCATACTACAGTGAACATAACTCTGCATGAACCCATGTAAGAATCTGGGATACCAACTCAGGAGCAAAAATGCTGGGGCATGGGACATGCAAATTTAGCTGCCTTCCAGTTAATTCTTCAGAGTGACAGTATAAATCTACAGTCTTACCTTTATGAGAAGGTCTCCCCCAGCATTTGGCATGACCCTACTTTCTCATTTTTATCAGTTTAATAGGTACAAAGTGATATTTCATTGTTTTTAAAATGTATATCTGTCTGATTATGAATGAGCTTCAGCATATCTACATATGCTTTATTAGTCTTCTGGGCTTTCTGTTATGTAAATTGCTTATAAATATCATTTGCCTATTCTTCTACTAAAGTTGCTGATCTTTTTATTTTAAAAATAAGCTTATTTAGTTATAATTTACACACAATGAAATTTGCACTTTTAAGTGTATAGAGTTTTATCAGTGTACACTGTCATATAACCAATAGCACAGTCAAGATATAGAACATGAAGTTGCTGACTTTTTGTTGATTTGCCAGTTCTTGTATACTTCTTGTATTCCTTCATCAGTTTCAGATATTGAAATTTTTTCTCTAACCTTATCATCTCTCTATTAGTTTTCTGCATGGAACTTCATATTGACTAGAAATCCTTAATCTTAACATATTTGAATTTATCAAAGATTTGCCTTATGTTTTGATTATTAGGATATTGTTTCCACTCTAAATTCAGAGAAACAAATAATTATTCTTAGGGAACCCAGAGTTCAGCTTAATAAACGTAAGGCTAACTTAAATGATAATTAAATATCAGGAGGATGAGGAGGAGTTAACACAAACAGGCAGTTACCCTGATATAACTACTGTTCATTGGTTGCAAAATAAAAAGTAAGCAGGTCATTTTCATAATCTTGAGAATGGTCCAGAGGTAGAGCTATGTTATATCAGTCATTTAAATTTATTTTCTTAAAAATATTTTGTTGAGAAAAGATTGACACAAGGATTACTACATTAATATGTTGCTGTTCAGCAGAAGATATTAACAAGAGGTGGCAAGTATACATAGAAAAACTATACAAAAAAGATCTTGATAACTCAGATAACCACGATGGTGTGATCACTCACCTAGAGCCAGACATCCTGGAATGCACAGTCAAGTGGGCCTTAGGAAGCACTGCTACGAACAAAGCTAGTGGAGGTGATGGAATTCCAGTTGAGCTATTTCAAATACTAAAAGATGATGCTGTGAAAGTGTTGCACTCAATATGCCAGCAAATTTGGAAAACTCAGCAGTGGCTACAGGACTGGAAAAGGTCAATTTTCATTCCAATCCCAAAGAAGGCAATGCCAAAGAATGTTCAGACTACCACACAGTTGCACTCATCTCACATGCTAGCAAAGTATGCTCAAGATTCTCCAAGCCAGGCTTCAGCAGTATGTGAATTGAGAACTTCCAGATGTTCAAGCTAGATTTAGAAAAGGCAGAGAAACCAGAGATCAAATGGCCAACATTCGTTGGATCATTGAAAAAGCAAGAGAGTTCCAGAAAAACATCTGCTTCTGCTTTGTTGACTGCACCAAGCATTTGACTGTGTAGATCACAGCAAATTGTGGAAAATTCTCCAAGAGATGGGAATACCAAACCACCTTACCTGCCTTCTGAGAAATCTGTATGCAGGTCAAGAAGCAACAGTTAGAACTGGACATGAAACAATAGACTGGTTCCAGATAGGGAAAGGAGTATGCCAAGGTTGTATATTGTCACCCTGCTTATTTAACTTATATGCAGAGTATATCATGCCAAATGCCAGGCTGGATGAAGCACAAGCTGGAATCAAGATTGTCAGAAGAAATATCAATAACCTCAGATAAGCAGATGGACACCACCCTTATGGCAGAAAGTGAAGAACTAAAGAGCCTCTTGATGAAAATGAAAGAAGAGAGTGGAAAAGTTGGCTTGAAACTCAGCATTCAGAAAACTAAGATCATGGCATCTGGTCCTGTCACTTTATGGCAAATAGGTGGGTAAACAATGGAAACAGTAACAGACTTTATTTTGAGGGGCTCCAAAATCACTGTGGATGGTGACTGCAGCCATGAAATTAAAAGACGCTTGCTCCTTGGAAGAAGAGCTATAATCACATACGATACTACTTCAATGTGTTAAAAAAAAAAAAAGAAAAGCTATCATCGATCTAGACAGCATATTAAAGAGCAGAGACATTAATTTGCTGATAGAGGTCCATCCAATCAAAGCTATGGTTTTTCTAGTAGTCATGTTTGGATGTGAGAGTTAGACCATAAAGAAAGCTAAGCACTGAAAAGTTGATGCTTTTGAACTGTGGTGTTGGAGAAGACTCTTGAGAGTCCCTTGGACTTCAAGGGGATCTAACCAGTCAATCCTAAAAGAAGTCAATCCTGAATATTCATTGGAAGGACTGATGCTGAAGCTGAAGTTCCAATATTTTGGCCACCTGATGCGAAGAGCTGACTCACTGGAAAAGACTGTGAAGCTGGGAAAGATTGACAGCAGGTAGAGAAGGGGATGATAGAGGATGAGATGGTTGGATGGCATCACTGACTTGATGGACATGAGTTTGAGCAAGCTTTGGGAGTTGGTGATGTACAGGGATGCTTGGCATGCTGCAGTCAATGGGGTCACAAAGAGTCGGACACGACTTAGCGACTGAACATGTCTGATTCTTTGTGACCCCATGGACTGCAGCACACCAGGCTTCTCTATTCTTCACTATCTCCCAGAGTGTGGGAGAACTTAAAGCTTTTGCACAGCAAAGGAAACTTGCCAAAAAAAAAAAAAAAAAAAAGACAGTCTCCTGAATGGGAGACTTATGCAAAGTATATGATATATGAGGTTAACATCCAGCATACATCCATTATACAATTCAGTATCAAAAAACAAACCCAATTTAAAAATGAGCAGAAGACCCCAATAGACATTTTTTCCAAAGAGGAAATAGGCTAATAAGCACATGGAAAGATGCTCAACATCACTAATTATCAGGGAAATGCAAGTCAAAATAATGTGAGCTATCACCTTATACCTGTCAGAGTGGCTATCATCAAAAGGAACAAAAATGTGGAGCAGAGGATACCTTCATTCACAGTTGGAGGGAATGTAAATTGGTACAGCCAATGTGGAAAGCAGTATGAAGGTTTCTCAAAAACTAAAAATAGACCATGCTGTGTGGTGCTTAGTCACTCATTCGTGTCCAACTCTTGGTGACTCCGTGGACTGTATGTAGCCCACCAGGCTGCTCTGTCCATGGGGATTCTCCAAGCAAGAATGCTAGAGTGGGTTGCCATGTCCTCCTCCAGGGGATCTTCCTGACCCAGGAATTGAACTAGGGCCTCCTGCATTGTAGGTGAATTCTTTACCAGCTGAGCTACCAGGGAAGCCCAGAACTACCATTTAACCCAACAATCAATTCCACCCTTGAGTATATATCTTAAAACAACAACAACAACAACAGCAGCAAAAACACTAGTTTGGAAAGATAAATGCACCCAAATGTTCATAGCATCATTAGTTATTTACTGTTGCCAATTTATGGAAACAACCTATATGTCCATCAACAGATGAATGGATAAAGAAGATGTGATATCCTGAAAAGAACTGTGTGTGTGTGCTGTGTTTGTGCTCAGTTGTTTCGGTTGTGTCTGACTCTTTGCAACCCCATGGACTGACTGTAGCCTGCCAGGCTTCTCTGTCCATGGGATTTTCCTGGCAAGAATACTGGAGTGGGTTGGCATTCCTTCCTCCAGGACATCTAACCCATCTAACTCTAGGGCATCTAACTTGACCTAGAGATCTAACCCATTCCTCCTGCATCTCCTGCATTGCAGGCAGATTCTTTACTGCTGAGCCACCAGGGAAGCCCCAAAGAACAGAGTGGAGGTTCTTTAAAAAACTTAAAACAGAGCTGCTATATGATCCTGCAATCCCACTCCTGGGCATATATCCAGACAACACTATAATTTGAAAAGATACATGCGCCTCAGTGTTCATTGTAATACTATTTATAATAGCCAAGACATGGAAGCAACCTAAATATCCATCAACAGGAATGGGTAAAGAAGCTGTGGTATATTCATTTAATGGAATATTATTCAGCTAGAAAAAGAATGAAATAATGCCATTTGCAGCAATATGGATGGACCTAGAGATTATCATACTAGGTGAAGTAAGCCAGAGAAAGACAAATATCATATCACCTCTATGTAGAATGTAAAAAAAAATAGATATGAATGAATTTCTATATAAAGTGGAAACAGACTCATATACATAGAAAACAAATATGTTTATTAAAGGGAAAGGGGGAACTTCCTTGGGGTCCAGTGGTTAAGAATCTATCTGCCAATTCAGGGGACACAGGTTCAATCCCTGGTCTGGAAATATTCCACATGCTATGGAGGAACTGAGCCTAGGCACCATAACCATTGAGCCTGTGCTCTAGATCCCACGGACCACAACTGCTGAGCCTATGCACCACAGCTATTGAAGCCTACGTGCCCTAGAGCCCATGCTCCACAACAAGAAAAGTCACTGCAAAGAGAAGCCCATGCACAGCAAATAGAGACTATCCCCCACTTGCTGCAACTAAAAAAACTCACAGCAACGAATACCCAGCACAGATAAATAAATAAAATTTATAAAAGTTGGGGAAGGGAGAAGGATAAATAAGGAGTTTTGGATTGACTTATGCACTTTACTATATATAAAACAGATAACCAACAAGAACTTACTGTATAGTACAGGGTACTATACGTAATAGTTTGTAATAAACTCCATGGTAAAAGAATCTCAAAAAATAGATATATATATATGTGTAACTGATCACTTTGCTAAAACTAACACAGCATTGTAAAACAATTGTATTTTTTGTTTTAAAAACCACCTCAGTCCAAAAAAAATGTGATATGTATATTGGCCAACTCAGTATATATGCAATACTACTCAGTCATAAAATGGGTGAAATTTTGCATTTGCAACAATGTTGAGGACTTGGAGGGTATTACACTAAGTGAAATAAATCAGACACAGAAAGAAAATACTGTGTGATATCACTTATATATGAAATTTTAAAACTAAAAGAAACTATTGAATATAACAAAAATGAAGCAGACTCACAGATATAGAGAACAAACTAGTGGTTACAAGTAGAGAGAGGAAGGTGGGAGGGGCCAGTTAGGGGTAGGGGATTAAAGGTGCAAGCTAATATGATAAAATAATTAAGCTACAAGGATATATTGTACAACATGGGAAATATAGGCAATATTTTATAACTATAAATGGAGTATAACCTTTAAAAATTGTAAATTACTGTGTTGTACACCTGAAACATAACATACATCAGCTATTCTTCAATAAAAAACATTTAGCGTGGTTAACATTTTTTGTTTTAGCCATTTATCTATTGGCTATGAAATGTTATATTAGTTTCCTATTGCTGCTGTGCAAACATGAATTTAATGCCTTAAAACAGCAGAAATTTGTTTATTGTACAATTCTGAAAGCCTGAAGTTTGAAATGAGTGTCATAAGACTAAAATCAAAGCACAAGACAGATTGTATTCCTTCTGGAAACTGCAAGAGAAACTCCTTTCCCTTACCTTTTCCATCTTCTAGATGCCACCTACATTCCTTGGCTCATGCCTGGTTTTTTTCTCCATCTCCAAAGCATATCACTCCAATCTTTGTTTCTGTTGTCACATCCCTTTCTTTCAACAGATATTCCAGCTTCTCCCTAAATAGGATTCTGGTGGTTATTTTGGGTCCATACAGATAATCTTGGATGATCTCCCCAGCTCAAGATCCTTGACTTGCATCTGGAAAGCACCTTTTACAATGTTAGATAACAGTCACAGGTTTCAGGGATTATGATGTAGGCAAATTGGGGGAGAGGAAGCATTATTTAGCCTACCACAATTGACACTTCATTTTATTTGTGTGTTCTTAATAGCTTGAGATAAAATTCACATACCATAAAATTCACCTTTTTAGTTTTTAGTTTCAGTAGTTTTTAGTGTATTAACAAAGTTGTGCAAACTTCACCACTGATTCCAGAACATTTTTATCACCCTAATAAAATATCCTCATACCAATTAGCATGTTCCCTCCTACTTTCCTCTCATTCCCTTTTTCCAGCCTTTAGTTCAGTTCAGTTCAGTCGCTCAATTGTGTCCGACCCTTTGCGACCCCATGAATCGCAGCACGCCAGGCCTCCCTGTCCATCACCAACTCCCAGAGTTCACTCAGACTCACGTCCGAGTCAGTGATGCCATCCAGCCATCTCATCCTCTGTCGTCCCCTTCTCCTCCTGCCTCCAATCCCTCCCAGCATCAGAGTCTTTTCCAGTGAGTCAACTCTTCTCATGAGGTGGCCAAAGTACTGGAGTTTCAGCTTTAGCATCATTCCTTCCAAAGAAATCCCAGGGTTGATCTCCTTCAGAATGGACTGGTTGGATCTCCTTGCAGTCCAAGGGACTCTCAAGAGTCTTCTCCAGCACCACAGTTCAAAAGCATCAATTCTTCGGCGCTCAGCCTTCTTCACAGTCCAACTCTCACATCCATACATGACCACAGGAAAAACTACATAGCCTTGACTAGACGGACCTTAGTCGGCAAAGTAATGTCTCTGCTTTTGAAGATGCTATCTAGGTTGGTCATAACTTTTCTTGCAAGGAGTAGGTGTCTTTTAATTTCATGGCTGCAGTCACCATCTGCAGTGATTTTGGAGCCCCCAAAATAAAGTCTGACACTGTTTCCACTGTTTCTTCATCTATTTTCCATGAAGTGATGGGACTGTATGCCATGATCTTTGTTTTAGGGAAACATTAATCTGCTTTCTGTTTTCATGGATTTGCTTGCTCATTTAATGTACATGGAATCCTACAATACATGGTCTTTCTAGCTTGCATCAGCACTTTATCATTTATCCTAATTTTATTTTTACTTTTCTTTAAGCACAAAAACCATTTTATACTGGGGTATAACTGATTAACAATGTTGTGATAGTTTCAGGTGAACAGTGAAGGGACTCAGCCGTATATATACATGTATCCATTCTCCAGTAAACTCCCCTCCCATCCAGACTGACATAGAACATTGAGCAGAGTCCCATGTGCTATGCAGTAGGTTTTTGTTGGTTAACCATTTAAAGTGTGTACATGACCTTCCAAAAGTCCTTAACTATCCCTTGCTTCCAGCAACCATGAGTTCATTTTCTAAGTCTGTGAGTCTGTTTTGTAAGTTCATTTGTACCATTTCTTTTAGATTCCACATATAAGGGATGTCATATGATATTTCTCCTTCTCTATCTGACTTACTTCACTCCATATGGCACTCTCTGTATCCATCCATGCTGCTGCAAAAAGCCTTATTTCATTCTTTTTAATGGCTGAGTAATATTACATTATATATACATGTGTGTGTGTGTGTGTGTGTATATATATACACACACACACACACACACACACACACACACATATATATATACACATACACACACACACACACACACACATATATATATATATATACACATACACATACAAACATACATCGCATCTTCTTTATCCATTTATCCATTTCTCTGTTGATGGACATTTAAGCTGTTTCCATGTCTTGGCTATTGTAAACAGTGCAGCAATGAACACTGGGGTGTATGTATCTTTTTGAGCCATGTTTTTCTCTGGATATATGCACAGGAGTAGGATTGCAGGGTCATATGGTAGCTTTATTTTTAGTTTTTTTAAGGAACCTCCATACTGTTTTCCATAGTGGCTGTACCAATTTACAGTCCCAACAACAGTGCAGGAGGGTTCCCTGCTCTCCATACCCTCTCCAGCATCGTTGTTTGTGAGTTTTTGATAGCCATTCTGGCTGTGTGAGGTGATATCTCGTTGTAGTTTTGATTTGCATTTCTCTAATAACTAGCGATTTTAAACACGTTTTCATGTGCCTATTGGCTATGAACAGTGAACAGTGGATAAAGATGTGGTGTTTATAGGAATATTACTCAGTCATTAAAAAGAATGGCCTATTCTTGTGTACGTACTCTTTAGAGAAATGTCTATTCAGGTCTTCTGCCCATTTTTTGAGTGGGTTGTTTGTTTTGATTCTATTAATTGTCATAAGCTGTTTGTAAATTTTGGAGGCTAATCCCTTATCAGTTACATCACTTGCAAATATTTTCTCCCAATCTGTGGGTTGTCTTTTGTTTACTGTTTCCTTTGTTGTGCAAAAGCTTTTGAGTTTAAGTAGGTCCCATTTGTTTATTTGTTTATTTTTGCTCTTATTTCTGTTATTCTAGGAGGTGGTTTAAAAAATATGTTGTTGTCATTTTTGTCAGAGAAAGTTTCACCTATGTTTTTCTCTAGTAGCATTTTTTCTCTAGGAGTTTTATAGTGTCTAGTCTAACATTTAGGTCTTTAATCCATTTTAAACTTATTTTTGTGTATGGAGTTAAGGAGTGATCTAATTTCTTTTTTTTTTTTTTATCTTACATGTGGTTGTCCAATTTTCCCAGCACCATTTGTTGAAGAGATTGTCTTTCCAACATTGCATAGTCTCACCTCCTTTGTCACAGATTAAAATTGAGGTGCATGGGCTTATTTGTGGGTTTTCTATCCTGTTCCATTGATCTGTATTTCTGTTTTTGTGCTAGTACCATACTGTTTTGATGTCTGTGTTGCATTTCTATATACTAACAACTAAAGATCAGAAAGAGAAATTCAAGAAGCAATTCCATTTACCATTGTATCAAAAAGAATAAAAATACCTAGTAATAAACCTACCTAAGGAGACAAAAGACTTGTACTCTAAAAATTATAAGATATTAATGAAAGAAATTGAAGAAGACATAAACAGATGGAAAGACATAGCATGTTCATCGATTGGAAGAATCAATATTGTCAAAATGACTATACTACCCAAGGCAATCTGGACTTCTACCCCATGACTCAGTGGTAAAGAATCTGCCTGCAATACAGGAGATGCAGAAGACTTGAGTTCAGTCCCTGGATCAGGAAGATCCCCTGGAGGAGGGCATGGCAACCCACTCCAGTATTCTTGCTTAGAGAATGCCATGTACAGAGGCTCCTGGCAGACTACATTCCATAGGGTCCCAAAGAGTCGGGAACAACTGAAGCGACTGAGCATGCATAGATGCACCCAAGACAGTCTACAAGGAATCAGATCTTCCCTTGTGGCTCAGCTGGTAAAGAATCCACATGCAATGAGAGAGTCCTGGGTTCAGTCCCTGGATCAGGAAGATCCCCTGGAGAAGGAAATGGCAACCCACTCCAGAACTCTTGACTGGAGAATTCCATGGACAGAGGAGCAGGACAGACTGCAGTCCATGGAATCGCAGAGTTGGACAGGACTGTGTGACTTTCACAAGGCATCTACAAGTTCGTTCAATGCAATCCCTATCAAATTACCAATGACATTTTTCACAGAAATAGAACAAAAAATTTCAAAATTTGTATGGAGACACAAAAGAACCTGAATAGTCAAAGCAATCTTTTTTAAAAATAAATTTATTTATGGTTGTGCTGGTTCTTTGTTGCTGTGTGGGCTTTCTCTAGTTGAGGCAAGTGGGTGTAACTACTCTCTAGCTGTTGTGTGAGGGCTTGTCATTGCAGTGGCTCCTCTTGTTGCAGAGCACAGGCTCTAGGGTGCTCGGGCTTCAGTAGTTGTGGTTCCAAGGCTTTAGGGCACAGGCTCAGTAGACATGGCACACAGACTTAGTTGCTCTGTGGCATGTGGAATCTTCCTGGATCAAGGATTGAACCCAAGTCTCTTGCCTCTCCTGCACTGGCCGGTAGATTCTTTACGATTGAGCCAACAAGGAAGCTGGCCAAAGCAACACTGAAAAAGAAAAACAGAGCTAGAGGATTCAGGCTCCCTGACTTTAGACTCTACGGCACTTTATCAATTTCTGTAGGTGAACAATATTCTGTTGTATAGATGTACTACATATAGTGTATCCATTTTTCAGTTGATAGACAATCTAGGTGTTTTCACTTTTTCCACTATTTTGAATAATGCTACTGTGAACATTGTGTAGATATTTTTTTCATGGGCATATGCTTAGTTTCTACTGGAATTTCCTTTCTTTTGGAAATGCCAGTTCAGATGGTATTCCTTTGTTTTACTTTTTGTTGTTGTTGTTGTTCATTCACTGCCATGTCCAACTCTTTATGATCCCATGGACTGCAGCATGCCAGGCTTCCCTGTCCTCTGTCTCCCAAAGTTTGCTCAAACTCATATCCATGGAGTCGTTGATGCCATCCAACCATCTCATCCTCTGTTGCTCCTTTCTCCTCTTTCCCTCAGTCTTTCCCATCACCAGGGTCTTTTCCAGTGAGTCAGATCTTTGCATCAGGTGGCCAAAGTACTGGAGCTTCAGCTTCAGCATCAGTCCTTCCAATGAATATTCAGGGTCGGTTTCCTTTATGATTGACTGGTTTGATCTCCTTGCTGTCCAGAGGACTCTCAAGAGTCTTCTCCAGCACTACAGTTCAAAAGTATCCATTTTTTGGAGCTCACAGTCCAACTCTCACATTTATACACGACTACTGGAAAAACCATAGCTTTGACTATATATATGGATCTTTGTCAGCAAAGTGATATGTCTGCTTTTTAATATGCTGTCTTGGTTTGTCATAGCTTTTCTTCCAAGGAGCAAGCGTCTTTTAATTTCATGGCTGCAGTCACTGTCTCCAGTGAGTTTGTACCCCAAGAAAATAAAATCTGCCACTGTTTCCAATATTTCCCCTTATATTTGCCATGAAGTGATGAGACCAGATGCCATGATCTTAATTTTTTGAATGTTGAATTTTAAGCCAGCTTTCTCACCTTCCTCTTTCACCCTCATCAAGAAGCTCTTTAGTTCAACTTCATTTTCTACTACTTTGTTCGGTTCAGTTCAGTCGCTCAGTCATGTCAGACTCTTTGTGACCCCATGAATTGCAGCACGCCAGGCCTTCCTGTCCATCACCAACTCCTGGAGTTCACTCAAACTCATGTCCATCGAGTTGGTGATACCATCCAGCCATCTCATCCTCTGTCGTCCCTTTCTCCTCCTGCCCCCAGTCCCTCCCAGCATCAGTGTCTTTTCCAATGAGTCAACTCTTCACATGAGGTGGCCAAAGTTTCAGCTTTAGCATCATTCCTTCCAAAGAACACCCAGGACTGATCTCCTTTAGAATGGACTGAGTGGCACTATTTGCATATCTGAGGTTGCTGTTATTTTCCCCAGAAATCGTGATTCCAGCTTGTGATTCATCCAGCCCAGCATTTTGCATGATGTGCTCTGCATGTAAAACTGCGAAATCATTTCCCCAAGTGCCCACATCATTTTACATTCCCAATAGAAATATATGAAGGTTCAGATTTCTATACATCCTCACCAACACTTGTCTACCTTTTTTTTTTTTTTTTTTTATAGTATTCCTAGTGGTTGAGATGCAGTATCTCACTGTGGTTTTTATTAACATTTCCCTGAAAACTAAAGATGTCATCCAACTTTTCATGTGTGTATCACCTATTTGTATGTCTCTTTGGAGAAATATCTATTCAGATTACATGCCTGTTTCTTAATTGATTTGTTGTTGAGTTGTAAAAGGTCCTTTATAAGGTACAGTTCCTTATCAGACATATGATTTGCAAATATTAATCCCATTATTTAGGTAGATCTTTTCATTTTCTAAATTATGTCCTTTGAAGCAGAGGAATTTTTAATTTAGTTGTCTTATCTATTTTTTTCTTTGTTGCTTGTGCTTTTGGTGTCACATCTAAGAAACCATTGTTGAACTCACAGTCACAAAGATTTACTCTATTTTTCTCTAAGAGCTTTATTGGTTTATCTCCCACATCTAGCTCTTTCATTCGTTTTGAGTTATTATTTTTTTTTAATATAAATTTACTTATTTTAATTGGAGGTTAATTACTTTACAATATTGTATTGGTTTGCCATACATCAACATGTATCTGCCACAGGTATACACGTGTTTCCCATCCTGAACACCCCCCTCCCTCCTCCCCTGTCCCGCCCCGTACCATCCCTCTGGTGTGTATGGTATGAGGAAAGGCTCTAACTTCATTCTTTTGCATGTGTATATCTGGTAGTACAAGTTTATTTGTTGAAAAGACATATTTTCCCCCAATTGAATTATCTTGGATTGTTTGTCAAAAAGCATCTATCCATAAATTTGAGAGTTCATTTCTGGACATTCAATTCTACTCAATCAATCTGTTTAACTTTATGCTAGTACCATACTGTCTTGATTACTCTACTGTAGGTTTGTAGTAGGTTTTGAAATTAGGAAAGAGTGAGTATTCCAACTTTGTCCTTTTTCAAGATTACTTTGACTATGCTGAATCCTTTAAACAGCCATGTACATTTTAAGATTTGCTTGTCAGTTTCTGCCATATGGTCAATTTGAGCACTGCCACTTCATATTTAAGTTTTAATTCAGAAATATTGGATGTCTTACTATATTTAGGTCTTCTTTAATTCCTTTAAATAACATTCTGTAGTTTTCATTTTACAAGTCATGCATTTTCTTGTTAAATTTATAAGTATTTTTATTTATTTTGATGCTATTGTAACAAGAATTGTTTTCTTAACTTCATTTTCAGATTGTCCATTCCTAGTGTAGAGAAATACAATGGTTTTGTAATTGACATTGCTTAACTCATTTATTCGTTTGAATAGGTTTTTCATTTCTTTTCCTCTCTTTTTGAGATTCTTTAGTATTTTCTATATATAAGATTGTGTCATCTGCAAATGGAGTTAGTTTTGCTTCTTCCTTTTCAGTCTGCATGTCTGTTATTTAATTTTTTGTTTAATTGTCTTGGCTAGAAATTCGAGTACTATGTTCCATTGAAATGGCAAGAGGGACATCCTTGTCTTGATCCTTACCTTAGGGGGATATCTTTTGGTCTTTCACTATCATGTACAATAGTACCTATGGGTACTTTTGTAGATATTCTCTATCAGATTGAGGAATCTCCTGCTTCTAATGAGTTGGGTGTTTTTGTTTTTGTTTTGTCATGAAAGCATGTTGGATTTTGTCAAATGCTTTTCCTTACCAGTTCAAAGGATCATGTAGTTTTGTCCTTCATTTTATTAATACAGTATTTTACATTGATTAATTCTCATATTTAAAACAAACTTTCATTTCTTGGGGTAATTCCTACTTGGTTCCTGGCTGTGGTAAATAATCCTTTCTACATATCACTGGATTCCAATTTCCAGTTGCTAGGGGTTTTGTTTTGTTTTGTTTTTGAGGATTTTGTATCTATAGTCACAAGAGATATTCAGACCAGTTATTTTTTCCTGAGGTCACTTGCTTCCTCTCTGAAGAATTTTTCTGAGTATTTCTTATAAGGTAGGTCTGCTAGCAACAAATTCTCTCAGCTTTTGCTTATTTGGGAATATTTTTATTCAGCTTTCATTCTTATAAGTCAGCTTTACTGGATATATGATTACTGACTGACAGAATTTTTTCTTTCAGTTCTTTGAATATATCATCCTACTCTCCCCTTCTACTTTTGATGCTTTTTGATTAGTAGTCACCTGTTCATCTTACTGGGGTTCGCTACATGTGAGGAGTCATTTTTCTCTTGCCACTTTCAAGATTTTGTCTTTGTCTTTTAATATTTTTACCATGATGTGTCTTGGTATTGATTTCTGCATTTATTCTACTTGCAGTTCTCTGAGCTTCTTAGATTGTAGATTAATGTTTTCCGTCAAAACTCAGAAATTTTCAGCCATTATTTATTTGAATATTTTTCTGCTCTTTTTCTTCTCTCTTCTCCTTCTCCTTATATTCTCTTTGTGCATATTTTGGTGCATTTAATGTTGTTGTACACATCTCTGAGGCTCTGTTAATATTTCTTCATTCTTTTTGTCTTTATTATGAAGATTGTATAATCTCTATTGATCTATTTTCAAGTTCACCATTTTTTTATTCTGCTAGTTCAAGCCCACTCTTTGAAGCCTACTACATTTCTTATAATGAATTTTTAATTTTGTTATTATACTTTTAAACTCCAGAATTTTGATTCTTAAAACTAATTTATATTTTTAATGATATTTTCTTTTTATTGAAACATTGTCATCCAGCAAAAGAGACACAGTTGTATAGAACAGTCTTTTGGATTTGGTGGGAGAGGGCGAGGGTGGGAAGATTTGGGAGAATGGCATTGAAACATGTATATTATCATATGTGAAACGAATCACCAGTCCAGGTTCAATGTATGATACAGGATGTTTGGGGCTGGTGCACTGGGATGATCCAGAGGGATGGGATGGGGAGGGAGGTGGGAGGGGTGTTCAGGATGGGGAACACATGTACACCCATGGTGGATTCATGTCAATGTATGGCAAAACCAATACAGTATTGTAATTAGCCTCCAATTAAAATAAATAAATTTATTTTAAAAATTAAATTAAGTTAAAACTTCAAAAAAGAGAAACATTGTCATCACACCTTTCTTTAATTTTTTAAGTAAAGTTTTATATAATACTTTGAACATATTTACTATAATACCAATTCTGAAATATTCGTCTTCTCAACTGATATCTAGGCCCTCTCACTGGCAGTTTCGGTTTCTTCTTTTTTTCCCATGTATGGGAAAAACCCATGTATGAGTTATATTTCCTGTTTTTCCTTTTTGCATGTCTAATTGTAGCAGCTCTGTGTACCGACCCTCCCTTACTCAGGGTTTATTGTTGTTGTTTGCTTCTTTGTTTAGTGATATGGATAGACTAGTTTAATGAAGTCTATTTCCCCTATAGTGAGCAGTTCCCCATTAATGTCATTCCTCAAAAAGCACAGCTTTGTGTATGCATACAGTCACCCTGAGATGACAGTGATTTTAGCAGATATCTTTTTTCTCTTTCTCTGATGTCTCTGTTAAGCTATCTACCTCTGCTGGTAACACACAGAGCTATTAGGAATCAGTAATTGCCAAGTAATTACCCTGCTGCTTTTGAGATTGCCCTGTGTCATATATTGCTCCTCAGTCCAATCTAATTAAATTTGCACCCCTTTGTAGAGGTAGGTTTTGAGGCCAGCCTTTGAGTTTTGTTCTGACTACAGGAGGACTTTTCTTATTTCTTTCCCTCATTCTCTCTAGTAAATTGGTTTATGATTAGTTTTGCTTATTCTCATGAAACTACTAGCCTCTTCTTAATTGCTTACTACCAAAATCTCCAGCATTTCAAAAGCACCCTTTGGCTTGAACTTCCCCATACCATGTTTCAATAAACTCAGTTCCCCTGGGGAGAGCATCAGAATTTGCTGTTCTTATGGATCACCTTCAGAGAAGGCAATGGCACCCCACTCCAGTACTCTTGCCTGGAAAATCCCATGGACAGAGGAGCCTGGTAGGCTGCGGTCCATGGGGTCGCCAAGAGTCGGACACGACTGAGTGACTTCACCTTCACTTTTCACTTTCATGCACTGGAGAAGGAAATGGCAACCCACTCCAGTGTTCTTGCTTGGAGAATCCCAGGGACGGGGAGCCTGGTGGGCTGCCATCTATGGGGTCACACAGAGTCGGACACAACTGAAGTGACTTAGCAGCAGCAGCAGCATGGATCACCTTTCTCACCGGGGAAAATCTCTATATCACTGCTCCAGAGCTGGAACTGGCATCAGTGGTCTGTTTCAGGATGACACACCTACTTTAAAGCACAGTGTGTCTTGGCCTCTTTTGCTGTGGAAAATAGCCTATAAGTCAGCTGGAGTGAGGGTGACTGGGGGTGAGTGTTTTTGACCTGACATGCCTAGGTTAGAGCTTCCATACTATGATTTAAAGCTGGCTAGAGGAAGGGAGCCACAATCCTCTCAACCATACTTAGATGAAACAGAGCTTCAAAATAGGTCTGGGGACAATAAGAAATGCTGGTTGCCTACCCCCTCCTGGGAAAAATTTTCATCTTCTTGGATGCATCTTTCTGCAGTGGAGCTTCTGTCATTGAACTTGAGATTCTCACTGTTTTTTAAAACCAATATTTAGTAGATTTTATTGTATATGCATACTGAAATTCTAGAAAAGATTAAACTGACCAACAGTTATAGAAAACAGAAATAGCTTAATAGGGCTGGGGGATTAGGGAAGGAAATTCACCATCATGAGGCCTGCAGCAATTTAGGGTAAGTCTATATCTTGATTGGGGTGGTGTATATATCAATGCTGATTCAACTATAGACATAAAATTTTAGGTGATTGAAAAAACAAGGCAGCCCCCATCCCAGACCCACATAAAAATCAGAGAGTCCATCTTGCCTTCAATGATGAGAACCAGGGCTGCTTCATCTCTACTTGGTGTAAGACAAAACTCAGTTGAAGAATTTGGAGGCCACCTCAGAGACTCTGTCTTCTAGGGATGCAATGTAGACTAACCAATTCTTAGCCAGACTAACAAAGCCCTTCAAATTTATATTGGGTATTATTTACTCTGATGTCATCTAAATATATATACTGCCCATGTTCACAGAACAGATTCTAAAAAGCTTAACTTTTTACCCCTAGAGATAAAATCTCTTCTTTTGAAAATGAATCAGTCTTACTCTATTAAGATGCTAGGGTTAGAGGGAGGGAGGCACAACAGGGAGGGTATATATGTATATATATATATGATTCACTTTATCATGCAGAAGAAACCAACACAACATTGTAAAGCAACTATCCTCCAAAAATGTTAGTATTCCTATTTTATACTCTGACATTATCAGGACCCTGTACCTTATCAATATCTGAGATCTTTCACCAACCTTTTAATGGCCATGTTTTGCCTTAAGGGCATACAAGATATTTGAAAATACTTTTTCCCTAACCCAATCACCTATAAAAGCGCAATTAAGAATGAGTGATACTAAGATATAATTTAATAATTGGTTTTGTTTTTCAGAGAATATTTACCCTTTGAGACAACAAACAGTTGTTTTAGGAGGAATAAAAAATGATTTAAAGACATACTGAGAATTAAAGACAAAATGAGAATTAAATGAGCAAATAGTATATTATTTATCATTTGTTATGATGAACATCATCCCTTATCATAGAATTTCAATACTGACATTCTCCTCTGAGGGATATGAGTTTTATTTCTAAGACTAGACTGGAATTATGGGTAAAGGAAATTTTCTTTCTTCTGATTCAATTTCTTAAATTTATGGAATTTTCTTTCCTTTTTTTTTCTTTTCCCTGATTATCAAAGTGGTAAGCATACAGTTTGGAAAATTTGGGAAGTATGGAGAAATATATAAAAAGAAATAAGTCACTCATCATCTCTACAGCAAGAGGCCACAAGAAACAGTAGACATATGAAAGAAAGGCAACATTATTTCCAGTTACTGAAAAATTAGCTTTGTCCCTCCACCCCCAAATGATTGACCAGCTTAATGATAATAAGCTATCTTCATTTCCACCAGGATTTCATTGATACAGGGGCTTTTAGATGGAGCTGGTCATAAAAGGGTGAACTACAGATGAAAAGGATTCTATGACAAGTTTTAACTAGAGATCATAAAATAAAGTATTAGCAATGATGGTTCCAGGGACAAACCTCATTTCACTTCTAGTCTGTTTCTTGATCATATCCTGTTGGATGTGGTCAGTCCTGTAAGTCCCAATCTCATAAGTCCTGCCTGCTAGGTACTAACATAAGATTTTTGATGATAATAATTTGGTGTTACAGGCAGGGACTCAGGAATAATTGTTTCAACTTAACCCATGCAAAGGTCATAAAGGAAAGATATACATAATGTGCAAAGATAAATAGAAGTTAAAACATTACTTTGTGATTAGTGGAGTTAGTGCCCAGTACTTTGGTACAGGGTTCTCTGTCAAGCTAGGTTTCAGTAAATAACCTCAGCTCAGGGTCCAAAAGGACTTCACATCCTCCTGCCAAGTCCCAACCTTAGTAATTGACCATTCAATTGATAAGAACTCTTAACTACATGAAATATCAAGTGAAGGACACAGGAAAGCAAGATGGTTGAGCACCCAGAAGACTCTGGCTTAGTGTTTTAATATCTCTGAATGGCAAAAAAAAAAAAAAAAAGGCACTAAAGAGAAAGATCTTTCAATCCATAGTGACCAGCCTAAACACACTAGCAAACATGGCTCAAGGGATCCAATCAAATTACTAGGTCCTCTGTGAGGGAGGTAGTAGAGGTGAGGAAGCTGTGATCCTTCTCTTTATTCTCACTTTGTGCTTAACTGTCACTCTGTGAGAAGAAACTGTACAATATGTGTATGCCTCCATAAGAGTATGGGAATCAGATGGTCCTAATTCTTTTATAGATGGGAATTTTCTCTAATTGGATCTTAAGGGCACAAATTTTGTCTTCAGATAGCTGGGATAGACAGGCTCACATTCTGTCTTCTTTTAGTATTACATTCATTGTAGTAGTCCCTCAAATCTCTTCATCCTTTTTAAGCCCCCTTTTCTTCATTATCCATCCTACATATTTAAAATACAGTTAATTTGAATAACAGGTTTGAATTACATGAGTTCATGTATGTAAGTGAAGTGAAGTTGCTCCGTCGTGTCCGACTTTGCGACCCCATGGACTGTAGCCTACCAGGCTCCTCTGTCCATGGGATTTTCCAGGCAATAGCACTGGAGTGGATTGCCATTTCCTTCTCCAGGGGATCTTCCCAACCCAGGGATCGAACCTGGGTCTCCCACATTGTAGACAGATGCTTAACTGTCTGAGCCACCAGGGAAGTCCTACATAGTTTTTAAAAATAAATATTTATCATGTACTATATTCCCTGGTGGCTCAGACAGTAAAGCATCTGTCTACAATGCAGGAGACCCGGGTTTGATCCCTGAGTCGGGAAGAATCCCTAGAGAAGGAAATGGCAACCCACTCCAGTACTCTTGCCTAGAAAATCCCACGGATGGAGGAGGCTGGTGTCCATGGGATCGCAAAGAGTCAGACATGACTGAGCAACTTCACTTTCATATAGTACCTGATGGGCTTCCCAGGTAGCTCAATGGGCAAAGAATCCACCTGCCAATGTAAGAGATGGGGATTTGATCCCTGAGTTGGGAAGATCCCTGGAGGAGGGCATGGCAACCTACTCCAGTATTCTTGATTGAAGAATCCCATGGACTGAGGAGCCTGGCAGGCTACAGTTCATGGGGTTGCAAAGAGTTGGGCATGACTGAAGCGACTTAGCATGCATGCATGCATATAGTACATGATACAATCCAAGGGTGGTTGAATCCAAAGATGTAGAACCATGGATAAGGAATTGGTTCCAACTGTAAATTTATATCTGTATTTTTGACTGAGGGGAATGTTGGTGCCCCTAAACCTCGTGTTGTTCAAGGGTCAACTATATTTTCATTTTCATTTCCCTTTGACTCTTGTATTCTTAACAATCTCATCTACTTCCTGTTTGAGAAGGTGCATGCTAAGTCGCTTTTGTCATGTCTGACACTTTATGATCCCAGGCTCCTCTGTCCATGTAATTCTTTGTGCAAGAATGCTGGAGTGGATTGCCATACCCTCCTCCAGTTATGAGAAGGTACCTTACATTTATAAAAGATAGCGCTTTGAGTGAAATTTATGGTCTTCACAGTATCAGTCTTTTGTTTATCGATTTATACATCTCTGTCCCCAGCAAGATACCAAGGACTTTGCTCTATGTCTCAGTGACTGTTATCACTCTCTGCTCCAGGTTCCTTCAGACTACAAAACCTGCCTTTTAAGGAAGGTTCATCCCTTGTTCTCACAAAATGACCCAATAAAGAAAGAACCCTTGACAAATTCCTAAACCAAAGGGGCTGCTGTTGATAACTTCCAAAGGCACTCATCTACTCAGTGAATACCAGTGTATCTGCTGTCATGTCTTTTTCCTGAAACCTTGCATTCCCTTTGGTTTTTAATAACTTGTAGTATAACATTCTTTGGCACTCTACCCCCAGAAGTAGTAGCATATGCTTCTATTCTTACTTCTTTCTATTTCTCCCCGATTTATTTAAGGTTCTGTACATTCCCTACCATGGATAATGCTAACACTATTTGTTGAACCATATTGTCTTTTGTCTTTCCTTTTCCTTCTCTTTCTTTTGTGTTTAAGACATTTGTTTTCTTAACATACTCCAGGCTTTACCTTAGGGGATTCCTCCCACAGTAAGAACTGTAAAGAAAAGAAATTCTAGGGGCTTCCGTGGTTAAGAATGCGCCTTCCAGTGCAGGGAATACAGGTTCAATCTCTGCTCCAAGAAGAGCCCACATGCCATAGAGCAAGTAAGCCCATATGCCACAACTACCGAGCCAGCACTCTTGAGCCCACAAGCCACAACTACTGAACCCAGCACCACAACTACTGAGCCCATGCACCCTAGAGCCCATACTCTGCAATAAGAGAAGCCACTACAGTGAGAAGCTCACGAACTGCAACTAAGAGTAGTCCCCACTCACTGCAACTAGACAAAAACTGGGTGCAGCAATGAAGACCCAGCACAGCTAAAAATAAATAAATATTAAAAAGAGGAAAAGAAGTTCTAAGTCTGCAGAAAGCATTCACAGTTCAAATAAAACTACCTTATCCATCTTCACATCCTTGAATGGAAGAATTTCTTTCAGGTGATATCTTTGCATCATTCCAATATCTAACCTACACCAGATCCATACATACTGAATTCCTAGTTTAGTGATTTCACCTTTTCTCCTCTTCCCTTAGAGCTCTAACTCTCTAAGTGTTATGGGTATTTTCCTCTTTGCTCCAAACTATACCTGCTTCCCCAGTCACAAGTGGTGTCTCCTGAAATTCACTAAATAATGCCTGAAGTATCCTATGCTGCTCTTGTGGTCTTTCTCTCTTGATTTTTTTTTCCTGAATATTTTGTAATTTGTCATGAAAAAGACTGTAATCTGCTCTTATTAATGACACTTTGTCTGTAATACTCAGAGGGCTCCTCAGTAGTTTTCTGCATCTGGGCTAGTTTGTGGGAATAGGAGGGGCAATGAGAGGTCATTGCACTTTACTCTCATCTTTCTTTTTCTGTTAAATCTCTTTGACCTGAGTTATCTTCCTTGACCTAATAATAGAGCATATACTCTCCTTTTTCCTACTCTGTACCAAAAAGCTTTTAGGCCTGGGGATATTTGGGGGTGAGGTTATCTTTCTTTTCCTTTTCATATAAGCCAAATTTGACCACTAAGATCTTAAGCCTTCTCAGTCTTCATTTCCTGATAAACCTCTGGTTTGCTTTCTACATTTCTAAATCTAAAATGGTCTCCTAGGCTGTGATTCTCTGTTCATTTACAACACGCTGTACTTTCTCTGCCTGCTGCCAACGTCTTTAATCTGTTGCTGTGCCAACCAGATTCTCAAAGCCAAGGCATTACTGCCACAGTCTCTTTTAGTGTATTGCTTTCTTGTTCTGACTTTTTTTTTTGAATTTTTAGTAATTTATTTCACTGTCCCCCTCACCTCTGCAACATTAATTGTAAAAGCTGCCCTATTCTTCCATGTATTTAAGGCTTTCACACTTCTTGATTTGGTTTCTAACAAAGTCTACCATCCTTTGGGGCTTTGAAATCAACAACAAGGATCATGGTATACCTGAGGGATAGCTAGAATGGATTCACAAACTTATGAAACAGGAAAGAGAGCCTTAGAAGTATGGCATACAAGTCACACAGAATAAGGTAAGCAGCAACATAATATGGGCAGATGGCACCAACTATAAATACTTAAAGGCCTAATTGTCTCCCACTAACGACTGAGCGACTGAACTGAACTGAACTGAAAGTTCAGTTTACAGTCATGACAGAGGGACAGAATGAAAAAAGGGGGAAACAAACTATGGTATCCAAAATAATTCCATTGTATTAAAAAAAAAAGGATATGTCTAAAGAAAAGACACATAAACTGTCACTGTTTGGAGATGACATGAAATGACATGGAGATGACATGGAGATGACATCAGTTCAGTTCAGCTGCTCAGTCATGTCCGACTCTCTGTGACCCCATGAATCGCAGCGTGCCAGGCCTCCCTGTCCATCACCATCTCCCGGAGTTCACTCAGACTCACATTCATCGAGTCTGTGATGCCATCAAGCCATCTCATCCTCTGTCGTCCCCTTCTCCTCCTGCCCCCAATCCTTCCCAGCATCAGAGTCTTTTCCAATGAGTCAACTCTTCGCATGAGGTGGCCAAAGTACTGGAGTTTCAGCTTTAGCATCATTCCTTCCAAAGAAATCCCAGGGCTGATCTCTTTCAGAATTGACAGTTCAAAAGCATCAATTCTTCAGCGCTCAGCCTTCTTCACAGTCCAACTCTCACATCCATACATGACCACAGGAAAAACCATAGCCTTGACTAGACGGACCTTAGTCGGCAAAGTAATGTCTCTGCTTTTGAATATGCTATCTAGGTTGGTCATAACTTTTCTTCCAAGGAGTAAGCGTCTTTTAATTTCATGGCTGCAGTCACCATCTGCAGTGATTTTTGGAGCCCCCCAGAATAAAGTCTGACATTGTTTCCACTGTTTCCCCATCTATTTCCCATGAAGTAATGGGACCGGATGCCATGATCTTCGTTTTCTGAATGTTGAGCCTTAAGCCAACTTTTTCATTTTCCCCTTTCACTTTCATCAAGAGGCTTTTTAGTTCCTCTTCACTTTCTGCCATAAGGGTGGTATCATCTGCATATCTGAGGTTATTGATATTTCTCCTGGCAATCTTGATTCCAGCTTGTTTCTTCCAGTCCAGCGTTTCTCATGATGTACTCTGTATATAAGTTAAATAAGCAGGGTGACAATATACAGCGTTGATGTACTCCTTTTCCTATTTGGAACCAGTCTGTTGTTCCATGTCCAGTTCTAATCAGTAACGCTGAAGAAGCTGAAGTTGAACGGTTTTATGAAGACCTACAAGACCTTTTAAAGCTAACACCCAAAAGATGTCCTTTTCATTATAGGGTACTGGAATGCCAAAGTATGAAGTCAAGAAACATCTGGAGTAACAGGCAAATTTGGCCTTGGAATGTGGAATGAAGCAGGGCAAAGACTAATAGAATTTTGCCAAGAAAATGCACTGGTCATAGCAAATACCCTCTTCCAACAACACAAGAGAAGACTCTACACATGGACATCACCAGATGGTCAACACCGAAATCAGATTGATTATATTCTTTGCAGCCAAAGATGGAGAAGGTCTATACAGTCAACAAAAACAAAACCAGGAGCTGACTGTGGCTCAGATCATGAACTCCTTATTGCCAAATTCAGACTCAAATTGAAGAAAGTAGGAAAACCGCTAGACCATTCAGGTATGACCTAAAATCAAATCCCTTATGATTATACAGTGGAAGTGAGAAATAGATTTAAGGGCCTAGATCTGATAGATAGAGTGCCTGATGAACTATGGAATGAAGTTCGTAACATTGTACAGGAGACAGGGATCGAGACCATCCCCATGGAAAAGAAATACAAACAAGCAAAATGGCTGTCTGGGGAGGCCTTACAAATAGCTGAGAAAAGAAGAGAGGCAAAAATCAAAGGAGAAAAGGAAAGATATAAGCATCTGAATGCAGAGTTCCAAAGAATAGCAAGGAGAGATAAGAAAGCCTTCTTCAGCGATCAATGCAAAGAAATAGAGGAAAAGAACAGAATGGGAAAGACTAGAGATTTCTTCAAGAAAATTAGAGATACCAATGGAACATTTCATGCAAAGATGGGCTCGATAAAGGACAGAAATGGTATGGACCTAACAGAAGCAGAAGATATTAAGAAGAAATGGCAAGAATACACAGAAGAACTGTACAAAAAAGATCTTCATGACCCAGATAATCATGATGATGTGATCACTAATCTAGAGCCAGACATCTTGGAATGTGAAGTCAAGTGGGCCTTAGCAAGCATCACTATGAACAAAGCTAGTGGAGGTGATGGAATTCCAGTTGAGCTATTTCAAATCCTGAAAGATGATGCTGTGAAAGTGCTGCATTCAATATGCCAGCAAATTTGGAAAACTCAGCAGTGGCTACAGGACTGGAAAAGGTCAATTTTCATTCCAAGCCCAAAGAAAGGCAATGCCAAAGAATGCTCAAACTACTGCACAATTGCACTCATTTCACATGCTAGTAAAGTAATGCTCAAAATTCTCCAAGCCAGGCTTCAGCAATACATAAACCATGAACTTTCAGATGTTCAAGCTGGTTTTCGAAAAGGCAGAGGAACCAGAGATCAAATTGCCAACATCCGCTGGATCATGGAAAAAGCAAGAGTTCCAGAACATCTATTTCTGGTTTATTGACTATGCCAAAGCCTTTGTTACTATACATAGAAAATCCTAAATATTCCACCAGAAAACTATTGGATCTAATCAGTGAATTTGGTAAGCTTGCAGGATGCAAAACTAATGCATGAAATCTCTTGCATTCCTATACACTAACCAAAAAGGCAGAAAGAGAAATTAAGGAAACAATCCCATTTACCATCACAACAAAAAAATGTCTAGGAATAAATCTACCCTGGTGGTTCAGAGGTTAAAGCATCTTCCTGGAATGTGGGAGACCTGGGTTCGATCCCTGGGTTAGGAAGATCCCCTGGAGAAGGAAATGGCAACCCACTCCAGTACTCTTGCCTGGAGAATCCCATGGAAGGAGCAGCCTGGTGGGCTACAGTCCATGGGGTTACAAAGAGTCAGACATGACTTAGTGACTTCACTTTCAAGGAAGCAAAGATCTATGCTTATAAAATTATAATACTCCAATGAAAGAAATCAAAGAGGACACAAATGGATGGAGAAATAAACCATGTTCTTGGATTGGAAGAATCAATATAGTGAAAATGAATATCGTACCCAAAGAAATCTACAGATTAAATGTAATTCTTATCAAATTACCAATGGCATTCTTTATAGAATTAGAACAAAATTTTTTTTTTTACAGTTTTTATGGAAACACAAAAGACTCTAAGAGTCAAAGTACTCTTGAGAAAGAAAAATGGAGCAGGAAGAAACAGGCTCCCCAACTTCAAATTATACTAAAAAGCTATAATAATCAAAACAGTATGGTACTGGCACAAAAACAGAAATATAAATCAATAGTACAGGATAGAAAGCCCAGAGATAAACCCTTGTACCTATGGTCACCTAATCTGTAACAAAGGAGGCAAGAATAAACAATGGAAAAAAGAGAGTATCTTCAATAGGTGGGGCTGGTAAATCTGGATAGCTACATGTAAAGAATGAAATTAGAACACTACCTAGCACCATACATAAAAATAAAGTCAAAATGGATTAAAGACCTAAAAAGGTCTGCATAGTCAAAGCTATGGTTTTTCCAGTAGTCATGTACAGATGTGAGAGTTGGACCATAAAGAAGGCTGAGCGCCAAGGAATTGATGCTTTCCCAAGAATTGATGTTTTCGAACTGTAGCTCTGGAGAAGACTCTTGAGAGTCCATTAGACTTCAAGGAGATCAAATCAGTCAATCCTAAAGGAAATCAACCTTGAATATTCATTGAAGAGACTGATGCTGAAGCTGAAGCTCCAATACTTTGGCCACCTGATGGGAAGAGCTGACTCACTGGAAGAGATCCTGATGCTGGGAAAGATTGAGGACAGGAGAAGAAGTGGCAACAGAGGGTGAGATGGTTGGATGGTATCACCAACTCAATGGACATGAGTGTGAGCAAACTCCAGGAGAGAGTGAAGGACAGGGAAGCCTGGCTTGCTGCAGTCCATGGGGTCACAAAGAGTCACACACGACTTAGTGATTGAACAACAACAACAACAAGTGCAAGACCAGATACTATAAAACTCT
The DNA here is from genome assembly GCA_917880005.1 of Nanger dama. Classification (NCBI taxonomy): domain Eukaryota; kingdom Metazoa; phylum Chordata; class Mammalia; order Artiodactyla; family Bovidae; genus Nanger; species Nanger dama. The sequence continues at coordinate 266,411 of CAKJTW010000056.1, forward strand.
TGGAGGAAAACATAGGAAAAACACTCTTTGACATAAATCACAGTAAGATCTTTTTGAAGCACCTCCTAGAATAATGAAAATAAAGACAAATAAAAAAGGCCTACATAGTCAAAGCTATGGTTTTTCCAGTAGTCACGTACGGATGTCTAGTTTGACATAACTTTCCTTCCAAGGAGCAAGCATCTTTTATTTCATAGCTGCAGTCAACATCTGCAGTGATTTTGGAGCTGAAGAAAATAGAATCTGTCACTGTTTCCACGTTTTCCCCTTCTGTTTGCCATGACATGATGGGATGGATGCCATGCTCTTAATTTTTTTAAATGTTGAGTTTCAAGCCAGCTTTTCACTCTCCTCTTTCACCCTCATAAAGAGGGTCTTTAGTGGTCACTTTGGTAGCACAAATACTAAATTTAGAATGTACAGAGAAGATTAGCATGGCCCTTGTGCAAGGATGACACACAAATTTCTGAAGCATTCCATATTTTTAGACATAGAGAACAGAGTTGTGAACACAGCATGGGAGAAGGAAAGGGTAGGATGAATGGAGAGAGTAGCATGGAAAAATATCCACTACCATATGTAAAATAGATAGTGGGAATTTGCTATATGACTCAGGAAACTCACACCAGCGCTCTGTGACAACCTAAGAGTGTTGGGATGGGGTGGAAAGTGCTAGGAAGTTTTAAGAGAGAGGGCACATATATATACCTATGACTGATTCATGTTGGTGTATGGCAGAAACCAACACAATATTGTTAATCAAGTACCCTTAAACTAAAAATAAATTTTTAAAAAGAGACTCTTTAGTTCCTATTCACTTCTGCCATTAGAGCAGTAAGTAAGTAAGTGTTAGTCACTCAATGGTGTCCAACTCTTTGCAACCCCATGGACTGTAGCTCAGCAGGATCTTCTGTCCAGCATTCTCCAGGTGAGAATACTGGAGTGGGTTTCCTGTGCTCTTCTCCAGGGGATCTTCCCAATCCAGGAGTTGAACACATTTCTGTCCATTTTAGTTCACTGATTCCTAAGATGTTGATACTCAAACTTGCCATCTCCTGTTTGACTACATCTAATTTACCTTGATTCATGCACCTAACCTTTCAGTTTCTTAAGCAATATTGTTCTTTATAGCATCAGACTTTCACCACCAGACACATCCACAGCTGAGTGTTTTTGCACTTTGGCCCAGCTGCTTCAGTCTTACTGGAGCTATTAGTAATTGTCCTTCACTCTTCCCCAGCAGCATATTGGACACCTTCTGACCTGGAGGGCTCATCTTCCAGTGTAATATCTTTTTGCTTTTCATATTATCCAAAGTGTTCTCAGGCAAGAATACTGGAGTGGTTTCCTTCTCCAGTGGGCCATGTTTTGTCAGAACTCTTCATTTTCAACCATCCATCTTGGGTGTCCCTGAGAAGCATGGTTCATAGCTTTTTGAGTTACACAAGCCCCTTTGATATGATAAGGCTATGATTCATGAAGTGGCTCAGTGGTAAAGAATCTGCCTGTCAATGTGAGAGACTCAGATTCAATCTCTGGGTTGGGAGGACCCCCTGGAGAATAAAATGATATCCCACTCAAGTATTCCTTCCTGGGAAATCCCAGGGACAGAGGAGGTTGGAGTCTACAGTTCATGGGGGTGACACACACACACACATAAGTACACAAATATGTGGCAAGTAAACAATACACTACTAAACTAGCAATGGATCAGTGACAAAATCAAAGAGAAATCAGAAAATACCTATAGACAAATGGAAATGAAAATGTAATTTTCATTTATATTTGTAAGTGAAGCTTATAACAGTCCAAAATCTATGGGATTCAGCAAAAGCAATTCTAAGAGGAAAGTTTATAACAATACAATCTTACCTCAAGAAACAAGAAAAATCTCTAATAGATAATCTAAACTTACACCTAAAACAACTAGACAAAGAAGAACAAAAAACCCTAAAGATAGTGAAAGAAAAGAAATCAAAAAGATCAGAGCAGAAATGAATGTAACAGGCATAGAAAACAATTGCAAAGATCAATGAAACTAAAAGTTGCTTCATTGAAAAGATAAACATAATTTATAAACCTTTAGCCAGACTCATCAGGGAAAAAAGGAGAGGGCCCAAATCAATAAAATTAGAAACGAAAAAGCAAAAGTTACAACTTGCACCACAAAAATACAAAACAACATAAGAAAGCAACTGTATGCCAATAAAATGGACAACCTGGAAGAAATGGACAAATTCTTAGAAAGATACAGTCTCCCAAGACTGAACGAGGAAGAAATAGAAAATATGAAAAGAATAATCACAAGCACTGAATTGAAGCTGTGATGAAAAATTCCCCAAAAACCCAAAGTCCAGGACCTGATGGCTTCACAGGTGAATTCTATCAAGCATTTAGAGAATTAACACCTAGCCTTCTGGAACTGTTCCAAAATATTGCAGAGAAGGAAAACTTCCAAATGTATTCTTTGAGGTCACCATCACGCTGATACCAAAACTAGCCAAAGATGTCACACACAAAAGAAGAAAATTACAGGCCAATATCCCTGATGAACATAGATGCAGAAATCCTTTGCACATTACTAATGTTTTGAATCCAACAAAACATTAAAAAGACCATATACCATGATCAAGTAGGATTTATCCCAGGGATGCAAGGATTTTTCAATATCCTCAGATCAATCAATGTGGTACATTACGTCAAGAAGTTGAAAAATAAAAACCATTTAATCATCAAAAGAATAAAATACCTAGGAATAAGCCTGCTGAAGAATACAAAGACCCATACTCTGAAAACTGTAAGATGCTAATGAAAGTAATCGAATAAGACACAAACAGATGGAAAGATATATCATATTCATGGATTGGAAGAATGAATATTTTCAAAATGACTATACTACCCAAGGCAATATAAAGAGTCAATGCAATGCCTATCAAATTACTAATGACATTTTTCACAGAACTAGAACAAAAAATTTTAAAATTTGTTTGGCGACACAACAGACCCTGAATGGCCAAAGCAATTTTGAGAAAGAAAAACAGAGTTAGAGAAATATAACTCAGCCACAAAAAGAATGAAACAATACCATTTGCAGCAAATGGATAGACCTAGAAAGTGTTATACTGAGTGAAGTAAACCAGACAGAAAGACAAACATTATATGACATGGCTTATGTGTGGAATCTAAAAATTAATACAAACAGACTATTTATGAAACAGAAACAGACTCACAGATTTAGAGAACAAACTTGTGGTTGCTGGGGGAAGGGAAAGAGGAGAAGGGATAGTTAGGGAGTTTCGGATGGACACATACACACTACTACATTTATTTATTTATTTTTAATTTTATTTTGCTTTATTTTACTTTATTGGTTTTGCCATACAATGACATGAATCTGCCACGGGTGTTTATGAGCTCCTAATCCTGAACACCCCTCCCACCTCCCACCCCATATCATCTCTCTGGATTATCCCCGTGCATTAGCCCCAAGCATCCTGTATCTTTTATCGAACATAGACTGGTGCTTCGTTTCTTACATGATAGTATACATGTTTCAATGACATTCTCCCAAATCATCCCACCCTCTCCCTCTCCCTCAGAGTCCGAAAGTCCATTCTATACATCTGTGTCTCTTTTGCTGTCTTGCATACAGGGTCATCGTTACCATCTTTCTAAATTCCATATATATGTGTCAGTATACTGTATTGGTGTTTTTCTTTCTGGCTTACTTCACTCTGTATAATCGGTTCCAGTTTCATCCATCTCATTAGAACTGATTCAAATGTATTCTTTTTAATGGGTGAATAATACTCCATTGTGTATATGTACCATAGCTTTCTTATCCATTCATCTGCTGATGGACATCTAGGTTGTTTCCATGTCCTGGCTATTATAAACAGTGCTGCAATGAACATTGGGATACATGTGTCTCTTTCAATTCTGGTTTCCTCGGTGTGTATGCCCAGCAGTGGGATTGCTGGGTCATAAGGCAGTTTATTTGCAATTTTTAAGGAATCTCCACACTGTTCTCCATAGTGGCTGTACTAGTTTGCATTTCCACCGACAGCACACTGCTACATTTAAAATGGATGACCAACAAGGGCTTACTGTATAATACAGGGAACTCTGCTCAATGCTACGTGGCAGGCTGGATGGGTGGGGAGTTTGAGGGAGAATGGATACATGCATATGCATGACTGAGTCTCTTTGTTGTTCATCTGAAACTATCACAACATTGTTAATGGGCTATACTCCAATACAAAATAAAAAGTTTTAAAGAAAACTTATTTGTATATTTTACTATGAGTGTTAACATATATTTTGTCCATTTTTCTTTCTTTTTGTTGGAGACTTTGGGATTCTAGTTACCCAACCTAGTTCCAGGCTCTTGACAGTGAATGTGCTGAGTCCTAACTACTGGAGTATTGGGGGATTACCTTGCCCATTTTTCTATTAAGTGATTTTGATAATTTCCCTTACTAACTATATATTAAGTAAATTAACTGTTTGTTATATGTGTTACAAACTATTCCCCAGTTTCTCATGTGCCTTTTGATTTTATTTATAGCATTTTTCCCATGCAGGAAATAAAGCCCATGATATTTACATAGTCAAATTCATCAATTTTTTCTCTAGTAAATTCATTATTTTGCTTATTTTAAAAGTTTTTTATTAAAATATAATGTACATAAAAATGATTATTATCACATGTCATAAATGTAGTTCAATGAATTTTTGTAAACTGAATACTTCCTGTAACCAGCATTCAGATCAATAAATAGAACATGAACAGTATCTATGGGTACTCCCACACAGTCACTACCTGTTCTTTGCCACACAAGGTAGTCAATTAGTTTAATAAGGTTTCATTTTTTTAATACAACATTCAAAAACTCCTTTTAGGGAAAAGAGTGAATCCAGGAACCCATTTTATTTTTAAATGACTAGTTAGTTGTCCCAACACCATTTATTAAGTAATAAATAAATAATAAACCTTTTCTCCACTGATAGGAAATTTTACCTTTATTATATATCAATCTCTTTTATGTATTTGCACCGATTTCTAAACTCTTTTATCCACTGATGTGACTATCTCTTCATGGTTTCTAGCAGAGGAATGACATAGTCTATGCTTTCAAAAGATCATTTTGGCTGCTGTGTGGAGAATGGACTGTACGGTGGGGTAGTGTGCAGGGTGCAAGTAGGGAGTAAGGATATTGTAGTAATCTAGGTGAGAGATAACAGTGGCTTAGAATAGGAAGTTACAGCAGAATAGAGAAAAGTGGCCATAGATGAGGTAAGATTTGAGCATTTAATTCATATATCAGTACCACACAGTTCTTTTAATTTCTATATCTTTATAATATACTTTAATATCTCATAAAACCAATTTCCTCCTCATTAGTATTTTTTCCAGAATTTTTCCTACTTTTCTTGATATGAGCTTTTCTTTATATTAGCTTAAGAATCAGTTTTTTTCAGTTTCAAAAAATTCTATTGTTGTTTTTAAAAGATCAAATTAAACTTATATAGTAATACATATAAGAAAGAACATCTTTGTACCATGAGTAGTCACATCCAGTAACAGAACACTGAAGACTCTGTGATTGTCAAAAGTATATAAAAGATTTATTTATACAGATCTTTTAAGTTTCATATTTTTAAGTCCTGAGGGTTTTAATTGTTGCCATTTAAAGCTGGACCTTTTCTACCATTATATTTTTATTACCAGTTATTATTGCAAATACACAAAGGACAAAAATCAGACACCCATATTTTTATTATCTAGACTTAACTGAATGTTGACATTTTTCATACTTGCTTCAGATCATTTTAATCCTACTTTAAAATCAAAGTATTATTGATTATGTTATATGTTACAGATGGACAATATAATGATTCACAATTTTAAAGGTTATAGTCTATTTATAGTTATTATAAAATATTGGTTATATTCCTGGTGTTGTTCATTATATCCATGTAGCTTATTTTATGCCCAATAGTTTGTACCTGTTAATCCTTTATCCCTATATTGCGCCCCCCACTGCTTACTTCTCCCAACTGATAACCACTGGTTTATTCATATTTTCAATTTTACTGAATACTGACTCACTTTCTGGATAGCAGTTAGTTCAGTGCACAAATATTTATTTACTGCACAATATGTGCCAGACACTATTCTAGGAGCTGTGTTACAAGAGTGAACAAAGAAGACAAAATCTACTGCATTCTGAAGAGTACATTGAAGTTGGGGGAGATAGACAAAACTCAAAATATCTAAAGAAAATAGAGAATGTGTTATATCAGATAAATTAGAAAAAAATAAGACTGGGAAAGTGAATATAGAGTGCAATGGTGGTTAATCTTAATTGTTAACTTGGCTAGGCTATACTACCCAGTTTTTAAAAAATACTAACATAGATGTTGCTGTGAAGGTATTTTACAGATGTGCCTAACATCTACAATTAGTTGACTTAAAGATTACCCTAATTAACGTGGGTGCTTGCGTGTATGCTCAGTTGCTCAGTTCTGTATAATCAAAGATGCAATAACAGAAATTTTATCCTGTCATGTTCCTCTGTCCGTGACATGTTCCAGGCAAGAATATTAGAGTTGGTTGTCATTTCCTTCTCTAGGAGTTCTTCCTGACCCAGGGATTGAACTTGTGTCTCCTGCATTGATAGGTGAATTCTTTACCACTGAGCCACCTGGGAAGCCCTAAATAATGTGGGTGGACCTCACCAATCAGTTGAAAGTCTGAAGAGAAAACCTGAAGGTTCTTGGAGAAGAAAGAATTCTACCTCGAGATTGCAGCATCACTTCTTGCAGTTTCCTGCCTGATGATCTGCTCTATGGATTTATGACTGACAGTCCCTGCAATTGTGTGAGCCAGTTCCTTAAGATAAATATCTTATTATAAATATATTAATACATTGAATATAATTTTATACATATATAAATTATGTCCTATTTGTTCTGTTTATCTGAAGAACCATGACAAATGTACAGTTTGGCTTGAGAGGACAGATCTTAAGGATAAGTTTTCATTTTTATTACTGTTGTTGTTTTGGCCATGCCACACAGCACGTGGGATCTCAGTTCCCTGACCAGGGATGGAACCTGTGCCCCCTGCAGTGGAAGCATAGAGCCTTAACCACTAGATCACCAGGGAAGTCCCAAGGATAAGTTTTATGAGTTGGTTCTGGAGTTTCTGGAATTGCTTCTCCAATCTATTAGGTTTAAATACATGCATGACTCTATTTACAGTGGTAAAGAAGGCACTGGGGAAAAATAAATAATCAGACTTTCAGGAATTATTGATCATGAGCTCTGAAATGACATTAATTCTAGGAGGACCAAAGGAACAGTATATTCCACTAGTCAGAGTAAGGCTCATGTACATCAAGTGATAATGGATAACTCAGTTCCATCTCACAGTGGACACAGTGGGTCCTCAAATCTGTCTTGTGGTTATTTTTCTGATCTGGAATGCATAGTTTGAATAGATATAGTCAGTAACTGGCATAATCCTTTCATTGGTTCCCTAATCTATGTAGTGAGGTCTATTATGGTAGGAAAGGCCAAGAGGAAACCACTAGAACTGCTTCTACCAGAAAAATAGGAAACCAAAAGCAACACCACATTTCTAGAGGAACTGCAGAGATTAGTGCCACCATTAATGACTTGAAAGATAAAGGGATGTTAATTACCACCACACCGACATTTAGTTTGCCTATTTGGCTTATGTAAAAGACAGTTGTGCCTTAGAAAATGACAATGGATTACCATAACTTTAACCAGATGTTGAGTCCAGTTGCTGTTGCTATTCCAGATGTGGTTTCTTTGCTTGAGAAAACTGATATATCCCTTGGTATCTGGGGATATTGCAGCTGTTGATCTGGCAAATGCCTTTTATCAATGCCTGTTAGTAAACACCACCAGAAGAAGTTTGCTTTCAACTTCCAAAGCAGCAATACTGTCTTGTTGCAAGTATATCAATTGCTCCACTCCTAATTTTCATACTTTATAGAGATTTTTATTGCCTTTTACTTCTGTAAGACACCACACTACTTCATTACATTGATGACACTGTGCTGATTGGACCTGGTGAGCCAGAAGTGGAAACTACTCTAACTTACTGGAAAGACATTTATGTGTCAGAGGGTGGGATATAAATCCTACAAAATTCAGGGGCCTTCTATCTCAGTGAAACTTCTAGGGGCTCAATGGTATTATGTGAAGATATCCCTAGGATGGCTAAGTTGCTGCATCTGACCCCTCCTACAGCCAAAATATAGACCCAATGCCAAGTGGGACTTTTTGTATTTTGAAGTTATGTTTCTCATTTGGATGTGCTACTCTGATCCATTTACCAAGTGATCTAAAAAACCACTAGTTCTGCATGGAGCCCAGAAGAAGAGAAGTCTTTGCAACAAGTTCAGGCTGCTGTACAAACAGCTCTGCCATTGAGCCATATGATCTAGCAGATTCAATGTCACTTGAAGTGGTATTTGTCAGTGGCAAATAGGGATTCTACTTGGGGCCTTTGGTAGGACCTTATAAGTCAATCATAGTGTATGCCCTTAGGATTTTGAAGCAAAACCCTGCCTCTGCAGATAACCACTCTCCTTTGGAGAAATAGCTTTTAGCTGCTTGCTATTGGGCTTTAGTAGAAACTGAACACTTAACCAGGAGCCACAAAATTACTATGAGACTTGAGATGCTCATTATGAAGTGGATATTGATTCCCCCACAAACCTATAATGTTGGCTATGCACACTGGCACTCCACTAGCAAATATGAGTGGTATATAAAATTATGCTTTAGCAGGCTCTGAAGGCACAGGTAAATTAAATTGAAGAAATGTCTCAAATGCTTATGGCCCCTACTACTTCTATTACCTCCTTTCTCTCAACCTGTATCTATTGCCTCATGCGGGAGTTCTCTACAATCAGTTGACTGAAGAAGAGAAAACTTGGGCCTGCTTGATATACATTGCATATCAAGATGGTTCTGCTTGATATACATGCAACACTTAAAGTAGACTGTTCCACTACTACAGCCTCTTTGTGGGACATCCCTGAAGGACAGTGATGAAGTGAAATCTTTCCATTGCACAGAACTTGGAGCAGTGAACATGCTTGTTCATTTTTACTTTGAAACAGAAATGGTCAGAGGTATGAGTGTGTATATACCAATTCATAGACTGTAGCCAGTGATTTAGGTGAGTAAGCAGGGGCTTTGAAGGAACATGATTGGAAAATTGGTGATGAATAGGTCCAGGGAAGACGTATATGGGTAAGCCTCTGTGAATGGGCAAAACCCTTCACAAAACTGGATATTTGCGTCCAATGTGAATGCTCACCAGAGTGACATCAGCAGAGGAGGATTTTATAATTAAGTGGATAAGATGATCTGTTCTCTAGATAGCCATGAACCACTTTCCTCAGCCACTCCTGTCATTGCTGAAGAGGCTCATGAACAAAGTGGCCATGGTGATAGGGATGGATTTATGCATGGGCTTAGAAACATCAAGTTCCACTCATCAAGGACAACTTGTCTCCACCCACTGCTCAGTGCTCAGTCTGTTAGCAGCAGAAACCATTGCTTTGTCTCTGATCAGACACAATTTCCAGGGGTGATCAAGCCAGTTATTTGGTGGCAGGTGGCTTATTAATACATTTGACCACCTCTATCATAGAGGGGACAGCCCTTTAGTTTTACTGGGAACAAATGCATTAGATATAGACTTGTCTTCCCACCATTCAGTTATTCTGCCCAAAATACACTCTGTGGGCTTACAGAATACCTTACCCACTACCATGTATTCCAAATAGCATTACTTCTGATCATGGATCTCATTTCATAGTACTCAAAGTATGGCAATGGGGCCATACTCATAGAATTCACTAGTCTTGCCATGTGTCCCCTCATCCTGAAGCAGCTGGGTTTATAGAAGCATGGAATGGCTGTATGAAGGCTCAATTATAGTACCATCTGGGTGACAATATTTGCAGGGCTGAGGCATGTTCTCTAGGAATTTGTACGTACCCTAAATCAGCACCCAATACATGGTGCTGTTCCTCCTATAGCCACAATCTATGGGTCTAGGAACCCTGGGGTGGAAATGGGAGTGGCACCACTACTATTACCATAGTTATCCAATAGCATAAATTTGGCTTTCTGTTTCTACAACGTTATGCTCTGCAGATCTACAGGTCTTAGTTCCAAAGACTGGAAAGCTTCCACCAGGAGACAACAGTGCATTGTACTTGTAGTTAAGAGTGTCACCTTGCCACTTTGGGCTCCTCATGCCTTTGAATCAATAGATAATGAAGTGAAGTGAAGTCACTCAATCGTGTCCGACTCTTTGTGACCCCATGGACTGTAGCTCACTCAGGGTCCTCTGTCCATGGGGTTCTCCAGGCAAGAATACTGGAGTGGGTTGCCATTTCCTTCTCCAGGGGATCTTCCCAACCCAGGGATCAAACCTGTGTCTCCTGCATTGCAGGCAAGACACTTTATCCTCTGAGCCACCAGGGAAGCCCTATGGAAGACAATGAAGGGAGATACTTTATTGGCTAAAGTGATTGATCCTGATTACTAAGGAGAAACTGAACTCTACAACACAATGGAGGTAAGGAAGAGCATGTATGGAATACATTAGGTTTCTTAAGGCATCTCTTAAAACTACTATCCTTGTGATTAAAATCAATGTAAAACTATAATAACTCAATTCAGTGGGACTACTAATGGCTCAGACCTTTCAGGAGTGAAGGTTTGAATGGCTTCATCAGGTGTTGAACCACAGTCAGCTAAGGTGTTTGCCAAGGTCAAAAGGAATATGGACTGAGAAGTGGAATAAGGTAGTTATGAACACCAGTTATAACCATCTGACCAGTTGCAGAAAAAATGGCTATAATTGTTATAATACATAATCCTTATTTTTATGAATATGTTTGGGTGTATATTTATGTCAAATGCCTTTCTCCCTCCATTATCTTCTCATAGAATATGAGAATGCATTAACGATAATTAAATTTACATCATAGCATTTGAGTTACAGGATATCAAGGAGAGGAATGACTCAAAGACTTTGCATACTCTTATGGTGAAAAAGTTAGCACATTTTTCAGTTTTAAATGACTTTGTTATTGTATTTATTTAGAGATATGTGTATGGATGCCCACTGGACAAGAGTGGGACTGTGATAGTTTATGTATCAACTTGGCTAGTTTATTGTATCCAGTTATTTAATCAAGCACTTACATAGGTGATGGTGTATGCTAGATGTAGTTAAAATATGCAATCAGTTGACTTGAAGTAAAGATTACATTTGATAATGTGAGTGAGCTTCATCAATTAGTTGTAGGATATAAGAGAAAAAAACTGAGATTTCCTGGAGAAAGAAATTCTGCCTCAAGGCTGAGGTATCACATTCTGCCTAATTTCCATCCTGTGGCGTTTGCCCTAGATCCCACTCAAGATTGCAGTATCAACTCTTCTTGAGTTTGCAGCCTGCTGGCCTGGTCTACAGATTTTGGATATGCCAAGCCCCACAATCACCATCACATGACCACATGTTCTAATTCCTTAAAATAAAATTATATATGCTGCTGCTGCTAAGTCACTTCAGTCATGTCCAACTCTGTGCGACCCCATAGACAGCAGCCCACCAGGCTCCCCTGTCCCTGGGATTCTCCAGGCAAGAACACTGGAGTGGGTTGCCATTTCCTTCTCCAATGCATGAAAGTGAAAAGTGAAAGTGAAATCACTCAGTCGTGTCCAACTCTTGGCGACCCCATGGACTGCAGCATACCAGGCTCCTCCACCCATGGGATTTTCCAGGCAAGAGTACTAGAGTGGGGTGCCATTGCCTTCTCCAAAATTATATATATAAACATATATATTATGTTTCTCTGGAGAACCCTGACTGATGTAATTGTGCAGGTGTGAGATGTTTAGGAAAGGTGGCATTTGAGCATCATTTATATTTCCAATAATAAATTATGCCTTTTACTGTTTAAAAATTATTTCTTTATTATTTTTATTTATTAAAATTTCATTTTTAGATAGTGTAGATTCACAGTTTTTTTATAGTTCCACTATATATTACAATTATTTTTAAGTAGATAAGATTTTTCATTGGAGTTTCAATATCAAACTCAATTAATAGAATGAATAGACAGAAAGGAAGATACAGATCTGAAAAGCACTATGAACCAATTCAACTTAATTAAGATTTATACAATTTTCACACAACCGCAGGATACAAATTCTATTAAAGTCCCCATAGATTATAAAGCAGGAAACACTGGAACATATCCAGGGACATGAAACAAGGTGCAAACGTTTCATGGTCTAAAGCAATTGAAACTATAGAGTCTATTCTCTTATCACTGTGGAGTTGCATTAAGAATCAATATCAAAAGATATTTGAAAATAACCATTCTGGTTCAAGGTGGCAGAGTAGAAGAATATGCACTCATCTCCTCCTACAAGAGTACCAAAATTACAATTAGCTGGTGAACAACCATCAACACTGGCACTCACCAAAAAGTATACCCCAAGTTCAAAGACAAAGAAGAAACTGCAGCAAGATGGTTGGAGGGGCACAATCACAATAAAATCAAATCCCATACCCACCAGGTGGGTGACCCACAAACTGGAGAACAATAATGCCAAAGAAGTTCTCCCACTGTTGTGAAGGTTCTGAACCCCATGTCAGGCTTCCCAGCCTGGGAATCTGACAAAAGGACTGAGAATCCTCAGGGAATTGAAGGCCAGTGGGATTTGATTACAAGACTTCCACAGGATTAGGGGAAACAGACACTTCAGTCTTGGAGGGCACAAACAAAACCTTGCATGCACCAAGACTCAGAGGAAAGGAACAGTGACCCCACAGGAGAATGAACCAAAACTACATGCTAGTGTTGGATGGCGGGGAAGGCAATGGCACTCCACCCCAGTACTCTTGCCTGGAAAATCCAATGGACGGGAGGAGCCTGGTGGGCTGCAGTGTATGGGGTCGCTAAGGGTCGGACACAACTGAGCGACTTCACTTTCACTTTTCACTTTCTTGCATTGGAGAAGGAAATGGCAACCCACTCCAGTATTCTTGCCTGGAGAATCCCAGGGATGGGGGAGCCCAGTGGGCTGCTGTTTATGGGGTCGCACAGAGTCGGACATGACTGAAGCGACTTAGCAGCAGCAGCAGCAGTGTTGGATGGTCTTCTGTGAAAGTGTGGGTGGGCAGGGCCTCACCACAGGGATGGGGGCACTGGCAGCAGCAGTCCTGAAATATCCCCCTCTTGGAAGTCGCCATTAACCCAACCACAGAGCCGGTAGACCCAAGGTCTGGGTCACCTATGGTCAAAAAACTACCATGGAAGGAGCACAACCCCACACATCAGCAGATAATTGGATTAAAACTTTACTAAGGCAAGACCCAGTTTTTCCCATTAGCAGTTCCCTCCCATCAGGAAGCTTACACAAGCCTCTTAGCCTTCTTCATCAGAGAGCAGACAGAAGAAACAAGAACAACCACAGTCTCACAGCAACTAAGACAAAAATCACATTACAGAAAGTTAATCAGCATGAAAAAGCAGAAAGTTATGTCCCAGATGAAGGGACAAGTTAAAACCCCAGAAAAACAACTAATTGAAGTGGAAATAAGCAACCTTTCAATTCAGAATAATGATAGTGAAGATTCAGGATCTCAGGAAAACAATGGGGATGATGCAAGAAATGTTTACCAAAACCCTGTAAGAACTAAAGAACAAACAAACAGAGGAATAGTACACTAGAGGGAATCCATAGCAGAATAACTGAAGCAGAGGCACCGATAAACGACCTGGAGGACAGAATGGTGGAAATCACTGCCGCAGAACAGAAAGTAGAAAAAATGATGAAAAGAAATTAGAACACCAGCCCCAAGCATCCTGTATCCTGCATTGAACCTGGACTGGCGATTCGTTTCTTATATGATGTTATACATGTTTCAGTGCCATTCTCCCAAATCATCCCACCCTCTCCCTCTCCCACAGAGTCCAAAAGACTGTACTATACAAGGGGAGGGAGGTGGGAGGAGTTCAGGATGGGGAACATGTGTACACCCTTGGAGGATTCATGTTGATGCATAGCAAAACCAATACAGTATTGTAAAATAAAAAAAATAATAATAAATAAATGATAAATGGTTAAGAAATAAATTAAGACAGCCTGGAAGAAACACAAGCTGGAATCAAGACTGCTGGGAGAAATATCAATAACCTCAGATATGCAGATGACACTACCCTTATGGCAGAAAGTGAAGAGGAGCTAAAAGCCTCTTGATGAAAGTGAAAGAGGAGAGTGAAAAGTAGGCTTAAAGCTCAACATTCAGAAAACGAAGATCATAGCATCTGGTCCCATCACTTCATGGGAAATAGATGGGGGAAACAGTGGACACAGTGTCAGATTTTATTTTGGGAGGCTCCAAAATCACTGCAGATGGTAACTGCAGCCATGAAGTTAAAAGACGCTTACTCCTTGGAAGAAAAGTTATGACCAACCTAGATAGTGTATTCAAAAGCAGAGACATTGCTTTGCCGACTAAGGTCCGTCTAGTCAAGGCTATGGTTTTCCAGTGGTCATGTATGGATGTGAGAGATAGACTGTGAAGAAGGCTGAGCGCCGAAGAATTGATGCTTTTGAACTGTGGTGTTGGAAAAGACTCTTGAGAGTCCCTTGGACTGCAAGGAGATCCAACCAGTCCATTCTGAAGGAGATCAACCCTGGGATTTCTTTGGAAGGAATGATGCTAAAGCTGAAACTCCCGTACTTTGGCCACCTCATGCGAAGAACTGACTCACTGGAAAAGACTCTGATGCTGGGAGGGATTTGGGGCAGGAGTAGAAGGGGACGACCGAGGATGAGATGGCTGGATGGCATCACTGACTCGATGAACGTGAATCTGAGTGAACTCTGGGAGTTGGTGATGGCCAAGGAGGCCTGGCGTGCTGCGATTCATGGGGTCGCAAAGAGTCGGACATGATTGAGGGACTGGACTGAACTGAAGAGACCTCTGGGGCAACATTAAGTGCTGTCCCCTAAATTATAGGGGTCTCAGAAGGAGAAGAAAGAGAGAAAGGACCCGAGAAAATACTTGAAGAGATCATAGCTGAAAAATTCCATAACATGGGAAAGGAAACAGTCAACCAAGTCCAGGAAGCACAGATAGTCCCAGGCAGGATAAACCCAAGGAGGAACACACAAAGACACATAGTAATCAAACTGACAAAAATTAAAGACAGAGATAAAATATTAAAAGCAACAAAGAGAAAACAACAAATACTGTACAAGGGAACTCCCATCAGGCTATCAGCTGATTTCTCAACAGAAACTCTACAAGCCAGAAGGGAATGCACAATATATTTAAAGTGATGAAAGAGAAGAACCTACAACCAAGAATACTCTACCCAGAAAGATTCTCCTTCAGATTTGATGGAGAAATCAAAAGCTTTCCAGACCAGCAAAAGTTAAGAGAATTCAGCACCACCAAACCAGCTTTACAATAATTGCTAAAGGAACTTCTCTAGGCAGAAAACAAGAGAATGAAAAGCCCTACCTACAGAAAATAAACCCAAAACAATTAAGAAAATTATAATAGGATCATACATATGGATAATAACCTTAAATGTAATGAACTAAATGCTCTGACCAAAAGACATAGACTGGCTGAGCAGATGAAAACATGTGCACTTCCACATCACTCTGCTTGACCCCCGAAATTGTAAGTAATTATTTTATATTGTTAGGTTAGTCATGTTCCCATTATGGCTTTCAACTGTAATCATCTTTTTATTTTTGTCTGGTTATTGATTGTGAAAACTGATAAACATCATTTGCTATTGTGATTAGGTAACTATTACTCACTTAATACCATTGTGTTGGTTAACAGAAAAATAATAGAACTCTATATGACCAAAACTACCATTTAATAGAAAAACATGTAATCATTTTTTAAAATCTAGATGTATACCAGAATCATCTTGGAATTTTTTGAGAAATACAAATGCCCAGGAATTGCATTTTATTCACCAGCACTCCAGATATATTCCTAATGAGCAGTCATGTTTAAAAACAACTGGACTCTATGAAGATCTTTTACTTTTATCTACTTTGTTTCACTTTTTCTATTTCACATTCAGTGCTCCCATTTCATTTAGTTTATGTTTTCCAATTTCTCCATATCTTCTTTTTTTTTTTTTGATGTTCTTCCTCAAGCCTTTATCATGCATAGTAGAAAAGCTTTTGTATACATATATACATAATGTGTACAATATATGTATTTCAGAAAACTTATGAATTTTTGCCTAGCTAAAAATTTTTATGACATTTTGATTCCACTTGTTTGACTTAATATAAATAGGATGCCAGATTTCTAATTAATAAAACAGATGTGCAACAAGCAACAAAGGTTTACTGTCTAACACAGGGAACTATAGTCAACAACTTGTATTAACCTATAATGAAAAATAATTTCAAAAATAATATATGTGCTTATATATAAAACTATCACACACAAAAAATAATTCTATTTTTTGAAATTTAATAATGTTTATTTTTGCCAGTTTTTCTAAATGTCCTATGGAAATCTAATAACAATGTATGAGATACAAAATTTTAAATATATTTGTGTAGCATATGATTAAGATAAATTAGTTATAGAAATCTATTACTTTTAAAGTATTAGTGACATAATTCAAGATCCTCCTATTCTTGTTTTTCTGGACTTGATAAAATATTCTCAGAAGAATGTTAATATGTCTCACTATGATCATATATTTTTTCTTTTCCCTGATATTTCTTCTGATTTTTGCCTTATGTATCTTTGTTTCTTTGTTAGATGTCTAATGGTTTATGATGTCCACCTCTTTTGTGAATTGTACCTTAATATTTATATGTGTTTCATTTAAAAATAAATAAATTTAATTAAAAAATAGATATTTGAAAATAACCCACATATTTTCAAGTTCAATATAGATTCAGTTTTATCAGTCTTTCCTTTTACCTAGATTTTGCTCTGGTTTTCAATGTTGTTGATTTTGGCTCTTTATTACATACTTCCTTCTTACTCTGGCTTTGTTTTGCTTTTCTTTTTCTAGTTTCTTGAGATAGAAGTAGGATTGCTGCTGTGAGACCTTTCCTGTTTTCCAATGTAAGCAGTTAGTGCTATAAATTTTCCTCTTAGCACTTTAACTGCCATTGCACATATTTTGGTATTTTGTATTTCCATTTCCATTTAGCTATTTTTTTCATTTCAAGAACTCCTTTTGACTAATGAATTATTTAGAAGTCTAATTTCCACATTCCATGATTTTCCTCTGTCTTTCTATTATTGACTCCAAGTTTGACTCCATTGTAGTCAGAGAACACATTCTGTAGGATTTCAATTCTTTTAAATTTACTGAAGTTTGTTTCATGGTGTGGTCTACCTTGGTGAATGTTCCATAGTGAGGTGCAAGTTGCTCAGTCCTGTCTGACTTTTGTGACCCCATGGACTATACAGTCCATAGGATTCTCCAGGCCAGAATACTGGAGTGGGTAGCCTTTTCCTTCTCTAAGGGATCTTCCCAACCCAGGGACTGAACCCAAGTCTCCTGCATTGCAGACAGAGTCTTTCCCAGCTGAGCTGGAGAAGCCAAAGAATACTGGAGTGGGTAGCCTATCCCTTCTCCAGCAGATCTTCCTGACCCAGAATCAAACCAGAGTCTCCATTGCAGGCAGATTTTCTACCAACTGAGCTATCAGGGAAGCCTGATGAATGTTCCATAAGCTCTTAAAAAAATTCTGCTATTTTTGGGTGAGGTGTCATATGCTAATTAGATACTGTTGGTTGATGGGTACTTCTATATCCTTACTGACTTTCTGTGTAGTAAGATCTATCAGTTGCTGAGAGTGAGATATGGGAGTTTCTAATGGTTGATTTGTCTATTTCGTATTTTGACTCTAAAAATTTTTGTTTTGTGAATTCTTGGACTTAGGTTTTTGATGTGTACACATTTAGGATTATTAAATCTTCTGGGTGGATTTACCTTTTTATTCTATTTAAAGGTTTTATTTGTATCTAGTAATAGTCTTTTCTCTGAAGTCTACTTCATCTGACATTATGTAGGCACCTGCTCTTTTTAATTTATGTTTACATGGTATATCTCTCTCCATCTCTTTTCCCCCAACTCATCTATATCATTAAAGTTGAAGTGAGTTTCTTACAACCAGTACATAGTTGGGCTGTATTTTGTTTTAGTTTTTAATTTACTTGTCCAGTCTTTGCCTTTTGAGTGGTTTAGACCATTTAAATGTGTTTAGACCATTTAAATTTAAGATGATCATTAATTTGTTAATACTTAAGTTTATCATTTTATTGTTTATTTCCTGTTCATTTCCACTGTTTCTTATTCCACTGTCTTTCTCTTATTGCCTTCCTGTGAATTATTTGACCACTTTTTACAATTTTATATTTATTTATGTGTAGTTCTCTGGGATATATTATCTTCTATAGCCTTCTTAGTGGTTGGTCTGGGTATTACAATATCCATACACGACTTATTACAGTCTGGTGATATCACATCTCAATTGTGATGTGGAAATCTTACTTCCATTTAGGTTCTTGTAGCCTCCTAATTTTAAAATATTATTGTTTTAAGTATCAGATGGAGTTTTAATTTTTTGTTTCAATCATCATGTCTGATATGGGTTGAATTGTGCTTCCTCAAAAGATATGTTAAAATAATAACACTTAGCTCCTCAGAATGTGACCCTATTTAGATGAGGCCATACCAGAGTAGGCTGGACCCTTAATCCAATCTGACTGGTGTCCTTATAAAAATAGAAGAGACAGAGAAACAGAGACACACACAAGGAGAGCTCCACATAATGATGACAGCAGAGACTGAAGCACTTACAGCTACAAGTATTGCCAAAGACTGTCAACAAGTCACCAATAACTAGAGAGAGGAAAGGAAGGATTCTTCCCCTTAGGTTTTAGAAGGAGCATGTCCCTGCCAACACTTTGATTTTGGAGCATGTCCCTGCCTTCAGAACTGTTAGATCGCCAGTCCAGTTTCGATGCATGATACAGGATGCTCGGGGCTAGTGCACTGGGATGACCCAGAGGGATGGTATTGGGAGGGAAGTGGGGAGGGGGTTCAGGATGGGGAACACGTGTACACCCGTGGTGGACTCATGTTGATGTATGGCAAAACCAATACAATGTTGTAAAGTAATTAGCCTCCAATTAAAATAAATAAATTTATATTAAAAACTGTTAGATAATACATTTTTGTTTTCATAAGCCACACAATTTGTGGTACTTTGTTACTGTGCCTTAAGAAACTGATACAGATTTTGGTAGTGGGAAGTGAGGTGCTGCAAATTACCTAAATATGTAGAAATAGCTTTGAAATTGGGTAATAGATAGAGGTTGGAGGAATTTTGAGGTGCTTGATTAAAAAAAATACCTAGATTGCATTGAATAGACAGTTGGTAGTAATATGAACATTAAAGGTACTTCTTGTAAGGAACTAGAAGGAAATAATGAACAAGTTATTGAACACTGAAGGAAAGGTGCTGTTGTTATAAAGTGTCAAAAAGCTTGTCTGAATCATGTTCTGACTTTGGACAGAAAGTAAACTTGGAAATAGTGAACTTGGATATTTAGTTGAGGAGATTTCCAAGCAAAGTACAGAAGATAAAGGCCTGGTTTCTCTTTTCTGTTTATGATTAATGCATAGAGAAATAAATTGTGGAATGAAATGCTAAGTGGAAAGGAATTAGACAAGTAATAGAAATAAAATGTATCAAAATTGCAAAAGAAGAAAAACTGACACCATTTGCAGATGACATATACTACATACAGAAAACCCCAAAGACTCCATCAGAAAACTACTAGAACTAATAAATGAATTTAGTAAAGTTGCGAGATGCAATTAACACAGAAAAATCTGTTGCTTTTCTATGCATCAATAATGAACTATCAGAAAGAGAAAGCAAGAAAACAATCCCATTTATAATTGTGTCAAGGAGAGACCTACACTCTCAAAACTATAAAATACTGATGAAGGAAACTGAAGTTGATACAAAGATATGGAAAGGTATCCTTGAGCCAGAAGAATTAATATTGTTTAAATGCCCATGCTACCCAGGGCAACATACAGATTTAATGCAATTCTATCAAAATATCCATGACATTTTTCACAAAACTAGAACAAATAATCCTGAAGTTCATATAGAACCACAAAAAAAAAAAAAAAAACCCAATTGCCAAAGTAATCTTGAGAAAAAAGAACTAGGCTAGAAGTATTATGTTCCCAGAAGTCAGATCATACTACAAAGCTACAATAATCAAACCACATAGTACTGGCACAAAACAAACACATAGATTAATGGAACAGACTTGACAGCCCAGAAATAAACCCACACACTATGATCAATTAGTCTATGACAAAGGATGCAAGAATATACAATGGAGAAAAGACAGTCTCTTTGGTACATGGTAGTGGGAAAAGTGGACAGTTACATGTAAAAAAAGAAATTAGAATATTTCCTCACACCATATACAAAAATAAACTAAAAATAAATACTTAAATGTAAAACCTGAAACTAAGAGCCTCTTGATGAAAATGAAAGAGGAGAGTGAAAAAGTTGGCTTAAAGCTCAACATTCAGAAAACTAAGATCATAGCATCCGTCCCATCACTTCATGGCAAATAGGGAAACAGTGGAAACAGTGGCTGACTTTATTTTTGGACTCCAAAATCACTGCAGATGGTGATTGCAGCCATGAAATTAAAAGACGCTTGCTCCTTGGAAGGAAAGTTATGGCCAACCTAGAGAGCATATTAAAAAGCAGCAACATTACTTTGTCAACAAAGGTCCATCTAGTCAAGGTTTTTCCAGAAGTCATGTATGGATGTGAGAGTTGAACTGTAAAGAAAGCTGAGCACCGAAGAATTGATGCTTTTGAACTGTGGTGTTGGAGAAGACTCTTGAGAGTCCCTTGGACTGCAAGGAGATCCAACCAGTCCATCCTAAAGGAGATCAGTCCTGGGTGTTCATTGGAGGGACTGATGTTGAAGTCGAAACTCCAGTACTTTGGCCACCTGATGTGAAGAGCTGACTTATTTGAAAAGACCCTGATGCTGAGAAAGATTGACGGCAGGGAGGAGAAGGGGGACAATAGAGGATGAGATGGTTAGATGGCATCACCAACTCAATGGACATGAGTTTGGGTAAACTCTGGGAGTTGGTGATGGACAGGGAGGCCTGGTATGCTGCAGTTCATGGGGTCGCAAAGAGTCAGACACAACTGAGTGACTGAACTGAACTGAAAACCTAAAATCATAAAACTCTTAGAAGAAAACATAGGTGGATCACTCTGACATAAATCGTTACAATAATTTTTTGATCTGTCTCCTAAAGCAAGAGAAATAAAAGCAAAAATAACAAATGGGACCTAATTACACTTAAAAGCATTTACACAGGAAAGAAAACTATTGACAAAACAGAAAGACAATCTACTGAGTGGGAGAAAATATTTGTAAATTATATGACCTATAAGGGTTAATATATTAATACAACACATATAAACAGTGTATACAACTCAATATCAAAAAATCAAACAACCAAATGAAAAAATGGGCAAAAACTTGGAATAAAACTATCATATGACCCTGAAAGTCCACTACTGGGTATATACTCTGGAGAAAATCGTAATTCAAAAAGACATATGTATCCCAATGTCCATTGTACCACTATTTGCAATCACTAGGACATGGAAGCAACCTAGATGTCCATCGACAGATGAATGGATATAAACGTATACATATACAATGTACACATATACAATGGAATGTTTACTCAGCTGTAAAAAAAGAATGAATTTGAGTAAGTTGAAATTAGGGGATGAACCTAGAGCATATTATACAGAGTGAAGTAAATCAGAAAGAGAAAAACAAACACTGTATGTTAATGTATACATATGGAATCTAGAAAAATAGTACTGATGAACATATTTGCAGGGAGAATGGAGATGCAGACAGAGGACAGTCTTGCGGACACAGCTGCAAATGGAAAGAGTGGGACAAGTCAGGAGAGTAGCATTGACATATGTATATACTACCGTGTGTAAAATAGCTAATGGAAAGCTGCTGTATAACACAGGCAGCCCTGTCCTGTGCTCTGTGATCACCTAGAAGGGTGGGATTAAGGGAGAGAGGGAGGGAGGCATATACTTATGGCTGATTCACATTGTCATGTGGCAGAAACCAACAGAACACTGTTAAGAAATTATCCTCCAAAAAAAAAAAAAAAACACTAAAAGTATATTAGAATGCCAACTCTAAGGTTAAAAAATGGGTAGAAGACCTGAATAGACATTTTTCCAAAGAAGAATATACAGATGGTCAACAGCCATATGAAAAGATGCTCAACTTTGTTAACCATCAGAGAAATACAGATCCAAACCATAATGGGCTACCACCTCACACCTGTCAAATTGCTATCATCGTAAAGTCCACAAACAAGAAATGTCTTCAAGAATATAGAGAAAAGAGAACCCTTGTACACTGTTGGTGGGATTATGAATCGGTGTGGCCATTGTGGAAAATAGTATGGAAGTTCCTCAAAATCGAAAAATAGAATGGCCATTTGCTTTACCAATTCCATCCCTGGGTATATATATATTTTTAAAATGCTAATTTGGAAATATACATGCACCTCAGTGTCCATGGCAGTGTTGTTTACAATAGCCAGCGGGCTTCCCTGGTGGCTCACGCAGCAGCGTCTGCCTGCAATGTGGGAGACCCGGGTTTGATTCCTGGGTTGGGAAGATCCCCTAGAGAAGGAAATGGCAACTCACTCCAGTATTCTTGCCTGGGAAATCCCATGGATGGAGCTGGCAGACTACAGTTCACGGGGTCACAGAGCACTGGACATGACTGAGCGACTTCACTCACTTTAGGATATGGAAGCAACTGAAGTGTTCACCAATATATGAATGGGTAAAGATATAGGAGATACACATATGTAATAGTTATATAGATATTTTACACACAAAGAATATTGCTCAGCTATAAAAGAATGAAAATCTGCCATTTACAACAATGTGGATGAACCTAGAGGGCATTATGCCAAGTGAAATAAGTAGACAAAGACAAATATTCTGTTATCACTTATATGTGGGATCTAAAAATCAAACCCGAAGACAAAGTGACATATGTCTTCATTTTATGTGTGTGTGTTCATGAAAGGGTGGTTAATTCAAAGTTGGTATAATTCTGACTAAAGAAGGAAGGAATTTCTATTTAATGGCTAAAATAATATAAAGATGTTGTAGTAGCATAACAGATTATTTCACATACTTGCCCATTTTGAAACTAATTGTGGTCTTTCTGATCATTTTAAAATTTGAACTATTTCAAAACCTGCACATCGTCAAACTCAATATTTTGTATTGTACTATCTCAGATTTTCATAATTAAAATTCCTATAAAATGTCAAATTGGAAAACTTGAAGCATTGCTCTCTGATCTCATCTCTCTACTCCTTTCCAGCCATACTAGCTTTCTTCTGGCTCTAAAGTACTTCACATTTCTTTCTGCCAAAGGATTTTTGAATGTGGTGTTTCTGGAAAGTTCCCTACTCTCATTTCCATATTCCCCTTCACCTAGGTCAATCCTACTCATCCTTAGTGTGCCAGTCCAAGTATCAGGTCAGGTTTCTTTATTAGTGGTTCTCCATAAAACTATGTTCCTTTCCTTCAGAGCTCTTATATCAGTTTTAAATCATATGTTCATAATTAAAGTGATTTTTAAAACTAGTATAAGTTTTATGAGGAGAAAGTCAAAGTCCAGTTTTGCTCATCATCAGTATTCTCAGTACCTAGCCTAGTTCCTAGGGCATAGTAGGTGCTCAAAATAATTTGTTTAATTGATTAAAGAACAAGTATCCATAGTTGCTTCAGTAATCTCTAATTTTGCTACAGCAGCTCAATATAGTAATAGCTGATATATATGGAGTATCCTATATATGTACCAGCCACTATTTTAAACTCCTTTTAAAAAATTAATTACTTTATTTTAATTGGAGGCTAATTAATTTACAATATGATGGTGGTTTTTGCCATACATTGACAGAAATCAGCCACCAGTGTACATATATCCCCCATCCTGAACCCCTCTCCCACCTCCCTCCCCATCCCATCCCTTTGGGTTGTCCCAATGCATTGGCTTTGAGTGCCATGTTTCATGCATCGAACTTGTATTGGTCATCTGTTTTACATATGATAATATACATGTTTCAATGCTATATCATCCCATGCTTGCCTTCTCCCACAGAGTCCAAAAATATGTTCTTTATATCTGTGTCTTTTTGCTGTCTCGCATATAGGGTCATCATTACCATCTTTCTAAATTCCATATATATGTGTTAATATACTATATTGGTGTTTTTCTTTATGACTTACTTCACTCTGTATAATAGGCTCCAGTTTCATCCACCTCATTAGAAGTGATTCAAATGTGCTCTTTTAATAGCTGTCTCATTTCCCAACTTCTGTGAGATTGGCACCATAATTATTCCCATTTTACTGATAGAGAAATTGAGGTAAGCCTTACTGTTAACAAGAGGGAATACTGAATTCAATTCCAGGCATTCTACTTCACACTCCATGCTCTTAAATGCTAAGCCATCTAACCTAGCCTCTTCATTTTCCAGATGGAAAAATGGAGGCCAAGAAGGGAAGTCACTTGTCTAAGTTCTTACACTGAATTTAGTGGCAAAACCAGGAATAGAACCAAGGTATCTTGACTGTTAATTTATAACATTTAACTACTTCATTCTGCTACTGATAATAAATTAACTCTGACAGAATTATTACACATATGCAATTATAAAACATATTATTATGTTTAATATAATGACTCTTTCAATTTCATCTTTAAAGATGGCATCTTTCTCCAAATAAAGATCAAAAGTTTTTTGAGCTAGGAGTTTACTAATTTTCTTGGTTTTTAGCCTAATAAAAAGACAAATACTTGAGGGTAAGATGCTGGAGTGATTTCTAAGAATCCAAAATAAGAACTTTTAAGAAAACACCTATACATACCTGTTAAACAATAGCAAGTGTTAAGTATTACCTGACTGCCCACTTGGTTCCAAGACTTCACAAGTGTGATCTTTAATCCACAATAAGTCTATGGGAACAATAATCTTGTTATGCTGCCGCTGCTGCTGCTAAGTCGCTTCAGTCGTGTCCGACTCCTAGTGACCCCCATGGACTGTAGCCTACCAGGCTCTTCCGTCCATGGGATTTTCCAGGCAAGAGTACTGGAGTGGGTTGCCATTGCCTTCTCCAAATCTTTGTTATACTAGTTTGTTTTTTGTTTAAGCAGAGACTCTGGGATACAGAGCTATCAAAGTAACTTATTACAAATTTTGCAGTTATTAAATGGATCTAGGCTCATTCACAACTGATTCTAAAATAAGGGGTAGAGTGGAAGATTAGATATTGATTACTGGGAGTGGCATTTTGTGACATTATTTCCTCCATAACAGTGAATGGAAGGTTCCCCACACCTCCCGCTCAGGTGCTTAAGCACAGCAAATCACTATAGGTAGATCTCGTTTTATTCAGCTTTGCTTTATTGTACTTGGGAGATACTGCATTTTTACAAATTGAAGAGTTGGGGCAACCCTGCATAACAATCGGCACAATTTTCCCAACAGCATTTGTTCACTTCATGTCTCTGTGTCACATTTAGGTAATTCTTGCAATATTTCAACCCTTTTCATTATTATATTTGTTATGGTGATCTGTGATCATTATTGTTACTCTTATGACTAACTGAAGGCTCAGGTGATGGTTAGCACTTTTTTTTTTAGCAATAAAGTATTTTAAAATTAAGATATGTACTTTTTTGGTAGCCATAATGCTATTGGACACTTTAAATATACTGCAGTATAGTTAAACATAACGTATATGCACTGAGAAGCCAAAACATTCATGTGACTTGCTTTAGTGTGATATTTGCTTTATTGTAGTGGTCTGGAACTAAGCCTGCAATATCTCTGAACTATATACCTGTAGTAACTTTACGTGACATTATTAAACTGACAAGTGGGTGTTTTTATTATTAAACTATACCTCTCTGCTGTATATGTGAGCTCCTAGAAGGCAAGGCATGTGCTTTATACTGTTGACACAGGGCTTGAGACACTGACCTTCTGCCTAGTTGAAAATCCACATGTAACTTTACAGTGGGCACTCTGTATCTACAGTTCTGCATTTGTGGACTCAACCAATCTCAGACCCTATAGTACTGTAGTATCTCCTACTGGAAAAAGTCTGCATATAAGGGGACCTGCACAGTTCAAATTTATGTTGTTCAAGGGTCAAGTGTATTTAAACATTTCTTTTTTACTGTCTAGCACAATGTCTGGCATAGCTGAATATTTATTGAATAATTGTTGTCAGTATTAATACTTATAATCATTTTTGAAGTGGTATAAGCAATAGAGTTTATGCTAGAAATAAATGTCTTGAGTTAGAGACATAGGCTTGGATGGGACAAGCACAGAGCACGTTGTCAGCTTGGGTGAAAAATCTTTAAAGACTATTCATTGTATGATCTTGAGGAAGTTTACTATACCTCTCCATGTTCCAATTTTCTTCAATTTAAATGGAGAAAATGCTTCTTTTGCAGAGTTGTTGTGAGAAATAGTAATTCATTAAAGTGCCTTGCACATAATAGACAATAAATAATAGCTATTATCTTGTGTCAGTGCAGAGGAGGAGATAGACTAAAACTCCATTATACTGTGGGAAGATATCTTGGAGAATTCATGCCCCTAATATGAGAGTTCCTAACCTGTGAATCCTCTGAAATTCTATGAAAACTATTTTCAGGGGGCAAAGGCCCATTGATTTCATCAGATTCTTAAAGTGGTATGTGGCCTGAAATATTTATTGACTACAGCTCCAATTATTTTAAATAGAATACTGTGTAAAAGGAGTGTCATAATCAATCTCCCCCAAATTAAGTCCATTAAAAGTTCAACTCCAAGATGTATCAAATGTCTTTAGACAAAGGACTTGCCATCTTCCCCATGAGCTCTGGTACTGTCTCAACTTTGATCAGGAGTTGGGAAGAAAAGGATGTGAAATCACTGGGAAAATAATAGAACCACTTATTCACTACAACCATGCTGTTAGTTTAGTTCAAGAGGAATCTTTTCTAGGGCCATAGTCACCAGAATACACCTCTGAATCCTGCACAGAGTAAAAATATACATTTCACACCAGTCAGAATGGCTGTGATCCAAAAGTCTACAAGCAATAAATGCTGGAGAGGATGTGGAGAAAAGGGAACCCTCTTACACTGTTGGTGGGAATGCAAACTAGTACAGCCACTATGGAAAACAGTGTGGAGATTACTTAAAAAATTGCAAATAGAACTGCCTTATGACCCAGCAATCCCCCTGCTGGGCATACACACCGAGGAAACCAGAATTGAAAGAGACACATGTACCCCAATGTTCATTGCAGCACTGTTTATAATTTTCAGGACATGGAAACAACCTAGATGTCCATCAGTAGATGAATGGATAAGAAAACTGTGGTATATTTACACAATGGAGTATTACTCAGCCCTTAAAAAGAATAAATTTGACTCAGTTCTAATGAGATGGATGAAGCTGGAGCCGATTATACAGAGTGAAGTAAGCCAGAAAAAAAACCCACCAATACAGTATACTGACACATATATATGGAATTTAGAAAGATAGTAATGATGACCCTGTATGTGAGACAACAAAAGAGACACAGAGGTATAGAATGGACTTTTGGACTCTGAGGGAGAGGGAGAGGGTGGGATGATTTGGGAGAATGGCATTGAAATAGGTATACTATCATATAAGAAACGAAGTGCCAGTCTATGTTCAATGCAGGATGCAGGATGCTTGGGGCTGGTGCACGGGATGATCCAGGGAGATGATGTGGGGTGGGAGGTGGGAGGGGGCTTTGACATTGGGAGATCGTGTACACCTGTGGCTGATTCGTGTCAATGTATGGCAAAACAAATAGAGTATTGTAACATAGAATAAAGTATTAAAAAAAAAAAGAAAGAATATACATTTGTGATATCCATCACATAAGAAACTCATAGAAATTAGGAAAAGCAAAGACTCGGAATATTAGGGGGCCCAATTGTGGGGGCTTTACCTGCTCTGTCCCTCATTCTCTATCCTCCCCCATTTCCTTGGTCTGGAAACTCAAAATCTCTTTTTATTCTTTAAAGCAATGGCTTGGGAGCTTGGTTTCAGTCTTTCATAGTTCTGGTGAAGAGAAAAAAGACAATATAGTGCATTTAAATAAAGGATTGCCTGATTGTCTTTTGGTGTTAAAATGATCTTCTGTGAATTGATAATGACTAGATTTATTTTAAATGTCTTTACTTATCAAAATAAAAAGTTGGTAACTATAAAGACTCCCCCTCCATCTCTTTTTCCTTATTTAAAAATTTCCCAAATCTGAAATCTAAGTCTGAAAACCATTGAATTAAGACAATGTTGCAATAGTCCAGGTGAAATAGTCCATGCAAAAGTCCATGAAAGCTTGAATTAATGCAGTGTCACTGAGCAGGGGGATAGAAAGGCAGGAGAATTGAGAGTGGCCAAATGGATATGAGGATAGAAGAGAAAAGAATTGCTAGTAAACCTTGCTCTCTGGCTTGGGTCACTAACTGGATGAATGGCAGCACCATTCACTGAGCAAGAACATACTCAGGGGATATACAGATAATGAAATGATCTTGAATACATAAGTCTGAAGAACTTGTAGAATGTCCAAGTGGATATAACCAGCCTATAACTGGAAATATAGGATGGGAATGCAGGAGAGATTTGAGGGAATCTAAGTGATAATTTAAGTGGTGGAAGTGGATGAGATCCTTAAGTGAGAATAGAGGGTCACTTTCTCATACATATTTTTTTTCAATTTCCTTGAGTATATTTAAAACCAATGAAGTGGCTGTTGGCTGTATGTGCCACAATGACCTTGTGGTTATCCGGAGCTCTAAGCTCTCTAGGTGGCTCACATGGACTGGGCACTTGGAAGCAAAGTCATTTTCTAGACATAGCCAATATTAAAATACTGAGCACCGTGGGACAAAAACTTAAGAAAGTTTAAAAGAATTATGAAAAATCTGATATCTTTGGGTACTGGGCAAATTAACATGTATTGCTTTCCAATAAACAGTTTTGACACTTTGAGATGACTGTATCTCTGTAAAATCCATCTGAATCAGAAAATAAGAACATCATTTGTTCTAAGTCCTTTGAAGACTAGACACACTAGAAAATGATTCCCCAACTCAAGGGGGTAGAAAAAGCCATCTACACAAAACTTACCCAGTGCTCCTCAAATTTTAATATGAACACAAATCACCTAGGAATCTTGTTAAAATTGAGATTCTGATCCAGTAGAATTGTTGTAGAGCCTGGAATTCAACATTCCTGGTGAGTTCTCAGATGATGGTAATACTCCTATTCCTATTCAAAGTGTTACTCAAAGCATGGTTAGAACCTTCGATGGCAATTTGACATTGATCAGTGGACTTGTCAAGCTTCCCTGATAGTTCAGTTGATAAAGAATCCGCCTGCAATGTAGGAGATCACTGTTTGATTCCTGGGTTAGGAAGATCCACTGGAGAAGGGATAGGCTGCCCATTCCAGTATTCTTAGGCTTCCTTGTGGCTCAGCTAGTAAAGAATCCACCTACAATGCAGGAGACCTGGGTTGGATCCCTGGGTTGGGAAGATCCCTTGAAGAAGGGAAAGGCTACACACTCCAGTATTCTGGCCTAGAGAATTCCATGGACTGTGTGTATAGTCCATGGGGTTGCAAAGAGTTGGACACAACTAAGCAACTTTCACACACAGTGGACTTGTCTCAAATATGGTACCAATTTTTTGCAATTCTTTCCTTTTTCCTATGTAATGTTTGTTTTGAAATGTAATTTTACATATTGAATTGAATATATTAGAGCTTCTATTTTGCATATAATTTTAAATTTTACTTTTAAAAATTCACTCTTATTGTGTTTTATAATAGTATTAGTTTGTAATGGATTGGAGGAAAACATTGGTCCTTCATCACAGACAGTTTGAGAAACATTGATCTAGACAATGAAGAACTTTTTATTTTGGACATAGAATTTAATTAGAAATGGTTGGTTTCTGTTACATATGATTCTAAAGCAGTATTTTAAACTTTTCTTTTTATTTATTCCATAAACAATAACAAAACTCAGCTAAGTAACATTATGACAGTTTCACCATACACTCAATCACAAATATTTAAAACCTTTGCAACATGAACAACAAAACCAGAGGTGTTACAAGAATAATTTACAAGAAAATCTATAAAACAGCAAGAAGCTCACAAATGTTCATTTTCTTTTGCACAATATCACTACACTCGTTCACAACATGTTTTTGTGTTACAAAATTCCCAACAAAAGTGTATTTTTCTTTGTATTGTGGTTTCTAAAACCAGAAACTTTGAAGTAAATATCCTTTTATTAGCACCTAGTGGTGCAGAAAAAGGAAAATTCTCACATACAGACACTTCACAGCACTTTTCTAAGAAAAATATACACTTACAAAATATGTTACAAATTGGCACACTTAAAAATATACAAGATTTTGTAGGCGTCTTAAGAGTGATCCCTAAGCTTTATTCTTCGATTGACTCTACAGATTATTTATAAAGTTTAACTCTAAAAAAAAAAGGCAAATAATTTCCTAACATTTTAAAGTTGCAGTGTCATATGTCAAACAGAAACTTAGGTTACATTCATAAAAAGGGCCTTTAACACTTTTAAATTTTCTTAAATGCTTAAGGGGCTTGGGAGAGGAGAAAAAATGGGGATAATCATTTTATTTAGCACCATAAATCAGTAATTTACTAAAGAGGTGCATTCAGTTTTATGGAAATTAAATTAAGGACTAGTACATTCAAAACTCTGTAGGCAGCAAACTCTAATCAGTGCTACAGGAATCCCAGTAGAGCATCTCAAGCTTTCTCTCATTCTCACCGGGAGTCAAAAACAAAAAGCCTCTTATAGTTTTCATTCTAAGCCTTTTCTTTTGTGCTGTAAAACTAGGCATCTCTCAAAGAGGCAAAATAATTTAAATATCTCCTTTCTTCTTTGTGAAGGGGGTGTCTTTCTCAGACTCAGAAATCACCGAGCTTGTTAGATGGACAGACATCCTTTCCATATCATGTTGATGAGTGCTTCTTTAGTATCTTTAATATCTATTTACTCAGATACCAATTTTAAAAGCCTCATTTACACCGTAAACTTTGAACTAAACCTCTTTCTTTTATATTATCCTTCTCCAATGCTTTATCTCTTAGTTATTATTCTGAAATCAAGAGTACATCTCAAGTATCATGTAGCTGCATAGGGAGCTCTGCTTCACGACTGTAGCTACTGGTTAGTATTCTTAGAAAAAAAAATGTACCTTAAAGGGTAGCCTGAGTACTGCCATCAAAATAAGCCCATGCTGGCTGAGGACCTTCAAGCTGATACTGTTTCCCAAGTTAAACAGCCCACCTAAAGTTTCTTCTATCTTATTTTGTTCCTTGAGAAACCTTTACAAAATTCCTGGGCTACACTTTGTTGACAAGATTCCTATTTGTTACTAAAACTACTTTGTTTTGGTACTAAGTCTTCCAAACACAATGATGGGCTTAGTGAATTTTATTATTAGAAAGTCAATCTCATGTCAGTTTTATTTCATAAAAGGACATATTCCTGTAGTGATGGGTAGTCACTTAAAAATCTCTAAATGAAAACAAAAACTCCTTAAGTTGGACGATTTCTCAATAATACAGGAGAAAAACCAATACTTTTAGTTCTAGCATCAGTTAGGACTATGGGATCGCAAACAGTTGGACACGACTGAGTGACTGAACTGAACTAAACTGAACTGAATGCTTCACTCTCTTCAGCACAGAAACTTAGCTCTCTTTCATTCTTGGAACTGTTCTGAGAGCATCTGTGAATTGAAGATATGGCAGATCTGCATCAGACTGGTTCAGTTTGGTAAGACCAAGCTTGGTTAAGAGGTTCTTGGATATGGGTTTTCTCCTTTAGGCAATAACTGCTAATTAGAACTCACTAAAATGGAAATTTGCTAGAACTGCAGAATTTCACATAACAGGACAAAGGATGCTAGCCTGGGGTTGTTTACAGCTAGTGAGCATCCTTTATGCCTCTCTTTTATGCACACTTGTCCCCCTCCTTATCCTGCCTGCACACATGCAGATGCTTCTTAAGAAGCAAGGGAAAAGGTCAGAGAAGGTGAAAGTTGTCACAAAAGTCCATCTAGCACCAAGGACTTCAGGAAGATGTGATGAAGTGATGGACAAGGTAGTGCCAGAGGTTTGAAAACATTGAGGAAAAGGTAAGGCCTTAACACATAACTACACAAAGTAACAAGTCAGAAGAGAGCTGTGAGGAAGCTGGCGTATGAGACACTGGAGAGGCCATGGGTTCAAGTCAGTTATCAAAGACCAAACATAACACTGAGAGTCTCAAAGAACATTGGTCAAGGCCACTATTTCAGCACCCTGCTCCTCATAGTCCAACAACTAACCAGGGCAGAAAGGGATCAGATCTTTCCTTATAGATCTTCAAGAAAAAGGAGTTTCCAACTTTCCTTAGTCAGGTAATATAATTCTGCACGTGTGTGCATGTGTATCTGCATTTAAAATTAGATTTGAAAGTAGTCAAGGCAATGAAAAGTAATTAAGAGTATGAAAGTTTCCCTTTGAATTTCCATAAGAAAGTAGCCTGGCTAAAGTTCTTATAGTCTGACACCTTGGGGAGGTGGAATATAAGATTATAAAAGAAGAACATTTTTAAGATCAAGAACTGAAATTAAGTAAGGAGAATAATGGAGAATATCACTCCCAGGAAAGAAAAGATTAAAGGGGATTCTATTAGGGGAGGAATTATAAGAAGAAGCTTCCTAGAAGAGAGAAGGAGTGGCAATCAGGAAATTCAGACCAAGGAAAATTCCATATAGCTGATTTCAGATATCTATGATAGGGTAAAAACACTACCTTTCTATCACTGGTCCTCACTCCACTAAGGCAGCTGGTTAAATAAGGAATCTCCAAAAGTCAGGCCTATTATGTTGTTAGAGAGAGCAAAGGATTGCGAGAGCAGAGACAAGACCAACAAAGCTTCCCAAACTGAAGACCTCAGAACATGATATACCGAGAGGGATATATAATGCAATTTAGAGAACAATCATCTTCTGCCTAATCCCGTCGTTCATTTCTGAAACTCGGTTCCTTGTTATGTTTCAGTACAAAATAATTGGTTGTAAGCCACTAATTTAACCTTAAAAACATAAAATTAACTGTAGGTTAAGAAAAAAAAGGTACTTTAAAATGGCAGTTCTCTTCGGAAAAAGGGATAAACCATGTCTTAGATTAGGCTCCTAATGGGCTCCATAGGAGCGACTGAAAGAGTATCCATTCCAAAGGATTCATGATAGCAAGTTCTGACAAGGAAATTGTTTCCAACAGTTTTTTAGGCTGTCCTTCTATCCCACCTCACCCCATTTGCCAAAGCTGAACTGATACTGAGGAAAAGTGGAACAACTGCTCCCATATTTATTTTTATAAAACATACTGTACTCATGGAACATTTTCTTTATTCCTTCTTTCATTGCCACCATTAGATTACATAGAGAGCACTCCATTCCTGTAAGCTGGTGACTTTGAGATTTGGAGTCTTGGGGATCAGAATAAAGGCAGAGTTGGTGATTCCAAACTAAATTCAGCTGGAAAATAGAAAAATAAAAACAAAACAAAGACCAGTTCTGAGGAACCAGCCATAGCATTTAGTAAAAACAGCTAGCTATCAGACTGGAGAAATAGAATAAAATGTTCCCATTTGATTGTTTTCCTTTTGAATGGCTGCTGAAGAGCAGGAGACATGTCACATCTGGTACTTTTTCATTAAGTAATTTTCCAGGACTCACCACACACTAGTGTCAAAACCTAGGAATAGGCCTGAAGCAGCCTCACGAAATGCTCTTCACCCACTCATTCCCCACAGACATACACAATCACACCATCAGGAAGAAAAGTTTGTTCATTTTACTACCTAGTTGTAAGTAGTAGAGCTGGCTGGTAAAAGGAATCATGGACAAGTGTGTATACTTATATATGTGACAGGCTTCCTTCCATTTCTCTCTGACTACTTTCAAATGTTGCTTCTCTGTTTGTGAATATATTTAGGTGGCAATGACTAGGTAGGTTCATATTTTGTTTAAAATTTTCCTTTTGAAATATATTCCCTTTTTAAAATCCCTTTTCCCCCACCCACCTATTCTCCACCCTCCCACCCACAGCCTATATATCCACAAGTTAATAGGTTAGTAACAATATTAGTAAGAATAGTAAGAGTAACAACAACAACAACCAACAACATTAATAATATTAATCCCCTATATCTGTATAGCACTTTACGATCTACAAAGCGCTTTCATATCCATTATCTCATCTGTGCCATAATGCATCAGTCATCAGACACACAGGCCTTCAACTGTGCAAGGAAAAGAGATCAAATGTTAGAAGTCAAGTGGTGAATAAAAGGGAAGAAAAAGCTAGTTGTGAGGGATGTTGGGGCTGTGAAATTTTTTTAAAAGGGAAAAGGCTAAATAAAAATGTGATTTCAAAAATTTATATAAAAGATTGAGATTTAAGTTTAGTGTGTGGCATCAGATACTCTAGTCATCCTCAGACTAAGTAGATATGGCCTCAATTACTTGTTACAAATTATTCAGTTTATCAAATATATGTATGTGATTCATAGGCATCGAACTGAGATACCTTAACATTTTCTTTAAATGACATTGGCATTGCAAGATTAAACACTTAACACTAAAGCCATGATATGAGTGCATTTCTGACAAAACTGAATAAAACATTTATGAAACTACTTAAAAGCAATCTATGTATTTCATTTATCGTAGTCTTGATTTTATAGCTATTTTATAATTTATCCCAGACTATTATAAAATATATAAAACTGAGATATAAAGTATCAGCAATATAACTTTGCATTTTAAATAATTTTCAGATACAGATTTTCCTTTTAGAAAACAAACTTTAAAGCAGCTGCTTTGTTTCCTTGTAAAAGTTTCTGTAAATGCATATACTTGGGTCCCTGATGGACTTAGCTGTTGTGACTTTCAGACTTTTGCAACACTTTAACCCTTAGACAATGGAACAAACAAACCTTTATTGTGCCTTATTTAATGGTTCATGTTTCCACACCAGACAGTAGAATTTTAATTTTAAAAATAAGGTATGTATTCTTGTATTTTAAATTAATTAATGAGCTTTAAACTGTGGGGGTGAATATGTAAGATGAGGTAAGGAAATTTGGCACATTTCAAACAGTATCCTTTAAGTTTTGGTAAATTGTGTAACACAACATATTTTTCCACTGTGATCTACAGGTGCTATCCACATAAGTGGGGGTGGTTAATAGCAATAATCACTGGATGGTTTCTATTAAATTAACAGGGACAAGTTCCCCAAATACTCACAACCAAATGTTGATATAGAAGTAAAAATATATACAATACAGTCACCTGTGTGTAGTTTGGCACAATGTTTTCCTTTATTTCCCCTTGGATAAATAGTGCATAAACTACTTGTGCAACTGTATGACTTCTAAAGTCTTTTACATAGAACATCAGATTAAAGTTTGCTTCTAAAGACTTATTCCCACACTTTAAAATTCTTTTCTTTAAGCACTTACATGTCAACATACATACCACAAGGCATATTTTGAAAGAAATAAAACACAAACATCAAATGTCTTTCTGGAAAATGAGAGTCTCTTCTTCAAACACAGGTAAAACCCAAAATGTTTCTGCATTTAGGAGATTGTAGTTGGAATCCCTGCAGAAAAACCAAACAATTTATGCCATCTTAGTTAGATTTAGTGTATGTCCCACAAAGGGATCATACAATCTAAATTTGTTTACATCATACTAGATGCCGTATGATGCAGGAAAAGATACCAATAGCAGGGGGCACTAGAAAGCACTCCTAATTGCCTTATGATGAATTTTGTTTTCCAAATTATGCTCTTTTTGTTTAAATCACATTGGTTTTTGGTCTATATAACTTTTAAATTCTGTTGGTCAAAATTTTTCTTACTGCAAAGCCCTTCCCTTCCCCAAATCATTTAAAAGCATATTTTAGTTGTATTTTCTCAGTAAGTAAAAATTAATGCTGACTAGCAGAAAAAGTAGCCTTGTCAAAACTTATCCCTAGTCAAGCCACAACAAAATTGCCCAATCTTTGGGTGGCTTAGAGGTACAGGGATTTTCATGCACTTTTTTCTCTTTGTTTTAATTTGAAAAAGAAAGGAATGGGACAGTTTCTTTCATGCAAACTTTTGCTTTCAAGAGGGAAAAATGAGGGACTGTGGGCTTAGCAGAGTAGGAAAGCTAAGGTGCATCATCTCAGCCATTTTGGTGCAGTATTACCTCAGTTTTTCAAAAGAAGCTGTCCCAGCCTCATCCTTGTGGACTTGTTCTCGCTCCATACGCTTTCCCTTACATTTCTCTTCTCTCAGGGCCTTGGAGCTGGTTTTGTGACGATATAACTTTTTGTGTGTCGGTACATTATTGCCTAAAGTGCTCAGGTTATTAAGCTTTTTATCAAAGAAGGCAGAGCGAGAGTCCTCATTATAACCAGACATGCTTGTACGACCAGGATCACCTATCGCTGCTTTCCCATTGCTTTTACTCACACCCTTGATAGACCTGTGATTCTTAGTGACTCCTGCAGAGCCACTGTTGACCTTTTTCTTAGATTCCTGTGGTGTCCCAGCCAATATTTTGAGGGTTTTTAATTTTAGACTATTGGACTCAGGGGAGTAGAATATATTGGGGTCCCCATGGTGCTCCATGGGTTCCCAAAGGGGTTCTATGGAGGCCATCATGAACCTCTGCACATCTGCCATACCAGAGGCAATGTTGGACAAGATATATGAAGGCTCCTGAAATTCCCGTTGGTCATCATCCAAAAGGTTGTTGGTATTGGTGCCCATATTCATGTCATTCCAGCCTGGGCTGCTCTCCTTCCCCAAAGACCAGTCTCCAGAAAGTCCCTTCTGACTTGGCATCTTCATAGAGGCTACAGGGCCATGTTGGATACATTCAGCCAATGTCTTCCCTGTGGAGGATATGCTGTTGATTTGGCCTCCTCCACAACTGATGCCAATTTGCATTTTCTCTCCATTGATTGCAGCCATGAATTTCCCTTTCTTTGCTGACTTAGGGACCTGGCGGGAGGTTTTACCAGGTGGTTTTTCAATCCCTTTGTTGTTGCCTTTGGGGGATTTTTTTCCTGTTGTTTTTCTGAGAAGAGCTTTGGTTCATAGCCCCACTCTTGCTGGGTGAACTTTTCTTTCTTGATTTTGACGCTTTGTTGCTGGTACTTATTTGACTAGATGGATCATTAAATGTTGATAAGCAAGGGGCTTTCTGGAGCAGGCTGACAGAATCCTCATCATTGAACATATGGAACTGAAACTGATGGTTATGTAAAGTAAATCCATCATCCACTTGAACCTGCCGTGAAAGGGTACTGCAGTCCCACTTGATTTTCTCCATATTTCCCAGTGTTCCTGGGACGCCCTCTTGAAATCCTTTTAGTGATCCTAGTGTCTTGATATTCTCACATCTGGTAATTTGAGGGGAAAGACTGGGAGTATCAGGTGGAGATATCTCTGAGAGGGAAGAGTGGCGGAATTTGTCAGGAGTGAAGTTGGAGATATCCAGGAGGTCAGTGGACTCCTTTAGTGGTGCTATCTCATCAATGCTCTGCTGTATCACCAGCTTGGGGCTGCAGTGGGCCAAGAAGTCATCAGCAATATCATCATCACCATCCTTTTCACAAGATTTCAAGCTTAAGGAGCAATAATTGCTTGAGGTGACAGAGAGTGGAGCAATGGAATCAAAGCTAAAGAGCCGCACATTGTCCATATTGACTGGACCCTGCTGGAAAGGAAAGCAGACCTCTCCATTATTAAAGTGACATAATTGGTAAGAGTCATCAGATGAGAGCTGGGTGTCTTGCACAGAGGTATATATGACCTTGTTGCAACTACTGCCACCACTATTGAGACAGATTGGATTGTATGTTGTAGCTGTGAGGCTATTTTCCATGGAGACTACTTGGGAGACCCCAAATTCACTGGACTGGGTTGGAGCTATCTCCCTTGAGACTTCAGCCATGAATTCCTGGGAGCCAGAAGTAGGTTTGTTGTGCCACACATCTCCATAGCTACTTGATTCCATTTTGAAGTTTTGGGATGACTGAAGCAGCTCAGGCTCAGAGGGTGAGGAAAGCACACAGTCCTGGGAGGGTTGGAGAGGTACAAATGATTTTTCTGTTTGAGTGAGCCTGTCTTCATTTTGCTCTGGAGAGTGATGATTGAAGTATGAGATACCAGTATTACTTGACAAGTCAGAAGCATCTAACA
Source organism: Nanger dama (assembly GCA_917880005.1). Classification (NCBI taxonomy): domain Eukaryota; kingdom Metazoa; phylum Chordata; class Mammalia; order Artiodactyla; family Bovidae; genus Nanger; species Nanger dama. The sequence goes on from CAKJTW010000056.1 coordinate 305,039, forward strand.
ATGTCTGTAGATACCCTCCAGGAATAACAGGTATATTGTTGGCAACATGAGCAGATGATAGAGGCATTTCAGAAGAGCAGCTGGTTGGTAGGAAAGTAGAATTCTTAGCAACCTTTGTCTCATGAAATTCAGATAGATGAGAACTGTTTGAGGTCCCAGCAATAGCTTCATTCTTTGAATTAGCCTTGGAGGATTGATTTTCCAAAAGAGGGTTCATTTGAACAACTGGCTTGCTTTCTTGCCCAGCTTTGATTTTTTTGGATTTTAACCTGGCTTCACTTTTTAAATTTGATTTTGTTAAGCACTTTCCTCTCTGGCGCCTTAAACTGACCATCTTGGGCTTTGACTTTCTCTGAGTCAGGACCTGTGATGTCATTTAAATGTGATCCATTTGCACAGCTGGGGGCAGCCAAAGGTGTTGACTTCAGTGTGCCTTTCAGGCCTCCATCTTCTTTACGATTATTAGCTTGCCTCTCATCATTGCAGAATGAAACCTGCTTACTACTTGCTGACGTTTCTATGGATGGGATTCTTTGAATCCTGTGCCGGTTGCCAAGTTTAGATTTTCGTTTGCGAGCAGGTGGCAGAAATGACATCTCAAAGCTACCTGGTTCAAAGCTTTGCTTTTGGCATAAGGATGTTTTGCTGGAGTCTGCATTGCTGTTTCTTTGCTTTTCCTTCTTTTGCCAGAAGCCCTTCAAGGGAGCCAGCTTGGCATATTTGTTGAGCTGATTTTCGCTCAAATTAACTGTTGTTTCACTGGCATCCACTCTACCCAACTTCACCAGCATGTTTTTCTCACCTTTAAAACGGTTGATGATAATATATTTGATAATAACAGGGGGCTCCTTACGGGTTACTTTTCTTCTCTTTTGGGACACCATTCATCATCATCTTCTTCTATAGAACCACCTGGCAGCCATTCCTTCCTCTCATTTACTTTTTCACCCTCTAGTGAGTCAACATCATACAGATAATCTTCACTATACCTGACTTTTCTCTTGGCTCGTAGCCCATAGTTCTGCTGGGAGGAGGAGCTGCCAGAATTAGTGTCTCGAGCCATATAGCGGCTACAGTCCTTGATCTCCCCCATGGTATCAAATGAGACCTCAATGAAGGAACTACCATCACTGAAATTCCCTGATGCCTCCAAGGAATTGGCAAGATGGCCTTGCTTTAGATTCTTAAATTGCCCTACTTCAGTTCCACTGCATGGTTTATTTAAGGCAGATTTTTCATCATTATCCTTCCCATCTTTTTCTCTGCACCTTTTTCTTCCTGGCCTTCTTCTTTGCCTTTCTTCTTGTCCAGGTTTTTATCTTCCTCCCCCAGATAATGCTCACATCAGGGACCTTGAATTGGGAAAAATCGCTACTTTGCTTCAGGGCCCCAGTCTTAGGCTCCCGCTTAGGGCATGTAGTAAAGACACTGGGAAAAAAAGTTGAACTGGGCATCCTCCTGCATCAAAAGGGTGGTCTTGTCTCGAACATTGTCCTGGAAGGACTCATATCGAATTTTCAGGGAGCAGACATCACTTCCCAGTGTTGACTCATCATCATCAAACATGTAGTTATCCACATCTTCTTCAGAGAACAGGTTGACAGACAGCTCATTCTTGGAACAGAGGTCAAGTAGTTCAATCTTACTCTCACTAATGAAAGTCTCAAAGTAACCCCAATCCTGATTGGAATTTGCCAGCAAAGCCTCTTCTGTATTGCACTTATCTAACAATAATGCCTCATAATAACTTTTCTGACCTGGGTCCTCCAAGTCAATGTCAGGTTTCTCAGCTTCTCGTCTATCTCCTGCCCTTGATTTGTGCAAGGGGAAGCCTAGGAGCTGATCTGAGAGAAGCTGTTCTCCGTATTTCATGTTTTCTCCAGCATTAATACACTGAATCCCTATATCAGAGACTGCACAGGTTTCATAATCCCTGTTTAGATCACTGACTTTTAGACTGATCCCTGGCTCAGGATCTACTGCATCCTTGGATTCCATGAAGCAGCCCAGGCAAGTCCGGCTTGGCTGCATGAGGCAGTCCCCATTCAGAGCTGACATGCCTGCAGGCTCCATTATGGCAAATGGAGCTTTCTCACACTCATTGGGCAATGACCATGTGTTCAGGCCCTTTGCAACACCAGATGTAAGGGAGATGGCATTCACAGAAGCACTATTAGCAGCATGCTCAGGTGCTTCAATCAGGCCCAAAGGAGAGGGAGGGCTCTGCATACAGGGCTTCTTAGAGGGCAGAGGCAGGAGACCTCTAGGGTACATCAGGTTCTCTTTTTGAGCCACTGGTATAGACTGGATTGGTGCAGCAGCTTCTAGAGCTGCAAATGACTTCATTGCCACATCCCGGTCCTCTGAATCTAGAGAAAAGGGGGAAATGACAGAAATAAAATTAAAGATCTTAGACCAGACTCATTAACTCTTTCCCTTGATCAGTTTCTGGTACTTGATCTTAATGTATAAAAGGTAAGCTTCAGCTTCTCTAACTTTAGAATTAGAAACTACAAAGTTAAAGAATGACCCTGATTTTGTACTGAACATTTATGAGAGTATAAAGTAACTGTTTCTTTAGGTTCAGCTTTTTCTTCAGACACACACAACACTCTCCTCAGAAATGAGGGGAAAATGGATTGCTTGATCAACTGGAAAGTCAAAGCTTTCAGGGTGGGAAAATGCTCAGATGGGATATATTCATGATTTTTAAACTCTAAGGCATATTCCTATCCTTCAGACTTACCTCTGTTTTGGAAGCGTCTACGGAATCTAGACATTTCAAACTTCACATCAAAGCAGATTTCTAATTCACTACGAATTTAAGGGAACCTAAGTACTCATTTGATAGAGATGATTTCAGAGAGTAAAGGGGTTGGATTAGATACCTCCTAGAGACCCTTCTAGTCCAGTTACAGATTTAATGGGATAAAGTTTAGGATTAACACGTATCTCAGAGGTATTCTAGACTTAACTTGCTCCTGCTCTGTGGATACTGAAAATCTATAGCAATAACAAAGTACTACTGAGAGAGCTAATGCATACTATAATTAAATTCCCTTACCATTTTCCTTGACCCCATTAATCATAGTGTTTTCTCCGTTGGTTGAGGCAACAATAGCCTTATCTTGTTGGTTATCCATGAATGGAACCGCTTATTGTTTCATTCCAAGTCCAAATGCTGTCCAACCTGCACATTTCAAATACATAATAATATCAGTCACTAAATTTTTTCTCTGCTTTAAGGTTATTTCAGCTAGAGAGGTCTTAAAAGCTTTACTGGAATTTACCTGTTTCCAGACTGGCTTCATAGTCACTATTGTTTTTGTTTCATAGTTTATACATACTATATAAGTCAGTTTGGAAATTCACACTTCATTCATACATTATAGATCCTTCTATCCCCTCTTGGCTACCATACTATTAAAACAGAAGTCTGAGGAAGCAGGCAAACTTACATCTTCCTTCAGATAGTAACACATTTAACCGCTTCCAACCCCTGGCCAAAACAAGGCTGTAAAAATGTTTCCACAGATTACTAATCTATACTTATATCCCCTTTCAAGTAATGAAATAAAGAACAGCTGCTTCAGACAAATATTACTAGCAAAAATTAATGTATCATGAAATATATACAGGAGCAATGCACTTAATTATCAAGAATTGTCTAATCTTGTCAGATACAATAAGAATACTGGAACAAATATACTACAATAAGAATCACAGAACATATAAGTGCCACTGTAACTTTACTCTGGGATGCTGTTTTCCTGAGAATATAAATTTCTCCTCAGAAAAAATCTGACCAAGCACCTAGGATTCATTGTTCTGAATTAAATGCAAAAAAAGTGTTGAGAATAGAGATAATATGCTTTGGCAAAAGAGAGAAGAGGTGGAGACTGGTATGGGAGTTTGATAAGTTGGGAAGGGGAGAGGAAGGGAGCATTAGGTGCTAGGCTGGATACAGTTACAGAAGTTCTCTCATTTTGTACTTATAATCACCTTGTAATTTTGGCTTTACTAGGTTCTTGTTTTCTTTTTCTGGGCCATGCCACACAGCTTCTGGGATCTCAGTTTCCCCACCAGGGATTGAATCTGGACCATGGCAGTGAAAGCACTGAATCCTAACCTCTAGACCACCAGGGAGCTCCCTTACTCCCTTAATTTTTTTCAAAGGGCAAACTGAGTATCATAGATACTGGCTTAGATACTAATAGAGATACTATCATAGATATTAACAATGATTATCAATTATTTGGGCCTTTTTTCCCCCTACAGAATCAGAAGGCTAAACCCTGAGCAGAAAATCCTTTAGTCCATTCCTATGACTTTAGATCTCAGCTCTAAATGACACAACTTAAAGGCATGTATTTTCACACATTTTAATTTATACCTTGGTTGTTTATAAAAAAAGATTTGGGAGAAGGATTATAATTTTTATGCCTGCAATACAAACATCTCTGCACTTGTTTAACTCTTCCCTGTTGATCAGCATTTTAGGATAACAAATTTTATGGGGTTATTAAAATCTATTTTGAGCTGAAATTGATTAGCACGTTTGGAATAATGTACAAGCTGCTTTGCTGATCATGGTAAATCATGCAGTGTAATGGCACTGATATAACATTAGCATGGAGACAGGTATTTTGAAGCAAGAAAATGCTCAGTTAAAGTGGAAAAGCAGCCTCTCCTACTTGGCCTTCCCTCAGTTGGGTCTGAAGAAGGCTCACAGATCTTTTCCCAGTAGATTGCTATGCTCTTCCCCAAAGGCCTTAAGGGCTCAGGTCTCAGAGTCTAGATGATCCATGCCTACGATTGTGTTGGTGGCTGTCCTTGGCATTTCCCAACTGGGAAAAAATAAGGCAAGAAAGTAATTCATGTTTCTGCCTATGGATCTGGGACAACATAGCCTTTGGGATGAGTAGTGATAATCTCTGGGATACCAGTTTAAATTATTTCAACAAATTTACTATGCACTACCTGTGGTCATGGTGGTGTACTAGAAACTGCAGTTGAAAAGGTAGTTGACTGAGACTAGATCCTTGCTCTCAAGGTGCTCAGAATTTATGGGAGAAAACAAGTCATAGACAAATACTAATAAATATATTTTATTCACTGAAATAGAGGGAAAAAGTTTCTATAGGAGTTCAAAATAGAGAGAAATTATTCCACTTCTAGAAAGGAGGGAAATCAGTGAAGGATTCACTAATAGCAGCATTTGATTTGGACCTTGAAGGATGCTGTTCCAAGGAGTAGGAATGAGGAATAATAGAGGAGAGAAAGGCATTCTAGGCTTCAGGAACTTCATGAGTTGCCATGAGTCTCTCCCTACTCCAGTCAGCCTAAACAACTGTGACAGAATCATAGGCCTGACACTTTCCTTCCATATAACACACTTTTCCTTATTTTTTTAATTGTTCTTTTTAAAATTAATTTATTTTAAATGAAACAAAGATGAATATTTTTATAATAAAAGGTACAATTCGCCAAGAAGATAGACATCATAAACTATTAACAGCAAAGAAACCTTAACAACACAGTGATACAGAGATACAAAAGCAAAAATCAGAAGAAACATAAGTGGAAAGAAAAAAACATATAATCATAGTGAGACATATTAACATTGCTCAGGGACTATTTTATCAAGTGCAGAAAAACAAGAATAGAAGTATCTTGAATGATGTCATTAATAATCTAAATATAATAGATTTACATTTAATTAATTTATATTAATCATATGCTACACAAATATATTCAAAATGTTGTATTTCATAAGTTGTTATTAGATGTCCATAGGACATTTAGAAAAACTGGTAATAGAAAAAGAGACACAGATGTATAGAACAGTCTTTTGGACTCTGTGGGAGAGGGAAAGGGTGGGATGATTTGAGAGAATGGCATTGAAGCATGTATAATATCATATAAGAAATGAATCGCCAGTCCAGGTTCGATGCAGGATACAGGATGCTTGGGGCTGGTGCACTGGGATGACCCAGAGGGATGTTATGGGGAGGGAGGTGGGGGGTAGTTCAGGATTGGGAACACATGTACACCTGTGGCGGATTCATGTTGATGTATGGCAAAACCAATACAATATTGTAAAGTAATTAGTCTCCAGTTAAAATAAATACATTTAAATTAAAAAGATAAACTGGTAAAAAGATAAACATGACAAAATTTCAAAAAATATAATTCTTTTTTTGTGTGCGATTCAGTTTTATATATAAGCACATATATTGTTTTTGAAATTATTTTCTGTTATAGGTTATTATAAGACACTGACTATGGTTCCCTGTGCTATATAGTAAACCTCTGTTGCTTGTTGCATATCTATTTTTTAAAAATTAGAAATATAGCATTTTATTTATACTAGGTCAAGTAAGTGGAATCAAAATGTCATAATTTTTTAGGCAAAAATTCATACATTTACATATATATTCATAAGTTATACATATATATGTATACAAAAGCTTTTCTACTATGATTGATAAAGCCTTGAGAAAGAACATCAAAGAAAAAAGAAGAGATGGAGAAATTGGAAAGCATAAACTAAATGACATGGGAGCATTGACTATGAAATAGAAAAATGAAACAAACTAGATAAAGGTAAAAGATCCTGATATAGTCCAGCTGTTTTTCAACATGGCCGCTTCATAGAAACATATCTGGAGCTCTGGTAAAAAAAAAAAAAATACCTGGGCATTTGTATTTTTCAAAAATTCCAAGATAATTCTGATATACATCTGGATTTTAAACAGTGATTACAGGTTTTGCTATTAAATGCTAGTTTTGGTGATATAGAATTCTATAATTTTTCTGTTGACCAATTATGATACAATGGTATTGAGTAATACTTACATAATCACAATAGTAAAAGATATTTATCAGTTTTCACAATCAATAGACAAAAAATAAAGATGATTACAACTGCAAGCCATAATGGGAATATGATTAACCTAACAATATAAAATAATTACATGTAATTTGGGGGTCAAGCAGAGTAATGTGGTAAGTGGAAGTGCATACATACACATGTTTTCATCTGCTCAGTCAGTCTATGTCTTTTGGTTGGTGCGTTTAATACATTTACAGTTAAGGTAATAATCGATATGTATGATCCTATTCCCCTGGAGAAGGGAATGACAACCCATTCCAGTATTCTTGCCTGGAGAATTCCATAGACAGAGGAGCCTGGCAGGCTAAAGTCCATGGGGTAGCAAAGAGTCAGACATGACTGAGTGACTAACACTTTCACTTTCATGATCCTATTACCATTGTTTTGGGTTTATTTTCTGTAGGTAGGGCTTTTCCTTCTCTTGTTTTCTGCCTAGAGAAGTTCCTTTAGCACTTGTTGTAAAGCTGGTTTGTTAGTGCTGAATTCTCTTAACTTTTGCTTGTCTGGAAAAGCTTTTGATTTCTCCATCAAATCTGAAGGAGAGTCTTCCTGGATAGAATATTCTTGGTTGTAGTTTCTTCCCTTTCATCACTTTAAATATGCCATTCCTCAGCGATCCAAAAGTCTATAAGCAATAAGTGCTGGAGACGGTGTGGAGAAAAGGGAACCCTCTTACACTGTTGGTGGGAATGCAAACTAGTACAACCACTATGGAGAACAGTGTGGAGATTCCTTAAAAAATTGCAAATACAACTGCCTTATGACCCAGCAATCCCACTGCTGGGCATACACTCCGAGGAAACCAGAATTGAAAGAGACACATGTACCCCAATGTTCATCGCAGCACTGTTTATAATAGCCAGGACATGGAAACAACCTAGATGTCTGTCAGCAGATAAATGGATAAGAAAGCTGTGGTACATATGCACAATGGAGTATTCCTCAGCCATTAAAAAGAATACATTTGAATCAGTTTTAATGAGGTGGATGAAACTGGAGCCTATTATACAGAGTGAAGTAAGCCAGAAAGAAAAACACCAATACAGTATACTAACACATATATATGGAATTTAGAAAGATGGTAATGATAACCCTCTATGCAAGACAGCAAAAGAGACACAGATGTATAAGATAGATTTTAGACTCTGAGGGAGAGGGTGGGATGATTTGGGAGAATGGCATTGAAACATGTATACTATCAGGTAAGAAATGAATCATCAGTCTATGTTCGATACAGGATACAGGACGCTTGGGGCTGGTGCACGGGGATGATCCAGAGAGATGATATGGGGTGGGAGGTGGGAGGGGGGTTCAGGATTGGGAACTCATGTACACCCGTGGCTGATTCATGTCAATATATGGCAAAACCAATACAGTATTGTAAAGCAAAATAAAGTAAATATATATATATATATCTCATGCCATTCCCTCCTGGCTTGTAGAGTTTCTCTTGAGAAATCAGCTGATAGCCTGATGGGAGTTCCCTTGCATGTTGTCATTTTCCCCTTGTTGTTTTTAATATTTTATCTGTCTTTAATTTTTGTCAGTTTGATTACTATGTGTCTTTGTGTGTTCCTCCTTGGGTTTATCCTGCCTGGGATTATCTGTGCTTCCTGGACTTGGTTGGTTATTTCCTTTCCCATGTTAGGGAAGTTTTCAGCTATGACCTCTTCAAGTATTTTCTCAGGTCCTTTCTCTCTCTCTCCTCCTTCCGGTCCCCTATAATGTTGGTGTGTTTAATGTTGTCCCAGAGGTCTCTTGGGCTCTCTTCATTTCTTTTCATACATTTTTCTATGTTCTGTTCTGTGGCAGTGATTTCCAACATTTCTGTCCTCCAGGTCATTTATCCGTTCTTCTGCTTCAGTTATTCTGCTATGGATTCCTTCTAGTGTATTATTCATTCGTTTGTTTGTTCTTTAGTTCTTCTAGGTCTTTGGTAAACATTTCTTGTATCTTCTCAATCATTGCCTCCATTGTTTTTCTGAGATTCTGAATCATCTTCACTATCATTATCTTGAATTCTCTTTCTGGAAGGTTGCCTATCTCCACTTCTTTAGTTGTTTTTCTGGGGTTTATCTTGTCCCTTCATCTGGGACATAACTTTCTGCTTTTTCATGCTGACTAACATTCTGTAATGTGCCTTTGTTTTAGTCACTGCTGGATTTTGGTTCTTCTTGCTTCTATCTGCTCTTTGATGGAGGAGGCTAAAAGGCTTGTGTGGGCTTCCCTGGTGGCTCAGAGGGTAAAGCATCTGTCTGCAATGTGGGAGACCTGGGTTCGATCCCTGGGTTGGGAAGATCCCCTGGAGAAGGAAATGGCAACCCATTCCAATATTCTTGCCTGGAGAATCCCATGGACGGAGAAGCCTGGTGGGCTACAGTCCACGGGGTCACAAAGAGTTGGACATGACTGAGTGACTTCACTTCACTTCACTTCACTTCACTTCAAGCTTCTTGATGGGAGGGACTACTGGTGGGAAAACTGGGTCTTGCTCTGGTGGGTAGGGCTCTGCTCAGTTCAGTTCAGTTCAGTCACTCAGTCGTGTCCGACTCTTTGTAACCTCATGGACTGCAGCAGACCAGGCTCCTCTGTCCATCACCAACTCCTGGAGCTTACTCAAACTCATGTCCATCAAATTGGTGATGCTATCCAACCATCTCATCCTTTGTTGTCCGCTTCTCCTCCCGCCTTGAATCTTTCCCAGCAACAGGGTCTTTTCCAATGAGTCAGTTCTTCGCATCAGATGGCCCAAAGTACTGGAGTTTCAGCTTCAGCATCAGTCCCTCCAATGAACACTCAGGACTGGTCTCCTTTAGGATGAGCTGGTTGGATCTCCTTGCAGTCGAAGGGACTCTCAAGTGTCTTCTCCAACACCACAGTTCAAAAGCATCAATACTTTGGTGCTCAGCTTTCTTTATAGTCCAACTCTCATATCCATACATGACTACTGGAAAATCCATGGTTTTGAATAGATGGACTTTTGTTGGCAAAGTAATGTCTCTGCTTTTTAATATGCTGTCTAGGTTGGTCAAGCTTTTCTTTCAAGGAGCAAGCGTCTTTTAATTTCATGGCTACAATCACCATCTGCAGTGATTTTGGAACCCCCAAATAAAGTCTGTCACTGTTTCCGTCATTTCCCCATTTATTTGTCATGAAGTGATGGGACTTGATGCCATGATCTTAGTTTTCTGAATGTTGAGTTTTAAGCCAACTTTTTCACTTTCCTCTTTCACTTTCACCAAGAGGCTTTTAGTTCCTCTTCACTTTCTGCCATAAGGGTGATGTCATCTGCATATCTGAGATTATTGATATTTCTCCCAGCAATCTTGATGCCAGCTTGTGCTTCATCCAGCCTGGTATTTTTCATGATGTACTCTGCATATAAGTTAAATAAGCAAGGTGATATTATACAGCATTGACCTACTCCTTTCCCGATTTGGAACGAGTATGTTGTTCCATGTACAGTTCTACTTGCTTCTTTACTTGCATACAGATTTCTCAGGAGGCAGGTCAGGTGGTCTGGTATTCCCATCTTTTTAAGAATTTTCCATAGTTTGTTGTGATCCACACAATCAAAGGCTTTGGCATAGTCAATAAAGCAGAAATAGATGTTTTTCTGGAATTCTCATGCTTTTTGATGATCCATCCTATGTTGGAAATTTGATCTCTGGTTTCTCTGCCTTTTATAAATCCAGTTTGAACATCTGGAAGTTCACAGTTCACATACTGTTGAACCCTGGCTTGGAGAATTTTGAGCATTACTTTACTAGCATGTGAGATAAGTGCAATTGTGCGGTAGTTTGAGCATTCTTTGGCATTGCCTTTTTTGAGATTGGAATGAAAACCGACCTTTTTCAGTCCTGTGGCCACTGCTGAGTTTTCCAAATTTGCTGGCATATTGAGTGCAACACTTTCACAGCATTATCTTTTAGGATTTGAAATAGCTCAACTGGAATTCCATCACCTCCACTAGCTTTGTTCATAGTGATGCTTCCCCAGGCCCACTTGACTTCACATTCCAGGATGTCTGGCTCTAGGTGAGTGATTACACCATCATTGTTATCTGGATCTTTAAGATCTTTTTTGTATAGTACTTCTGTGTATTCTTGCCACTTCTTAATATCTTGTGCTTTTGTTAGGTCCGTACCATTTCTGTCCTTAATTGTGGCCATCTTTGCATGAAATGTTTCCTTGGTATCTCTAATTTTCTTGAAGAGATCCCTAGTCTTTCCCATTCTGTTGTTTTCCTCTATTTCTTTGCATTGATTGCTGAGGAAGGCTTTCTTATCTCTCCTTGCTATTCTTTGGAACCCTGCATTCAAATGGGTATATCTTTCCTTTTCTCCTTTGCCTTTAGCTTCTCTCCTTTTCACAGCTATTTGTAAGGCCTCCTCAGACACCCATTTTGCCTTTTGGCATTTCTTTTTCTTGGGGATGGTCTTGATCACTGCCTCCTGTACAATGTCACGAACCTCTGTCCATAGTTCTTCAGGCACTCTGTCTATCAGATCTAATTCCTTGAATCTATTTGTCACTTCCACTGTATAATTGTAAGGGATTTGATTTAGGTCATATCTGAATGGTCATGTGGTTTTCCCTACTTTATTCAAGTTAAGTCTGAATTTGGCAATAAGGAATTGATGATCTGAGTAACAGTCAGCTCCCAGTCTTGTTTTTGCTGACTATATAGAGCTTCTCCATTTTTGGCTGCAAAAATATAAACAATCTGATTTTGGTATTGACTATCTGGTGATGTACATGTGTAGAGTCTTCTCTTGTGTTGTCATCTCTTGTCTATGTGCTCTATGGTTGGGTCAATGGTGACCTCCAAGAAGGTTTGCCCCAAGGGGGCCCTTTGCAGACAGTTACTGCGATCTCTGTGGTGAGCCCCAATCCCTGTGGTGAGCCCCTGCCAACTCATGCCTCCACAGGGAACCCTCTAACACTAGCAAGTAGTTTTGGTTTGGTTTCAGTGGAGTCACTGCTCTTTTCCTCTGAGTCTTGGTGTGTGCAAGGATTTATTAGTGCCCTCCAAGACTGGAGTCTCTGTTTCCCCCAGTCCCGTGGAAGTCTTATAATCAACTCCCTCTGGCCTTCAAGGTCAGATTCTCTTGGGATTCCCAGTACATTTGTTGGGTCTCCATGGTGGGGAGCCTGATGTAGGGTTCTGAACCTTCACAACAGTGGGAGAACTTCTTTGGTATTCTTGTTCTCCAGTTTGTGGATGACCCACCCAGTGGGTATGGGATTTGATTTTATTGTAATTGTGCCCCTCCTACCTTCTTTCTCCAGCTTTGTCTTTGTCTTTGGTTGTGGTGTATCTTTTTTTTTTTTTTTGGTAGGTTCAGGCATCCTCCTGTTGCTGGTTGTTCAACAGCTAGCTGTGATTTTGGTGCTCTTGCAGGAGGAGATGAGTGCACATCCTTTTACTCCACCATTTTGAACTGGAAGCCTCTATTTATTATTAATTAATGTATTTTAATTGGAAGATAATTACTTTAAAAGATTGTGATTTTTTTGCCATATGTCAACATTAATTGACCATAGGTATACATGTATACCCCCATCCTGAACCCCCTTCCCACCCCCCTCCCCACCCTATCCCGCTAGATTTTCCCAGAGCACCAATGCCCTGCTTCATGCCTCGAACTTGCACTGGTCATCTATTTTACATATGGTACTATACATATTTCAAAGCTATTCTTTCAAATCATTCCACCCTTGTCTTCTCCCACTGATTCCAAAAGTCTGTTCTTTATATCTGTGTTTCCCTTGCTGCCCTGCATGTAGGATCATTGGCACCACATTTCCAAATTTCATATATACACATTAATATATATTTGTCTTTCTCTTTCTGACTTACTTCACTCCATATAATAGGTTCCATCTCATTAGAACTGACTCAAATTCATTTCTTTTTATAGCTGTGTATATGCACCACAACTTCCTTATCCATTCATCTGATGATGTACATCTAGGTTGCTTCCATGTCCTCAGTTCATTTTAGTTCAGTCGCTCAGTCGTGTCTGACTCTTTGCAACCCCATGAATTCCAGCATGCCAGGCCTCCCTGTCCATCATCAACTCCTGGAGTCCACCCAAAGCCATGTCCATTGTGTCAGTGATGCCATCAAACCATCTCATCCTCTGTCATCCCCTTCTCTTCCTGCCCTCAATCTTTCCCAGCATCAGGGTCTTTTCAAATGAGTTAGCTCTCCGCATGAGGTGGCCAAAGCATTGGAGTTTCAGCTTTAGCATCAGTCCCTCCAATGAACACCCAGGACTGATCTCCTTTAGGATGGACTGGTTGGATCTCCTTGCAGTCCAAGGGACTCTCAAGAGTCTTCTCCAACACCACAGTTCAAAAGCATCAATTCTTCGGCGCTCAGCTTTCTATAGTCTAACTCTCACATCCATACATGACCACTGGAAAAACCATAGCCTTGACTAGATGGACCTTTGTTGGCAAAGTAATGTCTCTGCTTTTGAATATGCTATCTAGCTTGGTCATAACTTTCCTTCCAAGGAGTATATGTCTTTTAATTTCATGGCTGCAATCACCATCTGCAGTGATTTTGGAGCCCCCAAAATCAAGTCAGCCACTGTTTCCCCATCTATTTCCCATGAAGTGATGGGACCAGATGTCATGATCTTCGTTTTCTGAACGTTGAGCTTTAAGCCAACTTTTTCACTCTCCTCTGTCACTTTCATCTAGAGGCTTTTTAGTTCTCTTCACTTTCTGCCATAAGGGTGGTGTCATCTGCATATCTGTGGTTATTGATACTTCTCCTGGCAATCTTGATTCCAGCTTGTGCTTCTTCCAGCCCAGCATTTCTCATTATGTACTCTCCATATAAGTTAAATAAGCAGGGTGACAGTATACAGCCTTGATGTACTCCTTTTCCTATTTGGAACCAGTCTATTGTTCCATGTCCAGTTCTAACCGTTGCTTCCTGACATGCCTACAGGTTTCTCAAGAGGCAGGTCAGGTCATCTGGTATTCCCATCTCTTTCAGAATTTTCCACAGTTTATTGTGATCCACACAGTCAAAGGTTTTGGCATAGTCAATAAAGCAGAAATAGATGTTTTTCTGGAACTCTCTTGCTTTTTCAATGATCCAGCACATGTTGCCAATTTGATCTCTCGTTCTTCTGCCTTTTCTAATACCAGCTTGAACATTTGGAAGTTCACAGTTCATGTATTGCTGAAGCCAGGCTTGGAGAATTTTGAGCATTACTTTACTAGCGTGTGAGATTAGTGCAACTGTGCAGGAGTTTGATTATTCTTTGGCATCGCCTTTCTTTGGGATTGGAATGAAAACTGACCTTTTCCAGTCCTGTGGCCACTGCTGGGTATTCCAAACTTACTGATGTATTGAGTGCAGCACTTTCACAGCATCATCTTTTAGGATTTGAAGTAGCTCAACTGGAATTCTATCACTTCCACTAGCCTTGTTTGTAGTGATGCCTCCTAAGGCCCACCTGACTTCACATTCCAGGATGTCTGGCTCTAGGTGATGTGAGTGACCACACTTTCGTGATTATCTGGGTCGTGAAGATCTTTTTGTACAGTTCTGTGTATTCTCGCCACCTCTTCTTAATATCTTCTGCTTCTGTTAGGTCCATACCATTTCCGTCCTTTATTGAGCTCATCTTTGCGTGAAATGTTTCCTTGGTATCTCTATTTTTCTTGAAGAGATCTCTAGTCTTTCCTGTTCTGTTGTTTTCCTCTATTTCTTTGCATTGATCATTGAGGAAGGTTTTCTTATCTCCCCTTGCTATTTTTTGGAACTCTGCATTCAGATGTTTATATGTTTCCTTTTCTCCTTTGCTTTTCGACTCTCTTCTTTTCACAGCTATTTGTAAGGCCTCAGACAGCCATTTTGCCTTTTGGCGTTTCTTTTTCTTGGAGATGGTCTTGATCCCTGTCTCCCGTACAATGTCACGAAACTCCGGCCATATTTCATCAGGCCCTCTATCAGATCTAGTCCCTTAAATCTATTTCTCACTCCACTGTATAATCATAAAGTATTTGATTTAGGCCATATCTGAATGGTCTAGTAGTTTCCCCCACTTTCTTCAATTTAAGTCTGAATTTGGCTTCTATGTCCTAGCCACAACATTGGGGTACATGTGTCTTTTTCAGTTGTGATTTCCTCAGCATATAGTCACAGCAGTGGGACTGCTGTGTCATATGGCAGTTCTAGTCCCAGTTTTTAAAGTAATCTCACTGTTCTCCATAATGGTGTACCAGTTTGCATTTCCACCTACAGTGTAAGAAGGTCCCCTTTTCTCCACACCCTCTCCAGCATTTATTGTTTGCAGATTCTTTGAAGATGGCCATTCTGACCACTGAGAATACCCTTTTCAATCAGTACGCACTTTTATTCTCTTCACCTCTACCCTTTACTCCAAAATATTTCTATTTAATATTCTAGAACACTTTTTGCTTCCAGGTATCTTGCTTGATATTCTCTGTGCCTGGAATATCTCTCCCCTATTCTTTCTCCTTCCTCTATTCTTCCTGTCTTCCTTTTCCAGCTTTTGTTTCATTTCCCTCTCCTATTCCCCACTCAAAATTTCCTCACCCTTCCCTTGATTCTCCCTATCACAAACAAAATTAATTTTTTCCTTTCTCTGTGTTCCCGAAGAACTTTGCTCTTCTCCATGTTTATCATCTTATATAAACATTACTTCTTTATATCTGATACCCGAAAAGACTAAGCACCCTTCATCTCCATAGGGCTTAGCGCAAATAGTGTTTAGAATATTGTATATACTGTGTAAAAGTTGACTAGAAGATGATGTTGAATGATAGAAAATGATGGGGGAAAATTTGGGGAACAGTAGTTTTTTTTTTTTTTCTAAAACATCAGGTACATTTAAGAAGTTATGGTTGAAAAGATGAGAGCTATACTGTGGAGGCCACCCAAATCTTAGTTAAAGAAAACACTGAAATGTTTTGAGCAGAGAAATACTATTATTAGAACATTAGGACCAGTGAGAGAGGGAGAATCAGAGGTAAGAAAATATGTTAGGAGACAATGTTCAAGGGTGAGCAGTCAAGAAGATTAGAATTAGGACAGAGGAAATAAAAATGGAAAGATTTTAGATTTGAGTAAATTGCAGAGGTATGCTGTAGAGTTTGGAAAATGATTTAGATGTGGCAGGTGAGGGAGCAGGAGTTGGCATATGGAGAGGAGAGAGATCAAAGAATTAATTTATTGTTGTTTAGTCACTAAGTTTGGAGAAGGAAATGGCAACCCACTCCAGTGTTCTTGCCTGGAGAATCCCAAGGACGGCGGATCCTGGTGGGCTGCTGTCTCTGGGGTCGCACAGAGTCGGACACGACTGAAGTGACTTAGCAGCAGCAGCAGCAGTCACTAAGTTATGTCTGACTCTTTGCAATCCCGTAGACTGTAACCTGCCAGGCTCCTCTGTTCATGGGTTTCTCTAGGCCAGAATACTGGATTGGGTTGCCATGCCCTCCTCCAGGGGACCTTCCTGGACCAGGGATTGAACCTGCATCTCTTGTATTGGCAGGCAGATTCTTTACCACTGAGCCACCAGGGAAGCTCTCAAAGAGTTATTAAATGATTGTAAAAGGAGCATTAGGAGTGGTTGGATTCCAGACCAGAGTAACCTCAGAAACATAAGTGCCAGGATGTTTATGAGAATAAAGCAAGATGAGTAATAAGCCTGATCATCAGGTCCAACATCTATAATGAAGCTGAAAAAGGTCTTAGCTGGAAAGGAGCTGACCAGCAAGCTGATATGGATGGAGAAACTATGGGTTTGGTTAGGAACTGAAATGGATCAATGAAATGAGACTGTTGTAGTAAACAGGCCCACAGAAGTTCTCCAGATTAGCCTAGCCAAGATCTATCTAGTCTAAATCTTCCCAGTTCAACTCCAGTCAGCTGACAGATGACAGAATCACCATCAGTACAGAGAATACATAGTTATCCATAATGCTGCTTGGCTAATTCAACTTTCTAACATTTACCAGGATTTCAAGATACTAGGTTAGATATATGGAGATGTGATGTTTTTAAGAAAACATGATTAAATGAGGAGTCATACAAGTGTTTTAAATATTAAGGATAAGAAAGACATCAAAAAAGATGATCACATTAAAACACTAAAAAATTCTATATATCTCAGAAGTATGGTATAATTCTTTGTCATCTTTCACAAAATTCAAAGGATACGCACAAAAATTCATGTAAGAACTGATATCATAGGATGGATGAAATACAACCACTAACTAGCTGGGTAACAAGGCTCTGCATATTCTATCTGCCTTGATTTTTGGCAGACATAAGTCTAAGACATAAGTCTTTGTTGTTAGGTTCCTGGGTGGCAGCTATAGTGGCTGCATTTTGGCATAGCTCAGTGGTTCAATATTTGGATCTCCATTCTTCTTATTTTTCCCTCCCTCACTATTATCTGCACCATCCTTTCTGATATCACTGTAAAGAAATTCCCAAGAAGAACAAGTTCATAGGATCATAAATCAATGAGCAAGTATGTGAAAACGCATTGTCCATGTTAAAGCACTACACAGATGCTAGAAAACCTTATATGCAATAGGATGTGAATTAAAAGTGGACAGAAACAAGCAGAGGCATTCATAGGCTCAAGTTGGGAATAGCCAGCCTCCTCACTACACTTATAAACTTTATTATTTTATTTTTAATTCTTAAAAAAATTTAATCGGTTGTTCAGTAGTTGGGGATGAACCTGCCAATTCAGGGGACACAGGCTCAATCCCTGGTCCAGGAAGATTCCACATGCCATGGGGAAGCTAAGCCCATGTGCCACAACTACTGAGCCTGTACAGCCTAGAGCCCATACTCTGCAACAAGAGAAGCCATCTCAGTGAGAAGACCATGCACTGCAACTGAAGAGTAGCCCCCACTTGCCCCAACTGGAGAAAGCCCACATGTAGCAACAAAGACCCAGCACAGCCAAAAACAAATAAATGTTTAAAAATTTATATTGGAGTACTGTTTATTTACAATGTGTGCTAGTTTCAGATGTACAGCAAAATGAATTAGTTATATACATATATACTTATATCTACTCTTTTTTAGGTTCTTTTCCCATTACAGAGTATTGAGTAGAGTTCCTTTGAGTTGAGTCCCCTGTGCTATACAGTAGGTTAGTTATCTGTTTTATATATAGTAGTATGTACATTTGAATCCTCAAATCCTAATTTATCCCTCCCCTCATTCCTGCTTTGTAAACTGTAAGATTGTTTTCTATGTCTGTGAATCTATTTCTGTTTTGTAAATAAGTTCAATTGTATCATTTTTTTTAGATTCCATATATAAGCAATTTCATATGATATTTATCTTGATTTTATGCCTGATTTTATGCCTGATTTGCTTCACTCAGTATGACAATCTCTAGGTCCATTCATGTTGCTGCGAAGGACATTATTTCATTCCTTTTAATGGTTGAGTAATGTTCCATTGTATATACATACCACACCTTTATCCATTCCTCTATCAGTGGACATTTAGGTTGCTTCCATGTGTTGGCTATTGTAAATAGTGCTGCAGTGAACATTGGGGTGCATATATCCTTTGAGACTATGGTTTTCTCTAGATATATTCCTAGGAATGGGATTACTGAATCATATGATAACTGTATTTTTAGTTTTTAAAGAACATTCATACTGTTCTCCATAGTGGTTTTATCAATTTACATTCCCACCACCAGTGTAGGAGGGTCCCCTTCTCTCCATACCCTCTCCAGCATTTATTGTTTGTAGATTTTTTGATAATGGCCATTCTGAGCAGTGTGAGGTGATACCTCACTGTAGTTTTGATTTGCATTTCTCTATTAGTTAGTGATGTTGAGCATCTCTTCATGTGCTTTTTCAGCCATTTGTATTTCTTCTTAGGAGAAATGTCTATTTAGATCTTCTGCCCATTTTTTGACTGGTTTGTTTGCTTTTTTAATATTGAGTTGCATGAGCTGTTTATATACTTTGGAGATTAATACCTTGTTAGGTACTTCATTTGCCAATGCTTTCTCCAACTGTGTAGGTCATCTGTTCATTTTCTTTATGGTTTCCTTTGCTTTCCAGAAGCTTGTAAGTTTGATTAGGTCCTATTTGTTTACTTTGGTTTTATTTTCATTACTCTAAGAAGTGGATCAAAAAGATATATTGCTGTGATTTATATCAGAGTGTTTTGCCCACATTTCTGTCTAAGAATTTTATAGTATCCAGCCTTACATTGAGCTCTTTAATTTATTTTGAGTTGATTTTTGTGCATGACTTTAGAGAGTAATCTAATTTCATACTTTTACTTGTAGCTCTCCAGTTTTTACAGTACCACTTATTGACAATATTGTCTATTCTCCATTGTATATTTTTGACTCCTTTGTCATAGATTAGGTGACCATAGGTGCATGGCTGTATCTCCAGACTTTTTATCCTGTTCCATTGATATATATTTCTCTTTTTGTGCCAGTACCATACTGTTTTGATTACTGTAACTTTGTAGTACAGTCTGAAGTCAGGGGGCCTTATTCCTCCAGCTCTGTTTTTCTTTCTCAAGATTGCTTTGACTATTTGAGGTACTTTTTGTTTCCATACTAACTGTAAAACTTTTGTTCTAGTTCTGAGAAAATGCCCTTGGTTATTTGACAGGGATTTCATTGAATCTGTAGATTGCTTTGGGTGGTATAGTCATTTTCACAATATTGATTCTCCCAATCCAAGAACATGGTATGTCTCTCCATCTGTTTGTGTCATCTTTTATTCCTTTCATCAGTTATCTTATCGTTTTCTGAATATAGGTCTTTTGCCTCCTTAGGTAGATTTAGTCCCAGGTATTATTCTTTTTGATGCAGTGGTAAATGTGATTTTTCCCCTTGATTTCTCTTTCTGATTTTTCATTGTTAGTGTATTGGAATACAAGAGATTTCTGTGTGTTTCTTTTGTATGCTGCAACTTTACTTAATTCATTGAAGAGTTCTAGTAGTTTTCTAATAGCATCTTTAGGATTTTCTGTGTATAGTATCATATCATCTGCAAACAATGACAGTTTTACTTCTTTTCCAATTGGGATTCCTCTTTATTTCTTTTTTCTTCTCTGATTGCCATGGTAAGGATTTCCAAAATTACATTGAATGATAGTGGCAAGAGTGGACATCATTGATTTGTTCCTGATCTTAGAGAAAATGCTTCCAGTTTTTCACCACTAAGAATGATGATTACTGTGGGTTTGTGGTATAAGGCTCTTATTATGTTGAGGTAGGTTCCCTCTATGCCCACTTACTGGAGAGTCTTTTTAAAAAATCATAAATGGACATTTTCTGCATCTATTGTGATGATCATATGGTTTTTATTCTTCAATTTGTTGATGTGGTATACCATATTGATTGATTTGCGGATATGGAAAAAAATCTTGCATTCCTGGGATAACTCCAACTTGATCATGGTGTATGATCCTTTTAATGTGTTTTTGGATTCAGCCTGCTCATATTTTCCTGAGTATTTTGTGTATGTTCATCAGTGATACTAGCCTGCAATTATCTTTTTCTGTGTGATATCTTTGTTTTGGGTATCAGGATGATGTTGGCCTCATAGAATGAGCTTAGGAGTGTTTCTTCCTCTGCAATTTTGGAAGAGTTTCAGAAGGGTAGGTGTTAACTCCTCTAAATGTTTGATAGAATTTGCCTGTGAAGCCATCTAGTCCTGGACTTTTGTTCATTGAAAGATTTTAATCAGTTTCAATTTCAGTATTTGTGATTGTGAAAGTCCCTCAGTTATCTCCAACTCTTTAAGACCCCATGGACTATATACAGTCCATGGAACTCTCCAGGCCAGAATACTGAAGTGGGTAGATGTTCCCTTCTCCAAGGGATCTTCCCAACCCAGGGATTGAACCCAGGTCTCCTGCAGACGGTTTTTACCAGCTGATCCAGGGAAGCCAAAGAATACTGGAGTGGGTAGCCTATCCCTTCTTCAGCAGATCTTCCCAACCGAGGAATTGAACCGGGGTCTCCTGCATTATAGGTGGATTATTTACCAGCTGAGCTACCAGGAAAGCCCTGAAACTTGTGATTGGTCTGTTCATATTTTCTGTTTCTTCCTGGTTCAGTCTTGGAAGGTTGGTTGTACCTTTCAAAGAATTTGTCCATTTCTTCTAGTTTGTCCATTTTATTGGCATATAGTTTCTTGTATTCTTTTATGATACTTTGTATTTCTGTGGTGTCTGTTGTAACTGTTTTTTAAAATTTCTAATTTCATTGATTTAAGTTCTCTACCTTTTGTCTTAATGTGTCTGTTTTATTAATTTTGTTTATTGTCACAAAGAACCAGCTTTTAGTTTCATTGATCTTTGCTATTGTTTTCTTCATCTCAATTTTATTTATTTCTGCTCTAATCTTTATGGTTTCTTTCCTTCTACTAGGTTTGGCCTGTTTGTTCTTCTTTCTCCAGTTGTTTTAGGTGTAAGGCTATGTTGTTTATTAAAGGATTTTCTTGTTTCATGATGTAAGGCTGTTTTGTTATAAACATCCCTCTTACAATTACTTTTGCTGCATCTCTTAGATTTTGGACCATTGTGCTTTCATTGTCATTTGTCTCTAGGTATTTTTTTCATGTCCTCTGTGATTTCTTCAATAATCCATTGGCTATTCATTAACATATTGTTTAGCCTCTACATGTATGTGTGTGTGTGTGTGTGTGTGTGTGTGTGTGTGTGTGTGTGTGTTTAGTTTTTTCCCCTGTAATTTACTTCTACTCTCACATGTTTTGGTTGGAAAAGATGCTTGATATGATTTTGATTTTCTTAAACTTACTGAGGTTTGTTTTGTGGCCGAAGATGTGATCTATCCTGGAGAATTTTCTATGTGCATGTGAGAAAAAAAATGTATTCTGCTTCTTTAAGATGGAATGCCCTATAGATATCAGTTATGTCCATCCAGGTTAGTGTGTCATTTAAGTCTGTGTTTCTTTATTGATTTTCTGTCTGGATGACCTGTCCATTGATGAAGGTAGGGTGTTAAAGTCCCCTACTGTTATTGTGTCACAGTTGATTTCCCCTTTTATGGCTGTTAGTATGTGCAATGGCACCCCACTCCAGTACTCTTGCCTGGAAAATCCCATGGATGGAGGAGCCTGGTATGCTTCAGTCCATGGGGTCGTGAAGAGTCAGACATGACTGAGCGACTTCATTTTCACTTTTCACTTTCATGTATTGGAGAAGGAAATGGCAACCCACTCCAGTGTCCTTGCCTGGAGAATCCCAGGGACGGGAGAGCCAGGTGGGCTGCCATCTCAGGAGTCGCACAGAGTTGGACACAACTGAAGCGACTTAGCAGTAGCAGCAGCAGTATGTGCCTTCTGTGTCGGGGTGTCCTATGTTTGGTGCATATATGTTCACAACTGCTATATCTTCTTCTTGGGTTGATGCCTTGATCATTATGTAGTGTACTTCCTTGCCTCCTGTAACAGTATTTAAAGTCTGTTTTGTTTGATATGAATATTGCTACTCCAGTTTTCTTTTGATTTCCATTTGCATGGGATATCTTTTTCTATTCCCTTACTTTCAGTCTGTATGTGTCCCTAGGTCTGGTGTTGGTCTCTTCTAGACAGTATAGTAGTGTCTTATTTTGGATCCATTTAGCCAGTCTACATCTTTTGGTTGGAACATGTAATCCATTTACATTTCAGGTAATTATCAATATGTATGCTTCTATGGAATTCCAGTTGAGCTATTTCAAATCCTGAAAGATGACGCTGTGAAAGTGCTGCACTCAATATGCCAGCAAATTTGGAAAACTCAGCAGTGGCCACAGGACTGGAAAAGGTCAGTTTTCATTCCAATCCCAAAGAATAATCAAACTACCACACAACTGCACTCATCTCACATTCTAGTAAAGTAATGCTCAAAATTCCAAGCCAGGCTTCAGCAATACGTGACCCATGAACTTCCAGATGTTCAAGCTGGTGTTAGAAAAGGCAGAGGAACCAGAGATCAAATTGCCAGCATCCGCTGGATCATCAAAAAAGCAAGAGAGTTCCAGAAAAACATCTATTTCTGCTTTATTGACTATGCCAAAGCCTTTGACTGTGTGGATCACAATAAACTGTGGAAAATTCTGAAAGAGATGGGAATACCAGACCACCTGATCTACCACTTGAGAAACCTATATGCTGGTCAGGAAACAACAGTTAGAACTGGACATTGAACAACAGATTGGTTCCAAATAGGAAAAGGAGTACGTCAAGGCTGTATATTGTCACCCTGCTTATTTACCTTATATGCAGATTACATCATGAGAAACACTGGACTGGAAGAAGCTATAAACTGTAATCAAGATTGCCAGGAGAAATGTCAATAACCTCAGATATGCAGATGACACCATCCTTATGGTAGAAAGTGAAGAGGAACTAAAAGCCTCTTGATGAAAGTGAAAGAGGAAAGCAAAAATGTTGGCTTAAAGCTCAACATTCAGAAAACGAAGATCATGGCATCCAGTCCCATCACTTCATGGGAAATAGATGGGAAAACAGTGGACACAGTGTCAGACTTTATTTTGGGGGCTCCAAAATCACTGCAGATGGTGACTGCAGCCATTAAATTAAAAGACACGTGCTCCTTGGAAGGAAAGTTATTACCAACCTAGATAGCATATTCAAAAGCAGAGACATTACTTTGCCAACAAAGGTCCATCTAGTCAAGGCTATGGTTTTTCCAGTAGTCATGTATGGATGTGAGAGTTGGACTGTGAAGAAAGCTGAGCGCCGAAGAATTGATGCTTTTGAACTGTGGTGCTGGAGAAGACTCTTGAGAGTCCCTTGGACTGCAAGGAGATCCAGCCAGTCCATTCTGAAGGAGATCAGCCCTGGGATTTCTTTGGAAGAAATGATGCTAAAGCTGAAACTCCAGTACTTTGGCCAGCTCATGCGAAGAGTTGACTCATTAGAAAACACTCTAATGCTGGGAGGGACTGGGGAAGGAGAAAAAGGGGACGACAGAGGATGAGATGGCTGGATGGCATCACGGACTCGATGGACATGAGTTTGAGTGAACTCTGGGAGTTGGTGATAGACAAGGAGGCCTGGTGTGCTGCGATTCATGGGGTCACAAAGAGACGGACACGACTGAGTGACTGAACTGAACTGATGGCCATTTTCTTAACTTTTTTGGATTTTTAAATTATCTTTTAATTTTTTATTATTTTTTAAATAAAATTTATTTATTTTAATTGGAGGTTAATTACTTTACAATATTGTATTGGTTTTGCCATATATCAACATGAATCTACCACAAGTATACACATGTTCCCCATCCTGAACCCCCCCTCCTTCCTCCCTCCCCATACCATCTCTCTGTATCGTCCCAGTGCACCAGCCCCAAGCATCCATTATGCATCGAACCTGGACTGGCGATTCGTTTCATATATTATACATGTTTTAATGCCATTCTCCCAAATCATCCCACCCTCTCCCTCTCCCACAGAGTCCAAAAGACTGTTCTATACATCTGTGTCTCTTTTGCTGTTTTGCATACAGGGTTACCATGGATTTGTTTTTGTTGGTCTTTTTTCCTCCCTTCTTTTGTTCTCTTGTCTATCTGTTTGATAACTATGTTTAGTGTTGCATTTGGGCTGCATTTTCTTTTTTTTGGGTGTATCTATTTTAGTTTTTTGGTTTGCAGGTTCTATGATGTTTTGATATAGCAGTCCATATATGTACAGGGTTGTTTTAATTTGCTGGTCTCTTAATTTCAAATGCAGTGTGCATTTGTGACATTTGTATTCTCCTCTTCTCATGGTTTCTGGTTTTGATATCATATTTATACACCAATGATTTCCTACTATTTTTTCATGTTTGCTTTGACTAATGAGTCTTCCCATTTGTAATTTTCTTGTTTCTAGCTGTGGCCTCTTTTCCCCTCTGCCTAGAGAAGTTCCTTTAGCATTTGTTCTAAGGCCGGTTTTGTGGTGCTGAATTATCTCAGCTTTTGTTTGTATAAAAAGCTTTTGATTTCTCCATCAAATCTGAAAGACAGCTTTGCTGGGTAGAGTGGTTTTTTTTTTTTTTTTTTCAGGTAGAATATTCTTGGTTACAGGTTTTTGCCGTTCATCACTTTAAATATAGCATGCCACTGTCTTCTGGCCTGCATGGTTTCTGCTGAAAAATCAGCTGATAACCTTATGGGGATTGCTTTGTATCTTATATTTGCTTTTCCTTGTTACTTTTAATATTTTTCTTTGAATTTCATTTTTG
This sequence comes from Nanger dama, assembly GCA_917880005.1. NCBI lineage: Eukaryota > Metazoa > Chordata > Mammalia > Artiodactyla > Bovidae > Nanger > Nanger dama. The sequence continues at coordinate 330,192 of CAKJTW010000056.1, forward strand.
TCAGTTTGATTAATATGTGTCTCAGCATGTTCCTCCTTGGGTTTATCCTGCCTGGCACTCTCAGTGGGCTTTCTTGATAGCTCAGTTGTTAAAGAATCTGCCTGCAATGCAGGAGACCCCTGTTTGATTCCTGGGTTGGGAAGATATGCTGGAGAAGGAATAGTCTACCAACTTCAGCATTCCTGGGAACTCTCAGTACTTCCTGAGCTTGGGTGGCTGTTTCATTTCCATGTCAGGGAAGTTTTTGGCTATAATGTCTTCAAATATTTTCTTAGACCCTCTCCCTTTCTGTTCTTCTTCTGGGGGCCCCTATAATGTGAATGTTGGTGCATATAATGTTGTCACAGAGGTCTCTGAAACTGTCTTTTATTTTCATTCTTTTTCTTTATTGTGTTCCATGGTAGTGATTTCCACCACTCTGCCTTCCAGTTCACTTATTCTTTCTTCTGCCTCAGTTATTCTGCTACTGATTCCTTTTAGTGTATTTTGTATTTCAGTGATTGTGTTTTGTTCATCTTTGTACCTCTGTTTGCTTGTTCTTTAAATCTTCTATCTCTTTGTTAAGCATTTCTTGTATATTCTGAAACTGTGCCTCCATTTTTTTCTGAGATTTTGAGTCATCCTTACTATAATTACTCTGAATTTTTCTCCAGGTAGAATTCCTATCTCCTATTCATTTAGCTATTCTTGTGGTTTTTTTACCTTGTTCCTTCAACTGTAACATATTTCTGTGTTGTCTCATTTTGTCTGACTTTCTGTTCTTGTGGTCTCCTTTCTGCAGTCTGCACTCTTGTAGTTTCTCTTGCTTCTGGTGTCTGCCCCCAGTGGGTGAGGTTGGACCAAGAGCTTGTGTAGGCTTCTTGGTTGGAGGGACTGGTGCCTGCCTTCTGATAGGTGAGGCTGAGTCTTTTCCCTCTGGTGGGGAGGGCCACATCAAGAGGTAAGTTTTGAGGTGGCTATGAGCTCAGTATGACCTTAGGCAGCCTGTCTTCTGATAGTTGAGACAGTGTTCCTATCTTATTTGTTGTTTGGCCTGAAGCTTTACAGCACTGGAGCATGTAGGTTGTTGGGTGTGCCTGGGTCTTCTTTCTGAAATGGAGACCTCACACCAATTACTATTTGTTGGGGCCTCTTCTACCAGTGTCTTTGTCCCCACAAGTGAGCTATAGCTAAACCTTGCCTTCCCAAGAGATCTTCCAAAACATCTAGTTTGGTGTAGCCCAGGTTCATATGAAGATACTGCTTTGGGCTGGGTCCCAGTGCATGTGAGACCTTGTGGTGCACCCTCCAAGAGTAGATTCTCTGTTTCCCCAACCGTGTGGAGCTCCTGCACTCAAGCCCCACTTGCCTCAATGCTAAATGCTTTCAGGGTTTTCCCTCTTGATGCCAGACCCCCATACTTCCTTGGAGGACTATTTGTATGTGGGAACACATGTTCTGTGTGGCTTTGATATTTTTGGTGCAAGAACTGTTTTTTAGATATCTGCCACCTCTTTCCTTGCTGTATTCTGATCATTATTCCCTTGATAGGAGGTATGACTGATGTGGTGACCACAGCCTGCACTGGGTATTGAGCATGGCATCTCTGTTGTGTTGTGTTTGTCACTGCCTTGTCAGTGGCAAGGTCTCTGCTTCCTAGCTACTGGAGTTAGAGGCCCCCAGGTCTGTTTCTTAGCTGTGTTTCTCATCTGCAGTGTGAGGTAGGTGGGATTGGAGCACTCCCACTGGAAAAGAAGTCACTGAGTATTCCTTTTCTAGAGCTGTTTACCTGTGAGTGTGCTCTGTTGTGTCACCTTTCACCCACTGTGTGAGCTCTCAGATTGGTGGCACTGCCCTCAGCAACACTTTAACAGTATATATGCTGGCAACTGGCCCTGGTGTCTCTCAGGTGTTGTTTTCACCAGGCCACCAGCGTTGATCCACTGAATTCAGGTCCCAGGATTGCATTAAGTGTGGAACAGGACCTGCTGTGGGCACTATTGGGCTCACACTCTGGCTTGGCCAACCCCCACATGCACGTGCCCATAAAATTCACAGTTGCTAAAGCCAGACTTGTCTTGGCTGTGGGAGCACTCATTGTCCATTCAGATGTTCTGCAGGCACTGAGTTTACAAAGTCAGTTGTAGGGGTATAAATTTACAGTTTGTGCAGCCATGAGGTATAAATTTGCAGTTTGTGAAGGTATAAATTTGCAATTTGTGCAGCTTTTTCCTTGGTTGCACAATTCTTGGGGTTCAGCTTAATTAATTACTACGCCCCACTTCTTTCTGCGGGCTTACCCACAGGTATCTGCTCCTGAGGCTGCCCTGGAGCACATGAGGAGGGGATGTGAAGGAGGAGGTGGCAGCTAAGAGCACGAGAGCCCGTCTGGGCAGGATCGGGTGTAGAGGAGAAGGTGGTTACTGGGGGTACAAGAGCCCATCCTTTTGGGGATTGGGCACAGAGGAGAACATGGCAGTTGGGGGCATGAGAGTCTGCCCCAGCAGGAGTGCTTCTTAATGCCTGGGTAGGCAGGGGCTAGCACACAGGGAGAGAGACTGCAATGGTGGCCCTGCCTTTTGCATGTCACTCAATGGTGCTTCACTTTCACGGTGGTTCAGGCTTCTTCCACGAGCAATCCTCATTACAGAGCTCCTCACTACCATCCCCTAAGGCTGTCTTCTCATAGCCAACAGTAGTCCCCTCCCCAGGTCTTCTCTCCAAACCCCATTTTCCAGTGCTTATTCCCCATCTGCACTGGCAGACTCACATGTTAGGCTGGGGAGCACATGGCTGTGGCACACCATCTGCATAGGTCTCACTCTGTCCTGCCTGCCTCAGACTGGTAGCTGGGCTCTCGTCCGAGCCCCTGAAGCTCCCCTTCTTTGCAGCAATCTTCCCAACAGTGAGGGGGTTTCCCCAGATGCAGGAACCTAGCCTCTTCCTCAGCAATCCCCCAGGGCACCAGTTCCATCCCATTTCCTCTCCTCTTCCTTTTCCCTTCTGGTTTCCTTCACTCTACCTGGTTACACAAGGATCTGTCTTGCTTTTAGGTGTCTGAGGTCCTCTGCTAGTGTTTAGCAGGTGGTTACAGAGAATTGTTCCATTCGTAGATGTGTTCTTTGTTTTTCTTTTCTTTCTTTTTTTTTTTAATGAAGGACAATTGCTTAACAGAATTTTGTTGTTTTCTGTCAAACCTCAACATGAATCGGCCATAGGTGTACATATATCCCCTCCCTTTTGAAACTCCCTCCCATCTCCCTCCCCATCCCACCCCTCTAGTTAGATATAGAGCACCTGTTTGAGATTCCTGAGCCATACAGCAAATTCCCGTTAGCTATCTACTTTACATATGGTAATGTGAGTTTCCATGTTACTCTTTCCATACATCTCACCCTCTCCTCTCCTCTCCATGTCCAAAAGTCTATTCTCTATGTCTGTTTCTCCATTATTGCCCTGTAAATAAATTCTTCAGTACCATTTTTCTAGATTCGGTATATGTGCATTAGAATACAAAATTTACCCTTCTTTTTCTGACTCACTTCATTCTGTATAATAGGTTCTAGGTTCATCCACCTCATCAGAACTCACTCAAATGCATTCCTGACTCAAATGGCTGAGTAATACTCCATTGTGTATATCTACAACTTCTTTATCCATTTATCTGTTGATGGACATCTAGGTTGCTTCCATGTGCTAGCTATTATAAATAGTGCTGCCATGAACAATGGGATATATGTGTCTTTTTCAATTTTGGTTTCCTCAGGATATACACCTAGAAGTGAAATTGTTGAGTCATCAGTTCAGTTCAGTTCAGTTTAGTCGCTCAAGTCGTGTCCAACTCTCTGCGACCCCATGAATCACAAAACGACAGGCCTCCCTGTCCATTACTAACTCCTAGAGTTCACTCAAACTCATGTCCATCGAGCTGGTGATGCCATCCAGCCATCTCATCCTCTGTCATCCCCTTCTCCTCCTGCCCCCAATCCCTCCCAGCATCTGGGTCTTTTCCAACAAGTCAACTCTTCTCATGAGATGGCCAAAGTATTGGAGTTTCAGCCTCAGCATCAGTCCTTCCAATGAACACCCAGGGCTGATCTCCTTCAGAATGGACTGGTTGGATCTCCTTGCAGTCCAAGGGACTCTCAAGAGTCTTCTCCAACACCACAGTTCAAAAGCATCAATTCTTCAGCACTCAGCTTTCTTCACAGTCCAACTCTCACATCCATACATGACCACTGGAAAAACCATAGCCTTGACTAGACAGACCTTAGTCGGCAAAGAAATGTCTCTGCTTTCGAATATGCTATCTACATTGGTCATAACTTTCCTTCCAAGGAGTAAGCGTCTTTTAATTTCATGGCTGCAGTCACCATCTGCAGTGATTTTGGAGCCCCCAAAAATAAAGTCTGACACTGTTTCCACTGTTTCCCCATCTATTTCCCATGAAGTGATGGGACTAGATGCCATGATCTTCGTTTTCTGAATGTTGAGCTTTAAACCAACTTTTTCACTCTCCTCTATAGTGGTTTTATTCCTAGATTTTTAAGGAAATCTCCATACCATCTTCCATAGTGGCTGTGTCAATTTACATTCATACTAACAGTGCAAGAGTGTTCCCTTTTCTCCACACCCACTCCAGCATTTACGGTTTGTAGACTTTTTGTTGATGACCATTCTGACCAGTGTGAGGTGATAGCTCATTGTGGTTTTGATTTGTATTTCTCTTATAATGAGTGATGTTGAGCATTTTTCATGTGTTTGTTAGCCATTTGTATGTCTTCTTTGAGAAATGTCTGTTTAGGTCTTTTCCCTACTTTTTGATTGGGTTGTTTGTTTTTCTGGCATTGAGTTGTATGAGGTGCTACATTTGGAAATTAGCCCTTTGTCAGTTGTTCCATTTGTTATTATTTTTTCCCATTCTGAGCATTGTCTTTTCACCTTGCTTATAGTTTCTTTCGATGTGCAAAAGCTTTTAAGTTTAATCAGGTCCCCATGTTTACTTTTGTTTTTATTTCCATTACTCTAGGAGATGGGTCATGGAGGATCTTGCTTTGATTTATGTCATCGAATGTTTTGCCTATGGTTTCCTCTAAGAGTTGTATAGTTTCTGGTCTTACATTTAGGTCTTTAATTCATTTTGAGTTTATCTTTGTGTATGGTGTTCGGAAGTGTTCTAATTTCATTCTCTTACATGTAGCTGTCCAGTTTTCCCAGCACCATTTATTAAAGAAGCTGTCTTTGCCCCCATTGTATATTCTTGCCTCCTTTGTCAAAAATAAGGTACCCAGAGGTGCACGTGTGTATTTCTGGGCTTTCTATCTTGTTCCATTGGTCTATATTTCTGTTTTTGTGCCAGTACCATATTGTCTTAATGACTGTGACTTTGTAGTATAACCTGAAGTCAGGAAGGTTGATTCCTCCAGCTCTATTCTTCTTTCTCAAGATTGCTTTGGCTATTCAGGGTCTTTTCTGTTTCCATATGAATTGTTATAGTGCTGTGAGAAATGCCATTGGTAATTTGAAAGGGATAGCATTGAATCTGTAGATTGCATTTGGTAGTATGTCACTTTCACAATATTGATTCTTTCTACCTAGGAACATGGAATATCTCTCCATCTGTTTATGTCATCTTTGATTTCTTTCATCAATGTCTTATAATTTTCTGTGTACAGTTCTTTTGTCTCCTTGAAAGTGAAAGTGAAGTCGCTCAGTCGTGTCCGACTCTTTGCGACCCCATGGATTGTAGCCTACCAGGCTTCTCCCTCCATGGGATTCTCCAAGCAAGAGTACTGGAGTGGGTTGCCATTTCCTTCTCCAGGGGATCTTCCCAACCCAGGGATCGAACCCTGGTCTCCTGCATTCCAGGCAGACGCTTTAACCTCTGAGCCACCAGGGAAGCCTTAATTAAGCCTCATCTCCTTAGTTAAGTTTATTCTTAGATATTTAATTCTATTTGTTGCAATGGTGAATGGGATTGATTCTTTAATTTCTCTTTCTGATTTTTCATTATTAGTATTTAGAAATGCAAGTGATTTCTGTGTATTGATTTTGTATCCTGAAACTTTGCTAAATTCACTGATTAGCTCTAGTAATTTTCTGATACTATTAAGATTTTTTCTGACCTGGATTCCTTTTCTTCTTTGATTGCTGTAGCTAGGACTTCCAGAACTATGTTGAATAATAGTGATGAAAGTGGATGCCCTTGTCTTGTTCCTGATCTTAGGGGGAATGCTTTCCGTTTTTCACCATTGAGAGTAATGTTTGCTGTGGGCTTATTATATATGGCCTTTATTATGTTGAGGTAGGTTCCTTCAATGCTCATTTTTTGAAGAGTTTTAATCATAAATGGTTGCTGAAGTTTGCCAAAGCCTTTTCTGCATCTATTGAGATTATCATATGGTTCTTACCTTTCAATTTGTTAATACGGTATATCACATTGAATGATTTGCATATATTGATGAATCTTTGCATTCCGGGAATAAAATCAACTTGATAATAGTGTATGAGGTTGTTGTTGTGTTGCTGAATTCTGTTTGATAAAATTTTGTTGAGGATTTTTGCATCTATGTTCATCAGTGATATTGCCCTATAGTTTTCTTTTTGTGCATTGTTTTTGTCTGGTTTTGGTATCAGGGAGATGGTGGCCTCACAGAATGAATTTGGAAGTGTTTGTTCCTCTGCAAGTTTTTGAAAGAGTTTTATAAGGATAGGCAGTAGCTCTTCTCTAAATGTTTGATAGAATTCTCCTGTGACACCATCTGGTCCTGGGCTTTTGGTTTGGGGGAGATTTTTTATCACAGCTTCAATTTCAGTGCTTGTAATTGGGTTGTTCATAATTTATATTTCTTCCTGTTTCAGTCTTAGAAGATTGAACTTTTCTAAGAATCTGTCCATTTCTTCCAGGTTATCCATTTTATTGCCATAGAGTTGTTCATAATAGTCTCTTATAATTCTTTGTATTTCTGTACTGTCTGTTGTAACCTCTCCTTTATCATTTCTAATTTTGTTGATTTGATTCTTCTCTCTTTTTTTCTTGATGAGTCTGGTTAAAGGTTTGTCAATTTTGTTTATCTTCTCAAAGAATCAACTTTTAGTTTTATTAATCTTTACTATTGTTTCTTTCATTTCATTTTCATTTACTTCTGCTTGTATCTTTATGATTTCTTTCCTTCTATTAATTTTTATTTTTCTTTATCCAGTTGTTTTAGGTGTAAAGTTAGGTTGTCTATTCAATGTTTTTCTTGTTTCTTGAGATATGATTGCATTGATATAAAATTCCCCTCTTAGGACTGCTTTTGCCTCATCCCATAGGTTTTGAGTTGTCATGTTTTCATTGTCATTTGTTACCAGAAATTTTTTGATTTCTCTTTTGATTTCTTCAGTAGCCTGTTGGTTATTTGGAAACGTGTTATTTAATCTCTATGTGTTTGTGTTTCAAACAGTTTTTTTTCTTGTAATTAATATCTAGTCTCATAGTGTTATGGTTGGGGAAGATGCTTGACATGATTTCAATTTTCTTAAATTTACTGAGGTTTGATTTGTGACCCAACATATGGTCTGTCCTGGGGAATGGTCCATGTGCACTTGAGAAGAAGGTGTATTCTTCTGCAGTTGGATGGAATGTCCTGAAGATATCAATGAGATCTATCTCATCTAATTCATCATTTAGGACTTGTGTTTCCTTATTAATTTTCTATTTTGGTGATATGTCCTTTGGTGTGAGTGGGGTGTTAAAGTCTCCTACTATTATTGTGTTACTGTCAATTTCTCCTTTTATGTCTGTTAGTGTCAGTCTTATGTATTGAGGTGCTCCTATGCTGGGTGCATAGATATTTACAACTGTCATGTCTTCCTCTTGGATTGATCCCTGGATCATTATGTAGTGTCCTTCCTTATCTCTTGTAATCCTTTGTATTTTAAGGTCTATTTTGTCTGATAGGAGGATTGCTACTCCAGCTTTCTTTTCTTCCCATTTGCATGGAATATATTTTCCATCCTCTCACTTTCAGTCTATATGTGTCTTTAGGTCTGAAGTGGGTTTCTGTAGACAGCATACTTATGGGTCTTGTTTCTGTATACATTCAGCCAGTCTGTATCTTTTGGTTGGTGCATTTAATCCATTTAAATTTAAAGTAATTATTGAGATATATATATATATATATATATATACACACATATGTGTGTGTGTGTGTGTGTGTTCCTATTACCATTTTTTTATGTAGATGTATTCTTGATGCATTTGTGGGAAGAGGTAAACTCCATGACTTCCGACACCCCTGCCATCTTGAGTCCTTTAACTCATAAACTTTTAGGTCATAGGTAGCTCAACTCTACTGGCACAGCTCAGAGTTCCTTTACTTTTTGAAATAATTATATTTTCAAGACTTCTGCCTGATATCTCTCTCAAGTACAAGGAAGAAGTAGTAGAGAAGCCCAGGCACTGTTTGTCAGGTAAAGAATGTATATTCATTTACTCTTTACTCTTATTTTCAAAGAGTCCCTTTCTTCTTGTTGTCAGATCCATACGGGAAGTATAATGGCACATTAATTACAGGGAGACTAACCTGGAACACCCATTGATGTGTAAAAGATGGTGAATCTTTGAAAGAACTGTTCCACTGTAGCTTTGCAGTTTGTGAGAATAGAAGAATTGTGTTTATACAAGAATTGTATTTATATAAGAATTGTGTCCTTCATTGCCAGGCTGCACTAAGTTACATTTAAAGCTTGAGTACAATAATTGTAGGCTGAATTATCTTTTAACTTTCTCTGTATGGTTTCTAATATCTTTTCTTATTACTAATCTAGACTGTTAAAAGAATTTTAAAACTATTATTAAATTATTTTAAGAAATATAATCATCAAAACACAGAGCTGAAAAGATCTTAGAAGACAGTCAAATCCCTAAATCCCCATTTTACAATGGGGGTAACCAAGTCCCACAAAGGAGTAACTTCTCTGTCAATGTCACACAGTGAGTTGGTAACACAAAACATTCTTTGAAAAATCCCCATGGCACCAAGTTACATATAAGGTAAGATATAACTTATAAATAAAAATAACCACCAATCAGAGAACTACCAACTTTTTGTCTTTACTGGTGGGAATACTGTCACAAATAAGAAAAATATCTTTGTTTATCCCAAGGTGGGGAGTGGAAGGGAGTGGAGAAAAAGCCAAAACCCAAACCCATCTGGGAAGGAAGCACAGGTCTTCCAACCTCTGGATTCTAGGGCTTTGAATAGGTATAGCATTTCCAGAAACATCTCTTTCTCTCTTTCTCTCTCTCTCTCTCTCTCTCTCTCTCTCTCTCTCTCTCTCTCTCACACACACACACACACACACACGATGTTCATGTATACTCATAAAAATCATAGTGTCTTTTCTCATTGCAAAAGTAGAACGCTGCATATTAAACTAGAGTTGGAAGATATGCAGAGGTGGGAATTCATTTGATCTGAAAGTGCTGAGATAAACTCAACTACTTAATAATACCTAGTCAAAACACCAGTTGAAATTTTATATGTGGATTTGAGGGACCAGAGATACCATGACAAGTAAAAGGCTTTTGAAAAAGTCCCAAGTGATCATTGTCTCAAGTGACAAGTCCCAAGTCTTTTACTTATCTTTTACTGCATCTTAATCCTCAAAGCAGATAACAAAAATATAAACATTAAATCAACTATTATATTTATTTAGAACCCCTAAGGAATTACAAATGTATCTACTCATTTCCGGATAGATAGCGATTTTTAGTAAGTAGACAAGTATGCATGCTCAGTCGCTCATCTATAAATGGTTCCAAGTAAATTGAAGACAACACATAACCAAATACAAAACATCCCATAAGCTAAAGTGATACCACTAACCTGGCCCAGGAATTTGGAATCAATCATGGTCCTACTGGAGTCATCCCGTGAGATGATGAGCTAGCTGTTATAGCTAATTGGGTTCTTCACTTTTACCACTGATAAAATCTCTGGCCTTCCTTCCTAATTTCAGAGATAGTTCCAAGGCTTTCCCAGTATGTGTACTTGCAAAAGGGGTACCTGTCCTCTATTCTGACCAGTGAAGAACAGTATAGTTCAGCACTGATGAAGATCTGTGGATCTGGGGCTTCGTTGAGTACCTACTTCCTTGTGTCTTTTGGCTATGTGGAAACTTGAACAAACAGCTGGTTGGAAGGCTGGGACTGTCACAAGTGTGAACATAAGCTAGCTATTCACACAACTATTAAATACCTGTTTTATATGGTAGACTATACCATGAGAAAAAGAGAAGTGAGAAGCACAAACTCTACTGCCAAGCCACTTATAGTCTAGGAGATGTAGGAGTATACTTGGTATAGCAGGTATCGCTCAGTGTGATAAATCTTGAAAAGTGAAAGCGTTGGTCACTCAGTCGTGTATGAATGACTCTTTGTGACCCCCATGGACTGTAACCCACCAGGTTCCTCTTCCATGGAATGCTCCAGGCAAGAATACTGGAGTGGATTGCTATTCCTTTCTCCAGGGGATTTTCCCGACCCAGGGACTGAACCCAGATCTCTCCATTGCAGGCAAATTCTTTACCATCTTAGCCATGCAGGAGACATGATAACTCTTAGATTGGCTCAGATATTTACTTCTCTATGTTGACTTTACTCTCAAACTATTCTGCTAGTTTTATTAAACTCCATGATAGGTCTTTCAGATATTGGGCCAACTAATATTTTCTTCACTAAGGGGGAAAATTTCCCCCTGATCCATATGCCCAAGGCTTAGAGAAATGATCCATCTTGGATCATTCCATGAAGAGAAGTACAGCTTCCCACTTGACTCTGGACTTGTTCTTGTTAAATACACAGCTGCTAGGCAACCCTTAGCAAGTGGTGAGACTACTGTTTCAAATCCCACCCCCACCCTCCTCACAGTCTTTTTGCACATATGCTTGTAGTAGGCAGAGCTTAACACTCACTCTCAAACTGGTAGGCTGGTAAATGGCTGGATTTTTTCACAACCAGAAGATCTGTCACTACCAAAGGTCAGAGGTCCCAGGCATCCTTCACCAGTAAGTAGACTCCACCAGAGTGTCTCTTTGTATAATTACTTATATGTAGAGAAAAATACTTTAAGATGAGTTTGACCATTTACAACAGTATTTTTATAACTACTATAGAAGTTTTACGCAGCACAGAAAGGAAAAATTCCAATAACCCCAGAAAAGCACCCAGCAATCCAATGCCATATATTCACAGACTACACACCTCTTTCCAATCATAAGGATTTTTGTCATATTCTTTTAATTTTCTACATGGGGCCAGGAAAGGTTATCCAAGGGAACAATAGAAAGGATAGGTGTACAAGGTGGGGATACATCAGAAAAGAAGAGGGCTTGAATCTAAGAATACATATGTTGCCAGTCTAGTTGGAGTTCTGCAACAACAGCCTAGCAGTCATCTATCACTATTATCTCTCTAGTCTGGCCTCTGGAAATTCATTACTGTAACCCATAGCCAAGGCAGCAAAAAAGCCCTCATAGCAACAGAATCTGTGAAATAGCACTCAGCTCAAGCCAATCCTGGATAAAGCCGTAAAGATGGCATTTTGGGACACTGTGCTCGTTAAAATCTAAATAGGAAGCACCACACTGTATGTGCAATTCCAAAGCCTACATTTGCTGAGCAGCAGCAGTCAGCTCTGTAAGACTTGTCCCAGTTCCAGCAGTCAAGTCAACAGCAGGGAAGAACCCCCAGGGCCAGAAGTCCTGGAGGTTCACCTACTAATGAGAAACTCAGGTCCTGGAAAAGGCAAAGATAAGTGCTGTTATTTGCTAGTGATCCTTTCTTAGGTTCCTTTGCTATCTCTGCATCTACTGGCAGGGTCAAGTGTTTTTCAGAAGGACTGTTGTCTGCAATGACAGCAAGTATTTATCTTTTCTATGCCAATATCTGGGCTCACATGCAACTTCTAACCTGAGCTGTCCAATACAGTAGCTACTAGTCACATGTAGTTATTTAAATAAAAACACAAATTAAATAAAATTAAAATTTCAGTCCCTTAGTCACATGAGTCATATTTCAAGTGCTAAGTAATCATATGTAGCTACTGGTTACCATATTGGACAGCATAAATACAGAATATTTTCATTATCAAAGAAAGTTCTACAAGATAGAACTGTTATTCCTACTCCCCAATCATCTAGTCACCTTCTCTGCATTTTTAGCATTTTATTTATCTTATTGGTCTCACAAAAAGAATTGATCTTAGCATATTTCTCAATTCATCAGTAATCAAAATAAAGCTTCTTTTTGTCATTCTTCATTTATTCCTACATTTTCCATAGTTAATCATTGCAATGTGGTAAATGTCTATTTTTATATGTGTTCTTTTTAAAGAACATACTGTTTTATGTGTATATTATAAAATTTTACGAAAATGATACCATGCTATAAGAGCTCATTATTTTAATTTTGCTATTAATCATGTTTTTAAGATTCATCCATACTTCTATATGTATATCTAATCTGTTGTTTTTATCTGCTGCATAATGCTCTATGGTGTTCACCCACCACATTTAACCTATTTGCAATGGCAACCCACTCCAGTGTTCTTGCCTGGAGAATCCCAAGGATGGGGGAGCCTGGTGGGCTGCCGTCTATGGGGTCACACAGAGTTGGACACGACTGAAGTAACTTAGCAGCAGCAGCAGCAGCAGCTCTCATTGTAATTATAAAATCTAAGATTCCTGGCTTGGGCTTCCTAGGTGGCCCTAGTGGTAAAATTCTTGCCTGGAGAATCCCATGGACTGGCAGGCTACAGCTCATAGGGTGGCAAAGAGTCGGACATGACTGAAGCAGCTTAGCATAGTACAGCAGGATGCCTGTCTTAGCATTTTATAGAACTCCTGGCAGAAATCCCTGGCTCACAGAACATCTTCAAAGAAAATCATATAAAAAATACTTGCAATTTGAATATATGACCTCACTTTTAATTGTGGGTATCTTCACTCTCTGGAACACACTCTCGTCCTACCCTTCAATAGTATAACTTACTGGTATTCCTTTTGCCTGGTAATGGTCACTGTCCATTTTTGCTTGGCTCTTGTCTTATAAGAGGTTTCTTCCCTATTCTTGATTTGAAATGTTTTTTTTTTCATTAGTTTTTGGTTCCTATTACCTGGACTCAGGTTATGTTCCTTATCTCTTCTGTTTATTTCTGAGTCTTCCTGTAACTCCTTTTCTTTGCCTTGCTGTCACTCAAGATTCAGTTCAATAGGCAGTTTCCTGGCTAAAGTTTTCACCGAGCTGTAGGGGCTAGAAATGTAACAGGAGACAGGATTGCTGCACTGATAGCCAGAGACAGTCAGCACCTAGTGGGATGGTTCATGCTTTGTGTTAGCCTGATACACTAGGGAAATAACCTTTTAATTCAATGCAGCATACTTCATTTATTGTAGTGTTATCCAGTTTGAAGATATTATGGAAAACATCTCCAGAGGGATTTAAGATTTCAAAATCATCCTGAGTTTGAACTTAATTCAACTACTCCAAAAGGCTAAAACAATGCAAGATGACATTTTAGACACTTCATATGCCAGGCATTATTAGGCCAGATAATGTCATGCCAAATGTCTTCTGGGTAGGAAGGAGGTTGGCAGGAAGGAGAGGTTGTAGGTATGTGCTTTAATTAAATCATCTTTCAGTATTTAAAAAATGATTAATCTATAGATACAAAGAAGGAATTAAACAGGGGATACCTGATGTCATTATGGTGGCAGAAAGGGAACAAAGATATGTTCTAATCATCTTTGATAAGGGATGAAGCAAATTGGAACTCATTTAGAGGAAAAAGTCCAGGACAAGGGGATCCAAAACTGATGGAAGAAAACTGATGGAACTCAGAGAAGAAAATTCAAGATGCGTTTTCTGTCTTCTAATGCTTAAGGACCAATCACAAAAAAGTGAAACTAAATTTGTGATTTTTTCCCTATTTCCTACACAGTGGAATTCTGATGTCTTTTTAAAAATTTTATTGAAGTATTTTTGATTTACAATGTTGTATTTAAATTCTTCTGTACACCAAAGTGACTCAGTTTTACATACATGTGCTGTGTGTGCTTAGTCGCTCAGCTGTGTCCAACTCTTTGCGGCCCTACAGACTGCAGCCTGCCAGGGTCTTCTGTCCAAGGGGATTCTCCAGACAAGAATCCTGGAGTGGTTGCCATTTCCTCCCTCCAGGGGATCTTCCCAACCCAAGTATCAAACCCAGGTCTCCCACATTGCTGGCGGATTCTATATATATTCTTTTTCACTATGGTTTATCACAAAATATTGAATAAAGTCCCCTGTGCTATACAGTAGGACCTTGTTTATCTACCCTATGTATAATAGTTTGCATCTGCTAGATTCATTTAGTCAGACCACAATGAGAAGTAACCTGTGGGAAGAAGACTGTAGTTCAACATATGAATAAACAGAGATGTCCAGAGACAAAACAGGTGTTGAGGGAGGAGCACAGGAGAAAAAGTGAGCTCAGTGGCTCTATTCAAGCAGATGCCAGGCAAAAGTTCAGCAACATTAAAGAACAGATCTGAGTATTGGATGGAGAAGCTGGACTAGATGATTTGAATACTTTATAATTCAATGTGATAGCAAGAAAATCATTTGCACAAATCTGAAACAAACTGACCACTCCAGTACTCTTTCCTGGAAAATCTCATGGACAGAGGAGCCTGGTAGGCTGCAGTCCATGGGGTCACTAAGAGTCGGACATGACTGAGAGACTTCGCTTTCAGGCACTGGAGAAGGAAATGGCAACCCACTCCAGTGTTCTTGCCTGGAGAATCCCAGGGACAGGGGAGCCTGGTGGGCTGCCGTCTATGGGGTCACACAGAGTCAGACACGACTGAAGTGATTTAGCAGCAGCAGCAGAAACAAATTCAAGGAGCTGTTAAAGATATATTAAAAAAATACAGCAAAGCCAATAAAAGAAAGAGAATAACAGAAGACATTCCCACACTCTGACACCAATATTACCTTGGATATGGGCCCATAGCAGCAAGGAACATGGCCTGCCCATGGACTCAAGCCATACTGAGTCAAGTTTTTACAAAGCACAGAAAGACTCTCTCAGGAACAAGGAGCTTTGGGCACTAGAGAAATGCTATTAAAAAATGAAATCTTAAAGAACCAATCTATAGTTTTCTCCCTCAGCCAAAGTCATGACAGTTTTTCCAAAGCAATTAGGATACATGCAAATTGGCCTAGGTAGATAAGGATTCTTGCCTTCAATACATTGGCACTACCTCCTCTCTCAACCTAAAAAAAAAGTGTTTTCTCCAGGAAGGCCTTGACACATTTTTCCAGCTCTCTGCCCAGAGTTTGAAGGCTCAATGACATGACATTCCACTTGGCTGGATTTTATTGCCTGCTGTACTCTTCAGTTTCCCTTCTAGCCCAGACTTGATTATAATCAAGGTTTGCAGAAGGCACACAACATGCAGGAAACCCGCCACATTGCCAGTTAAGTACAAACATATCCTGAAAATGAAGATCAAATATCAATACAATGAAAAGACACTCACAGCTTCTTCAGAAGTGTTGAATAAAGACAGAGACATGAATGTGCTTTTAGCCTAGCAATTCAGTCCCGGTCCTGTTATATAATATTCCATCATCTCCCACATCTGCATACTCTATATCTTTATCAAATTGTTTATGTTTTAGCACATTTACAATGAAGGCATCAATGTTGCTTTCATAAATTTTATTTAGTGACACATGGTTGCTCTAGTTTCCCAGAACAACAAACATACTTTGCCCCAGCCACCCAATAAACATGACTAGTCACAATCTTTAGGTCTCAACTGTGTGTTGACGGGACAAAAGACACTTTATGGCCTAGGGAATTGCTCCAGTATGGTGGTAGTTTCTAGCATCAGAATTGGTTAGTTTGAAATCCCTGATTACACAGATCGGATTTATTTCAATAAATGCGGTCTGTGGAATCAAAGATCCCAAATCAACCTTAAGCCTATAGTCCGAAAGTAGTTACCAGTTACTGTTATACATCCCCTCAGTGCCTAGTAAGCCCTAGACTAGGGCTTAGTAAATATCAGTTTATTTTTCTCCCTTTTTCTCTCTACACCTATTTCAGTTCCAGAGGCAGGTGGTACATGATAATAGTAATAGCTAATACTTAAGTAGTGCTATCTTCCTTCAGAAATGGATAAAAGTAGGGGTGGGGAAAATAAATTAATCCATATTGAATGAAGTTAGTAGGCTGGCTGCTAGTCTCAGCTATGTGATTCTGGGGACATCATTTAAACCAGCCAAGCTCCAGTTTACTCATCTGTGAAACAAGAGTACAGGTTTCCCTGCTATCTGAAAGAAGAGTACTCCTAGAGAACCTTTTGTAAGTCAAAATGGTGTAAAATGAAGAAGCAGTTACCTTAGGACACATCTTGCTAATTGATACACAAAATAAAGATAAAGCACAGATGCTCACAGACACAGTTCAACACTATGGTGGTGTGATGTTGAAATACTGGGTGTAGTTCCTGGAAAGGAACTTGGTAGTGCCACTCTCACTGATCTGGGTGCACACCACCTCTTGTAACAGCTCTCTGCAAACAAACACCAAACACTATTTTTGATTTTCTTTTTTTTTCAGTAAAAGTGAAAATCGTCTTCTGATTTACTTCAGTTTGTGGAAACAGGTACTAATGTAGGTCTTTCATAGAAGTGAAGTGGTGGAAAGCAAATTTACAAAAGTGGGGGATAATGTAATAGTTACCTGATAAGGTTAATGTGAGAGTTAACTGGTTTATGAATATACATAAAGTAGCACAGCACCTGGTTCACAGTGGGTCCTCAAAAGTAGTAGTTATCTTCTTCTCCCTCCTCAGCCCAGAGTACTATTTAAAAAAATTCTGGCAGTATACTCTTAAGTTGGTAGGTGAAATTCCCAGGATCTTTGGGGGTAATTCAAGGCAGGAGGCATAGAAACCAACTCAACAAATTGGAAGAGAACTACCTAAATTAGACAGTCTGGTCCTTTCTTTATCTTTCCTGTTGATCTCTAAGATATTTTGTGGTACTTATAGCAATGGGAATGATAAAGCTCCTATGATTGATCTATTTGGTGCCTGAAAAGTATTCCTAAGTTAGGGGGTGCTTTACAACCTGATGTGACATGGCTTAAGATAAATTTAAAAACTTTTCCCTCTGCCATGCAACTGAGTTCCCCCATGGCCGTAGACTAGATGGTTTTACATGGCTTTAGTATAACCTCTACTTTTTATTTCCCACTTCCCCTCCCCACTAGTGCTATCCTGGTGACTGAATTTTGCCTTTCCCTCATGTTCTGAGAAGCTGATGCTGTTAATCTCAAAACAACCTAAGGCTGAATCCAGAAATCATTTGTGAATTTAAGTGGAGGGAGGAAAGAGGGTTTTGCCTCCAGAAAGTTGACGACAAAAGCCTCTGTTACCTTTCCCTTCCAACCTCTCCTTGGGGAAAAAGAAAACCCTCTATTTACACTACCTGCCTCTGCTGAGAAGGAGACTTAAGAGACATGGGATCAATCCCTGGATATGAAGACTGCCTCCGAGGAGGAAATGGCAACCCACTTCAATATTCTTGCCTGGAGAATCCCCATGGACAGAGGAGCCTGGTGGGCTACAGTCCATAGGGTGGCAAAGAGTCCAATATGACTGAGGTGACTTAGCACGCACTTACACCTCTACTGAACTTCTTACGTTCAATGACAATTTCTATCTTGCTTATTGCCTCACCTAGTTATCCATCAAGCTTTGATGTAGTATCCCTGGAGTCATCTGTTCCCAACAGATATGAAGGAAACAGGACCTTCTGGGAAAAACAAACAAACATGCCATTAAAGTTTTCATTCCAAATTCCTTAACTCCTCATTTCCTCGGGTATCGACTACCTCCTGTTTTCCAAATGCTAATTGAGTTGGTTGTTTTTTTTTTTTTTTTTTTTAAGGCAGCTAGTTCTTGAGAGGATGACTGGTATGTGTGTGCTGGAGGAGGGGAATGGGAGGGGTCAAGTTACAATTACACTTTTTAGTCAGAAAAAAACAAATCAGATGGTAATCAAATCCAAGGAGAAAGCATAAAGTCTTTACTTTCTAAATCTGTACTTAACTAAACACAGCTGTTAAAGATGATGTTTTTGTTGTGCATGTGTATCTATAATAATGCTGTTATTAGTATTCAGATATGATGCTGAGAACGCTCCACATCTCTAAGTTATGCACTCAGAAGGACTTTCTCCAAGACTGGGAGATTCTACACTGATCCATCTACAACCTCACCAGGTTACTCTATATCCACAGTATAGGAAGGGAAAGAAACTAACATTTATTTAGTGGAATTCTACCAAGTACTTTAAATATATTTATTATCCTAATTTAAAGTCTTGTGAGATATATATTATAATCTCTTTAATATATAAGAAAATTGAGACACAGAAGAAAGTTAACTCTTACAGGCCCACCTAGCTAGCAGGAAGGGAATCAAGATTCAAACCTAGCACTGAGTTTCTCCAAAGCTCACAGTCCTTCCACTCATCACAGGCTTCTTCCAAGATGCCTGGGCTGAGGGCTAGGGTTCAGTCTTTGGTGAGACCATAAAAATGGACTAACTCTGAGACTGATAAGACAACTTTAATTCAGTAACATGATGCTATAAACAATCCACTTGAACTCTACATATAAAACATTCCTTGGAAGGAAATAAAGAAGGAAAGGAGAGAAGAGCTGGCAACAGGTTCCTAATTTGAAAAATACCTGAAATCAAGAACCAGCACTTATTTGAAGGTTTTTTTTTTAGGTTAAACTTACCAAAAAACCCCCAACACAATAGTGTCTTATCCAAGAACAGACTTTTTCACAGCTAAGAAAGTAATACATACTATTTTTCCAAGACCAGTCCTAATTAAACTGAAGGAATTAAGTGAATATGATGACGGGGCTATAGAGGACTTGGCAGTTTAGTACAATTATTACAAAAATAATATCCTGAAAATTACCACCCAGTGAGTCAGGAAAATAAGCATCATCTTTGTTTACAGATGAGAAAACTAAGGACCAGGGAAGTAATAACATAAAGTTGTTGAGATGGGGCAGAATGGGCCCTGAAATCGTGAATGCTATTGTTTCTTCAGTACAGTTTTAAGTAGGGGAGTGACATGATCAAAATCATATTTTAATAGTAGTCAACTCAGGATGAATCATGAGAGTTAGAGCTGTAGCAGAGAGGAATGTTGGACTAGAAGCAAGGGGCTCTGGGTTCTAGTCATAGTTTTATCACCTTTATTAACCTGTGAAACTGCCTAAGGAAGATAAATCTCCCTGCCATTTTTCTTTAACAGGCTCTTGGGGACTCAAATGAGAGAAATAATGGATATAAATATGCTGAATATGTCATCAGATCCTTGGTGACTAGAGGAATTAATCAGTTTTTGGTAAATATTCTGGAGGCTCATTCATTCTGTTGTCACTTATGGTACCTAAATACACTGTCACGACAATCTAAAACATTCTTAGTGAAGAAATAAGACCTGAAAATATGCTCTAAGCTTCTGGATACTTTAGGTACTTTTTAAAATTTGAAGGATAGTTAATATACTTGGGAGTACCAGACCACATTACCTGTCTCCTGAGAAACATGTATGCTGGTCAGGAGGCAATAGTTAGAACCAGACAGGGATCAACTGACTGGTTCAAAATTGGGAAAGGAGTACAACAAGGCTGTATATTGTCACCTTACTTATTTAACACAGAATATATCATGTGAAATGCCGGGCTGGATGAAGCACAAGCTGGAATCAAGATTGTCAGGAGAAATATCAACATCAGATATACAGATGATATCATTCTAATGGCAGAAAATGAAGAGGAACTAAAGAGCTTCTTGATGAAAAAGGGTGAAAGAGGAGAGTGAAAAAAGTTGGCTTAAAACTCAACATTCATACATCAACATGAATCCGCCACAGGTATACACATGTTCCCTATCCTGAACCCCCTCCCTCCCTCCCTCCCCATATCATCCCTCTGGGTCATCCTAGTGCCCCAAGCATCCAGTATCATGCATCAAACCTGGACTGGCGATTCGTTTCATATATGATATTATACATGTTTCAATGCCGGTTGTAACTGTTAATCTTATACCTCTACTTTGTCCCTGCCCTCTTCTCTCTTCCCTTTGGTAAACATTAGTTTGTTTTCTACATCTGTGAGTCTGTTTCTGTTTTGCTATATACATTCATCTGCATTATTTTTTTAGATTCCACATATAAGTGATATCCTACATTATTTGTCTTTCTCTGTCTGAGAAAGAGACACTTTCAAAAGTGAAACACTTTGTTTCACTTCACACAATAGCCTCCAAGTCTATACATGTTGCTGCAAATGGCAAAATTCTGTTCTTCTTTTGTGGATGAGTAGTATTCCACTGTATATATGTACCACATCTTCTTTACCCATTCATCTCTTGATGGGCATTTGGGTTGCTACCTTATCTTGGTAATTATAAATAATTCTATGAATAGTTGGGTACACGTATCTTTTTAAATTAGTGTTTTCTTGCTTTTCTGGATATATACCCAGGAGTGGAACTGCCATATCATGTGGTAGCTTTATTTTTAGTTTTGTTTTGTTTTGTTTTGTTTTTGAGAAACCTCTATACTGTTTTCCATAGTGGCTGTACCAATTTCCATTCACACCAATAGTGTATAAGGGTTCCCTTTTCTCTACATCCTCACCAACATTTTTATTTGTGTTCTTTTGATAATAGCCATTCTTACAGGTATGAGGTGATATCTCATTGTAGTTTTGAATTAGGTACCTTTATTGAAATAAGAATATGATGAATGTGATAGAATTGCTGACTCTCATCTGGCTACCTCTTTACCTAACCTGAGTTTCCTCAGAACTCACTAGGATCCAAAGGAATCAGCCTCATTTAAAGATCAAGGTATATACAAGAAGGCAGGCAGAGCAAGCTTATGAATCACAGGAGAGAGACAGATAGCATAATGCCTCCTAACATCTGCCATCATGGGGTGCAGGATGAAGAGAAAGTAAATCTCACATTTTAATTTTTTTCCCAGTACACAGACAGCTTGATTTTCATAATATACCTAGATAAAGTCTTAGACCAATGAGTCCAATATTAGGCTTGCCTGTGGGCTATTAGACAAGCAGCAGCATCTTGGCATCTATGACAAGGTTTTGGGGGAGAGAAAGGAGATTGTTTTCTTAACCCATGTTTTCTTTATTCCCCTCTTCTTTCTCCACCTTTTACTGGCTCCCTTTCACTTTTGGTCTGTCTTCCAAATTTTCTTGTTTCATCCAGTTTTGTGCTACCATTCACCTCTTCTGGTCACAAAATATTCCAAAACATTTATAATAATTCTGAAATAATTGTACACATTCAGATAGGGTAATCCCACACCCATCCTCCCTTACAATTTGTCTGAATTTGTGGGTTCTTTCCTGCCAGAATGCTGGGGCTTAAAAAGGTGAAAGCCAGTATTATAAAGACAGTGTCTGAAATGTGTTCCAAGTTATTTACAGTTCAGAACTCCCACTGATACTACCTAACAAAAGGCACTTTGCTGTTTGCAAATACAACACAGAATCAGTTTAGAGTCTGTCATTTTGCTCATGCCTTGCTCATTACTGAGCTTACTCTGTCAGAGAGGTATTCTTGGGTTCTTGAACTATAAAGAATTGAGACAAGGAGTTGGAGTTTTCCATTCAATGGGTATGGAGAGTTAAGAATTTTTTCAGTAGGTTAACATGACAAAGTCTGTTGCTACTTCTTACCTCTGCCCCCAGCTTGAATATACTAGGGCTCAATCCTGTTACCTCATAGTGGCAGGTCTAGCTGCTGACACTATCTAAAACTCTGCTGTAATCCATTTGTCATCAAGAAGCTTTGGAGTGATAAGGCAATTTGTGATTTTATTCCATGTTGATGGAGAAGCCACAGTAGCCTCAGAATTATAATATCTGCTAAATTACTATGGAGAATTATGTAATACTTTAGAGCCAATGATTTCCAAATATTTAATTACAGCTAAGTGATTTCTTCAGTATTTTTCTGTAGATTTATACTGAACACATACTTTATTTATTTACTTACAGGTGGCGCTAATGGTAAAGAACACATCTGTCAATTCAGACGACGTAAGAGACGCGAGTTCCATCCCTAGGTCGGGAAGAACCCCTGGAGGAGAGGATGGCAACCCACTCCAATATTCTTGCCTGGAGAATCCCATGGACAGAGGAGCTTGGTGGGCTATGGTCCATAGCACTGCAGAGTCAGAGATGATTGAAGCAACTTAGCATGCTTGCATGGACTTACTTGGCTTATTTATTTATTTAACCATGACAGTGATCAAGGACCAGGGGACAAGATGTACAGGGTACTTTACCTGGAAATGGCCTGGAAGCATTGGTACTATCTTAGATAAAATCCTGGCCCTATTGAGCAGAGAAGGAAACCCATTCAAGCAGAAGGGGAATTTCTCCAAAATATGAGCATGCAAAAGATTTCATAATGTACTGCAGATAAGTAGAGGGTGTTCTTGTTCTAGTATGCCTGACTGGGTAGTACAGACAGCACTCACAGGTGAATGGCAATAAACAGCTCTTGCTGCCAACATCTCTCTTATGCTATCTTTTATTTTTTTCTTGAGCTCTTCCAAGCGAAGCTACACCATAGTCAAGGTTCATGAGGAAATATAGGGATGTAGATTTTGAACCAGTTAAACTGTAATCACATTGCCCTTAGGAGTGGTCTCACTTTATTCAGAGAGTATGATTAACATACTCTTCCTTGTGGACCCGGCTTTCTTGGTGGCTCATATGGTAAAGAGTCTGCCTGCAATGCAGAAGACCCAGGTTCCATCCCTGGGTCAGGAAGATGCCCCGGAGAAGGAAATGGCAACCCGATCCAGTATTCTTACCTGGAGAATCCCATGGAGAGAGGAGTCTGATCACAAGATCAGACTCATAGGATCACATAGAGTCAGGTACGACTGAGCGACCAACACTTTTTTTCTTCAAGATTAACTTGTATATGATGAACAAGTCACTTTTTAAGGTTAAAAATATAGTATTTACCCTAGACAAGTTATACATCAGATTTACTAGCTGCTGACCACTCCCCCAACACAATCCCAACCCAACTGCAGGAAATTATATGAACTGAAACCCAAGCTGCTCTTTAAGCAGCTACTGATAGGACTGAGTTAAATTCCACATATTTGCAACTGCTTAAAGAGCAAGCTGGAGAATACTTTGACTGCTTTCAGATGAATGCAAGTGAGTCCAAAAACTAAGATGACTTATCACCTTATGATGTCTAATGATAAGGGTATTAACATTTATCCATCACTTACTGTAAACTAGAAGGTTGATATTATTTGCATTTAACCCTTATAAAAGCCTTGTGAAGTAAGAAGGAATTAACATTGTTATTTTATAAATTAGAAAACTGAAGCTTCTAAGAGAGTTTAAGGTAATTTGCTCAAATGCACACAGCCTATTGCCATGGTACTAAGACAATATGTTCAGGCCACATACAGAAATTTTAATAGCAGGGAGAGATGTATGTGTGTGTGTAAAAGTGAACAATACTTTGCTAAGTAACTGAGAACATTGCTACTTTAATGTTTTTCTCTTATCTTCATGTAATTTCCCCTCCGTTTACAGTCTTTTTGTGCTAGTGTTCAGTTTGTCTTTGGAACTTTCTTAATTTCTTTTCAGAGATGAAAGAGTCCTTCATTTTAATCCAGGCACATGAACATAAATGCTGAGTCTTCCAGCTCTAAGAAAGCCTAGAAAAGATTCTTGCCCATGCTTGCTGCTGGAAACAGGTCAGTTGCAGAAATCACTCATTGATTAAACTCTGGGAATGCACTATATTTTCAGCCTATAGGTGAAATAATCATTTATTGTTAAAATGAATTTATAAAGGAACACTTTTTTCCCACAAAAAGTCACCTATGATGTCAGAGTTCTGTTAACTGAGACACAACCTGACTTTTATTATGACCCATTGTTCTTGTTCTTGTTATTTTTCTTTTTAGCCAATATATTGTTTTCAGTAGTCATTCTTCATGTCTATCATCATCATCCTACAAGGGGAGCTAACAAATGGGTTTTTGATAGTAGGTGCCTATCTCTACTTTAATTCACCCTGCATGTGTTTCCAATCACACTATTTATCAATATCCTGGCTCATTTACTCAAAATGAATCATCACCTATCAAATCCAGTCACCTCTATAAGGCTTTCAAGGATTTCCATAATCTGGCTCCACCATACCTCAGCAGCCATACCTAGCACTATGCACAGCACTCAACATGCTTACTGTCCCGATATACACAAGGTTTCCTTGCATTTTTCCTTTCTGTCTCTCTAAATTCCACCTTCCAAGGCCCAGACCACTAACAATAAAACCATTTTTTTTCCCTTATGTTTTGTGGACCCAACCAGAATTTGTGCTCCTGAAAGCAGGTTTTCAGTATTTTACATCTACTGCCATACCATACCCATACACAGTTCTGGGTATGCAACAAGGAATCACTAGATCCTTGCTGCTTGATTCCAAAAAAATTTTTTCTTTGGGGAATTTAGAACACAGATTTATATAGTTTATACTTGGAAATGTCTGGGAGAAGATAGATTCAGATTCAGTTTTGATCTGTTTGTTACATTTTGCTAATTGCCTTTAATGTACTTCCTCCACCAGAGTCAGTCTCCTTTAATTATTCCTGGGCATTCTTTAGGGAATTCCACTAAGATACCAAAGGAAAATTAAATCTAACTACATTTAAATGATGTAATTGCCATTGGCCTTTGTATCAAACACAGACAAAGGTTGAATTTTTTTCTTTCTTAATGTTAACTTTAATCAAAGTGTACAAATGAGCTAAACCTAAGCAAATGTGGGTATATAATAAGGCCTGGAATTCTATAACATAATCTAGTTGGAAGCATGATTCACATATGTGATAAAATTGTGTGCTTTCAACATTTCTTGACCAATCTGATAAAACTGTCTTACATTTTCACAGTAGTTTATAGGTTATAAAATATTTCATGTCTGTTATTTTGTTTGATCTCTGTAATAAAACTATAAAACAGATATTATCTTTCTTTTGTGTAAGGTGAAACAAATTCAGAGTCAGAAAAGTTAAGAAAGGCCTTGAGCCAGGAGAAGAAATGAACAAGGCCTAAACCTATGTACACAGAAATTGGGTGGGGAAGGGATAATAAAGCACAAGAGGTGCCTGGTAACTTAGCTGAACATCAACTGTGTGCTAGGTACTGTCAGATGACACAAATATGAACCACAGTCCTACCCTACCTACAGGCACATAAATGTGTGAGAAATATATATAAAGGCTGATAGACAACTGTTAGTTAATAGAAAACTAAGTCCCAAAGTCTTCACACCTAATGTTCCTTTTCCTACAATTCTGTTGTAAGGATCCAGTTCCCACTTACCACCTTCTGTCTCTTCTCTCTTTGGTGCTCAGAGCCCACCTTCTGAAATAGCTACAGAAGAGACTCTGCTGAAGCCCTATGGCTCCAGAGAACGAATAAGGGCACATTAGTTGGAAAGGAATATTGGGAGAGGATGCTAGGGTCTCATGCAGAGATAACCAAATCAGGAAGTTAGTAGTGTGAACATATGAGAGCAGGAACTTTGTATTTTGGTCCATTACCAAATTACCAAATAGCAAACTATAAGAAGTATGTTTGGAAGAGAGAGTCAAAGGAAGAGTACATGGAGAAAGAGGTAGAGGAGGAAAAGAGGGAGAGAGAACAACAGAAAAATCTTAGGTTTGGTGTATATGAAATTTATACTAAGATTTACTCTTACCAGGATATAGTACAGTTCTGTTAATGGAGGCCAGTGGTTTATTGATACTTGTCCTTGAGGACAAGGCAGGGATGGACTAATTGAGAATTTTGTAAGTCTTCGCAATTTAGGGAACCAACCAAATGACATGAATATCTGAAAGTCTGTAAAGTGTAACAGTAGGTAAGAACTTGAGTGCCCTGAACCAAAATGGTGGCTAAATGACAGTGCTTCTATTGTTTAATTGCTAAGTCATGTCCAAATCTTTTGCGGCCCTAAGGGCTATAGCCCACCACACCACTCTGTCCATGGGATTCTCAGGCAAGAATACTGGAGTGAGTTGCCATTTCCTTCTCTAGGGTATCTTTTCGACTTCTTCAAACCTGCATCTCCTGCATTGGCAGGTGGATTCTTTACTGTTGAGCCACCAGGGAACCCCGTTCTCTGCTAAATCCAGAGATTAAAAAGGTCAAGGGAAGGGAAAGTGGCTTAAGGATGCATCTCTCCCTCAGTAGCTCCATTTACTTTAAATTCTTCTAATTTACTATGCCAGAGAGAGGTCTCTAGGAGCTGGCAGCATCTCCTAGGAAGGCAAAATCCTTATTACCATGACAAAGAATTCTGAAACTCTTTCAAAGAGTTTCAAGGAGTCCAGAAGAGGACTCCTTCTGAGCTTAGGTTTGGAAATTTGGCAACTAACATATTATACTACTTAGTAATTTAGAATATTTTAATAAAATAAATTTCATATTCAGAGTTGAACAAGCCAGGAGGCAGAAGGGGCCATCATTTCTAAATCCAAAAGTATTCACAGAAACCAGAAAACCCTACGTCTCCCTACTATAGACCATTCCCCAAAATGAGGCCACCTACATGGGCCTTATTTCCTACCATATCACATCCCAACATTTCTACATGGCTTTCAAGACCTACCTCCAAACAATTCCTGCTGCCCTTGTTATTAGGTTTGGCTATATTACTCCACAGACATGCTCTTCCTCCTGTCTTCCTATGTGCTGTCATTGATAGCTCTATCTGGAACACCCTTTCCTCTGTATCTCACCCAGTGAAATTATACCCATATGTCAAAGTCCATCTCCTCCTTGAAGTCTTTCCTGGCTATTAGACACTTCGCTGATCTCCCTCATATCTGAAAAGTAAATGTGATCTGTAGTAAGAATAATGGAAGCAGTGTGATGGAGAATTTAAAGTAGTACTAGAAGATTAGGAGAAATTTTGAATTCAAGTTTCAGGTTTGCCAGTAAATAGAGTAAATGACTTTGGCAATGTTATCTAAACTTCAATTATTTGTGTTTTATTATATTTCTACTCCATTATTCATTACTTGTCTACCCTATGCTTATTGTTGAATCCTATCTAAATCTTTCCATTAAGGATTTTACAGTCTACTAAATGAGATATATATATATATATATATATATATATATATATAAACAATTAGAGGTAAAAATAGGAAAAGTGGTTAAATATTAAAAGAGCGTCATAGAAAGTTCCTCAAGAGGTTAGAGGAAGTTTGCATTTCCCTATGTAGAAAATAGCATTGGAACTTGCATGAACAAAAGTATTCTAAGGGTCAAAAAATATATAGGAAAGTGTTAGGAAACAATGCATAGGAAAATGCCATACAAATGCAAGGGTGAGTGGTAGGAGAAGCTGTTCCAAGAATGATAAAGTGGAGCAACGAGTGCTTCAGTCCCTTATTACAACCTACCAAATACTTTTCTTCAGAAGAAGCAATGGGCTCCCTTGATGTCAGAGTTGCCCTTTTCTGCCAGCACACAAAAGAGCCTACAATACATTGTAGTCCATGAAAACTTTCCAGAGCCACTTGCAGCAGGGGACTCAGAAAGAGCCTCAAATAATGCTCAGTAACTGGCAGCAGACGGCCAATTTGAGGAGAAGCACTGCTATGTCTCACATACCTCCAAGACAAAGGGTAAAAGAACATACTAGCAATATGAATGAGCTGGTTTTTATCTTATATTCAGGATAAGGGCAACTGTTAAGCAGTTGGGGGGGCACTACAACAGCTACATAGGCATAAAGTAGAGGAGGAATCTGACAGTAGCTGAAATACTATAACATGTACTCTCTCACCAAAGTTCCAGCAAGAGGCTTGTTGTCCATCAGTAAGATCCTCCCTCCTCCAAGCGGTTCTCCAATCTACTGGTTGCAACCACCAACTGGGTTCAGATAATACAGACCATCCTTTGGGAAATGCTTTCAGCAGTTTTAGATATGAGTATATGTCTGCCTCCTCAGGATGACCCTCCTTCTCCCCTTCTACACAAAGAAATCATTCTAATGTACAATGCTAAATTTCATTTCCATAGTCTTTTTCTTTATCCTTAGAGGACATTTTTTGAGGGGAAAAACAGGGTTTGGCTGGCCATGTAGTCCAATATTTAGCTCAAAATGATATTCCAACAGTATCCAGGTTCATATAAACTCATCTAAATTAAATTCCATTCAGACAGAAATTCACCACTGCTATTAGTTTTATTATTAATTATAGTTTTTTTTTTTACAGGGTTTGTTAGGAAGCACCTGCCTATGCATTTTCCCAGACGTTTGATTCTACACCTTCCTTGGAAGGGTCAGATACTTGCCAAAACTCCTTTGCGGGTGGTGGAACAATTTGGCTTGTGCACCGCTCTTCAAGAAATATATAGCTAATGATGAGAACATATAGTGTAAAACTGAAGACGGACAAAATGGTTCTGGTGAAAAAATTATCTCTATTACAGACAAAAACTCAATTTGGAATTTTTTTCACAGCCTCTCATTCACTGCTCTGAAGAGTCACCTTGCAAATGTCCATTATTACTCTTCTCAGACATACTCTAGGGACCACTCTAGCTTTCATTACTTAAGTCTTCATTATTTATTTGTAATAATAATACCTTGCATTTAAGGTACTGCTTATCATGTGTATCATATATATGAAGTGAAATTAGTCACACAGTCATGTCTGACTCTTTTCAATCCCATGGACTGTAGCCCATCAGGCTCCTCTGTCCATGGAACTCTCCAAGCAAAAATACTGGAGTGGGTGCCATTTCTGTCTCCATGGGATCTTCCTGACCCAGGGATCGAACCCAGGTCTGCCTGCATTGTAGAGCACAAAGGAAGCCGTTATATATTTATTTATAATTTAATGCATGTATTTTATAATATACTGCTTTATCATACATGTATACACAGTACATTACATTGACAATAGTTTAATACCTATCTGTGAAGTAAAGAATTAACCCAGCAGGCCTGCATTATTCAAATTGTATACATTCTCAGAAGGGCCTACTTGTATGACTAGACTTTGGCTGGCTCCTAGGAACTGAGGTCTTAGAATGTTCCCTATGCTACTGATTAGGGCACTGTGCATGCCTGAAGTCTTGAACCACATTATACCAACTTGTGTGGATAATTTGTGTAAAAAAATGTAATTTATGCTGAACATCTGTTTTCTTTCTTTGGGGTGGAGGTTGTTCTGAAGTTTTGGTAACTACAATCAGCACTAGAGTTACCCAAATAAAAACCCTAGACTATTAGGCAAAATAAAACTTCCATGGCAGAAGACATTTTGCATGTATTTCTGAAGTTCATTGCTGGGGGATTTAGTACGTCCTGTGTGAATCCACTAGGAGAGGACTCTTGGAAGCTTCTACCTGGTATGCTCCAACTTGTGTCTGATCTACCATTTTCCTTTACTGATCCTTCTTTTAATCCCTTGGCTGAAATGAACTGTAGCCTTACTATAATGACTTCAGTTCAGTTCAGTTCAGTTCAGTTCAGTTGCTCCGTCGTGTCCGACTCTTCCATCACCAACTCCTGGAGTTCACTCAGATTCACATCCATCGAGTCAGTGATGCCATCCAGCCATCTCATCCTCTGTAGTCCCCTTCTCTTCCTGCCCCCTGCAAATCCTTCTATCACACCAGTGAATCTAGGGGTGAACTTGGAATTAATTCAACAATACAATTTTACAATATCATGAGGATTATCACTTCCATTTTACATATTAGGAAACTGAATTTCAGAGAAATCAAAAGACTTCTTCAAGAATGAAGTTAGTGCTTGAGCTGAAACTAGAAAACAATTCTCTCCAAATCTCATTCTTTCCCTACGACACTAAACTCTTCCCTAAGTAAATTTTGTTGAGCTTGGAGGGGTAGATAAAATGGTATCAGGTATCTTTCAGCTCTGACAACCCATAACTGTATATCCAGAAGCCTACATAAAAAAGAAGTACAACTTTTAAAAAATTAATTTATTTATTTTAATTGGAGGCGAATTACTTTACAATATTGTGGTGGTTTTTGCCATACATTGACATGAATCAGCTATGGGTGTACATGTGTCCCACATCCTGAAATCCCCTCCCACCTCCCTCCCCATCCCATCCCTCAGAATTGTCCAGCTTTGAGTGCCCTGTTTCATGCATCGAACTTGGACTGGTCATCTATTTCACATATGCTAATATACATGTTTCAATGCTATTCTCTCAAAACATCCTACCCTTGCCTTCTGCCACAGAGTCCAAAAGTCTGTTCTTTGTATCTGTGTCTCTTTCGCTATCTTGCGTATAGGGTCATCATTACCATCTTTCTAAATTCCATATGTGTGTGTTTATATACTGTACTGGTGTTTTTCTTTCTGAGTTACTTCAATCTGTACAATAGGTTTCAGTTTTATTCACTTCATTAGACCTGAGTCAAATACATTTTTTTTAATAGCTGAGTAATATTCCATCATGTACCACAGCTTTCTTATCCACTCATCTGCCGACAGACATCTAGTTTGCTTCCATGTCTGGCTATTGTAAACAGCTCTGCGATGAACATTGGGGTACATGTGTCTCTTTCAATTCTGGTTTCCTCAGTGTGTATGCCCAGCAGTGGGATTTCTGGGTCATATGGCAGTTCTATTTTCAGTTTTTAAGGAATCTCCACACTGTTCTCCATAGTGGCTGTACTAGTTTGCATTCCCATCAACAGTGTAAGAGGATTCCTTTTCTCTGCACCCTCTCCAGCATTTATTGTTTGTAGACTTTTGGATCACAGCCATTCTGACTGGCATGAGATGGTACCTCATTGTGGTTTTGATTTGCATTTCTCTGATAATGAGTGGTGTTGAGCATCTTTTCATGTGTTTGTTAGCCATCTGTATGTCTTCTTTGGAGAAATAGCTGTTTAGTTCTCTGGTCTATTTTTTGATTGGGTCGTTTATTTTTCTGGAAATGAGATGCATGAGTTGTCTGTATATTTTTGAGATTAATTCTTTGTCAGTTGCTTTGTTTGCTACTATTTTCTTCCATTCTGAAGGTTGTCTTTTCACCTTGCTTATAGATTCCTTCGTTGTGCAAAGGTTTTTAAGTTTAATTAGGTCCCATTTATTTTTGCTTTTCTTTCCATTACTCTGGGAGGTGGGTCATAGAGGATCCTGCTGTGATTTATGTCAGAGAGTGTTTTGCCTATGTTCACCTCTAGGAGTTTTATAGTTTCTGGTCTTACATTCAAATCTTTAATCCATTTTGAGTTTATTTTTGTGTATGGTGTTAAAAAGTGTTCATTTCATTCTTTTACAAGTGGTTGATGAGTTTTCCAAGCATCACTTGTAAAAGAGATTGTCTTTTCTCCATTGTATATTCTTGGTTCCTTTGTCAAAGATAAGGTGTCCATAAGGTTTCCATAGGTGTGTGACTTTATCTCCAGGCTTTCTATTTTGTTACATTAATCTATATTTCTATCTTTGTGTCAGCACCACACAACTTTTAAAATTCAAAGTTTATTCAGGTCATTTATTCCCCATATTGCACACAACATTTCTGTCCTTAGTGTGTCCGAGGCTCTACTGACAGTCCATAAGAATTCACGGGCAAGGAAAATACTATACTTTAAAGAATGACTAGTTCTGCTATGCATACTTTCCCCCAGACTTTTTATCTAATCCTTGATAAATAAAACTGTACACATGGATATGAGAAAGACCCTGGCTAGATTTGTTCAGTAGCACTATTAGGGTAAATGAAAGTGAAAGTCGGTTAGTCATGTTTGACTCTTTGAGAACCCATGGACTATAAAGTCCATGGAATTCTTCAGGCCAGAATGTTGGAGTGGGTTGCCATGTCCTTCTCCAGGGGATCTTCCCAACCCAAGGATCGAACCCAGGTTTCCCCCACTGCAAGTGGATTCTTCACCATCTGAGCCACCAGGGAAACCCAAATGGAAGGGAAAGTTTATAGCCTTCTCTGACCTGATATTGCCAGCATAATGTTGCCTTGCTCTAAATTCCCAAAGGACATACACATCTGTGTAGTCTGTCTCACTAACTGTATCTGTGTGTTCTGCAAATGGTGGGGGAGGAGATTGTGCCTACATAGGATAAAATATAAAACTTATGAAATAAATTTCCTTTCATGAAATTCTTGTTTTTGATTTTTAGGGAAGGCATGCTGTGAGGCTTGTGGGATCTTAGTTCCCCAACCAGGGATCAAGCTAGGGTTCCCAGCAGTGAAAGCTCAGAATCCTAACCACTGGACTGCCATCAAATTCCCTGCCCTTTTGTGAAACTTAATATTTATAAAATATGATATATATTTTAAAGAGAACAATAAAGTAAATGAATAAATTAGGCTGCAATCTTACTTTTATCCCCAATATTAAAATATCACTGGGGACGAAAAAGATGGCGGAGGAATAGGAGGGGAGAACACTTTCTCCCTCACTACTTCATCAAAAGAACATTTCAAAGCTGAGTAAATTCCACAAAACAACTTCTGACTGCTGGCAGAGGACATCAGGCATCCAGCAAAGAGGGTCATCGGCTTCAAAACCAGTAACTCAGTGATCCTCTAGGGACGACCCTCAAAGTGGAGAAACCTATCATCATTAACCCAGATGTTTCAACAATAGTGCTGAATAGATGGAGAAATCATGAGGCTATTGTAAAAATAAATCTGAAAACCAGAATCAGGAGGCGTAAGTCCAAATCCTGAGATCATCAAAGAATTCCTGAATACAGGGAACATTATCCAATAAGAGCTCATCAAACGCCTTCATACCTATACTGAAATTGAGCACCACCCAAGGGCCAACAAGCTCCAGAGCAAGACATACCACGCAAATTCTCCAGCAACACAAGAACAAGCCCCTGAGCTTCAATACACAGGCAGCTCAAAATACTCCAAATTCATTGACGTCCCATAATCCATTACTTGACACTTCACAGCACTCCAGAGAGAGGAAACCAACTCCACCCACCAGAGCCTCAACACAAGCCTCTCTAATCAAGAAACTTTGACAAGCCACTGTTATAACCCCAAACACAAAGAGGAAGCTCTATAATAAAGAGAATTCCACAAATTCCAAGAATATAGAAAAGCCACCCCAAACGCAGCAATATAACCAGGATGAAGAGACAGAGGAATACCCAGCAGGTAAAGGAACAGGAGACATGCCCACCAAACCAAACAAAAGAGGAAGAGATAGGGAATCTACCTGATAAAGAATTCCGAATACTGATAGTGAAAATGATCCAAAATCTTGAAATCAAAATGGAATCACAGATAAATAGCCTGGGGTCAAGGATTGAGAAGATGCAAGAAAGGTTTAACAAGGACCTAGAAGAAATAAAAAGAGTCAACATATAATGAATAATGCAATAAATGAGATCAGAAACACTCTCGAGGCTACAAATAGTAGAATATCGGAGGCAGAAGATAGGATTAGTGAAATAGAAGATAAAATGGTAGAAATAAATGAATCAGCGAGGGAAAAAGAAAGACGAATTAAAAGAAATGAGGACAACCTCAGAGACCTCCAGGACAATATGAAACCCTCCAACATTCGAATTATAGGAGTCCCAGAAGAAGAAGACAAAAAGAAAGACCATGAGAAAATACTTGAGGAGATAATAGTTGAAAACTTCCCTAAAATAGGGAAGGAAATAATCACCCAAGTCCAAGAAACCCAGAGAGTGCCAAACAGGATAAACCCAAGGGGGAACACCCCAAGACATATACTAATCAAACTAACAAAGACCAAACACAAAGAACAAATATTAAAAGCAGCAAGGGAAAAACAACAAATAACACACAAGGGGATCCCCATAAGAATAACTGCAGATCTTTCAATAGAAACTCTTCAGGCCAGGAGGGAATGGCAAGACATACTTAAAGTGATGAAAGATAACAACCTTCAACCAAGACTACTGTACCCAGCAAGAATCTCATTCAAATATGAAGGAGAAAGCAAAAGCTTTACAGACAAACAAAAGCTGAGAGAATTCAGCACCACCAAACCAGCTCTCCAACAAATACTAAAGGATAGACTTTAGACAGGAAACACAAAAAGGATGAATAAACCTGAACCCAAAACACTAAAGTAAATGGCAACAGGTGCATACTTATCAATAATTACCTTAAATGTAAATGGGTTGAATGCCCCAACCAAAAGGCAAAGACTGGCTGAATGGATACAAAAACAAGATCCCTATATATGCTGCTTACAAGAGACCCACCTCAAAACAACGGACACATACAGACTGAAAGTGAAGGGCTGGAAAAAGATATTCCATGCAAATAAAGACCAAAAGAAAGCAGGAGTAGCAATACTCATATCCGATAAAATAGACTTTAAAACAAAGGCTGTGAAAAGGGACAAAGAAGGCCACTACATAATGATTAAAGGATCAATCCAAGAAGAAGATAAAACAATTATAAATATATATGCACCCAACATAGGAGCACCGCAATATGTAAGACAATTGCTAACAAGCATGAAAGGGGAAATTAATAATAACACAATAATAGTGGGAGGCTTTAATACCCCACTCACACCTATGGACAGATCAACTAAACAGAAAATTAACAAAGAAACGCAAACTTTAAATGATACAATAGACCAGTTAGACCTAATTGATATCTATAGGACATTTCACCCCAAAACAATGAATTTCACCTTTTACTCAAGTGCACACGGAACTTTTTCCAGGATAGATCACATCCTGGGTCATAAATCTAACCTTGATAAATTCAAAAAAATCAAAATTATTCCAAGCATCTTCTCTGACCATAATGCACTAAGGTTAGATCTCAATTACAGGAGAAAAGCTATTAAAAATTCCAGCATTTGGAGGCTGAACAACACCCTTCTGAATAATCAACAAATCACAGAAGAAATCAAAAAGAAATCAAACTATGCATCGAAACGAACGAAAATGAAAACACAACTACACAGAACCTATGGGACACTATAAAAGCAGTGCTAAGAGGAAAGTTCATAGCCATACAGGCATACCTCAAGAAACAAGAAAGAAGCCAAATAAATAACCTAACTCTACACCTAAAGCAACTAGAAAAGGAAGAAATAGAGAACCCCAGAGTTAGTAGAAGGAAAGAAATCCTAAAAATTAGGGCAGAAATAAATGCAAAAGAAACAAAAGAGACCATAGCAAAAATCAACAAAGCAAAAAGCTGGTTCTTTGAAAGGATAAATAAAATTGACAAACCGTTAGCCAGACTCATCAAGAAACAAAGAGAAAAAAATCAAATCAATAAAATTAGAAATGAAAATGGAGAGATCACGACAGACAACACAGAAATACAAAGAATCATAAGAGACTACTCTCAGCAATTATATGCCAATAAAATGGACAACTTGGAAGAAATGGACAAATTCTTAGAAAAATACAACTTTCCAAAACTGAACCAGGAAGAAATAGAAAATCTTAACAGACCCATCACAAGCATGGAAATTGAAATTGTAATCAGAAATCTTCCAGCAAACAAAAGCCCAGGTCCAGACGGCTTCACAGCTGAATTCTACCAAAAATTTCGAGAAGAGCTAACACCTATCTTACTGAAGCTATTCCAGAAAATTGCAGAGGAAGGTAAACTTCCAAACTCATTCTATGAGGCCACCATCACCCTAATACCAAAACCTGACAAAGACACCACAAAAAAAGAAAATTACAGGTCAATATCACTGATGAACATAGATGCAAAAATCCTTAACAAAATCCTAGCAATCAGAATCCAGCAACACATTAAAAAGATCATACACCATGACCAAGTGGGCTTTATCCCAGGGATGCAAGGATTTTTCAATATCCGCAAATCAATCAATGTAATTCATCACATTAACAAACTGAAAAATAAAAATCATATGATTATTTCAATAGATGCAGAAAAAGCCTTTGACAAAATTCAACATCCTTTTATGATAAAAACGCTCCAGAAAGCAGGAATAGAAGGAACGTACCTCAACATAATAAAAGCTATATATGACAAACCCACAGCTAACATTATCCTCAATGGTGAAATATTGAAACCATTTCCCCTAAAGTCAGGAACAAGACAAGGGTGTCCACTCTCACCACTATTATTCAATATCGTACTGGAAGTTTTGGCCACAGCAATCAGAGCAGAAAAGAAATACAAGGAATTCAAATTGGAAAAGAAGAAGTAAAACTCTCACTGTTTGCGGACGACATGATCCTCTACATAGAAAACCCTAAAGACTCGACCAGAAAACTACTAGAGCTAATCAACGAATATAGTAAAGTTGCAGGATATAAAATCAACACTCAGAAATCCCTTGCATTCCTATACACTAATAATGAGAAAGTAGAAAAAGAAGTCAAGGAAACAATCCCATTCACCATTGCAACGAAAAGAATAAAATACTTAGGAATATACCTACCTAAAGAAACTAAAGACCTATATATCGAAAAACTATAAAACACTGATGAAAGAAATCAAAGAAGACACTAATAGATGGAGAAATATACCATGCTCATGGGGTGGAAGAATCAATATAGTGAAAATGAGTATACTACCCAAAGCAATCTACAGATTCAATGCAATTCCTATCAAGTTACCAGCAGTATTTTTCACAGAACTAGATCAAATAATCTCAAGATTTATATGGAAATACAAAAAACCTCGAATAGCCAAAGCAATCTTGAGAAAGAAGAATGGAACTGGAGGAATCAACCTGCCTGACTTCAGGCTCTACTACAAAGCCACAGTCATTAAGACAGTATGGTACTGGCACAAAGACAGAAATATAGATCAATGGAACAAAATAGAAAGCCCTGAGATAAACCCACACACCTATGGACACCTTATCTTCGACAAAGGAGGCAAGAATATACAATTGAGTAAAGACAGTCTCTTTAACAGGTGGTGCTGGGAAAACTGGTCAACCACTTGTAAAAGAATGAAACTAGATCTCTTTCTAACACCATACACAAAAATAAACTCAAAATGGATTAAAGATCTAAATGTAAGACCAGAAACTATAAAACTCCTAGAGGAAAACATAGGCAAAACACTCTCCGACATAAATCACAGCAGGATCCTCTATGATCCAACTCCCAGTATACTGGAAATAAAAGCAAAAATAAACAAATGGGATCTAATTAAAATTAAAAGCTTCTGCACAACAAAGGAAACTATAAGCAAGGTGAAAAGACAGCCTTCTGAATGGGAGAAAACAATAGCAAATGAAACAACTGACAAACAACTAATCTCAAAGATATACAAGCAACTTATGCAGCTCAACTCCAGAAAAATAAACGAACCAATAAAAAAAATGGGCCAAAGAACTAAATAGGCATTTCTCCAAAGATGACATACGGATGGCTAACAAACACATGAAAAGATGCTCAACATCACTTATTATCAGAGAAATGCAAATCAAGACCACAATGAGGTACCATTTCACACCAGTCAGAATGGCTGCGATCCAAAAGTCTACAAGCAATAAATGCTGGAGAGGATGTGGCAAAAAGGAACCCTCTTACACTGCTGGTGGGAATGCAAACTAGTACAGCCACTATGGAAAACAGTGTGGAGATTCCTTAAAAAATTGCAAATAGAACTGCCTTATGATCCAGCAATCCCACTGCTGGGCATACACACTGAGGAAACCAGAATTGAAAGAGACACATGTACCCCAATGTTCATTGCAGCACTGTTTATAATAGCCAGGACATGGAAACAACCTAGATGTCCATCAGCAGATGAATGGATAAGAAAGCTGTGGTACATATACACTATGGAGTACTACTCAGCCCTTAAAAAGAATAAATTTGACTCAGTTCTAATGAGATGGATGAAATTGGAGCCGATTATACAGAATGAAGTAAGCCAGAAAGAAAAACACCAGTACAGTATACTGACACATATATATGGAATTTAGAAGGATAGTAATGAAGACCCTCTATGTGAGACAACAAAAGAGACTCAGAGGTATAGAACGGACTTTTGGACTCTGAGGGAGAGGGAGAGGGTGGGATGATTTGGGAGAACGGCATTGAAACATGTATACCATCTTGTAAGAATGAAGTGCCAGTCTATGTTCAATACAGGATGCAGGACGCATGGGGCGGGTGCACAGGATGATTCAGGGAGAGGATGTGGGGTGGGAGGTGGGAGGGGGCTTTGGCATTGGGAGATCGTGGACACCTGTGGCTGATTCATGTCAATGTATGGCAAAACAAATACAGTATTGTAATTTAAAAAATAAATAAATTTAAAAATAAATAAATAAAATAAAATATCATTGGGTGAGTTTCAAAAACCTGGGCTGAGCTTTGCTTTGCAATGCTCTGCAAGATTTTCCACTGAACAGGAAAAATGGGAAGACATACACCTGTGTAACAATCAATCTTTATCTTTGGATAAAGGATCTTTACTAAAGGATCTTGCTGCTCTGATTTTGGCGTTGGCAAGTCCATTTTCATTACAATGTTTAGGGATCTTCACAGATTTATATCATGAAGAAAAGAAGTCTGTTTGTCTATGTGGAGAATGTTGAGTTAGTTGTACAGTGTGGACCCTTGTTGTTGCTGTTATTGTTCAGTCACTCACTCATGTCCAACTCTTTGCAACTCTATGGACTTCAGCACACCAGGCTTCCCTGTCCTTCACCATCTCCTGGAGCTTGCTCAAACTCATGTCCATTGATTTGGTGATGCCACCTAACCATCTCACCCTCTGTCATCCCCTTCTCCTCCTGCCTTTAATCTTTCCCAGCATCAGGGTCTTTTCCAAAGAGTTGGCTCTTCACATCCCGTGGCCAAAGTATTGGAGCTTCAGCTTCAGCATCAGTCCTTCCAATGAATACTTAGGGTTGATTTCCTTTAGGATTGAGTGGTTTGATCTCCTTCCAGTCCAAGAGACTCTCAAGAGTCTTCTCCAACAGCACAGTTCAAAGGCATTAATTCTTCAGCACTCAGCCTTCTATATGGTCCAACTTTCACATCCATACATGACTACGGGAAAAAGCATAGCTTTGACTATATGGACTTTTGCTGGCAAAGTAATGTCTCTGCTTTTTAACATGCTGTCTAGGTTGGTCATAGTTTTTCTTCCAAGGAGCAAGCATCTTTCCATTTCACAGCTGCAGTCACCATCTGCAGTGATTTTGAGCCCAAGAAAATAAAGTCTGTCACAGTTTCCATTGTTTCTGCATCTATTTGCCAAGAAGTGATGGGACCAGATGCCATGATCTTCATTTTTTGAATGTTGAGTCTTAAGCCAGCTTTTTTTTACTCTCCTCTTTCACCTTCATCAAAAGGCTCTTTAGTTCCTGCTTACTTTCTGCCATCAGGGTGGCATCATCTGCATCAGTTCAGTTCAGTCGCTCAGTTGTGTCTGACTCTTTGTGACCCCGTGGACTGCAGCCCACCAGGCTTCCCTGTCCATCACCAACTCCCAGAGCTTATTCAAACTCATGTCCATCGAGCCAACTTTTTTACTCTCTTCTTTCACTTTCATCAAGAGGCTCTTTAGTTCTTCTTCACTTTCTGCCATAAGGGTGGTGTCATCTGCATATCTTAGGTTATTGATATTTCTCCTAGAAATCTTGATTCCAGTTTGTGCTTCACCCAGCCCGGCATTTCTCATGATGTACTCTGCATATAAGTTAAATAAGCAGGGGGACCACACAAAGACTTGGCATACTCCTTTCCTAACTTTGAGCCAGTCCATTGTTCCATGTCCGGTTCTAACTGTTGCTTCTTTACCTGCATACAGGTTTCTCAGGAGGCAGGTAAGATGGTCTAGTTTTCCCATCTCTTTAAGAATTTTCCACAGTTTGTTGCGATCCAGTCAAAGGCTTATAGCATAGTCAAAGAAGAAGTAGATGTTTTCCTGGAATTCTCATGCTTTTTCTATGATCCAACAGATGTTGGGAATTTGATCTCTGGTTCCTCTGTTTTTTCTAAATACAGCTTGAACATCTGGAAGTTCTTGGTTCATATACTGTTGAAGTCTAGCTTGAAGAATTTTGAGCATTACTTTGCTGGTGTGTTAAATGAGTGCAATTGTGCAGTAGTTTGATCATTCTTTGGCACTGCTTTCTTTGGGATTGGAATGAAAACCAAATTTTCCAGTCCTGTGGCCACTGCTGAGTTTTCCAAATTCGCTGGCATATTGAGTGCAGCACTTTCACAGCATCATCTTTTAGGATTTGAAATAGCTCAACTGGAATTCCATCACCTCCACTAGCTTTTTTCATAGTGATGCTTTGTAAGGCCCACTTGACTTTGCACTCCAGGATGTCTGGCTCCAGGTGAATGATTACACCATTCTGATTATCTGTGTCATAAAGATATTTTTTCTATAGTTCTTCTATGTATTCTCACCACCTCTTCTTAACATCTTCTGCTTCTGTTAGGTCCATACTGTTTCTGTCCTTTATTGTGCCCATCTTTGCATGAAGTGTTCCCTTCGTATGCCTAATTTTCTTGAAGAGATCTCTAGTTTTCCCCATTCTATTGTTTTCCTCTATTTCTTTGCACTGATCACTGAGGAAGGCTTTTTACATATCTCCTTGCTATTCTTTGGACTCTGCATTCAGATGGATATATCTTTCCTTTTCTCCTTTGCTTTTTGCTTCTCTTCTCTCAACTATTTGTAAGGCCTCCTCAGACAACCATTTTGCCTTTTTGCATTTCTTTTTCTTTGGGATGGTTTTGATCACAGCTTCCCAGACAATGTCATGAACCTCTGTCCATAGTTCTCAGGCACTCTATCAGATCTAATCCTATGAGTCTGTTTATCACTTCCACTGTATAATCATAAAGGATTTGATTTAGGTCATATCTGAATGGTCTAGTGCTTTTTTCCCTGCTGCTAAGTTGCTTCGTGTCTGACTCTGTGCAACCCCATGGACTGCAGCCTACCAGGCTCTTCCATCCATAGGATTTGCCAGGAGAGAGTACTGGAGTGGGGGTGCCATTGCCTTCTCTGTGGTTTTTCCCTACTTTCTTCAATTTCAGTCTGTATTTGGCAATAAAGAGTTGATGATCTGAGCCACAGTCAGCTCCCAGTATTATTTTTTGCTGACTGTATAGAACTTTCCCATCTTTGGCTGCAAAGAATATAATCAATCTGATTTCGGCATTGACCATCTGGTGATATGCATCTGTAGAGTCGTTTCTTGTGTTGTTAGAAGAGGTTGTTTGCTATGACCAGTATGTTATCTTAGTGAAACTCTGTTATTCTTTGCCCTGCTTCATTTTGTACTTCAAGGTCAATACTGATACTCTGGGTTATAAGGAAACAATCTAGCCCAGAGTACCAAAGTCAATCAAGAATTCTATATGAAACCCCAAACAGTAATATCTACTGAATATGCCAATATTTACTTTGTAAACTGAAATAGTATTGATTTTGTGAGGGTAAGGAAGCTATAAAATTAGCTCCATTTGGAATGAAGCTGATGTATTTTCTTTTTTTTTTCTTCCAAGTTGATGTATTTTCAACACTGCTGAAGCAAAAAGAAAAATTTTAAAATACTGGGTCACTTTAATAACTAAATATCTACCTGTCCTGATGCAGGAAAAACAGATCATGTCTTCAAGACTGAGTTTTACTTTACTTTATTTTTAAGAATATTTACTTATTTTTGTATTTTATTTATTTGTTATTTATTTGGATGTTTCAGTTTTAGTTTTAGTACACAAAATCTTCATTGCATCACCTGAGGTCCTTTGTTCCAGAGTACAGGACTCTCTAGTTGTGGAATGCAGGTTCAGTAGTTGCAGCATACCATCTCTCCAGTTGCAGTGTGTGGGTTTAGTTGCTCTGTAGCATGTGGCATCTTAGTTCCCTGACCAGGGATCAATCCCATGCCCCTTGCATTGCAAGGCAGACTCTTAACCACTGGACCAGGAAGTCTCCTATTTATTTATTTGATTGCACTGGGTATTTAGTTGCAGCATGTGAACTCAGTTACAGCACATGGGATCTAGTTTCCTGACCAGGTATTGAACCCAGGCCCCTGCATTGGGAGCATGAAGCCCTAGCCACTGGACCACCAGGGAAGTACCCAAGACTAATTTTTAAATGTATGATACCACTTAATATATGTATCATTTTATATTCTGTCAAATATGATTATTAAAATTTAATAATTCACATTTGTGTGATAAATTTATAATGTACTTATATATTTCATATTGTACATCTTATGTTGATCCCTAGCAATAACTCTACGTGTGAATGGGTAGGTGTTATCCTCATTTTACAAATGTCATGGATAGAAGGCTAGGAGAGGCTGAGCACTAGATAGCTGGCATTAGAATACAGGTATCAATGTTCCAAGCTTCCTCTGCTTTGTAGAGGAAGTGGCACCAGTGGTAAAGAATCTCCTTGCTAATTCAAGAGACACAAAAGACATGGATTTGATTCCTAGATCAGGAAGATTCTCTGGAGTAGGGAATGACAACCCACTCCAGTATTCTTGCTTGGAAAATGTCATGGACAGAAGAGCCTGGTGGGCTAGA
Source organism: Nanger dama (assembly GCA_917880005.1). Taxonomy (NCBI): domain Eukaryota; kingdom Metazoa; phylum Chordata; class Mammalia; order Artiodactyla; family Bovidae; genus Nanger; species Nanger dama. Next base: position 372,879 of record CAKJTW010000056.1, read on the forward strand.
GTCCATGGGGTCGCAGAATCAGACATGAGTGAGCTCGCACACACACAGCAAGGGACACGAACATGATGAGATGCTGCATACTCTATTCCAGGTCAAAACTCATTATCTAACTCAAAGTTTATAGTTACACAAGTTTTTTGTTGACATACTAGCCAACATGAAACCCAAGCCTAGTTTCCTGAATTAGTAGTGAGGGTCATGCTGTGACACATAAATATTGATTATATTTCCTGATTTTGACTCAAATATCCCTTTACTAAGAAAAGAGGTGAGGATGATACAATTTTAACAGTCTCCCAGAAACTTACAAAGATTTCTGACTCCCATGGGGCTAGCAAGTACCCTGCCATCTAGTGGTCATTTATAGAAATGTCATCTTTCTGGTACCGGTGAGAGGAAACATCCTTTGGATATTCCATTTTCCTTCCATAGGGAATATGGTATGAGAGTGATCACTATATCCTACTGCACCATACACACATTCTCAAGTCATACTTCTTGGAAAAAGATTGAATTAAATATAGTTTAATCATAGCAGAAAATACACTCCAAGTTATATACACAAGTGAACTTATGTCCACACAAAAACCTGCATGTGATGTTTATAGAAACTTTATTCATAATTTCTAAAACCGATAACCAATCAAAATTTCTTTCAATAAGAGAATAGATAAACATCTTTACAATGGAATATTATTAATGATAAAGAGGAATTATTTAAAAGAACTATTTGAAAGAACTACGGCCACGTGTGACAACATGGATAACCCTTAAATACATTTTGCTAAGAGACAGAAAGCACACATAAAAGCTACATACTGTATGATTATATTCATATGACACTCTGGAAAAGGTAAAACCATAGGGATGGGATTCTCATCAGTAGTTTCTGGATGTTGGGAAAAGGAGGGTAGTTGATAACAAAGGGGATACACAGAAGAATTTTGAGAGTGACAGAACTCTTTGTGGTTTTGGGGTGATGAATACATGATACTATGTACTTGTCAAAATATATAAAACCATAATTCATAGATAATGAGCTTTAGGGTATGCACATTAAAAGATCAACCAGGATGTCAAGAGATAAAGGATGGAATGAAGACTGTGACAAAGGAATCTGTTACAAATGTGTGAACCAACTGCACTAGGTGAGGATGTGACTTAACTTTGGAAAATCCTGCTTTGACTGGAAACTAAAAGAGCAGAAAGACAAAAGCTGAGGACATTCATTATCACTAAACCCACCCTATAGGAAATCCCAAGGGAGTTTCTCAGGTTGAAAATAAAGGCCAAAACTCAAAGTAACTCAGAGCCATATGAAGACATAAAGACCTTTAGCAAAGTTAAACTAGTGAGCAAATGTATAAACCAGTATTTTTGAAATTTTTATTTCTAACTCTACTTTTTATTAATATTTTCTAGAAGATTTAAAATATAAAATTTGTGGCATCGATAATATAGGGGAAAGGTTGTTTAGAGTAGCTTTTTAAATCCAATTTAACTTACACTGGTTTCAATGCATGATAGATTGCTTTAACTATGGGATGCTTAGCTTTCATTCTTTGTTACAGCTGAGAAAAATTCCATGTACACACACACACACACACACACACACACACACACACACACACACACACTGCACTCAATATGCTAGCAAATTTGGAATACTCAGCAGTGGTCAGTTCAGTTCCGTTCAGTTGCTCAGTCGTGTCTGACTCTGCAACCCCATGAACCGCAGCATGCCAGGCCTCCCTCTCCATCACCAACTCCCGGAGCCTGCCTAAACTCGTGTCCATTGAATCGGTGACGCTATCCAACCATCTCATCCTCTGGCGTCCCCTTCTCCTCCTGCCTTCAATCTTTCCCAGCATCAAGGTCTTTTCCAATGAGTCAGTTCTTCACATCAGGTGGCCAAAGTATTGGAGTTTCGACTTCAACATCACTCCTTCCAATGAACACCCAGGACTGATCTCCTTTAGGATGGACTGGTTGGATCTCCTTGCAGTCCAAGGGACTCTCAAGAGTCTTCTCCAACACCACAGTTCAAAAGCATCAATTCTTCGGCACTCAGCTTACTTCACAGTCCAACTCTCACATCCATACATGACCACTGGAAAAAGCATAGCCTTGACTAGACGGACCTTTGTTGACAAAGTAATGTCTCTGCTTTTGAATATGCTGTCTAGGTTGGTCATAACTTTCCTTCTAAGGAGTAAGCGTCTTTTAATTTCATGGCTGCAGTCACCATCTGCAGTGATTTTGGAGCCCCCCAAAATAAAGTCAGCCACTCTTTCCACTGTTTCCCCATCTATTTGCCATGAAGTGATGGGACCAGGTGCCATGATCTTAGCTTTCTGAATGTTGAGCTTTAAGCCAACTTTTTCACTCTCCTCTTTCCCTTTCATCAAGGGGCTCTTTAGTTCTTCTTCACTTTCTGCCATAAGGGTAGTGTCATCTGCAAATCTGAGGTTATTGATATTTCTTCCAGCAATCTTGATTCCAGCTTGTGCTTCATCCAGCCCAGCATTTTTCATGATGTACTCTGCATATAAGTTAAATAAGCAGGGTGACAATATACAGCCTTGATGTACTTCTTTCCTATCTGGAACTAGTCTGTTGTTCCATGTCCAGTTCTAACTATTGCTTCCTGAGATTGTACAGCAGACAGGAATTAAGACCATCCCCAAGAAAAAGAAATGCAAAAAGCAAAATGGCTGTCTGAGGAGGCCTTACAAATAGCTGTGAAAAGAAGAGAAGCGAAAAGCAAAGGAGAAAAGGAAAGATATACCCATGTGAATGCAGAATTTCAGAGAATAGCAAGGAGAGATAAGAAAGCCTTCCTCAGCGATCAATGCAAAGAAATAGAGGAAAATAATGGAATGGGAAAGACTAGAGATCTCTTCAAGAAAATTAGAGATACAAAGTGAAAGTGAAGTTGCTCAGTCGTGTCCAACTCTTTGCGACCCTGCAGACTGTAACCTGCCAGGCTCCTCTGTCCATGGGATTCTCCAGGCAAGAATACTGGAGTGGTTTGCCATTTCCTTCTCCAGGGGATCTTCCCAACCCAGGGATCGAACCCTGGTCTCCTGCATTGCAGGCAGATGCTTTATCTTCTAAGCCACTAGGGAAAGGAAGCATTTTATGCAAAGATGGGCTCAATAAAGGACAGAAATGGTATGGACCTAAGAGAGGCAGAAAATATTAAGAAGAGGTGGCAAGAATACACAGAAGAATGGTACAAAAAGATCTTCACGACCCAGATAATCACAATGGTGTGATGACTCACACTCACCTAGAGCTGGACATCCTGGAATGTGAAGTCAAGTGGGTCTTCAGAAGCATCACTATGAACAAAGCTAGTGGAGGTGATGGAATTCCAGTAGAGCTTTTTCAAATCCTGAAAAATGATGCTGTGAAAGTGCTGCACTTAGTATGCCAGCAAATTTGGAAAACTCAGCAGTGGCCACAGGATTGGAAAAGGTCAGTTTTCATTCCAATGCCAAAGAAAGGCAATGCCAAAGAATAATCAAACTACCACACAATTGCATTCATCTCACATGCTAGCAAAATAATGCTCAAAATTCTACAAGCCTTCTTCAGCAATACGTGAACTGTGAACTCCCTGATATTCAAGCTGGTTTTTGAAAAGGCAGAGGAACCAGAGATCAAATTGCCAACATCCGCTGGATCATGGACAAAGCAAGAGAGTTCCAGAAAAACATCTATTTCTGCTTTATTGACTATGCCAAAGCCCTTGATTGTGTGGATCACAAGAAACTGTGGACAATTCTGAAAGAGATGGGAATACCAGACCACCCGACCTGCCTCTTGAGAAATCTGTATGCTGGTCAGGAAGCAACAGTTAGAACTGGACATAGAACAAATAAACTGGTTCCAAATAGGAAAAGGAGTACATCAAGGCTGTATATTGTCACCCTGCTTATTTAACTTATATGCACAGTGCATCATGAGAAACGCTGGGCTGGAGGTAGCACAAGCTGGAATCAAGATTGCTGGGAGAAATATCAATAACCTCAGATTTGCAGATGACACCACCCTTACGGCAGAAAATGAAGAAGAACCAAAGAGCCCCTTGATGAAAGTGAAAAAAGGAGAGTGAAAAAGTTGGCTTAAGCTCAACACTCAGAAAATTAAGATCATGGCACCTCGTCCCATCACTTCATGGCAAATAGAGGGGGAAACAGTGGAAAGAGTGGCTGACTTTATTTTAGGGGGCTCCAAAATCACTGCAGATGGTGATTGCAACCATGAAATTAAAAGACACTTACTCCTTGGTAAAGTTATGACCAACCTAGACAGCATATTCAAAAGCAGAGACATTACTTTGTCAACAAAGGTCCATCTAGTCAAGGCTGTGGTTTTTCCAGTGGTCATGTATGGATGTGAAAGTTGGACCATAAAGAAAGCTGAGCACCGAAGAATTGATGCTTTTGAACTGTGGTGTTGGAGAAGACTCTTGAGAGTCCCTTGGACTGCAAGGAGATCCAACCAGTCCATCCTGAAGGAGATCAGTCCTGGGTGTTCATTGGAAGGAGTGATGCTGAAGTCGAAACTCCAATACTTTGGCCACCTGATGTGAAGATCTGACTCTTTGGAAAAGACCCTGATGCTTGGAAAGATTGAGAGCAGGAAAAGAAGGGGACGACAGAGGATGAGATGGTCGGATGGCATCACTGACTCAATGGACATCTGTTTGCATGGACTCTGGGAGTTGGTAGTGGACAGGGAGGCCTGGCATGCTGCGGTTCATGGGGTCACAAAGAGTCGGACACAACTGAGTGACTGAACTGACTGACTGACCTCCATACCGGTTTCTCAAGAGGCAGGTCAGGTGATCTGGTATTTCCATGTGGTCATAGGACTGTAAAAGGCCAGTTTCCATTCCAGTTTCCATTCCAATCCCAAAGAAAGGCAATGCCAAAAATGTTCAAATTGCCATACAATTGTGCTCATTTCACATGTTAGCAAGTTCAGTTCAGTTCAGTCACCATGCTAGCAAGATCATGCTCAAAATCATTCAAGCTAGGCTTCAGCAGTATATCAACCAAGAAATTCCAGATGTACAAGCTGCATTATAAAAAGGCAGAGGAACCAGAGATCAAATTGCCAATATCTGCTGGGTCACATAAAAAGCAAGGGAATTCCAGGAAAACATCTACTTCTGCTTCATTGCCTATGCTAAGGTCTTTGACCATGTGGATAACAACAGACTGTGGAAAATTCTTAGAGATGGGAATACCAGACAACCTTACCTTCTCCTTAGAAGCCTGTATGCAGGACAAGAAGCAACAGTTAGAATCAGACATGGAACAAATGACTGGTTCAAAATTGGGAAAGGAATACGCCAGTGTTGTATATTGTCACACTGCCTATTTAACTTCTATGCAGAGCACACCATACAAAATGCCAGGTAGGATGAATCACAAGCTGGAGTCAAGATTTCCAGGAGAAATATCAGTAACCTCAGGTGTGCAAATTATACCACTCTAATGGCAGAAAGCAAAGAACTAAATCACCTCTTGATAAAGGTGAAAGAGGCGAGTGATAAAGCAGGCTTAAAAGTCAACATTCAAAAACGAAGATCATGGCATCTAGTCCCATCACTTCATGGCAGACAAAAGGGAAAAAGTGGAAACAGTGACCTATTTTATTTTCTTGGGCTCCAAAATCACTGTGGAGGGTGACTGCAGCCATGGAATTAAAAGACGCTTGCTCCTTGGAAGAAAAGCTATGACAAACCTAGACAGTATATTAAAAAGCAGACACATCACTTTTCTGACAAAGATCTGTATAGTCAAAGCTATGGTTTATCCAGTAGTCATGTGCAGATGTGAGAGATGGACCATAAAGAAGGCTGAGTGACAAAGAATTGATGCTTTTGAACTGTGGTGATGCAGAAGACTCTTGCGAGTCCCTTGGACTGCAAGGAGATCAAACCAGTCATTCATAAGGAAATCAGTCCTGAATATTCACTGGAAGGACTGGTGCTGAAGCTCCAGGACTTTGGCCACCTGATGGGAAGAACTGACTCATTGGAAAAGACCCTGATGCTGGGAAAGCTTGAAGGCTGGAGGATGAGGGGACAACAGAGGATGAGATGGTGGTATTGCCTCATCGACTCAATGGACATGAGTTTGAGTAAACTCCAGGAGATGGTGAAGGACAGGGAAGCTTAGTGTGCTGAAGTTCATGGGATTGCAAAGAGTTGGACACGATTTAGCAACTGAACAACAATAACAATATATACATATGTTACACATTCTTTATTCATCCATCTATTGATTAACACTTGGGTTGCTTCCATATTCTGGCTATTTTAAGTAATGCTGCCATGAACACTGGTGTACTTGTATTTTTCTTAATCTGTGCTTTTGTTTTCTTGAGGTAAATACCCAGAAGTGAAATCCCTGGATCTATGGCTGTTCTATTTTCTATGTTTTGAGGAACTCCTGTAGTTTTCCAACGTGGGTGCAACAATTTACAATCCTATGAATAGTGCACAAAGGGTAATCTTTTCTCCATACTCTGATAATTATTTATTATTTATTGTGTTTTTGATAGTAGCCAATTTGACAGTTGTGCAGTGATATTTCATTGTGGTTTTGCTGTACATTTCCCTGATGATTAGTCATGCTGAGCATTTTTTCTTATGACTCTTTGCCATCTGTATGTCTTCTTTGGAAAAATGTCTGTCAAGGGCCTCTGTTCATTTTTAACATTAGTGGTTTTTGTTTTTATTTTTGGTTGAGTTGAATGAGTTCCTTGTATAATCTGGATATTAACCCTTTATGAGATTTATCATTTGCAACTATCTTCTCCCGTTCAGTAGGCTGCTGTTTCATTTTGTTGATTGTCTTCTTCACTGTACAAAAGATTTTTAGTTTGATGTAGTCCCATTTATTTAGGTTTGCTTTTGTTGCCTTTGCCTGAGGAGACAGATTAAAAAAATATTGCTAAGATTAATGTTAAAAATGTACTGTCTATATTTCTTGCAGATTTATTGTTTCAAGTCTTACATTTACATCTTCTATCCATTTTCAATTTGTGTAATGTGAGAAAGTAGTCCACTTTGATTCTTTTTAATATAGCTGTCAAGTTCTCCCAATACCATTTACTGAATACAATTGTATCATATATACACATATCTGTATATATATTATATATTCTTGCCTCTTGCATTGTATATTAATTGACCATTTAAGCTTGAGTTTATTGCTGGCCTCTCTATTCTATTCCATTGATTTATGTGTCTGTTTTTGTCCCAGTACAATATTGTTTTGATTACTCTAGCTTTGCAGTATAAAGTCAGAGGTCATAACACTTCCAGCTTTGTTCTTCCTTAAGATTTCTTTGGCTCCCATACCTTCATTTTTAAATACAATTTTCCAATAAAAGGAACTAGAGTTCTTTGGAGAATTGGTGAATTCTAGGACTAGGGAAAGGAAAATAACAAATAAGTCTGAGGTATCTTGTAGTACCAGAAAATAAGGCAGTACTGAAAAGATAGCATGAAGGGAACATTTCAAAGGGCCACAGGAGCCAAACTCAAAGAATTCCTGATGGACAAAGCTGTGAGAATTTTGAGCAACAAAATAAATGAGGTAATACTGGATTAAGACTCAAAGTATAAAATAAATATATGTGAGTTCATACACATATAAATGTAAGAATAAATTAGTGTATAAAAGATATAGATATTCCTTACAGATGATTCCAAATAATATGTGTAGATACTCTCCCTTCCTGAAGGACAAGCTTCAGTGGGGCCTACACTTAGTGAGCTACTTCAAAGAATAGAGAATGGAAGGGCAAAAAAGAAATTTTACTTTGGATAAAAATGGCAAATATTAGGTTAACAAAGTGATCAAATTTAAGTAGTGATATTAGTGATACATCGTGTTGATATTATGTTATTGTTGTTGTTCAGTCACTAAGTTGTGTCTGATTCTTTGTGAACTAATGGACTGTAGCATTTCAGGCTCCCCTGTCCTTCACTATCCCTTGGAGTTTGCTCGAATTCATCTCCACTAAGTCTGTAATGCTATCTAACATCTCATTCTCTTCCGCCCCCTTCTCCTTTTGCCTTCAATCCTTCCCAGCATCAGGGTCTTTTCCAATGAGTCAGTTCTTCACATTATGTGGCCAAAGTACTGGAGCTACAGCATCAATCATTCCAATGAATATTCAGGGTTGATTTTCTTTAAGATTGACTGGTTTGATCTCCTTGCAGTCCAAGGGACTCTCAATAGTATTTTCCACCACCACAATTTGAAAGTATCACTTCTTCAGCACTCAGCCCTCTTTATGGTCCAAATGTCACATCCATATATGACTACTAAAAAACCATAGTTTTGACTAGATGGAACTTTGTCAGCAAAGTGATGTCTCTGCTTTTTAATACAATGTCTAGGTTTGTCATAGCTTTCCTTCTAAGGACCAAGTGTCTTAATTCCATTGCTACAGTCACCATCCACAGTGATTTTGGAGCCCAGAAAATAAAATCAGTCACTGCTTCCACTTTCTCCCCTTCTGTTTGCCATGAAGTGATGGGACCAGATGCCATGATCTTCATTTTCTGAATGTTGAGCTTTAAGCCAGCTTTTTCACTCTCCTCTTTCACCCTCAACAAGAGGCTCTTTAGTTCCTCTTCACGTTCTGCTATTAAAGTGGTATCATCTGCGTACCTGAGGTTGATGGCATTTCTCCCAGCAATCTTGATTCCAGCTTGTGATTCATCCAGCCCAGCGTTTCACATGATGTACTCTGCACAGAAGTTAAATACGGATGGTGACAATTTACAGCCTTGTCCTACTCCTTTCCAAATTTTGAACCAGTCAGTTGTTCCATGTTCAGTTCTAACTGTTGCTTCTTAACCAGCATACAGGTTTCTCAGGAGACAGGTAAGGTGGTCTGGCATTCTCATCACTTTAAGAACTTTCCAGTTTGTTGTGATCCACATGGTCAAAGGCTTTAGTGTAGTCAATGATGCAGTGTATGAACAGTGTAGTCAACAGCGTAGTCATTGAAACAGTCAGTGAATAATGTAATCAATGAAAAAGAAGTAGATGTTTTTCTGGAACTCCTTTGCTTTCTCCATGATCCAATGAGTGTTAGTAATTTGATCTCTGGTTCTTCTACCTTTTAAAAATCTACCTTGTACATCTGGAAGTTCTTGGTTCATGTACTGATGAAGCCGAGCTTGAAGCCTTTTGACATAATCTTACCAGCATGTGAAATGAGTGCAATTATATGGTAGTTTGAACATTCTTTGGTATTGCTCTTCTTTGGTATTGGAATAAAAATTGACCTTTCCAGTCCTGTAGCCACTGCTAGGTTTTCCAAATTTGATGACATATTAGTGCAGCACTTTAACAACAGCATCTTTTAGGATTTGAAATAGCTCAGCTGGAATTCCATCACCTCCACTACCTTTGTTTGTAGCATTGCCTCCTAAGGCCTACTTGACTTTGCACTCCAGGATGTCCAGCTCTAGCCGAGTGACCACACCATGTGCTTAACTGGGTCATTAAGACTGTTTTTCTTTGGTTCATCTCTGTATTCTTGCCCCTCTTCCTAGTCGCTTTTGCTTCTGTTAGGTCCTTACCATTTCCGTTCCATATTGTGCCCATCTCTGCATGAAATATTCCCTTGATATCTCCAATTTTTAAAAATAGATCTCTATAAAAAAATAAAAGATATGCTAACAAATCCACCCCCCAAAAATAGATCTCTAGTATTTCCCATTGTGTTTTTTCCCCTATTTCTTTGCATCGTTCACATAAGAAGTCTTTCTTATCTTTCTTTGCTATTCTCTGGGACTCTGCATTCAGTTGGGTATATCTTTCCCTTTCTCCCTTGTCTTTTGCTTCTCTTTCCTCAGCTATTTGTAAAGCCTCCTCAGACAACCATTTTGCCTCTTGCATTTCTTTTTGCTTGGGATGATTTTGGTTATTGCCTCCCGCACAATATTAGGCATCTCTGTCCATAGTTCTTCAAGCACGCTGTAACCAGATCTAAACCCTTGATTCTATTCATCACCTCTGCTGTATAAGTGTCAGGGATTTGATTTAGGTCATACCTAAATTGCCTAGTGGTTTTTCCTACTTACTTCAATTTAAGTCTCAATTTTGCAATAGGGAATTGATCATCTGTGCTACAGCCAGCTCCAGGTATTGTTTTTGCTGACTGTATAGAACTTCTCCATCTTTAGCAGCAAAGAATATAATCAATCTGATTTCTGTATTGATCATTTGGTGATGTCCGTGTGTAGAATCATCTACTGTGTTGTTGGAAAAGGGTGTTGTTCTCTTAACAAAACTCTGTTAACCTTTGCCCTACTTCATTTTGTACTTCAAGGCCAAACTTGTCTGTTACTCCAGGTATCTCTTGACTTCCTACTTTTGCATTCCAATCCGCTGTGATGAAATGGACTTTTTTTTTCTGGTGGTAGTTCTAGAAGTTCTTATAGGTCTTCATATAACCTGTCAACTTCAGCTTCTTTGGCATTACTGATCAGGGCATAGACCTGGATTACTGTGATGTTGAATGATTTGCATTAGAAATGAACTGAGATCATTCTGTTGTGTTTTGAGACTGCACCCAAGTACAGACTCCTTTGTTGAATATGAGGGCTACTTCATTCTTCAAAGGGATTCTTGTCCACAGTATTAGACATAATGGTCATCTGAATTAAATTTGCCCATTCTCGTCCATTTTAGTTCACTGATTCCTAAGATGTTGATGTTCAATCTTAACAGCGCCTGCTTGATGACGTTGTTTTCCTTGATTGACGGACCTAATTCCAGGTTCCTATCCAATGTTGTTTTTTACAGCATTGGAATTTACTTTCACCAACAGACACATCCACAACTGAGCATCATTTATGTTTTGGCCTAGTTGCTTCATTCTTTCTGGAGCTATTAGTAACTGCCTGAACTCTTCCCCAGTAGCATTTGAATACCTTCTGACCTGGGAGGCTCATCTTCCAATGTCAAACCTTTCTGCCCTTTCATATTGTTCATGAGATTCTCACAGCAAGATTGGTTTGCCATTTTCTCCTCCAGTGGACTATGTTTGGTCAGAACTCTCCATTATGACCCATCTGTCTTGGATGGTCCTGGGTGGCATTGCTCATAGGTTCATTGAGTTATGCAAGCCTCTTAGTCACAACAAGGCTGTGATCTATGAATGGGATATTATGTACCCTCCTTGATATAATGTGATGAAAATGGCACTTTACTTCTGTGGTAGTCTTCTCCAAAAGGTCTTCCTTGGGGGCTTGTTGGTAAAGACTCTGCCTGCCAATGCAGGCAACACGAGTTCAATCCCTGGGTTGGGAAGATCTCCTGGAGAAGGAAACGGCAACCCATTACAGAATTTTTTCCTAGGAAATACCATGGACAGAGCAGCCTGTTGGGCTATAGTCCATGGGATCAAAAAGAGTTGGACATGACTTAGTGACTAAACAATGATAACAACAGTCATCTCCAAAACAAATAACCCCAGTGTGCTCATGAGAAAAACACCAGACTAACAGAAATTGAGAGGCCTTTTACAAAACTTCTAACCAGTACTCTACAAAAATGTTAGAGTTATAGACAAAAAAAAAAGGAAAAACTGAGAAACTGTCACAGATCAGAGATGAGTAACGACACATGATGATTAAATGCAATGGACTGATTAAACCTTGGACTGGATTCTAGTACTTAAAAAAAAAAGACATTAATAGGAAAACTGGTGATATCTGAATGAAATTTGGAGTTTAGTTAGTAGTAATATACAAATGTAAGTTTTTAATTAGAGGATAATTACATTAAACTGTGATGGTTTTGCCATACATCAACATGAATCATCATTAGGTATACACATGCCCCCTCCCTCTTGAACTCTCATCTCACCCCCTCTCGATCTCACACCTCTACGTGGTCACCCCTCTATGTGGCTTTGGGTTCCTTCTGTCATACATCTAACTCCCATAGGATATCTATTTTACACATCAAAGTGCTGCACCCAATATGCCAGCAAATTTGGAAAACTCAGCAGTGGCCACAGGACTGGAAGAGGTCAGTTTTCATTCCAATCCCAAAGAAAGGCAATGCCAAAGAATGCTCAAACTATGCACAATTGTGCTCATCTCACACGCTAGTAAAGTAATGCTCAAAATTCTCCAAGCCAGGCTTCAGCAATACATGAATTGTGAACTTCCATATGTTCAAGCTGGTTTTAGAAAAGGCAGAGGAACCAGAGATCAAATTACCAACATCCATTTGATCATGGAAAAAGTAAGAGAGTTCCAGAAAAACATCTATTTCTGCATTATTTACTATGCCAAAGCCTTTGACTGTGTGGATCACAAGAAACTGTGGAAAATCCTGAAAGAGATGGGAATACCAGACCACCTGACCTGCCTCTTGAGAAACCTATATGCAGGTGAGGATGCAACCATTAGAACTATACATGGAACAACAGACTGGTTCCAAATAGGAAAAGGAGTATGTCAAGGCTGTCTATTGTCACCCTGCTTATTTAACTTATATGCAGAGTACATCATGAGAAACAATGGGCTGGAAGAAGCACAAGTTGGAATCAAGATTGTCAGAAAAATATCAATAACCTCAGATATGAAGATGACACCACCCTTATGGCGGAAAGTGAAGAGGAGCTAAAAAGCCTCTGAAAGGGAAAGAGGAGAGTGAAAAAGTTGGCTTAAAGCTCAACATTCAGAAAACGAAGATCATGGCATCCGGTCCCATCACTTCATGGCAAATAGATGGGGAAACAGTGGAAACAGTGTCAGACTTTATTTTGGGGGCTCCAAAATCACTGCAGATGGTGACTGCAGTCATGAAATTAAAAGATGCTTACTCCTTGGAAGAAAAGTTATGACCAACCTAGATAGCATATTCAAAAGCAGAGACATTACTTTGCCAACAAAGGTCCATCTAGTCAAGGCTGTGGTTTTTCCAGTGGTCATGTATGGATGCGAGAGTTGGACTGTGAAGAAAGCTGAGCACCGAAGAATTGACGCTTTTGAACTGTGGTGTTGGAGAAGACTCTTGAGAGTCCCTTGGACTATAAGGAGACCCAACCAGTCCATTCTGAAGATCAGCCCTGGGATTTCTTTGGAGGGAATGATGCTGAAGCTGAAACTCCAGTACTTTGGCCACCTCATGTGAAGAGTTGACTCATTGGAAAAGACTCTGATGCTGGGAGGGATTGGGGGCAGGAGGAGAAGGGGACGACAGAGGATGAGATGGCTGGATGGCATCACTGACTCGATGGATGTGAGTCTGAGTGAACTATGGGAGCTGGTGATGGACAAGGAGGCCTGGCATGCTGCATTCATGGGGTTGCAAAGAGTCAGACACAACTGAGCGACTGAACTGAACTGAATGTGTATGTTTCAATGCTATTCTCTCATCTCATCCCATCCTCTCCTTCCCGAACTGTCCAAAATGTTTGTGTCTCCTTTGCTGCCCTGCAAATAGGATCATCAGTACTCTTTCTAGAGTCTATATAGCTGCTTTCATGTACAGTATTTGACTTTCTCCTTCTGATTTACTTCGCTCTGTATAATAGGCTCTAGGTTCATCCACCTCACTAGAACTGACTCAAATGTATTCTTTTCTATAGTTGAGTAATATTCCATTGTGTATATGTACCACAACCTCCTCGTCCATTCATCTGACAATGGATATCTAGGTTGCTTCCATGTCTTAGCTATTGTAAATACTGCTGCAGTGAACATTGGAGTACATGGGTCTTTTTCAATTATAGCTTTCTTAGGGCATATGCCCAGTAGTGGGATTGCTGGGTTGTATAGTAGCTTTATTCCTAGGTTTTTTTTAAAAGTTCTGTTCTCCATAGTAGCTGTATCAATTTGCATTTCCACTAAAAGTGTAACAGGGTTCCCTTTTCTCCACCCTCTCTCCAGCATTTACTGTTTGTATATTTTTGATGATGGCCATTCTGACCACTGTGAAATGATACCTCACTGTGGTTTGATTTGAATTTTTCTAATACTGAGTGATGTGAAGAACTGACTCATTGGAAAAGATGCTGATGCTGGGAAAGATTGAAGGCAGGAGGAGAGGGGACAACAGAGAATGAGATGGTTAGATGGCATCACCAACTAGATGGACATGAGTTTGAGCAAGCTCCAGGAGTCAGTGACGGACAAGGGAAGCCTGGCATGCTGCAGTCCATGGGGTCACAAAGTGTCAGACAAGACTGAGTGACTGAAGTGAATAATGAGCGGTGTTAAGCATCTTTTCATGTGTTTATTAAGTATCTGTATGAATTTTTTGCAGAAATGTCTGTTTAGGTCTTCTGTAAGTTTTTGATAGGGTTGTTTGTTTAAATGGTATTGAGCTACATGACCTGCTTGAATACTTTGGTGATTAATTCTTTGTCAGTCATTTCATTTTATGTTAATTTCTACCATTCTTGGGGTTGTCTTTTCACCTTGCTTATAGTTTCCTTTGTTATACAAAAGCTTTGAAGTTTAATTAGGTCCCATTTTCTTATTCTTGTTATTTCCATTATTCTAGGATGTGGGTTACAGAGGATCTTCCTGTGGCTTATGTAAGAGAGTGTTCTGCCTATGTTTTCCTTTTTAGAGCTTTATTGTTTCTATCCTTACATTTAAAATCTAATCCATTTTGAGTTTATTTTTGTGTATGGTGTTAGGAGGAGTTCTAATTTCATTCTTTTACACATAGTTGACCAGTTTTCCTACCACCACTTGTTGAAGAAATTATCTTTTCTCCATTGTATATTTTTGCATCCTTTGTCAAAGATATTGTGCCCATAGCTGCATGGATTTATCTCTAGGCTTTCTATCTTGTTCCATTGGTCTATGCTTCTGTTTTTGTGCTTTTACACACTGTCCTGATGACTGTAGCTTTGTAGTTTATTCTGAGGTCAGGAAGGTTAACTCCTCCAGTTCCATTCTATTTTCTCAAGATTGCTTTGGCTATTCAGGGTCATTTGTGTTTCCCTGCAAATTGTGAAGTTATTTGTTCTAGTTCTGTATGCAGGTCCAAGAAGCAACAGTCAGAACCACATGTGGAACAACAGAGTGGTGCAAGTTGGGAAAAGAGTATGTCAAGGCTTTATATTGTCACCCTGCTTATTTAACTGATATGCAGAGTACATCATGCAAAACGTTGGGCTGGATGAAGCACAAGCTGGAATCAGGATTGCTGGGAGAAATATCAATAACCTCAGATACATAGGTGATGCGACCCTATAGCAGAAAGCAAAGAACTAACGAGCCTCTTGATGAAAGTGAAAGAGGAGAGTGAAAAAGTTGGCTTAAAACTCAACATTCAAATTATGAAGATTATGTCATCTGGTCCCATCACTTCATGGCAAATAGATGGGGAAACAATGGAAACAGTGACAGACTTTATTTTCTTGGGCTCCAAAATCACTGAAGATGGTGACTGCAGCCACAAAATTACAAGATGCTTGCCTCTTGGAAGAAAAGCTATGATCAACCTAGTTCAGTTCAGTTGCTCAGTCGTGTCCGACTCTTTGCGACCCCATGAATCGCAGCACGCCAGGCCTCCCTGTCCATCACCAGCTCCCGGAGTTCACTCAGATTCATGTCCATCAAGTCAGTGATGCCATCCAGCCATCTCATCCTCTGTTGTCCCCTTCTCCTCCTGCCCCCAATCCCTCCCACCATCAGAGTCTTTTCCAATGAGTCAACTCTTCACATGAAGTGGCCAAAGTACTGTAGTTTCAGCTTCAGCATCATTCCCTCCAAAGAAATCCCAGGGCTGATCTCCTTCAGAATGGACTGGTTGGATCTCCTTGCAGTCCAAGGGACTCTCAAGAGTCTTCTCCAACACCGCAGTTCAAAAGCATCAATTCTTCGGTGCTCAGCCTTCTTCACAGTCCAACTCTCGCATCCATACATGACCAACCTAGACAGCATATTAAAAAGTAGAGACATGAGTTCCAAATCCTGAACCCCCTTCTTGTTGATATATGGCAAAACCAATACAGTATTGTAAAGTAAAATAATAATAAAAAAGAATGTAACAAAAAAATAAACTGTAAAATAAACCACTTTAATTGATTAAAAAAAAAAAAAAGCAGAGACATTACTTTGATGACAAAAGTCCATCTAGTCAAAGCTATGGTTTTTCCAGTAGTTCTGTATGGATGTGAGAGTTGGACCATAAAGAAGGCTGAGTGCCAAAGAACTGATGCTTTTTAATTGTGGTGTTGGAGAAGACTCTTGAGAGTCCCTTGGACTGCAATGAGATCAAACCAGTCAATCCAAAAGGAAATCAGTCCTGAATATTCATTGGAAGGACTGATGATGAAGCTGAAGCTCCAACACTTTGGCCACCTGATGTGAAGAACTGACTCATTTGAAAAGACCCTGATTCTGGGAAAGATTGAAGACAGGAGGGGAAAGGGACAACAAGAGGATAAGATGGTTGTATTGCATCACCAACTCGGTGGACATGAGTTTGAGTAAGCTCCGGGAGTTGGTGATGGACAGGGAAGCCTGGTGTGCTGCAGTCTATGGGGTCACAAAGAGTCAGACACGACTGAATGAATGAACTGAACTGAACTGAGTTCTGTGAAAAGTACTGTTGGTAGTTTGATAAGGATTGCATTGAATCTATATATTGCTTTGGGTAGTAGTCATTTTCACTATATTGATTCTTCCTATCCAAGAACATGGTATATCCCTCCATCTTTTGTGTCATCTTTGATTTCTTTCATCAGTGTCTTATAGGCATCTGCATATAGGTCTTTTGTCTCTTTAGATAAATTTATTCCTAAGTATTTTATTATTTTTTTCACAATGGTGAATAAGATTGTTTCCTTAATTTCTCTTCTGATTTTTCATTGTTAGTGTATAGGAATGCAAGGGAGTTCTATTTATTCATTTCATATAATACAATTTTCCTATATTCATTGATTAGCACTAATTTTCTGATGGTATCTTTAGGATTTTCTATGTAGGTAATCATGTCATTTTCAAACAGTAAGAGTTTTAGTTTTTCTTTTCCAATTTGGATTCCTTTTATTTCTTTTTCTCCTATGATTGCTGTCCGTAGGACTTCCAAAACTATGTTGAATAACAGTGGTGAAAGTGTGCACCCCTGCCTTATTCCTGAATTTAGAGGAAATGCTTTAACTCTTTCACCATTGAGGATAAGGTTTGCTGTGGGTTCTTTGTATGTGGCCTTTACTATATTAAGGTATGTTTCTTCTGTGCCTACTTTCTGGAGAGTTTTTATTATAAATGGGTGCTGAATTTTATCAAAGGCTTTCTCTCCATCTATTGAGATGATCATGTGGTTTTTGTATTTTAGTTTGTTAATATGGTGAACCATATTGACAGATTTGTGTATACTGAAAAATACTTGCATCCCTGGGATAAAGCCTACTTGATCATGATGTATGATCTTTTTAATGTGTTGTTGGGTTCTGTTTGCTAGAATTTATTGAGAATTTTTGCATGTATGTTCATCAGTGACATTGGCCTGTAATTTTCTTTCTTTCTTGTGTGTGGCATCTTTGTCTGCTTTTGATATCAGAGTTATGGTGGCCTTGTAGAATGAGTTTTGGATTTTTCCTTCCTCTGCAATATTCGGGAGGATTTTGAGCAAGATAGGTGTCAGGTCTTCTCTAAACTTCTGGTATAATTTGCCTGTGAAGCCATCTGACCCTGGAATTTTGTTTGTTGGAAGATTTTTCATTACAGTTTGAATTTCTGTTCTTGTGATTGGTCTGTTCATATTTTCTATTTCTTCCTGGTTCAGTTCTAGAAGGTTTTACTTTTCTAAGAATTTGTCAATTTCTTCCAAGTTGTCCATTTTATTGGCATATGGTTGTTCATAGTATTCTCTTATGATCCTTTGTATTTCTTTGTTGTCTGTTGTAACTTCTTTTTCATTTCTAATTTTATTGATTTGAGTCTTCTCTCTTGATTTCTTGATGATTCTACCTAATGGTTTGTCAATTTATCTTCTCAAAGAACCAGCTTTTAGTTTTATTGATCTGTGCTACAGTCTCCATTTCTTTTTCATTTATTTCTGCTTTGATCTTTATGATTTGTTTCTTTCTACTAGCTCTGGGTTTTCTTGTTTGTTCTTTTTCTAGTTGCTTTATGTGTAAGGTTAGGTTATTTATTTGACATTTTTCTTGTTTCTTGAGGTAGGTTTATATTGCTATAACTTTCCCTCTTAGCACTGCTTTTACTGCATCCCATAGGTTCTGACTTGTCATGTTTTCAGCCAGTTGTTTCTAGGCATATTTTGACTTCCCATCAGTGATCCGTTGGTTATTCAGAAGTGTATTGTTTAGCCTCCATGTGTTTGTGCTTTTTATAGTTTTTTTTCCCCTGTAGTTAATATCTAAACTTACAGAATTTTGATTAGAAAAGATGCTTGAAATGATTTCAACTTTTTAAATTACCAAGGCTAGATTTGTGGCCCAGAATGTGATCTATCCTGGAGAATGTTCCATGTGCACTTGAGAAAAAATTGAAGTCTATTGTTTTTGGTGAAGTGCCCTATATATATCAACTAGATTCAACTGGTCCATTGTATTGTTTGAAGTTTGTGTTTATCAATTTTGTCTGAATGATCTGTCCATTGTGTGAGTGGCGTATGAAAGCCACTTGTGTTACTGTCAATTTCCTCTAATAGTTGTTACCATTTGCCTTATGTATTGAGCTGGTCCTATATTGGGTGCATATATATTTATAATTGTTATGTCTTCTTGGATTAATCATTATGTAGTGTCCTTCTTTGTCTCTTGTAGTGGTTTTTATTTAAAGTCTATTTTATCTGATATGAGTATTGTTACTCCCACTTTCTTCTGATATCTATTTGCATATCTATTAGCCCCTCACTTTCAGTCTGTATGTGTCCTTAGGTTTGAGGTGGTTCTCTTGTAGACAGCATATGTAGGGGTCTTGTTTTTGTATCCATTCACCCAGTCTATGTCTTCTGGTTGGAGCATTTAGTCCACTTACATTAAAGGTAATTATTGATATGAATGATACTGTTACCATTTACTTCATTGTTTTGGGTCTGTTTTATAGGCCTTTTCTGTGTTTCCTGTCTAGAGAAGTTTCTTTAACATTTGTTGAAGAGCTTGTTTGGTGATTCTGAATTCTCTTAGCTGCTGCTTGTCTGTAAAGCTTTTGAATTCTCTTTAGAATCTGAATAAGATCTTTGCTGCATAGCGTAATCTTGGTTATAGGTTTTTCCTTCCCATTACTTTAAATATATCTGCTTTTCCCTTCTGTCCTGCAGAGTTTCTGTTGAAAGATAAGCTGTTATCCTTATGGGGATCCCCTTGTATGTTATTTGTTGCTTTTCCCTTGCTGCTTTTAATATTTTTCCTTTGTGTTTAATATTTGTTAGTTTGATTAATATGTGTTTTAGCATGTTTCTTCTTGGGTTTATCCTGTATTGGACTCTCTGGGCTTCCTGGACTTGGGTGGCTATTTCCTTCCTCACATTAGGGAAGTCTTCAACTATAATCTCTTCAAGTATTTTATCATG
This sequence comes from Nanger dama, assembly GCA_917880005.1. Lineage (NCBI taxonomy): Eukaryota > Metazoa > Chordata > Mammalia > Artiodactyla > Bovidae > Nanger > Nanger dama. Next base: position 392,444 of record CAKJTW010000056.1, read on the forward strand.
CCTTTTCCTTCTATCTTCTTCTGGGACAACTATGATTTGAATATTGGGGCACTTAATGTTGTCCCGGGATCTCTGAGGCTGTCCTCATTTCTTTTATTCTCTTCTCTTTATTCTGCTCTGCTTCATTTATTTCCACCACTCTCTCTTCCAGCTCACTTATCCATTCTTCTGCCTCAATTACTCTACTGTTGGTTTCCTCTAGTGTATTTCTAATCTCAGTTATTGTATTTTTCATTGTTGATTATTATTTAATTCTTCTAGGTCTTTGTTAAACATTTCTTGCATCTTCTTGATCCATGCCTCCAGTCTGCTTAACCATGCTTTCATTTTGTTTTCAAGGTTTTGGATCATCTTTACTATCATTATTCCAAATTCTCTTTCAGGTAGACTCCTTATTTCCTCCTCACTTGTTTGGTCTGGTGGGTTTTTACCTTGTTCCTTCACCTGTCTCTGTCTTTTCATTTTGTTTAGTTTACTGTGCTTGGGGGTCTCCTTTCTGAAGGCTGGGAAGTCATAGTTCCTCTTAATTGTGAAGTCTGCCCCCGTGAGTGAGGTTGGACTGGTGCGTAGTGAAGGTTTCCTGGTTGGGGGGAGGGGACTTGTGCTTGTGTTCTGCTGGATGGAGCTGAATCTTGTCTCTCTGAAAAGTGGTGCCATGCCCAGTTGTGAGTTTTGGGATGTCTATGTGTTTGGTATGCTTGGTATGGCTTTGGCAGCTGGTCTGCTAATGTGCAGCATTGTGTTTCTGTTTTGTTGAAGCACTGGTGGGGGCATCCAGGCACTGAGCTTTCTGGTCCTTGGGTGGTGGGCTTGGTTATGGTGTGGAGATGGGGGCCTTTGGGAAGGCTGTCACCTATTAATGTTCCGTGGTGTCATCATTTATCTGGGGGAGCAAAGTCTTGGGCTCAGGTCTCCCACCTCAGGGTTTCAGGTTCTATCCCTCTGTAGTCAAAGATCTCACAAGCCACACAGCACAGAAGACAAGTCCCCAACATGCAGCAGCCAAGAACATCCAGCAAGACTTACACCAAAATCCTTTAATATTTCTAAGAAGGTTTCTGGACCTGTTGTGGGCACCATGGTGTTAGGTCAGTCTCAGTTCTGGTCTTATTCCAGCTTGTACTTGCTCTAAAGTCCACAGTCTGTTTCCTCCTGAGCATGAGCTGGGGAAGGATGAGGCTTATCAGGGATTTTGCTTTCTTGGGCTGGGGAGAGGGGAGGATATAGCAGCCACAACTGGAATGTACTGGGGAGTGCCTGGGGCCATAGAGACCTGTTGGATGCTATTACAGTATGAGGCAGGTTGTGAGCTCCCCAGAGGAAAAAGCCCCAGTCTGAGGGACCCTAGAAAGAGCTCAGCTGTTTAAGCTCCCATCAGGGTGCAGGCAGTAACCTGTGCCTGCTCACAGCCTAGTGGTAGCTGACAACTTTGGGGTCAGGACTGCGTCAGCAATGTTTTATTTCCTGCCTCAGGCTTTGGCATTGGCAGTCACATCTAATTCCCCAATTGTGTGGAAGTAGTCTTCTCAGAATATCCTCATGGCCACCAGCCCCCAACCTCTCCCTGGAACATTTGCTGGAGCCTCTGCCCCCTGCACCCACCCTCTGATGCAGGCTGAGTCTTGCTAGCCACTTCTCTTGACTCCCTGCCCTCAGCCTCTGGTCTGGGCTGAGTCTTGTGAGCTGCTTATCAGCTGAGAAAAGGTGTTTGGCAGCAGCAGTGATTTCTGTGAATTTTCTCTGTGTTTTGCCCTCTGAGTCGGCACTGTTGCATGGCACTCTGAGGTTTGGTAGCTCCCCCTTGGCCCCGCCTGTGAAGAGGTTTTCTAATGCATGGAAACTTTTCCTCCTTTACAACCCCTTCCCTCACTTGAGGCACAAGTTCCCATCCTGAAATCCTTTGTCTCTTTTTATGTCTTTATCCTTTGTCCTATCTTGTTCTAAGGAGACTGACTTGCCATTTTGGAGGTTTCAGGTGTTCTGCTGTTGTTCAGAAGTTGTTCTGTAGGAGTTGTTCCAAATTCTGATGAAGTTTTGATATACTTGTAGGGAGGCAGGTGATATCCCCAACTTACTACCTCTGCCATCTTCTTCCATCCCACCAATGTAAGTTTTGGTAAATATACCATAGTAATGTAAGATAATAACATTATCAGAAACTGAGTGAGTGTATGGAAACTCCCTGTCCTATTATTGCAACTTTTCTGTAAATATAAATTTAATTTAAAATAAAAATTTCAAAGTTAAACCACATGGAGTATGTGAAAATGTTCTCACACAGAGAGAATTAGTCTAAATAGATATACCAGTCAGATTCCTCCTTAACATATGACTAGGGAGGAATAACAGCCTTCTGAAGGCAGAGGTCCACCATCATCTTACTGTGTGACCTTAAGGAAGTTCCTTTCTTCAACTCAGGGCTTGAATTTTCCATCTGTACCATGAAGGGTTGAACAAGATGGTCTCCAAATGTCCTTTCAGATATACCCATTCTGAGCTCCTTTTTAGCTGTGTGAAAGGCAGGAACAGAGCCTAAGAGCTTCTCTTGGGTTTGCTTTACAATACCAACTGTTTTACCAAACACAGGCTCAAAGCAGAATGTTCCATGTGAGTTACAATCACCAGAAATCCCAGAGAGATGAGTTCAGTAAGAAGCAGAATGAAACCACATAAGCCTCCTTTCTGGGTAGAGTTCAGTGTTCTAGAAGAAATGAAGGTAATGTGAAATCCATCTATATGTAGTGTTTTTAAAAAGGGAGAATGAACCAAAACATATTTCTATGGTTAAAATACATGTTGCTTCTTGTTAAGTCATAGCCACTCAATCACACTGGCTAAGAAGAACATGTTGCCAGCAAACCAAAGTGCCTTCAAAATATCACTCTTCCTGCTCACTAGATATGGAGAGGTAATATTTGAAAGCAAGTAATGCCTACCTCCCAAGGAGAGTTGGAGTCACTCAGGGCAATCATAATAATATTATCCCTGCTCTTGAAGGCCATTTGTCAGGCTTGATTCAAGGAAATAACAGTTAATTCCCAAGAACCAGAATATGTTAGCTTCATACCTTGACATCACTTCAAAGGCTTTGTAGGAAAGAGATGGCTGAAAAGCTGTGCACCTGAGGGTGCAAAGATAGTGACTTTCAAAGATAGTGACTCTGTGTGAAAAATATATATATTTTCATATATATATATATATATATATATATTCACACACAGTACTTCACAACTCCCTCCCTCATTTGAGGCACAAGTTCCTGTCCTGAAATCCTTTGTCTCTTTTTATGTCATATATTTATGCCATATCAGTTGAGTTCAGTCGCTCAGTCATGTCCAACTCTTTGCGACCCCATGAATCGCAGCATGCCACACCTCCCTGTCCATCACCAACTCCCAGAGTTCACTCAGACTCACATCCATCGAGTCAGTGATGCCATCCAGCCATCTCATCCTCTGTCGTCCCCTTCTCCTCCTGCCCCCAATCCCTCCCAGCATCAGAGTCTTTTCCAATGAGTCAACTCTTCGCATGAGGTGGCCAAAGTACTGGAGTTTCAGCTTTAGCATCATTTCTTCCAAAGAAATCCCAGGGCTGATCTCCTTCAGAATGGACTGGTTGGATCTCCTTGCAGTCCAAGGGACTCTCAAGAGTCTTCTCCAACACTACAGTTCAAAAGCATCAATTCTTCGGTGCTCAGCCTTCTTCACAGTCCAACTCTTACATCCATACACAACTACTGGAAAACCACAGCCTTGACTAGATGGACCTTAGTCGGCAAAGTAATATCTCTGCTTTTGAATATGCTATCTAGGTTGGTTATAACTTTTCTTCCAAGGAGTAAGCATCTTTTCATTTCATGGCTGCAGTCACCATCTGCAGTGATTTTGGAGCCCCCAAAATAAAGTATGTGTGTATATGTGTATATATATATATATATATATATATATTCACACATAGTACACCAACCTCAAAACTAAAGGGCCATATCACCATCTTATAAAAGATTTAAACTGCCAAGTCTTCCTAGCCCATTCTAGACTGACTACAGCCTGAGGGAAGATTAAAAATATTAAAGGTGGAAAATAAACCTAAAATTCAATGGAGATTTCCAAATCTTATCAACCTGCAAGAGAAGTAAAGAGTTGCCTCATTTGGATAGGAACACAAGGCTATTCTACCACCACCACATTCAGCTATGCTTAAACATAATAGCTGCTTTTATCTTTCATTCTTCCCTTAATCAGCACTTTCAAGAAGCCCAATAGCCAGTGTGACAGACAACCTGAGAAACACTGGGTTTTGCCTGAAGTTCATGGCTTTGAAGTGAAAGGGCTTTCCACAGAAGGTGTTCTTAGAGTAGCATCTTGCCTCCTTCTTTGTATTTAGAGAATTTCTATAAAAAGCAACGGGAATATTTGGGCCCAGTTACTATAATTTTTCTTACCAGGTTAAAAAAATTTTTTTAAGACTTTTTACCCCAGTACATTTGCTGCCAACACAGAAGCTCCATTGAGATGACAATAGAGTGAGTGAAGTCTGAGTGAAGGCGCTCAGTCGTGTCCAACTCTTTGCGACCCCATGGACTGTAGCCTACCAGGCTCCTCTGTCCATGGGATTTTTCCAGGCAATAGTACTGGACAGGCTTTTTAATCTTAATTTCTACAATTTTCCCCAGAAAGAAACAAAATTATGATTATTCCTTCTATTAACATATCCCTATTGAAGCTAACTTAAAGTACATAGTCTCATGGTCAGTGTTCAATAATGGAACATTCTCAGGATAAATGGAATAATAAAGGAGAAATCAGAGAGTAAGTTCCATGGGAGAGAAGGGCAAAGAAAAGGGAAAGCAGACAAGAAAAACAAGGAAAGATGGAAAGAAAAAAGAGAAATAAAATAGTTGAAGAAAAACAGAAGAAAAAAAGAAGTAAAGGAAAAAGATGATAGTGAGATAATAAAGCAATGAAGAAAAGCCTCGACTTACCACTGCTTTTTAATTTTATTGAGTAGTTATACTGTAGACCTAAGAATATTTGTTGCTGAGTGTGAAACAAATTGGATTTCAACTGCTATTTTTGCATAGAGGGAGATTTTCACAAAGGCCAGATGAAGGTCTGGCTCTCCTTCACAATAAGTCCACTGACTCATTTTCAACCCAGCTATAGGATTTTATTAGAGCAGGTAGTTAATGATACAAATTCAAACTGGTTTCAGAACTCCCAACAGAAAATGCTTTTGATCTCTCACAGAATTAAAGGTCAAGTGGTCCCCTCTCCCCATTGCTATTTACCCCACTGGCCAGTAGTATATGTGCATGCACACACACACACACACACACAAACATTTCTTTAAATTTGGGGGTTTAGGGGCCCAAAACAATAATGAACTCATAAAACCCAGTAAAAGAACATTATATATTGATAAAAGAATCTATTTATCAAGAAAATATACTAATTATAAATATGTACACACATACCATCAAAATCCCAAAATATATGAAGCAAAACTTGACAATTGAAGGGAGAACTACACATTTCTATAATAATATTTGGATAATCCAGTATCCCACTTTCAACAACGGATATAGCAACTAAACAGAAGATCAATGAAGATATAGAAGACTTGAACAAAGCCATAAACCCTTAAGGCCTAACAGAAACATAAAGAATGCTAGACCCAATGACAGCAAAACACATTTTTCTCAAGTGTACATGGAACACTCTCCAACTAGGCTATATGTTAGGCCATAAAACAAGTCTTGATAAACTTAAAAAAATGAAAATCATACAAAGTATCTTTTCCAAAATAGCAATCAAAAATAGAAAACTATAAATTCACAAAAGTAGATATTAACCAACACATGCTTTAAAAACCAATAGGACAAAAAAGAAATTAAGATGAAAAAATATATATAACATATCAAAAGTTATGTGATGCAGTGAAAACGGTGCTTATGGGGTAGTTTATAACTACATACGCCTATATGTAAATCCTTGAGAAAGATTTCAAATCAATAACTTAAAGAGCTAGAAAAAGAATAGCAGACTGAGCCCAAAAAGAGTAGAGTGAAAGAAATAATAAACATTAGAGCACAGGTAAATTAAAGAGAGAATAGAGAAAGAGAATCAACAAAATTGTAAGTTTGTTCTTTGAAAAGATCAACAATATTTACAGATCATTGGCTAGACTGATAAGGAAAAAAGAAGATAAGACTCAAATTACTAAAATCAGAAATGAGAGCAGAGACATTACTACCAGGCTTAACAGAAATGAAAAGCATCATAAGAAATAATGTGAATAATTGTATTCCAACAGAGTAGATAAGCTATACAAAAAGGACAAATTCCTAGAAACATGCAAAACTACCAAAATTGTGGTGGTTGTTGTTCAGTCGCTCAGTCGTGTCCAACTCTGCAACCCCATGGACTGCAGCATGCCAGGCTTCCCTGTCCTTCACCATCTCCTGGAGTTTGCTCAAACTCATGTCCATCAAGTCGGTGATGCCATCCAACCATCTCATCCTCTGTTGTCCCCTTCTCCTCCTGCCTTCAATCTTTCCCAGCATCAGGGTCTTTTCTAATCAATCAGCCCTTTGCATCAGGTGGCGAAAGTATTGGAGCTTCAGCTTCAGCATTAGTCCTTCTGATGAATATTCAGGGTTGATTACTTTTAGGATTGACTGGTTTGATCTCTTTGCTGTTCAAGAGACTCTCAAGAGTCTTCTCAAGCACCAGTTCTTCAGTGCTCAGCCTTTTTATTGTCCAGCTCTCACATCCATACATGACTACTGGAAAAACCATAGCTTTGACTACATGGACCTTCGTAGGCAAAGTAATGTCTCTGCTTTTTAATATGCTGTCTAGGTTTGTCATTGCTTTTCTTCCAAAGAGAAAGCATCTTTTAATTTCATAAGTAAAGTGATTGGATCAAAACACTCCTAATCAAAACACTCCTAAAAGAGAATTCAGCTTCACTGCTGAATTCTATCAAACATTTAGAGAAGAGTTAGTTAACACCAATTATCCTCAAACTCTTCCAAAAATGGAAGAGGAGGGAACATTTCCTAACTCATTCTATGAGGTCAGCATTATTCTGATACCAAAGCCAAAGGTATGACAGGAAAACTGCAGAACAATATTGCTTAGAAATATAGCTGCAAAAATCTTCAAGCAAACAGAATCCAGGGGCATATTAAAAGGATTACACATTATGACCAAGTGACAGTTATCCCAGGAATGAAAGGGTGGTTCAACGTACAAAAATGCATCAATATAATATACCACACAAACAGAATGAAGGAAAAAAACATCACACGATCATCTCAATGGATACCAAAAATTATTTGGCAAAATCCAACAAGTATTGTGATTTTAAAAAAAAAAAAAAAAAAACACTCAACAAACTAGGAACAGAAGAGAATTTCTTCTATAGTAAAGGAGTTTTAGGAAAAATCCATAGAGTACCAAACTCAATGGTGAGAGACCAAAAGCTGTCCCCTAAGATTAGGAATAAGATGAGAATGTCCTCTTTCACAGCTTCTATTCAACATTGTACTAAAAGTTTTAGCCTGAGAAATTAGGTAAGAAAAAAAAAAAAAGGGCAGCCAAGTTGCAAAGGAGGAAACCATCTCCATTGATAGAAAACAAGACTGATTATATAGAAAATCCTAAAAAACTTCCAAAACACCATTAGAGTTAATAAGCAAATTCAGGAAAGTTTCAGGATACAAAATCAACACACAAAAATCAGCTATATTCTTTTTTTCCACTTTATTTTTTTAATTGAAGGATATTTGCTTTACAGAATTTTGTAGGTTTCTGTCATACATCAGTAAGAATCAGCCATAGGTACACCCATGTCCCCTCCCTCCTGAACCTCCCTTCCAACTATGTTCTTAATGAGCAATTCTAAAAGGAAATTAAAAAACAATTTCATGTTAATTAATTGTATTTGTTGAATGCATACATGCATTGTAAAATTATTTTACCTAAGATTTTGCACTTATTAATGTTTCAAGAGATTTTTATCCTGTCATTGTTATATAGAAAAAATTATATCCTTTGAATAGACTACAGTATGTTTATTTCTTTATAACATAAGTTAACTTGCCACTTTTTAAAATCAGGATACTGTGATGAACAAAAAAGAAATGATTTCATTTACAATAGTATCAAGAACAATAAAATACTTATGAATGAATTTAACCAAGGAAGTGCAAGTCTTGTATACTGAAAACTACAAAACAACATTGAAAGAAATTAAATAAGACCTAAGTAAATAGAAAGATATCCTGTGTTCCTGTGTGGGAAGATTTAATATTGTTAAAATAGCAATATTGAAAAGATCTAAAGAATCAACACAACCCTCGTAAAAATCCCAGTGACCTTATTGCAGAAATAGAGAAGTTAATTTTAAAATTCATATGTAATAGTAAGGGACTCAGAATAGCTAAAACAATATTTTAAAAGAATGACAAATTTGGAGGACTCACACTTTCCAATTTCTAAACTTACTGCAAAGTAACAGTAAATGAAATAGTGTGATGCTGGCATGGGGAAAGAAATATAGATTAAAGGAATATAATTTAGATTTCAGAAATAAGCCCATAGATGTATGATTAGAGTTCAACAGGGGTGCTGAAGCCACTCAATGAGGAAATAGTCTCTTCAACAAATGCTGCTGGGACAACTGGAGAGTCACATGCAAAAAATGAAGATGTACCCTTACCTCCACACCATATAAAAATTGTAATGAAAATGAATAAAAAACCTAAACGTAAGAGCCAAACCTATAAAACTCTTAGATGAAAACCAAAGGCATAAATCTTCATGACCTTGGGTTTGACATTGATTTCTTAGATAACACCAAAAGTAACAAAAGAAAAAAAAATAGATGAATTGGATTTCATCAAATTTAAAGACTTTTGTGCCTCAATGGGCACTATCAAGAAAGTGAAAATACAACCCACAAAATGGAAAAAAATCCATGAAAATCATATATCAAGTCTAGTATCCAGAATATATAAAGAACTCTTACAACTAAACAACAAAAAGACAAACAATCTTGGGCAAAGGACCTGAACAGCTTTTTTTCCAAAGAAGAGCTACAAATTGTCAACAAGCAAATGAAAAGATGTTCTATGTCATTAGTCATTAGAAGAATGCAAATGAAAACTACAATGAGATACCACTTCATACCCACTAGGATGGCTATAATTTTTAAAAGGAAAATGACAAGTGCTGTTGAGGATAGAGAAATTCGAATACTGACACAGTGCTGGTGAAAATGTGAAACACTGCAGTCTCTATAGAGAACAGCTTGGCAGTCCACAAAAAGTTAGACATAGAATTACCAAATAATCCTGTAATTCCACTCTTAGGTGTATACCTAAAAGAATCAAAAGCAGTGTTCAAATAAAAATTTGTACATGAATATTCATAGCAGCACTATTCACAGTAGCCAAAAGGTGAAAATAACCCCAATGTAATCAGTTAATGAATGAATACATTGTGTGGTTTATCCATTCAGTGGGATATCATTTAACCACAAAAAGGGATGAAGTACTCATACAAGCTTTAACATGAATAAACCTTGAAAATATTCTAAGTGAAAGATTTGTTGTTGTTTAGTCATTAAGTTGTGTCCAACTCTTTGTGACACTGTGACTATAGCTCACCAGGATCCTCTGTCCAAGGGGTTTCCCAGGCAAGAACACTAGAGTGGGTTGTCATTTCCTACTCCAAGGAATCTTCTCGACCCAGGGTGAACATGTGTCTCCTACATTGGCAGACAGATTCTTTATCACGGTGCCACTAGGGAAGCCCCTAAGTGAAAGAGGTCAGCCACAAAAGGCCATTTGTTGTATGATTCTACCAACATAAAATATCCAGAATAGGGAAATCCATAGAGGCAGAAAGCAGATTAGTGGTTGTCAGGGGCTGAGGAGAAGGAGAAATAAGGAGTGACTGCTTAATGGGTATGATGTTTCATTCTGGGGTAATAAAAATGTCTAGAACTAGAAAGTGGTGAATGTTGCACAACACTGTGAATGTTCATATTAAATACCACTGAACCATATACTTTAAAATGGTGAATTTTATGCTATATTAATTTTCCCTCAATTTTTAAAAGTGAAAAATTCAGCTTTTAAAATTTTCACAGCTTACTGAATTTCAGGAAAGAGTTTGGAATGAAACTTTCCCTGCTTACATTGCTTAACAGACTCAAAACCAATTAGGCAAACTGTTACAGATAAAGATGTAGGAGAAAAAGTCCTGAATTGGGACTCAACCTAGTTCCCAACCTAGCCTGCCACTAATTTGCAGGTGACCTTGATAAAATCCCATCTTTCTTGGCCCCTAGTTTCTCCTTCTGTAAAATAACAGTATATGTGGAAGGAGGGGGTCACTTAATGATCTTTAAGAACCCTTTTATCATGGAAAATTTGATTGTAAGTGAAATATTTGTTCACTGAAAGCAATACCCTGAGTGCTCTGAGAACTTTCACAATTGTAAAGCTATTATTAGCTTTTCTAAAAACTTGAAAAAAATTTCTCATCCTGTTCTTATTTACTTTTTAAAATTGGACTCAGTGGGGAAAAGGCCAGGGTGGGATGAACTGAGAGAATAGCACTGAAACATGTACATTACAATATGTAAAACAGATGGCCATTGCAAGTTTGATACTTGAGGCAGCTGGTACTCTGGGACAACCCAGAGGGATATGATGGGGAGGGAGATGGGAGGGGGATTCAGGATTGGAGACACATGTATGTGGTTGATTCATGTTGATGTATGGCAAAAACCATCACAATATTGTAAAGTAATTATCTTCCAATTAAAATTAATTAATTAAAAATTATAAACAGTGAAAATCACTTTTCTTCTATAGTTCAATGAGTTTTGATAAACATACATAGTGATATACCCACTACCACAACAATTAAGATACCAAACATTTCCATCACTCAAGAAATTGCCTTGTGCTCTCCCTTTGGAGGCAATCCTTCCCTAATCCCTGGTAACAACATATCTGTTTTCTGTGGATTTGTCTTTTTCAGAATGTCTTATCCTCTTTACAGTTACAAAATACTTATTGGAAAAATAGATCATATAGTAGAATTTATTTAGCTGATCCCCTGTGAACGGACATTTCAATTGTTTCCAATATTTTGCTTCAAAGGCTTTCAGATAATGAGCACTTAATCTGTGCCAGGCCCCATGCTATAAATAAATTTCCTTTATCCATTTCTGTTTTTAACCATCCTCATAATGTTGCAAGGTACCCACAATTAACTCTGCTTTTCTAAAACAAACAAACAAAAAACACAAACCCATCTCACCAGAAGTTAAATAACTTGTCCAAATCACACAGCCAATAATTATTATGGGCTTGCCCAGTGGCTCAGTGGTAAAGAATCCATCTGCAATGCAGGAGACACAGGAGACCTGGGTTTGATCCCTGGGTCAGGAAGATCAAACCACTTGGAAGACAGTTTAAATTTAACATATTCTTACCATATGATCCAGTAATTACACTACTTTGTATTTATCAAAGTGAGCTGAAAACATGTCCATACAAAAACTCGTACACAAGTGTTTATAGCAGATTTATTTATAATTGCCAAAACTTAGAAGCAACCAAGATGTCCCTCAATAGGTGAAGAACAAACACATCATAGTACATCTACACAATAGAATATTCAGTTCAGTTCAGTTCAGTCACTCAGTTGTGTCCAACTCTTTGTGACTCCATGAACTGCAGCACGCCAGTCCTCCCTGTCTATCACCAACTGCCAGAGTCCACCCAAACCCATGTCCATTGAGTCGGTGATGCCATCCAACCATCTCATCCTCTGTTGTCCCCTTCTCCTCCTGCCCTCAATCTTTCCCAGCATCAGGGTCTTTTCAAATGAGTCAGCTCTTCGCATCAAGTGGCCAAAGTATTGGAGTTTCAGCTTCAACATAGAATATTATTCAACAATAAAAATAAATAAGCTATCAAGCCATGAAAATTACTGACCAGTATTCTTGCCTGGAGAATCTCATGGACAGACTAGCCTGGCAGACTACAGTCCATAGGGTCTTAAAGAGGTGGACATGACTGAAGCAACTGAGCACACAGCACAATAATTATTACAGCAGAGGAAGAGTTCAAACTCAAATCTAAGACACTCTCCTCAATATCATTAGAACCTCCCAACATTCTGACATGTAAATAAGGCCAGTACTATCGTTCTTTGAAGACAAATAATATTTTAACATAGTTTTTCTTCTTTTTATGAGTCAGTGTTGATACATTATTAACTGAAGTCCATAGTTTACATTAGGGTTCACTCTTCGTTGTACATTCTATGGGTTTTGGCAAATGTATAACGATATGGATCCACCATTACAGTATCATACAGAATAGTTTCACTGCCCTAAAAATTCCCTGTCTACCACCTGTTCATTCTTCCCTCCCTCACCTCGAATTTCTGGCAATCACTGACCTTTTTACTATTTCCATAGTTTTTACTTTTCCAGAATGTCATGTAGTTAGAATACTAGAGCACATATTCTCCCCAAGTTGACTTCTTTCACCTAGAAATAGACTTTTAAGGGGTTTGCTGAGGCATTTATGAGTCTTCCTCATAGACTGATGCGCAAATCTCAAGCAACTGGCTTGTATAAGTGTCATATGAAAGGTTTCTTCTTTTGAGAGCACCAAATCCTCAAATAATGAGTCTTACTTTCCTCCCTCTAGTACTTTCCATAGGAGCTCCTTTTATTTTTTAACTTGGTATTCGGCAATTTTCATGGCTTGATAGCTCATTTATTTTTATTACCAAATAATATTCTACTGTGTGGATGTAGCATGGTGTGTTTATTCTTCACCTATTGAGGGATACTTTGGTTGCTTCTAAGTTTTGGCAATTATAAATAAATCTGCTACAAACACTTGTGTGCAAGTTTTTATATGGACATAAGTTTTCAGCTCACTTTGATAAATACAAAGTAGCATAATTACTGGATCATACGGTAAGAATATGTTTAGTTTAAACTGTCAAACTGTCTTCCAAAGTGGTTGTGCTATTTTTCAATCCCATAAGCAGTGAACTCCTGTTGCTCCACATCCCAGCCAGCATTTGGTGTTGTCAGTGTTTTGGATTTTTGCCATTATAATTGGTGTATCTATTATATTATATCGGAGAAGGCAATGGCACCCCACTCCAGTACTCTTGCCTGGAAAATCCCATGGATGAATTATCTCATTGTTTTTTAAAAGCTGATCTTTTTTGTAGTAAGAAACACATATCCAAAAATTACCATATAAACCATTTTAAGTGCATTTCAGTAGTGTCAAGTATATTTACACTGTTGTGAAACTGATCTCCAGACCCTTGCAGAACTGAAACTCTATACTCATTAAACAACAACTCCTCTTTGCTCTGTTCCCCCAGCCCCTGGCAACTATCATTCTATTTTCTATATCTATGAATTTGACTACTGTAGATATTTTGTATAATTGTACTTAAACAGTATTGTCTTTTGTGACTGGCTTATTTCACTTTGCTGTCAAGGTTCATCAATGTTGTAGCATGTGATGCAATTTCCTTCCTTTTTATATGATGTGTAGTATTACATTGCATGTATATACCACATTTTGCTTATTCATTCATCCATTGATGGACATTTGGGTTGCTTCTACCTCTCGGCTATTGTGAATAGTACTGTTCTGAACATGGATGTGTACACTGATGTTTTATTTTGCAATTCCTTCATGATATAAAATATTTGGCATCTTTTCATATGCTTATTTGCCATTGGTATATATTCTGTTCAGATCTTTTACCTGTTTTTAAATTAAGTTGTTTGTTTTCTTATTGTTTAGTTTTTAAAGTTCTTTATATATTTTGGACACTGGTCCTTTAAAAGAAAATATTTCTTCCCAGTCCATCACTTGTCTTTTTATTTTCTTAATAGTGTCTTCCACAAAGCAGAAATTCTAAGTTTAATAAAGCCCAACTTACTAACTTTTCTTTAACGGTTCATGCTTTTGGTGTTGTATCTAAAAAGTCATCACCAAGAAATGTCACCTAGATTTTCTCCTTTGTCGTCATCTAGAGGTTTAATAGTTTGCATTTTACATTTTGGTCTATGACGCATTTTGAGTTAATTTTTGAAAAGATGTAATGCCTGTGTCTAGATTTACTTTTTTGCACATGGATGTCCAATTGTCCCACCAGCAGTTGTTGAAAAGACTATCCTTTCTCCACTGAATTGCCTTTGCTTCTTTGTAAAAGATCGGTAGGCTGTATTTGTGTGTGTGTATTCTGTTCTACTCATCTATTTGTGTATTCTTTTGCCAATATCACACTGTCTAGACTACTGTAACCTTATAGTAGGCCTTAAAGTTGGATAGTGTCAGTCTTCCAGCTTTCTCTTCTCCTTCAATAATGTGTTGGATATTCTATGTCTTTTATCTTCCCATATAAACTTTAGAGTGTTTGTTGATATCACCAAATAACTTACTGAGATTTGACTGAGATTGGGTTAATTCTATACATAAGTTAGGAAGAACCAATATTTTGATATTATTGAGGCTTTCTGTCCACACATGTGGAATATCTCTCCATTTATTTAGATATTTGATTTCTTTCATTGTGTCTTTGTTATTTTCCTCATATAGATCAGGCTTCCCTAATAGTTCACCTGGTAAAGAATCCACGTGCAATGTGGGAGACCTGGGTTCAATCCCTGGGTTGGGAAGATGCTCTGGAGAAGGGAACAGCTACCCACTTCAGTATTCTGGTGTGGAGAATTCCATGGACTGTACAGTCCATGGGTCACAAAGAGTCAGACACGACTGAGTGACTTTCACTTCATATAGATCATATTTTACATGTTGTACATATTTTGTTAGGTTTATACATAAGTATTTCATTTTTGGTGCTAATTTAAGCTGTATTTTTAAAATTCAAGTTCTAGCTTTTTATTGCTGGTATATAAGGAAGCAGTTAACTTTTGCATATTAGCCTTGTATCCTATAGCCATGCTATAATCACTCATTATTTCCAACAAGGTTTTTTGTCATTATTGATTCTTTGGGATTTTCTACATAAACAATCAAGTCATCTGTGAACAAAGATAGTTTTATTTCTTCCTTCCTAATGCCTTTTATTTCCTTTTCTTGTCTTACTGTATTATCTAGAACTTTTCAGTAAAATGTTTAATAGAACTGGTGAGAGTGGACACGTGGCTTCTCTTGTTCGCCATTTTAGCAGGAAAACATCTAGCTTGTCACCATTAGCAGTGATGTTAGCTGTAGATTTTCAGTAGCTGTTGTTTATCAAATTAAGGAATTCCCCTCTATTCTTAATTTACTAAAAGTCTTTAAAAAAAAACACAGTGTTAGATTTTGATAAATGCTTTTTCATCACCTATTGGTGTGATCATGTGATTTCTCTGCTCTAGCCTGTTCATGGATGTTCTAGCCTGTGATGGAGTACATTAATTGTATTTCAAATGTTGAAAAAGCCTTGTATACCTGGAATAAAACCTACTTGGTTGTATTGTATAATTCTTTGTATAAATTACTGGATCAATTTGCTATTATTTTTGAGGATTCCTGCATCTATGTCCATGAGAGATGCTGGTATATAGCTTTCCTTTCTTGGTCTTTGTCTGGTTTTGGTATTAGGATAATGCTAACTTTATAAAATGGCTTAGGAAGTATTCCCTCTACTTCAATTTTCTGGAAGAGATTGTACAGTTTCTTCCTTAAATGTTTGGTTATATTCAGCAGCGAACCAATATAGTCCTGGTGCTTTCTGTTTCGGAAGGTAAATTATTGATTCTATTTCTTCAATAGCTATATAGGCTCTATTACCTTTTACATATGGCATTCCATGGCTCTCTAATCTCTAAACAAAGATGACCCCTTCAAATGAAATAGAAAGGAGCTTTCTTGTTGTTGGAGGAGGGAGTACATTTCTGCCTTCTAATAAAGGTTCTACCACTTTTTGTCACATCTGTAACATTATTTCTAGTAGCAATAAAATGAAAAAATAAAAGTCATAATATAATTAAAATTGTAGGACCTTTCCTGTGCTCAGATGGGGCAAAGGCAACTGTTCACTTCAGGGTGTATGACTTGGAACATATGAAACATGGAACTCTGTTACACAAGAGATCTGAACAGAAAATCACCAGAAAAGTCACAGAACTGAATTTACATTGTTTTTTTTTCTTTATTTGTGGAAACTTCAGAGGAGCTAGTCACCCCCAGCTTAATAGTTCAACAGCCTAAAATATCCAACTAGAAATTTTGGGTCAACACTGAACACTAAGCAGAGACCTTAGTTCAGTGGCCTCATTTAACAGACAAAGAAATGCTTCATATAACATGCTTGAATTCAGGTTTCCTGATGCCAAATCCATTGTTCTTTCTACTGCAGTATAATACACACTGCTTTTGCAGCCCTCCTCAATATCCATACACACAGTGCCAACGTTTCAAGACTTTCCAGTACCAATCACATTTGCATCTCATGCAGAGTTTATCACACAGTAGGTACTCACTGTTTGGCCGAATGATGAAGGTGTTCAATTTACTACTGAAGGAGCAGAAATCAGAGTGGAACCCAGGAAAATCAAAGCCAGTTTGGTGGAACTGGTTTTTAAACAGGATTACAAAATAATTCTACGAGAGGAGGCTCTATCAAGAGGAAGAAAGAAAATATATCAACATCACTTTGGTATTTTGAAAAGAAGAAAATTTCAGTGTACTTTCTTCTCTAGACAGAGAAAGATAATGAGTGCAATTTATAAACTAAATCATCCTTGTACTACTTGAAAACTGCATTCCTTTGTAATTAGGATTTTAAAGAAAATTACAATTACAGAAAGCTTGTCTCAAGGATAAGAGTCCTTTTAATTTATTTTAATTTTTAATAAATGCTAGACTTCAAGGATAAAATGGGGAGAGATGTGGGGGTGGAGGCTTTCTAGTGGGTTTACATTAAATACCATACATTAGTATGTAAATTACTGTTCTTGCTTAATCTTGTGCCAATCATACAGCTCTGAATCATCCTTGTACTACTTGAAATGTACTACGCAATATGGTCTACCATAGCCTTGGCAGAAACAGATCAAAGTAAGAGTAACCTAAGCTCTAGTTTGGTGGAGTATGGTGCAATAAAAGAGCACTAAATTGAGCATGAGCAGCTCTGGGTTGTAGTCCTATCTAGAACATTATTATGTCACCTTAGGCAATTCATGTCTCCTCTAGGCCTTAGTTTTCTCATGTGTAAAATGGTCCTAACAACTTCTAAGGGTCAATGTGAAGATCAAATGAAATAACACAAATAAAGTTTATCAACTGCGCTACGAATTAGAAGTGACATAATGGCTCAGCAGAGCAACCTCATTTACTTCTTCCAAAATTCAGTGGATTGTTCTTCCAATGAGCAAACTGAAATCAAAGAACTGTAACACAAAGTCCAAGGATTACTCATAACAGCTAATATTTATAAAGTACTTATGTCAAGCACTGAACTTTATATATATTATCTCACATAATATTTACAGCATTTAATATTAGCAACTAAGACATTCAAGATTGTGGAGGAATAAGACAGGGAGAGTACCTTCCCCCCTTCCTTGCACAAATATATCAAAAATTCATCTGAAAGTGGAACAACTCCTACAGAACAACTTCTGAACACTGGCAGAAGACCCCAGACTTCTAAAAAGGCAAGCCAACTTTCTCAGAATGAGGTAGGGAAAAAGATAAAGATAAAATAAGAGACAAAGGATTTGGTATGGGGACCTGTGCCTCAGGGAGGGAGTCATGAAGCAGGAAAAGTTTCCACACACTCAGAAAACTGCTCACAGGCAGGGATGGGGAGAGTTTCAGAACCACAGAGGGGAATGCAAAAACAGGTGCTTGGAAGGCCAAGAAGTAGTTTATGTGCCCACTGCAACCAATGGGGGCTGGGTGCTGAGGTTCAAGCGTTGAGGTGGGGGTTAGACCCCAGGGAGAGAACCAGAGTTGACTAATGTGAAGATATTCTCAGGGAGCTAATACAACACAGCTGAGGGAGTCCAGAGAAAAGCATGCACCCAACCTGAGAAGCAAGAGATCATTGTCTTGGGGACCCTCTAACTTTCCACACTCACAGATGGCAGGACTCTGCCTTCCTGAGTGCCAAAGGTAGGATGACCCGGCTGTGGTCTGCGACTCCAGAGGTAGAAAAGCTAGCACAACTGCAGTTTGTGATACCAGAGCGGGGAACATAAGCTGCTTAAGTGCCAGAGCTGGCATGGGTGCCAGGGGTGGAGGACAGGAGGCCGCTATGGTCACAACCCCAGGGGTCTCAGCTGCCACCAACCTGTGAGAGGCATGGGTCACTGTCCGTACCTTCCTGGGAGCCTGAGCAGCTTAGTTCTTCTGCCAAGGAACCCACAACCCAGGGCCAACCCCGCCCTGGGGAGGCACACAACCTGCCTCAGACTGTGGTGACTTCTTGCAGGTCTCGGCTGTGGTGGGCACTCCCCACATATCCCAACTGTGTCTGCTGTGCCTTTCTCTCTCCCCAGCTCAACTAAGTAAGTGAGCCCCAATAAGCTGCTACTTTCACCCTCTCCTGCCTGGGCAGGCAACAGACACAGGAGGGTGGCCTACAAGCAGAGGCAGGGCCAAAACCAAAGTGGACAAACAGGGAGGCTGTGTGAGCAAAGGAGAGACAGGGAAATTGCAGGTGCAGTGGATTAAATCCCCACAATTAACCTGAGGCTACGGGCTTTGGGGCAATTGTGGACTTTGGGAGCAAGTACAAGCTGGAGTAAGGCAAGATCTGAGACTGAGCTGACACCACACTGCCCACAACAGATCCAGAGACCTTCCTAGAAATACTGGAGAACTTTCTATGTAGGCAGATTGACTGGAGCAAATTGTAGTAAGGACACTGTCTTACTACGACTCTCTAATTTTTTTTTCCTTTTTCACATTATTCCAATGTTGTTCTTTCTGTATTTTTATTTTAATTTTTATAACCTTTTTCCTTTTAAAAAAATCTTATTTTTAAATAAATTCATTTTGTTTCCTATTTTTACAGTACTCTTTAGTTATATTGCATTTTTTCCATGTTTTTGATTTTGTATTCTTGCTAGTTTAGTTTTTAGTATTCATTTTCACTTTTGATTTGTTCATTGGTTTGATTTCTCTCTTCTCTTTTCATTCCTGTTTTTATCTTTTTTTCCCCTCTTTTTATCTATTCTTTTCCTTTATAAGTGTGTGAGTTTATTTGGCTGTTCTGGGCTGTTGAGCATTACTTTCACCATTAGTCTTGGGGTTTTGTCTTCTGTGCCTGTGAGGTCTCAGTGCTATGGGGTAAAGCCTGAACTCCTGAGGTGGGAGACCTAAATTCAGGACTTTGGACCAACAGAGATCTCTCAGTCCCATGGAACATTAATCAGAGAGAGCTCTCCCATCTCAACACTAAAACCAAGCCCCATCCAGAGGCCAGCAAGCTCCAATGCCAGATGCCTCATGTGAAACCTTCAGTAAAACAGGAACACAAACCTTACCATTATCAGACAGGCTGCCCAAAGCCATAGCAAGCCCATAGAAACCACAAAACACACTACTGGACACAGAACTGGCATTTAGATAGACAAGATCCAGCTCCATCCACCATAACACAAGGACAAGTCTCCCCAACCAGGAAACCATCACAAGGCACTGGTTCAACCCCATCCATAGGGGGCAGACTCCACAAATAAGAGGAACTATGACCTTCAAGTCTGCAGAAAGGAAACCCCAAACAGAAAATTAAGCAAAATGAAAAGACAGAGAAATATGCATCAGATGAAGGAACATGGTAAACACCCACAAGACCAAATAAATGATGAGCAAATAGGTAGTCTAACTGAAAAAGAATTCAGAATAATGATATTAAAGATGATTCAAAATCTTGTAAATAACATGGAGACAGATAAATAGACTGGAGCCACAGTTCAAGAGGATACAAGAAATGTTTAATAAGGACCTAGAAGAAATAAAGAACAGAAAATCACTGATGATCAACAGAGTAACTGAGATTAAAAATATACTACAGGGAATCAATAGCACAATAACTGAGGCAGAAGAATGGATAAGTGAGCTGGAAGATAGAGTGGTGGAAATAACTGAAGCAGAGAAGAATAAAGGAAAAAGAATAAAAAGAAATAAGGACAGTCTCAGAGACTCCTGGGACAACATAAAGCACACTAACAACTGAATTATAGGGGTCCAAGAGAAGAACAAAAGAACGGGTATGAGAAAATATTTGAGGTAATTACAGTCAAAAACTTCCCTAACATGGAAAAAGAAATAACCACCCAAGTCCAGGAAGCCCATAGAGTCTCATACAGGATAAACCCAAGGAGAAACATGCCAAGACAGATATTATTCAAACTAATGCAAATTAAACACAGTGAAAAATATTAAAAGCAGTGAGGAAAAAGCAACAAATAACATAAAGAGGATCCCCATAAGGCAAACAGTTGATCTTTCAACAGAAGCTTTGCAGGCCAGAAGGGAGTAGCATTGTATACTTAAAATAATGAAAGGAAAGAAGGTACAACCAAGATTATTCTATTCAACAAGGATCTCACTCAGATTTGAAGGAGAAAACAAAGGTTTTACAGACAAGCAAAAGCTAAGAGAATTCAGCTGTAACAAACTAGCTTTACAGCAAATGCTAAAGGAATTGCTTTAGACAGGAAACACGAGAGAATCGATATATAAACAAGACCCCTATATTGTTGTCTACAAGAGACTCTCAGGCCTAGAGACACACAAAGACTGCAAATAGAAATCAAAAAAAGTCAGGAGAACAAATACTTATATCAAATAAAATAGAATTTAAAATAAAGAACATTACAAGAGACAAGGAAGGACACTATATAATGATGAAAAGATCAATCCAAGAAGATATAACAACTATAAATATATATGCACTCAATATAGGAGTATCTTAATACCTAAGGCTAACAACTCTGAAAGGGGACATTGACAGTAACACAATAATAGAGGGAAACCCACTCACACCAAAGGACAAATCATTCAGACAGAAAGTGAATAAGGAAATACAAGTTTCAAATGATACATTGGACCAGTTCCAGTTCAGTTCAGTCGCTCAGTCGTGTCCGACTCTTCGCGACCCCATGAATCGCAGCACGTCAGGCCTCCCTGTCCATCACCAGCTCCCAGAGTTCATTCAGATTCACGTCCATCGAGCCAGTGATGCCATCCAGCCATCTCATCCTCTGTCGTCCCCTTTTTCTCCTGCCCCCAATCCCTCCCAGCATCAGAGTCTTTTCCAATGAGTCAGCTCTTTGTATGAGGTGGCCAAAGTACTGGAGTTTCAGCTTTAGCATCATTCCTTCCAAAGAAACCCCAGGGCTGATCTCCTTCAGAATGGACTGGTTGGATCTCCTTGCAGTCCAAGGGACTCCCAAGAGTCTTCAGCACCACAGTTCAAAAGCATCAATTTTTCAGCACTCAGCCTTCTTCACAGTCAAACTCTCATATCCATGCGTGACTACTGGAAAAACCATAGCCTTGACTAGACGGACCTTAGTCGGCAAAGTAATCTCTCTGTTTTTGAACATGCTATCTAGGTTGGTCATAACTTTCCTTCCAAGCAGTAAGCGTCTTTTAATTTCATGGCTGAAGTCACCATCTGCAGTGATTTTGGAGCCCCCAAAATAAAGTCTGACACTGTTTCCCCATCTATTTCCCATGAAGTTATGGGACCGGATGCCATGATCTTTGTTTCCTGAATGCTGAGTTTTAAGCCAACTTTTTCACTCTCCTCTTTCACTTTCATCAAGAGGCTTTTGAGTTCCTCTTCACTTTCTGCCATAAGGGTGGTGTCATCTGCATGTCTGAGGTTATTGATATTTCTCCCAGCAATCTTGATTCCAGCTTGTGTTTCTTCCAGTCCAGCATTTCTCATGATGTACTCTGCATATAAGTTAAATAAGCAGGGTGATAATACACCGCCTTGACATACTCCTTTTCCTATTTGGACCTAATTGACATCTACAGCACATTCCAACCCAAAACAGTAGATTTCACTTTTTTTCTCAAGTGCACAGGAACACTCTCCAGAATAGATCATATCTTGAGCCACAAATCAAGACTTGGTAAATTCAGAAAAATTGAAATCATTTCAAGGAACTTTTCTAACCACAAAAATATAAGATTAGATACCAGCTATAGGAAACAAACAATTAAAAGAAAACCCACAATCACGTGGACACTAAACAATATGCTTCTGAATAACCAAAAGATCAATGAAGAAATCAAAGAGAAAATAAAAAATACCTAGAAACAAATGAGAAAGAAAATATGATAACTCAAGACCTATGGGGTGCTGTAAAAGCAGCGCTAAGAGGGAAATATATAACAATACAAGCTTACCTCAAGAAACAAGAGAAACATCAAATAAACAACCTAACCCTACACCTAAAGCAACTAGAAAAAGAAGAACCAAAGACCCCGCAGTTAGTTGTTGTTCAGTTGCTAAGTTGTGTCTGACTATTTGCGACCCCATGGACTGCAGCACGCCAAGGCTTCCCTGTTCTTCACCATCTCCCAGAGTTTGCTTAGACTCATGTCAATTGAGTTGGTGATGCCATCAAATCACCTCATTCTCTGTCACCACCTTCTTCTCCCTCCCTCAATCTTTCCCAGCATCAGGGTCTTTTCCAATTAGTGGGCTCTTCACATCAGGTGGCCAAAATATTGGAATTTCACCTTCAGCATCACTCATTCCAATAAATACTCACAGTTGATTTCCTTTAGGATTGACTGGTTTGATCTCCTTGCTGTCTGTTCAAGGGACACTCAAGAGTCTTCTCCAGCACCACAGCTCAAAAGTATCAGTTCTTTGGTGCTCAGCCTGCTCTGTGATCTAACTCTTACATCCATACATGACTATTGGAAAAACCATAGCTTGGACTTCACGGATGTTTGTTGGCAAAGTGATATCTCTGTTCTTTAGTATGCTCTCTAGGTTTGTCAAAGCTTTTCTTCCAAGGAGCAAGCGTCTTTTAATTTCGTGGCTGTAGTCACCATCTGAAGTTATTTTGGAGCCCAAGAAAAGAAAATCTGCCACTGTTTCTCCATTTATTTGCCATGAAGTGATAGAACCAGATGTTGTGATCTTAATCTTTTGAATATTGAATTTCAAGCCTGCTTTTTCACTCTCATATTTCACTCTTGTCAAGAGGCTCTTTAGTTGCTCTTCACTTTTTGCTATTAGAGTGGTGTCATCTGCATATCTAAGGTTGTTGATATTTTGCCCAGCAATCTTGATTCCAGCTTGTGATTCATCCAGCCTAGCATTTTGCATGATGTACTCTGCATGTTAATTAAATAAGCAGGGTAACTATATACAGCCTTATTGTACTCCTTTCCCAATTTTGAAGCAGTCTATTGTTCCACGTCTGGTTCTAACTGTTGCTTTTTGACCTGCATACAGGTGTCTCAGGAGACAGGTAAGGTGGTCTGGTATTCCCATCTCTTTAAAAAATTTCCAGTTTGCTGTGATCCACACAAAGACTTTAGCATAGTCAATGAGGCAAAAGTAGATGTTTTAAAGATATTGTAAAGACCAGAGCAGATATAAATAAAAAGAAATGAAGGAGGCAATACCAATGATCAATGAAATTAAAAGCTGGTTCTTTCAGAAGATAAACAAAATCGACAAATCATTAGCTAGACTCATCAAGAAAACAAAAGAGAGAAGACGCAAATCAATAAAATTAAAAAGGAAAAAGGAAAAGTCACAAAAGACAACACAAGAATAGAATCATAAGAGACTACTACCTGCAACTTTATGCCAATATAATAGACAACCTCAAAGAAATGAACAAATTCTTACACTGAAACAGGAAGAAACAGAAAATATGAACAGTCTAATCACAAGCACAGAATCTGAAACTGTAATAAAGAATCAACAAACAAATGCTCAAGGCCAGATGGCTTCACAATTGAATTTTATGAAAAGTTTAGAGAAGAACTAACACCTATCCTGGTCAAACTCTTTCAGAAAATTTCAGAGGAAGAAAAAAAAATCCCAAACTACTTCTATGAGGCCACCATCACCCTGATACCAAAAGCAGACAAAGATGCCACAAAAAGAAAATTACAGACCAACATCAGTGATGCCAATACATGCAAAAATTCTCAATAAATTCTAGCAAACAGAAGCCAACATCACATTAAAAGATCATATATCATGATCAAGTAGGCTTTATCCCAGGGATGCAAGCATTCTTCACTATACACAAATCCATCAATGTGATTCACCACATTAACAAATTGAAAAATAAAACCATATGATGGTTTTTATAAAATAAAAACCAACACATGTAGAGAAAGCTTTGACAAAATCCAACGTCCATTTATGCTAAAAATTCTCCAGAAGGTAGGCATAGAGGAATATACCTCCACATATTGAAGACCACATATGACAAAACTACTGCAAACATTATTCTCAACAGTGAAAAATTGAAAGCATTTCTTCTAAGATCAGGAACAAGACAAAGGTGCCCACTCTCACCACTATTACTCAACATAGTTTTGGAAGTCCTAGTCTCAGCAATCAGGGAAGAAAAATAAAAGGAATCCAGATTGGAAAAGAAGTAAAACTCTCACTGTTTGCAGATGATATGATACTATACATAGAAAATGCTAAAGATGCCACCAGAAAATTACTAGCGCTAATCAATGAATATAGGAAAGTTGCAGCATATAAAATCAATACACAGAAATTCCTTGTGCCTATACACTAATTATGAAAAATTGGAAAGAGAAATTAAGGAAACATTTACCATTGCAATAAAAAGAATAAAATACCTACGAATAAACCTACCTAAAGAGATAAAAATAAACCTGTATGCAGAAGAGTATAAGACACTGATGAAGGAAATCAAAGACGACATAAACAGTTGAAGAGAGATACCATGTTTGTGGATTGGAAGAATCAATATTGTGAAAACGATTATGGTACCGAACGCAAGCTACAGGTTCAATACAAACTCTATTAAACTGCCAATGGTATTTTTCACAAAGCTACAACAAAAAATTTCACAATTTGTATGGAAACACAAAAGACCCCAAAGAGCCAAAGAAATCTTAAGAAAGAAAAACAGAGCTGAATGAATCAACTTTCATGACTTCAGACTATACTACAAAGCTACAGTCATCAAGACAGGATGATACTAGCATAAAAATAGAAATATTGACCAATGGAACAAGATAGAAAGCCCAGAGATAAACCCCTGCACCTATGGGCACCTTATCATCCACAAAGGAGCCAAGAATATGCAATAGAGAAAAGACTCTTTTCAATAAATGGTGCTTGGAAAAGTGGACAGCTACAGATAAAAGAATGAAATTAGAACACCTTCTAATACCATACACAAAAATAAATTCAAAATTGATTAAATTTTAAATGTAAGCTTTTTGAAATAATAAAGCTCTTAGAGGAAAACATAGTCAGTACACTCCTTGACATAAATCACAGCAAGATCCTCCATGATCCATCTCTTACAGTAATGGAAATAAAAACAAAAATAAACAAATGGGACTTAATGAAACTTACAAACTTTTGCACAGCAAAGGAAACTATAGAAAAGGTGAACAGACAACCTTCAGAATGGAAGAAAATTATAGGAAATGAAGCAATTGACAAAGGATTAATCTCCAAAATATACAACCAGCTCAATACCAGAAAAACAACCCAATCAACAATTGGGCTTCAAAAAATAAAAAAAAATGGGCAGAAGATCTAAGCAGATATTGTTCTAAGACATACAGACGACTAATAGACACATAAAAAAGATGCTCAATATCACTCTTTATTAGAAAAATGTGGATCAAAATACAATGAGGTGTCACTTCACACTGATCAAAATGGCCATCATCAAAAATCTAGAAATAATAAGTGCTGAAAAGGGTGTGGAGAAAAGGGAACCCTCTTGCACTGTTGATAGGAATGTAAATTGGTAGTCACTGTGGAGGATGGAATGGAGATTCCTTAAAAACTAGATATCAAACTACTATATGACCCAACAATCACACTATTGAACATATATGCTAAGGAAACCATAATCGAAAAACCACGTGTACCCCAATGCTCACTGCAGCATTATTTACAACAGCTAGATGTTCAAGCTGGTTTTACAAAAGGCAGAGGAACCAGAGATCAAATTGTCAACATCCATTGGATCATTGAAAAAGCAAGAGTTCCAGAAAAACAACTATTTCTGCTTTATTTACTATCCCAAAGCCTTTGACTGTGTGGATCACAATAAACTGTGAAAAATTCTGAAAGAGATAGGAATACCAGACCACCTGACCTGCCTCTTGAGAAACCTATGTGCAGGTCAGGAAGCAACAGTTAGAACTGGACATGGAACAACAGACTGGTTCCAAATAGGAAAAGGAGTATGTCAAGGCTGTATATTGTCACCCTGCTTATTTAACTTATATGCAGAGTACATCATGAGAAATGCCAGGCTGAATGAAGCACAAGCTGGAATCAAGATTGCTGGGAGAAATATCAATAACTTCAGATATGCAGATGACACCATCCTTATGGCAGAAAGTGAAGAGGAACTAAAAAGCCTCTTGATGAAAGTGAAAGTGGAGAGTGAAAAAGTTGGCTTAAAGCTCAACATTCAGAAAACAAAGATCATGGCCTCTGGTCTCATCACTTCATGGGAAATAGATGGGGAAACAGTGTCAGACTTTATTTTGGGGGTTCCAAAATCACTGCAGATGGTGACTGCAGCCATGAAATTAAAAGACGCTTACTCCTTGAAAGAAAAGTTATGACCAACCTAGATAGCATATTCAAAAGCAGAGACATTACTTTGCCAACAAAGGTCCATCTAGTCAAGGCTATGGTTTTTCCAGTGGTCATGTATGGATGCAAGAGTTGGACTGTGAAGAAAGCTGAGCACCGAAGAATTGATGCTTTTGAACTGTGGTGTTGAGAAGACTCTTGAGAGTCCCTTGGACTGCAAGGAGATCCAACCAGTCCATTCTGAAGGAAATCAGCCCTGGGATTTCTTTGGAAGGAATGATGCTAAAGCTAAAACTCCAGTACTTTGGCCAGCTCATGAGAAGAGTTGATTTATTGGAAAAGACTCTGATGCTGGGAGGGATTGGGGGCAGGAGGAAAAGGGGACGACAGAGGATGAGATGGCTGGATGGCATCGCCGACTTGATGGGCGTGAGTCTGAGTGAACTCCAGGAGATGGTGATGGACAGGGAGGCCTGGCGTGCTGCGATTGATAAAGTCTTAGAGAGTTGGATATGACTGAGCGACTGAACTGAACTGAACTGAACTGAGGACATGGAAGCAACCTAGATGTCCACCGACAGATGAATGGATAAAGAAGTTGTGATACATATATACAATGGAATAATAATCATAAAAGAGAACACACTTGAGTCAACTCTAATGAGGTGAATGAACCTATTGCCGATTATACAGAGTGAAGTAAGTCAGAACAAGAAAAATAAATATCATGTATTAACACATATATACAGATTCTAGAAAATGACACTAGTGAACCTATTTGCTGGGCAGCTATGGAGACACTGACATAGAAAACAGACTTTTGGTCAGGGAATGAGAGGATGGGACGAATTGAGAGAGTAGCACTTAGACATATACATTACCATATGTAAAATAGCCAGTGGGAATTTCCTGTATGACACAGGGAATCCATACCCAGTGCTTTGTGACAGCCTAGAGGGATGGGATTTGGCGGCAGGTGGGAGAGATGTTCAGGAGGGAGGGGACATATATATACCTATGGCTGATTCATGTTAACGTATGGCAAAAACCAACACAATATTGTAAAACAATTATCCTCCAATTAAAATAGCTAAACTTTATAAAAGATGATGCTCCACTAGGAGTTTTATAGTTTTAGAGGAGAACATAGGCAAAACATTCTCCGACATAAATCACAGCAGGATCCTCTATGATCCAACTCCCAGTATACTGGAAATAAAAGCAAAGATAAACAAATGGGATCTAATTAAAATTAAAAGCTTCTGCACAACAAAGGAAACTAT
This sequence comes from Nanger dama, assembly GCA_917880005.1. Classification (NCBI taxonomy): domain Eukaryota; kingdom Metazoa; phylum Chordata; class Mammalia; order Artiodactyla; family Bovidae; genus Nanger; species Nanger dama. Next base: position 420,579 of record CAKJTW010000056.1, read on the forward strand.
AAGCAAGGTGAAAAGACAGCCTTCTGAATGGGAGAAAACAATAGCAAATGAAACAACTGACAAACAACTAATCTCAAAGATATATAAGCAACTTATGCAGCTCAACTCCAGAAAAATAAATGATCCAATAAAAAAATGGGCCAAAGAACTAAATAGGCATTTCTCCAAAGAAGACATACGGATGGCTAACAAACACATGAAAAGATGTTCAACATCACTCATTATCAGAGAAATGCAAATCAAGACCACAATGAGGTACCATTTCACACCAGTCAGAATGGCTGCGATCCAAAAGTCTACAAGCAATAAATGCTGGAGAGGATGTGGAGAAAAGGGAACCCTCTTACACTGCTGGTGGGAATGCAAACTAGTACAGCCATTATGGAAAACAGTGTGGAGATTCCTTAAAAAATTGCAAATAGAATTGCCTTATGACCCAGCAATCCCACTGCTGGGCATACACACCGAGGAAACCAGAATTGAAAGAGACACATGTACCCCAATGTTCATTGCAGCACTGTTTATAATAGCCAGGACATGGAAGCAACCTAGATGTCCATCAGCAGATGAATGGATAAGAAAGCAGTGGTACATATACACAATGGAATACTACTCAGCCCTTAAAAAGAATAAATTTGACTCAGTTCTAATGAGATGGATGAAATTGGAACCGATTATACAGAGTGAAGTAAGCCAGAAAGAAAAACACCAATACAGTATACTGACACATATATATGGAATTTAGAAGACAGTAATGATGACCCTATATGTGAGACAACAAAGAGACACAGAGGTATAGAGTGGACTTTTGGACTCTGAGGGAGAGGGAAAGGGTGGGATGGTTTGGGAGAATGGCAATGAAACATGTATATTTTCTTGTAAGAAACGAAGCGCCAATCTATGTTCAATGTACGATGCAGGATGCATGGGGCTGATGCACAGGATGATTCAAGTAGAGGATGTGGGGTGGGAGGTGGGAGGGGGCTTCGGCATTGGGAGATTGTGTTCACCTATGGCTGATTCGTGTCAATGTATGGCAAAACAAATACAGTATTGTAATTAAAAAATAAATAAATTTAAAAAAAAAAAAAAGATGATGCTCCAGAAGAAAAGAGCCTAGGGAAGGAAAATAAGTTCATGTAAAACAAAGGAGAGGGGAATTTTCAAAAGAAATATATTGTCAAAAGTTCCAAATATCATGTAGAAGTAATGTAAATATAAATTAAATATGCATAAAAATTGATATGTATACAAAATGAAGCCAAAAATTATATATTGTATTTTCTTATAAATAAAGTCTACTAGTAATAAAATATTATCAACTATGCAAGAGCAATTACTATTATCCATATTCTACAAAGTAAAACAGTGAGACACCTTAAAGATGCAGCAACATAGCTATGGTCCCATGGTAAGCATAACAAAGAGGAATTCAAAGCAACTTATGTTCAAAAGCTTAGGATATACTCTTCTACCTCCATATAGTCCAGACCACAAAAAGGCTTGCTATAATTGTATATATAAACAATACATTTAAGACCCCTCATCCTGGCACCCCTGGTCTTCCAAGAAAAGGCTTACACAGTTTACCTTTGCAGTGTCATCTCCCAATATGACTTCCCCTTTCATTTTCCCTTTTCTTCCATATATCACAGGTAGTTCATGTGCCACGGGATTGGTTCCTTCCCATTATTGCATAAAAAGTATTCTACTTGAAATAGAAGCCGTCTGCATGTCAGGTTCTCATTGTTGATAACATTTTCCTATATCTGGTATTAAAAACTGAAACTTACATATTTAGCATAGTAAATTTATAGACAAATCCAAACACTCCACCAGCTTCATGTATTCACTTACAGCTCTGTTCCTTAGCTAGTAGCAGGTTGTTTTTTAGCTTTCTTTATTTTTTTCAGTTTTATTTATTTATCAATTTATTATTAAAACATTTTTAATATAAATTTATTTATTTTAATTGTAGGCTAATTACTTTATAATATTGTGTTGGTTTTGCCATACAGTTTTAACATAGCTTAGATTGAGGAGACAGGTAGTCAGAGGTAAGAATGTTTGTGTTTACATGCTGTCAGCAAAAGTTATCTACTTCTCTCAGCAAGGTAGTTAGGGTCACCTAGCCATCACTCTGAGCCTGTAAGCTAGTTGGATTCTTTGAACCCACCTCTGCCCCATTCGACAAACTTGGAGGGGGAATGAGCAGTATCATACAGTCAGTTTCCCACTTTGTTGGCTACCCACAGCACAGTAACAGGATTATCAGTTTCTTCATAGGGTTCCAGGATACTAAACTCCTGAGTTATGTAGGAATAAAGCCTCTGTGTTGCTTGCTCTTGCTTTCTAGGAATTAAGAAAAATCTGTAAATAAGGGGGTTGGGTTGGTATGATAAATACCCATTTGAACATAAGAGAAGGAAAATTTTAGCTTCAAAGAAAACATTTACGTGATTCAATTAATCCCTCCCCTTCAACTATATAACTAATCATAATTTGCTGAAAAACATGCTGCAATGATTTAGTGAAGATTAGATAGAGTTCAGAATGGACCTGGGAAATAATTAGGAGGTAGAATTTCATGCTGTCAGTATTTCTAGCATTCTGCCTCAATAAATAGTGACTAACACATCTCAGAAGCTATTCTATTTACTATTATTAATAATCACTAACAATAATTCATTTGGTACATACAATTGACACATAAGATCCAAACAACTTCCAAACTTAAGTAAAATTGTGCACCATATACATGCATCCCCTCTCACCAAATTAATACATAGTTTCCCTAGCTCAATAGCTTCTTTTTAAAAATATATTTAAACAAACTTCTTTGTTAACTTCTTAAAACAGATATTTATCAAGTTATTTAGAATCTTTAATCTTCACTGTGTTTAATATTTCATATTCTTTTGACAAGTAATGAGTTAAGATATCATATCCTTTATAAAGATGGCAAATTAAGCTAGCTTTCTCTTCATTCAAGAAACTGATCAGCTAAACATTAAATAGGGCAATATGACACTAAGAGGAGAAGAGGAAGGCTAAAGATCAGAGTCAGGGCTATAAGAGACAGAACAAGTCTCAGGAGGACAAGAAATAGATTAAGAAAAGTTGAGAGTAAAAGAAAATCAAAAGAAAGAAGATAATATTAGAGAAAGATATCTAAAGGCAAAGATTCAAGAAAAGCCTATCATTATTTCCTTACTTTTTCCAGAACACACAGAGTTTAACTGCTTGTCCAAGGTCATAAAAGAGGCAAAACTAGGACCAGAGGCCAAGTATTTTAAGGTAAGTATTCTGACTCCAAGTGCATCACAACTGTAGCTTTCTCTCCTAGTGTGGCTGATCTCTGGAAGCTGAGTTAGGAAAACCTATTCTAACGAACAGATCACAAGTCTAAGAGTAACACTGTTTTTCAACTCCCAGAGAATACTGGTCTACCTATTTATGTTCTTTATACTTTAGTTCCTCCTACTGTCAAACAGCAATCATAACAACAGGCCCAAAATTCTCATGGAGGATGTGAGGCTAAAGAATAGAAGTGAGAAAGCACTTAGAAAAGAATTATTTCATTCCATTGAGATTCTTTAAGGAGCTGCAATAGAGACAAAAAGCAAACAATTCAGTCTCCACATTACTTGCATTAAATTCAAAATTTAAACAAAACAGAAAGCAAAATGAAAGGTAGATGGCTAAGATAACATGCAGAAAAAAACTCATACTGTAAATAGCTGTTCCAAAGTCCCTCCTTGAGACAAAGCACTTTTTAACCAAGTGCTGTCCAAAGATGGCACCAGAGACTAGAGAAACTCTATGCATTTTAAAGGCCAGTCCAGGTTCGATGCAGGATACAGGATGCTTGGGGCTGGTGCACTGGGATGACCCAAAGGGATGATATTGGGAGGGGAGGTGGGAGGGGGGTTCAGGATGGGGAACCTGTGGTGGATTCATGTTGATGTATGGCAAAACCAATACAATATTGTAATTAGCCTCCAATTAAAATAAATAAATTTATATTTAAAAAATAAAGGCAAGTTCTGTAAACGTTGACAATGGGTGAGACTGAACCAGTATTCTATTCAAGACAATAGATTCTTGAGAAAGCATCTAGGTAAGAATATGTACATACATGAATATAAACACATATACATTTTTCTTTCACATAGCTAGTAGCTACATCAGAATTAGAAGCTATATCAGAACTGGAATTATTATAATCACAGCATTTCAGAGCTTAACAGTACCTTAGCATTGGTTGTGAACACTGCTACTTAGAATCAGAATTTCTGAGTTGATTTGTTATAAGAGAGATTTATTGTCATCCCTGTAGCACATCTCAACAAGATGGACAATGGGCTGCCCATTCTTACTCCAAGGAAATGGTGCTGCCAGGATATTGACATATTATTGTATTTAATTATCACAACCAGTTGTCAAGGCAGAAATTATTGTCCTATTTTGAAGGTAGGAAAAAGCTGAGCTCAGCAAGTTTAATTGGCATACCCAAAGGGAAAAGCCAAGAACCAACCATTAATCAGTCAGATCCCTTCATTTTACAGATAAGTATACATTTCAACTTTGTACTTTGTATCTTGCATGATTGCACATGAACAGTAGCTCTGGGAACAACTCTAAAAGGCATATAGTCATCTTTCTGGTGTTAAGTCTACATTCACAGTACTGTTGAGGAATCCGAAGTGTTATAGAGGCTCACAGTGGTATACGGATCCAGGCTTAAATATTCTGAAACACTTATTCTACTTCAATACTCAGCCATGTGCCAGGTCTCATGTTATTTAGTGTGTGGGAGTTCACTTCAGTTCAGTCGCTGAGTTGTGTCTGACTCTTTGCAGCCGCATAGATGGCAGCACGCCAGTTTTCTCTGTCCATCACCAACTCCCAGAGCTTACTCAAACACATGTCCATCAAGTCGGAGATACCATCCAACCATCTTATTCTCTGTCGTCCCCTTCTTTTTTGCCTTCAATCTTTCCCAGCATCAGGGTCTTTTCAAATGAGTAAGTTTTTTTGCATCAGGTGGCCAAAGTATTGGAGTTTCAGCTTCATTATCAGTCCTTCAAATGAATACTCAGTACTGGTTTCCTTTAGGCTGGACTGGTTGGATCTCCTTGCAGTCCAAGGGGCTCTCAAGCATCTTCTCCAACACCACAGTTCAAAAGCATCAATTCTTAAGCACTCAACTTTCTTTATAGTCCAATTCTCACATCCATACATGACTACTGGAAAAACCATAGCTTTGACTGGATGGACCTTTGTTGGCAAAGTAATGTCTCTGCTTTTTAATATGCTGCCTAGGTTGGTCATAGCTTTTCTTCCAAGAAGCAAACGTCTTTTAATTTCATGGCTGCAATCATCATCTACAGTGATTTTGAGGCCCCCAAAAATGAAGTCTGTCACTGTTTCCATTCTTTCGCCAAGTATTTGCCATGAATTGATGGGACCAGATGCCATAATCTTAGTTTTCTGAATGTTGAGTTTTAAGCCAACCTTTTCACTCTCCTCTTTCACTTTCATCAAGAGTCTTTTTAGTTCTTTGCTTTCTATCATAAGGGTGGTATCATCTGCATATCTGAGGTTATTGATATTTCTCCCAGCAATCTTGATTCCAGCTTGTGCTTCTTCCAGCCTGACATTTCCCATGATGTACTCTGCATATAAGTTAAATAAGCAGGGTGGCAATATACAGCCTTGATGTACTCCTTTCCCGACTTGGAACCAGTCTTTTGTTCCATGTCAAGTTCCAACTGTTGCTTCTTGACTTGCATACAGATTTCTCAGGAAGCAGGTAAGGTGGTATGGTATTCCCATCTCTTCCAGAATTGTCCATAGTTTGTTGTGATCCACACAGTCAAAGGCTTTGGCATAGTCAATAAAGCAGAAATAGATGTTTTTCTGGAACTCTCTTGCTTTTTCAATGATCCAAGGGATGTTGACAATTTGATCTCTGCTTCCTCTGCCTTTTCTAAATGCAGCTTAAACATCTGGAATTTCATAGTTCATGTATTGTTGAAGCCTGGCTTGGAGAATTTTGAGCATTACTTTACTAGCGTGTGAGATGAGTGCAAATGTGTGGTACTTTGAGCATTCTTTAGCATTACCTTTCTTTGGGATTGGAATGAAAACGGACCTTTTCCAGTCCTGTGGCCACTGCTGAGTTTTCCAAATTTGCTGGCATATTGAGTGCAGCACTTTCACAGCATCATCTTTCAGGATTTGAAATAGCTCAGCTGGTATTCCATCACCTCCACTAGCTTTGTTCGTAGTGATGCTTCCTAAGGCCCACTTGACTTCGAATTCCAGGATGTCTGGCTCTAGGTGAGTGATCACACAATTGTGGTTATCTGGGTCACAAAGTTGTTTTGTTTTTTTTTCGCATAGTTGTTCTGTGTATTGCCACCTCTTCTTAATGTCTTCTGTTCTGTTAAGTCTACACTGTTTCTGTCCTTTATTGTGCCCATTTTTGCATGAAACATTCCCTTGGTGTCTCTAATTTTCTTGAAGAGATCTCTAGTCTTTCCCATTCTATTGTTTCCCTCTATTTCTTTGCATTGATCACTTAGGAAGGCTTTCTTATCTCTCCTTGCTATTCTTTGGAACTCTGCATTTAATTGATGTATCTTTCCTTTTCTCTTTTGCCTTTTGCTTCTCTTCTTCTCTCATCTATTTGTAAGGCCTTCTCAGACAACCATTTTGCCTTTTGCATTTCTTTTTCTGGGGATGGTCTTGATCACTGGTTGCTGTACAATGTCATGAACCTCTAACCATAGTTCTTCAGGCACACTGTCTATCAGATCTAATCCCTTGAATCTGTCACTTCCACTGTATAATCGTAAGGGATTGGATTTAGGTTATGCCCTAATGATCTAGTGGTTTTCTCTACTTTCTTCAATTTCAGTCTGAATTTGGCAATAAGTTCATGATCTGAGCCACAGTCAGCTCCTAGTCTTGTTTTTGCTGACTGTTTAGAGCTTCTCCATCGATGGCTGCAAAGAATATAATCAGTCCGATTTCGGTATTGACCATCTGGTGATGTCCATGTATAGTCTTCTCTTCTATTGTTAGATGAGGGTGTTTTCTATGACCAGTGCTTGCTCTTGGCAAAACTGTGTTAGCCTTTGCCTGCTTCATTTTGTACTCCAAGGCAAAGTTTCCCTGGTACTCCAGGTATTTGACTTCCTGCTTTTGCATTTCAGTCCCCTATAATGAAAAGGACATCTTTTTTGGGTGTTAGTTCTAGAAGAGCTTGTAGGTCTTCATAGAACTGTATAACTCCAGCTTTTTCAGCATTACTGGTTGGGGCATAGACTTAGATTACTGTGATATTGAATTATTTGCCTTGGAAACGAAAAGAGATCATTCTGTCTTTTTTGAGACACCCAAGTACTGCATTTCGGACTCTTGTTGACAGTGAGGGCTACTCCATTTCTTCTAAGGGATTCTTGTCCACAGTAGTAGATATAATGGTCATCTCAGTTAAATACACCCATTCCAGTCCATTTTAGTTCAAATGATTCCTAAAATGTCGATGTTCATACTTGCCATTTGCTGTTTGGCCACTTCAAATTTATCTTGATTCATGGACCTAACATTCCAGGTTCCTATGCAATATTGTTCTTTACAGAATTGGACTTTACATCCATCACCAGTTACATCCACAACTGGGTATTGTTTTTGCTTTGGCTTTGTTTCTTGATTCTTCTGGAGTTATTTCTCCAGTGTTTTACTACAGCATATTGGGCATCTACTGACCTGGGGAGTTCATCTTTCAGTGTCTTATCTTTTTGCCTTTTAATACTGTTCGTAGGGTTCTCAAGGCAAGAATACTGAAGTGGTTTGCCATTCCCTTCTCCAGTGGACCAAGTTTTGTCAGAACTATCCACCATGACCTATCTGTCTTGGGTGGCCCTACACAGCATAGCTCATAGTTTCATTGAATTAAACAAGACTGTGGTCCATGTGATCAATTTGATTAGTTTTCTGTGATTGTGGTTTTCATTCTGTCTGCCCTCTGATGGATAAGGATAAGAGTGGGTGGGAGTGGGAGCAGACAAAAGAGAAGCATAGTCCCTGTCCCTGGGGAGCCTCTAGTTTATCTAGGAAAGCTGTGTCTGATGTATGTGAAACAAACAATTTGACAATAATACAAGGTATACTGTCTAACTGACACAAAGCCAACATTACATGACTGAATATATAATTGGCATGAGACAATTACAGAACAATTAAGACTAAATATATGATTCAGTTCAGTTCAGTTCAGTCACTCAGACATGTCCGACTCTTTGCGACCCCATGAATCACAACATGTGAGGCCTCCCTGTCCATCACGAACTCCCGGAGTTCACTCAAACTCATGTCCATCGAGTGGGTGATGCCATCCAGCCATCTCATCCTCTGTTGCCCCCTTTTCCTCCTGCCCCCAATCCCTCCCAGCATCAGAGTCTTTTCCAATGAGTCAACTCTTCGCATGAGGTGGCCAAAGTACTGGAGTTGCAGCTTTAGCATCATTCCTTCCAAAGAACACCCAGGGCTGATCTCCTTTAGAATGGACTGGTTGGATCTCCTTGCAGTCCCCTTCCTGCTTTTAACTCTATGTTGGTTCATAAGTGACACCTCATACATTTTTGTGTTGTTATGGAACCTCGGAAAACTTTCTATTTGCTTTAATTTCTAGATAAAGTGGGCTGAGCTCTGGGGCTGGTTTGGCAATGTTCCAGTTCCTACTGTTAGAGGTCCCTAGAGGGCACAGAATCTTTACATCAATGCTATGAATTGTGTCAATTTAAATCACTAATCAGGAAGAATCAGTTTAACCAATATTTCTATAAAGAATGCATACTTCTTTAATCTTTATACATATTTCTTTACAATTCTGATGCAGGATTTATTTTTAGAAGATATGTAGGTATACAATTAAAGCAGTGATTTATATGTTACAGTTTTAAGATTAATTTTCAGCTTCATCATGAAACTGAATGATGAACTTTATGCATCAAAGGTTAACTGAAATAAATTCTTACATGATCATTTGGAAATATCTGGAATTAAGGCCACTATCAGGAAGCAACACAGAATTGGACATGGAACAACAGACTGGTTTCAAATAGGAAAAGGAGTACATCAAGGCTGTATATTGTCACTCCGCTTATTTAACTTATATGTAGAGTACATCATGAGAAATGCTGGGCTGGAAGAAGCACAAGCTGGAATCAAGATTGCCAGGAGAAATATCAATAACCTCAGATGTGCAGATGACACTATCCTTATGGCAGAAAGTGAAGAAGAACTAAAGAGCCTCCTGATGAAAGTGAAAGAGAGAGTGAAAAAGTTGGTTTAAAGCTCAACATTCAGAAAACTAAAATCATGGCATCCAGTCCCATCACTTCATAGCAAATAGATGGGGAAACAGTGGAAAGAGTGGCTGACTTTATTTTGGGGGCTCCAAAATGACTGTATATGGTGACTGCAGCCATGAAATTAACACTTACTCCTTGGAAGGAAGGAGTTATGACCAACCTAGATAGCATATTAAAAGGCAGAGACGTTACTTTGCCAACAAAGGTCTGTCTAGTTAAGGCTATGGTTTTTCCAGTAGTCATGTATGGATGTGAGAATTGGACTATAAAGAAAGCTGAGCGCCAAAGAATTGATGCTTTTGAACTGCGGTGTTGGAGAAGACCTTTGAGAGTCCCTTGAACTGCAAGGAGATCCAACAAGTCCATCATAAAGGAGATCAGTCCTGGGTGTTCATTGGAAGGACTGATGTTGAAACTGAAACTCCAACACTTTGGCCACCTGATGCAAAGAGCTGACTCATTGGACCCTGAAGCTTGGAAAGATTGAGGGCAGGAGGACAGGGGATGACAGAGGATGAGATGGTTGGATGGCATCACCGACTCAATGGACAAGGGTTTAGGTGGACTCTGGGTGTTGGTGATGGACAGGGGGAGGCCTTGCGTGCTGCGGCTCATGGGGTCGCAAAGAGTCAGACACGACTGAGCGACTGAACTGAACTGAAGGCCACTATATTATTAGTGTCAAAGGCATGATCCTCTCAGGGTTTCAAATCTGAGTGACTTGGTGTCATTCCTATGCCCTAAAATCTATCAGAGTCACCAAGTCTAATCTCTATCATGCTTTATCAGTGCTAATAGTGCCCAATAGTCAGACCTTGTTTCCTCAAAGTTGGGTTAAGTCAAGAGCTTTCTAGATGCCCTCTTTGCCTTGAAATCATTTTCTACACTGCTAGCAAAACATTCTCTTAAAAAATATCCCTTTGCACATGTCCTCGTCTCCCCACTCAAAACCATCAGTGGTTCCCCAATTCTCACAGCGACTTTAGCTTGGTATTAAGGAGCTTTATGATCTGAACCTTGTGCATTTCAATATCCTCAACCACTACACCCTAATATGAAATTCTTGCCCCCAAAGCAATCGTCACACTTACTACCTCCCCCATGTGACAGTATTTCCATTTCTGTCTCAGCACCTTAACACTATTCATTGACAATACAGAGAATTCCATTCTTTCCCTTGAGTTCCAGATGTCCCTTCACTATCATGTTCAAGTCTTGTGTGTGCTTGCTGAGTCACTTCAGTTGTGCCTGACTCTTTGTGACCCTACAGACTGTAGCCCACCAGGCTCCTCTGTCCATAGGATTTTCCAGGCAAGAATACTGGAGTGGGTTGCCATGCCCTCCTCTATGGAATCTTCCCGACCCAGGAATTGAACCTGCATCTCTTACATCTCCTGCATTGGCAAGCAGGATCTTTACCACTAACGCCACCCAGGAAGCCCATCATGTTGAAGTCTATATTTTTTCAAAAGTTTTCTTCAATACTTTAGCTCACAATTACATTTTCCTTACTTTTAAAATTTATCTATTTAAAACTTTTCCCCAGATTTATTGAGACAAAACTGATATATAACATTGTGAAAATTTAAGGTGTTCAGTGTGTTGATTTAATTCACTTATTTATAATATATTTTGAAATGATTACCATAGTAGCATTAGTTAACACTTCGAAACCTCACATAACTTCCATTCATTTTTTAGTTTCTTTAATTATGAAAGTATGATAACACATTTATAGGAGACTTGAAACATACAGAAGAAAGTTACATATAGTTCTACTACATATTACAGTTATTTTTAAGTAGATAAATTAAGATTTTTAGTTGTAGGTTCAATATCAAGCTCTCAAAAATGAATAGTATGAATAGACAGAAAAGTAGACAGATATAGTAGACATGAAAAGCACTAAGAACCAATTCAATATAATTAAGAATTATACATTTTTCACAAAACAGCAGGGTACAAATTCTATTTCAGTTCCCATAGACTATAAACCAGGAGACACTGGAACATATCTTGGGACATAAAACAAGGTGCAGAAAATTTCATGGTCTAAAGACATTGAAATAATAGAGTCTATTCTCTTATCACTGTGGAATTATGTCATGAATCAGCATCAAAATATTTGAAAACAACCCATATATTTTCAAGTGCAATGTAACATTTGCCAAGAGAGATATTTGACTTAGCCATTGAAACCCTCAATAAAATTAAAAGACTGAAAAAACACAGAGGGTGACTGCAGAGAAGAAAGCACATTAATGAGAAATTAATATCAAGGATACATTTAAAAATCCATGTGTTTGGTAATTAAAATGATGGGTGTACTAAGAAGCCATAACAAGGAAAATTAGAAAATATTTGTAACAATAAAATGAAAAGAAAATTTATCAGTTTGTTGCACGCAGCTGAAGCTGCTCAATGCAACTAAACACAATGTGGAATGTATCATTTGTTAATTTCCTATTTATTTACAACAGTTCAGCTCAGCCACTAAGATGTCCAACTCTTTGTGAACCCATGGACTGCAGCACGCCAGGCTTCCCTGTCCATCACCAACTGCCAGAGCTTGCTCAAACTCATGTCCACTGAGTCGGTGATGCCATCCAACCATCTTATACTCTGTTGTCCACTTCTTCTCCCGCCTTCAATCTTTCCCAGCATCAAGGTCTTTTCCAGTGAGTCAGCTCTTCACATCAGGTGGCCAAAGTATTGGAGCTTCAGTCTCAGTCTCAGTCCTTCCAATGAATATTCAGGACTGATTTCCTTTAGGATAGACTGGTTGGATCTCCTTGCAGTCCAAGGGACTCTCAAGAGTCTTCTCCAACACCACAGTTCAAAAAGCATCAATTATTTGGCATTCAGCTTTCTTTATGGTCCAACTCTCATATCCATACATGACTACTGGAAAAGCCATAGCTTTGACTAGACAGACGTTTGTCAGAAAAGGAATGTCTCTGCTTTTTAATATGCTGTCTAGGTTGGTCATAGCTTTTCTTCCAAGGAGCAAGCGTCTTTTAATTTCACACCTGCAGTCACCATCTGCAGTGATTTTGAGCCCAAGAAAATAAAGTCTGTCACTGTTTCCATTGTTTCTCCATCTATTTGCCATGGAGTGATGGGACCAGACTTCTCAGGTGGCTCAGACGGTAAAGCGTCTGTCTACAATGTGGGAGACCTGAGTTCGATCCCTGGGTTGGGAAGATCCTCTGGAGAAGGAAATGGCAATCCACTCCAGGACTATTGCCTGGAAAATCCCATGGACAGAGGAGCCTGGTAGGCTTATAGCCCATGGGGTCGCAAAGAGTGGGACCAGATGCCATGATCTAAGTTTTTCAAATGTTGAGCTTTAAGTCAACATTCCCCCTCTCCTCTTTCACTTTCATCAAGAGGTTCTTCAATTACTCTTTGCTTTCTGTCATAAGGGTGGTGTCATCTGCATATCTGAGGTTATTGATATTTCTCCTGGCAATCTTAATTCCAGCTTCTACTTCAATCCAGCCTGGCATTTCTCATGATGTACTCTGCATATAAGTTAAATAAGCAAGGTAACAATATTCCTTGACATATTCCTTTTCCTATTTGGAACCAGTCTGTCAGTCCATCAGAGAAGGCAATGGCACCCCCACTCCAGTACTCTTGTCTGGAAAATCCCATGGACAGAGGAGACTGGTGGGGCTGCAGTCCATGGGGTCACGAAGAGTCATACATGACTGAGTGTCTTCACTTTCACTTTTCACTTTCATACATTGGAGAAGGAAATGGCAACCCACTCCAGTGTTCTTGCCTAGAGAATCCCAGGGGCAGAGCCTGGTAGGCTGCCGTCTATGGGGTCGCACAGAGTCGGACCTGACTGAAGTGACTTAGCAGCAGCAGCAGCTGTCATTCCATGTCCAGTTCTAACTATTGCTTCCTGTCCTGCATACTGGTTTCTCAAGAGGCAGGTCAGGTGGTCTGGTATTCCCATCTCTTTCAGATTCGTCCACAGTATTGTGATCCACACAGTCAAAGGCGTTGGCATAGTCAATAAAGCAGAAATAGATGTTTTTCTGGAACTCTTTTGCTTTTTCCATGATCCAGCGGATGTTGGCAATTTGATCTCTGGTTCCTCTGCCTTTTCTAACACCAGTTTGAACATCTGGAAGTTCACAGTTCAGTTATTGCTGAAGCCTGGCTTGGAGAATTTTGAGCATTACTTTACTAGTGTGTGAGATGAGTGCAATTGTGCAGTAGTTTGAGCATTCCTTGGCATTGCCTTTCTTTGACATTGGAATGAAAACGGACCTTTTCCAGTCCTGTGGCCACTGCTGAGTTTTCCAAATTTGCTGGCATATTGAGTGCAGCACTTTCACAGCATCATCTTTCAGGATGTGAAATAGCTCAACTGGAATTCCATCACCTCCACTAGCTGTGTTCATAGTGATGCTTCCTAAGGTCCACTTGACTTCACATTCCAGGATGTCTGGCTCTAGGTGAGTGATCACATTATCATGATTATCTAGGTCGTGAGGATCTTTTTTGTACAGTTCTTCTGTGTATTCTCGCCACCTCTTCTTAATATCTTCTGCTTCCGTTAGGTCCCTACCATTTCTGTCTTTCATTGAGCCCATTTTTGCATGAAATATTCCCTTGGTGTCTCAAATTTTCTTGAAGAGATCTCTAGTCTTTCCTATTCTATTCTTTTCCTCTATTTCTTTGCACTGACCACTGAGGAAGGCTTTCTTATCTCTCCTTATATGATACTGTATATACTATATACATATGTATACAAAAACTTTTCTACTAGATAAACACTTGAGAAAGAACCACCACAAAAAAAGATGGAGAAATTGGAAAACATAGAGTAAATTAGATGGGAGCACCAAATATGAAATAGAAAAGCTGAAACAAACTAGATAAATGTAAAGGATATCATAGAGTGCAGTTGTTTTTATACATGGCTGCTCATTAGAATCACATCTGCAGCTTTGGAGAAAAACAATACCTAGGTATTTTTATTTTTCAAAAAAATTCCAAGAAAATTCCAATGCACATCTGGATTTTGAAAAGTGATTACAAGTTTTTCTATAAAATGGTAGTTTTAGTGTTATAGAATTCTATTATCTTCTGTTGACCAATCATAATACAACAGTATTAAGCAAGTAATAGGTACATAATCAGAGTAGTAAAAGATGTTTATCAGTTTTCACAATCAATATCCAGACAGAAAGTAAAAGATAATTACAATTGCAAGCCATAATGGAAACATGTTTAACCCAACAGTATAAAGTAATTTTTATTTTGGAGATCCAACTAGCCCATCCTAAAGGAAATCAGTTCTGAGTATTCATTGGAAGGACTGATGCTGAAGCTGAAACTCCAATACTTTGACCACCTGATGTGAAGAACTGATTCATTGGAAAAGACCCTGATGCTGGGAAAGATTGAAGGCAGGAGAAGTGGACAACAGAGGATGAGATGGTTGGATGGCATCATCAACTCAATGGACATGAGTTTGAGCAATCTTCAGGAGTTGGTGATGGACAGGGAAGTCTTGTGCTGCAGCCCATGGGGTCACAAAGAGTTGGACACAACTGAGAAACTGAACTGAACTGATAAAGTAAAGTAAAGTGAAGTCGCTCAGTCGTGTCCGACTCTTTGCGACCCCGTGGACTGTAGCCTACCAGGCTTCTCTGTCCATGGGATTCTCTAGGCAAGAATACTGGAGTGGGTTACCATTTCCTTCTCCAGGGGATCTTCCTGACCCAGGGATCAAACCCAGGTCTCCCGCATTGGAGGCAGATGCTTTAACCTCTGAGCCACCAGGGAAGCCCCTGATAAAGTAATTACATACAATTCTGGGGGTTAAGTAGAGTGATATAGTAAATGGACGTGCATACATATAGATACTGTCATTCACTCAGTCAGTTTATGTCTCTCGGTTGGTGCATTTAATCCATTACAATTAAGGAAATTATTCATATATATCAGATGGTAAAGAATTGGTCACAATGCAGGAGACAGGTGTTTGATCGCTGGGTCGGGAAGATCCCCTGCAGAAGGAAACGGCAACCCACTCCAGTATTCTTGCCTGAGGCATGGACAGAGGAGCCAGGCAGGCTACAGTCCATGGGATCACAAAGAGTTGGACACAGCTGAGCAACTAACACTTTGGGCTTCCCTGGTGGCTCAGACAGTAAAGAATTTGCCTGCAATGCAGCAGACCCGAGATCAATCCCTGGGTCAAGAAGATCCCCTGGAGAAGATAATGGCAACCCACTCCAGTATTCTTGCCTGGAGAATTCCATGGACAGAGGAGCCAGGCAGGCTACATGAGGTCGCAAAGAGTCGGACATGACTGAGGGACTAACACTTGAACCATTATGATCCTATTACCATTTTCTTCATTGTTTTGGATCTGTTTTGGTTAGATCTTTTCCTTCTCTTGTGTTTCCTGCCTAGAGAAGTTCCTTGAATATCTGTTGTAAAGCTGGTTTGGTGGTGCTGAATTCTCAACTTTTGCTTGTCTGAAAAGCTTTTGATTTCTCTGTCAAATCTGAAGGAGAGTCTTCCTGGGTAGAGT
Source organism: Nanger dama (assembly GCA_917880005.1). Taxonomy (NCBI): domain Eukaryota; kingdom Metazoa; phylum Chordata; class Mammalia; order Artiodactyla; family Bovidae; genus Nanger; species Nanger dama. Next base: position 436,527 of record CAKJTW010000056.1, read on the forward strand.
ATTCTTGATTGTAGGTTCTTCCCTTTCATCACTTTAAATGTGTCATGCCATTCCCCTTCTGGCTTGTAGTTTCTGTGAGAAATCAGCTGATAATCTTATGGGAGTTGCCTTGTAAATTATTTGTCATTTTTCCCTTGCTGCTATTAATATTTTATCTCTGTCTTTAAATTTTGTCAGTTTGATTACTATGTGTCTCAGTGTGTTCCTCCTTGGGTTTATCCTACCTGGGACTCTTTGTGCTTCCTGGACTTGGTTGACTATCTCCTTTCCCATGTTAGGCACGTTTTCACATATTATCTCTTCAAATATTTTCTAGGGTCCTTTCTTGTCCTTCTGGGACTCCTATAATGTGACTATTGGTGTGTTTAATGTTGTCCCAGAGTTCTCTTAAGTTGTCTTAATTTTTTTTCATTCTTTTTACTATATTGTGCTTTGTGGCAGTGATTTCCAACATTCTGTTTTCCAGGTCAGTTATCCATTCTTCTGCCTAGGTTATTTTGCTATTGATTCCTTATAGTATATTGTTCATTGCTGTTTGTTCTTTAGTTCTTCTAGGTCTTTGGTAAACATTTCTTGCATTTTCTCCATTCTTCTTCCAAGATCCTAGATCATATTCACTATGATTATTTGAATTCTTTTTCTGAAAGGTTGCCTATCTTCACTTCATTTAGTTGTTTTTCTGGTGTTTTATCTTGTCCCTTTATCTGGGAAATAATCCTCTGCTTTTTTATTTTTATTAACTTTCTGTAATGTGGTTTTTGTTCTGGCCCCTGTGAGACTGTAGTTCATCTTGCTTCCCTCTGTCTGCCCTCTTGTGGGTAAGCTTTCTGATGGGAGGAACTGGCAGTGGGAAAAACTGGGGGCCATGCTCAGTAAAACTTTAATCCAATTCTCTGCTGATGGGTGTGGTTGTGCTCCCTCCCTGTTAGTTTGTTGGGCTGAAACAACCCAGCCCTGGAGTCTACAGGCTCTATGGTAGAGTTAATGATGACCTCCAAGAGGGTTTACACCAGGGGGACCTTCCAGGACTGCTGCTGTCAGGGGTCCCCATACCCATACCCATGGTGAGCCACTGCTGATCCATGCCTCCACAGGGGACCCTCTGACACTAGCAGGTAGGTCTGGTTCAGTCTCCTGTGGGGTCACTGATTCCTTACCCTATGTCTTGGTGTGCACAAGGTTTTGTTTATGCCCTCCAAGAGTGGAGCCTCTGTTTCCCCCAGTCCTGTGGAAGTCCTGTAATCAAATTCCACTGTCTTTCAAAGTCAGATTGCTTGGGGATTCCTAGTCCCTTGGCTGGATCCCCAAGCTGGGAAGCCTGATGTGGGGCTCAGAACTTTCACAAGCATGAAAGAACTTCTTTGGTATTATTGTTCTCCAGTTTGTGGGCCACCCATCCAACAAGTATGGGATTTGATTTTATCATGATTGCACTCTCCTACTTGTCTCATTGTGGCTTCTCCTTTGGCTTTGGATGTGAGGTATCTTTTCTTGGTGGGTTCCAGTGTCCTCCTGTCGATGGTTGTTCAGTAGCTACTTGCGGTTCTGCTCTTGCAGGAAGATACGAACACACATCCTTCTACTCTTGCCATCCTACCATTTCTTTTTGTGGTGAGAACATTAAAGATCTACTCTCCTAGCAAAATTCAAGTGTATAATACAAAATCATTAACTATATTCACCATGCTTTACATTAGATCTCCAGAGCTTATTCATCTTATAAATGGAATTTTTTATTCTTTGACCAATATCTTCCATTCTCCCTGCCCCTTGTCCCCAATCCAGTCCTTCAAAACCATCATGCTACTCTATGTTTTATGAGTTTATTTTGTTCATACTCCACATATACGTGAGATCATACAATATTTGTCTTTGTGTAACTTACTTCACTTCGCATAATGCTCTCAAGTCTACCCACGTTGTTCCAAATGGCAGGAATCCCAGATGGCCCAGCAGGTAAATAATCTACCTGCAATGCAGGACTTATAGGGGACAGAGGTTCGATCCCTGGGTTGGGAAAACTCCCTGGAGGAGGAAATGGCAACCCACTCCAATATCCTTGCCTGGAGAATCCCATGGACAGAGAAGCCTGGTGGACCACAGTCCATAGTGTCACAAAGAGTCAGTCACAACTGAGCACACACACACACATCTTTATCCATCAGTGTTAACAGACACACATTGTTCCCATATCTTGGCTATTGTGAATAATGCTGCAATGACCATGGGAATGCAGATAGATAACTCTTCAAGACTCTGATTTTACTTCAGATTTTATGTGATTTTATTTCCTTTGGATATAAACTCAGAAGTGTGACTGCTGGATCAAAGGGTAGTTATATTTTTAATTCTTTTAGGAACTTCCACACTGTTTTCCATAGTGGTTGAACGAATTTACTCTCCCACCAACAGTGCACACTGATTCCCTTACTTCCACAGCTTCACCAAGAATTGTTACTTTTTGTGTTTTTGACATTTTGGGGGCTCCAAAATCACTGCAGATGGTGACTGCAGCCATGAAATTAAAAGATGCTTACTCATTGGAACAAAGCTAGTGGAGGTGATGGAATTCCAGTTGAGCTATTTCACATCCTGAAAGATGATGCTGTAAAAGTGCTGCACTCAATATGCCAGCAAATTTGGAAAACTCAGCAGTGGCCACAGGACTGGAAAAGGTCCGTTTTCATTCCAATCCCAAAGAAAGGGAATGCCAAGGAATGCTCAAACTACCACACAATTGCACTCATCTCACACACTAGTAAAGTAATGCTCAAAATTCTCCAAGCCAGGCTTCAGCAATACCTGAACCGTGAATTTCCAGATGTTCAAACTGGTGTTAGAAAAGGCAGAGGAACCAGAGATCAAATTGCCAACATCCGCTGGATCATGGAAAAAGCAAAAGAGTTCCAGAAAAACATCTATTTCTGCTTTATTGACTATGCCAAAGCATTTGAATGTGTGGATCACAAGAAACTACGAACAATTCTGAAAGAGACAGGAATACCAGATCACCTGACCTGCATCTTGAGAAACCGATATGCAGGTCAGGAAGCAACAGTTAGAACTGGACATGGAATGAGAGACTGGTTCCAAACAGGAAAATGGTTCCAAATAGGAAAAGGAGTATGTCAAGGAGTATTGTCACAATGCTTATTTAACTTATATGCAGAGTACATCATGAGAAAGGCTGGACTGGAAGAAACACAAGCTAAAATCAAGATTGCCGGGAGAAATATCAATAACCTCAGACATGCAGATGACACCACCCTTATGGCAGAAAGTGAAGAGGAACTCAAAAACCTCTTGATGAAAGGGAAAAAGGAGAGTGAAGAAGTTGGCTTAAAACTCAGCATTCAGGAAACAAAGATCATGGCATCCGGTCCCATCACTTCATGGCAAATAGATGGGGAAATAGTGGAAACAGTGTCAGACTTTATTTTGGGGGGCTCCAAAATCACTGCAGATGGTGACTGCAGCCATGAAATTAAAAGACACTTACTCCTTGGAAGGAAACTTATGACCAACCTAGATAGCATATTCAAAAGCAGAGACATTACTTTGCCAACAAAGGTCCGTCTAGTCAAGGCTATGGTTTTTCCAGTGGTCATGTATGGATGTGAGAGTTGGACTGTGAAGAAAGCTGAGTACTGAAGAATTGATGCTTTTGAATTGTGGTGTTGCAGAAGACTCTTGAGAATCCCTTGGACTGCAAGGAGATCCAACCAGTCCATTCTAAAGGAGATCAGTCCTGGGTGTTCTTTGGAAGGAATAATGCTAAAGCTGAAACTCCAATACTTTGGCCACCTGATGCAAAGAGCTGACTCATTTGAAAAGACCCTGATGCTGGGAAAGATTGAGGGCAGGAGGAGAAGGGGACGACACAGGATGAGATGGCTGGATGGCATCACTGACTCAATAGACATAAGTTTGGGTAGGCTCCAGAAGTTGGTGATGGACAGGGAGGCCTAGTGTGTCACAATTCATGCGGTCACGAAGAGTTGGACATGACTGAGCGACTAAACTAAACTGAACTGATTCTAACAGGTGTCGGGTGGCATCTCACTGTGGCTTTGATTTGCATGTCCCTGATGATTAGTTATGTTGAGCATATTTTCATGAATCTATTGGTCATTTGAACATCTCTGGGAAAATATCTAGTCAGGTTTTTTTGCTTATTTGTAATTGGATTTTATTTTTTTACTATTGAGTTCTGTCAGTACATTATATAATTTTGTGATTATCCCCTTATTAGATATATGATATGCAAATATCTTCTCTCATTCTATAGGTTGCCTTTTCATTTTATTGATTGTTTCTCACCAAATCAAGAAGCATTTATGCTATCTTTACTTAGAGCAAAGTTATCTATGTGTTAGATTAAGTGAACATATCTTTGAATCTTAAAAATCTAAGGTAAGTTTTTTTTTTAAGAAATTCAATGTTAGAAAAAAATTAAAATATTGGCTTTTGTAGCTAATTTTTCAGCCTCTTCCTTTATAGATTGGAAAAGATGAATTCCTGCTTTTTAATTCCCAAATGGTTTATTCTATTTATAATTAATATATAATGAATAAGCAAACACTCTATACTTAGAGATAAAAGCACTGTTTTTAAAAGCTAGATTAACATTTTAATGGTTTTTTATAATCCTCCTGCTTTAAGTGTGTTCCTCTCCAATTGGTATGACTTTCTTTAAAACCTCATCAGTAAACATAAATTTCTCAATGAGTTGTCCCTAACCCTGAAATTTCTTACTTTTATATGAAGGGATTACAGCAAAATATCCAAGTAACTCCTTTTCTCCAGCAGTTGAGGACTTGGTACGAAAATGAATTTGACATAGCATAGCATCTGCTGTGACCTATTAAACTCTTCCAACAACTTAAATGATAATATAATTAACTCTATAAGCATTAAGACATTAAAATATAGTTTTTGTATGTAGACCTCTTACACAATGCATTTTAATACACTTTAGAGCCCAATTTGAAATCTGATTTATCCACCTAAATTATTCTTATTCACCCTATTCTGTCTTCACTTGTACCATCAGAATCTGAAAGTATATTTTATTCACTGTTTTGAAATATAAAAACTTGAGAGATTCAGAGATATTTTATTTAGTTAGGTTTCTAACCTGGGCAAAGCCCTCAGTGAAATAAATAATTATTGTTTGGAATAGAAAGCTAAACAGTAATTCAATACATCAATTTGCTATTTTTATTCTCAGTCTTTAGCCGTTACAAACAGACTCAAAAGTATGGAAGATTAATGTACCATCAAGGCTATGGTTGATCTTAAACTATCAGTTCCTACTAAGGAAGCCCCACATTACACTAGTCATCATCACACAGTTTATATATTATGGTCCACATTCCAGAAGACTAAAGCAAGACAATAACACCTTCCCACACCATCTTTTATGAATTGTGAAAGAAAATACACCAGATTCCTTTAACAGTCCACATACTGCTGGTCAGGTAAACCTCAGAAGTCTACCTGAGTTAAAGCCCTATCTGATGCTGAAGTACTTCCATTGAAGAGTATGCTCAGTGTCTTCTGAAAGTAGTTATCAAATTCCATGCTCATGTATGTTGAGACAGACTTTCTTTCCCTATAGCTTCGGCCATATAATAGACATCTAATTCCTCTGTCTTTCAAGCCTTTGATATATATAAATACAGAAATCATGCCACCTTTTCCCAGTCTTCTCTTTTTTAAGGTAAACAACCTTACTCCTTTAGTCTTTTCTATAACTCCACCTTCTTAATAATAGCCCTGATTTCTTTAGTCTTAGGTGATGTTATACAGTAGAAAAGGTAATTTTAATCTCTGTGCTTTGGTAGAAAACAACTGCTTCTTTTAAGAACCTTATTCTGCCTTTTCTTCATATACCTCTATCATTCCTTATTCAACATTATCTTCTTTCTCTCCTCCTTTCTTCTTTATTCTGTAACTGACCATCATGCAACATGAAGAACATTTAAATTATTTGTGATATTTACCTTGACTGGTTTTAAATTTTAAAGTCAGGTGAGTTTGTCCTTTGTAGGTTTCATGAGGCACTTATATCTGGAAACTGAAAAAGTCAAACTCATAGAATTAGAGAGTAGAATGGTGGTTGTCAGGAGTCTGGGTTGAGAAAACGGGGAGATGTTGATCAAAGATACAAACTTATTGTTATAAGATGAAAAATTCTAAAGGTCTAATGTACAGGACAGTGATTATAGTTAATGATATTGTATTATACACTTGAAAGTTGCTAAAAGAGAAGATCTTAAATGTTCTCATCACATAAAAGAAATGATAATTATGTGAGGTGATGGATGTGTTAATTAACCTTAGTGTAGCAGTCATTTTGCAATATATACATCTATCTATCAAATCATCACATGGTACACCTCAAACTTATATAACATTCAGTTCAGATCAGTCGATCAGTTGTGTCTGACTCTTTGCAACCCCATGGACTGCAGCACAACAGGCTTGGCTTCCCTATCCCTCACCAACTCCTGGAGATTGCTCAAACTCATGTCCATCGAATCAGTGATGCCATCCAGCCATCTCATCCTCTGTCATCCCCTCTCCTCCTGCCTTCAATCATTCCCAGCATCAGGGTCTTTTCCAGTGAGTCAGCTCTTTGCATCAGGTGGCTGAAGTATTAGAGTTTCAGCTTCAGCATCAGTCCTTCCAATGAATATTCAGGACAGCTTTCCTTTAGGAGGGACTGGTTGGATCTCCTTTCAGTCCAAGGGATTGTCAAGAGTCTTCTCCAACACCACAGTTCAAAAGCATCAATTCTTACTTAGCTTTCTTTATAGTCCAATTCTAACATCCATACATGACTACTGGAAAAACCATAGCTTTGACTGGATGGACCTTTGTTAGCAAAGTAATGTCTCTGCTTTTTAATATGCTGTTTAGCTTTGTTATAGCTTTTCTTCCAAGGAGTAAGCGTCTTTTAATTTCATGGCTGCAGTCACCATCTGCAGTGATTTTGGAGCCCAAGAAAATAAAGCCTCTCCCTGTTTCCATTGTTTTCCCATCTATTTGCCATGAAGTGATGGGATCGCATGCCATGATCTTAGTTTTTGAATGTTGAGTTAAATGTCAATTATATCTCAATAAAACTGGAAGAAAAAATATATTTTCTCTGAAGAATACTGTTGCAACCTGAAATTGCTTGCAGAGGAGCTATTTACATTAGAGATACAATAATACAAACATCAGAATAAGAATGTGTTCTGGACATGTTTGCCTGTCATATATAATCTGTAATTTGAAGACAAATGCTATCAAAATAGAATCAGTTTCATTCTTTCCAATATTATCTTTTGTATCCAAATATGGAGCACCTCAAATGGCTCATTTACCTTAAAAAGGCTCTTATAAACATCTAACTCATCCTTGGTATCTAATACCTATCTGCTCAATTGAACAGTAGCTATCCTAGGGCCCATTGAAACTACTAATGTAGTTTTAAAGATAAAATGTCACAGTTGTAGATGATCTTTCCTACTCACATTATAATCCTTACTTACCTGATTTCTTAGGCCTGGTTTTATATCTTCCAGACTCAAATATGCAAGTAGATAGACAGATATACAGATAATGATATGTGGTTTCCAGTAACTACTTTTTTACCATATTCACAAAGTACTAGAGGCAGACAGGTACTTTGATAAACTTTTGATCAAGAATGATTATGAAACAGGTAGTCATATCCTGGTAAATGTTTAACTACCATTTTGAGGTGTGAGGAGGACTAATTTGTTGCCTTTGCTGATTTCCATGGGACAAATACCTCCACTCTAGCTAATTTCAAGCTATCAATCACTGTACATGAACTTGTCACTGAACATAAGCTTGGAACTGGAAAGCAATGTGCACAAATAGTTGTCAAGAGCTGATTCAAGCCAGTTCTAACACACCACTGGATACAGGCTGGAAATAAATTAAAACAGATTCCTCTCCACTCCACTCCACTCCCAAGGGAAAGAAAATAATTCCCAAGACATTTTGTCTTATTTCCTTCATGGGTAGACAACACAAAAGGCAGATTAAAACAAAGAGATAGCCCATACAATTGATGCATGTAGTTTCTTAATTACATAGGGAAGAAAATAGTATGTCCCCTACTACATTTTTAGTGAGAAGACAAAATTACAGAAAAAAAAAAAACCCACAAAGAAACTGATAAAAACAAGGGTTGGAGACAGGTTTAAGTTACTTGGATCTTTCAGCTTGCAAAAGAGAATGTTGTAGAGTAGAGAAAGAAGGGGAGTGGGTTTGTAGAAAGGAAAATCATTCTTTAATAAGAAAGGTTTTTAACCTGTTTTGGAGGAGATAAAAGGAGGAGACATGTGACTACCTAATAATCTCCAATGAGGACAGAAAAAGAAAATGGAGCTTAAACTGCAGTGAAAGGTATTTGAGGTACTACATTGAAAGAGATGATAGAATGCTTGTAGGAATATAGTATGCACCATGCAAATTTCCAAGTACTACATCATTTCAAAGACTCCTATGTTGTTGCTGTGCTCCAGGTATCCAGTAGAAGTTAAAACAGTTATGCTGATAACCATATAATTGACCATATAACTAACCTACTCTAGGCTTTCAAGAGTAGGAAAGGAGGGAATTCCCTGGCACTCGGGGGTTAAGACTCCATACTTTCACCCAATGGCCCAGATTCAATCCCTGGTTGGGGAACTAAGATTCCATAAGCAGCATAGCATGGCCAAAAAATATGTTTAAAGAAAGAGTAGGAAAGAAATGGAAGTCTAGATTGGTATTATTATAAAATTAATGCTACTAACTTGCTGTGTAATTTCAGGTCAGTTTCTCGTTCATTGACATCTGATATCTTCTCCAAAATAGCAGACTTTAAATTATAGTAATACCCTCCATTTCACAGATAAAATGGGTTATTATTACTCCTGATTTTAGTGATTTTCTTGCCTACCAGGCGATTGTGACATAATAAATTAAGCTGAAGTCACTTAGAGCAACAAACCACTGTAGGAAAAGCATTACATTAAGGTTTTGGCCTCCCTAGCCTTATAAAGAAGTGGAAAATCTCATCTTTACCACAGCCCCTGAAATTTTCCCCCTTCTAGTCTTCTCTTTCCTTATCAGTGCTAATGGAGTCAATAGCCAACAATCCCCATTAGGGGCCATGATTTCTCCTATGTATCTAAAATTAAAACAGCTCATGATTTACCACACCTGCACATACTGAGAATCCACCTTGCACAATTATCTAGAAAAGGCACACATGAGAGTTTTAAACAGGACAGAAATTAATTCTCCCCCAATCTTATACACATTCCAATAGTCCTATATGCCAGCAAACACAAGAACTGTCTTTTTAATATCCCTTACACTGACAAGATTCTCATTTTGGCTACCTAAGAGGGAAGTATTAATACATATTAAATACATCCTTACACAAACAGACTATATAATCATAATTGTTCTGTTTCCTGCTTTTCTCACATTCCACAGTTGAGCCAATGCAACAGAAAGATAATGAACAGAAGAAGAATTTCTTCACTGTTTTTTCCTGCCCTCTTTCTTCCTACCACTTGTGCATTTTTTAAAAAGTACTCTTCCATCTACAAAGGTAAAAATGCAAACACCAGAGAAGGCCTGTGAACTACTGTGAAGAAAACAAACCAAGAGTAACAGTGCAGGCCTGAAAATGAAAGGGTCGGGTTATGAGAGTAGTCATCCATGAGGACAAGGATTATATGTAACTATCCACTGAATTTTTAGAAGTGGAAGGGAAATCTTCATTGGGAACATAATAAAATGTGTAAGTGAGACACTGAGAGGAAAAAATAAATTCTGAGCTTATGAGAAAGCCACAGCAATTTCTTATTTAAATGGCATAGCACATATAGTCTATAAATATGTATGTTTATGTTTATGTATGTGTGTGTGTTTTCCAAATAACTGATGAAAAAGAAGAGAGTGGTAATCACTGTAGATGGAAGAAGTAATCAAAACAGGTCCCAAGTAGCAAATACCAAGCTTTGGCCCTGTAAAAAACTAGTTTCAGTCCAGAATAAACTAGAATATGAGTAAGTATAAATTTTAATTAAAAATAATGAAAAGTGGAACCCAGAAAGCTCTGATGTTTTGATATAGGCACAATGTGTGAAAACCTGTATACAGAGGAATACAGTCCCTACAATCTGAGTGATAACTAACCAGATTAAACATGGGAAAAGCAAAGAAATGAATAAATAATTAATTAATAAAGAAATTTTTTAACTTTAAAAGCAATTTTATAAAGGAAAGCCTTATGATACTAGATATTAAGTTAAATATAAAATTTGTTTAAAACAACAGAATCAAAGTGGAGTAATTTTACCTTAAATTTGTTTTCCAAAGCAAGTTTTGAAAACATGTAATAATAATATCTTTTGATTAACATATTACTATGTTCCCAATGATGCTTTCTCTATATCTGAAATGGTCATGCCCAACAGCCAATTTGCCAATAGGCTGTTCCTTGGATAGGTGCTATTAACAATACATGGCAACAATGTGTGGGTGTACTTTGAAAGCTCTAGACAGTGTACAACTTTTGTTCTGCTTCAGGATCCTTACTTTTCTTTCAGTTCAGTTCAGTCGCTCAAGTCACATTTGACTCTTTGCGACCCCATGAATCACAGCACGCCAGGCATCCCTGTCCATCACAAACTCCCAGAGTTCACTCAAACTCATGTCCATAGAGTCAGCGATGCCATCCAGCCATCTCATCCTCTGTCGTCCCCTTCTCCTCCTGCCCCCAGTCCCTCCCAGCATCAGAGTCTTTTCCAATGAGTCAACACTTCGCATGAGGTGGCCAAACTATTGGAGTTTCAGCTTTAGCATCAGTCCTTCCAATGAACGCCCAGGACTGATCTCCTTTAGGATGGACTGGTTGGACCTCCTTGCAGTCCAAGGGACTCTCAAGAGTCTTCTCCAACACCACAGTTCAAAAGCATCAATAAGCTCTGCCTTAAGCTCTCAGTTGTGCTGAAACTGAAGAGTTCTCCCCAACAAACTGCATCCTACAATGCTGTGCTGGGCTGTGCTCAGTCGCTCAGTCATGTCCAACTCTTTGCGACCTGATGGACTGTAGCCTGTCAGGCTCCTCTGTCCATGGGGATTCTTTAGGCAAGAATACTGGAGTGGGTTGCCATATCTTTCTCCAGGGGATCTTCTCAACCCAGGGATCAAACCCAGGTCTCCCACATTGCAGGCGAATTCTATACTGTCTAAGCCACCAGGGAAGCCCAAAAATATTGGAGTGGGTAGCCTATCCCTTCTCCAGGGGATCTTCCCAGGAATCGAACCAGGGTCTCCGGCATTGCAGGTGGATTCTTTACCAGCTGAGCTACCAGGGAAGCCCACATCCTACCATACCTGGGTATAAAGAAAACAGGGTTTTCATATGTCATTCAGTATCATCCCAGGTGGCACAGTGATAAAGAATCTGCCTGCCAATGCAGGAAACACGAAACCCTGGTTCAATCCCTGGGTCAGGAAGATCCCCTGGAGTAGGAAATGGCAACCCACTCCAGTATTCTTGCCTGGAAAATTCCATGGACAGAGGAGCCTGGCAGGCTACAGTGCATGAGGTCACAAAGAGTCGGACACAACTGAGCATACACATATTCACATATAATTATGGTATAAAGAGAATATGGACAGCAAAAATTTAATTAAAAATCTGCAAATATGTATAAGTATAAACCTAAATTTTTAATTCTTCTGTATAGGTTTGTGACAGAATTCTAGTAACCTGCTCAAGCTTTACTTGGGATATAAATAATTCTCCTCCTTTTCTTCAAAGAGTGCAGTCTGTTGTTACTATGAACTAAGTCCAGTTGTCATTAAAAATAATTATCTGCAAAAGTAACTATATATTCCCTACCCTGTGATAATCTCACTCACTGAATTATCATAGATTATTCATCTCTTCTCAGCACTTTGTGCCATTATAACAGTTAACGTAATTTGTCTCGCATTGTTCTTTATTTCTCTTAACCTAATTAGACTAAAAACTACGTGGTGGCAACTACGTGGTGGCAACTACGTGGTGGCAAGATGCAACTAGGTGGCAATTTATCTCGCATTCCCCACAGAGCTTTTCACATACTAAGTATTCAATGCCAGTTAAGAATAACCCTTTGAGTCTTCTACTAGGGATCTGTGAGAACAGTCCCAGCCCCAGACTCTTCTTTGGGCAGTACCACTGAGGCAGTACCACAGAATACAGTTCTAACTGTAACTGTGTAACATTTTTAATTGCTCTATTTAGGATTTTAAATCATCAATATTAATGAAAGCTCTCAAAACTTAGGGGTCATGTTTTGGGTTTTCAATACTTTCCCCCACCTCCTAAGTCTCCTTCCTCCCTACACCACTTGCCTCAAGACAACAAAGAATAGTGGTTTGCAGTAAACCTCCTCAACTCCCCTGGCGAGCCTCACGAACACCTGATACAGGGGGGCTAGAGAGGAGAGACTGAGGAAATTTCTCATTCACAGATGATTTGCCTGATCTCTCTTTAAGTGAACTAAGGAAGCTTGGTTACTCATCTAAACCAAAACAGCTTCTCTATACTTTTGGCTGTAACAATATCAAAGCTCCAAAATATTTTGGAAGAGAATAATTTGAGAGTTATTAGATCTGTGATTCAACTTAGTAATTCAACAAGCATTTTCAGAATACCTCCTATGTACAAGGTGGGATAAGAAGGAATACAAACACAAGAGACTAGGATACCACCTTAAATGTATCTAGTAATATATCCTGCACCTTTTTTTTTTTTTCAGAAAAAAACAGTTGAATATAAATGCTTTAAATGGGCCAAGGATTGCCCTGATTGGTTAGAGATTTGCAGATATAACGATTGGGGTAGCTAAATAAATAAATAAACCCATCCAGGACAATTATTTGTAAAGATAATTAATGGTAATCTATTATTAACTATTGTTAACTATCAAGTAATTAAGTGTCCCCTGACTACAGGAAATAGAATCCCTGAATCAGATCTTAATTAGATCTTATTTATTAACTTATTAATATCTCCTATGTGCATGACTTGGTAATTGGTGCTGAAGGGGAGGAATTACTAAGAGAGGTAGATGCCATGATAAATAAGGATGATCCAATCATAATTTTCCCTATGATATAAAATAGAGGTCACACTCCCTTGCTCTACCACTGATATACTGTGTCTTGTTTCCCTCCTTCAGGAATCTCTGTGAGGATACACATGGATCAAAGTAAAAGTACAATTGCTGCATCCTCCCCCAAAAGGCAAATTCTCAATTGAGACACTGTTTAAATAATTCATATTCTCCCCCTTGTTTGGGGTAAGTGCTAGAAACCCCAATGAAGATTCAAACATTATAGTATACAACAAGTATAGATCAAGAGCTCAAGGGGTGGAGGAATGAAGGAGATAGTCAGCAAGAGAGGAAGGAAAAGTGAAGATGCTAAGCATATGGGACTATATGGCTAGCTAGCTAACAAATGAATCAAGTTCTACTGTTTCCAGTATACACAGAGCTATTCCAACATTATACAAACTCACCTGTGATGTAATTCAAGAATTCAAGTGGACAATATATTTGACCACTGACAAAAACTGAGTTTCTACTTAAATGTGACTCATAATATGCTTTAAAATAAACAATAACAATTCAAAGGGGGAAAAAAAACTACATACAAAATCCACTAAAACCTTCTTTCTCAAAACATTTTCAATTAGCAGCTCCCAGGAACAGTACAGGGCTTCCCACATGGCTCAGTGGTAAAGAATCTGCCTGCCAGTGCAGGAGACAGGGGTTCAATGCCTGGGACAGGAAGATTCCCTGGAGAAGGAAATGGCAACCCACTCCAGTATACTTGCATGGGAAATCCCATGGACAGAGGAGCCTGGCGGGCTATAGTCCAAGGGGTTGCAAAAGGATCAGACATGACTTAGCGACTAAACAAACAAGAACGGTGTAACAGAAGAGGAGGCATGAAGCTTTTTCATTTCACAACTGAATCTTTCCGCACAAGTTGTAGAGAAGATTCTTTCCTGACAGCAATTTAGTTATCCACCTAAGGCTTACTTAATGTGTTTTCAGAAATCCTGCTTTGAGAATTTTCAAATAGAAACAATTAGCACCCAGTGTAATTAGCATCTTCTTTCCCAAAGCTAAAAGCTCTACTTTACCAAAACCATAGATTCTCCCAGCCACCTTCAATTGCTTCAACTGCTAGCTTTATACTCTTAGTTTATAGGGCAAAACAATCTTCATTTTTTCTTTTTTTAATGGAAGACAAGTTGATATACTTAGTTTCATGTGTATAGCATGATTGTCATTGTTCAGTCGCTAAATCATGTCTGTCCCTTTGCAAACCCACGGACTATAGCATGCCAGTCTTCCCTGTCCTTCACTATCCCCCAAAGTTTGCTCAAATTTATATGCATTGTGTCAATGATACCATCCAACCATCTCATCCTCTGTCATCCCCGTCTCCTTTTGTCTTCAATCTTGCCCAGCATCAAGGTCTTTTCCAATGAGTCAGCTCTTTGCATCAGGTGGCCAAAGCACTGGAGCTTCAGCTTCAGCATCAGTCCTTCCAACGAATATTCAGGGTTGATTTCCTTTAGGATTGACTGGTTTGATCTCCTTGCAGTCCAGGGGACTCTCAAAAGTCCTCCAGCACTACAGTTTGAAAGTGTCAATTCTTCAGCACTCAGCCTTCTTTATGGTACAACTCTCACATCTATACATAACTACTGAAAAAACCATAGCTTTGACTACACAGACCTTGGTTGGCAAAGAGAAGTCTTTGCTTTTTAATGCACTTTCTAGATTTGTCACAGCTTTCCTTCCAAGGAGCAAGCGTCTTTTAATTTCATGGCTGTAGTCACCATTTCACTTTCAAATAAATCACCCTAGAAAACTTGAACTTGGTTCCAAATGATGAAGCTGTTCCACTGTCAAAGGATAAGGGCCTGTCACCTTAGGGTAGATTCTAAGCAACATGCTGCAGGCTCTGGAGACAATCTCTAGGGAGAAGTGCCCAAAACACTTAAGTGATGGCAGTTTTTTGAGAATAATGTTTCCTAAAGCAACCAATTTGAAAGGAGAAATAGTATTTACATATGTAATTGTTGATTTTTAAAGAAAATATTATTTTTAAAATATTTTAATGACAATCTGATACTTTGTTATTTTTAATTTTTATACAATTTTAATTAATTAATTGGCTGCTCTAGGTCTTCATTGCTGCACATGGGCTTTCTCTAGTTCTCTTTGCATAGGGGCTACTCTCTAGTTGAGGTGTGAAGGCTTCTCAGCACTGTGGCTTCTCTTGTTGTGGAGCACAGGCTCTAAGTTCATGGGCTTCAGTAGTTGTGGCCAGTGGGCTCAATAGTTGTGGCTTGTGGGCTCTAGAACACAGGCTCAATTGTTGTGGCCCATGGGCTCAGTCACCCAGGGCACATGGGATCCTCCCAGATCAGAGACTGAACCTATGTCTCCTGCATTGACAGGCAGACTCCTCTCCACTAAGCCACCAGGGAAGCCCAATTTCCTAGACTTTTAGCAGTAATACAAGTGCCCCAATACATGGAACTATACCAAAGTTGAGTGAATATAAATTAAAAGTCTAACATTCTATTCATACTAACTCAAACAAGTGGAATCAAAATGTCATAAATTTTTTTCACTAGGCAAAAATTCATAGATTTTCTAAAATATAATATACATGATATATATATATACACACACGCACAAAAGCTTTTCTATGTGCTCAATAAAGGCTTGAGAAAAAACAACAACAAAAACAGAGAAATTGGAAAACATAAACTAAATGAAATGGGAGCACTAAATATGAAATAGAAAAAGTGAAACAAGCTAGATAAAAGTAAAACACGATCATATAGTATAGTTGTTTTTAAACATGATTGCTCATTAGAAACACATCTGGAGCTTTGGAAGAAAAAAAGCAATACTTGGGCATTTATTTGCATTTTTCAAAATTCCAAGATGCATAAAAATTCTCTTATGCATCTGTATTTAAAATGTGATCACAATTTTTTCTATTAAATGGTAATTTTAGTGATACAGAATTTTATTATCCTCTGTTGACCAATCATGATATAGTGTATTCACTTAATTAATAGTGATTAATAACTACATAATTACAATAGTAAAATCACATAAAATATGTAAAATCACATAATCACAATATTAAAAGGTACTTATCAGTTTTCATATCAATAGCCAGACCAAGAAAAAAAGATAATTACAATTGTAAGCAATAATGGAAATATGTTTAACCTAACAATATAGAATACTTACATACAATTTGGGGGAGTTAAGTAGAGTGATATGGTAAGTGGATGGACATACATGCAAATACTTCTATTCATCCAGCCAGTCTATGTCTTTTGGTTGGTACACTTAATCCACCTACAGTTAAGGTAATTATTTACATATATGTTCCTATTACCATTTTCTTAGTTCTTTGGGGTTTATTTTGTGTAGGTCTTTTCTTTCTCCTGTGTTTCCTGTCTGGAGAAGTTCCTTGAGTACATGTTGTAAAGCTGGTTTGGTGGTGCTGAATTCTCTTAATTTTTGCTTGTCTATAAAGCTTTTGATTTCTCTGTCAAATCTGAATGAGAGTCTTGCTGGGAATAGTATTCCTGCTTGTAAGTTCTTCCCTTTCATCTCTTTAAATATGTCCTGCCATTCCCTTCTGGCTTGTAGTGTTTCTTTTGAGAAATCAGCTGATAACAGTATGGGAGTTTTCTTGTATGTTATTTGTCACTTTTCTTTGTTGCTCTTAATATTTTGTTAGTTTTTAATTTTGTCATTTTGATTACTATGTGTCTCAGTATGTTCTTTCTTGGGTTTATCCTGCCTGGGACTCTGCACTTCCTGAACTTAGTTGACTATTTCCTTTCCCATGTTAGGGAAGTTTTCAGTTATTATCTCTTCAAACATTTTCTTGGGTCCTTTCTCTCTTTTTTTCTCCTTCTGGGACCCCTTATAATGTGAATGTTGGTGCATTTAATGTTGTCCCAGAGGTCTCTCAGGCTGTCTTCATTTTTTTTCATTCTTTTATCTATATTCTGTTCTGTGGCAGTGATTTCCACGATTCTGTCCTCCCAGTTACTTGCCCATTCTTCTGCCTCAATTATTCTGCTATTGATCCCTTCTAGTGTATTGTTCCAGAGAAGGCAATGGCAACCCACTCCAGTACTCTTGCCTGGAAAATCCCATGGATGGAGGAGCCTGGTAGGCTGCAGTCCATGGGGTCTCAAAGCAACTGAGCAACTTCACTTTCACTTTTCACTTTCATGCACTGGAGAAGGAAATGGCAACCTACGCCAGTGTTCTGGCCTGGAGAATTCCAAGGACAGTGGAGCCTGGTGGGCTGCCATCTATGGGGTAGCAGAGTCAGACACAACTGAAGCGATTTAGCAGCAGCAGCAGCAGCAGTGTATTATTCATCTCTGTTTGTTTGTTCTTTAGTTCCTCTATGTGTTTTGGCAAACATTTCTTGCATCTTCTCAACGTTTGCCTCCATTCTTTTTCTGAGACCCTGGATCATCTTCACTATCATTATTATGAATTCTTTTTCTGGAAGGTTGCCTATCTCCACTTCATTTGGTTGTTTTTCTAGAGTTTTATCTTGTCCCTTCATCTGGGACAAAACCTTCTGCTTTTTCATTCTGATTAACTTTCTGTGATGTGGTTTTCATTCTAGCTGCTGTTGGATTATGTTTCTTCTTGCTTCTTCTGTCTGCTCTCTAGTTCATGAGGCTAATGGACTTCTATAAGCTTCCTAATTAGAGGGACCGATAGTGGGAAAACCTGGGTCTTGCTCTGATGGGCAGGGCCATGTTCAATAAAACTTTAATCCAATTATTTGCTGATGGATGGGGTAGTGCTCTCTGTTAGTTGTTTGGTCTGAGGTGTCCCCACCCTGGGGTCTACAGGCTCTATAGTAGGGTTAATGCTGACCTCCAAGGGGACTTACGCCAGGGGCCCCTTCTAGAACTGCTGCTGCCAGGGCCTCCATCCTGTGGGGAGACACTGCCAACCCACACCTCCACAGGTGACTCTCCAAAACTAGCAGGTATGTCTCATTCAGTCTCCTGTGGGGTCACTGCTCCTTTCTCCTACATATTGGTGCACACAAGGGTTTGTTTGTGCCCTCCTAGAGTGGAGTCTCTGTTTCCCCAGTCTTATGGAAGTTCTGAAATCAAATCCCACTGGCTTGCAAAGTCAGATTCTCTGGGGATTCCCAGTCCCCTTGCCAGATCCTCAGGCTGGGAAGCCTGATGTGAGGCCCAGAATCTTCACAACAGTGGGGGAGTGAGGGAACTTCTTTGGTATTATTATTCTCCAGATTGTGGGTCGCTCACTTGGTGGGTATGGGATTTGATTTTATCGTGTTTGCACCTCTCCAACCATCTTGTTGCAGATTCTTCTTTGTCTTTGGACATGGGCTATCTTTTTTTGGTGGGTTCCTGCATCCTCCTGTTGGTTGTTTCACAGCTAGTTGTGGTTTTGGTGCTCTTGCAGGAGATGAGTGCATGTCCTTCTACTCCACAAGGCAGATTCTTAACCACTGGATCACCAAGGAAGCCCCTTGATTACTGTATAATCACAGCCCATATATCTTGTCTCTTGACCTCAATTACAAGTGCTTCTTGGCAAGGACACTTTTCAAGGTAGCAGTGTGCACAGTATGTTAACACCTTCTTCATATATCTTAAAAGACATCCATGTGAACTGAAGGTTATGAGTTAAATAGTAATAGTAACAATAATAATAGTAATAAGAATAACACAATATAAAATTAAAATTAGAGTACATATTTTGTATAAGACACTTGCTGAGCATATATATTCATCCTGTGCATTAAATGCCTCTTTAGTGAACTGAATGGCCAGGCAACTCAGTTAGAGGCTTAACTAACACTTCCCCATTCCTCTACCTGAACTGCTCAGTTCTAAGGCTGAATTATTTCTTTGCCTTTAGTCGCTGATAACAGCTCATGTCGTCTGGACTGCTTATTTACCAATGTTATTCTGTATTCCCATAGACAGAAGCCTTTCCTTCTGAATAACATTCAAAGGTTAGGATTATTCTCTATGTCTTATTTTTCTCCTGTGGTTAAAAAGTATCATTATTTATTTAAAAATTGATAATTACCTTTAGGGAAACTACTGGTTGGAAATGTAATTAATACAAATGATCTACTCCCCCACGATAAACAAACCAAATTCAAGTCATCAGACAAAGAAGTCAGATATTTAATATTGGTCCCATTTCCTCAAAGTACCATGGACTTGAACCCCATTAATAATTGTACTAGTTTAATGTAGCTGCTATAACAAATTACCACAAAAGGAGTGGCATAAAACAACAGCAATTCATCCCTCACAGTTCAAGAAGTGTAAAATCAAGTTGTCACTAGGGCACACTCTCCTTTGGAGGCTCCAGGGGAGAGTCCATTCCTTGCAGATTCTGGTGGCTGACGCCATTCCTTGGCTTATGGTTGCATTTTTCTCTGCTCCATCTTCACATTAACTTCTCTACGTGTCTCTTTTCTTCTGTGTGCTTGTGCTATCTTCCTTTGCTTCTTTCTTGTAAGGACACATATGATGGCATTTAGGGCCCACCCAGATAATCCAGGGTGATTGCCTCATTTTGAGATCCTTAATTGCATCTACAAAGACTCTTTTTTTTTTTCAAATAAGGTAACTTTAACAGATTCTGGGGATTAAGGGTATTATTAATAAATTATCTTCTTGAGGGCTACCATTTAACCCATTATAATGATCAATAATTAAAAAATAAAGACTTTCTAACATCTCATAAAATTTTCAAAATAGCTAAAACCACTAATAAGGAAGATTTTGTTAGAAAAACTGAATATGTAAAAAATAGTAGTGGTTGTTAATATGCTTACCAAGACAATAGAGATACTAGTTGAATATACAAATAGGCACAAATTATATCTTTTCAGTTATATCTGCCTATAAAGATAGTACAACCAGGAGTGTCACCATTTCAAAACAATAAAGATAAGCCTATAAAACTATAGACTTTCAATGAGATATTATCTTGAGAATAAAAGATGCTAGGCATAAGTATGGAAAGCAGGAAGAAGGCAAGGCATCTTTGATCCGGAGATATCTTTAAAAACAAATGATACTTTCATCCACTTGGGGTTAAGGTGGGGTACCTTTGACCCACCTTGATGATTATGACTCACTAGTACTAATACTTCCATTCCACAGTTCTAATTAGTGTTGGCACTCATTTTTTTTTTTGAATATTCAGAAAACACAGGAATGTGCTAAATGCTACAGAGCAGTGGTCTTAAAACTGTAGCCTGTATCATGAAGATTTTTCAGTGAATAAGGAAGCAATGATAGTTTCAAGGGAATCCACTGGAAGATCTTAAACATTCATCTGTATTCTTCCATAAATCTGAACTGCCTGAGAATCCAAAAAAAGGTTTCTAACTATGGGCCCTTCCCCATCTTTACTAAAGAAATGCATACTTCTTACCTGTGCACAAAGTGTCATGGTATAAAAATCTCCAAGGCACTAAATAAAGGAATAATTCCAAATATTGGTATAGATGCTAAAAAAGTCAATTATTCTATTAACTGGGCAAAACATAGTTTTGCAAGGCAGATAGCATCTAATGCTTTGAGCAAAATTAAAGGAGAATGTTCAGCTTATAAGTCGTTAAAATAATTTTTGATAATAGACCATTATAATTTGTAGCAAATAATTTGAAAGGAGATCAAAGTATTGTAACAATGATAAAATTTCCATTCCCATTCCATTACACGAGCAAGATTATGATCATTTATATCTAAAAAAAAACATAAAGAGGTGGAAAACAAACGCCTTGCAGGGAGGTTGAGGTGCTTGCACTATGTCTGAAATGAACGAGCTGTCTGAGCTCTATGAGGAGAGCAACAACCTGCAGGTGGATGTGGTGCCTGAGGAGAGCGACCTTCCACATACGGAGGTAAGCGGAGGGAGCCAGAAGCTATTCCTGAAACCCTCCCACGCCAGGGCCCCGCTGGAGGAAGGTCCAATGCAGGAGGAGGCGGCCCAGCCAGTGGGGGCCCCCGAGGCCTAGCTAGCCAGCCCAGCCCTGGGGAGCAGCCAGGTGAGATCACGGGCACTGATTTCGAGAGCAATGACTATCAGGAAGAGAAGCTGCTCAGTGGTGCAGGCTACAGAATATCAGCGGCCCTTGAAGAAGCCAACAAGATGTTTCTGAGAACTTCCAGAGCCAGAAAAGCAGCTCTGGATGGCGGGTTTCAGATGCATATTGAGAAGACCCCGTTTGATCAATTGACCTTTATCAAAGAGCTTTTTTCACTTATGGTTGTCAATCGTCTGACCAAAGAACTCGGTTGTAGTGAGATTATTGATAGAGAATAGTTAAATGCTGTTAAGAGAGGAGGACACTGCTTGAGGAGAGACCCAGCATTCCACTGTCTTTTGGGTTCATTCCAAGTAGTTCCATGACAACGAAAAACTTAATCTTTTTTTTTTTTTTGCAGAGTAGAATAAGGTAGTGACTGCACAGTTAAGAAAAAGGAAGAAAATTGTTAAAGAAAAGTACTGCTGAATCCTGTTTTGAAGAATGTCCTGAGACACTTATGGCTTTGACGTTGTTGTTTATTCAGATTAATTTCTTTGCATTGGGGGAAATATCTTTCATGTTTCACTGTAAGGAATAGCTTTGCAAGAATGTTATGACCAAGACAGACTTCCAGTACAAGAAGCCCACTGATATTAATTATGTCATAATTAATATATTAATTAATATATCATATATTAATTATATGGGAAAAAGCAACTGATTTGTCCACCTTAGGACATGATGTCTTTGAGTTATTTGGACTGAAAGAATATTGAGAAAACTTTAAAGATTCAACTTTGTGATCTATCCAAGCTGTGTTTATCAAAGGGTAAATTTTAGTGTAAAATAAATCTACCGAGTATTCTTCAGTATCCCAAAGAATAATAAAGTCCCAAAAGAAGTGTGTGTCATATGTGCTATATCTTGAAATGTGTTTCCAAGAACAACTGAAATTTTGTTTGTACATGTATCTTGATCATTTTTAAAGTTACTGTAATCTTTAATTCAAGAAAAATCATTGCCTTGAACATTTTTAAAAGTCAAAACTTAAGACACCATTAATAAAGTTTCAAATTTAGACAGTAAAATGTACATGAAAGTATAAATAACACAAACTATTTCAAACATCAGTATATATATATACTAGAGAATTTTCTATTTCACTTGCTCTTTTTTCATTTAACTTTACAGGCAAAAGACTCTGGTTGAACTTCATAATGTAAAAACTGTTAAGTGAAAATTGTCCAGTAAAAGGAAAGCCCTACATCTAAAAAAAAAAAAAAAAAACCACTTATGAACAACACTTAAAAGTTTTTAATCTGCCCAGAAATCCACCTCAGTATCTGAAGTTTCCCTCTGTCTCCTCCTCTAATTAAGTTTGTTTTTGGTTATGCACCAGCATTCAAGATAATAAAAGTTTCTTTTTCTGTGTAAAAAGAAAGAAAGAAAGAAAACTGATTCTAAGCCTGTCATACTCTGGCAATAATTAATACTGATCTATAGGCATGTCAACTAATTAAAAGGTACTGTCCATTTCATTTATATATATATGCTATAAAAGTTTTATAATTTTAATGAAGACTCATTCCAGATGACTTTTAACCTTATGGATTTAGGGTTTCAGGAAAATAATTCAAGTATATACATGTATACATATAGTTCAAAACAGCTTGTGATATATAGTACCTTGAGAGGTAAAAGGGAAATAGACATTTAGACAAACAAGGACATCATTGTTCACATTACCATGGAAAGCTTCATGGAAGTATAGTTCAGTTTTTCAATACAATTCAGTTAATATCTAGGCATGTATCATTTAGCACCTACAGTAAGTATCAAGGCACCACTGCTTAGTGCCATGTAGGATTTCAAAAGAAACAAAACAAGGTCTCTATCTTCTCAGCATGTATAATTTGGTTAATGAAGATAAGAATGGTAAAGATTTCATTAGTCTGAGGTGAAAGATGAGTAGTTCACAGGTGGATAGAATAGTGGACCTGGAGGGAGGGGAAGAGGCAGAAAAGGCAAGAACATAAAGAACAAGTCATCCAAAAGCAGGATATATGACATTTAACCATTTAGAAGTGTTATAAAACTGAAAGGCTTCAAACTGAAACACCTAATCTGTTAGATCTCTAAAGTACAATGGATATAGTGCTGAAAAACACTAAGTTAAAGCTACAGGGGAAAAAAAAGCTACAGAATTCTGTTAGACAGCAACTTTATATTGAGTAAACTAAAATTAGATAAGGATTAAAATTAGTTTTAAAAGGCATTTTTACACAAATAAAAAGTGGACCAATTATAACCACATTTTTACTGGTTAAGATAATTTTCAAAGGGACAGGTAGGTTATGGTACCATAGGTAAGTAGATTATGGAAGACTCCATACCCAAGGCAGTCATAAGCTTCAGGCCATAAATGTGTGTGCATACTGGGAGAAGGCAGGTAAGACAATGAAGGGTGGAAAAAACATTGGGAGGGCTAGGTTACAGCACTGGCAGATGGTCTGATGTGCTAGAAAATAACCACTTCAAATTAATATTTGGGGAGTGGAATATTCAAGAAGATAACCGAGGGCCAAAAGAATGAAAGTAGAAAGATCTCTCTCATAGACTTTGCCATTAAGACAGATTTTTTTGTTTTAGGAAAGTTATCAGACATTCATAACACTAATTGATTTTCACAAAGAAGTAGATAGATGAGGTCTCTTTGGGAAATGTCTGCTACATTTTGGCTTGGAAAGAAAAGATCTTTGCTAGTGCACCTGGGCTCCTTTATACAAAATTTAATTAACATCTCTTAGAAGGTAAAGCTCACTGTGTCCCCAGCTATTTTGTGAAGCTCCTCACTCAGGTATGCTGTGACAAATTAAACCTGAGCAAATGGTATCTGTCATGTGTTTAGTACCAAAGGGACAGCAGTCAGAAGAGGAAGGAGATAGGTTTGAGATATTAAACTAAAAGAGAGAAACAGAAGAATGCCATTGACTAGGAAGATTCTCCAAATATACCTGAATCCTGAGGGCTACATATCTCTCTTTTTGCTAACCTGATGACTTTTTGGATCTGGGGTGGGAGGTTTCAGAATGAAGAAATAGAGAGTTTTCTAGGCTACCATTTAAGTCGATCTTTTGAAATATTATTCCTAGAAAAATTACTATGGCCCTTCTTTCTTATGAACTTGCAAGCAAATAGGGGGATCCATTTAAGAGACAAAAGAGATATCATAACTGAATGTAGTACATGAATCTAGAATGGATCCTGAATTAGAAAAAAAAGTGATGGATATTATTGAGTCACTTGACAAAATAGAAATACAAAAGATAAAGTATTATCTCAATGTTAAGTTTACTGAACTGTGATTATTTAAGAGAATTTTTTATTCTTTGGAAACATACACTAAAGTAGCTAGGTTAAGGAGACATGATGTATGCAAGCTATTCTAAAATGGAAAAAGATTATGCATATACATGAGAAAAAGTGATAAATAAAGTGAGGCAAAATATTAACAAGTGAATCTGGATAAAGGGTATACAGGTATTCTTTGTATTATTTTTTTTGCAAAATTTCTATAAACTTGAAATTATTTAAAGGACTATTCACTTCTCCATCAACAACAGAAAAGTCATATATTGAGGAATTCAGAGTGACATCAGCAGGAATGATAAAATCTCAGAAAAATCCCTTCCTTCATCCAACCAACGAGATGACTGGCAAACACTGTTATTAATTAAGATTTTTGGAACTTGGAAAGTTAACCAAAAGCTTGCAGTAATCCAGGAAGTGTTATTTAAAAAACTAAAAATAGAGTTACCATGTGATCCTTAAATCCCACTCTTGGGTATATATCCAGAGAAAACTATAATTTGAAAAGAAACATGCACCCCAATGTTCACTGCAGCACTGTTTACAATAGCCAAGACATGGAAGCAAACTAAACGTTCATCAATAGATGAACAGGCAAAAATGTGGTATGTGTATATATATATATATATATATATATATGTGTGTGTGTGTATATATATATATATATATATATATATGCTACTGCTGCTAAGTCGCTTCAGTCATGTCCGACTCTGTGCAACCCCATAGACGGCAGCCCACCAGGCTCCCCATCCCTGGGATTCTCAAGGCAAGAACATTGGAGTGGGTTGCCATTGCCTTCTCCAATGCATGAAAGTGAAAAGTGAAAGTGAAGTCATTCAGTCGTGTCCGACTCTTAGCGACCCCATAGACTGCAGCCTACCAGGCTCCTCCACCTCTGTGATTTTCCAGGCAAGGGTACATACACACACAAACACACACATATATATAATGGAATATTACTCAGCCATAAAAAGAATGAAATGAGATCATTTGCAGTAACATGGATGATCTAGAGATTATCATACTAAGTGAAGTAAGCCACACATAGAAAGATAAATATCTTTTTCTAAATCACATTTTCATTTTGTGTTGGAGTATAGCTGATTAACAGTGTTGTGATAGTTTCAGGTGGACAGCAAAGGGAGACAAATATGATATTGCTTATATGTGGAACCTAAGAAAAGATACAAATGAACTTATTTACAAAACAGAAATAGACACATAGGCAGAAAAAACAATCTTCTGGCTACCAAAGGGGAAAAGGGGAAAGGGTAAATTAGGAGGTTGGGATTAACATATACATAGTACTATATATAAAATAGATAAGAAACAAGGACAGGGAACCAGACTTAATATTTTGTAATAATCTATAAGGGAAAAGAATCTGAAAAATAATTATATATGTATATATCACTGTGCTGTATACCTGAAACTAACATAACATTGTAAATCAACTATACTTTAATTTGTTTAAAAAAGAGGTAGAAATGAAAATCCAGCAAACATTTATTCAAGAAAAATGGCTGTATCTCAGTAAGACTGAGATTTGGTAGTTTTTAAATTTTCCCTATTCCCATCCCCATGCTCAACTCCAAACTAGTCTTAAAAACTAAGAGCCCACAATTACAGTGAAAACTAGCAGTCACAGGAGAGTGTAGAATGGGATCAGAGCTTTTTCAAAGCTCCATTTTCAGATAATTACCATTATTTGACTTATTGGTTCCCTGGAATATCCCACTCACAAGCCTTATTTTTATTTAGACTGACTGAGATCTCTCCCAGTACAAATGTCCTTTTCCCCAGGGGCATTTGTTGAAAACAATCTGTGGCAGTTGTTTAACATCATAGTTGTCTAAGGCAGTGGAAAACAGATGGGGCAAACAATAGGCTAATGAAAAAGCTTAAAAGGAAACACTGATATTTCTATGGGGGGTTTGAACAACTCTGACATATTCCTGGGAATCTCAATGGCCATGTTCATGTATAGAGCTGTGATCATGCCCAGGGCTATGTGCATGCTCAGTAAATACCTGGAGAAGGGTCTCAGCTCTCACATCTGGCTGACCTTGAGCCTCTATACAAGCAGGGAGTGAAAGCTAAAGTAAAGATGTCACATACCTGCTTAAGTGTTGAAGACATGCCCCCAACATACACAAAGAGCCCTTTAGCTAAGACTGGGAGATTTACTGGTTCCAAGTAGCAACCTAGACATCCATCACATCCATCAACAGATGAATGGATAAAGAAGTGGTGGTACATATATACAATTGAATATTACCCAGTCATATAAAAGGGATGAAATTGAGTCAGTTATAGTGATGTGGATGAACCTAGAGCCTGTCATACAGAGTAGAGTATGTCAGAAAGAGAAAAACAAATGTCATATATTAATCATGTATATGGAATCTAGAAAAATGGTACTGATGAACCTATTTGCAGGGGAATAATAGAGACACGAACCGTGAACTTCCTGATGTTCAAGCTGGTGTTAGAAAAGGCAGAGGAACCAGACTTCAAATTGCCAACATCCGCTGGATCATGGAAAAAGCAAGAGAGTTCCAGAAAAACATCTATTTCTGCTTTACTGACTATGTCAAAGCATTTGACTGTGGGGATCACAATAAACTGTGGAAAATTCTGAAAGAGATGGGAATACCAGACCACCTGACCTGCATCTTGAGAAATCTGTATGCAGGTCAGAAAGCAACAGTTAGGACTGGACATGGACAACAGACTGGTTCTAAATAGGAAAAGGAGTACGTCAAGGCTGTATACTGTCACCCTGCTTATTTAACTTATATGCAGAGTACATCATGAGAAACGCTGGACTGGAAGAAACACAAGCTGAAATCAAGATTGCTGGGAGAAATATCAATAACCTCAGATATGCAGATGACACCACTCTTATGGCAGAAAGTGAAGAGGAACTAAAAAGCCTCTTGATGAAAGGGAAACAGGAGAGTGAAAAAGTTGGCTTAAAGCTCAACATTCAGAAAGTGAAAATCATGGCATCTGGTCCCATCACTTCATGGCAAAAAGATGGGCAAACAGTGGAAACAGTGTCAGACTTTATTTTGGGGGCTCCAAAATCACTGCAGATGGTGACTGCAGTCATGAAATGAATAGATGCTTACTCTTTGGAAGAAAAGTTATGACCAACCTAGATAGCATATTCAAAAGCAGAAACATTACTTTTCCAACTAAGGTCCATCTAGTCAAGGCTATGGTTTTTCCTGTGGTCATGTATGGATGTGAGAGTTGGACTGTGAAGAAGGCTGAGCGCCAAAGAATTGATGCTTTTGAATTGTGGTGTTGGAGAAGACTCTTGAGAGTCCCTTGGACTACAAGGAGACCCAACCAGTCCATTCTGAAGGAGATCAGCCCTGGGATTTCTTTGGAAGGAATGATGCTAAAGCTGAAACTCCAGTACTTTGGCCACCTCATGCGAAGAGTTGACTCATTGGAAAAGACCCTGATGCTGGGAGGGATTGGGGGCAGGAGGAGAAGGGGCCGACAGAGGATGAGATGGCTGGATGGCATCACTGACTCGATGGCCGTGAGTCTGAGTGAACTCTGGGAGTTGGTGATGGAGAGGGAGGCCTGGTGTGCTGCGATTCATGGGATCACAAAGAGTCGGACACGACTGAGCAACTGAACTGAACTGAACTGAATAGAGACACAGATACAGAGAATGAACTTGTGAACAAATTAGGGTAAAAAGAGGGTGGGGCAAACTGAAAAAGCAGCATTGACATATGTATACTACAATGTGTAAAATAGATAGCTAGTGGGAAGCTGCTGGAAAGCACAGGGAGCTCAGCTCAGGGCTCTGTGATGACCTAGAGGGGTGGAATGATAGGTATGAGAGAGAGACTCAAGATAGACAGGATGTGTGTATACATATGGCTGGTTCTCACTGTTGTACAGCAGAAATTAACACAACATTGTAAAGCAATTTTATTCCAATAAAAAATTTTAAAAATTAAATCTCAGTACAATCATTAGCTCAGCGTTAAGCTAGCCAATCAGAGACTTAAGTGGCCAAGTACAACAAAGAATACAGACTCTACAGATTAATTCAGAAAATAAACAACTACAACAGACCCAAGAAGGTAGTAGAGCATCTGATTTCCAAATACGCCACTGTATTACTTAAAACATCCAGTTTCAACAACAACAATAACAACAAAAAATCATTATGAAAAGCCAAGAAAGTATGACCCATACACAGGATAAAAAATAAAGCAATCAATAGAAACTGTTCCTGAGGCAGCTCAAATGTTGAATCTACTAGACTTTAAATTGGTTATTAAAAGTATTTTTCATGAACTAAAGTAAATAATATCTAAACAACTAAAGGAAAGTATGAGAACAATATCTCACCAAATAGAGAATATCAATATGACATAAAAATTATAAAATGAACCAAACAGAAATTCTGAAACTGAGAACTAAAAATGAAGTGTAAAGTTCACTAGAAGGGCAAGGTTGCACATTTGAGCAAGCAGAAGAAAGAATCAATGAACTTACTGCTGCTGCTGCTAAGTTGCTTCAGTCATGTCCAACTCTGTGCTACCCCACAGAGGCAGCCCACCAGGCTCTCCCATTCCTGGGATTCTCCAGGCAAGAACACTGTAGAGGGTTGCCATTTCCTTCTCCAATGCATGAAAATGAAAAGTGAAAATGAAGTTGCTCAGTCATGTCCAATTCTTAGCAACCCCATGGACTACAGCCTACCAGGCTTCTCTGTCCAGGGAATTTTCCAGGCAAGAGTACTAGAGTGGGGTGCCATTGCCTTCCTCCGCAATGAACTTGAAAATAGGTTAATTTTTGATTAACATGTCTAAGGAAAAGAAAGATCAAAAAATGAAGAAAAATGAACAGAGCCTTACAGATCTGAGAGACACCAACAAATACATGATGGGAGACCAAGAAGAAAAGACAGTACAAAGGGGGCAGAGAGAATATTTGAAGAAATACTGGCCAAAATCTTTCCAAATTTGATGAGAAACATTAATCAATACATCCAAAAAGCTCATAAATTCCAAGTAGGATAGACTCAAAGAGCTCTGCAGCTAGACATATTATACACCTATGATAAGTTCATCAGGATTATTTTATTTAGATGTTGGCATAGAAATGGGTGGGAAAAGGCTAGTGAGAAGAAAAGGAAGAGAAAATCCAGGGGGAAAAGCTAGAAGTTTAGATGATTGTTTATCACTCAAAGATCAGGGCTGTAGTATTTAGTATGTGAAAAAAATCAGGGAAGTAAATTTCAGGAAAGCCATATAAAGAATATACAGTAAAGAACACTCCCATTGCAAGAATGTAGTGGCATTTAGAATAGTGGTCTGATATTACACCATTGCTGAACATTGGTCATAATATCTACAGACTACATAATTGAACTATTGGTCATCCATAGTTACTTCCCTTGCACATATTGGATATTTCATCTTCTTCTTTTTTTCCATTTCTTTTTTTCATATTTTTTCATTTTATTTTATTTTATTTTTATTTTTACTTTATTCTACATTACAATACTGTATTGTTTTGCCATACATTGACATGAATCAGCCACAGGTGTACATGATCTCCCAATGCCAAAGCCCCCTCCCATCTCCCACCCCATATCATCTCTTTGGATCATCCCGTGCACCAGCCCCAAGCATCCTGTATCCTGTATTGAACATAGACTGGCCATTTCTTACATGATAGTATACATGTTTCAATACCATTCTCCCAAATCATTCCACCCTCTCCCTCTCCCTCAGAGGCCAAAAGTCCATTCTATACCTCTGTGTCTCTTTTGTTGTCTCACATACAGGGTCATCATTACTATCTTTCTAAATTCCATATATATGTGTCAGTATACTGTATTGGTGTTTTTCTTTCTGACTTACTTCACTCTGTATAATCGGCTCCAGTTTCATACACCTCATTAGAACTGATTCAAATGTATTCTTTTTAAAGACTGAGTAATACTCCATTGTGTATATGTACCACTGCTTTCTTATCCATTCATCTGCTGATGGACATCTAGGTTGTTTCCATGTCCTGGCTATTATAAACAATGCTGTGATGAACATTGGGGTACATGTGTCTCTTTCAATTCTGGTTTCCTCGGTGTGTATACCCAGCAGTGGGATTGCTGGGTCATAAGGCAGTTCTATTTGCAATTTTTTAAGGAATCTCCACACTGTTTTCCATAGTGGCTGTACTAGTTTGCATTCCCACCAACAGTGTAAGAGGATTCCCGTTTCTCCACATCCTCTCCAGCATTTATTGCTTGTAGACTTTTGGATCGCAGCCATTCTGACTGGTGTGAAATGGTACCTCATTGTGGTCTTGATTTGCATTTCTCTGATAATGAGTGATGTTGAGCATCTTTTCATGTGTTTGTTAGCCATCCGTATGTCTTCTTTGGAGAAATGCCTATTTAGTTCTTTGGCCCATTTTTTTGATTGGGTCGTTTATTTTTCTGGAATTGAGCTATATAAGGTGCTTGTATATTTTGAGATTAGTTGTTTATCAGTTGCTTCATTTGCTATTGTTTTCTCCCATTCAGAAGGCTGTCTTTTCACCTTGCTTATAGTTTCCTTTGTTGTGCAGAAGCTTTTAATTTTAATTAGATCCCATTTGTTTATTTTTGCTTTTATTTCCAGTATTCTGGGAGGGGATCATAGAGGATCCTGCTGTGATTTATGTTGGAGAGTGTTTTGCCTATGTTCTCCTCTAGGAGTTTTATAGTTTCTGGTCTTACATTTAGATCTTTAATCCATTTTGAGTTTATTTTTGTGTGTGGTGTTAGAAAGGGATCTAGTTTCATTTTTTACAAGTGGTTGACCAGTTTTCCTAGCACCACTTGTTAAAGAGATTGTCTTTACTCCCTTGTATATTCTTGCCTCCTTTGTCAAAGATAAGGTGTCCATAGGTGTGTGGATTTATCTCTGGGCTTTCTATTTTGTTCCATTGATCTATATTTCTGTCTTTGTGCCAGTACCATACTGTCTTCATGACTGTGGCTTTGTAGTAGAGCCTGAAGTCAGGCAGGTTGATTCCTCCAGTTCCATTCTTCTTTCTCAAGATTGCTTTGGCTATTCGAGGTTTTTGTATTTCCATACAAATCTTGAAATTATTTGTTCTAGTTCTGTGAAAAATACTGCTGGTAGCTTGATAGGGACTGCATTGAATCTGTAGATTGCTTTGGGTAGCATACTCATTTTCATTATATTGACTCTTCTGATCCATGAACATGGTATATTTCTCCATCTGTTAGTGTCCTCTTTGATTTCTTTCATCAGTGTTTTATAGATTTCAATATATAGGTCTTTAGTTTCTTTAGGTAGGTATATTCCTAAGTATTTTATTCTTTTCGTTGCAATGGTGAATGGAATTGTTTCCTTGATTTCTTTTTCTACTTTCTCATTATTAGTGTATAGGAATGCAAGGGATTTCTGAGTGTTGATTTTATATCTTGCAACTTTACTATATTCAAATAAAATTAGAAATGAAAATGGAGAGATCACGATAGACAACACAGAAATACAAAGAATCATAAGAGACTACTATCAGCAATTATATGCCAATAAAATGGACAACTTGGAAGAAATGGACAACTTGGAAGAAATGGACAAATTCTTAGAAAAGTACAACTTTCCAAAACTGAACCAGGAAGAAATAGAAAATCTTAACAGACCCATCACAAGCATGGAAATTGAAATTGTAATCAGAAATCTTCCAGCAAACAAAAGCCCAGGTCTAGACGGCTTCACAGCTGAATTCTACCAAAAATTTTGAGAAGAACTAACACCTATCTTACTGAAACTATTCCAGAAAATTGCAGAGGAAGGTAAACTTCCAAACTCATTCTATGAGGCCACCATCACCCTAATTCCAAAACCTGACAAAGACGCCACAAAAAAAGAAAACTACAGGCCAATATCACTGATGAACATGGATGCAAAAATCCTTAACAAAATTCTAGCAATCAGAATCCAACAACACATTAAAAAGACCATACACCATGACCAAGTGGGCTTTATTCCAGGGATGCAAGGATTCTTCAATATCCTCAAATCAATCAATGTAATTCACCACATTAACAAACTGAAAAATAAAAGCCATATGATTATCTCAATAGATGCAGAGAAGGCCTTTGACAAAATTCAACATCCATTTATGATAAAAACTCTCCAGAAATCAGGAATAGAAGGAACATACCTCAACATAATAAAAGCTATATATGACAAACCCACAGCAAACATTATCCTCAATGGTGAAAAATTGAAAGCATTTCCCCTAAAGTCAGGAACAAGACAAGGGTGCCCACTTTCACCACTACTATTCAATATAGTTCTGGAAGTTTTGGCCACAGCAATCAGAGCAGAAAAAGAAATAAAAGGAATCCAAATTGGAAAAGAAGAAGTAAAACTCTCACTGTTTGCAGATGACATGATCCTTCACCTTCTTTTTAATCCCACTTTGACTTCCCATAATCTAATGACATGTAGGTGAAGCTCATTTTTAAAAAATCACAATAATATACTATAAAACTCAACAGAAAAAAAAAACATGTAAATCATTTGATACTTGGGATTACTTGTACCATCACTTTTCTCCTTTGTCATAGAAATAGAGAAACAACCATATATTGATATTCAAATGGATTCTCTTTTATCAAACCAAGAAAATATCTTCAACATTATACATCACCGTTGAACTGTATCATATATGTTAATAGCTGAAGGAGCAACTACAACTCCTGACCTTCAGGAACTTAAGTGCCTTCTCAATGCAGAAACCCCACACAAACTCAGAGGGGCAGCACAGGAGAAGGAAAGGAAATCAAACATTACTTCCCAAGGAAGTCCACAGACTAAACTCCCACTTCTATCAGCAGAACTCAGAATTCAGCATTGTGCCATCCATGAATCTCATCTGACATAATGAGGATGGCCTAAGAGAAGAGGAAAGGAGGGAAACCGAAAAGGGCCAGGTTTCCAGGACTTTACCAACACTTGCTCTTGGTACAATATTTGGTCCTTCCCAGAACCCCACCGCTGTGTTACAAACCTTAGCCTTTTGCACACTGTAGGTAGAGGTTTTACAAGAATTTGCAATCCCTTCAGGGCTACACCAAAGGAATTCCTACTCCAGTCTTTGTTTCTACTCAAACACCAGCACCGTGGTAAAGCCTGAAAAGAATGAGCTTCATTCATTACCTATAATGTCAAAATCGAAAAGGTTAATCACCATTAGTAAATGGAAATAAGGAGCAGCTAGAACTTATCTATCACACAAATGAAAGGGCTCTGAATTGAAGCCCACATACAAAATAACAAACACATACCCAGATGCTCTGGCATCCCTTCTGTACACCAAATGGCTGTGCTCCTTCCTCCAATGTGCACTGCTCTCTCCTTGGATCCTGCATGTGCACAACTG
Organism: Nanger dama; assembly: GCA_917880005.1. NCBI lineage: Eukaryota > Metazoa > Chordata > Mammalia > Artiodactyla > Bovidae > Nanger > Nanger dama. Next base: position 470,541 of record CAKJTW010000056.1, read on the forward strand.
CAGTGCCTGGGTTCATCACAGTACCTTTTTATGTGTAAGACTGTTGGGGGAAAGCCTAGGCAATCATCACAAGTGCCACCCCCCACTTTTCCTCTCAGTTCAATCTAAGAGAAAGAATCCAATCTGTCCTAAAATCCCAGGAGCACCTCTTAAGACAGCTTCTAGGCACTTCAAGCCAGATTTGTATCCTAAAACTGACAGCAGCCCCTGATGCATGCTCTACAAGTAGGAATTGAGGCATATGAAGTCTGGGAATCACGAGTCAGAAGTGAGACAGAGACAAAGAGACATGTTCAGGCAAGCGTTGGCAGGTAATTCTGGTCCTCAGGTGTGCACTGTATCTACAAACCCAGAGGAACCCAGTACCTCGAGTGAATGTCCCTTTAAGTTCAACATGATGCACATTCATTTCTTCACAGTATAGTGATACTATTCAGGTGCTCTGAGAGTCTTTCCTATATTTACTTCCATGGATAACCCCCAACATACACACATGTATAGTACATGAGTGTCTGCCTGCACATACACAAAGAGAAAGAAAGACAGCAAATACAGGGGTGGAGGGAAGCAGAGACCAAATCAAAACAACTTCTATCAGACCCAGGCTCTTCACCTAGATTATAGCTTCTCAAGATGGCCACTGCTAATATCATGAGCCAGATAATCTTTTGTCATGGGCAGGAGGAGTGGGTGGCAATGGCAAGGCTCTCCCATCAATTGTATAAGGTTTAGAAGCATCCCTGCCCTGTTCCCATTAGATGCCAGTAGCAATCCTTCCACCAAGTTATGACCAGAAATGTCTTGAGACATTGCTAAATGTCCGAAATGGCAAATTTTTCCTCTTTCTTCTTGAAGATCACCAACTTGGCCAAAAGGGTTTGCCCAGCATGGCTCCAACCAGTGCGCAAATTGCCACATTACAAAAAGATATGCAAGATTAACGAGTCAATCCTTTTAGCAGAGAGTCAGGGAGGTTAGAGATTTTCACAACCAGAAGTCCTTTTCAACAAAAAGAAAATATCCCTGCCACCTAGTAATGAGCCTCCTCTATGACAGCCTATTCTAAGATTGTCTTGGCTTTCTTCTGACAACTTCCCACATGGTGTTCAAGCACCAAGTGACCCAGTGGGCCTCTCCACATGTGATTTCCTGCCAAATAATTTTCCACAATTGCTCTGTCAGCAAATTTTCATATTTGTCAAGCAAATTCATATAGATGTGAATATATATATATTTCCATTTCCAAAAATAACAGGAAAGGAATTAGACTAGAGAACTGATGGGCTTCTGGTTCAAGATGGTGAAGAAAGATGCGGTCCTCCTGTGAGACCAACCAAAATCACAACTAGCTATTGAATAACCATAAACAGGAGGACACTGGAACCCACCAAAAAAACATATCCCATGTCCAAAGACAAAAAAGCTGCAACGAGATGGTATGAGGGGGTGCAATCATAATAAATCATATCCCATTCACCAGGGATGATGCACAAGCTAGAGAACAATAATATCAAGAAAGTTCTCTCACTATTGTGAAGGTTCTGAGCTCCACGTCAGGCTTCCCAGCCTGGGGAACCAGCAAAGGGACTGAGAACTCTTCAGGGAATCTGACTTTGCAGGCCAGTGGGATTTGATTTCAGGACTTCTACAGGACTTGGGGACACAGAAACTCCACTCTAGGAGGGCATGAACAAAATCATGAGTGGACAAAGACCGGGAGAAAGGAGCAGTGATCCACAGAACACTACCTGCTAGTTTTGAAGGGTCTCTGTGGAGGCATGGGTCAGAAGTGGCTCCCCATGGGATGGAGGAATTGGCATCAGCAGTCCTGGAAGGGGCCCCTTGATATAAGCCTTTTCACAGGTTACCATTAACCTTTCTATAGATCTGGCAGACTCCAGGGTTGAGTTACCTCAGGCCAAACAACTAACAGGGAGGGAGCACAACCCCACCCATCAGCAGATAATTGGATTAGAGCCCTGCCCATGAAATTAAAAAAGCTTACTCCTTGGAAGAAAAGTTATGACCAACCTAGATAGCATATTGAAAAGCAGAGACATTACTTTGCCGACTAAGGTCCGTCTAGTCAAGGCTATAATTTTTCCTGTGGTCATGTATGGATGTGAGAGTTGGACTGTGAAGAAAGCTGAGCACCGAAGAAATGATGCTTTTAAACTATGGTGTTGGGGAAGACTCTTGAGAGTCCCTTGGACTGCAAGGAGATCCAACCAGTCCATTCTGAAGGAGATCAGCCCTGGGATTTCTTTGGAAGGAATGATGCTAAAGCTGAAACTCCAGTACTTTGGCCACCTCATGGGAAGAGTTGACTCATTGGAAAAGACTGATGCTAGGAGGGATTGGGGGCAGGAGGAGAAGGGGACGACAGAGGATGAGATGGCTGGATGGCATCACTGACTCGATGGATGTGAGTTTGAGTGAACTCCGGGAGATGGTGATGGACAAGGAGGCCTGGCGTGCTGCGATTCATGGGGTTGCAAAGAGTCGGACACGACTGAGCGACTGATCTGATCTGAACCCTGCCCACTAGAGCAAGACCCAGTTTTTCCCACCATCAGTCCGTCCCATCAGAAAGCTTACAGAAGGCTCTTAGCTTCATCCACCAGAAGGCAGACAGAAGCAAGAAGAAACACAATCCAACAGCAGCTAGAATGAAAACCACATCACAGAAAGTTAATTAGAATGAAAAAGCAGAGAGTTATATCCAGATGAAAGGACAAGATAAAACCCCAGAAAAACAACCAAGTTAAGTGGAGATAGGCAACCTTCCAGAAAAAGAATTCATAATAATGATAATGAAGATGATCCAGGGTCTCAGAAAAAGAATGGAGGCAAACACTGAGAAGATGCAAGAATTATTTGCAAAGACCTACAGGAACTAAAGAACAAACAAACAGAGATGAACAATACACTGGAAGGAATCAATAGCAGAATAATTGAGGCAGAAGAATCGACAAGTACCTGGGAGGAAAGAATGGTGGAAATCATTGCTGCAAAACAGAATATAGACAAAAGAATTAAAAAAAAAAATTGAAGACAGTCTAAGAGACCTCTGGGACAACATTAAATGCACCAACATTCACATTAAAGGGATCCCAGAAGAAGAAGAGAGAGAGAAAAAGGATCTGAGAAAATGTCTGAAGAGATAATAGCTGAAAACTTACATAACATGGGAAAAGAAATAGTCTACTAAGTCCAGGAAGCACAGAGAGTCCCAGGCAGGATAAACCCAAGGAGAAACACACCAAGACACATAATAATCAAACTGACAAAAATTAAAGACAGAGGTAAAATACTCAAGCAACAAGGGAAAATGACAAATAACATACAAGGGAACTCCCATAATGTTATCAGCTGATTTTTCAACAGAAACTCTACAAGCCAGGGAGAATGAATGGCAGGATATATTAAAGTGATGAAAGGGAAGAACCTACAACCAAGAATACTCTACCCAGCAAAACTCTTGTTCAGATTTGACAGAGAAATCAAAAGCTTTCCAGACAAGCAAAAGTTAAGCGAATTCAGCACCACTAAACCAGCTTTACAACAAATGGTAAAAGAACTTTTCCAGGCAGGAATCAAGACAAGGAAATGATCTTACCCAAAATAAACCCCAAACAATTAAGAAGATGGTAATAGGATCATATATATGGATAATTACCTTGGCTGTAAATACATTAAATACACCAACCAAAAGACATAAATTGGCTGGGTGGATGAGAATGGTTGTATATATGCACTTCCACTTACCACATCACTCTACTTAACCCCCCAAATTATATGTAATTATTTTATACCATTAGGTTAAATATGTTTCCATTAAGGCTTGCAATTATAATTATCTATTTTTTTTTTTTGGTCTTGCTATTGATTGTGAAAACTGATAAACATCTCTTACTATTGTGATTATGTAACTCTTATTCACTTAATACTGTTGTATCAGGATTGGTCAACAGAAGATAATAGAATTCTGTATCACTAAAAAACAATTACTGACTCAATGGACGTGAGTCTGAATGAACTCCGGGAGTTGGTGATGAACAGGAAGGCCTGGCGTGCTGTGATTCATGGGGTCGCAAAGAGTTGGACACGAATGAGCGACTGAACTGAACTGAACTGAAAAAAACAATTATTTAATATAAAAACTTGTAATCACTTTTTAAAATCCAGATGCATAAGAGAATTGCCTTGGAATTTTTTGAATAATGCAAATAAATACCCAAGTATTGCTTTTTTTCTCCAAAGCTCCAGATATGTTTCTAATGAGCAATCATGTTTAAAAACAACTGGACTATATGATGATGTTTTACTTTCATCTAGCTTGTTTCACTTTTTCTATTTCATATTCAGTGCTCCCATTTCATCTAGTTTATGTTTTCCAATTTCTCTATCTCTTTTTGTCGTTTTTGTTCTTTCTCAAGCCTTTATCAAGCATAATAGAAAAGCTTTTGCATACATATATGTATTATGTATAATATGTATATTTTAGAAAGTTATGAGTTTTTGCCTAGCAATAAAATCCATGACATTTTGATTCCACTTTGACTTAGCATGAACAGAATGCTAGATTTCTAATTTATATTCACTCAAAACTTTGACATAGTTCCGTGTATTTTGGCACTTAGTATTACTGCTAAAAGCCTAGAAAATTCATCTTAGTGATTTTAAAAATTGAATGAGGCTTGAAACTTCTAATTCTGAGAATATAAAAAAACACTATGCTGTGAAAACTAGGAAATTAACACGTGATACAGTATTATTAACTAAAGTACAGGTTTTGTTCAAATTTCAGGAAAAAGATTCTTTAAAAGAAATTTCTAGCTATCAAAATGGACTGAGCTGATAGTTGCACTTCTCTGTAAACATACTAACAGCCACTGTATACTTTAAATGACTGACTGGTATGGTATGTGTTTTATATCTAAATGAAGCTTTTTTAAAAGAACTGATCATGAGTTAAGTGTAGTGGAGCTTATTTATCTAAAATACCTTACTGGCTCTATCTTCAGCTAGCTGTTCGGTCATGAACTAGAATGGGCTAATAATCCACACTCTGCTTATCTACTGAGGTGTGGAGAGGATCAAATGAGATAATGAATGTGAAAGTACCTTGAAAATACAAAGCCCCATACAATTATGTTTATTATTTCCACTAATTTCCAGGTTTGCAAAACTGAGAGGAAGAAATAAGCTCTCATGAGGCAGGACTGTATATTCTAATTCCCAGCACCATAGTGGAAAGGTAGAAAAGAATGGGATGGGAAAACAACTTATTGGGCTTTGAAAATGAAATCCACAGTGAGATGGATGGATGCCAAGTACTAACATCAGATGGTAAAATATTTCCTGTAGTTAGGGCACAGAAATGTTAAATATCAAATGGGCATGGGAAGCAAAATTATAAAGGAAACATCATTTTACTTAAAACTTTAAGTTCTCTAAATTTCAAAAATCATTCTCTCTCAAGCTGTGTGCCTTGAAACACAAGTATTTCTCAAAATATGAATACTAATAGACGTTTTCAGAAAATGAGTTTAGGAGAAGTTTCAACTATAGAGTCACAGTGTACATAAACAGAAAGACTGGGAAGATATGTAGTAAAGAAATCGTTCTATTTTGTTTAACCCATTATATCCTTTAACATATCTGATCTGAGAACCCTATCTCTAAATCTATCTATCTTTCTTTCTGTCTCTTTGTCAAGATCAGACTGAGAAATGTAATACTCAAAGGATTTCAGAATCAAAATGGACTAGAAAGAAAATGAGTCAGTAAGGTGATTGCTGAGCATACATGTGATAGCATGTATAAAAATACAAGCCAGAATGATGAATCCATCTTCCCAGAGCACTGATCAAATTTTTCTTAAGGTAGCACATCTAGTTCTGGGCTCCCAAAGGCCATGAAAAGGACAGAGCTAAAAAGATAATGCAATACAATATTGTATTGTAAACCTCCAATTAAAATAAATAAATTTATATTAGAAAAGACAACGAATGTGACGAAATTCATTAAAAGAATGAGTTGAAAGATCTATGTTATGGACAAATCAGAGACAGCAGAAGGATAACTTAATAAGAAATGAGGGAGCAACAAGGAGTGTTCAGTGTACAGCTATAAGCAAAGACACACTGCTCTTGAGTCTGCTTTAGTTTCCTTCTCACTGTCTGCCTGCTGCAGGTCCTTTCTGACTCAATTTTTCTCTTCTACCAAAGGTGTACTCAGTTTCCTCCTCCGTTCCTCAGCTCACTATACTATACATTCCAGTTCTTGTCCCATAGCTTCCTGCCCCCATCTAGTTGCATGCCAGATGACTTGATCCAATCCTAGGTCTCAGACCCTAGACCTACGTGTCTCTCCTGTACTTCACAGGAGAGGTATATGTTGCATGTGAGGAAGATATTCCTAACAGAGTGGGTGTAGGATATAGGGTTTCATGAACAGTATTAAAAGTGAATACCCATTTACCTTTTTAATTAGGTGCAATTTTATTTTGAGGAAAGAACACAAACTATAGAAGAATAGAAGCCAAAGAGACCAAGAAAATCCAGAATCTACATTTTACAGCAGTTGGAAATTGGCAACTAGCCTGAAAAAAACATGAGTGGAGTCAAATACAGGAACTCTAAAGAGTCCTAGACAAAAATTAAAAAGGGAAACCCCAATATTAAATAATATAGCTGTTCCTGAAAACGCATCAGTTGAATTATGTACATGTTCACAAACTTATTCTTGATTACTAGGTTAGAAAGACATTTTATTCCTTTTCCAAAAATTCTCAACAGAACCTCCAGCCACAAGGACAAACTCATCTTCCACTGCAACATTTGAGGATTTCCAAATTTGGAAACTAAATGTTCAACTCTTTCAGGCCATATGGCAGAGGGACAGTGACTGAATACTCAGTGGCTAACTGTGAAGCCACAAGAGATGGTGAGAAATGTGACCATAGCCAGCTTTTTTAGCTTTGACCCTGCTTGCCAGACCAAAGAGCAGCACAGGGTAGGGGAACAAGCCAAACAGTGGCAAATCTACACACCGAAACTGAATCTTGCAGTATCCTTTCTGCCAGAGCCACAAAGTAAATAAGGAGAGAGAGAAAAAAAAATCCCTTTCTCAAAACAGACCTAGAGTGGGTGTGTGGCTTCAATCCGACAGTCTCATTTTACTTCAGTGCTTTTGGGCAGAGTGGGGAGGAAGAAAGGAGAGAGAGGAGGAGGTGAGAGAAAAAACACAGCCATTTTGTAAATTAAATTTCAGAATCTTTTCATTATGCAGCTTCGACTCATTGAGTTTTTTTTCCTTCCAGCCCCCTCCTCCTTCCTTAAAACTCTTGCTCCATTCACTACCCACTCCTTCATGAACACACACACACACACACACACACACACACACACGTACACGCACACATAGTGTTGCCCTTGATATGAATCAAAGCAGACAGAGCAGCTCTGCCTCAGTACTTGCCTCTAACGAGGGATGTAAACAATATTCAGGAGGTTTTTGGCCTTTAGAAGGGTTTTAACAATAATGGTGCATTTCCACTTTTACTTAGAAAAGCTGAAAGGAAACTAAAAGTTTTAATAGGTACAAATATTGTACTTCTTCTACATCAGTAAATAATGCCAACGTGGAAGAATGGCAGTGTGTGGCAACATACTGAATGATGCTGTTTCTGGTAATCCTCCAGCAAAAGCCTTTGTGAAGTTTTATGCCATTAATCACATTAAATTGACCTCTGAGGGCCAGGATATAATGTTCTATTATTGTTGTGTGTGTGTTTGTTTTTTTAACTATTTAATAGCTCTCATTTTAAAGCTTAAGCTTAACTTAAATAGGGGATGATGCAGGAAAAAAGCAAGCAATTTGAAGTTTGACTTGATGAATCTGTCCAGGAAACAGTATGACATTTGGACACAGATGCTTAGGTCTCTGGCCAAAAGAAATTATTGATGTGACCATAAGACTGGGGAGTCTAGGGAGTCTAGGGCTTCCATTTTGAATTAATCAAGCTGTGTTCTTTAGACATTTGATTGATTTATTCTAATTCTCAAAAATGGCTGCTGTTCCCCTCACCTTCCAAAGCCCAACCTAGAGTGACATGGTGAAAAATAGCACAGAAACCTGCATGTTCACAAGCTGGGCTAGTACAAAACATTTCCCCAGGTCAGCAACACTTGCATGTACAAGGAGCTATTTTGAGGGAAGTTTTACTAAGTCCTAAATGTGTGGTTTTTTTTTTTTCTCAGAAATTCTATGAAGCAAAATTAGTTGACTGGGCCATAGGCCATAAAACCTAATTAGTTCTGTAAGGTTGTTTAATGTTTAAGCCTAACCATCAGTAGACAGCCATACCAAAGAGGTTTTCAGATTTCAAAGCCTCAATGCAGAGGGACAAAAGCTAAACATAAGATAGAAAGGAATCAATTTTTCTTTTAACTTGGGCATCAGGGGAAAACAAAATCCTGAGGAGGAAAAAAGAGAAATTGGTTACAAGGCTTTCAGGATTCTACAGGGCTCTGCAGAATTAACCAAAGATCTTACAAAGGACTAACAAAACATCTACATTTTTCTTTCTAGGCACTCAGGTTACTGTGCACATAGTATATTCTTCATCCTCTTCATAGCCTATTAAAATAGGAGAAGTAGGTATTCTCCACCACCCTAATACACCTTAGAGGCTTTGTCCTGTCAGAGTCTCCAGAGTTTTACTATTGAGTGATACAGATGCATACTGCATAAGCAGAATTGAAGTGCTGCCTCTAATTCAGCTTCATCAAAGCTTAAATCCACAGAACAATGATCAACTTTGCATTTATTTTCCAACATCAGCCACCTCATTTGAATGGCACTACTTTAATGACAATAAATGTTGCATGGGCACCATGAAGTGAGAAACATCACCCTGAATTAATACCCCATCTGCCTGCCATCTCACTAAGATCCTGAGGCATGTTTCAAAGCAAGCATAGGAGAATTTATACCTAACCAAAATCCTAGGGGAAATGGAATGTCAGAGACAGAATTTAGTTTCTTTTTAGAATTAAGAGTATTTGTGAGGTGTCAGACTACTCTGTCCACCAGATTTGCTGAGGAGGGGTAGAAGAGGAGAGAATATATAGCTTTTATTTTATTATAAAATGATTTTTTATATATGGTGATTTAGAAAGTGGACTGATTTTTGCTTCTACATTTTTCTGTTTTTCCCCTACATGTCTAAGCCTGGCACTGCTCTTCTGTTGGAATCAGAAATATATATATATGTATACATATTTATACATATATATATATGTATGTGTGTGTGTGTGTGTGTGTGTGTGTATATATATATATATATATATATATATATATATATACAGCTTCCTGGTGGCTCAGCCAGTAAAGAATCTGCTTGCAATGCAGGTGACCCAGGTTCAATCCCTAGGTTGGGAAGATCTCCTGGAGAAGGGAATGTCAACCCATTCCAGTATTCTTGCCTGGAAAATTACATGGACAGAGGAGCCTGGCAGGCTATAGTTCAAGGGGTCGCAGAGTCGGATATGGCTGAGTGACTAACAACAACATTAATACACATGTATGTATATTTTGGGAGAAGTGACAGTGAACAGTGGAAGGATGAAGAAACAAGAGTCCAAATAAAAGCACTTGGCTTTTTTAAAAGTTTAGTGTCTATCTTTGTCATTGAGTTCTAAATCCTCAGGCTGCAAAACAAATGAAAGAATAATAATCTAAAAAGTTTTCTTGTTCTCACCCTCACATTTTTTAAAATATAAATTTATTTGTTTTAATTGGAGGTTAATTACTTTACAATATTGTATTGGTTTTGCCATACATCAACATGAATCCGCCACAGGTATACTGATGCACATTTTTTTTTAAAGACTTAAAGCACTCATCTAATGAAGGAGCTAAGACTTACACAGACTATCTTATGTGTGGCCTTAAAGTCACAGCTAAGCAAGCCATTTTGTTCTATGTAGCAACATTATTACACTTAATCTTGTGCATTCAACAAACGTGGGAGAGAGAAGAGACAAGAGAATGAGGAGATATGGCACCCAAGATGGAAGTGGGAACACTGGGTACAGATAAGTTGGAAGATTTTAAATGTATCCAGCACCCATGTACACATAATCAGATAACATCTGTGGATGGTGTGGAAGCTTTTCCTCTAAGTCTTAACTTAGGTTCATCAGACCCTTTGCAAAAATTCGTATCTCCCACATTGATTCAAAGTTGCCCAGCCACCAGGGTCAGTCAGGGCCATGTGGACCTGGAGTCATTACCTGGCTCTGTCATTAACTTAGATATTATCTAGGGAAGGAGCATATTGATTGCATTTACATTGACTAATACTTTGGGTGGAAAAGGAGAATTTTAAAAGTTCAAGTTTCCAAAAGACTTAGCTTTTCTTTAAGTAAAAGGAATCAGCAGAATTCATAATCCTCACTCAGTTCACCTCAGAACCTCTTGCAGATAGCAAAGTAGTAAAGTTCATAGGTTCAAATAATTAAAAGCCACTCCCATCTCCCCTTTTACTATAGCTGATTCAACTACTCAGTCATGCTTCCAGGTTCCTCCATCATCCCTCCATCTCAGAGATCCACAAAATATTAAAGCTAAGAGAACTTTCTCACCAACCTCTCTACACTTGGAGTAGGTATTTGTGTCTAAGCCCACTTACTCCCTGCCCCATCCTTTATCAACAGAGTTGAAAAGTCTAGTTCTCAGTCTCTTTGCTACCCTCCTCCTTCTCTGGGTACTCACCCTCCCTCAGTCCTGAAACTCAGCCTTTCTCATTTGCCAGCCAAACCTAAAACCACCTCCTTTCAAATACTCCTTACTGCAAAATTCAGGCTTAAATTAAGAAAGTAGGGAAAACCACTAGAGCATTCAGGTATGTTTAGGTGCTAAGTTGTGTCCAGCTCTTTGCGACTCCATAGATTTTAGCCTGCCAAGCCCCTCTGTCCATGGGATTTCCCAGGCAAGAATACTGGAGCAGGTTGACATTTCCTTCTGCAGGATATCTTCCTGACCCAAGGATCAAAACCACATCTACATCTCCTGCATTGGCAGGCAGGTTCTTTACAACTAGTATCACCTGGGAAGCCCAAATCAAATTTTTTATGATTATACAGTGGAGGTGATGAATAGATTCAATGGATTAGATCTGGTAGACAGAGTGCCTGAAAACTATGGATAGAGGTTCATAACATTGTACAGGAGGCAGTGACCAAAATCAACTCAAAGAAAAAGAAAAGCAAGAAGGCAAACAGGTTATCTGAGGAGGCTTCACAAATAGTTGAGGAAAGAAGAGAAGCAAAAAGCAAAGGAGAAAGGGAAAGATATACCCAACTGACTGCAGAGTTCCAGTGAATAGCAGGAAGAGAAAAGAAGACCTTCTTAAATGAACAATGCAAACAAGTAGAGGAAAACAATAGAAGGAAAAGACTAGAGATCTCTTCAATAAAATTGGAGATACCAAGGGAATATTTCATGCAAGGATGGTCATGATAAGGGACAGAAACAGTAAGGACCTAACAGAAACAGAAAAGATTAAGAAGAGGTGGCAAGAATACACAGAACTATACAAGAAAGGTCTGAATGACCTGGATAACCATGATGTCACCTACAGCCAAACATCTTAGAGTGTGAAGTCAAGTGGGCCTTGAAAGTGAAAGTGAAAGTCACTCAGTCATGTCTGACTCTTTGCAACACCATGGACTATACAGTCCATGGAGTTCTCTAGGCCAGAATACTGGAGTGGGTAGCCTTTCCCTTTTCAGGGGATCTTCCCAACCCAGGGATCTAACCCAGGTCTCCTGCACTGCAGGTGGATTCTTTACCAGCTGAGCCACAAGGTAAGCCCAAGATTACTGGAGTGGGTAGCCTATCCCTTCTCCAGCAGATTTTCCCAAACCAGAAATCAAACTGGGGTCTCCGGCATTGCAAGCAAATTTTTTACCAACTGAGCTATCAGGGAAGCCCTTAGGAAGCATTACTATGAAAAAAAGTGAGTGGAGGTGATAGAATCCCAGCTGAGCTATTTCAAATCCTAAAAGATGATGCTGTCAAAGTGTTTCACTCAATATGCTAGCCAATTTGGAAAACTCAGCAGTGGCCACAGGACTGGAAATATCAGTTTTAATTCCAATCCCAAAGAAAGGTAGTGCCAAAAATGTTCAAACTACCACACAATCGTGCTCATTTCACATGCTAGCAAGGTTATGCTTGAAATCCTTCAAGCTAGGCTTCAGCAGTATATGAACCAAGAATCAGATGTACACGGTAGGTTTAGAAAAGGCAGAGGAACCAGAGATCAAATTGCCAACATTTGAGAAAACAAGGGAGTTCTAGAAAATCATCTCCTTCCACTTCACTGACTACACTAAAGCCTTGGACTGTGTGGATCACAACAAACTGTGGAAAATTCTTAAAGAGATGGGAAAACCAGACCACCTTACCTGTCTCCTGAAAAAAACCTATATGCAGGTCAAAAAGCAACAGTTAGAACTGGACATGGAACAACTGATTGGTTCAAAATTGAGAAGAGAGTACATCAAGGCTGTATATTGTCACCGTTTATTTAACTTCTACACAGAATACATCATGTGAAATGCTAGGCTGGATCAATCACAAGCTGGAAACAATATTGCCAGGAGAAATATCAACAACCTCAGATATTAGATACCACTTTAATGGCAGAAAGTGAAGAGAAACTAGAGAAACTGAAGGGTCTCTAGATGAAGGTGAAAGAGAATGAAAGAGGAGGCTTGAAATTCAACATTCAAAAACCTAGGATGATGGCATCCGATCCCACCATTTCATGGCAAATAGAAGGGGAAAAAGTGGAAGCAGTGACAGATTTTTCTTTCCTTAGGCTCCAAAATAACTGAGGATGGTGACTGCAGCCATGAAATGAAAAGACACTTGCTCCTTAGAAGGAAAGTTATGACAAAGCTAGATAGTGTCTTAAAAAGCCAAGACATCACTTTGCTGACAAATGTCCAAAGCTATGGTTTTTCCAGTATTCATGTACGGACGTGAGAGTTGGACCATGAAGAAATGATGCTTTCAAATTGTGGTGCTGGAGAACTCTTGAGAGTCTCCTGGATTGCAAGGAGATCAAACCAGTCAATCCTAACCTTGAATTGATTTCAGCCTGAGAAGGACTGATGCTGAAGCTGAAGCTCCAATACCACCTGATGTGAAGAACTGATTCATTGGAAAAGACCCTGATGCTGGGAAAGACTGAAGGCAAAAGAAGGGGTGGCAGAGGATAAAATGGTTAGATAGCATCACTGACTCAGTGGACATGAATTTGAGCAAACTGAGGGAGATAGTGGAGGACACAGGAGTCTGGTGTGCTACATTTCACAGGATAGCAGTTTGACAACTTAGTGACGGAACAACTTTCTTCAGCCCATCATGGCCATTAGGTGGCGCTGCAGACAGTTAGCTAACTCTTCAACTCCTTGGTAGCAGGCTCTTTGGGCATGGCAAGTTGATTCTGGAGAGTTGTGATCTGAAATACTCTTTAAAAGCACAATTTCTGGTTTGTACAAACGATTTTAAGATTAAGGGAGTGATCAGGTAGAAACATAGGAAAGTGTTCTTGCTTTCTTTTTTCTCCACATCAGTTCTAGCCTGCATAACAAGACTTACTATTAATATCTTCTTGCCTTGTTCATGAATGAACAGAGATATCCTAGGAATAAAAGTTGGTACCTTTTGCCAAGTCTCCCAGACAATCTCTGAAACCCTCAAAATAGAAGAACAGGAACTGGGCACTGGAGTGTGCACGTGTGACAAAATATTGCTGTATAAATTATTTGGGGTTATATACCATTTGGGATTAGCTGCACCTCAGCACCTTTCCATTAGAATTTGATAGTGGGTGAAAAAGAGACAAAGCTAGCTGCCTAATATCTGCAGCAAGCAAGGACAATTAGAAAACATTCATTTTTGTTCTGTTCACACTTCTATTCCCAAACTAACCATATGCTTTCCAGGTTTTGGCTTGACCACCTAATTGACATGTACTAGGAGACAATTGACATGTACTAGCGACTTCACTTTCACTTTTCACTTTCATGCATTGGAGAAGGAAATGGCAACTCACTACAGTGTTCTTGCCTGGAGAATCCCAGGGACGGGGAGCCTGGTGAGCTGCCGTCTCTGGGGTTGCACAGAGTCGGACACGACTGAAGCGACTTAGCAGCAGCAGCAGCAGACAAAAATGATTTTTTTTTAAGTATTTAATAAACGTTCACCTTTCAGACTTAGTTTTCATATTTCATTTTATATCAAGAAGCTAAGTTCAGCCCATATGAAAATGTACAGACAATTCTGATTAAAGATGAAGGTCTGACAAACAAATGTTAGCCTACACAGTCAAAATTTAAACAAACATAAAGGTTACTGGAGTAAGAGTCAAGAGAACTGGGTCTAACTCATATGGCAACTTTGGACAAGGCTCCCTCTCTTTGAGACTTTCTTTTCTGGGTATACCACTACATGCCCTACCTGCTTCACAAAGGGATTAGAAGGGTCAAAGAAACTACTCTCTAAATGACTTCGAAAAATATTAAGCTATGCTCAAAGCAGAAGCATTATATTTCCCCTAAGGGTCTTCATTCTTACACAGGGTCATTTATTCATTCAGTGATAAAGTCTGTGTACTATGTAGTATCACAAATAGATTCCAGAAGTGGAACTACTTTTGATTTCTCTAAAAGTCTTTTTTTTCTTATACAAAAAATATATATATATATATATATATATATATATATATATATTTGTCAAGCTGAAATCTCAGTTTCCTGACAAGGGATTGAACCTGTGGCCATGGAAGTGAAAGCATGGAGTCCTAACCACTGGACCTCCAGGGAACTCCCTCTCTCAAATTTTATAATGCAAAGTTTTGAAGGGTAAGAAGAGTGGGAGGAGGTAGTTCAAGTAACTGACAAAATGGAATGTTTCCAGCAGAAAGCAACTAGGAGATAAAGGAGTCAATAAATCTGCCACATGAAGAATGTTTGAAGGAATGCGTGGGAAATGTTTAGTCTGGAGCAGACTACAGGAGCTAATGATGACTTTTAAAAATCTAAGGCCTATCACACACAAGAGAGATTAAGTTTTTTCATTGCGGAAGGCAGACCAAAAATCAACCAGGCTCAAAATGAAAAAAATTAACCCACATGATGGCAATATGTCAAAGGGGCACAGGAGTCAACTGAAAAAGCTCCCAATGGCCAAAGTTGGAACAATTTGAGAAATAAATAAAGTAGTATTGGATTATAATCCAAAGTTTAAAATAAATATTCATGAGCCAATACTGATACAAATAAGTGACTGAATAAATAAATTAATAAATAAATGAGAGAATAGCACATCTCCAGTGCACAAAAATTTCAAATAATTTATGTAGACACTCTATCCTCATGGAAGTGGTGCATAATGCCCCAGTCTTAAAGTGTAGACTGCCCAAAGTAATTCCTTCTAAACAGTATATAATGGAAATAAGGAAAAAGTAAACTGACTCTGGAGAAACCTAACAAACACTGCCTCGGCCAGGCAATCATGGTCACAGCATCAGCAGTGATAAATCATGTTGATAGTATGTTGATATGATGTGATGAGAACAGTATTTTACCTCTGTGGTCTTCCTCTCAAAAACTCAGTATCCCAATCTAACCATGATAAAAAACATCAGACAAATCCCAACTGAGGGACACTCTACAGAATACATAACCACAAATCTTCAAAACTGTTAAAGGAGCACCAGCTTTGGGTTCCCTGCATCATACATCAAACTCGCACTGTTCATCTGTTTTACATATGGTAATGTATATGTTTCAGTGCTATTCTCTCAAATAATCCCATGCTTTCCTTCTCCTACTGAGTCCAAAAGGGGTGAGGAGGGAAGTGTGAGGGGTTCAGGATGGAGGGGACAATGTATACCTATGGCAGATTCATACTGATGCATGGCAAAAACCATCACAGTATTGTAATTATCCTCCAACTAAAATAAATAAATAATTTTTAAAAAACTGTTAAGGGAAGTGTGAGAAGTTGTCACAGTCAAAAGGAACAAAGGAGACATGATGACTAAATGTAATGTGGTATCCTGAATGGGATACTGGAACAGAAAAAGGATATGAGGATACTAAGAAAATACAAATATTGACTTTAGTTAATAATAATGTAGTAACATTGGTTTGTTAATTATGACAAATGTGCCACAGTCATGGAAGATATTAATAACAGCTGAAACTGGGTGTTCACTATATGGGGACTCTCTACTCTCATCACAATTACTCTGTAGCTCTAAAGCTGTTGTAAAGAAAAACAGGGAAAGCTACAAGAAAACATATTTCAGTTCAATTTAAGAACAGGCTTTCTGAAAAAAATAAAAGGCATCCAAATTGGAAAGGAAGAAATAAATTTATCTCCGTACACAGATGATGTGATTATATATATAGAAAAACCTAAAATGAAAGTGAAAATGAAGTCGTGTCCTACTCTTGCGACCCCAAGGACTGTAGCCTACCAGGCTTCTCCCTCCATGGGATTTTCCAGGCAAGAATACTGGAGTGGGTTGCCATTTCCTTCTCCAGGAGATCTTCCTGACCCAAGGATCGAACCCGGGTCTCCTGCACTGTAGGCAGACGCTTTACCATCTGAGCCACCAGGGAAGTCCTCAAGAAAAACCTAAAGATTCCAAAAAAACCTGCTAGAACTAATAAACGAATTCAGCAAAGTTTCAAAACACAAAACCAACATGCAAAACTTAGTTGCATTTCTTTTACTAAAAATGAACAAGCCAGTCAGAATGGCTGGGATCCAAAGTCTACAAGCAATAAATGCTGGAGAGGTGTGGAGAAAAGGAAACCCTCTTACACTGTTGGTGGGAATGCAAACTAGTACAGCCACTATGAAGAACTGTGTGGAGATTCCTTAAAAAACTGGAAATAGAACTGCCTTATGAACCAGCAATTCCACTGCTGGGCATAGACACCAAAGAAACTAGAATTGAAAGAGACACATGTACCCCTATGTTCATCGCAGCACTGTTTATAATAGCGAGGACATGGAAACAACCTAGATGTCCATCAGCAGATGAATGGATAAGAAAGCAGTGGTACATATACACAATGGAGTATTACTCAGTCATTAAAAAGAATACATTTGAATCCAGTTCTAATGAGGTAGATGAAACTGGAGCCGATTATACAGAGTGAAGTAAGCCAGAAAGAAAAGCACCAATACAGTATACTAACACATATATATGGAATTTAGAAAGGTGGTAATGATAACCCTGTATGTGAGACAGCAAAAGAGACACAGATGTATAGAACAGACTTTTTGACTCTGTGGGAGAGGGAGGGTGCGGATGATTTGGGAGAATGGCATTGAAACATGTATAATACCATATACAAAACGGAATCGCCAGTCTAGGTTCGATACAGGATACAGGATGCTTGGGGCTGGTGCACTGGGATGACCCAGAGGGATGGTATGGGAAGGGAGGTGGGAGGGGGTTCAGGAGTGAGAACTTATGTACACCCGTGGTGGATTCATGCTGATGTATGGCAAAACCAATACAGTATTATAAAGTAAAAAATAAATAAATAAACAAACACATTCACATACATAGAAAAAAAATAAAAATGAACAAGCCAAAAAACAAATTAAGAAAATTATCCCATTATACTATCATCAAGAAGAATAAAATATTTATGAATAAACTTAACCAAGAAGGTGAAAACCTTGCACACTGAAAAGAATAAAATGTTGCTGAAGGTAACTTAAGACACTAATAAACAAAATGACATTCATGTCCAAGGACTATAAGACTTAATATTGTCAACATATCAAAACCACTCAAAGCAATCTATAGATTCAATTCAATCTATATTTTTTAAAAACCCAATAACGTTTTTTGCAGAAACAGAAAAATTAATCCTAGAATTCATGTGGAATTTCAAATAGCCAAACCAATCTCAAAAGCATAATAAAGCTGGCAGCATCACATTTACTGGTTTCAAAACTTACTATGAAGCTACAGTAAAAAAAAAAAAAAAAAAAAAAAACATGGTACTGGGATGAGGACAGACATATAGACCAATGGAATAGAACAGAGAGCCCAGAAATAAGGTTTCACTATATGGTTAAAAGATTTTCAAGAAGGGTACCAAGACCATTCAATGAGAAAGGGCAGTCTTTACAACAGATCATGTTGGGAAAACTGGATATCCACATAGAAAGGAAGGCGCACCCTTATCTTATACCATATACAAAAATTAACTCAATGGATCATTGTAAGAGCTAAAATTATAAAATACTTAGAAGAAAACACAGGAGGAAAGTGTCATGTTTAATCGGGCAATGATTTCTTGGATATGATATAAAAAGCAGGCAAGAAAAGGGAAAAAAAATTAGACTATATTAAAAACTTTTGTGGATCAAAGGAAACTACCAACAAAGTAAAAAGAAAACTCATGGAATGGGCAAAAATATTTGCTAATCATATAATCTGAAGAAGTATTCATATCCAGAATAAATTAAGAACCCTTATAATTTAGCCAATAGGCCCATGAAAAGATGTTCAATGTAACTAATCATCAGAAAAATGCTCATTAAAACCACGAGATACCACCTCACAAACATTAGGATGGCTATTATAAAAAAATTGAGAATAATAAATGTTGACAAAGATATAGAAAATTTGGAAGTGTTACTGTTTGTGGGAATGTAAAATGATTCAGCTGCTATGGAAAACAGTATTGCAGTTCATAAAAATTTAAAAATAGAATTACCATATAATCTAGCAAGTTCATTTCTGGGTATATACTGAATAAAATTGAAAGCAGGGTCTCAAAGGATTATTTATTCACAGCAACATTATTCAAAATAGCCAAAAAGTGAAGCAAGTCAAATGTCCATTGACAGATGAATGGATAAACAAAATGTGATATAAACATACAATGGTATACTATTCAACGTTTAAAAGGAAGTAAATTCTGACACATGGTACAACATGAATGAATCTTGAGGACTTCATGCTAAGTGACATAAGCCAGTTACAAAAGGACAAATGAATAATACAGGACTCTACCTCCATGAGAAACCTTGAATAGTCTAATTCCTAGAGACAAAAAGTATAATGGTGATTGCCAGGGTCTGGGGAGAGGGTAGAAATGGAGAGCTATTGTTTAATGGATACAGAGTTTTAGTTTACAAGATGAAAAGAGGTCTAGAGATGGATGGCGGTAATGGTTGTATATGTGAATGTACTTAACTCCACAGAACTGTATATTTTAAAATGGTTAAGATGGCACATTTTTGTAATGTGTATTTTGCCACAAATAAAAATAATAAAATAAAAAGAATGAACATCTGGAATGGACTGCCTTTGGGAGCAGTTACCTGCCTGTAGATACATCTAGGCAAGGTAATCTAGAAAAAATAATTAATGGAGCAAGTAAAAATTATTTACATGACTTCCTAGTTATTTCCAAGAGGCAAAAAAACATTTGTGGCCAAGATGTCAATGTAAGGTTTAATGAGTAAACATACAAATGTCCAGGATGGTAGTGCTTCTAAATGTTGTGATTTGCTGCACCAGTGAGGCACAACTTATACTTGTCTTCTGTTAGCAGGCAGTTAGAAAGTATGCAATTGTTGGTTTACCTAATTCCATTATACACCTTTCAGTCCTAGGGAATCCTGCTGAAGAAAGTATTACACATGCAATTTATAACCCCGGAGTGCTACTATCTTACACCCAGTCTTAGAAATAGTCCTGTACACATAGCTCTCCCCTAGTAAAACACAATTTCCCTGAAATGTGGGGATATTTTACACACCTACCACTCCATTATTACTCCTACCACCTCCCTTGTCCAAGCTACAGTATCCTATACTTAGTAGGGATTCTTTAAGTATATAATATCTATGAATGACTTTGAACTTCAAATAAATGGAATGAGAAAGCCCCTTTAATACCCCTGCCAGAAGTTAAGGGCCTGTCTCAAATATCAAGGCAGTTCCAAACCACCATAAGTGCCTTTAATGTATATTAAGGTCTCTGCCTGACTGTTGAGTTTGGATATTAGTCTTTTCAAGTCCTAGGACTGGAACTTACACAATTGGCTTTCTTGGTTCTTAGGCCTTTGAATTCAGACTGGAAGTACACTGTTGGCTTTACTGGGTCTCCAGTTTGCAGGAAGAATTTTGTGGGACTTCTCAGCCTCTATAAACCCATGAGCCAATTACTTATTTTGTGTCACACACACACACACATGCACACACTATTGATTCTTTCTCTCCGGAGAATCCTGACTAATACAGATTTTGACCAAAAGTCCCCTTCATGACATTTAAAATATTTAATCATAAATGATTCAAAGTTACAGGCCAGAAGACTCATAAGGGAAGCCAAGTATACAGATACAAACCTATCCCCAATTGGGTGAGTTTTAACTTCAGGTCAAAGATTAACTTTCTGTTTGGCCAAAGCCTTACTTGCTAACTCAAAAATGGGAAGGTAGTAATTAACTAGATCAGTGGTTCCCAACCTGAGGTCCCTGGTCTTAACAGACCACAACGGTAATCATCGGGATCCTCAAGTCATTTTTAATACTTCAAACCCTTAAAGAAAACAGTACTTAACTGTCACACAGCTGCCCCAGTTATCTAAACGTCAAATTTCTTTGCTTTTCCCTGGAATTACAGCAACCAAGCACAATAATACTGCTTATTTATGCTGATTAGAAGCTCTGACATACACATATGTGTTGTATATGAACACAGAGAACTATTATTTAATAAATGTAACTTTTTCAGAAGAAATAACAACCTCTTCGAAGCACTAGGTCTCATGAAAAATGATTAGAAAAGGGTTTGGGAGGGCTTGAAAATATTGGGAAGTACTGATCTCACTGATCTGTGGCTGAGGTCCCTTGTAACTCTTCCAGGTCCCATATCTACTTGCCTCTCTTGTCTTTCCTAGCGAAGACTACAATCTTCACCTAACTGAGACACTGGAAACAGACTAACAATGGACTTCTTGGTCTGCCACCCTCTTTGGGTCTGAGGACAGCTGTGACATTTCTGCAACCTCCTATGTCCCCTACACCCACACATTCAGACCTGATTGTTTAAGTGGGGAGCTTTACATAGGCAATTAAAGGCAAGATTTCCCATAGCCAAGCTGGCCAGCATACAGGCAAGTTTGCTGCAGTTTAGGTGCTGTAAGTGCCACTTCACATTTCCCAAAGCCTTTGATAGGTGTAGCAGGTTCAGACTCCCACAGAGAAGTTGTCTGCCCAGTTTGAAGGAGAAAAGCTTCTCAGTGCCTAAAACCACTCCTTGTTATAAAGGCAGCTTTAGCTCTGCAGCTTTTGCTGGGGGAGGGGAAAGAGGTGTGGAAAGAAGCTCCTTGAATTGAAACTTGAATCTGGGGATAAACACAGCTGGGACGTGGTCCAACACTGGCTTCTATAACCTGGAAACAAGAGCACCCTATGTCCTAGCAAAATACACATTTGCTGAGTCTCGTCCTGCCTATTTCTAAACCTCAATCAACTGCAGAAAGAAGTATCTTTAAAAAGAAAATCTTTTGGCAGGGGAAAGGGCTCTTTTTAAACGAATTTGCTTAATTATTTCAATTTAAAATCTTGAACATTTTTAATCCCGCAGTCCTCACTAATTTGCAAGCACACACTCACTCATGAACACACACAGACACTTACACACACACACACACACACACACCAGCCCTGCACGAGCTTGAAGCAGAAATGCAGTTAGCCACTAGTGTGACTCCTGCCTTTCCAGCCCTGTGTGAAAGAATAGAGTCTGGAACTGAAAAATTGAACCTGTCAAGTGCTTCTGAACAACTACTGTGAATTGACATTTGGCTCACCTAAAGAAAATCACAGGCAGCAAGGGCAAGTTAGCAATGAACTAAACTGATTAAAGCAGAAGCATGGTGAGCTTCAGTGAGCTAAGGTCTGACTTTCTAAGACCCAAGACGACCAGGAATAACTGTGCTTCCATTTAACTTTATTTTATTTTGTAATCTCAGCATTCTGCCTTTTTTTTTTTTTTTTTTGCTGTGTAACCTTGAGTGAGTAGCTTAATCTTTTGGTGCTTCATTGGTTCAAACACACTGAACTGTCTAGAGTGACAAACCATCACCTCTCCTCCTGCAGGTCTTGATAGCTGAATGTAGCTTTGCATGTACAACAATGAGTGCAACCAAAATTGTACTCAACAGTTCTAATCATGTATATGCATGTGTGTAGAAGTGATGTGGCTTAGTCAGGGATGGAGCCCCCTCTCACATAAATACTGAGCAAGTTTTAACCACTATTGTCCTGTATGTTCTGCAGCTTGGAAAAATTGAACACCTGACCTCACCCTCATAGAACAGGGAAAACAATCACTATCTCTTCCTTGGGGTGGCTTCTCTGAGCCTGGAAGCCTGAGAATTCACTCCTCATGGACCTGAGGGTCACTGCCTACCCTTGGAGGTGGAGGGGTGTATAAGGGTATCTCTTGGTCACACTCCAAATTTCTGACCACAGTCTAACTGTTATGTATGAATAATTCAAGATCAGGAGTCCTGAAAATGTCAATCTAGATTTTGTTGTTGTTGTTGTGTAGAAGAACTAGATCTAGTCAAAGGACAGGAACCATCTTGCTGGGGAATGTAGCATGGTCCTTGTTTCTCCTCTGCAT
This sequence comes from Nanger dama, assembly GCA_917880005.1. Lineage (NCBI taxonomy): Eukaryota > Metazoa > Chordata > Mammalia > Artiodactyla > Bovidae > Nanger > Nanger dama. The sequence continues at coordinate 493,308 of CAKJTW010000056.1, forward strand.
AAGTCCCTCCCTATGCTTTCGATATTTTAATGGTTATATAGCAAAAGTGTGCCTTAAAAATTATTCATTGGCAAGATTTCAGTGTACAAATCTGTCTTTTCACAGAACTAGAACAAATAATTTCAAGATTTGTATGGAAATACAAAAAACCTCGAATAGCCAAAGCAATCTTGAGAAAGCAGAATGGAACTGGAGGAATCAACCTGCCTGACTTCAGGCTCTACTACAAAGCCACAGTCACCAAGACAGTGTGGTACTGGCACAAAGACAAAAATATAGATCAATGGAACAAAATAGAAAGCCCAGAGATAAATCCACACGCATATGGACACCTTATCTTCGACAAAGGAGGCAAGAATATACAAGGGAGTAAAGACAATCTCTTTAACAAGTGGTGCTAGGAAAACTGGTCAACCACTTGTAAAAAAATGAAACTAGATCCCTTTCTAACACCACACACAAAAAATAAACTCAAAATGGATTAAAGATCTAAATATAAGACCAGAAACTATAAAACTCCTAGAGAGGAGAACATAGGCAAAACACTCTCCAACATAAATCACAGCAGGATCCTCTATGATCCCCCTCCCAGAATACTGGAAATAAAAGCAAAAATAAACAAATGGGATCTAATTAAAATTAAAAGCTTCTGCACAACAAAGGAAACTATAAGCAAGGTGAAAAGACAGCCTTCTGAATGGGAGAAAACAATAGCAAATGAAGCAACTGATAAACAACTAATCTCAAAAATATACAAGCACCTTATATAGCTCAATTCCAGAAAAATAAACGACCCAATCAAAAAATGGGCCAAAGAACTAAATAGGCATTTCTCCAAAGAAGACATACGGATGGCTAACAAACACATGAAAAGATGCTCAACATCACTCATTATCAGAGAAATGCAAATCAAGACCACAATGAGGTACCACTTCACACCAGTCAGAATGGCTGTGATCTAAAAGTCTACAAGCAATAAATGCTGGAAAGGGTGTGGAGAAAAGGGAAACCTCTTACACTGCTGGTGGGAATGCAAACTAGTACAGCCACTATGGAGAACAGTGTGGAGATTCCTTAAAAAACTGGAAATAGAATTGCCTTATGACCCAGCAATCCCACTGCTGGGCATACACACCGAGGAAACCAGAATTGAAAGAGACACATGTACCCCAATGTTCATCGCAGCACTGTTTATAATAGCGAGGACATGGAAACAACCTAGATGTCCATCAGCAGATGAATGGATAAGAAAGCAGTGGTACATATACACAATGGAGTATTACTCAGCCATTAAAAGAATACATTTGAATCAGTTCTAATGAGATGGATGAAACTGGAGCCGATTACACGGAGTGAACTAAGCCAGAAAGAAAAGCACCAATACAGTATACTAACACATATACATAGAATTTAGAAAGATGGTAATGATGACCCTGTATGCAAGACAGCAAAAGAGACACAGATGTGTAGAGCGGACTTTTGGACTCTGAGGGAGAGGGAGAGGGTGGGATGATTTGGGAGAATGGCATTGAAACATGTATACTATCATGTAAGAAACGAATCGCCAGTCTATGTTCGATGGAGGATACAGGATGCTTAGGACTGGTGCACGAGGATGATCCGGAGGGATGATGTGGGTGGGAGGTAGGAGGGGGTTCATGTTTGGGAGCTCATGTACACCCGTGGTGGATTCATGTCAATGAATGCCAAAATCAATACTGTACTGTAAAGTAAAATAAAGTAAAAAAAAATAAATAAAAATTAAAAATAAAAACAAAATTAAGCAAGTTGCTTAGATCTTCTAAGCAATGTCCTGGTTCTTTTGCACGCACCTCTTCACTTAATCAAAAAGAAAATCTATGACCAAAGGGTTATGAACATTCCCATTCTACATATGAGGAAACTGAGGCGCAGAGGCTACAAGAAAGAAATGAGTAGGTGAAAGATGATATATTCGTGAGCCTATTTATCTATACTGAATAAAATTTGTTTATAAGGGAAAAACAAGAATCTGTGCATTATTACATTATAATGTTAAGTGGGGGAAAAAGCAAGGTTCAACCGCAGAAACATTAAAAACATACAGGAAAAAAGTTCAGAAGATAAAAAATTAAACTGAGCAGTCCTTGACTTCTTCATTTTTACACTCCTCCATATTTCCCACACTTTATTAAAATGGAATTTTTATAACCATTGATTTCAGTTTTAGGTTTCTTTTTCACCATGGAAAGGTTTCATGTACAGGATATGGAGTCAGGGGTCTCAAATAAATTAAATGGACATGTGGCCTTGTTAAGTAATTTTCCTTCTTTGGGCCTCTATTACTCCTTCAAAATATGAGGTAGGAGACTGACAAGGCAGTATCCTTAGAGACCCTTCCAATTTTGCTCTTCAATGTTTTATAGCCAAAATCACTGAGCTGGCTGAGCTGCCTAAAGCCTTTGCAAATTGTTCTCTGGTCCTGCTGCTAAGTCACTTCAGTTGTGTCCGACTCTGTGCAACCCCATAGATAGCAGCCCACCAGGCTCCCCATCCCTGGTATTCTCCAGGCAAGAACACTGGAGTGGGCTGCCATTTCCTTCTCCAATGCATGAAAGTGAAAAATGAAAGTGAAGTCACTCAGTAATGGCCAACCCTCAGCGACCCCATGGAATGCAACCTTCCAGGCTCCTCCGTCCATGAGATTTTCCAGGCAAGAGTACTGGAGTGGGGGTGCCATTGCCTTCTCCTGTTCTCTGGTCCTAAGAGCTATCAATTAGTTGATAGCTAATTTTCCTGTAATGTAATTAGGTATCACTTTATAATGAAAAATATCATGAAAAAGTAAGGTACGTGTAATTGACTCTACAATACAGCTAGAATAGGAAAAGAAATGTAAAAAAGAAAATGGAATACATCCCTAAACAAGATGTTGAGTGAAGGAAAAGAAAGCTAGCTGCAGAATAACACATACATTAGGATATTATTATTTATGTAAATTAAGAAAGACACACAGGACAATTCTATATATTGCTTCTCACTCTCTCTCTTTAGTCCCTCAGTCATGTCTGACTCCTTGTCACCTCATGGACTGTAGCCCACCAGGTTCCCCTATCCATGGAATACTCCAGGCAAGAATACTGGAGTAGGAAGCCATTCCCTTCTCCCAGGTGATCTTCCCAACTCAGGGATCGAACCTGGGTCTCTTGCATTGCAAGCAGATTCTTTATCATCTGAGCCATCAGGGAAGCCCATATGGATATATAAACTATATGGAAGAATACATACCAAATTAATCTTTGCCTCTGGGAATGAATGGAGAGGAATAGGGGATTGAATTTGACTTGTCTATAATGTGTTATAATGTGTTTCCCCACTGGGAAACGATCTAAAGCAAACTTTATGTTGAAAATGCTAACAGTTGTTGTGCAACATGAATAAGGTTTGGAGATCAGCTATACAACATAGTGCTTAGAGTTAACAATACTGTACACTTACAGATTTGTTAAGTGAGTAGACATGTTAAGTGTTCTTATCACACACACAAAAAATGTTAAGTTTGTCAATTCCAAGTCAAGATCCAGGTATGTTTGTTATATTATTGATTCTCAATGTTTTTTGGTATTTTTCTAATCACTCAAAACATGCCATTTTTAAAAGCAAAAGGTTGATTATTTCTTTTCCGTATTTTTCAAAATCTGTTAAATGTTCATGGATTATCTTGATATATGGTAAACGAATTTAATCTCAAAACTAGGGAAATGGAAAAGAGAAAAAGTAATGGGACAAAGAAAAATGAAAGAAGGGGGTCACCAGAATGAGATACAGAGAAGCCCTGGGAGCCTCAGGAACTTTTGGCCCAAAAGTAACCAACAAACTCCATAAGCCAAAAGATTTAACAAATGGACCTATTGCAAGATGGGGGCTTTTGGGTGTTCCATCCCCCATCCCTTACCATACGTATTTAAAACCCCACTCTGTCTCATTGATTTTCTGCAGACAGAAACTTCCAGTGAGTCTCCTCCAATTACCTAGCCTTTCAGGGACAAAATTTCCATCTTGCCTTCCAAGGCGGCTGCTACAACACCACAAATCACCTTCTGCCATCCTTTCTTGAGCCAAACTCCTACTGATTTCCAGAAATCATATGGGGAATATGATTTTCTAAATTTATTCCCTCACAGTACTCAGCTCACAATATTTTTAAACTAAATGTCTTACTGTAAAAGTTGAACCTGCTGAAGATAAAAGCTTTTCCTTTTTCCTCTATTGTCCTTCCCCAAGCTAAATCCCCCTCATAGTCAGAAATGCCATTTTATCCTACAACTCTGAAGAAATTTCAGTCGTCTTGGTTCTTTGCTGCATACTGATTGGCAATTTGATCCATGTGCTTTTATCAGTTCACAGTCTCTTGATTTCTCCCATGGCCCCTTTGTCAGCTCTTTTCCCCTAGCCCTCCTTGCTTTCCATGGGCACCTCACAATATGATATTTTTGAATGGCTCTTCCTACCCTGACCTTCTGCTACACGTAGGAGCCATAGCTCTTAGTTGATGTAACTGAAGTGCTGGTTCCAGACTTAACTCTCTAAGGGTAGCAGTGACCTTGTATCCAGCCACACAGTATGCCAGGAAAGCAGCTATAGTCAAAGGAGATATGGATCATGGGCAACATCAAGTGGAAGGTTGAAGGCCCTGCTGATAAGTGAAGAGGGTAGGCAGGCTATGAAGTGATAGTCCCTCTTACCTCACAATTCAGAGACCACTGACAGGGCAATCTAAGGGAAGGGATCAGGGCTTGGTCTATAGTAATCACTCTGTCCCTGATTTACAGTATGGCTTTGTGAAATTCACTTTAAAGTACCAGAGACTCAACTACCCCATCTGGAACATGTTACCATCATGGAAATTGTTGCTGTGGGAAAAGACCTTAGAGATTAGCTCTAGACCAAGCCCTCATTTCACAGTTTGAAAACTGAGGCCCAGGAAAGGGAAGCAACTTGTCCTATGTGGTCTTCAATATTTACCTTTCTTAACTCCATGAGGTTGTCTGTGAGGTCACATGAAATAAAACATAGGAGCCCTTTTAATCCTCTAGAAGAGAGGGGCTATAGAATTCTAAGGTGTTATTTTTGGCAGCCTTAGTGCCTTTGGCCCCTTAACAACTGTCTCCTGAATGAAGATACACCAATCTTAGTTTTAACTTCCCTCAGGACCACTGAACACACAGCTGTCTCTCTCAGCTGGCCATCTCAGCAACAAGCGCAAAAAACAGCTCTATACCCTATTATCCACTGCTGCTTCTCCCAGCTGCTTGAGCATTCCTTCTATCTGACAGTCTGGAAACAACTGGTAGCCCCAGAGTCCTCCTCTGAACTCACTGTAGCCAATACTGCCTTACATCGTGTTGACATCCAGCATTTCCATGCCATAAGTAGGACATATGGAGAAGGGAGAAGCTCATTATAAAGGGCCTTCTAGAGGGATCTTGGGAGTGAGAACAGACCCATGCAAATCAGAGAAAGGCTGAAGAAAACCAAAAGGATAGAGGGCAAAATAAAAGCATACTTAGAATCACACTTTTTCTTTCAATGCATACCTAGGATCACACTTTTTCTTTCAGAGCCAAAATGACTCTTCATTTAAAGGAGTAATTTGAGAGTGTTCCTCTCTAGTACATGGCCTGACTGTTATGACTCAGAATTTTGGATTCTTAAGAATAATAAGATGATTTTTCAGAAAATAAAAAGAACCCCATTCCTGGCATTAGCTGCATCCACTTTAGGCCTCTATTAACCAACGGTGCTCAGTACTGGAAGTTATAAAAGTCATATCTGAGGGTCGAATGGCAGAGGTGAGAATCAAAAAGGAGAGATTAGTCCACCTACCTGCTTTTCAGCATCTTTCAGTAGTTGGCTAAAAGTGACTTGTCCCTTATGAATCATGAGTTATCAGAGTCAGCAGTATCATGACATTACCAACTTATCTGGACAATAAACAAATGGGTTTTTCCATTTATTCAAGTGCTAAATATATGTACAGGTAGCAAACAAAGCATTATTGAAATAGAGCCAAAAAACAATGGCTTATAGGAAAGGGTGAGATAAGTGACAAGTAAGGCTAACTCTAGGTTCTCTTCCCAGATTTATATAGCAATATCCTGATCCTGGCCCCTCTGCTTAACCAATGACCACTGTCTTCAAAATTAACTGGTGTATTTGCAGCCTCCTTGAGAGACAAAGTGACAAATTTGGATTCTGGTTGCTCCTACTGTATTATTTCCATATGTCTGAGTAACAGACCTGGAATACTCACCTCTTCCCCACAAATGCACATATGGAAGGATCTAGGTGAGCCATGGTCCTGGATTTACAACCTACACCTTGATCTTGTGTTCTCAAGTATGCCTACCTCTCTGTCTCCACAGTGCAACTTTCAAACTGTTTGTCCCTCAGATGACTGTCAATGACTGTCTTTTGTTTAGCTTTAAGTCAAGCCACATAAATCTGAAAAAAACACATTGTAGCACTGCATAATTCCCTTTTCTTTCACTTATTTAGCCAAATGAATTTGACTATGTCATTTATGAAACATCTTAACATACCAAGGCTACAACTTCACACATATAGGATTTGTTACAGGAAAATGCAATGTGACTTATAGACTATACATATGACATACATTAAATAGACAATGGGTGCACCTCTTCTCTTACTGAGATGTAAAGTACATAGGCAGCCCTACACAAACACCTTAAGATGTACTCACAAATATAGAGATCCAAGAAGGGAAAATGTTACTGAACTACCCCAAGAGGAAACTGAGAACACTGACTCTACATTAAGGAAACTCCTACAAATCTAAGCAGAGAGATTTGAGAAGGCAACAGTTATGCCAGTGTACAAAGAATCTTTGTAACAGAATCTATTGACTCCCTGGGGCTTAGACAAAAAGTGCCAACAAGTCAACACAGCTCTGTAAAGGACAGAGCTCTGTCACAAATGCCACCCCCACGCAAACTGGCTAAGCGTGCTGGAGATAAATGACATAACAGGGGGCCACCAAGATGTCAAACAAACCCTAGATTCTACAAATCAATGGAATGCCCTTTTCATAACTTACTCTTTTCTGTTAATATTTCCTCAATCAACAGTTACTTCAGCCATAGATGTGAAGTTTGCTGCTATGAATAAACAAACTTCTCCCCAATAGGAGAGAATTTCCCTTTAACAAAATGAAGTACGACAGGAATTTGCAACATGTTACTCCACCTCTCTTACAAAGATTGAGAGGAAGAAACATATTTAATACTTGGTATAGTTTCTATCAACTCTCAGTTCAGTTCAGTTCAGTCATTCAGTCCTGTCCAACTCTTTGCAGCCCCATAAACCGCAGCACTCCAGGTCTCTCTGTCCATCACGAACTCCCAGAGTTTACCCAAACTCGTGTACATTGAGTCGGTGATGCCATCCAACCATCTCATCCTCTGTCATCCCCTTCTCCTCCCGCCCTCAATCTTTCCCAGCATCAAGGTCTTTTCAAATGAGTCAGTCCTTCGCATCAAGTGGCCAAAGTATTGGAGTTTCAGCTTTAAAATCAGTCTTACCAATGAACACTCAGGACTGATCTCCTTTAGGATGGACTGGTTGGATCTCCTTGCAGGCCAAAGGACTCTAAAGAGTCTTCTTCAGCACCACAGTTCAAAAGCATCAATTCTTCGGCGCTCAGCCTTCTTCACAGTCCAACTCTCACGTCCATACATGACCACTGGAAAAACCATAGCCTTGACTAGATGGACCTTTGTTGACACAGTAATGTCTCTGCTTTTCAATATGCTGTCTAGGTTGGTCATAACTTTCCTTCCAAGGAGTAAGCGTCTTTTAATTTCATGGTTGCAGTCACCATCTGCAGTGATTTTGGAGCCCAAAAAAGTAAAGTCAGCCACTGTTTCCACTGTTTCCCCATCTATCAGCTCTACTATATTGATAACGTCCAGTTGAGTTCCTTGTACACAACATATCTTTGTAGTATTCATAGCACCACAGGCTTTGGAAACAAAACCCCAGCCACAGATCTCAAATCCACTAACTAGGTCCCTGTTGTATTCTACCTATGCCACAGTATCTCACACCAAACCTCAATTGTTATAGAACCAATCTTCCTTCCTCACCTCTGGTCTTCGTATGACAGCCATCTATGTATGTATTGTTCAGTATGGTAGCCACTAAACAGATATGCTTATTAAGCACTTGAAATGTGACTGAATTCTAACCCCTTGCCAGAAGTAATGAGAAGCCCTGCCCTCCAGGTGTCTACAGAGGCTGAGGGGGAACCTGAACTTCCACTTCCACCTAGCAGTAACAAAGGCATCACACTCCTTCCCCCTGCTGAAGCAATGTCAGAAAGAGCTAGCTAAACAGAAGGTTTGAATAAGATCCTGAGTCTCATAATGTAATACAAAAATGTCCAGGTTTCTATTAAAAATCACTCATCATACCAAGAACCAGAAGCATTTTAAGCTGAATGAAACAGGAAATAAATAGATGTCAAAGCTAAGATGACAGATATTAGAATTAACTAGCAACAATTTTTAAATAGCCATGATAAAAATGCTTCAGTAATAAATTACAAATACTCTTAAAACAAATGAAAAATACAAAGTCTCAGCAAAGAAATATAAGATACATGTTTAAGGACCAATTAGAAGTTTTAGAAATTAAAAACATAATAACTAAAATTCTAAAAAATATCAATATATGGGCTCTAAAATATAATGAAGAGGACTAAGGAAAGAATTAGCTAACTTGAAGACCAAATGATAGAAATTATGCAATCTGAACAAAGAAACTCAAATTGAAAAATAATGAACAGGGTCTCTGTGGGGCTATAAAGAAATATCTAATTTTCCTGTCATTAGAGGAGGCCTGGAACAACAGGATAAAGAAGACAGGACAGAAAAAGTATTCAAAGAAATAATGGCTGAAAACTTCCCAAACTTGGCAAAAGACATAAACCTACAGATTCAGGAAGCTAAGAGTATATGCAGTGAAAATATCCTTCAGGAACACAGGGAAAATCAAGAAATCTAAGATGAAGGAAAACCAAGAGAATGTGTTGCTAACAAACCTGCACTAAAAGAATGACTAAAGGAAGGTCTCTAAACAGAAAGAAAAATATGAAAGAAGGAATCTTAAAACCTCAAGAAGGAAGATAGGACAATAGAAAGTAAAAGTAAGAGTAAATACAATTGACTTTGCTTCTCCTGTTGAGTTCTCACAATTATGTTTGACAGTTGAAGCAAAAATCACGACACTGTCTGATGTAGTTCCAAATATATATAAAGGAAATATCTAGGACTATAATATTATCAGTGAGGGAGGATACAAGAACTTAAAGAGAGGTAAGGTTTATTTAAGCAGGTAAAATGTTGATACTAGTAGACCGTGATAAGTTAGGTACAGGAATTCTGGAAAACAGTTTTGCAGTTTCTTAAAAAACTAAACATACACTTACCATATGACCTAGTAATCACACCCTTGGGCATTTTCCCCAGAGAAATGAAAACGTGTTCATACAAAAAACTTTACACTAAACTGTACAGCTTTCTTTGTAATAGCCCCAAACTGGACACAACCAAAATGTTCCTCAGGCAAATGATTAAACAAGCAGGTTTCAAGGTAGCTCAGTGGTAAAGAATCCACTTGCCAATACAGGAAACAAAGGAGACTCAGATTTGATCCTTGGGTCGGGAAGATCCCTTGGAGAAGGAAATGGCAACCCACTCCAGTATTTACCAGTATTTATGCATGAAGAATTGATGCTTTTGAACTGTGGTGTTGGAGAAGACTCTTGAGAGTCCCTTGGACTGCAAGGAGATCCAACCAGTCCATTCTGAAGGAGATCAGCCCTGGGATTTCTTTGGAAGGAATGATGCTAAAGCTGAAACTCCAGTACTTTGGCCACCTCATGCAAAGAGTTGACTCACTGGAAAAGAGTCTGATGCTGGGAGGGATTGGGGGCAGAAGGAGAAGAGGACAACAGAGGATGAGATGGCTGGATGGCATCATGGACTCGATGGACGTGAGTCTGAGTGAACTCCAGGAGTTGGTGATGGACAGGGAGGCTTGGCGTGTTTCAATTCATGGGGTCACAAAGAGTCAGACACGACTGAGCGACTGAACTGAACTGAATGCATGAAGAATCCCATGGATAGAGAGACTGGTGGGCTGTAGTCTATGGGATCACAAAGAGTTGGACACAACTGAGTGACTGAGTACACATACATGCAACCTGTACAGCTTTCTTTGCAATAGCCAAACCCTGGACACAACCAAAATGTTCCTAACAGGTAAATGGTTAAACAAACAGCAATATATACATACCATGGAATACTGTTCAACAGTATAAAGAAATGTACCATTTATACGCAAGACAACTTAGATCTCAAGGGCATTATACTGAGTAAAAAAGCAAACCTGAAAAGGTCACATACTCCATGACTCTATCATTTTTGAAGTGACAAAACTATAGATTCATTTTTTCAAAAATATTAGTGACTGCCAGGGTTTGGGGATAGAGGGCGTGAGGGGGTGAATGTGACTGTAAAAAAAGAAAAAGGTAGCACAAGACAGATCTTTTTTGGTGATGTAATAGTACTTTATATTGATAGTGTTAGTCGTACACAAATCTACACGTGTGATAAAATGACATAGAACTAAACAAACCTATTGTTCTAACATCAAGTTCAAAGTTTTGTTCTTATACTATAGTTAGGTAAGATTTAACTATTGGTAGAACTAGGTGAAAGGTTCCTGTGAATCTATTATTTCAAAATGGAAGAAAAAAAAATCAAGTCACTGTCACTACTTACTATAACCTGTGAATATGTCAGGTTATATGACACAGAGGAATTAAGGTTGCAGATGGAATTAAGTTTGCAAATCAACTAACCTTGAGATGGGGAAATACTTCTGTACTGTTCATCTAAGTTGGAGAAGGCAATGGCAATGTACTCCAGTACTCTTGCCTGGAAAATCCAATGGATGGAGGAGCCTTGTAGGCTGCAGTCCATAGGGTCGCACAGAGTTGCACATGATTGAGCGACTTTACTTTCACTTTTCACTTTCCTGCATTGGAGAAGGAAATGGCAACCCCCTCCAGTATTCTTGCCTGGAGAATCCCAGGGATAGGAGAGCCTGGTGGGCTGCCGACTATGGGGTCACACAGAGTCGGACACGACTGAAGTGACTTAGCAGTAGCAGCAGCAGCATTCATCCAAGTAGACTCAATGTAATTACCAAGTTCTTTAAAAGTAGAAGAGGGAGACAGGTGAGTGAGCTGCCAGAGAAGGAGACATGACAATGGAAGCAAGATTGAAGTGATGCAATGTAAGGAATCAATCCATTATTGCTGATTTTGAGAATGTAGGGAAGCCATGAAACAAGAAATGCAGGCAGAATCTAGAAGCTGGAAAAGACAAGGAAATGGAGTCACCCTTACAGCCTCCAGAAAAGAATACAGCCCTGCTCATACCTTAATTTTAGCCCAGTGAGACCTATTTCAGATTCTTGACCTCTAGAATTGTAAGATAATAAATTTCTGTTGTTCTAAACCACTGAGCTTTTGGTAATATGTTATAGTAGCTACAGAAAACTAATACAATCACCAACTAGGAGTTAAAAACTAACGCACTCAAAGATGGCTTTTTGCAGAGTACATTCAATTCATTAGTCAGAAGTGTAATCTTGAGTTATATATATTGTAATCTTGAGTTGTCTATATTATATATATTGACCATGGCTATATACCATGGCTAATGCAATCTGCAATTCCACATCACCAATGATATCAATAATAGAAATCTTGCCTCAGAATCGCTTATTACTCTTTATTAAGTGGGGCTTGCTAAGGCAATGCAAACATAAGAATAGAAGCATTTGTGCCATGGAGGCTGGAAATCTTGTTTCAGATTCAGTTCAGTTCAGTTCAGTCGCTCAGTCGTGTCTGACTCTTTGCAACCCCATGAATCACAGCATGCCAGGCCTTCCTGTCCATCACCAACTCCTGGAGTTCACTCAAACTTGTGTCCATAGAGTCAGTGATGCCATCCAGCCATCTCATCCTCTGTCGTCCACTTCTCCTCCTGCCCTCAACTTTTCCCAGCATCAGGGTCTTTTCCAATGAGTCAGCTCTTCGCATCAGGTGGCCTAAGTATTGGAGTTTCAGCTTCAGCATCAGTCCCTCCAATGAATACCCAGAACTGATCTCCTTTAGGATGGACTGGTTGGACCTCCTTGCAGTCCAAGGGACTCTCAAGAGTCTTCTCCAACGCCACAGTTCAAAAGCATCAATTCTGCAGTGCTCAGCTTTCTTCACAGTCCAACTCTCACATCCATACATGATCACTGGAAAAATCATAGCCTTGACTAGATGGACCTTTGTTGGCAAAATAATATCTCTGTTTTTCAATATCCTATCTAGGTTGGTCATAACTTTTCTTCCAAGGAGTAAGTGTCTTTTAATTTCATGGTTGCAATCACCATCTGCAGTGATTTTGGAGCCCCCAAAATAAAGTCTGGCACTGTTTCCACTGTTTCCCCATCTATCTTCCATGAAGTGATGGAACCAGATGTCATGATCTTTGTTTTCTGAATGTTGAGTTTTAAGCCAGCTTTTTCACTCTCCTCTTGTCACTTTCAACAAGAGGCTTTTAGTTCCTCTCCACTTTCTACCATAAGGGTGGTGTCATCTGCACATCTGAGGTTATTGATGTTTCTCCTGGCAGTCTTGATTCCAGCTTGTGCTTCTTCCAGCCCAGTATTTCTCATGATGTACTCTGCATAGAAGTTAAATAAGCAGGGTGACAATATACAGCCTTGACGTACTCCTTTTCCTATTTGGAACCAGTCTGTTGTTCCATGTCCAGTTTTAACTGTTGCTTCCTGACCTGCATATAGGTTTCTCAACAGGCAGATCAGGTGGTCTGCTATTCCCATCTCTTTCAGAATTTTCCACAGTTTATTGTGATCCACACAGTCAAAGGCTTTGGCATAGTCAATACAGCAGAAATAGATGTTTTTCTGGAACTTTCTTGCTTTTTCGATGATCCAGCGGATGTTGGCAATTAGCTAGAGAGAATTTTCTCCTGTGTTAGTAAAGAGGGCATTTATACTTATTTTCTAACAGGGGAATGTAGAAATCATAGAAAAAATGCATTAAATTAGAAAAAGGATGGGGTTAATAAAGTTGGTAAAAAAAAAAAAAACTCAGCAGAAACAAAGCTAATTTTTTATAAGCCAGGAGAATCTGTTTTATTCTTTTCTCTTCCTCAGTATCCTAGTGCTTAGCATGTAGTAGATGCTCAATAAATGTTTGCTGAATGATCACTAATGGATCCTTTCAGACTTAGAATTCCATTAGTCCTCATACTCTGCCATACTCCAAACTGCTAAGAATAGAAACAATGGGACAGGCAATAAACATTTATTCATAGATAGGAATACCACATATTCTTACCATTGCATTTGCATTGCAAATTCTTACCATTGCATTTGCATAGCACATATGTGGCATGCTTGCAGAGGTTAAGGAGCATTGTCTTTAATATATAATGTTAGATTTCCAGAATGGCTAACATTGCAAAAGGCCCATGAGTCCCAACGGTCCTTATGAAGATATCTGGACACCACCTCCCTCTCTGGCTCCATCAACATACTTAACAATCAGCGCTAGCAAGAGTTTCCCTACTTTTGTCAAGATAAAATTTCTCTTTGGCTAAGAGAAATATATAGAAATAGAAAACTGAAGAGAGAGCAATGGAGGCAAGTAAGCGTGAGTGAGCTTTTATGTAATGTATTTTATATATTAATAATGAATTTGCAGAGGTTGAGTGTTGAACAAAATCTGAAAGTTAACAAGTCAAAGATTTAGAGAAACTAGCCCTGACTTGGCTTTGGTGAGAACAGTAATGGCAGAATGAGTAATAAGTGACTCTTTTTCATAATAAAAGGAATGCCTGTGAAGGCTAATCAGAAAAATGCTTATAACGGTAGCTGAGAGCTGTGAACCACAAGTATACTAATACTAGGCTTTTTTGAAAAAGTTGTCTTCATGTCTCCCCTTTCAAGTTACCTTGACAATGACAGTCATGCAACAAGAATTCGTGTAACAACTGGGCAAAGGCTAGTGCAGAGGTTTTTAACTCACAATGCCTGGTTGGACTCCCTGAAAACGCATGAAAGTGTCATATCTTTAAATTAGCACAATTTTGAAGAGAGTATCCTTGACATTCATCAAAGTTTCAAAAGGGTTCATGCCAAAACAAAGGTTAGGAACCACTGAGCTAGACAGTAATGGCCCATTTTTTTCTACTCCCCTAGTTAGTAAAACTCTTCTTCAGAATGTGTTCTAGTAACTTAGTAAATAAAGAGACAGAGGGTCTCTGTTCAAGCAAGTTGCAGAGACCTGGTCTCTGGGTTAATAAATCACATGAATGCCTAGAATGACATGGAAAATACTGGAAAGGAAGATGGGAAGAATTCATTAGCACCACAAAATTTAAGCTACTGCAATAGGCAGGAAAGAAAAGATCATTATTAACATTTCAACTCAAATTCCCATGTGGATTTCACCTATAGGATCATCCTCCTGCCACCTCACCAGGTTCTGGATAGTCTCCCAACCCCTAGATATCAGCTGATAGGTATGTGTTCAGGAAATGTGGACTCATTTGACAGTGGCCTAAGTAAAGCTCAGTTATGAAGAGGAAGCTTGTAAACATTTGCAAAAGCAACTCTAAGTGGCGTCACATTTTCTTCTTGTTTACATTACTTCTTTTTCCATAGCAAGCCAGATTTGGCCTGTGGGCTATAGTCTCTTTTGACTCTGGCCCTAGATAAATGAAAACCAATCATAGATACTTAAGACTGGAAGGCAGTTTAAAAGTCATCTTGTCCATTACAGAAAAAACAAATGGAAATATACATAATACATAATATATATAAGACATATATTATGTATATTTCCATTTATATATATATATATATATTTATATTTCATTCATATATTTGTATATTTGGCAAGACCAATATCTGGCAAACTATTCTGGACACAGAAGTACCTGTGAACTTTTCAAAACATGTTCTAAAAAGAAACTAACACAACACTGTAAATCAACTATACTCCAGTTCAAAAAAATTTTTTTAAAGCAGAATTCAGGGAATTTCATGATTTCACTGCAGGGCCCTGGTTTCGATCCCTGGTCAGGGAATTAAGATGCTACGTGCTACAGGGAGGGCTAAATAAATAAATATTTAGAAAAGAAGAATTCACACCTCAGTTGCTACCACCCTTTTTGTCTTACAACTATTCATACTATGGTCAGGATGATCTTTCTAAACCTAAATGCCTTCTGATATGCTTTAAGCCTATAAACTATTACCAGTCTTTCATGAAAGAACGGCCACTCTCCAGCAAGCAGACAACAGCTGTTTGTGTGTGCATGTGTGTGTATGTGCATGCACAAATGCATTTTGGAGGGATATCTTTAGACCCAATAATCTAATTCCATCAAGCCCAAAGCTTGAATTATTTCTTGTATTCTTATCCTCCAGAAAGACTTCTAGCTAGGAAAAAGACAGACTGAACTAGTTAAGGGATTATGACATTTTCAAAGCTCATTCAGATTTTACAAATATGACCACCTCCCTAAATCAAGAAGCATATTTGATTTAAAAGTGACCTACAGTTAGGGTGACCATAGCAACTTTTTGTCCAAAATGGGACACTTGAGAGTAAAATAAGTATGCTGGGACAACCAGGTATAATCAACAACATATGGCCACCCTACTTACAGTCTTCCATAGAAGAAACGTTTTAACTTACCGTCAACAAAATGAATCTCTATTCCTTGTTGTCAATGGAGGATGGCTTAACGCTACTCTAGTCGTCATGCCCACAGTATAATCTTGTTCTCTAATCGCTAAACCTCCCCAAGTTAAACATTAGGAGCAACTTCTTGCTTAGACTAGCCACATAAAACTTAAGATAGGCTATTGAGGGAGAGAGGTATAGCTTTTAAATTGGATTTGGGGGTTTTGAGAATATCGTAAATAATTAACTATATCAAAATCACCCTACTGAAGATGGAGAAATGACTTATTGAAGCTCCTTTTAGAAAAATTAAAATTATGTTCATAGTAGGATCCTGAAGACATCAGTCCTTTTTCTACTGGAGAATAAGAGAGGGAAAGATATTGAGCCACAGTGCTTATCTATAGAAAATGAGACCAGAAAGGAACACATTCCTTAGCAGAGGCCTAAAATCACAGTAGGCAATGAGGGACTGGCCTCACCCTCAACCGTAGCTGGCCCAGAAAAGGCCTTACCATCAGTAAAAGGCAGCTTCCTCCCACACTCCACTTTCCTGGTTGACCCCACCCCAGATCACATTCCCCAACATTTAATGTGCTACTGTGGCACAAGGACAGTGTTGTTTGAGAAGAGAGGAAAGTTCACCTCTGTCTAAAATGAAATTTTCTGGGAGAGAGAAAAGGTCTGAGGTTAAAGGTAGCCTCAAGTGACACTGTTTTGTCCAGTCCCCTTTGTTTTGTTTCCAAGCAGCCCTGGAGAAGTGGCATAAAGAGCCCAACCAAGTTCTTTGTGTCTAACCATATGACATTGGGTTTGAAAAGGTGTTTTCTGGTTGAGAAACTGTCAATTAGGGAGCTAGCTGATGGGCTACTTTTCAGAGGAGGCAATGGGGAAAAAAAAAGAAAATGTCCAACTCTGAAGTTTTTATGATAGGAAAAGTAGGAAAGCCAGATGACCTATTCCTTAGTATATTATTCCCCTCCCTATCATCTACTTTGGTTCTTCTCTCCTTTTGCTTACTGCAAGAAGGAACACTTAAACCATATATGTGCCACCAGATAAATAAGTTTAAACATAATATAACAGAATCAAAGGCCAATTAGAATCTCCTTTTATCCCTTTACTAAGGGTTTGGAGAAAAACAAAGTATTCACTAGAACTGGACTTCTGAACACAGAAACTGCAATCAATGGTTCTTTGGTTAGGCTGGTACCTCTCCTAAGCAAATTCTTCTGTGTAACTGGGATCTCTACCAGTGATTGTGTCAGAAAGTCATGAGCATGTATGTTTAAAACCCAGCCTTTATCACTTTTTTCATCTCTCTTCTCTCACCTCCTACACACAGGTAACATCGCCACATCTTTAGCTGTCTCTGTTCACTGAGTAGTTTACAGGTAATCAGACAATTGTGAAAAAAGCAAAAGGGAAGAGAGTCGGACTGAATAAAACGGAGAGAAAGCAGCAGTGTGCTATACTTGTTTGACTTTGGCAACAGGGTGTAATAGGTTTGCTTGTATGTGTGTGTTTCAAAAGCATTGATGCACTGAATATTTATTCACTGAACAGGTTGATTTATTTAACAGACTTGATATATGTTAGATTCTACCATGTGCTTACATAATTGTTACCCATTTATCAGAGCTGTTATTTAGCCAAATATTTGTTTTAAAAGCATTTTCCTTTAAATGACTTTCTCTAGCCCACTGCACAATCAATCCATGGTTCATTTTAATTATGTAATGTTATGTTACATTATGTTAACATTTGGTGGAGGTCTCTGAAATCTCATCTTCCAGGGCCATTTCATCTCTACCCACAATCTATTTCTTTTTCCCCTTGTAATAAATTTCTGGTTAAAATCACATCATAGGGAACATTTAAAAACTATGTATAATGCTTTTTCATGTTATGCTATTTTACACTTTTGATTTCCAGAAAAAAATGCAGTTTCTCAACATTCTGCTAAAATTACAGATCTGAATATTAATAACCTAAAAAACTGGCTATAAGGACAAAAGTATGATTGTATGTGTGTTGAGGGTGTGTGTCTGTGGGGTGTGGAAAAGCAGTTGGAACAGCAATGGGAAAGCTAGGTGGATAATTAAAATAAAAGAAAGTAAATGGAATCAAATTTCAAAACAAATTTTGTTGAATCACCCTTCTCCATCTGAATACATGTGCAGAAAGAATTATATTTTTTCAACTCAAATGCATTCAGTTTATCTAGATTCTGTGGGAGGTAAAATATTAGAAGGTATTTCCAAGAAACAAAAATGTTTAATCACTAGCTGCCATGCCTAGTTTGAGTTCCTCTACTGTAAATATGCCATCTGCAAAGGCAAGAGGCTTGTTTTGACCTCCCAGGTCAAGAACTGTGGGGACTAGTAAAGATGAGGTGTGGGAGAGAGGAAGGGAAATCCCACCATCACACAAGTGAATCTCTGACCTAGTAAGCAAATACGTTTGTGTTGTTACTGTTGGGTAAAATGTACAAGTCTTCCAGAAATTAGACACTGTAATAAAAATGTACCAGCCCAAATTTAAATTGCTCACTAGACAGATGGTTAATTATATTCACAGCCACATATTTCACTGGGATAGAGTTTCAGACACTCAGCCAGTTTTATTTGATTAGCTGGTTTCCCAGTTAATATGTAAAATGACAGTTACTTAGGGCTTTTTGTTTCCTTCTAAAAATATATTTTAAACAAGTATAAATTCTCCTCAGCCATGAGAATTTCATGGCTGTAAGTAAAACGTTTGGTCATGTTAACCTAGGTGTAAAAGATGTAAGAGAGATTCATCCCTCGAAACCCAAATGGTCTCGATAGTTCAGAGAAGACCATTGGAGCACATTTTCTCACCAAGCAAAATATCTCCGCAACTATCAGCACACTCTTCTCCACGATCAAAAACAACAGAAGAGATATTCAAATCCCAGGGTAAAGTGTTTTAGATGCTTTTTAAAAACAGCCCTGGGAGGCCTACAGACAAATCATGTCTTTGCAGATAACAGTGTAGAAAATGGAACGCTAGGAAAAGGCCACAGAGCTAAGTATATTGTTGTGCACAGAATTCAACAATATGCTGGGAGCTGAAACCCAGAAGCAAAATACCAAACCCACTTATTCCAAAATGCAAACAGAAGCTTGAAGAAAAGCAAATGTGTTGGTGTCGAAATGGGGATGCCATTTTTTTTTTCCTTAGAAAAAAGAAAACCTTGGGCGGGTTATTCGATCCCTCATGGATCAGACAGAAGCAGTCATGCTGAAACCATTGGATTCCTCAGCAGAACGGCGCCAACTCTGCGGCGCGTTTTCCACACTTTCCCAGAGCCTGGCCCGACTCCCCGTGTGGGCTCGAGGCCTCCCCGCCCCCACCGGGTGTGAGAGAGCGGAGCGGCGGTGTGCTGCCGGGAGCGGCAGAGTGAAACGCCAGAAGCCACGCAGGAAAGCGTCGATTCGACTGCCACCGAGAGCGGGAAGGGGCAATGGGCCAATTACGCAAAGGTGACATGCCGCGTGGGGCTCTATAGGGCTCCCAACTTAGACCTGCCCACGGCCCTGGTCCGCTGGCGAGTGTTCAGTGGCGCTCTGTGGTCGCCAGTGCAGCCCAGCGGACACGGAAGGTGTCGGCAGCGGCGCTTCTCACCTTTGGCCCTGACTCCTGGTCGCGGCCGCCTCGTGGGTTTGCCCGCTGACACCGGAGAGTGCAGTGTCAGTGCCCGTTCCCCAGCCAGGATCTTCCCGGCGCCGGCCCGCAAGGAGGCGGCACTCAGCTGCTCCCCGCCGCGCTCTGAGCGCCGCGGCTCCGGCCCGCTCGCTTCCCCTCCCCCTCGCCGCCACCCCCTCCCCCGGCGCAAGCACACAGGCCTTTCCTAGATTACAGTGCCTGTCGGGGCTAACCGGGATCTCTCGCCCTCGCGGCCTCACTCCCTCATATACAGACAGACACACGCACGCCATTCTCACACAGACGTCCTCCCTTCTGTTTCCCCTTCTTCCTCTTCTCGCTCGGCTTCCCCCAACGCGTTCCACCCCCCTGCAGCCGCCACCCCGCGTCAACCGGGAAGCCGGCGAGAAAGGCCGGGGGCTGGATGGCAGCGCTTGTACTCACCTCCCAGGCCGACTCCGGAGACACGCGTCGCCGGCGGACTCAGGCAGCTGGCGCTGGGGCTAGCGCGGCCGCAGTCAAGGCTGGGCTGCTGCCGTCGCCGCAGCTGCTCAAGCTGTCCCCTCCGCCGCTGTTGCTACTGCTGCCGCCGCCGCCGCCGCCTCTGCCTCAGCTCCATGCGCCGGGCCCGCCAGGTGGACGCGCCTCTCTCCCTCAGGCGCCGCCGCCGCGGCGGTGCTGGATGGTTTCAGAGCTGTCTGCTTATGGCCCGAAAACTCAGCGTCTCCGTGGCCGCCGGCTGCTCCTGGGGTCCGCTCTTCTAGTGCACCGCCGCCTGCTCCGGCCGGGGCTCTCTCACCAGTGGGCTGCGCGCACGGCGCTGGAGCCTGCTGAGTGCCGTGGCTGCGGCCGTCCGCAGGGAGGGAGAGAGGAGGGCGGCTGCTACTGCCGCTATCGCTGTTAAAGCTATTGCTAAATGCTGCTACTGTCGCTACTGCCACTGCTGTGGCGGCGGCTGCTGCTGCTGCTGCTGCTGATGCTACTGGTTTTCCTTCCCGGGTTCTCCCCTGCCTCTTCCCCCACTCCTCCCCCCCACCCCGCTCACTTTCTCCACCTCCTCCTCCTCCCCCTTCTCCTCCCTCGCCGCTTTTCTCAGAGCCTCTGCGGGCGCTGCCTGGTCTCCTCTTCTCCGTGAGCTGCCTCTGCCCATTCAGAAAGGTGCCCAGAGTGGGATTGCCTCGGCTGCCACCATCGCTATTGCCCCTGCCATTGTTTCCTCCAACACCGCTGTTATTGCTGGACCCGTTCCCCCCTCTACCTCCCTTGCCTACCACAGCCCTCCTTTTTCCTCCCGCGCTCTCTTTACCCTCTCTACAGTCCCTTCCCATGTGCCCCCTCCCACTTTGTCCGTCTGTCCCTCCCTCCCCTCAGGCACCCGGGAGGCGCGCACTGCGCGGCCACCTGTCATAAAGGGCGCGCACCCCCTTCCCCACCCCCACCCCGCCCCCCACTTTTATTCTTGCAGCCAGTCCAGTCCACCGCGCCAGTGGCGCGTTCTTCCCTGGCAGACACACAGCTGGACATCACTCTTCCACGCCTTTTAGGGTAGTTATGTGTACAGAGAGGGCGCTCTGAAGTTTGGGGAAGAATATTTCAATGTTCAAAGGAGACGCTTCTCCCACCAAGCGTCTAACCATTCAACCTCTACCTACCCTTAACTTCAGAGTCTAGGCCCTCAGGAGGGTGGGTTGTGTTGGAAGGGCTGGATGGAGGGCCATTTTCCAGAGAACTGGAGATGGCTGGGGTTTTTTGTTGGTTTTTTTTTTTTGTTTTTGTGTTTTGTAATAAAGAAGAAGAGAAGGAAGGAACATGAATATGCCTGGAAGGAAATGGGATGTACCTGACTGCTGTCCTAGAGAAATCCCTTAGGTGGTCATTTACCATCGGAATTCATGGGAACCCAATAGGAAAAGCCAGCGATTCGAGAGCAACTTAGAAGGGACAATTCAGCACTCCTGGAACCCTGAGTGTAAGGTTGGGGCCTAAGCCCCTGAGTCATCACCACTAAGAACCAGGAAAAATGATGGAAAGGTTAAGTGCTAGAACAGAAGGTACAAAACTAAGCTACTTTCTGTGCACTTGTTCCAGCAAGCCTTTACCAAAGCACAGTTTCTCCTATCTGGCAGGGCCCAATTTCAGATGTATTTGCTGCCACAGCTGCAACCTCATTTGCTGCCAAGGCTCAGGCTTTGAGACCTTATATATGCAACTCTCACCATCACCCTCAGTAGAACCTCTATGACCTGTCACACAACCCTTCTGCACAGATTGGGAGGGGTCTGTTTCCCTTTCCCTGGCAAAGCAGGAAAGACAAATGATCTAGATATCCCATTGCCAACAAGGTCTGTGATACCTTTTTCTAGTCTAGGGCACTCTCTATGAGTCTTTCTTCACTGAGAAGTAAAGAGTCTGAGCACAGGGAGTCCTTTTACAATTTCTCATCTCCATGCCTTGGGTTTTGCCATTCCACCTGCTTGGAACACTCTTGTCCTTTCTCCCTATCATTTTATATCTGTTAAACTCATCCATAAATAATAGCTCATCTACAAGTAATTGATAATAATTGAGCTTCTAATATGTGCCAGATTCTATGCTAAGCAATTGACATAAATTATTTTATTTAAGCCTCATAAAGAAGAAGAAGAAGTGAAGTCGCTCAGTCGTGTCTGACTTTGTGACCCCATGGACTGTAGCCTACCAGGCTCCTCCGTCCATAGGATTCTCCAGGCAAGAGTACTGGAGTGGGTTGCCATTTCCTTCTCCAAGCCTCACAACAAACACAATTTTATTACTCCCATTTTACAGATGAGAAAATTGAGTCACAAAGAAAGTACATATATGTACTTGAGAATAAAAGAATATCTTCTTTATCTTGCACTTGCCAGGCACTGTGAGAATATATTTGCATCTTTCAGGTACCGGGGTAAATGTGAAAAAAATAGGATTTGGCCTCTCCCCTCAAAAACAAACAAAAGGTTAAACATGTGAAATGCCGCCTCTCTATTGGCTGGATCTCAGTGGCCACAATGGATTGCTATTTTCCCATTGTTGGAAAGCATGTTGTTTTCACCTGTATTAACCGCATATGCTGGTTTTCCTTTTAGAATTAGTCACTTTTTAGTTACCAGTTCTAATTTGTGTCAATGACTTTCACCTAGAGAGTATCAGGAACACACCCAAAGTTGAACAAGTTAGATTTATTACTTGTTATGGTGAGGGAGAATGCACACCATAGATGTTATGGGCTGATGTTATGGGCTGAAGTGTTTCCCCTTCCAAATTCATATGTTGAGCCCTAACTCCTAAATACCTCAGAATGTATTTGGAGTTGGATCTTCAAAGAGGTGATTAAGTTAAAATGAAGTGGCTAGGGTGAGCCCAAATCCAATATGACTGGTGCCCTTATAAGAGGAGAAAATTTGGACATACAAAGAGACACTAGGGGCACATGAGTACAGAGGAAAGATTCTGTGCAGACACAACAAGAAGGCAGCCATCTGCAAGGCAAAGAAAGAAGTCTCAAGAAAAACCAAATATGCCAGCACCTTGATCTTGGACTTCTAGCCACCATAGAACTGTGATAAAAATTTTAAACCACTCTGTGGTATTTTGTTATGACTGCCCTGGCAGACTAATACAATATGAAACTACAAGATGTCTTAGTAAAGCAATGGTAGAAAGGACTTATTACAGGTTTGGGGCTTTGGTTGGGTGATTTGGGAGAGAGTCTAAGAAAGTAGGGGTTCATTCTATATTGAATGCTATAAGAAAGCAAGGACAATTCTATAATTGTGCATCTTAATATATCTTATCTATAGGGAAAGTGATTATAGTGAGATTAAAGTGAGAATTAATCTTTTGTGGGTGGCACAGTGACCTTGTCTTTGTCTGTTCTTAGACTAAATTATGAAATAGATTTGCTTTCTCTCACTGTATCATGTTCTCAAGGTAACACTGACTGATGTGGTTATTTTGTGAGATTGTTTACATCCAGCAGGAGAACAATATGGCCTACCTTTGCCTACCTGTGAGTGCTAGATCAGCTTTCAGACATCAAGAGCTGCTTTTTTTCCTTTCTCATATGTGACTACTTAACACCATTCATTAGTTGTAACTAACTTTGCCTTAGGCAAGATACTTCTCTGTGCCTCAGTTGTCTTACCTATACTTGAGGGAAATTAAACATAGAATAGTTGTGGAAACTATAAACAGAGAAATATACATAATGTTCTTAGAACAGGGCTTGCAACACAGGCAGTATTCATTGAATATGGGCTATTATCCATGTATCTCTTCTCCAACATACCATTTAGCGTGAATTACATGTAATTAGGTGTTGATACCTGAGAAGGCAATGGCAAACCACTCCAGTACTCTTGCCTGGAAAATCCCAGGGATGGCAGAGCCTGGGGATCTATGGGGTTGCACAGAGTCAGACAGACTTAAGTGACTTAGCAGCAGCAGGTGCTGATGCACTCTCTCTTACTGGACTATAACTTTCCTGAGGACAGGAATACTGTCTATTGCCATAGTAATAATAGATAACTCTCACTGAGTGCTTTCAGTGGGCCAGGCACTATTGTTAGATGTAGTTACTCAAAAAAAAAAAAAACTTCAGAGGCCCCATCCTTACCTGTAGGCTAGCCTGGGTGTCCTCCTCTATGCTCCTAGAGCACCTATGTTTACCTTAATCACTATACTCAAAGTACGATACTGATGCTATCTGCTTATGTGTCTTCTTCCCTTTCTATACTGTTCAGTTATAAAGGGGGAGAGTAGGTACTCTTAAAATTTACAAATAAAAATTCTATATATTTAAGTGTACAATGTGATATTTTGATACATGTATACATTTTGAAATGATTACCACAGTCAAGCTAATTAACACATCCATTAACCAGTAAATGATCATACCAGTCAATCCTAAAGGAAATCAGTCCTGAATATTCATTGGAAGGACTGATGCTGAAGCTGAAACTTCAATACTTTGGCCACCTGATGCAAAGAACTGACTCATTGGAAAAGAGCCTGATGCTGGGAAAAATTGAGGGCAGGAGGAGAAGGGGATGACAGAGGATGAGATGGTTAGATGGCATCACCTACTTGATGGACATGAGTTTGAGCATGCTCCGGGAGTTGGTAATGGACAGGGAAACCTGGCATGCTGCAGTCTACGGGGTTGCAAAGAGTCAGACATGACTGAGCGACTGAACTGAGTGAACACATCCATTACCTCACATAGTTATGATTTTTTTTGATATGGTGAGAACACAATATCAAATCTCTTAGCAAAGTTCAAGTATAAAATACAGTATTATTAACTACAGTTACTGTGCTGCACATTAGATTTTAAGAACTTATTCACCCTGCATAACTGAAACTTTATACCCTTTGATCAACAGCTCCCCATTTCTACCATGCTCAGCCTCTACCAAACACATTTTTGAGTTCAACATTTTTAGATTCCACATATAAATGAGATTATGGAGTATTTGTCTTTCAGTTTCTGGCTTATTTCACTAAGGATAATGTCTTCTAGGTTTATCCATGTTGTCGTAAGTGGCAGAATTTCTTTCTTTTGTAGGGTTAAAGAATATTCCATTGTGAATGGGGGGGGGTGTGTGTGTGTGTGTGTGTGTGTGTGTGTGTGTGTGTGTGTAATATTTTATTATCCAATCATCCATCGACAGATATTTAGGCTCTTTCTTGAAATGAACCTGGATATCTTTAAGATACTAATTTCGCTTGAAATCAGATACTTGTAACTTCGGTGCCCATGTTTTATCACAGTGTCCAGCACAATAGAGGTCCTGCATATAAAGGTATTCATTGGATTTTCAGTGCATTCTTTGCTTTGTCTGGAGTGGAACTCAGGTCAAAGTAGCTATCTTGTCTTAGCTCACATTGCCCCTTTCTCTGGGGTTTTATTAACTGAAAAAAGTAACAAAAATCTCTTACATAGTGTTCTCTCTGTATGGTAGATCTAAAGAGAGAATCACCATAAGACTTCAATGCAGGAAGGTGCCATTTGGGAACAACTAGCCCCTGCTATTTAACAGTCAATTGTAACATGTCCATTGGGACAAAGTGGAGTAATGAAGGAAACTAGGACCTAGACCCTAGGTGTTGACCTTAATTTTGCTGTTGACAGACTGTGGTATTCAGCAAATCACTGAACCTCTCTGACCTTCAATTTCTCCATGGGGGAAATATATAGAGCA
Organism: Nanger dama; assembly: GCA_917880005.1. Classification (NCBI taxonomy): domain Eukaryota; kingdom Metazoa; phylum Chordata; class Mammalia; order Artiodactyla; family Bovidae; genus Nanger; species Nanger dama. The sequence goes on from CAKJTW010000056.1 coordinate 519,048, forward strand.
TAATCTCTTTATTCACCAGCTAATAGAGCTTGATAACAAAAATTAAAGAGTATTTACTGGAGTTTCTCTTTAGGAAAAATATTAACTTCTTCCATTATTTCCATGTTGCATGCTTGGATGACTCTTAACCTCTGGAACTGGTGTTCCAAAATGGCCACAGCCCTTTCAATGCCAAGCAAGTGCCATGAGTATTAAGGTTTTTCAGCTTGCCATACTCCCTAAAAGTTCCACAATTCAGCCTATTCCCAGTGAAGCAGTGAAGGGAACTATAGTGCCTGGAAACTCTGGAGGCATAAGAGGAGTTGCTGTACTGGAGTTGGACTCAGAAAGTTTCTTTCCATCATGCTGAGGAAAGACATAAGATGTTTTTCAACTCAAATTTGTGTTCTACCATGGGGATAAAATAAGGTGAATGGCAGAATAACATTATCATAGTATCACATGCATATACAAGGGCAGAAACTACCTTATTACTTTTCATATAATCTATCACCGTTGTGCCCAGAAACTATGTAACAATCACAGTCTCTGTCTGGGACTTTATGGCACCTTTCCCTGGCGAATTCCAAAGAATGGCCCAAAGGAACTCAGGGGTCCAAATCTGAGAGAGCAGTGAGTTAAAACCAACATTAGCTGTTCCTCTTATTTGAGGGGCAGCACCCAGCACATTGAGCACTCCCATTAAATAAAATGAAACTGACAAATTTCCTCAGTACCTCCTTCCTTTGTCCTAAACAGCATTGAGAAACTATAGTTTTCTCCATCCTGACAATAGACAACTGTGTCCCTTTTTTTCCTTTCCCTAGAAGGGCTCTTGAGAGTCCCTTGGACTGCAAGGAAATCAAACCAGTCAATCCTAAAGGAAATCAATCATTAATATTCATTAGAAAGACTGATGCTGAAGCTGAAGCTCCAATACTTTGGCCACCTGATGCGAAGAACTGACTCATTGCCCTGATGCTGGGAGATTGAAGGCAGGAGGCGAAAGCAACAACAGAGGACAAGATGGTTAGATGGCATCACTGACTCAAAGGACATGAGTTTGAGCAAGCTCCAGGAAATGGTGAAGGACAAGAAAGCCTGGCATGCTGCAGTCCATGGGGTCGCAAAGAGTCACACACTACTGAGCGACTGAACAACAAAGGTTTGTCATAACTTTCCTTCCAAGGAGCAAGCATCTTTTAGTTCATGGCTGCAGTCACTGTCCACAGTGATTTTGGAGCCCAAGAAAATAAAATCCACCACTGCTGCCACTTTTTCCCCTTCTATTTACCATGAAGTGATGGGACTGAATCCCATGATCTTAGATTTTTTAATGTTGAGTTTCAAGCCAGCTCTTTCACTCTCCTCTTTCACCTTCATTAAGAGGTTCTTTAACTCCCTCTTCACTTTCTGCCATTAGAGTGGTATCATCTACATATCTGAGGTTGTTATCTCTCTGGGCAATCTTAATTCCAGCTTGTGCTTCACCCAACCCAGACAATGCAGAATGAGAGCTGAGAGAGAGATGAGAATAAGTCAGGGCCTTTTGGTCAGGTTACCAAAGGGTTTTGAAGGTTCCTGGGCATGTGCCAGGTAGGGGTGGCCCTGAGAGAGAAGAAGGACTGTGCTAGGCAGTGAGGAAAAGAGCATGAGGAAGTACCAAGGAGGAATGGTCAACAGTGTATTTCGGAGCCAATGACACATCCATCATGGACAGGGATTGCTCTAAGGAGGAAGCCAGATTTGGATGTGTTGAATGGGTCCAAATTGGGGAGGTTTTAGAATTGTACAGCATTTTACCCTTGAATTATTGTTCTCTACTTTATACTGAATAAATGTGGAAAATAAAGATCATGGTCACACATTAGCTAGATAAGGCACTGAACCTTAGTGTTCAGATTATACAAATGATAAACATTTGTGATTTATGATGGACTTTGATCATAATGATATATATCATGTCATTCTTTCATGACAATCTATTTAAAAAAACAGTGCCCCACTGTGGACATTCCCCCTCTTTGAAGCCTTAAAATGAACAAACAAAACCTGTTGATTGAGTTCATTGTTCTTTGAAGGTAGAGCTGGGTTGTAACATCTGGGCTAACAAATCAAAGCCAAATGAGCAAAGTACTGATTCCAATCAAGCGTATCTAGGGTGTCCTGCCCCCATTTTCCCAGCATGCTCAGATGCCTTGGCTGTTGTATTCAAAGCCGGCCTAAGCAATGACAACTTCTCCCACTGAGCACTTTCTCAGGATAAGCCGCTGAGTGACTTAAAGTTAGAGAACTGAGGTTTGTAGAAAGCCTTTTCCATCTTCAGTTGCCATGGGCCATTGGAGAAGCCCTAGATAAGGCCATAGGACCTAAGTAAGGTGGGGGCTTCCCAGGTGATGCTAGTGGTAAAGAACCCGCCTGTCAATGCAGGAGATGAAAGAGACAGGTCTAATCTCTGGGTTGAGAGGATCTCCTGGAGGAGGGCATGGCAACCCACTCCAGTATTCTTATGTGGAGAATCTCACAGACAGAGGAACCTGGCAGGCTACTGTCCGTAGCGTCACAAAGAGGCAGATACGACTGAAACAACTTAGCACAGCACAGCAAAGCACAGCACAGGGGTATGGGTGGGTGGTGAGGAAGTGTCCCGACTTAGAACAGGACCATGGACAGAGATCAGCAGACATCTTTAACCAGATCCCACAGTGAAATGCAGCCCTCCATTATGTGGCTGTACATTCTGTGTTCTGTGGATAATGTATGGAATGTGTGATGTGGGTTTTGGGCTTCCTTGGGTTGGGCACCATCAGAGTGCCTTATACAGTGTGTTCTCCCTCTCAGGACAGGCTCACAGGCCTTATTTACTGTGGGAGGTAGTAGTAGTGTCAAGTGTACACTGTTGGATACTTCAGTGTAGTCTTGTGGTTGGAACAGTAGTCCTAGAGTAAGGAGACGAGCCAGACTGAGCTCAACAAACTCTAGAAACATCTGATTCGGGGCTTCTTGGACATGATTCCCTCTTCTCCTTTAAAGAAAGCACACTGAAAGACTCTTCATATAAAATCCAGTACTCCAGAGTTTGCCTCATTCCCCAACTGCCACCAACCCAGGCAGAAGAAAGCAAGGTGAGCTGTATTGTAGTAGAAAAACACTAAACTTGAAACAAATGACCTTGAGTTCTGACCCTTACTAATATAATCCTGGACAGTTTACAGAATCTTCTCAAAGCCACAGTCTCTTCATTTGTAAAAAGGAGATAACAATTATAATCTCTACCTCACAGAAAGAAGTTTATGAGTAAGGCTTGGCATATACAAGGATAAAATAAATGTGTCTGCTTGTGCATGCATTCTAGAAGTTCCTGAAATCTCCTTTTCTGCAGCAAATCTTTCCTAAGTCACTGATGAAGTTATGAATTTCCTTCTGTCCACATTAGTAGTTCCTATTGTATCTTCCTTTTACTCTGTTATTAGCTGATACTCTTGTTGATGTTGATGATGGTGGTGATGATGGTGAGATGATGATGGTGATAGTACAATGTGGTAAATAATGACTGTCTCAGATCATGGGACAAATAATACAGATAAAGGGAGAGTGAGAGAAACTAGGAAGGAAACTAGCTCTGGTTGAGATTGATCCCTGGCCTTCCCTGAACTAACCTATGCAGGTCCATCCATATAGGCAATCATGTCAAATCCCCAAGGACATTGCACTGGGGATTATGCAGCAGAATGTGTTATCTAAGTAGATCCTGCCCAGAATGGAAGATGTGTTTCAAAAGAGTAAGTTCAGAATAATGCAAGAAAAGAGATGTTCCCACCCATCTAACACAAATGCTCCCTGAGCACTCTCTTTGGCTAAATAAAAACCAATCTATTGGCATCTAGGAAATATGGAGTCAACATGCACCCAGAACAGTGAGTGAGTGTCCTCACCTTTGTTCAACAACAACAACAAAAACAGGGTATTCTCTCTTGTTACTTCAAACCTTCAAAATCTTCAATTGCTTCCTAAAGTTTGAATAATAAAATGTCAAAATCCTTAGGCTGATAACCATGAAACATTTCCAGTATCTTTCCAGTTCTATGTAGCTGGTGCTGCAATCACAAGAACATCTTCCATTTAATATGTCCATATCTTTGTTCATGCTTTTCTCTCAGCCTGGAACGCCCTTTCTGCACTTCTGCACATCAAAATCCTTCTCTTCCTTTAGGGTCCTTGAAGTGTCATGTCTTGTCTAATGTCTTTCTTAAATCCCCTTGTATTATTTTCCTAGGACTGCTGCAACACATTACCACAAACTTGGTGGTTTAAAATGACATAAATGCATCATTTCACAGTAGAGGCCAGAATTCCAAAATCAAGTTGTCAGCAGGGCCATGCTCCCTCCAAAGGTCTAAGGGAGTATCTTTTCTTGCTCTTTCCAATTTCTGGCATTCCTGGTATTCCTTCATTTGTGGCAGCATGATCATAATTTCTGCCTTCATCTTCATGTGACCTTCTTGCTTGTATCTCTGTATTGCTCATCTTCTTATATGGACACCTGTCATTGGCCTTAGATCCTATCTAGTCAATCCAGGATGATGTCATTGAGAGATATGTCATCACTTAAGACCCTTTTCCACATAAATTCACATCTATGGGTTTGAGGGGGTTATGCCTTGGGTATGTCTTTTGAGGAGGTCACCATTCAACCAACTACATCCTCCAAGACTAAATCAATATACCTTTCTTTTGACCTTATACAGCATATTCTGTAATATATATTAGAGGTTTGTGAATACAATTCTGTCTCTCTGACCTGGGGGAAAATTCTGCAATGCCAGGAACTATGTCTTATTCATCTCTGTGTAAGTCATCACTTATCCCAACGCCTGACATATAGTTGATGTTCAGTTGGTTATTGTCAACCTTTTTAAACGGTCAACATTTTACTTCTGGAATAGAGGGAAGCAGCTGTGGAAGGCAGGCTGGAGCAATAAAGTACTATTTATCAGAGTTATGATGTAGAGTAAGTGCCTCTAATAAAGTATTGGCTCCTCCATATCCAGGAGGCAGTTGTTACTCCTTGCAGTTTTATAATCCAAGCAGCAAGAATTTCTTTAGAATTACCAATTCAAACTATATTTTCTCCTTTAGCATATTTAACTGACCGACTATGTGCCAACTGTTATGCTAAGCATGACACAGAGATACATAAATCCACAAAATATAGATATTTCCCTTTATGAGCTTAGTGTCTATCCAGAAAGGAAACATATACACATGTGACGTTTATGAGGTCAGATACAAGCATCTGCAGATAGGTGTGACTGAGGGACTACTGTCAAAGAAAAGTGAGAGAGTCATTTTGTTGTTGTTGTTCATTTGCTCAGTTGTATCCAATTCCCTGCACCCCCATGGACTGCAGCAGATCAGGTTTCCCTGTCCTTCACTATCTCCCGGAGTTTGCTCAAATTCATGTCCATTAAAAGCAAGAGATGTTCCAGAAAAACATCTATTTCTGCCTTATTGACTATGCCAAAGCCTTTAACTGTGTGGATCACAATAAACTGTGGAAAATTCTGAAAGAGATGGGAATAGCAGACCATCTGACATGCCTCTTGAGAAACCTGTATGTACGTCAGAAAGCAACAGTCTGTTGGAACAACAGACTGGTTCCAAATAGGAAAAGAGTATGTCAAGGTTGTATATTGTCACCCTACTTATTTAACTTCTATGCAGAGTACATCATGAGAAACACTGGGCTGGAAGAAGCACAAGCTGGAATCAAGATTGCCGGGAGAAATATCAATAACCTCAGATATGCAGATGACCCCGCTCTTATAGAAGACAGTGAAGATAAACTAAAGAACCTCTTGATGAAAGTGAAAATGGAGAGTGAAAAAGTTGGCTTAAAGCTCAACATTCAGAAAACAAAGATCATGGCATCTGGTCCCATCACTTCATGGCAAATAGATGGGGAAACAGTGGAAACAGTGGCTGACTTTCTTTTGGGGGCTCCAAATCACTGCAGATGGTGATTGCAGCCATGAAATTAAAGATTCTTACTCCTTAGAAGGAAAATCATGACCAACCTAGACAGCATATTCAAAAGCAGAGACATTACTGTGTCAACAAAGGTCTGTCTAGTCAAAGATATGGTTTTTCCAGTAGTCATATATATATGTGAGAGTTGGACTATAAAGAAAGCTGAGCACTGAAGAATTTATGCTTTTGAACTGTGGTGTTGGAGAAGACTCTTGAGAGTCCCTTAGACTGCAAGGAGATCCAACCATTCCATCCTAAAGGAGATCAGTCCTGAGTGTTCATTGGAAGGACTGATGTTGAAGCTGAAATTCCAATACTTTGGCCACTTGATGTGAAGAGCTGACTCATTGGAAAAGACCCTGATGCTGGGAAAGATTGAGAGCAGGAGGAGAAGGGGACGACAGAGGATGAGATGGTTGGATGGCATCACTGACTCGTTGGACATGGGTTTGGGTGGACTCTGGGGGTTAGTGATGGACAGGGAGGCCTGGCATGCTGCGGTTCATGGGATCGCAAAGGGTCAGACACAACTGAGCGACTGACCTGAACTGAAGTCAGTGATGCTATCCAGCCATCTCACTGTCTGTCTCTCTGTTCTCCCCATGCCCTCAATCTTTTCCAGCATCAGGGTCTTTTCTAGTGAGTTGGCTCTTTGCATCAGATGGCCAAAGTACTGGAGCTTCAGCATGAGTCCTTCCAGTGAATATTCAGGGTCAATTTCCTTTAGGATTGACTGGTTTGATCTCCTTGCTGTCCAAGGGACTCTTAAGAGTCTTCTCTAGCACCACAGTTTGAAGGCATCAATTCTTTGGATCTCAGTGGTCTTTATGACACAAATCTCACATCTGTACATGACTACTGGAAAAAACTACAGCTTTGACTATATGGATCTTTGTCAGCAAAGTTATGTCTCTGCTTTTTAATATGCTGTCTAGGTTTGTCATAGCTTTTCTTCCAAGGAGCAAGTGTTTTTTTAATTTCATGGCTGCAGTCACCATCTGCAGTGATTTTAGAGTCCACGAAAATAAAATCTGTCACTGTTTCCACTTTTCTCCCATCTGTTTGCCATGAGTTGATGGGACTGAATGCCATATCTTCATTTTTTGAATGTTGAGTTTCAAGCCAGCTTTTTCACTCTTCTCTTTCACCCTTATCAAGAGTATCTTTAGTTCCTCTTTGCTTTCTACCATTAAGATGGTGTCATCTGCATATCTGAGGTTGTTGATATTTCTCCCAGCAATCTTGATTCCAGCTTGTGATTCATCCAGCCTGGCATTCTGCATTATGTACTCTGCATATACGTTAAATTACCAGGGTGACAGTATACAGCCTTGACATACATCTTTTCCAACTGTGAGCCAGTTCATTATCCCATATCCAGTTCTAACTGTTGCTTCTTGGCCTGCATATGGGTTTCTCAGGAGACAGGAAAGGTGGTCTGGTATTCCCATCTCTTTAAGAATTTTTCACAGTTTGTTGTGATCCACACAGTCAAAGGCTTAAGTGTAGTCAATGAAGCAGAAGTAGATGTTTTTCTGGAATTTCCCTGCTTTTTCTATGATACAACAGATGTTGGCAATTTGATCTCTGGTTTCTCTGCCTTTTCTAAATCTAGCTTGTACATCTGGAAGTTCTTGGTTCATGTACTGTTGAAGCCTAACTTGAAGGACTTGGAGCATTACCTTGCTACCATGCAAAATGTGTATTACAAATATTTGGGCATGTGTCCACTCTCACACTGAACTGATAATTCCTATCTCCTTGAGGGCAGGAAGCTTGCTTCCCTTCTCTTTGTCTCTCCATTCTTCAGGCATATATTTGTGGAATAAAATGTTTAAATTAGTGAATGAGCTGAAGACTTTTTGCATACTTTTATACCAACCATGGCCACACAGATGAGTGCTCCTAATGGATTCTTCCAAAGAACAGTTGATTCTCTTTTGAGCCTAGTTTGGTCAACATGTGTATCAACAACCAGATGAGGCTGGGCTAATTGCCAGCTCCTCATTCAATATGAGGTCACCCTGACCAGGACCACTGTCTCTACAAGAGGTTCAGTTCCATGGTTGGTGTGACCCTAAAGATAACCCATCCCATAGAATATGCCCTCATGTCTCCTTGCCTGAAGTCAAATGGCCATAGAGAGGGAGAGGTGGTTAGAAGAGGAAATAGGAAGAGCAAAAAGGACAGTAGGGAAGGAAAGAGAAAGAAGACAAGGAGGGAAAGATGGGGTGGGGAGAGAAAGAGCTAGGAAGGAGGGGTAACAGAAATAAGCAGATGTGCCACCTTAAATCAGATGATGGATGTTTTAGGTATTAGCTAATTGTGCCATCCTCATGTAAAATAACATCCATTGAATTCTAGTCATATGCTCTGACTAACAATGAGCACCTGTGCCCTTTACACTTTGCAAGAATAGTAGCAAGGTACAGTTGACATAGGCTCTTGGTGTGAGACAAATACATATTCAAGCCCTGAGATGTGTGACTTTGGGCATAGAACAACTCTCTGAGGCTCATTTTCCTCATATTTAAGATGAGAATAATATCTACTTGGAAAGATTATTTACCTTATGAAGATTAGTGGTGCTATACATAAAGTGTTTGGTAAATAGGAGGTCAACAAATGATAGCTACTATTATTATGTGCTTTCAGGAGGCTGCATAGGGAAAACACAGACTTCAGAGACAAATCAAGGTTTGAATCCTATTTCTGCCATTACCAGCTGTATTTCACATCCTCTCTCTGAGAATTAACTCTGTCACCCTTTGAAGTGCTACCTAGGAAGTACAATATAAGAGGTAGAAGCATGGTCTCTGGAGTTTTAAACCTGGTTTATTGTGTAACCTAACATTTCAGAGCCCTAGTTTCCCCCATTTCAAAAGTGGGAGGAATAAAAATAGTACGAATTTCCTAGGGTTGTTGTGAGGATTAATTGAGTTAACTTATGTCAAATGCTTAAAATTGTTTCTGGTAGATACTAAGGTCTCAAAAAAATTACCTATTGTTATCCTAAAATACTTTCTACACTTACCATCTCATTTATTTCTCATGGCATCCTGTGAAATGTGTATTCCATTCTCATTTTACAGTTAAGAAAACTGACGCTCAGGCCTCTTCAGACTCCTATAGGTAGTAAATGACAGAGCCCAGACTAAAAGGTGTTTTCTCAGTAGCTTTAATGTGTCCCTCTTCTCCTCCACTTTAAACCTGAATACTTGCACTGTTTCTCAGTGCTTTTCAATGAATGCCATGCAATGTGTCAGGTGTGCCAGAAACTCATTCTGGAAATGCAATATAGACTCATTCTCTACAGACATGCTGGTGGACTTTGAGCCTACTTGTTAGAGGAGACATGACTCTGAAAATTCACCTACATATCTATCATCTTCTATGAAAGCTAGATCTACCACTTCCTGCTTTGCAGAAGTCATTGAATATTGTCTTCCTCCAGAAATCAGAATTCTCTTTCTTTGCACATTTGGTCATCCTGCCAACATGCTTTCACTTTTGTCTGGCCTAATCAGCTAGAAACTAAAGCTCTAAAATATTAATTTCTACAAACACACTTATAACCCAGCAAAGTTGGTTAAAAACACACTTATGTAAAGAAAATTCTAATTCTCTATTGACTTTCATTATAAAGTTAACAGCATGTTTCCATGGAAACTGTCCCCACAACACACTGAATCAAAGCTCTTGGTGAAGAAGGGTCAACTGTGCTGTGTTGCCTAGGACTGGGCAAGACTGGGCAGTGTGTGAAATGATGTACATGAAAACAAAGTGATATATAAATAGAAGTGATATATAAATAGAAGATAGTATTAGTAAGAGCAGTAGAAACATCCACTCTTGGCCTCACAGCCATTCTTGTCTACTTTCAGTTTCTGTAGGGGCTTCCCTACCTTTGATCTTTGTAAGCTGTACTCTGCCCTCCACCCCAGTACCTATCATGAGCACTCCTTATCATGCCTTGTTATTTTCTGACCTCCATAGCACTTACTAATACTAATTGTTTTACATATTTATTGGGTTCTTTGGCCCCTCTCTCTTTAGAATGTAAGCAATATGAGAATGAAGTTTGTTTGTTTGTTGTATCCCAGCACCTGGAACATCTTGCCTGATATATATAGATGTTCAATAACTATTTTTGTGTATGATGGTTACCTTTACTTATTTTTATTGACACAGTTGATTTATAATGCTGTGTTAGTTTCTGCTGTACAGCAAAGAGATTCAATTTATGTATACATTCTTTTCCATTATGGCTTATCATAGGATATTGAATATAGTTCCCTCTGCTATACAGTAGGACCTTGTTTATCCATCCTGTGAATAATAGTTTGTATCTTCTAACCCCAAAATCCCAATCCATCCTTCCCCACCCCCTTTGGCAACCACAACTCTGTCCTCTTTGTCTGTGAGTCTGCAATAATTATTTATTGAACAAAGGAAGGGATGAATGAATGATTGAATGATGACTGTTGCTCCCTCTGTATGAAAAATCTCATCTATATGTCTCAACCTCCTCCACAACCTCTAGAACGCAGCAGAAGTATCATTTCCTCAAGTAAGATTTCCTGCTGCCTTAATGTTGGTTGTATCACCCTATCAAATCTTGTTACTACAGCCTATGCTTTTCCTATAGAACACACTTGCAATTAATTAAATAACAAATTCTATCTTATTTGTTGCCTGTCCCTCTCAAGACAGACTCTCCATGTCAGCAAAGATTACACTGTGTTCAGCTCTGTATCCTTAGTATCTAGAGTAGAGCCTGACACATAACAGCAGGTTAGTAAATAAGGTATGAATGACTGAATGGAAGTTGTGTCAGTTATGGAATGGAACAGAGGGTCTCAATTTAAGCACTTACTGTTTAGCATAGAATTCAGACATGTCTAGAGGAGTGGTGGATTAGTGTTTTTAGACTAAAACTAAATAATAAATAAATGCTGATCTATTTAGATGAGGGATTGAGACTTCTGGGAAATAATTCAGCATAAGGAAAAACAGAATGGAAGCTGACAAAGCTGGACAGAGAGCATGAGAAAGGTAAAACTGAATAGAACATTAGTTGCAGTTTCTACCACTTAGTTTTCTCTTTGTCCCAGGTCTTGGGACACTCAAGCCTGAGTTTTAAAAAGTGTGTGATGGGAAGAAAACCAGTGACAGCTCTTTTGCCAAAAACAGCAGATTTTAAAAACATGGTGTAGCCCTGCTTTGGGAGCTTTCTTATTAAATATAGCCTAAACATAGAGCTACAAGAAGACCCATGGTGGCTTCCAGTACAAGATGGCAGAGTAGGAAATGAACTCATCTCTTCCTGCAAGAGCATTAAAATTGAAAGTAGCTATTGAACAACCATCGACAGGAGGATGCTGGAACCAACAACAACAAAAAAGATACCCTAAGTCCGAAAACAGAAGAAGCCACAGTGAGATGGCAAGAGGGGCGCAATCACGATAAAATCAAATCCCATACCTGCCTGGTGGATGACCCACAGACTGGAGAACAACAATACCAAAGAAATTCTCCCACTGTTGTGAAGATTCTGAACCCCATGCAAAGCTTCCCAGCCTGGAAATCTGACAAATGGATTGGGAAGGCCAGTGGGATTTGATTATAAGTCTTCCAAAGGACTGAGGGAAACAGAGATCTCAGGCTTGGAGGGCACAAACAGAATTTTGCATGCACCAAGACCCAGAGGAGAGGAGCAGTGACACCACAGGAGACTGAACCAAAACTACTTGCTAGTGTTGGAAGGCCTCCTGTGGAGGAGTGAGTCGGCAGGGGGCTCACCACAGGGACAGGGGCACTGGAAGGTCCCCCTTGGTGTAAACCATCTTGGAGTTCGCCATTAACCTATAGAGCCTATAGACTCTCTAGGGCTGGGTTGCCTCAGGCCAAACAACTGCCAGAGAGGGAATGAAACCCCACTCATCAGCAGATAGTTGGATTAAAGCTTTACTGAGCAAGGCCCTGCTCACCAGAGCAAGACCCAGTTTTTCCCATCACCAGTCCCTCCCATCAAGAAGCTTACACAAGCTTCTTAGCCTTATCCATCAGAGGGCAGATAGAATAGGCAAGAAGAAGTACTGTCTCACAGCAGCTAAAACAAAAACCAAAGTACAGAAAGTTAATCATGATGAAAAAGCAGATAATTATGTCCCAGATGAAGGGACAAGATAAAATCCTGGGGTGGTGGTGGGGGACCTAAATGGAGAGGAGATAGGCAACCTTCCAGAAAAAGAATTCAGAATAATGATAGTGAAGATAATCCAGGATCTCAGGGAAAACAATGGAGGCAAGATTGAGAAGATGCAAGAAATGTTTACAAAGACCTAGAAGAACTAAAGAACAAACAAACAGAGGTGAATAATATACTAGAAGGAATCAAGAATAGAACTGAGGCAAAAGAATGATTAAATGACCTGGATGACAGAATGGTGGAAGTCACTGCCATAAAACAGAATATAGAAAAATGAATGAAAAGAAATGAAGACAGCCTAAGAGAACTCTGGGACAACATTAAACACACCAACATTAGCATTATAGGGGTCCCAGAAGGAGAAGAAAGAGAGAAAGGACCTGAGAAAATATTTGAAGAGATAACAGCTGAAAACTTCCCAAACATGGGAAAGGAAATAGTTAATCAAGTCCTGGAAGCACAGAGAGTCCCAGGAAGGATAAACCCAAGAAGGAACACACTGAGACACATAATAATCAAACTGACGAAAATTAAAGACAGAGATGAAATAGTAAAAGCAACGAGGGAAAAACAACAAATAACACACAAGGGAACTCCCATCAGGCTATCAGCTGATTTCTCAACAGAAACTCTACAAGCCAGAAGGGAATGGCATGATATATTTAAAATGATGAAAGGTAAGAACTTACTACCAAGAATATCCCACACAGCAAGACTTTCCCTCAGATCTGATGGAGAAATAAAAAGCTTTTCAGACAAGCAAAAGTTGAGAGAATTCAACACCACCAAATTAGCTTTACAACAAATGCTAAAGGCACTTCTCTAGGCAGGGAACACAAGAGAAGGGAAAGACCTACAGAAAATAAACCCAAAACATTAAGAAAATGGTAATAGGATCATACATATCGATAATTACCTTAAGTGTAAACGGATTAAATGCACCAACTGAAAGACATAGACTGACGGGGTGGATGAAAACATGTGCATGTATGTACCTCCACTTACCATATCACTATGCTTTACCCACTCCCACAAATTGTATGTTATTGTTTTATATTGTTAGGTTAATCATGTTCCCATAATGGCTTGCAATTGCAATTATCTGTCTTTTTTCCTGGCTATTGATTGTGAAAACTGATAAACATCTTTTACTATTGTGATTATGTAACTATTACTCACTTAATACCATTGTATCACGATTCATCAACAGAAAAATAATAGAACTTTATATCACCAAAACTAGGATCTAATAGAAAAATCTGTAATCACTTTTTAAAATCCAGATGCATATTAGTTGAACAATACAAATGCTCAGGTGTTGCTTTTTTTTCTCCAAAGCTCCAGATATATTTCTAATGAGCAGTCATGTTTTAAAAAAAACTGGACTATACGATGATTGTTTACTTTTATATCTACCTTGTTTCACTTTTTCTATTTTCTATTTGGTGCTCCCATTTCATTTGGTTTATGTTCTCCAATGTTTCAATCTCTTCTTTTTTTTAATGTTCTCTCTCAAGCCTTTATCAGGTGTAATAGAAAAGCTTTTGTATACATATATATGTATATATATTTTAGAAAACTTATGAATTTTGCCTAACTAAAAAATTGATAGGATCAATTTACTATCCACTTGTTCGACTTAGTATGAATAGAATGTTAGATTTCTAATTAAAAAATAGATATGCAACAAGCAACAAAGTTTTACTGTATACCATAGGGAATTATAGTCAATATCTTGTAATAAACTATGATAGAAAATGATTTCAAAAATAATATATTTATCTTTGTATAACTGAATCACTTTGCTGTGCACCTGAAACATTGTAAGTCAACTATACTTCAATAAAAATATTTTTTTTTTTTTAAAAAGAAGACTCATGGTGCAGAAAATAAGGTCCTTAACATCAGCTACTGGTGGCAGCACCATCTTTGGCAGACATTGGCTGTCGTGACAGGGATGCCAGCAGTGGCAGCAGCAGCTCTGGAATATAAGATGCCTGCAGTTTAAGTGCCCCAGGGAAGAAGAAAATGGTGGAGATAAGTTTCAACTGAATGGACGGTGTTTGTGAGCACATTTCTTGGCAACATCTAAACAAAATTAGGTTACAATATTCTAATCCCTATCTAGTAATTTACTTTGTAGAATTTATTTTGCCAAGTCTAGGATATTCTGCTTCTTTTGGTAATAACTAGTGACAATTTAGCCTCAGTTGCCGCAGTCATGCCAGTAACTTTCAGCAACATTCACATCTCTCTTCTTCCATGCTTTCAACTGATTTTGTTTTTTAATTTAATTTTTTATTGTAGGATAATTGCTTTACAGAAATCTGTTGTTTTCTGTCAAACCACAACATGAATCAGCCATAGGTATACATATATACCCTCCCTTTTAAACCTCCCTCCCATATCCCACCCTATCCCACCCCTCTGCCCCTGTTGAGTTTCCTGAGCCATACAGCAAATTCCCATTGGCTACCTATTTTACATATGGTAATGTAAGTTCCCATGTTACTCTTTCCATACATCTCACCCTCTCCTTCCCTCCCCCCATGTCCATAAGTCTATTCTCTATGTCCCTTTCTCCATTGTTTCCCTGTAAATAAATTCTTCAGTACCATTTTTCTAGATTACATATATGTGTTAGAATACAATATTTATCTCTTTCTGACTCGCTTCACTCTGTATAGTAGATTCTAGGTTCATCCACCTCATCAGAACTGACTCAAATGTGTTCCTTTTATGGCTGAGTAATACTCCATTGTGTATATGTACCACAACTTCTTGATCCATCACGTCGATGTACGTCTAGATTGCTTCTGAGTTCTAGCTATTGTAAAGAGTGCTGCAATGAACAATGGGATACATTTTTTTTTTTTAATTTTGGTTTCCTCAGGGTATATGCCTAGAAGTGGGATTGCTGGGTCATATGGTGGTTTTATTCCTAGTTTTTAAGGAATCTCCATACTGTCTTTCATAGTGGCTGTATCAATTTGCATTCCCACCAACAGTGCAAGAGTATTTCCTTTTCTCCACACCCTCTCCAGCATTTACTGTTTGTAGACTTTTGATGATGGCCATTCTGACTGGTGTGAGGTGATATCTCATTGTAGTTTTGATTTGCATTTCTCTAATGATGAGCTCGGAGAAGGCAATGGCACTCCACTCCAGTACTCTTGCCTGGAAAATCTCATGGATGGAGGAGCCTGGTGGGCTGCAGTCCATGGGGTCACTAAGAGTCGGACACAACTGAGCAACTTCACTTTCAGTTTTCACTTTCATGCATTGGAGAAGGCAATGGCACTCCACTCCAGTGTTCTTGCCTGGAGAATCCCAGGGACGGGGGAGCCTGGTGGGCTGCCGTCTATGTGTTCACACAGAGTCGGACATGACTGAAGCGACTTAGCAATGATGAGCTATGTTGAGCATCTTTTCATGTGTTTGTTAGCCATCTGTATATCTTCTTTGGAGAAATGTCTTCAACTGGTTATTAGTTTTATTGAGATATAAGTAACATAACAATTTACGATTTTGTTTTTGGCCACACCACACAGCATGTCAGATCTTACTTTTTCAACTAGGGATCAAACCTGCATCCCCTTCAGTGGGCACAAGGAGTCTTAACCATTGAACTTCCAGGAAGTCCCTCAACAATTCACCATTTTAAAGTGTATAACTGAGTGGTTTTAGTATGTTCACAGAGTTGTAAATCACTTTTAGAACATTATCATTGCCCACAAAAGAAACAAGAAATTCTGTACCCATCAGCAGTAATGTTCCATTCCCCCATCTCCCCCTGAGCCTACACAACCACTCATCTATTTTGTCACTATAGATTTGCTTATTTTGAACATTTCATATAACTAAATGGGTCATACAATGTGTGACTGCCTTCTTTCATTTACTATAATGTTTTCAAAATTCATTCATGCTGTATCATGTATCAGAGCTTCATTCCTTTTAGTTGATAAATAATATTCCATTGTATAGATATTTATCTTTATTTATCCATTCGTCAATTGATGGACATTTAAGTTTTTCCATTTTGGGGCTGCTATGAATAATACTGCTATAAACATTCAGACTAGTTTTTGTTTTCATTTATCTTATGCATATATCTGGAAGAACAGTTTCTGGGTTATATAGGGTTATATTTCATCTTTAGAGTAGCTACCAGACTGTTTTCCAAAGAAGCTGTACCATTTTACATTACCACCAGGAATATATGAAGGGTCTAATTTCTCCACATTCTCACCAACACTCGTTATTGGTCTTTTTGATTATAGCCATGCTGTGCTGTGTTGTGCTAAGTCGTTTCTATCGTGTCTGACTCTGTGACGCTACAGGCTGCAGCCCACCAGGCTCCTCTGTCCATGGGATTCTCTAAGCAAGAATACTGGAGTAGGTTGCCATGCCCTCCTCCAGGGCATCTTCCCAACTCAGGGACTGAACCTACATCTCTTATATCTCCTGCATTGGCAGGCAGGTTCTTTACCACCAGCACCACCTGGGAAGCCAATAGCCATCCTAGAGACTGTGAAATGGTATATCATTGTAGTTTTAATTTCATTTCCCTAATGGCTAATGACATTGAACATCTTTTAATGCACTTATTGGTAACTTGTATATTTTCTCTGGAAAAAAACTTTATTCAGATCCTTTCCCTATTTTTAATTGGGTTATATGACTTTATAATTGTGTTTTAAGATTTTCTTTATGTAAAATGCGGTTTGCAAGTATTTTCTTATTCTTTTGGTTTTTATTTCAGTTTCTTAATGGTGTCCTTTGAAACACAAAACATTTTAATTTTGATGAAGTTCAATTTATCTATTTTTTCCATCATCACTTGTGCTTTTGATGTCTTATCTCAGAAACTACTGTCTAATTTAAGGTCATGAATATTTATTCATATTTTCTTCTAAGGGTTTTATAGTTTAGCAACTACTTTTATATCTCTGCTCAATTTTAAGTTAATGTTTTTATATGGTGTGAGGTGAGTTCCAACCTCATTCTTTTGTAGGTGGATACCCAAGTTGTTTGTCCCAGTACCATATACTGAAAACATCATTATTCCCCACCCCATTCAATTGTCTTGGTATGGTGACTGCAGCCATGAAATTAAAAGATGCTTACTCCTTGCAAGAAAAGTTACGACCAACTTAGATAGCATATTCAAAAGCAGAGACATTACTTTGCCAACAAAGGTCCATCTAGTCAAGGCTATGGTTTTTCCAGTACTCATGTATGGATGTGAGAGTTGGACTCTGAAGAAGGCTGAGCACCGAAGAATTGATGCTTTTGAACTGTGGTGTTGGAGAAGACTCTTGAGAGTCCCTTGGACTTCACGGAGATCCAACCAGTCCATTCTGAAGGAGATCAGCCCTGGGATTTCTTTGGAAGGAATGATGCTAAAGCTGAAACTCCAGTACTTTGGCCACCTCATGTGAAGAGTTGACTCACTGGAAAAGACTCTGATGCTGGGAGGGACTGGGGGCAGGAGGAGAAGGGGACAACAGAGGATGAGCTGGCTGGATGGCATCACTGACTCGATGGACGTGAGTCTGAGTGAACTCCGGGAGCTGGTGATGAACAGGGAGGCCTGGCATGCTGTGATTCATGGGGTCGCAAAGAGCTCGGACACGATTGAGTGACTGAATTGAACTGGACTGGACTGAACTGAACCCCTGAGTGTAAATGTTTTTGTTTCTGGGCTTTCAAATGAATTCCATAGATATACATTTCTGTTGTTAAGCCAATACCTCATTGTCTTGAATACTGTATCTTTGTACTAAGTTTTTAAATTGCAAAGTGTGAATCTTCCAACTTTGTTCTTTCTCAAGAATGCTTTGGCTATTCTTGGTTCATTGAATTTACATGTGAATTTTACTATCAGCTTGTCAATTTTTCTAAAGAATCCAGCTTGGATTTTATAGGGCCTGTAGGACTTGGGGTTGTGTGTGATGTGGGTGACTACTGAGAGACTGCAACTGAGCCCCTCTGCCTGGTTTCTCAGGCAAAAAAACTGCAGAGGTATTCCAGAGACTCTAACATAAATGCTCCTGTACTAGCAGCAAGTTCTTAACAAGAGCCAGGGTGACCTAGGTAAAACAGTTTAGAAAGACTATCTAGCAAATATAGGTCTCAAATAAAAGAACCTGCATACAAATATGCCAACATGCCAGAAATTCTCAGTAGCTGTCCTAGCCATTACTTTCTGACTAAGGTCCGTCAAGTCAAGGCTATGGTTATTTGTGGTCATGTATGGATGTGAGAGTTGGACTGTGAAGAAGGCTGAGCACCGAAGAATTGATGCTGAACTGTGGTGTTGGAAGACCCAGAGACCCTAGACTGCAAGGAGATCCAACCAGTCCATTCTGACAGGAGATCAGCCCTGGGATTTCTTTGGAAGGAATGATGCTGAAGACTACCAGCCGGAGGAGTTGACTCACTGGAAAAGACTCTGATGCTGGGAAGGATTGGGGACAGGAGAAGAAGGGGACGACCGAGGATGAGATGGCTGGCTGGAATCAACCCAAAGAGTCGGACACTACTGAGACTGTACTCTGGTAGCAAAAACTGAAACAGAGACTCATCCATAAATGTCTAGACTCCGCCATAAGACTGAAATTTTAATACATAAATACAACCCCTCTTATTTTTTATAAAAATTTTTTTTTTAAAAAAAATTTTTTTTGCCTTCATCCAAATCTATTCTACCTCAGCAATCTCTATTGAATATGTTCCCTGCCCCACCCACTTCCCGCCTCTTCTTTTTGCTCCTACAGCCACTGCCCTAGGTCAGACCTTGATTCTGGACTATTATAGAAACCTCATCAGTTTTGCTATTTCGCTTTTGTTGACCTTATGTGATTTTCCATATCACAGCTGGCATGGTATTTTTAAAAATGTAAAACTCATCCTATCATTCCCCTTTTTAAAAACCATTAATGGCATTTCAATGCTGACAGTAAAAGCATCCTACATCTTTAGCGTACAAAGCTTTACATGACCTATATCTTAGCTATCTTTTCAGCGCCTCTTCTCCTTACCACTTAATTCCCACATGTATACCCTCCAGTCATATCAACTGTATTGCTGATCATCCTGTTCATGATGCCAATTGTCTTGCTTTTCACACTGTCCACAGTGTTAGCTGAACCCGTGGTAGGCAAGGCGCGAGCTAAGAGGCTGGAAGAAGGCTGGAGGAGCCATAGAACTGCAGACACATTATCCCCCCTGGCTGATGCAGCGCGTAGCAGCGCCAAGCTACCTAACAGCCCCGCACATTTATTCTCTCCCTGGCTGATGCAGCAGCTGTTGAGCAAGAGACACATTATAATCTCTTCTCTTGTGGCTGACCCAATGGACACAACCGTGATGCAGTAGTAATTTTGCCGATTTATGGCTGGAGTTCACATATTCCTACAGAACAAAGTAGCCCATGACCAAGCTTGAGTACCTCATTACACACATGTGCAGTGCTACAGATGATCTCAGTTGTTAGTCACTATTTACAAAACGTGGGGCGAAAGAGCCTGAACACGCCATCTTGGCTAATTTGCTCTCTCCCCACACCAAACTTCTTAAATTTTCCTAATATGCTATGCTTATTCATACCCCATGCCTTTGTACATCTTATTTCATTTCCTTCCCATGGTCTCTGCCTGATGAACTCGTATTTATCTATCAGTCCAGTTCACAAGTCACTTCTTTTGCGAGGACTTTTCAAGCCTGAGGTAATCAGTTTGTTCTCTATGTCATGTACAATTCACTGCTATAAGCACATCGTGTTATAATTGTTTTTCTAACATCTCTGACTCCCCAACTAAACTCAGTGGTGGAAACTGGGTCTAGATTGGAATCATCTTTACATCCCCAGCCTCTAGCACAGCACTTAGTACAAAGCAGACATTAAGAAAATCTTTGTCAACAATCAATCCTTCAACAAACAGTATGGTCTTATTATTGGGGCTTTCAGCAAAGTCACATTAGCAAATGGATAGAAACCTCATGAACATCTGGATTCAGATGCTCACAGTGATAGATCTAGATTTTAGTACCAGAAAGCTTCTTCTACAGATAAAAGGGATTTTCTCCCACTAGACAAATTTATTTTTGAGAAGAAATTTTAAAAATATTTAAAAGAATATTAGGATTTCAACATGTATAAACAAATAGGAAGCTAAAGATGAAAACTGTATTCATTTCAGAAAATATTTTCAGTCTTTTGGATGGAAAGGGACTTTATTTAAAATTATGGTTGGAAGCAACCTAGATGTTCATTGGCAGACAAATGGATGAGAAAGCTGTGGTACATATACACAATGGAATATTACTCAGCTATTAAAAGAAGGCATTTGAATCAGTTCTAATGAGGTGGATGAAACTAGAGCCTGTTATACAGAATGAAGTAAGTCATAAAGAAAAACACCAATACAGTATATTAACACATATATATGGAATTTAGAAAGATGGTAACAATAACTCTATATGAGCAACAGCAAAAGAAACACAGATGTAAAGAACAGACTTTTGGACACTGTGAGAGAAGGTGAAGGTGGGTTGATTTGAGAAAATAGCATTGACACATGTATATTACTACATGTGAAATAGATCACCAGTCCAGGTTTGATGCGTGAGACAGGGTGCTCAGGGCTGGTGCACTGGGATGACCCTGAGGGATGGGATGGGGAGGGAGGTGGGAGGGGGGTTCAGGATGGGGGACACATGTACATCCATGGCTGACTCATGTCAGTGTATGGCAAAAACCACCACAATATTGTAAAGTAATTAGCTTCCAATTAAAATAAATAAGTTAATTTAAAAAATGGAATTGAAAATATAAAAATGCAAAAAATAAAAAATTATGCTTAATTACACATACACATACTAATCATTAAATAAACAATTTGAGAGTTCATATTCACACTGTATTAAAATAATTATATGTGTTTTAGCAAAGGGAAAAAAATATGGTTGTTTTTGTTGAAATAAAACACCTTAATTCTCTTTTTAATACAGCCTGGCAAAAAATAACAGCAATATTCATGATTAACCTGTTGAATAGTAGATGACTTATCTCCTAGTGACCTCACAAGTACCTGCTTCAATTAGCCATAGGAAAAAAAAAAAATTCATCACTTAGTTTCCTTATGTAGGTGCAAAATCAATCTGAAAAGAGGAAAAATATGTCATTACTTCAGAGTGTCTTGGTGTGTACCTTGTAAAATGAAGCCTACATCTACTGCTGAGTTGTGGAACCTGCGTTAATACTGTAGCAAACAACAAGAAAGCATTTTTCCAAGAAAAATGTCATGATGTTGTAGTTAATAATCTGATTCATGAATCAGACAGATAGAGGGTTGGTCTCAATGACCTCTTATTTCCCTTCCATTCCCTTCCCTTATTTCCTTCCACTGCCAATATTTTATAGTTCCATGAAACAAAGTCTTCCTAGCCTGTGGTTTAAATATATTTACTTTAAATAAAAACTGCTTTACTACAAAGCACATTTGTATGTCTTTCATTACAAAACCAGAGATGGACTTTCATAATAGGGAAAATTGGGACCAAATTATAATTTTAAAAGCACACACTCAAGAATGCAAGAAGTCTTTTCAAGTGACAGTTAAAGGGGGAGGGAAAGGTCATTTTCTGATAAAGTATTAACAGTACATCTCAGTACAAATCAAACAGTACAAATAGTATCTTGCATTAGAAAAATTAGCATAAGGTCAGAAACTACCTACCTCTAGTAAATCCTTTTAAAATAGCAAACTATTGAACTATTTTTTATTTAATTAATATTTTTGAATTGCTTATAATTTAAAGTTCCAATATTTTTGATACACAGGATATATTCATCTTTTAAAATAATTATCTTGTGATTTCTTTTAGGGTTAATTTTCCTACCTCATGGCCTTTCTCTATATGTAGAAAACCTCCAGCAAGGCTTTGAGAGGAATATAGCATAGTCAACGTCATTGGTTCCAGTATCAGTCTTAGAGATTCAGATCTCTTATAAACTTAGGTTAGCTCCTTATGAACTGAAGTAAAGTTTTACTAGTTATAAAATGGGTTGTAATAAGGATTAAGTGAGATAACTTTCTTCCAATAATAAATGATCAATAATGGTTGGTATTATTAGGGTGCAGCTCACAAATGATCATTGTCATTTAGAGCTGCTTGAGTCTTTGTTTTGTAGGGCTGTCTCAGTTAAACATATCTTCCTTTTTTGTTTTTACCTTTTCATAAAACTTTGTTCTATTTTTCTTACATAAAGAGAGAAACAAAAAGGGGCAGGCACTTTTACAGACTACAAATGTGAGCCTGTGAGGGGGCTAGAGATTTTAGCTGTTCACTTGGATTTATAAGGGGCTTCCCAAGTGGCACAGTGCTAAAGAACCTGCCTGCCAACGCAGGAGACAAGAGATGCAGGTTCGATCCCTTGGTGGGGAAGATCCCCTGGAGTAGGAAATGGCAACCAATGCCAGCATTCTTGCTTGGAAAAATCCCATTGACAGAGGAGCCTGCAGGCTACAGGCCATGGGGTTGCAAAGTCAGGCGCAACTGAGCACACATGCAACTGGAGTTACAATTTCACTCAATGATTTTTTTCACTGTGGAAGGGAACAAGACTGCCTTTCATTTCACTTCACAAAAATAGAAAAAGGATGAGAATCACTGACTTAAGTTGTAGCTGACAAAAAGAGCAGATTGATTTGTTGAATAAGTAATTACTTATCTAGTGTCTCTGATGTGCAAAGTTCAAGGCAAATTCCCACCATAGGGAACCCAGATGAGGAAGATGCCCTCTTTGCTTTTGAGGAGCTTACAGTTCTGTGGGTGAGGTAAGAAAACATAACTTTGTTTTAAAATGAAGTATTGTTGGCCTTTGCAAATGGCACTATTGGTAAAGAACCCGTCTGCCAAGGCAGGAGACATAAGAGACACAGGTTTGATCCCTGGGTTGGGAAGCTCCCCTGGAGAA
Source organism: Nanger dama (assembly GCA_917880005.1). Classification (NCBI taxonomy): domain Eukaryota; kingdom Metazoa; phylum Chordata; class Mammalia; order Artiodactyla; family Bovidae; genus Nanger; species Nanger dama. The sequence continues at coordinate 542,255 of CAKJTW010000056.1, forward strand.
GTGAGTGAATACCCGTTCCAGTATTCTTGCCTGGAGAATCCAAGTGAAAGAGGAGCCTGGTGGGCTACAGTCCATAGGGTCGCAAAGAGTCAGAGATGACTGAAGCGACTTAGCATGCATACTTGATTTATAATGTATGTTAATTTCTGCTGTACAAAAAAGTGACTATTATATATGAGTGTGGTGTGTATATATATATATGTACACACATTCTTTTTATATTCTTTTCCATTATGGTTTATCATAGAATATTGAATATAGTTCCCTGTGCTATACAGTAAAACCTTGTTGTTTACCCATCCTATATGTAATAATTTGCCTCTACTAACTCCAAACTCCCAGTCCATCCTTTCCCCACCCCCACGCTACTCCCACCTTGGCAACCACAATTCTGTTCTCTGGGAGTCTGTTTCTGCTTCATAGATTAGTTTCATTTGTGTCACATTTCAGATTACACATATAAGTGATATTATATTGTATTTTTTTCTTTCTGTTTTATTTCACTTAATATGATAATCTCTAGTTGCATCCATGTTGCTGCAAATGTCATTATTTCATTATTTTTATGGCTGAGTAGTTCCATTGTATTTTATATATATATATATATATATATATATATATATAAACACATCTTCTTTATCCAATTCATCTGTGAATGGACATTTAGGTTATTTCCATGTGTTGGCTGGAGAAGAAAATGGCAAGCCACTCCAGTATTCTTGGAGAATCCCATGGACAGAGGAGCCTGGCAGGCCACAGTCCATGGAGTTGCACAGAGTCAGACATGACTGCAATGACTTAGTATGCACGCATGTCTTGGCTATTATGAATAGTGCTGCTATGAGCATAGAGGTGCATGTATAGTTGAGTATTAGCTTCATTTAGCTATATGCCCAGGAGTGCAATTGCTGGATCATATGGTAATTCTATTTTTAGTTTTCTGAGAAGTCTCCATACTGTTTTCCATAGTGGCTACGTCAACTTACAATCCCACCAACAGTGTAGGAAGGTTTCCTTTTCCCTACACCCTCTCCAGCATTTGTTATTTGTAGACTTTTTAATGATGGCCATTCTGACTTGCGTGAGGTGTTACCTCATTGTACTTTTGATTTGCATTTCCTTAATAATTAGCGGGGGTGCAGGAGTGCCTAGAGGAGCTATTCCACGTTCAAGGTCAGGAGGGGTGGAGGTGAGGAGATACCCTTCGTCCAAGGTAAGGAGCAGTGGCAGTGCTTTGCTGGAGCAGCGTGAAGAGATACCCCACATTCAAGGTAAGAGAAACCCAAGTAAGATGGTAGGTGTTGCAAGAGGGTATCAGAGGGCAGACACACTGAAACCATAATCACAGAAAGCTAGTCAATCTAATCATACTAGGACCACAGCCTTGTCTAACTCAACAAAACTAAGCCATGCACGTGGGGCCACCCAAGATGGGTGGGTCACAGTGGAGAGGTCTGACAGAATGTGGTCCCCTGGAGAAGGGAATGGCAAACCACTTCAGCATTCTTGCCTTGACCCCATGAACAGTATGAAAAGGCAAAACGATAGGATACTGAAAGAGGAACTCCCCAGATCAGTAGGTACCCAACACGCTACTGGAGATCAGTGGAGAAATAACTCTGGAAAGAATGAAGGGATAGAGCCAAAGCAAAAACAATACCCAGCTATGGATGTGACTGGTGATAGAAGCAAGGTCTGATGCTGTAAAGAGCAATATTGCATAGGAGCCTGGAATGTCAGGTCCATGAATCAAGGCAATTTGGAAGTGGTTAAACAAGAGATAGCAGGAGTGAACGTCGACATTCTAGGAATCAGCAAACTAAAATGGACTGGAATGGGTGCATTTAACTCAGATGACTATTATATCTAGTACTGCAGGCAGGAATCCCTCAGAAGAAATGGAGTAGCCATCATGGTCAACAAAACAGTCCGAAATGCAGTATTTGGATGCAATCTTAAAAACAACAGAATGATCTCTGTTCATTTCCAAGGCAAACCATTCAACATCACAGTAATCCAAGTCTATGCCCCAACCAGTAACGCTTAAGAAGCTGAAGTTGAACAGTTCTATGAAGACCTACAAGATCTTTTAGAACTAACATCCAAAAAAGATATCCTGTTCATTATAGGGGACTGGAATGCAAAACTAAGAAGTTAAGAAACACCTGGAGTAACAGGCAAATTTGGCCTTGGAGTATGGAATGAAGCAGGGCAAAGACTAACAGAGTTTTGCCAAGAAAATGCACTGGTCATAGCAAACACCTTCTTCCAACAACACAAGAGAAGACTCTACACATGGACATCACCAGATGGTTAACACTGAAATCAGATTTATTATATTCTTTGCAGCCAAAGATGGAGAAGCTCTATACAGCCAGCAAAAACAAGACCGGGGAGCTGACTGTGGCTCAGATCATGAACTCCTTATTGAGAAATTCAGACTTAAATTGAAAAAAGTAGGAAAAACCACTAGACAATTCAGGTATGACCTAAATCAAATCCCTTATGATTATACAGTGGAAGTGAGAAATAGATTTAAGGGACTAGATCTGATAGAGTTCCTAATGAACTATGGACGGAGGTTTCATGACATTGTACAGGAGACAGGGATCAAGACCATCCCCATGGAAAAGAAATGCAAACAAGCAAAATGGCTGTCTGGGGAGGCCTTACAAATAGCTGTGAAAAGAAAAGAAGTGAAAAACAGAAGAGAAAAGGAAAGATATAAGCATCTTAATGCAGAGTTCCAAAGAATAGCAAGAAGAGATAAGAAAGCTTTCCTCAGCGATCAATGCAAAGAAATAGAGGAAAACAACAGAATGAGAAAGACTAGGGATCTCTTCAAGAAAATTAGAGATATCAAGGGAACATTTCATGCAAAGATGGGCTCGATAAAGGACAGAAATGGTATGGACCTAGCAGAAGCAGAAGATATTAAGAAGAGGTGGCAAGAATACACAGAAGAACTGTACAAAAAGATCTTCAAGACCAAGATAATCATGATGGTGTGATCACTCACCTAGAGCCAGACATCATGGGATGGGAAGTCAAGTGGGCCTTAGGAAGCATCACTATGAACAAAGCTAGTGGAGGTGATGGAATTCCAGTTGAGCTATTTCAAATCCTGAAAGATGATGCTGTGAAAGTGCCACACTCAATATGCCAGAAAATTTGGAAAACTCAGCAGTGATCAAAGGACTGGAAAAGGTCATGTTTTCATTCCACTCCCAAAGAAAGGCAATGCCAAAGAATGCTCAAACTACCGCACAATTGCACTCAACTCACACACTAGTAAAGTAATGCTCAAAATTCTCCAAGCCAGGCTTCAGCAATATGTGAACTGTGAACTTCCAGATCTTCAAATTGGTTTTAGAAAAGGCAGAGGAACCAGAGATCAAATTGTCAACATCTGCTGGATCATGGAAAAAGCAAAAGGGTTCCAGAAAAACATCTATTTCTGCTTTATTGACTATGCCAAAGCCTTTGACTCTGTGGATCACAATAAACTGTGGAAAATTCTGAAAGAGATGGGAATACCAGACCACCTAACCTGCCTCTTGAGGACCTGTATGCAGGTCAGGAAGCAACAGTTAGAACTGGACAAGGAAAAACAGACTGGTTCCCAATAGGAAAAGGAGTATGTCAAGGCTGTATACTGTCATCCTGCTTATTTAACTTTATGCAGAGTACATCATGAGAAAAGCTGGACTGGAAGAAGCACAAGCTGGAATCAAGATTGCTGGGAGAAATATCAATAACCTCAGATATGCAGATGACACCAAACTTATGGCAGAAAGTGAAGAGGAACTAAAAAGCCTCTTGATGAAAGTGAAAGAGGAGAGTGAAAAAGTTGACTTAAAGCTCAACATTCAGAAAATGAAGATCATGGCATCTGGCCCCATCACTTCATGGCAAATAGATGGGGAAACAGTGGAAACAGTGTCAGACTTTATTTTGGGAGCTCCAAAATTACTGCAGATGGTGACTGCAGCCATGAAACTAAAAGACACTTACTACTTGGAAGAAAAGTTATGACCAACCTAGATAGTATATTGAAAAGCAGTGACATTACTTTGCCAACAAAGGTCCATCTAGTCAAGGCTATGGTTTATCCTGTGGTCATGTATGGATGTGAGAGTTGGACTGTGAAGAAGGCTGAGCACCAAAGAATTGATGCTTTTGAACTGTGGTGTTGGAGAAGACTCTTGAGAGTCTCTTGGACTGCAAGGAGATCCAACCAGTCCATTCTGAAGGAGATCAACCCTGGGATTTCTTTGGAAGGAATGATGCTGAAGCTGAAACTCCAGTACTTTGGCCAGCTCATGCGAAGAGTTGACTCACTGGAAAAGACTCTGATGCTGGGAGGGATTGGGGGCAGGAGGAGAAGGGGACGACCGAGGGTGAGATGGCTGGATGCCATCACGGACTCGATGGACATGAGTCTGAGTGAACTCCGGGAGTTGGTGATGGACAAGGAGGCCTAGCGTGCTGTAATTCAGGGGGTCGCAAAGAGTTGGACATGACTGAGTGACTGAACTGAACTGAATAATTAGTGATGTTGAGCATATGCCTATTAGCCACCTGTATATCTTCTTTGTAAAAATGTCTCTTTAGGTCTTCTGCTCATTTTTCAGTTGGGGTTTTTTTTTTTTAATTTTTGTTGAGTTATATGAGCCATTTGTTTATTTTGGAAATTAAGCCCTTGTCAGTCACATCGTTTGCAAATATTTTCTCCCATTCTGTAGATTATCTTTTCATTTTGTTTGCAGTTTGCTGTGCAAAAAGCATTTAAGTTTGATTAGTCCTACTTGTTTATTTTTGTTTTCATTTCTGTCTCATTGGGAGGTTGAGTTAAGAAAACATTGGTAAGGTTTCTGTCAGAGAATGTTTTGCCTAGGATCTCTTCTAGCAGTTTAATGGTGTCATGTCTTATGTGTAAGTCTTTACACCATTTTGTGTGTATTGTTGTATATGGTGTGAGGGTGTGTTCTAACTTCATTGATTTACAGGCAGCTGTCCAACTTTCCCAGCATCCCTTGCTGAAGAGGCTTTTCCCCATTTTATATTCTTGCCTCCTTTGTCAAAGATTGACCATAGTTATGTGAGTTTTTTTCTGGGCTCTCTGTTCATGTTCGTTTTTGTGCCAGTGCCACACTGTTTTGATTACTGTAATTTTGCAGTATTGTCTGAAGTCCAGGAGGGTTCTGCCTCCTAATTTGTTCTTTTTCCTTTTATGGTTTCATATGAATTTTAGGATTATTTTTTTAGTTCTGTGAAAAGTGTCATGGGTAATTTGATAGAGTTAAATCTGTACATTGCTTTGGGTAGTGTGTTCATTTTTTTTTCTTAATTACTTTTTAATTGCAGGAAAATCGCTTTACAACATTGTGTTGGTTTCTACCATACAACATCATGAATTAGCCATAATTATACATATATCCCCTCCCTTTTGAGCTTCCCTCCCATCTCCTATCCCACCACTCTAGCTCATCACAGAGCACCAGGTTGGGCTCCCTGTAATATATAGCTTCTCACCAGGCCATCTTAATAATATTAATCATCCTAATACAAGAGCATGGGATATCTTTCTATTTTTTGAATAATCTTTAATTTCCTTTATTAATGTTTTACATTTCTTGGCATATAAATGTTTCTCCACCTTGGTCAGGTTTATTCCTAGATATTTTTCACGTGATTTAAAAGATACATGTGTATATATATATATATATATATATATATATATATATATAATTACATTCTTTTCTGATATTTCATTATTAGCATAAGAAATGCAACTGCTTTCTGTATTTAATCTTGTATCCTGCTACCTTGCCGAATTCATTTATCAGTTCTAATAGTTTTCGTATGAAGTCTTTAGGTTTTTTTATATATAGTATCATGTCATCTGCATATAATGACATTTTTACCTTTTCTTTCCAATTTGGATACCATTTATTTCTTTTTCATATCTGATTACTGTGACTAAGACTTCTAATACTATATTGAAGAAAAGTGGTAACTGGGCATCCTTGTTCCAGATTTTAGCAAGAAGGCTTTGAACTTTTTATGGTTGAGTATCCTATTGGCTGTGGGTTTGGCATAAATAGCTTTTATTGTGTTCAGTTCAGTTCAGTCACTCAGTCATGTCTGACTCTTTGCAACCTCATGAATCGCAGCATGCCAGGCCTCCCTGTTCATTACCATCTCTCGGAGTTCACTCAGACTCATGTCCATCGAGTCCGTGATGGCATCCAGCCATCTCACCCTCGGTCGTCCCCTTCTCCTCCTGCCCCCAATCCCTCCCAGCATCAGAGTCTTTTCCAGTGAGTCAACTCTTTGCATCAGGAGGCCAAAGTACTGGAGTTTCAGCTTTAGCATCATTCCTTCCAAAGAAATCCCAGGGTTGATCTCCTTCAGAATCGACTTGTTGGATCACCTTGCAGTCTAAGGGACTCTCAAGAGTCTTCTCCAACACCACAGTTCAAAAGCATCAATTCTTCGGTGCTCAGTCTTCTTCAGAGTCCAACTCTCACATCCATACATGACCACTGGAAAAACCATAGCCTTGACTAGACGGACCTTAGTCGGCAAAGTAATGTCTCTGCTTTTGAATATACTATCTAGGTTGGTCATATCTTTTCTTCCAAGGAGTAAGCAGCTTCTAATTTCATGGCTGCAGTCACCATCTGCAGTGATTTTGGAGCCCCCCAAAATAAAGTCTGACACTGTTTGCACTGCTTCCCCATCTATTTCACATGAAGTGATGGGACCGGATTTTCCCTCTATACCCACTTTGGTAAGATTTTTTTTTTTTAATATAATGAATGTATGTTCAGTTTTGTCAAGTGCTTTTTCTGCATCTGTTGAGATGATCATGTGGTTTTACTTCTTTTGATGTGTTATATCACATTGATTGTGTATGTTGAACCATCCTTGTGAACTTGGGATGAATCTCACTTGCTCACAGTGTATGATCTTTTTATGTGTTGCTTGATTTAGTTTGCTAATATTTTGTTGAGAATTTTTGCATCTATATTCATTAAAAACATTGGCCTATACTTAGAAAACATAAGTTTAAAGCAAGTAAAAGCTAGTAAAGCAAGATTCAGTGTTCTGAATGCAAACAGCTTAGCATGAAGTGTGGTCAGTTTCTCCTAATACCTTGAAACATTATCTCTTGACATAGAAAGTATTCTTTATTCATTTAAAACATTAATCTATACATTTTAACTGAAAACCCGGAATCTTGCTCCTATGTACTTGTTCTCAACACAAACAGAGCTTAGGTCCACCTTCAATTTTCCAAGCAAATTGAGAAGGGCAGAAAGTTCGCACATTAGCAAAAGATCTCACTTTTTTGGTAATTGTTGCAACTGCTTTCTCACAAAGCTCTGTTGTCACTATCATTATTGGTATAATTACAGAGAGCCAAACGGGCTGCCATTTCTCTGGCAGGCACCATCTGCCTCTTCAGATTAAATTGAGCAAATTAATTGGTTGCTAGATCTCTTATTGATGTAATGGACATAGTGATCTGTGGTGGTAACAATAGTAGAGAGCTAGGTTTGAGTACTAACTCTACTACTAACCAGCTGTGTGACCTTGTAAAAATCATTTTCCTCTCTATGCCTTCATTTCCTCATCTGTAAAAATGGGGCTAGTAACAATAATTTCACAGAGCTGGTGTGAGACTGAAATGTGACAGTGTTTCATAATCTACACAATTGTGTGCATGTGGGTTGGGGAGTCATTTTGTTTTTGAAAGTAAGTTGTTCTTCCTCTAGTTCAGAGCATCTTTACAATTATTGGGATTTCTCATCCAATCTTATCACAATGGGGTTGTGAGTATCTTAAAGAAAGCTTGCAGGTTCTCATTTAAACACTTGTAGTTTACTCATCTGGATGAAATATTTTAGGACCTGGTAATCACTTTTTCAGGTTTCTCTCTTTATAAAAGCCAAAATTCCCACCATCTCAGAGGTGGGTTTTTTGTTAGCATAGTACAGGAGGGGGCAAGAAGAAGATGATGATGATAAATAGCGCTGAAGATGTAAAGGGGCTTTAGAAATTAAATAGTCCAACTTCCTCATTTTATGCTCCCCTGGTGACTCAGCTAGTAAAGAATCTTCCTGCAATGTGGGAGACCTGGGTTTGATCCCTGGGTTGAGAAGATCTCCTGGAGAAGGGAATGGCTACCCACTCCAGTATTCTTTCTTGGGAAATCCCATGGACAGAGGAACCTGGTGGGCTATAGTCCATGGGGTTCCAAAAGAGTCTAACATGACTTAGTAACTAAACAACAATGAGTCCTGTCTGCCTTTCAAGCTTATCATAAGGATATAATGAAGCTATGGATATGAATGGGCCTTTTGAAACATTAGGTACATTTTGTTTTAATATTGTTTATTAGCACAGTAGCAAATGCAGATTTAAGCAGTTCACAACATAGAACCAATCCACTGAGCAACTCCTACTCCATGCCTTAAAGTTAACAGACTAAGATATTTTACTACAGGTTTTCAAAAGGTCATCATTGCATTTTAGGTATCCCTTTACTGTCCAGATTTGGGAAAGCAGAGCCTTCCTGTTTTTAGGAGGGCAAGTTTCCATTCCTGATCCATATGAAAGAAAATTGAAAATGTCAGAATTGAATAAGAAGAAGGGAAGGAATAGACAATGTGGACAAATAAAAATATTGACTTTTATTAGGTGATGAGAAAGTAGGCAATTATGGTCTCAGATTTCTGCTGTTATTACAATAGAAAACTATAAAAATGAGAAAAGTAAAGATCGTTGCTTGGAATTAATTGTGTATGTTCATAGCTTTTGTTTGAGTTGCAACATTTCTATTCATTTAAAAGCCAGAAGAGAAGAAGAGGGCTTTCACTTTTTCTGATAAAGTGATGGGACCACAGTAAAATAAAATAAAGGGTAGCTACAGGCCTAGGTTTTATTTATGTGTATGTGTGCACATATAAAACCACCTCTTGCTAAAGGATGATGATACTCAAAAGCCTTCAGAGACAGTGTGACATCTGCTCTGGGGAGTCACACTTGGGACAACTTGATTGACCATTTTTGGCACATTCTGATCTAAACTGGATTGTCTATTGGCTAACCATCTTTTTTTAATTAGGTCCAACTCTCAGCAGGCACATATTTCCATCTGGTTAAGTTTAGAATGCAAGCTGTTTTTTTTTTTTTTTAAACTACCTTAAACCAATACTAGTCTAAGCAAAGGGGTGATATTATATCACTGCTGTCTTCCTTTAAAATGCATTTTCTTTTCCCTTTGCTTTAAATCAGGGTGAATGTCATAGTTTTGAGGGATCTTCAAGCCTGCATTTAAAGAAGAGCAAGGATAAATATTTTTAAAGATATAAAAAGAAATGGAGAGAAAGAAAATGCAGACATCTACAAAAAATGGTGCACTTGGATGGTAAAACAAGAAGCTAATGTGTTAGGTGCCTGCATTCTCTCAGTGGAGGGAGGTAGCCATAATGAACGGGTGCTTAGTGCATAGAAAGCTTTCTGCTACTTGGGTCTCTCACTGTTTCTATGTCAAGTACTAGCTTTTGAGATAGTGTATCATATTATCGAGTCACATAGAGATACAAGAGAGATGACAATAAGCAAAGCAAATTGGTTTATAACATACTAGTGCAGAACAGTAAATCAGAGGCCTGAGGGCTTTGCTTGAAATCAGGTCAATAACGGTGTTGGCCTTTGCTTAACCTCCTCTGCCCTTCATTTTTGGTATTAATTCCCATAGGAGAGTTGGCTTGTTTAGGGATAGAAGGTGAAGGGCAAGTCAGACAATTGAGAAACATGGTTACTATTTCTTTAGAATGTGTTCATAGCCTGATATTGGCAGAGAAGCCTTAGGCAGAGCCTCTTATTATCCAGGTGCTTTGTGATTCTGTCATAGGCTGGGGTTTAGTGGGTGTCGCATGGTTGTTAGAATTTTTAAAACACTATTCATTTGATTAATAGTCTGAATTAGGCTAGCAATGTCAGGAAGCAAGTTCTGGCTGGTGTCAGAAATCCAAGGGTGGTTTTTTTCAATTAAACATTTTAAATTTTGAAATATGTAGGCTCGTAAGAAATTGCAAAAATATAGAGTTCCCATGTACTCTACATCCAGCTTTCCCCAATGATAACATGCTATATAACCATAGTACATTATCAAAACCAGAAAAATGACACTGGCACAATATTATAAACTACATACATGCCTTATTCAGATTTCATCAAATTTTACATGCATTCATTTATTTGGGTATTTTTAAGTGAAATCTTATAGCATGAAAATTACCACTACCATCAGGATACAAAAACCTTCCATCACCAGAAATAAGTTCCCTTGTGCTACCCTTTTATAGTCAGTCACAACAGGAGTGTTCAGTTTTAACTAAATTTTAATCTCTCTGAAGTGGCCTCTGTTAGGAAATACTCTCCTGAAACCCCTCTTCCAGATCAAACTGCCATGTCTGACCTCCAGAGGAACACTGTTTTCTCATTAATCTCTGGTACAAGTGTGAAAATTTTTCTCTTTGCTTGGTTTCTCTTAGCACAGCTATAAAAGGCTGAAATTTTTAAAAGACAAAAAAAAAATGAAGGGAGAACACAAGGAAAATAAAGAAGCACAAAACATACACACAAAAAATCAAGCTTCCAAAAACTTGTTTTTAAATCTACCCACTCGATGGACATGAATTTGAATAAGCTCTGGGAGTTGGTGATGGACAGGGAAGCCTGGCGTGCTGCAGTCCATGAGGTCACAAAGAGTTGGACATGACTGAGTGACTGAACTGAACTGACTTAGCTTGCTTACAAGGCTCTTAAGCCATATCCTATGCTTTATTCTGTCTCCTTAGCTACTTGTGCTTAAGCCCCTAGACAGTGGTTACCACAACTCCTAGATACCTTGACTATTTACTCACCCTCTAAATCTCCATATGGCAAGTGTCACTATAACCTATTCCTTACTTTCCTTTCTTCCACCAAGTACCCCACACCCTCAAGCCTATATGGCCTCAGTTATAGTTTCCCATCTAACATTATATCCACAACTGATTGGTGACTAAAACAACTAGTATTCTCATCCTTCAGGTGAGACCCTGAACAATAATATATAAGCACACCTCACTAAGAGTCAATTTCTAGGTAGGTTGATAAGAAGTCTAAGGTCCTTGAGGAGGAGAGAGGGATCTGGGGCTCTTGAAGAGGAGATAGGGGTCTGGAATTCTCAAGGAGGAGAAAGGGACAAACATCTTTTTCCCCCCTACATCCTTTGTCTTAGTCACATAAAATGTCTTTTTTTTTTCTTTAAGCCCTGAGCTGATGATTACACAACAAAACAACTGTTTAAACTCTGTACTAAGAATTATATAACAACAATGTATCCTGCTTGAAGACAGTTTCTCCTTTTTGAAAACCTTCTGACTAATCCTTTTATCTTAAAATGTATGTTATTAGAATGGGTCTGGTAAGATCTTTCTAGTTAGTTCTAATCCTGTCATCTTAAAATGTAAATTGTGGGAGTGGGTCTGGCAAAATTTTTACAACCTTGAGACATTCTTTTGATTTATTGTAATAATCAATTAGAAAACTATATAACTTCCCTTCTAAATCTAGCAAGTGGGGTACTCTCCATCCCCTTTCTGCTGTCTATGTCAGAAGCTTTCTCTGACCCTTTTCACTTTAGTAAAACTCTGCTACATGGGCTCAGCTGGTAAAGAATCTGCCTGCAATGCAGGAGACCTGGGTTTGAACCATGGGTTGGGAAGATACCCTGGAGAAGGGAAAGGCTACCCACTCCTGTTTTCTGGCCTGAAGAATTCCATTGACCATGGAGTTGCAAAGAGTCCAACACGACTGAGTGACTTTCACTTTCACACAAAAGCTCTTGAGTGATCAAGCCTGGTCCCTAGTCCTAAAGCTAAATCTTCGGAGATCATGAATCCGACATCGTTCACCGTAAGCTGTCATCATTTTATTACACTTTGCTTTACTGCTTTGCAGATATCACTTTTACAAATGAAAGGTTTTGCCATTCCTGCATTGTCAGATGATGGTTAGCATTTTTAAGCAATGAAACATTTAAAAAATTAAGGTATGCACATTGTTTTTAGACATACTGTTTTGCACACTTAATAAGCTACTGTATAGGGTAAAGATAACTTTCATATGCCTTGGAAAACAAAAAATTGGTGTGATACACCTTATTGCGATAATCACTTTACTGCTGTCATCTGGAATGGAACCTACAATATCTCCAAGGTATGCTTGTGGCAGTAGCATAAAGCCTTAAGATCTCTTGCTACAGAATTCCACAAAGTAACCATAACATCACTTAGAGTTATACAGAATGTTCTCATGTATTTGTCTATAAGAGGGTCTTCTCTTACAGACAAATGTGTGAACTCGGGGGAAAGGACTATATGATTTTTCTATGGCTGTGTAACAAATTACTACAAACTTAGGTACTTAAAGAAACATTCATTTATTACCTCACAGTTCTATAGAAGTCCACACATAGTGTAGCAGTGTTCTTTGCTCAAAGGCTCACAAGGCTGAAATTATGATCTTGGCAGGAGACCTGAGCAAAGAATTTGCTTCCAAACTCATTTAGGTTGTTGGAGAATTTATTTCCTTGAAGCTATAGGATAGAAGTCCCTATTTTCCTCCCAGCTATTAGCTGGGGAATGCTCTTAGCTACTGGAAGCTGCCCCTCTCCATTGGCAGTTCACAACGTGGATGTTTGCTTTATTCCAGACAAGCTGGAGTTCACTCTCTGACTTCTTCCTTGGAGAAAACCTTCTTTTTTTTTTTTCATTTTTTTGATTATTATTAAATTTATTTATTTTTTTAATTACAATACTGTATTTGTTTTGCCATACATTGACACGAATCAGCCATAGGTGAACACAATCTCCCAATGCCGAAGCCCCCTCCCACCTCCCACCCCACATCCTCTACTTGAATCATCCTGTGCATCAGCCCCATGCATCCTGCATTCTGCATTGAACATAGATTGGCGCTTCGTTTCTTACAAGAAAATATACATGTTTCATTGCCATTCCCCCAAACCTTCCCACCCTTTCCCTCTCCCTCAGAGTCCAAAAGTCCACTCTATACCTCTGTGTCTCTTTGTTGTCTCACATATAGGGTCATCATTACTGTCTTCTAAATTCCATATATATGTGTCAGTATACTGTATTGGTGTTTTTCTTTCTGGCTTACTTCACTCTGTATAATCGGTTCCAATTTCATCCATCTCATTAGAACTGAGTCAAATTTATTCTTTTAAGGGCTGAGTAGTATTCCATTGTGTATATGTACCACAGCTTTCTTATCCAATCATCTGCTGATGGACATCTAGGTTGCTTCCATGTCCTGGCTATTATAAACAGCGCTGCAATGAACATTGGGGTACATGTGTCTCTTTCAATTCTGGTTTCCTCGGTGTGTATGCCCAGCAGTGGGATTGCTGGGTCATAAGGCAGTTCTATTTGCAATTTTTTAAGGAATCTCCACACTGTTTTCCATAATGGCTGTACTAGTTTGCATTCCCACCAGCAGTGTAAGAGGGTTCCCTTTTCTCCACATCCTCTCCAGCATTTATTGCTTGTAGACTTTTGGATCGCAGCCATTCTGACTGGTGTGAAATGGTACCTCATTGTGGTCTTGATTTGCATTTCTCTGATAATGAGTGATGTTGAGCATCTTTTCATGTGTTTGTTAGCCATCCGTATGTCTTCTTTGGAGAAATGCCTATTTAGTTCTTTGGCCCATTTTTTGATTGGATCATTTATTAGGACAGGCCCACTATATAATCTCCCTATTTAAGATCAAGTATGCCATGCTATGCTATGCTATGTTAAGTCGCTTCCGTTGTGTCTGACTCTGTGCGAGCCCAGAGACGGCAGCCCACTAGGCTCCTCTGTCCCTGGAATTCTCCAGGCAAGAATACTGGAGTGGGTTGCCAGTTTCTTCTCCAATGCATGACAGTGAAAAATGAAAGTGAAGTCGCTCAGTAGTGTCCAACTATTAGCGACCCCATGGACTGCAGCCTACCAGGCTCCTCCATCCATGGGATTTTCCAGGCAAGAGTACTGGAGTGGGGTGCCATTGCCTTCTCATAGGCATAAAATGCATCATTTTCACAGTCCTTGGGACTATTCAGGACATGAACACCAGGGAGAGGGAAATCTTGAGGGATATTTTATAATCCCACCTACAACAGGACACACTTTTTCTTTCTAATTTCCCTTGAATGCCTTATTTTCCATCCAGAATGAAGGCTGAATGAAGTATTAATATATCATAACTTCTCAATTGATATGCCATGAACAGGTAATATGTAAGGTCATATATTGATTCCTTCAATCTTTGGGAAGATAAATCAGAGTCTGGGGTGAATGAGCCCCTAAGCTTAGTGGACTCAAGCTATGAGCTGTCTTAGTCACATATCTCAGGAAGCTGTGAAAATATTAGAAATTTTCTATGTGTGCTTGATACAAAAGAGATCAGAAACAACTGTAATAGTTTTGGAAGATTTAAACAAGCTATTCAGACCAGTATGAAATGTGTTAAGAACTTAGATTTGACAATTGTTCTAGACAAGGACACTGTGATACTTGACAATGACTTGAATGTGCAAGGTACTATTTAGAATACAGACATGCTACCCAAGAATTGTGTGTATTATGAACATTAAAATTCAAACTGAATTTTCCCATTATTTGATTAAATAGGAAAATGTATGAAGCAATAATTATAAATCTATGTTAATAGGCACACACAATGGGCTGTGTGCTTAGTCGCTTAGTTGTGTCCAACTCTTTATGACCCCCACGGACCATAGCCCACCGGGCTCCTCTGTCTATGGGGATTCTCCAGGCAAGAGTACGGGAGTGGGTTGCCATGCCCTCCTCCAGAGGATCTTCCCAACTGAGGGATCGAACCCAGGTCTCCTGCATTGCAGGTGGATTCTTTACCATCAGAGCCACCAGGGAAGCCCTAAATGTGGATGGAAGAATTGGCATAGAAGGAGAATTTTGTGTAGGACTGAAGCAAAGTTTGTATTAACTAAAACTAGATTGTGATAAATTTAAGAAACTGATTGTAATCTTCAGGGTAATAATTAAGAAAATAACTAAAAATACATAAAAGGAAAAGAGAAGGGAATCAAAGTTACAGTATAAAACAAAAATCAGTACAGAAGAAGACAGTGTTGAAGTCAATGAATAATAAAAGGCATAAGACACAGAAAACAAAGAGCAAAATGGCAGAAGTAAGTCCTTCCTTATCAGTAGTTACTTTAAATGTAAATAAATTAATCTTTCCAGTTAGAAAGGAAGAAACATGAGCCAACTAACTATACACTGTCTACAAGAAACTCACTTAAATTAAAAAACATAAATAGGTTGAAAGTGAAAAACTGGAAAAAGATACCTGATGCAAACAGTAACCAAAAGAGGGTTGGGGGTGGCCATAGCAAAGTCAGAAAAATAGACTTTAAGTGAAAAATTGTTATAAGAGAGAAAGAAGGACATTATATGTTGATGAAAGGATAAATCAATAAAGAAAGTATAACAATTATAAATATACACATAGCTAACAAGAGAGACCTCAAATATATGAAACTAAAATTGACAAAATTGAAGGGCAAAATAGACATTTCTACAATAGTATTTGAAGGCTTCAATAATCCATTTTCAGCAATGGATAGAAAAACTAGACATAAGATAATAAGTAAATAATGGACTTAAGCAACACTATAAGTCAACCTAATAGACATGGACGAATACAGAATATTCTAAACAACAGCAGAATACATGTTATTCTCAAGTGTAAATGAAAATTCCTCTGGGTAGACCATACTTACAAGATAAGTCTGAATAAATTTTAAAAGACTGAAACCACACAAAGTATGTGCTCCAAAAACAATGGAATTAAACTAGAAATCAATAACAGAAATAAAACTGGAAAATTTATAGGTATGTGTATATTAAATAGCATATTCTTAATAGATGGGTTAAAGAATAAATAACAAAAAGTGAAGTGAAGTCGCTCAGTCATGTCTGATTTTTTGTGACCCCATGGACTGTATGTAGCCTACCAGGCTCCTCAGTCCATGGCATTTTCCAAGCAAGAGTCCTGGAGTGGATTGCCATTTCCTTCTCCATAAATAACAAAGAAAACTAGAAAAAGTATTTTAGTGAATGAAAACAAAAACACAACATATCCATACTTAGAGGATATTGAAAACAGTACTCCAAGGGAAATCTATTGCTGCAAATCCCTGCATTAATAACAGATCTCAGTCAATTCCCTGGTGGCCTAACGGTTAGGATCCCAGGCTTTCACTCTCAAGGGCGTGGATTCAGTCCCTGGTTGGGGAACTGAGATCCAGCAAGCCTTGAGGCACAAACAAAACAAAAACAAATAGCCCATGTCTTAAAAAATATCTAAAAGTAATATGCAAATTTACACCTTAAAGTACTAGAAAAAGAAGAGGAAATTAAACACAAAGCTAGCATAAGAAAAGCAATAATAAAGATTAGAGATAAATGAAACAGAGAATAGAAAAACAATAGAGAAAATAAAACCAAAAGTTGGTTATTTTAAAAGATCCAAAATACTGCAAACACTTTAGATAGACTAAGGGAAAAAGAGAAAAGACTCAAATTACTATAATCAAGAATGAAAGGGGAACACTGCTATCTATCTCACTGAAAAAAAAAAAAGATTATGAGAATACTATGAATACATGGAGAGAGACATGGCAACCCACTCCCGTATTTTTGACTAGAGAATCCCAGGGACAGAGGAGCCTGGTGGGCTGCCGTCTGTGGGGTTGCACACTCAGACATGACTGAAGCAACTTAGCAGCGGCAGCAGCATGAATACCTGTATGAAAACAAATTGCAATTCTGAAAGAGATGGGAATACCAGACCACCTGACCTGCATCTTGAGAAATCTGTATGCAGGTCAAGAAGCAACAGTTAGAACTGAACATGGAACAACAGACTGGTTCCAAATAGGAAAAGGAGTACGTCAAGGCTGTATATTGTCACCCTGCTTATTTAACTCATATGCAGAGTACATCATAGAAACGCTGGACTGGAAGAAACACAAGCTGGAATCAAGATTGCCAGGAGAAATATCAATAACCTCAGATATGTAGATGACACCACCCTTATGGCAGAAAGTGAAGAGGAACTAAAAGCCTCTTGATGAAAGGGAAAGAGGAGAGTGAAAAAAGTTAGCTTAAAGCTCAACATTCAGAAAGCAAAGATCATGGCATCCAGTCCCATCACTTCATGGCAAATAGATGGGGAAACAGTGGAAACAGTGTCAGACTTTATTTTGGGGGCTCCAAAATCACTGCAGATGGTGACTGCAGCCATGAAATTAAAAGACGCTTACTCCTTGGAAGAAAAGTTATGACCAACCTAGATAGTATATTCAAAAGCAGAGATATTACTTTGCCGACTAAGGTCTCTCTAGTCAAGGCTATGGTTTATCCTGTGGTCATGTATGGATGTGAGAGTTGGATTGTGAAGAAGGCTGAATGCCGAAGAATTGATGCTTTTGAACTGTGGTGTTGGAAAAGACTCTTGAGAGTCCCTTGGACTGTGAAGAGATCCAACCAGTCCATTCTGAAGGAGATCAGCCCTGGGATTTCTTTGGAAGGAATGATGCTAAAGCTGAAACTCCAGTACTTTGGCTACCTCATGCGAAGAGTTGACTCATTGGAAAAGACCCTGATGCTGGGAGGGATTGGGGGCAGGAGGAGAAGGGGACGGCAGAGGATGAGATGGCTGGATGGCATCACTGACTAGATGGACATGAGTTTGAGTGAACTCTGGGAGTTGGTGATAGACAGGGAGGCCTGGCGTGCTGTGATTCATGGGGTTGCAAAGAGTCGGACACGACTGAGTGACTGAACTGAATCAAACTGAGATGAAGTGAACAGATTTCTAGAAATACATAAACTGCCAAAATAGACTCAAGAAGAAATAGAAGATCAGTACTGACATTTATATAAATGAACAAGCTGGATTAGTAATCAAAATTTCCTAACAAAGAAAAGTTCAGGAAGAGATAGTTTGAAAACATTTGAAAAAGAATTAACACCAATTATTCTCAATCTCTTCCAAAAAAATACAACAGGATAGAACACTTCCTAACTCATTCTGTGAGGCTAGAACTACTCTGGTACCAAAGCCAGACAAAGACATCACAGGAAGAGAAAATTATGTGCACCAACTCTGAATGCAAACATCCCCAACAAAATACTAGAAAACTGAATCGAAGATCAAATTTCAGTTCAGTTCAGTTCAGTTGCTCAGTTGTGTCCTACTCTTTGCAACCGCATAAATCACAGCACGCCAGGCCTCCCTGTCCATCACCAACTCCCTGAAGTTCACCCAAACTCAGGTGCATCGAGTCGGTGATGCCATCCAGCCATCTCATTCTCTGTCGTCCCTTCTTCTCCTGCCCCCAATCCTTCCCAGCATCAGGGTCTTTTCAACTCTTCACATGAGGTGGCCAAAGTATTGGAGTTTCAGCCTCAGCTTCAGTCCTTCTAATGAACACTTAGGACTGGTCTCCTTTAGGAAGGACTGGGTGGATCTCCTTGCAGTCCAAGGGACTCACAAGAGTCTTCTCCAGCACCACAGTTCAAAAGCATTAATTCTTCGGTGTTCAGCTGCTTATTTAACTTATATGCAGAGTACATCATGAGAAACACTGGGCTGGAAGAAGCACAAGCTGGAATCAAGATTGCCAGGAGAAATATCAGTAACCTCAGATATGTAGATGACACCACCCTTATGGCAGAAAGTGAAGAGGAACTCAAAAGCCTCTTGATTAAAGTGAAAGAGGAGAGTGAAAAAATTGGCTTAAAGTTCAACATTCAGAAAACGAAGATCATGGCATCTGGTCCCATCACTTTAGGGGAAATAGATGGGGAAACAGTGGAAACAGTGTCAAACTTTATTTTGGGGGCTCCAAAATCACTGCTGATGGTGATTGCAGTCATGAAATTAAAAGACGTTACTCCTCGGAAGAAAAGTTATGACTAACCTAGATAGTATATTCAAAAGCAGAGATATTACTTTGCCAACAAAGGTCCAACTAGTCAAGGCTATGGTTTTTCCTGTGGTCATGTATGGATGTGAGAGTTGGACATGAAGAAAGCTGAGCACCAAAGAATTGATGCTTTTGAACTGTGGTGTTGAGAAGACTCTTGAGAGTCCCTTGAACTGCAAGGAGATCCAACCAGTCCATCTTAAAAGAGATCAGTCCTGGGTGTTCATTGCAAGGACTGGTGCTGAAGCTGAAACTCCAATACTTTGGCCACCTTATGTGAATATCTGACTCATTGGAAAAGACTCTGATGCTGGGAGGGATTGGGGGCAGGAGGAGAAGGGGACGACAGAGGATGAGATGGCTGGATGGCATCACCAACTCGATGGACATGAGTTTGGGTAAACTTCGGGAGTTGGTGATGGGCAGGGAGGCCTGGTGTGCTGCGGTTCATGGGGTCCCAAAGAGTTGGACATGACTGAGCAACTGAACTGCCTGATAAACATAAATATCATAAATATCAAATGATACCAATATAAATACCATATCAACATAGCCATATTTGTATCCTAAACCTACTACCTTAGAAAATTCTAGAAAACACAGTAAACTACACATTAACTATCTGAATGATGATGTCATTGTATATCATGTACACTCTGGAAAACACTATACTTAGAGAGAGAATGAAAATAAGAAAGGCAAATAATGTCTGAGTGAGGTAGACTGGGACCTGGCATACTTTGCTGCAGTGCTGCAATGCTTGCACCTGGATATAACTCTCCTGGAGCAACAAAATAAAAGAAACTATATGGGACTAAAAATAACTGCATGCATGTGCAACAAGACCAAAAATCCCAACTGCCTCTTCTGAAGAGCCTGGTGCTAAAACAGAGTATTTGAGTAAAATCACGGTATTGAACATGACCCCTGTACTCAAGCCACCTGAGGGGTGAGCAAACCACCTAAGCCATCCCTCTAGCCTGACCCCTGGAGACACCCCTACCTTCTTTCCACATAAGGAACAAGCACATACTCCCCATTAGCAAGTGAGCAAGGGAAACTTGTACTTACTCCCCACTGCTTCAGCAGGGATCCCAATAAAACCTTTGCCTGAATTTCTTGTCTGGCCTCTAGTTGATTTCTATTGATTGGGGACAGCCAAAAACCCTGGCCAGTATCTGATTTATGGCACCCACCATGATGCAGGTGTCCCCTTCTGGGGAAAGAATTTAGCCACCTCCAGGATCACTGAATGCAGCTTCCCATGTTGACATCTGAACTCCTTGTTTCAACATCACCATATTTGATAAGTCTACTTTCTTGGTTTCTGGTGGCCTCAGTACCCTCATTTAGGCAATACTTCTCCCTCCTCCTTGTCCTTTGCCCTCTGCTGAAATCTGCTTCTCTGTCTTCTCCTCTTTCTGTCCTGGTATCTTTCTTTATGTAGTTTTGTCTGTTCAACTGCTCCTGCAAATCTCTGCCACAGTTGTGGGCACAGTGGAGCATTTAAACCTTGAAATACAAAAGCACCCCACATTGCCTGAGAGTCTAGCCTTGGGTTGCTTGGTAGGATTTTAAAGAACAAAAAGAAAAGAAAGGAGCTTGCATTTTTCCCTCCTCTGCTTTTACAATGTATTAATAACTGTTCTATCTGGGCTCCAGGAGCTTGTATCTCTCTCTTCTGCTTCTGCAGTGTAACTATTCTGCCTGGGCTCTCAGGAACTACCTAATTCATCTGTGGTCCCCAGATTGAGGAGGGGAAAATGGTCATTTCAAATTCAAGTGGGAAAACTATGAGATCTCTGATTCTTTCTGTCCTTATGTAAAAATTAACTTGTAAATGACATATATTTAACTGGAAAGGAAATGAGTGTTTATATACATTTTCAGAAATATCACGGAGGCTCACCAGAATATATTCTGTGTTCATGTGAACTGGTAAATATTCAATATTTAATAAATATCTGGTATTAGAGCTAGCTTAAGCTTGTGGATTTAATACAGGCCTGTCTTAAGAGTCATCAACATTAAGTATAATACTTTTATTATACCTACGATTACTGAAAGTCAGTAGTGCACATTATTTTTGTTATGAAATTTGTCAACAGGGAAAATAACATGATATTAAAATTTTAAGTAAATGTAACTAGGATAAACGGAGAAAGCAATGGCACCCCACTCCAGTATTCCTGCCTGGAAAATCCCATGGACGGAGGAGCTTAGAAGGCTGCAGTCCATGTGGTCACTGAGGGTCAGACACGACTGAGCTACTTCACTTTCACTTTTCACTTTCATGCATTGGAGAAGGAAATGGCAACCCACTCCAGTGTTCTTTCCTGGAGAATCCCAGGGACAGGGGAGCCTGGTGGGCTGTCTATGTGTGTGACCCCCATAGGGTCACACAGAGTCGGACACAACTGAAGTGACTTAGCAGCAGCAACTAGGATAAGAACTTTTGGTAAACTCTAGAGTAATAAGTATGTTTTGGAACTGTCCATCTAAAACAGTCTCTCCAAATCTTGGTAAATTGAAGCTAAGGTAAAATGATAGTAATGCATTTATTTTTTTAATTTTTATTTATTTATTTAATTAATTACAATACTGTATTTGTTTTGCCATACATTGACATGAATCAGCCACAGGTGAACACAATCTCCCAATGCCGAAGCCCCCTCCCACCTCCCACTCCACACCATCTACCTGAATCATCCTGTGCACCAGCCCCATGCATCCTGCATCCTGCATTGAACATAGACTGGCGCTTTGTTTCTTACAAGATAGTATACATGTTTCAATGCCATTCTCCCAAACCATCCCACCCTTTCCCTCTCCCCCAGAGTCCAAAAGTCCGTTCTATACCTCTGTGTCTCTTTTGTTGTCTCACATATAGGGTCATCATTACTATCTTCTAAATTCCATATATATGTGTAAGTATACTGTATTGGTGTTTTTCTTTCTGGCTCACTTCACTCGTTAGAACTGAGTCAAATTTATTCTTTTTAAGGGCTGATCAATAAGATAAAATACTGGAACTTTAATTATTAACAGGTCAAAATTCACCTACTTTTGTCTTCTTGTGAGAGAGAAATTAAGCTGTTTGTGCCACCTTGAGATGTTCTCCACCAATCTATAGGATGCTAATGAAAAAGATAGCTCATAGTTGCTTAAGGAAAGTAGAACTGTGTTTTCAGAAAGGAGGAATGGAAAAGTATTTTGTTAAAGAGAAAACAAGGGTGATTTTGTCCTAAAGCCAGTTATTTCTAAGTGGAAAGAATAAGGGACAAAGTATGGCTTTAAAGTTGCAGAAGGTTTGTGGAAGAGGAACACTGAGAAGAGTCAGGTATATAGTCAGGATTTTCTGAGGTTGGATCATATTTAATTAGGTAAATGGATTTATCTGTTACCCCAGACGGGAGGGACTAGTTACTCCAGGGTTAACTCTTAGCAGAACTTCCTGTCACCCAGGATCAGGAAAGTATGTTATCTTAAGGAAGTGGCAAATGGAGAAGGGACAATCAGAGTATGTTGATATGCCCTTCCTTTTAATTGATTTAGCCCAATGCAAACAGTCTGGGCAAGTTTTCTGAAGACCCTCGTAAGTTTGCTGAAGGGTTTCAGATCCTAACTCTGGCCTTTGATTTAAATTGAAAGGATATCCAAATAGTCCCATCTACTTGCTGTACCCTGAGGAAAAACAGAGAATTTTGGCCACAGCCCAGGAGTATGCTGACCAACTTACTAAGGACTAATCCAAATACTGCTTTATGGGTAGAGATACAGTCCCACTTCAGGAGCCTAATTGGAATTATAACTCCTAGGAGAGAACAGAAGCCAGGAAGCACATGATCCAATGTGTATTAGAAGGGACGAGAAAGTATATAAAAAGCCACTTAAGTATGAGGCTAAAGGAGTGACCCAAGAAGGAAATTTAGCCATCTTTTAGGGACAACTTGTGGAGGCTTTTAGAAAATTTACTAACATTGACCAGTCCACTCCCAAGCATCAGTCCAGGCTGGGACAACATTTTATCATCCACCCTGCCCCTAATATTAGGTGAAAACTCCAAAATTTACAATCAGGCCCACAAACCCCAATGCCCCAACTCCTAGAGATGGCCTTTGGGGTATTTAATAATCAAGATCAAGCTGAGGAGGAAGAGAGAAACTGACATGAAAGCAGGCAAGCCAGGGCTTAAGCTAAACTGATGGCCATAGCTGTTATCCATGACTTGCAACCTCAGGACAACCCAAGGAGGCCAAGGAAGTTTTAACCATTTGCTTGGAGATAAACCAGAAAAGGGGAATGCTTCAAATGTACGTCAACTGGCCACTGGGGATGAAAATGTCAGAAACAGACTCCTGTCCATGCCCACTCTACCAACAAACAGCTCATTGGAAGTGGAAAATGTCCTCAGTCCCAAAGGGAAGGGGGACTTCCACTCCTAAGATAGCCATGCTGGATGACTGAGGTGGCCAAGGGATTCTGGTGGCTCCTGACAATGAAATGTCTGTCTCCACTGAGGAGCTTCAAGTGGTCCTGGATGTGGCTGGTAAGAAAATCAGCTTTTCTAATTGATATAGGAGATACCTATTCTGTCCTGATCTTTCTCACTGAGCCTCTTTCCCCCAAAAGTTGTACTGTGACAGGTGTTGACAGAAAGCCTCACATTCATTTCTTCACTGGGCCTCTCACTTG
Organism: Nanger dama; assembly: GCA_917880005.1. Taxonomy (NCBI): domain Eukaryota; kingdom Metazoa; phylum Chordata; class Mammalia; order Artiodactyla; family Bovidae; genus Nanger; species Nanger dama. The sequence goes on from CAKJTW010000056.1 coordinate 566,055, forward strand.
CCTTTTTAAAGAGTGTTTGATCTCATATACCTTTTTAGTTGTGTCTGAATGTCCTACCACACTAGTGGGGAGAGACCTTCTGGACTCCCTCAGAGCCATATTATAATTAGGAAGCTCCAAAGCAGCCCCTTTTCTTGACTCTAAGATAAATCACCTAGAAGAGCAAAGTTTTATTCCTAGTCATATTCTACACCCAGTAAACCCTGCAGTTTGGGACAAAAGAATTCCCAGAAGGGCCATAAGTGCCCAATCTGTAAAAATTAGCCTTAAGCCAGAACTCGCTTATCCTAACAAGAGACAGTACCCCATAAAGTTGGAATCAAACAAAGGTTTGAAAACCCTCACAGAAAAATTCTTACAACATGTTCTTTTAGTGTCTTGTCAGTCTCCATGCCAGAGAAGGCAATGGCACCCCACTCCAGTACTCTTGCCTGGAAAATCCCATGGATGGAGGAGCCTGGTAGGCTGCAGTCCAGGGGATCACGAAGAGTCAGACATGACTAAGCAACTTTACTTTCACTTTTTACTTTCATGCATTGGAGAAGGAAATGGCGACCTACTCCAGTGTTCTTGCCTGGAGAATCCCAGGGACAGCAGAGCCTGGTGGCCTGCCGTCTATGGGGTTGCACAGAGTCGGACACGACTGAAGTGACTTAGCAGCAACAGCAGCATCAGCAGCAGCAGCAGTCTCAATGCAATATCCTTATTCTACCAGTTGTCAAGCCAAATAAAGAATATCAAATGGTATAAGACCTTAGAGCAGCAAATGAAGCAGTGGTCCTTATACATCCTGTTACTGCTAAACCTTATAATATATTAGTCCAGATTCCTGGAGATGCCAAATGCTTTCACTGTGCTTGACCTCAAGGGTGCCTTCTTTTGCATACCAGTTTATCCCTCATCTCAGTATCTGTTTGCCTTTGAGAGGACTAACCCTGACTCGGGCCAAATGCAACAATATACCTGGATAGTATTATTGCTTCAAGGGTTTCAGGACAGCCCACACTTGTTTGTCTAGGCCTTAAGAAAAGAACTCGAATAAAGGAAAGAGTGTGTAGATGTACATAGCAAGGAGATAATATATTAATATGTAGTCCCACCATGGAGGCCTCAGATCAGAATACCATTCAAGTTCTTAATATCCTTGAGGCCCAGGGCTATAGGATTTCCCAGAAAAAAAAAGCACAAGATCTCAAAGCAGTAATATATCTCTGGGATATATTATAAACCCTGACAGTCATCTTCAGATAGAAAACAAGCTATATTAGGCCCAAGTGCCCTGAAGACGTAAAAAAATACCCTTCATACTTTTTAGGCATAGCAGGATTTTGCAGAATTTGGATTCCAGGATTCAGACTAATGGCTAAGCTTCTATATGAATCCACTTAAGGCCTAGATACAGAACCATTACTTTGGACTGGAGAACAAGAAAAGGCTTTAAATAATATCAAACAGGCCCTCACCAGAGCTCCTGTTCTAGGTCTCCCCAATTTAAAATAATTTATTTGGTATATGGCTGAAAAACTTGGGACAGTCTTGGGGATCATTGTACAAAAGTTACTAGAAGTTCCTCAGCCTATAGGCTATTTTTCCAAACAGCTAGATTCCATGGTCCAAGGCTGGTCTGGTTGTCTTCAGGCAGTAGCTGCCATTGCTTTATTAGTGGAAGAAGCTAACAAGCTTACCTTTGGACAGCCACGGAAGTCCAGACTTCAAGGGATTCTGGAGATTAAAGGTCATCACTGGCTAACTGGAGACTGCCTTAATAAGTATCAGGCTTTACTTGACTCCTCAGAGGTAACCCTCAAACTTGCCACACCCTCAACCCAGCTAAACTAATGCCTCTGGAAAGCCCAGAACTAACACATTTCTTGAAATCCTAGACCAGGTTGAAGCCTAGAGACCTGATATAACAGATTAGGCCATAGAAAAGCCTGAGGAAGAATGGTTTACTAATGGCAGTAGTTTCATTAAAGATGGAGTCATAAGGGCTGCTGCTGCTGCTATTGTGAGTGCTTATAGCATTATAGAAGCAAAACTTTTGCCACGTAACTCTTCAGACCAGAGTACTGAGCTAATAGCTGTAACTTGAGTTTTAACCTTGGAGGAAGAGAAAATTATAAACATATATATATAGACTCAAAATACGCCTTCTTTGTTTTACACGCCCATGAAGATATCTGGAAAGAGAGCGGACTTTTAAATGCAAAAATTCCTCTGTATGGGGCTGAGATTTTACATTTCCCAGAAGCAGCTCAAAAAGTCAAAACTACTAGCAGTCATTCACTGTCGTGGGCACCAAAAAGAAAGTTCTCAAATTATCCAAAGGAACAACAGGGCAGATTGGGAGGCAATAATGCCCATACCAGGTAGAAAACAACATGGATAAAATTCAACAATGAGCCACTTGGCTTTAGCAGACAATTAATCATTAATTAACCAATCTTTACTATTCATTGATGTTAGTCACTCAGTCATGTCTGACTTTTTGTGACCCCATGGACTGTAGCCCACCAGGTTCCTCTACCCATGAATTCTCCAGGCAAAGATACTGGAGTGGGTTGCCATTTCCTTCTCCAGGGGTTCTTCCCAACCCAGGGATCAAACCCGGGTCTCTGGCATTGCAGGCAGATTCTTTATCATTAGAGCCACCAAGGAAGTCACTATTCGTTATGGGTGGGGAAATTAAAAACTAGTTCTCTGGTTTGTTCTCTTGGATCCCACAAGGTATAAAAAACTTTCTGGCGGGAGATTTTCATTTTCTTATAGCCCTTTTCTCTTTAGTCATCATGATTTATGCTATATTTTGTCTAGTGCTCTGTTCTTTTCCCTACTATTGTAAACCTGTGACTAACACTTTTTGGTCCTCAGTTCAGTTCAGTTCAGTCGCTTAGTCATGTCTTACTCTTTGTGACCCCATGGACTGCAGCACACCAGGCCTTCCTGTCCATTACCAACTCCTGGAGTTTACTCAGACTCATGTCCATTGAGTTGGTGATGCTATCAAGAAGGAGACCTAGGACCAACAAACCTTCCATTCTAAAAATAGGGAAACATGTTAAACTTTAACCCTCAGATTAGTGAAAATATATACTGAAGCAGAATGGCTTCCTGGCAGGGGCAATATTGCCTCCCCTCTTTGATCAACAGTTAAGGAAGCCCTCCCAAAGTTATCCTGGTTCCTTTCCTTTATAGGCCCTTTAGTGGCTATTGTTGTTCTTCTCATTTTTAGCCCTCATTTGTTTAACCTTTTGGTTATGTTTATGTCTTTTAGGCTCCAACAGTTTGAAATAAGTCTCAGGATGGCTCAAAGAATTCAACTAATTCCAGTGGAAGATGGCCCAAATCCCTATAGGTCCTTGGAATAGTCAATGAGGGACTTTTATACTTCTAGGGTAGGCCAGGGTCTATGGCCCTGATCCAGCAGGATTAAGTTTCAGAAGAGACCTTCAGCCCCCTAACCCCTTAAGAATAAGGGTGTAGAGTCTCTAAGCGGGGATGAAACAGATTGGGACTTGGGGCCCTTTGCTGCAGTGCTATAATCCTTGTGCCTGGACATAACTCTCCTGGAGCAACAAAATACAAAGAAACTCTAAAGGACTGAAAATAACAGCATGCATGCAGAGTTAGGGCAAATTCTGGACAAAAGATACAAAGAAATCAAAAAACCTAGATGCCACTTCTGAACAGCCTGGAGCAAGGGTTTTGGGGGCAAAAGCAAGGTACTGATCATGCCCCCTACACACACCACCAGAGAGGTTGGCAAGCCACCTATGCTATCCTTCTGTCCCAACTCCTGAACATACCCCTACACTTACTCCATATAAGGAACAAGCTCCACTTAGCAAGGAAGCAAGCAAGGGAACTTCTTACTTGTTCTCACTCCCTACTGCTGCAGCAGGAACCCCAATAAAGTCTTGCCTGAATTTCTTGTCTGGCTTGTAGTGAATTTCTATTGATTGGGGAAGGCGAAGAAGCCTGGTCAGTATCACGAATATAATGATGAAAACTGTCTTGACCTCACAGACTCTGAAGGATCTCATGACCCCTCAGACCACATTCTGAGACTCTCTGATCTAGATTTCCAACTTCCCAATATGACATGGAGCCATTCAATTAATCAATTTTTACATGTTTTCTTACTTGCAAGAAGAAGGTAATTTAGACTGGGTGACTTTCTGAAATTGCTTACAATTCTCAGATAGGAAGACAAATGATTAACAGAATAATTATTCATAATCCTCCCTAAGTTTATTTATTTCCCACTAGATCATGGTTATGATTCACTTCAAACTTGGTAATATGACTTCTCCAGTCAAAATTAAAGTATTGAGAACAGAGCAGTCATAGAAAAGGTAGCCTGTACATTTTCTCCCCAAGCAACAGTTTCCAATCCTTCCCTCCTTTCTCCTTAACAAATTAGTTTCTGAAACAGGAAAATAATTACTGAAAAATATCCTTATGTGTCCTGAACAATTGAAATATTTTTACTATTGCTTTTGGTAACTGTAAAGAAAATACCTATAGAAGTTACACAAAGAAAAAGAGAAAAGAATCAAAACCTATCAGTACAAAAACAAAAACAATGACAACAACAAAACAAACTAACAAAACACAAAGGAAGGCAGCAAAGAGAAAAAAGAGGGATAAAAGAACTACAAGACAATCAGAAAATGTTTAATAAAACAAAATGGCAATAGTAAATCCTTTCTTTTTTGGGGGTTTCTTTCTTTTCTTAAAATATAAATTTATTTATTTTAATAGGAAGTTAATTACTTTACAATACTGTATTGGTTTTTCCACACATCAACATGAATCTGCCTCAGGTATACACATGTTGCCCATCCTGAACCCCCCTCCCTCCCTGCACCATCCCTCTGGGTCATCTCAGGGTACCAGTAATTACTTTAAATGTAAATGGATTAAAATACCTAATAAAAAGCTACAGAATGATTACATGGACTAAAAAACCAAGATCTCACTGTATGTTGCTTACAAGAAACTTACTTTAAATTCAAGAACACACATAGGCTGAAAGTAAATGGAAGGAAAATAATATTCTTAGCAAATGGTAAGAAAAAGAGAGCAGGAGTGACTACAATTACAGCAGACAAAATATTTTAAGTCAAAAACTATCTCTAGAGACAAAAGTCAATATATAATGATAAAAGGGTCAATTCAAAATGAATATATTGCAAATATAAATATATGCACCAAACATCAGAGCACCTAAGTGTATATAAGTATATATATTGACAGATCTGAAAGGAGAAATTGACAGCAATGCACTTATAGTAGATTTCAATAACTCACTTTCAATAATGAATAGAATATCCAGACAGAAAATAAACAGTTGACCTAAACAACACTATAGACTAAATGGACATCACAGATGTATACAAAACTTTCTACCCAACAGCAGAAGAATACATTCTTTTGAAAGGCACATGAAACATTTCCAGGATAGATTATGTTATGCCACAAAACAAGTCTTAGTAAGTTTAAGAATATTGAAATCATACCAAGTATCTTTTCCAGCCACAGTAGAATGTAACTAAAAATCAGTAACAGCAAGAAATGGAAAAATTCATGAATATTTGGGAGCTAAGTGACATACTCTTAAAGAACCACTGGGTCAAGTAGGAAATCAAAAGGTTAAAAATGATTTTGAGACAAAAATAAAAATGCAGGATACCAACATGTATCAGATGCAGCAAAAGCAGTACAAAGGGTGAATTTTATGGTGAAAAATGCCTACATTAAAAAAGAAGAAAGACTTCTCTAGTAATCCAGTGGTTGAGACTTTGCCTTCCAAATGGAGGGGGCTGCAGGTTTGATCCTGAGTCAGGAAGCTGAGAATCCACTCACTTTGCAGTAAAAAACAAAACAAAACAAAACAAAACAAAAAACAAAACATAGAGCAGAAGCAATATTGTAACAAATTCAATAATAGCTTTAAAAATGGTCCACATTGCAAAAAATGAATGTATATGGAAAAGTTCTCAATAAAATACTAGCAAGCTAAATTCAACAGCACATCAAAAAAGACCAAGTAAGATTTAACCCTGAGATGCAAGGTTGGTTTAACACATGCAAATGTATCAATAAGATACACTACATTAATGGAATCAAAACTACATGATCATCTCAATAGATTCAGTAAAATCATTAGACACATTTCAACATCCATTCATGATAAAAGCTCACAAAAAAAAAAAATAGGTATGGAAGGAACTTACCTCAATACAATAAAAGCCATTTATGAAAACCTCACATCATAATTAGGGAAAATCAGAAAGTAAAGATGCCCACTCTCCATTCAATATAGTACTGAAAGTACTAGCTAGAGCAATCAGACAAGAAAAAGAAATAAAAGGTATCAAAATTGGAAAAGAAGAAGGAAACTTATCTGTTTGCAGATGACATAATCCTATATATATAGAAAACCCTAAAGACTCCATTAAAAACTCTTAAAACTAAGAAACCAATTCAGTAAAGTCATAGTTTTATCCTACATATCAACATATAAAAATCAGTTGGATTTCTTTAACCCAACAGTGATCAATCTGAAAAGGAAGAAAATCCCATTTAAATAGCATAAAAAAAAATAAAAAGCTTAGGAATAAATTTAACTAAGCAGGTGAAATATCTGTTCACTCTCAACCAAAAACATTGATGACAAAACTGAAGAAGGCACAAATAAATGTAAAGGTATCTGTTTTCAGGCACTAGAAGAATTAATATTGTTAAAATGTCCATACTACCCAAAGCAATCTACAGATTCAATGTAATCCCTAACAAATTCTTATAGCATTTTTCACAGAAATAGAACAATCCTAAAATTTGTATGGGTCCACAAAAGACCCTGAAGAGCAAAAACAATTGAGAAAGAATAAAGTTGGGAAAACTGGATAGCCACATGCAAAAATCATAGCCAAGACCAAGGTCAAGAAGATTTTTCCTTATGCTATCTTTTAAGAGTTTTATGGTTTCAGGTTTTACACTTAAGTATTTGATCCATTTTGGAGTTGTTATTGTGTATGGTGTAAGATATGGGTATAATTTCATTCTTTTGCATGTGGCTATCCAGTTTTCCCAGCACCATTTATTAACATTAAAGGGAGTGTTCTTTCTTCAAGGTGTATTCTTAGCATCCTTGTTGAAAATCAGTTGATCACATATGCTTGGGTATGTTTCTAGGCTCTGTATTCTGTTCCATTGGACTACATGTTTGTTTTTATGCTAGTAACATACTATTTTGATAGATTTCTAATGTGATTTAAAATCAGGAAAAGCCTCCAGTTTTATTCTTTCTCAATTGTTTTTGCTATTCAGGGTCTTTTGTGGACCCATACAAATTTTAGCATTGTTCTATTTCTGTGAAAAACCCTAGTTAATTTTGCAGTATGATGCTTTCTGAATGTACTGAAAACAGATTTCCCCAGTGGTTTCTGCTCATACCTTGACCCCACCCTTGGAAATTCTCACCCATTTGTCCTAGGTTCTTCAGATACGTATCGAGGATTGAAGGAGTTGAGAACCACTCCTTGACTCCAACATAACTGAATAGCCTTTGTGGATCATTTGATGTGGATTACTTTGTTAACAAAGGTTCATCTAGTCAAGGCTATGGTTTTTCCAGTAGTCATGTATGGATGTTGAGAGTTGGACTATAAAGAAAGCTGAGCGCTGAAGAATTGATGCTTTTGAACTGTGGTGTTGAAGAAGACTCTTGAGAGTCCCTTAGACTGCAAGGAGATCCAACCAGTCCATCCTAAAGGAGATCAGCCCTGGGTTTTCATTGGAGGGACTGATGTTGAAGCTGAAACTCCAATACTTTGGCCACCTGATGCGAAGAACTGACTCACTGGAAAAGACCCTGATGCTGGGAAAAGTTGAGGGCAGGAGGAGAAGTGGATGACAGAGGATGAGATGGCTGGATGGCATCATCGACTCAATGGACACGGGTTTTGGTAGACTCTGGCAAGTGGTGATGGATAGGGAGGCCTGGTGTGCTGTGGTTCATGGTGTCACAACCGAGCGAGTGAACTGAACTGAACTGATGTGGAGCAGATTCTAGCTCTGCTTGTTGTCAGTTGCCTAACTCTGGGCTTGCTGCTCAGTGATTTAAGATCTCAAATTCATCATAGTTCTGGAGGCTTGATGTCGAAAACCAAGGTGTTAGCAGTGTCATTGTCCTTCCCAAACCTTTGGGGTTGGATTCTGTCTTGCCTCTTCCAGTTTCTGGTAGCCTCAGGAATTCCTGGGCATTCAGATGTCATCATTCTAATCTCTGCCTCAAATGGCTATGCTCTCCTTGTGTCTGTCCTCATGTTTTCACATTTTTCCACCACATTTAATGAATGAGTGATATTCACACAAACTCTATTTACCAGAGCCTGAAAACTTTTCATTGTTAACCAGGAGGAGTTCATTAAAACACTTTACCACACTTGTGTTAGAGCTAGTTATGTTAATCATCTTAGAACATTAACTATAATTTTAAACATTAAATTAGGATGGCTACACAAATGGAAGCAGAAACCACACAAACAAGATGTATTCCAAGCTAGAGGTTAAATGATAAACTAATAGATTTCATGTGATCTTAAAATATGAAGAATAGTGTTAATACCTGAGACCTTACAGAGGGCATGACCACTTGAAATTATTATGAAAGCTTCACTTGATATTATTACACTTTTCATTTTTTAATTTTTTTAATGCAGATAGAAATGGTAGGATCTTCAGTTCAGTTCAGTTCAGTTCAGTTGCTCATTTGTGCCTGACTCTTTGCGACCCCATGATCACAGCACACCAGGCCTCCCTGTCCATCACCAACTCCCGGAGTTCACTCAAACTCAGGTCCATCGAGTCAGTGATGCCATCCAGCCATCTCATCCTCTGTCATCCCCTTCTCCTCCTGCTCCCAATCCCTCCAAGCATCAGGGTCTTTTCCAATGAATCAGCTCTTCGCATCAGGTGGCCAAAGTATTGGAGTTTCAGCTTTAGCATCAGTCCCTCCAATGAACACCCAGGACTGATCTCCTTTAGGATGGACTGGTTGGATCTCCTTGCAGTCCAAGGGACTCTCTAGAGTCTTCTTCAACACCACAGTTCAAAAGCATCAATTCTTTGGTGCTCAGCTCTCTTCACAGTCCAACTCTCACATCCATACATGACCACAGGTAAAACCATAGCCTTGACTAGATGGACCTTTGTTTACAAAGTAATATCTCTGCTTTTGAATATGCTATCTAGGTTGGTCATAACTTTCCTTCCAAGGAGTAAGGGTCTTTTAATTTCATGGCTGCAATCACCATCTGCAGTGATTTTGGAGCCCCTCAAAATAAAGTCTGACACTGTGTCCACTGTTTCCCCATCTATCTTCCATGAAGTGATGGAACCAGATGCTGTGATCTTAGTTTTCTGAATGTTAAGCTTTAAGCCAACTTCTTCACTCTCCTCTTTCCCTTTCATCAAGAGGCTTTTAGTTCCTCTTCACTTTCTGCCATAAGGGTGGTGTCATCTACATATCTGAGGTTATTGATATTTCTCCTGACAATCTTGATTCCAGTTTGTGCTTCTTCCAGCCCAGCATTTCTCATGATGTACTCTGCATATAAGTTAAATAAGCAGGGTGACAATATACAGCCTTGACGTTCTCCTTTTCCTATTTGGAACCAGTCTGTCGTTCCATGTCCAGTTCTAACTGTTGCTTCCTGACCTGCATATAGGTTTCTCAAGATGCAGGTCAGGTGGTCTGGTATTCCCATCTCTTTCAGAATTTTCCACAGTTTATTGTGATCCACACAGTCAAACGCTTTGGCATAGTCAATAAAGCAGAAATAGATGTTTTTTTTCTGGAAATCTCTTGGTTTTTCCTTAGGGAAACCAAAATCCTGTAGTGAAATATTATTTTTGAAAAGGACGCTCAGCAACAAGTCTAGAAAGCTGTTCTTTTCATTCTGAGTGCTCTTCTTACAAAAGTCTTAACACCAGAGTTTTAACAGGAAGGGAAGTCAGTTGGGAGAACAACTGGCTCAACCAAGTACTTACTTAGTTAATTCCTAATTATTCCATAGCTGGAAGTTTTATTCTCAGATTATCAATGCCTAAACTTTCTTCTTCCTTTGTGTATTAGATCTTTGGTCATTTTGTCATCCCCCCCACCATTATCATTGGGTTAAAGTGAGATAAAAGAAAGGATAAGCAACTGATTTTCATATGTTAATAAACCTGGTAGTGGATAGGAAATTGAAATGGGACTTAAATTTTTTTATGAATTTCATGCATTTATGACAATTCCTTACCACCATGAAGTTCAGTGTTCTAGTGGCAGTTATTTATTGTTGTTCAAATGAGTGATGTGTTGCATTAAAAGAAAAGTAAACACAAGGAGGGAACATATAAGGCTAGAAAACCTATGAACTAAATTAAGGGAGTCAAACATGGGAAAAATTAGAAAATTTCAGGAGTGTGGAGTATATAGATACTGCCTTTATAGGAAAAGTTTGATGAACTCTGGACTAAACCACCTGAGGCTTCGTCAAATTCTGATCATCTATATACCTATGAGACTATTAATTTTGAAAGTATTAACTATAATTGTATCCTATTTTTAAACCTGCAGCATCTAATTTATGTAGTGGCTTTTCTTTATAGACAACCTGGCATATAATATTACTGGTGGGAGAAGGGTTTGTTTTTCATGTTTCATGAGTACTGTTAAAGGCAGCATCGGTAGAGGCTTTTTATTTTTATTTTTTTATTTTTTTGTAGAGGCTTTAAAAAAATTATCAATATTTTAAGTAGGTAAATGAACCTTTGGAAATAGCAGTTGAAGATTCCTATAATTGAGACCAGAATAAAAACTGAGGCTACTGATTTCTTACTTCAATACACTTCTTGAAATACAGAAGTAAAACACTAGCAAATACAGAAGCAAAACACTAGCAACATACTACAGTGTCAGCATATGTACAAAACACATCTGTGTCATGAACCACACAACACAGGCTATAGTCAATACACTTATCCTGTATCTGTTATCAGTAACTTCCCATTTACCCCCCTACCACATTATCTCTATGCAACTATTAATCTATCTTCTAATTTTATAGATTTGCATGCTCTAGAATGAAAGCATACAATATGTGGGAAACATCCATAAGTAACATGGATTTGTTCTTTTTATGACAATAAAAATATTCCATGGTTTGGATAGAAAATATTTTATTTACCATTCATCAATTGGTATATATTCGAGTTGTTTACATTTTTGGCTGTTAGGAATGATGTTACTATGAATGCTCAATTATGAGTTTTTGTGTGAACATATATTTTCAATTCTCTTGGGTAATATATGTAGAACTTCTGGGTCATACAGTAACTCTGTTTAATTTATTAAGGAACTGTCAGACTGTTTTCCGTAGCAGCCACACCATTTTACATTCCTACTAGCAATATTTGAGTTTCAGTTTCTCCACATTTTTGCAACATTATTATTTTCTTTTTGATTATAGTCACTGTGAAGTGGTATCTCTTTGTGGTTTTGATATGCATTTCTCTAATGACTGTCTTCGGAGAAGGCAATGGCACCCCACTCCAGTACTCCTGGAAAATCCCATGGGATGGAGGCTGTAGTCCATGGGGTCGCTGAGCATCGGACATGACTGAGCGACTTCCCTTTCTTTTCACTTTCATGAATTAGAGAAGGAAATGGCAACCCACTCCAGTGTTCTTGCCTGGAGAATCTCAGGGATGGGGGAGCTTGGTGGGCTGCCATCTATGGGGTCGCACAGAGTGGGACACGACTGAAGCGACTTAGCAGCAGCAGCAGCAATGACTATCTTTTCATGTTTTTATTAGACATTTGTGTATCATTGGAAAATTTCTATCCAGCTCTTCTGCTAATTTTTAATTGGGTTATTGGATTTTTAAATTATTGAGTTCTAATTATATTCTTCACATATTCTGTATGGAGAAGGCATCGGCACCCCACTCCAGTACTCTTGCCTGGAGAATCCCATGGACGGAGGAGCCTGGTAGGCTGTGGTCTGTATACAGCCTCTTATCAGATATGATTTATAAATATTATGTCCCATTCTAACAGTCTGTTTCTTCATGGTATCATTTGAAGGACAAAAGTTGAGCTATTGAGTTGCTGATTTGATGATGTTCAATTCATCTATTTTCTATTACTTGTGCTGTTTAGGTCTCATCTAAGAAACAATTGCTTAATCCAAGGTTATGGAGATTTATTATGTTTTCTTCTAAGAGTTTTAGTTTTCTTACATTTAGGTTTATGAACTACTTTTGACTTAATTTTTATATAACTGTTAAAAAGCCTCTTGATGAAAGTGAAAGTGGAGAGTGAAAAAGTTGGCTTAAAACTCAACATTCAGAAAACGAAGATCATGGCATCTGGTCCCATCACTTCACGGGAAATAGATGGGGAAACAGTGGAAACAATGTCGGACTTTATTTTGGGGGCTCCAAAATCACTGCAGATGGTGATTGCAGCCATGAAATTAAAAGACGCTTACTCCTTGGAAGGAAAGTTATGACCAACCTAGATACCTAGATAGCATATTCAAAAGCAGAGACATTACTTTGCTGACTAAGGTCTGTCTAGTCAAGGCTATGGTTTTTCCAGTAGTCATGTATGGATGTGAGAGTTGGATTGTGAAGAAGGCCGAGCACCAAAGAATTGATGCATTTGAACTGTGGTGTTGGAGAAGACTCTTGAGAGTCCCTTGGACTGCAAGGAGATCCAACCAGTCCATTCTGAAGGAGATCAGCCCTGGGATTTCTTTGGAAGGAATGATGTTAAGCTGAAACTCCAGTACTTTGGCCTCCTGATGCAAAGAGTTGACTCACTGGAAAAGACCCTGATGCTGGGAGGGATTGGGGGCAGGAGGAGAAGGGGATGACAGAGGATGAGATGGCTGGATGGCATCACTGACTCGATGGACATGAGTCTGAGTGAACTTTGGGAGTTGGTGATGGACAGGGAGGCCTGGCGTGCTGCAATTCATGGGGTTGCAAAGAGTTGGACACGACTGAGTGACTGAACTGAACTAAAAGGAGTTTACATTGTTTTGCATGTAGATATCCAGTTGTTGAAGTTCCATGTGTTGAAGAGAAAGTTCAGTCTTTATTGAATCATCTTGGCCCCCTTTGTCAGAAATCATTTGGCTGTAAATATAATGGTTTATTTCTGGACTCTCAGTTCTACTCCACTGATTTGTATTTCTAGCCTTAGGTCAGTAGTATATACATCTTGATTACTGTAGCTTTGTAGTAAGTTTTACAATTTGGAAGTTGAGTCTTCTAGCTTTATTACCTAATTCCCCTGACTAGAATCTCCAGTGCAACAGTGAATAGAAGTGGAAAGACCAAACATTCTTGTCTCATTCCTGTTGTTAGGAGGACAGCATTCAGTCTTTCACTATAAAATATAATGTTAGCTGTTTTTCATAGATGGCCTTTATTAGGTTGATGAAGTTTCCTTGTATGTCTAGTTTATCAAGCATTTTTGTCATGACAGGGTATTGGATTTTGTCAGATGCTTTTTCTGCATCTAATGAGATGGCCATATGGTTTTGCTCTTTATTATGATGGTGTATTACATTGATTTGTGGAAGTTTTATTAATCTTGTATGCTTAGGGTAACCCCCACTTGGCTATGCTGTACAGTTGTTGGATTGTTTACCAGTATTTTTTGAAGATTTTAGTATCTTTACACATAAGGGATATTGTTCTCTAGTTTTGTGATTTTTTTATTTCGGTATCAGGATGATACAAGTCTCAGATAATGAGTTCAAAAGAATTCTCTCCTCTAATTTTTTTTTTGAGGGGGGGTTTGTGAGGTATTGGTATTAATAGTTTTCTTAACTCTGGCAGAATTCAGTGATGAAGCAATCTGGGCCTAAGCTTTTTGATTACTTTTGGATTAGTAATTTAATATCTTTACTGCTTATAAATCTATTCAGCTTGGCTATTTATTCTTCAGTTTAAGAATTTTCCCATTTCCTCTAAGTTATCTACTTTGCTGTCATACAGTTTTTCATAGTCTTTTACAGTCTTTTTATTTCTGTAAGATCAGTAGTGACATCTGCTCTTTCATTTTTTTACTATTATGAATCTTCAGTATTTCTTACTGGTCAGTCTAGTTAAAAGAGTTAACAATTGTGTTGATCTTTCCAAAAAACAAGCTTGTGATTTTGTTAGTTTTCCTATTAATTTTATATTATTTCTTTTCTTTTCCCTTATGGTTCAATTCGGTCTTCTTTTTCTAGTTTAAGGCAGAAGTTTATTGATTTGAGATGTTCCTTTTTAAAAATACAAAAATTTTAGCTGCATCCCATGTTTTGTTGTGTTTTCATTTTCATTCATCTCCAAGTATTTTCTAATTTCCCTTGTAATTTTTTGACCCATATTTAAAGTGTCTGATTGCCTTCTGAAGTCCCCAAGTTTTTTCCCTTTATTACTGATTTCTAATTTATAGTGGTCAGGGAATACTCTTTATATGATTTCAATCTTTTAAAACTTATTGAAGCTTGATTTATGGCACAGCATATGGTCTATGAAGATTGTTCCATGTACACTTCAGCAAATTGCATTTTTCACTTTTATTTCCTTTTTGATCTTCTCTCTAGTTGTTCTATCCATTGTTAAGTAGGGTCTTGAAATCTTCCACTATAATTGTTGAATTGTCTGTTTCTCCTTCTAAGCCTGTCAAGCTTTTGTTTCATCTATTTTGACAGGTTATGTGCATAATGTTTAAAATTGTTATATCTTCCTGACATTGTGAAATATCCATTTTTATCTTTCAGTTCAGTTCAATCACTCAGTCATGTCTGACTCTTTGCGACCCCATCGACTGCAGCACACCAGATTTCCCTGTCCATCATCAACTCCCGGAGTTTACTCAAACTCATGTCCATCGTGTCAGTGATGCTATCCAACCATCTCATCCTGTTGTCCCCTTCTCCTCCCACCTTCAATCTTTCCCAGCACCAAGGTCTTTTCCAATGAGTCGGTTCTTTGCATCAGGTGGCCAAAGTATTTTTTTTTTTATCTTTAATAACATTTATTTAAGATTTATTCCATCTGATATTAGTATAGACACTCTAAAAAAGTTTATGGTTGGTGCTTGCATGGTATATATATATTTTCCCATCTTTTTATTTTTGGCCTGTTTGTATCTTTATGGAGTATTTCTCCTATAGACAGTATATTTGAACAAATTGGACTTATGAATGTGCTCTTGGAATGGAACTTGTTCATATGTAGGAGACATACTGCATTGAGCTCCTCTAGTAAATTCTTATTTATTGTACTTCTCAACTTCATAATTTCTAGTCCCCTCCCCCCCCTTTTATTGACAGATCTTTGCTACATCCACCATCTGGGTCCTTTCTAAGGCAACGTTTATTGCCTGCTCCCTGCCCCCCTGCCCCCTCCTCCCTTGTGCAAATGGGTGACTTTCTTGTTTTCTTTGCATAGAACTGGACATTTTATATAGTATCTTGTAATATCTGTGGATAATGATCTACCTCCTCTGGGGACTGTTATCTGCTTGGTTATTTTCCCTGCAGTGTGCAGTCTGATATTATCTTTCTCTTTTAGTCTAGGCACCCAAGGGTTGCCCCTGGGTTGGCATAAAGCAATTAGTGGTCAGTAAGACTTTTACCCTTTACCATTGGATGTGTGTGTGCTTGGAGGGTGCTACCATAGTATAGCATACTTTTGACCTATGTTCAGCCAGGGACTAGTACTTGAAAGTTCCTTTTCTGTTCTGAGTGGCCACAGTCTTGGACATACAGTGTTTCAGATTGCCAGGAATGCATGTGGTTTTGTTTTTAAGCCTGTGTTCCTAGGAGTCATATCTGGCTGAGAGCAACTTTTTGCTCAGTCAGTGTTTTGTCTAGTTCCATGTGCCAGTCAAACTTCTCCCATGTGTTGATGGTCTGCACGTATTGCAAAATACTTTTAAGTCTGTCCCATGTTCCATTCTGATTATCCTGAGTGAGTGCAGGCCAGCACATGCACTCAGACTTTTCAATTCTCAGAGTTGCCTGTCTTCCCAGGAGGCACTTCTGGGCTCCCTCTGGTTTAACTTCTGGCTGCTCTGATTTGCTTGCACCAGCTCCTCCTAGTAGCTCTCCACCAAGATCTCCATTGTTTTTGACAACGCCCTTAGGGATGGAGTTCTCCATGCTTTGTTTCAATTAAGTCAGTACCCTCAGGTAGACCTGTGCAACTTTTTGTATTCATTGAATGCCTTCACCTTTGGAAAGAACCTCTGCATCAGTGAACAAGAGCTGGGCACAGAGGGCCCTGAGTGAAACCACCAGTCTATGAAAAGGCACCAGGACATGGTGGCAGTCCATGGTACTCTTGGTTTACCGCTCCTTGAGTGAAACCTCTGAGTTAGCTGAGGTGGAAAAAATCAGGGTCCCAGTATTCTCAATCTGTGCATGGAGTGTTTCCACCCTAAGAGTGGGGGTTGGTGGTAGAAAGGATCTCCAGTCCTCTTGCTTGTGCTTGCCTGGAATACATTTTTTTGCAACACAGGGTTGGGGAGATGAGAAATGCAGGCAGTTACCTTGCAGGGTGAAACTGTAGCCCTACAGTAGGAGTTGGGGAAAGAGGAGCCCTATCTTTCCCTAACATCTTCACCACACTTGAAAAGAATAGAGCACTGAGGGAAGAGCTTCTTTAACAAAGACCTGGTGAAGTGGAGAGTATGTGGGTAATTCCTCAAATGCCAGACTCTTGCTGTTCTTACTGAGACCTAATAGGTTTCTCAAATGAACGTTTCCCCATTAGCTTTATGCCTTTGGATAATTCCTAGATACTTCAAATGATTTTTAAAAAATAATTTTTTTGCCAGTTAAGCTATTGGTTTGTTGAAGAGGGTCTACAGAGCCCCTTACTTTACCATGCTGGATGTCTCAAGCTCAATATATTTTTGAATATAACTTCTGGGTGGAAATGTGGTTCAGCAAAAAGCATTGAAGGTTGATGCTTTTGAATTGTGGTGCTGGAAAAGACTATTGAGAATCCCTTGGACTGCAAGGAGATCAAACCAATCAATCCTAAAGGGAATCAACCCTGACTATTCATTGGAAAGGCTGATGCTGAAGCTGAAGTTCCAATACTTTGGCCACCTGATGAGAAGAGCCGACTCATTAGAAAAAGTCTTGATGCTGGGAAAGATTGAAGGCAGTAGGAGAAGGGGACAACAGAGGACTAGATGGTTGGATGGCATCACTGACTAAATGGACATGAGTTTGAGCAAACTTCGGGAGATGATGAAGAACAGGGAAACCTGGTGTGTGCAGTCCGTGGGGTCACAAACAGTTGCACACAACTGAGCAAATGAACAACAACAAAGAAATGGACGGGATGTCAGGACCCAGAATTTTCATCAACTTGACTAAGTTCAGTGACTTCTCCTGAAAGTTTCCTCATTTTAAGAATGAAGAAATTTTATTAAAGGACCTCTAAATTCCTTCCAGCTCTAAAATCCAATGATACTATAAAACAGAAAGCCATCAGTGAAAAACATTCTAGTGTAGCTGTGAGAACAGGAAATATACAAACAATCCACTGTCTTTGTTTTAAACTAAAAATGTTCCAACCTATTTCTAATTAAAGCTAGTACATTTCCAATTCTACCTAGCTAATCAAAATACTAAATTTAATGCACAGTTTTCAGTTAAGGCATTTTTCTACCCTAAAGGTTTCCTTCTTAGTCATTAGAACCGAGAAACTGGAGGCAATAGAAAGTTGCCTTTCAGACTGGTCATTAAAAGTATGACAGCTTAATGCTAAGTGAAAGCACTATAATTTGCTACCATTTTGCCCATATTATGAGCACTGGAAACAATTACTTTCTCTTTGAGACAATTTCAAGTTTTTACTTTTTGCATAAGGCTGTAAGGCCATACTCCTAGAGTGTCTATTAAATCTGTACTTATTTGGAGTGTGTGAAGAGCAAAATATTAATTCTCTCTATGCACTGCAGAAGAGTTGTGTCAATGGGACACCCATTTTGAGCCACAAAGACATAGTTTATTTAGTACTGATTATCTGCACAGGTTGTTACAACAATAAATCTGTGGTAAATAAGCTTCTGCATTGAGTTATTTTATCTTAACTAATTTTTTTTTTTTTTAATTAAATTTATTTATTTTTTAATTACAATACTGTATTTGTTTGCCATACATTGACACGAATCAGCCATAGGTGAACACAATCGCCCAATGCGAAGCCCCCCTCCCACCTCCCACCCCACATCCTCTACCTGAATCATCCTGTGCATCAGCCCCATGCATCCTGCATCCTACACCAAACATAGATTAGCGCTTCGTTTCTTACAGGAAAATACACATGCTTCACTGCCATTCTCCCAAACCATCCCACCCTTTCCCTCTCCCTCAGAGTCCAAAAGTCCACTCTATACCTCTGTGTCTCTTGTTGTCTCACATATAGGGTCATCATTACTGTCTTCTAAATTCCATATATATGTGTCAGTGAAACAACTGACAAACAACTAATCTCAAAGACATATAAGCAACTTATGCAGCTCAACTCCAGAAAAATAAATGATCCAATAAAAAATGGGCCAAAGAACTAAATAGGCATTTCTCCAAAGAAGACATACGGATGGCTAACAAACACATGAAAAGATGCTCAACATCACTCATTATCAGAGAAATGCAAATCAAGACCACAATGAGGTATCATTTCACACCAGTCAGAATGGCTGCGATCCAAAAGTCTACAAGCAATAAATGCTGGAGAGGATGTGGAGAAAAGGGAACCCTCTTACACTGCTGGTGGGAATGCAAACTAGTACAGCCATTATGGAAAACAGTGTGGAGATTCCTTAAAAATTGCAAATAGAACTGCCTTATGACCCAGCAATCCCACTGCTGGGCATACACACCCGAGGAAACCAGAATTGAAAGAGACACGTGTACCCCAATGTTCATTGCAGCGCTGTTTATAATAGCCAGGACATGGAAGCAACCTAGATGTCCATCAGCAGATGAATGGATAAGAAAGCTGTGGTTCATATACACTATGGAATACTACTCAGCCCTTAAAAGAATAAATTTGACGCAGTTCTAATGAGATGGATGAAATTGGAACCGATTATACAGAGTGAAGTAAGCCAGAAAGAAAATATCTTAACTAATTTTAACCAGCTGATTTGACTTCATACTGTCATTTATTATACAGTTTACATTCAAAATCTATATACTCAAAGCAGAAGAGAAGGGATCTTTCTATAAGAAAGCTGCCTTTGTAAACATATTTAAATGCTTTCAACTACCAATACACAGCAGAATATCCGATGATTAAGTTACAAGGTAAGAGAATTATGAGAATCTACTGGTCAAAGTTGCATTTCCTGAGACATCCAGCAATAAAGAAGGATAGGAGCAAGATGGCAGTGTGTGCAAAGTGATCCAGAAATAAGGAATCATATTAATTTTAAATATCTTGCCTTTAAAAGCAAAACATATTTTTAAACTAACCATCTTCACAAACTGAGCTTTGTCAGCATCTAAGGGAAAAGGCAAAATATTTAACTAAAGATATAGAAAAAGTTCAAATCCCTGCAGAGGAAAGTAAATGCATATTTTGAGTTTATCCAAATGCTAAGGCCTCTTTCTGACTCTCACAAGTGACCAGCACACTTGACCTGTTCAAAAATTTCCAGAGGAGCCCATCTCCTCACCAAAATATTTCTATGTTAAAACCTTCAGGAAGGCATCTGGCCCAGTTTTTATGATCCCAAATTACCTTGGTTTCATTGTAATCTTTGTAAACTGGGATTCCCTTAGGAAGAAAGTAAAATTTTCAATCTTAAAAATAAAGGGATATTAAGAAACAAAACCCTATCCCCTGGTCCATTTTCAAAGCCCATATGCCAAAATTGTAGTTTACTCATCCCAAGACATTAAAAAAATACATTATTTTCTGACGTTAACTTAGAAATTCTTACTTTTGTGTGGAATATTTTAACGTAAAATTAGTACACTATGATAAATGTCCCTTTCTTGGAACTTCCTCTGAGTGAATCATCCTAGGAAGCTTTTCTTTCATTTTAATATGTCTATTATGTCAGTGTATAGAACCACCTTAACAAGATGGAGTTAAGAGAAAAAAGTTTAAGACTTAGTTGTAGCCCCTATAGTAACTGTGTTTTTCAGGTAATTTAAGTTTTTATTAGCTGAAAATACTGGTTAATGACCACAGTGACCCAATGGTCTAGAGACCACCTCCAATCATATGAAAGTAATTTCAAATTTCTTAGTGGGAAAATTATCCCCACCCTAAAAACATTCTTGTCCTTCTTTGACTATATGTTTCCCATATCACAGAATCATTTACTTTGAATACCACTATTCACATTCAAAATGAATATTACTAATGATTATTTCCATTTTACCTGCTCGATTATGCAACAAAGTTAAACATTTTCTATCAGCAACATTAAAAATATACAGAAGGAATTAATAGAAGCAGAATTTCTATCTAGACTAACCATTATTTCTAGTAATGCAGCTGGGTTACTCAAAGGACATGTGTTTTTTTGGCTGTTGTTCCTCAGAAAAGCAATCACATCTGTGGTTTTAGAGTAAGAAATGTCCCAAACCTCCCCTCATATTGCAGCTGATTAAGCATCTCAGTGTTAATTCCAACTCCAAAAGCAAGATCCTACCACTTGCTCTGGTATCAAAGACTAACCATAAAATACTAGCTTCAAGCTACTTATCTAATCACCTTTATATAACAAAACTGGAGACTAGACTTAGATAAGCTATCTACTTACTAATGACAATATAAATTGGAAAAAAAATTAGTCTCTTCCATACCAAATTATCATTTAAGACACAATAAAACCACAGACCAATAAAATAACACCTTTTCTGAGAAACAAAGCCTCATTATATACAGTTATGTGGCTGTTCATGAGATACACAAGTTTTCAAGCTGAATGATTACTATCACACAAATTAAAGCAAATTCAAGTTGGAAAAGGAAAGGAACTTTCTAAGTGAATACATACCAACATTTTATTAATTATTTCTAGCCAGTAAGACTTAATTATCTTGCTTGGGCTCCTCCTTGTTATTTCAATCTTAAACTCATTAAACTACTGAAAAAGGAAGGGAAGATCTCGTAATAAGTAATTCTGAAGTATCAACACAGAATCTAAATATCATCTAAATATTTTTGTAATCTTCTATTTGTCTAAAGGTTATTAATAATTGTTAAACAGATTTTGCTTTATACACGATCCTATTTGGTTGTTTCTTTGTATAACTTCAGATAGCAAAAGCAGTGCATTTAAGATGGAAACAGAAAACCCAATTAACATCCTAAGCTTTTTAGATCACTCCCAGTATAGTAAGTCTCAAATTATATCAAGGTTTGCGAGTCTTTAAAGACAAATTATGAATTTTTGTCCAAAACAAAAGCTACATCTCATTTGGTGGAAAAATAAAATTCCCAGCACTACGTGACAGTTACAATGTTGGTTAATGATGAACAGTCTATATACCAACATGAGAATCAAGGTTTTTCCTTTTAAAGATATATGGTGGCAAATATTTCTAAAAATTTAAGTACTGTTATCTATCATTCAAGTATTTCAATGGAGAAAGAAAATCTACATTTTTAAAAGCCAATCTGATTTATCAGGTTATGGATATCAAATGACTGTCAGGCCTCAAAAATGGAAATGGGGTAAACTCAAGTAGTAACAACAATTATGCTTTGACCACAACTAAGGCAGTAACAAGAAAATAATTAGGAGATAAATACAGATGCCACATCAAATAGATTGTGAAAGATATAAAACTCAATTCTTTTTCAAATAAATCTTATCTAAAAGAAGGACTATAGAAAATGGGAATGTCTGATTTTTTTTTTTTTAATAAAACAATTCTGCTTCAGTGCAAATGTGTAGTCAAGGTAAAAAGAGGAAGGAAGGAAGGAAAGAAAGGAGAGAGGGAGGGAGTGAGTAAATAAGGGAAGGATGAAGGAAGAAAGGAAGAAAACAAAATGTTTCATGTGACTTAGCAGGAACAGTTTCCACAGCCTTTGACACTGTTGACAATTTCTTCTTGTAGTCTCTTCCTTTCCTCCTCTTTGGACACATTTTCTTTCTTTGCATCCCATTTGGGGTTATCATGGTTCTGCACACGGCTGCTCTGTGTATGCCACATTTCTGAATAGATACTGCTAGGGTTAGCAAGCAAATCATGGTGGGTACCACGTTCAGCTACCTTACCCTAATAAGCAAAAATAAGAGAAACATAGACAAAGTCATATAACTTGCATAATAATTGAAAACACATAATACTTTCCAAGTAAGAATTCTGAAAGACTGTATTCATTAAAATACTTTTCCCAATTTTTAAATTATAGTATATGTGGGAAAAATCAAGGCAGGAATGCCTTCATTACTGCTGAGCTACCAGTATGATAAAAAACCAAAAAGCTATTAAATTCTATATAACAAACTATTTCACTTAAAGAAAATAAAGTCTGAATGTTTTATTTTTCATTTTGAAGAGCAGAAAAGGAAGGTGAAGATTTTCTAAAGGTGGTATTTTCTGTAATCAGTAAATCAAATTTAAATCAAAAGCACTGTTATACAGAAATTTAAAAGATGTAAAAATAATATGCCAAAACCTTATGTGTACTTTGAAATAAACAAGATTTCTCCATGATGTTTATTTTTTCCAGTAGCTATTTTTCTTAACAATAGCTATTAAACTTAACACTGCATAGATTTGGTATTGATGCCAAACTCATATCTACAATTAATGTGTCTCTTGAGAGCTACTGTTAAGCATACTGGAAGACAAAAGTAATTTTGTCACGTTCAGTGGTGCTCCTGGTGATAACGACCTTTAAAAATATAACCTTAAGCTAAATAACTGAAATTTGTATGTGCCCACTTCTGAGTGGTTAATTTAAGCATCTCCTTGATTTCTGGCTGGAGAGTCTAAGAATTATTTTGCTCTGCTATTTGAATTCCTCTGGATCCTGCATGTAGTCCTCAACCCCAAGGTGTGTGGACAACTTCATTGGCATAAAAGTCCCCATGGTTACATATTTTATACTTTTTATTTACCACCGTAAAAAACACAAAATAAAATTCTCAATGCACAGATATAGAAAACTGAAGGGGACGTGGAGAGGAAAAGGACAGTAGGAGTACAGAGTTAATAGATACAAACTACTATATATAAAATAGATAAGCAAAAAGGATTTAGTTAATAGTACAGAGACTTCCCTGGTGGCTCAGACAGTAAAGAATCTGCCAGTAGTGCACGAGACCCAGGTTCAGTCTCTGGGTTAAGAAGATTCCCTGGAGAATGGAATGGCTACCCATTCCAGTATTCTTGCCTGGAGAATTCCATGGACAGAGGAGCCTGGCAGGCTACATTCCATGGGGATGTAAAGAGTCAGACATGATTGAGCGACTAACACTTTCCTTTCACTCACAGGGAACTGTATTCAATATCTTATACTAACTTACAATGGAATATAATCTGAAAAAAAAAAAAAAAACCTGAATCACGAACACAACACTGTACATCAATTATACATCAATTAAAAATATCTTCTATGAAAGCTGCATCAAAAAGTTTTAGAAAGAACGAGAACTATTTTTGCAGAAAACTAATGAAATAAATTACAAAAATTTATCCTGTAGTAAAATTGTGTGGTTTATTTTCACTTGTATTAAAGCATAAATGTACATAGCTTAAAAATAATTACAAAGCTGATAAAAAGTACATTCTTTTGTCTCCTTCTCTACACTTGAATACCTCCTTCTTATCCCCCAATTTGTAGCTAATTATTCTGGCATTTACACACACAGATACATATTAATGAGATCCAGCACTTTCAACTATTCCACTTTCCCGTGCCTCAAATTCACCTAATAATATTGGTTATATCATGTTATTTAATATACAATGTTTGCTTTATCATAACTATGTAAGTATTACTTGTTGTCAGGTACTAGGACTTTATATATATTTTCTAATTTCTTATTCTTCCAGGACTTATTAATTGCCTTGCTTTTTTCATTTGCTTAGTTTTCTATGTCACTAATTCACTCTAAACTTTGTCTGAACAGTGTTTTTTTCATTATCAACTGTCATGTAATCTATTATTTAGCACCCCCACTGGAAGATATTTCTCTCACAGCTTTTAAGCTGTTTTCCTTATCCTCAATTCTGAAATTTTATGATAATTTGTGTATTCTTTTTCCTCCCTCCGTTTATTGTGGTGGGTACTTGCTAGGCCCTTTTAATCTGAAAACTCATGCTCTGAAGTTCTGGACATTTGGGGGATATTAGTCTTTGGTTATATCCTACCTTTTCTGACTCCTTTTTCTAGAACCACCGTTAGTCAAATGTTGGACCTCTTAGACTAATTTTCTTGTTTTCAAATCTTTCCTCTATTTTTTCTCTTTTGTTTTACTCTTTAGAGATTTCCTTGACTTTAGTTCAGCAATGTCAGTTTTGATTTCCAAAATCTCTTGTTCTCCAATTGTTTCTTATTTATTTACCACCCCATTTCAAATTTGAAATGATGTAAGAATGGTAAAAATAAACACCTATATATGCTTCTCCTGGGTTAGCAACTGTTAATTTTTCCACATTTGCTTCCTCTCACTTCATCCTATTTCTAAATTTATACTACTTTTTGCTAAAGTATTTAAGAATGAATTGTGGACATCATAAACATTTCCTCCCTACGTATTTCATTAGCATGTTATCTCCTGAAAGGGCTTCCCAGGTGGCACTAGTGGTAAAGAATCTGCCTGCCAATGCAGGAGATGAAAGGTTTGATCCTTGGGTTGGGAAGATCCCTGAAGAAGGAAATGCCTGGAAAACTGCATGGACAGAGAAGCCTGGCAGGCTGCAGCCCATGGGGTCGCAAAGAGTTGGACACAACTGAGCATGTACACACACATACCTGAAAACAAGGACATTCTCCTATATGACAGGAATATAACTATATCACACCCAAGAAATTCATCTAATTTATAGTCCATATTCAGATTTTACCAATGATCCCAATAATATTCTATATATATTTCCATCCAGGATCCAATCAGGATCAACATGTTGAATTTATAAGTTTTCTAGTCTGTGTGAGTGACAATAACATTTCTAAAATATCCAGGTTTATTTTCTAAAGAACACACTTCAAGTTGTATTTCTCTAGTTTTTCCTGATTCTTAGATCTAGGCTAAACATTTTTGCTGAAATACAATATAGGTGATGATATGTCCTCAGTGTATCATATTAGGAGATATATGATGTCAGTTTCCTCCATAATTAATGGTATTAAGTTGGATCTTTTGGTTAAGGCAGAGTCCACAAGATTTCTCTATTTTAAAGGTATTTTTTTTCTTTGTAATAGAAAAGTAATCTATGGGTTAAGTGACTATTCTATTCCCCAATATTTTTTACCATATGGTTTTAGCAAATGATGATATTTATCTAAATCTTTTACTACAACGGTGGCTGTGAAATGACTTTCTAAATGTATCATTCCTTATATGTGTGTTAACATTCTTTTTTTTTTAACTGAGTTACAACTATGATACAATATTGGGTGAGATGGAGGGCCATGAAAGAGAGGATATATGTATACATACAGCTAATTCACTTTGTTGTACAACTTTGTAAAGCAACTACACCCCAATTAAAACAAAAGAAAGTATACAATATAAGTTTCAGATGTATAACACAGTGATTGTTTTTATATATTATGAAATGATCACCTAAGTTCAGTTACCATCTGTCACCATACAGAGTTATTATTGACTATATTCCTTATGTGTAAATTACATCCCTATGACTTAGTTTGTACCTCTTAATACCCTTCACCTATTACATTTATCTCCCTACTCCCTCCCCTCTGGCAATCACCAGTGTGTTCTCTGTATCTATGGGTCTGTTTCTGTTGTTTGTTCATTTGCTCAGTTTTTTTTTTTTTTTTTAGACTCCACATATGAGTAAAATCATATGGTATATATTTTTCTCTGATGTATTTTCATTTGGCTTGGCATAATACACTCTAGGTCCATTAATGTTGCTGTAAGTGGCAAGATTTCATTTTTAAAGAAGAGCTTTCCCTAAGCATTACTATAGAATTATAGGTTTTCTTTTTATTCAGTGTGTTGTAATTCACAGGTATCATTTTTTTAATGTTCAAATTATCCCACATTTGGCCAGTGGGAATCCACTCAAAATGCTCCTTGATTCTTTTTGTTGAGGAATAGCATTTTGTGTAAGATCTAGTCATACTCATTACTTCTGGGATTTCACTGCTTCTAGACCTTTTCCCCAAACAGAGTTAGGAACTTTTTTTCATCATAAACTAATACTGATAATTCTGTTCCAATATAACATTACAAGGTTCTTCCTCCCATTCTATTCCATATCTCTATCTTTCTTCTCCCAAATAAGACCTTTATTTCTCAACATCAATAATATTAAACTCATATGCTTAGTCTTACAATATACAGAAAATAGTTTCAAAATAGCTACTCCCATACTACCAATAACAAAGTTACTAAGTTCAAATCTGAGTTATCTTTATCCTTATATTCTACTAAGGCTAAAAGTAAGAGTAATGTGTCCAAAAGTTATTATTTGGGTTAGTTCTGCATGCTATTTTTCTTCTGCATGGTTACGTTATCAATTCTTTATGCAGATAGTTTTACTTCTTTCCGTTTGCTTTAAATTCATATATTTTTTAAATCCAGTTTTTTTCACTGTCCTCTTTCATTCTCATCAAGAGGCTCTTTAGTCCCTCTTCATTTTCTGCCATTAGAGTGGTATCATATGCATATCTGAGGGTGTTGATGATCCACATAGTCAAAGACTTTAGTGTAGTCAATGAAGCAGAGGTCAATGTTTTTCTATAACTCTCTTGCTTTCTGCATGATTCAGTGAATGTTGGCAATTTGATCTCTGGTTCCTCTGCCTTTTCTAAATGAAGCTTGTACATCTGGAAGTTCTCGGTTCACATACTGCTGAGATCTAGCTTGAAAGATGTTGAGTATAACCTTACTAGCACATGAAATGCGCTCAACTGTACAGCAGTTTAACAATCTTTGGCACTGGAATGAAAACTTACATTTTCCAGTCCTATGGCTTATACTTGTTAAGGTACTTTTAATGTTTTATATTTATAAGAAAAGGCTCTATGCACATGACGGCATACAACTGAAAAGTTTAGTAAAAAGCACAAGAGCAGATTTTACTTCAGATACTTAAACATCAATGAGATAATAAAGTATATTTATAAAACTTCCCATTTGAGACATTCTGGACAATCATACTGAAAAAATCAGTTTACTCTTTAGTGAATATTAGCATTTTTGAGCAAGTGGTAACATAAAAAGAAACAATATACATATCACGGAAGTAAACATCCTATAAGAAATTTTAGTGATACAAAAAATTCTCTTTCAGTATAGAATGTAGAGGAGAATGTTTCTGCTCTCAACTCCCAGTACTTATGCTTTCAAAGTGATAAAGAAGTGAAGGTTTACTTGTTAGACAGTAAAAATAAACATAGAGAACATCATTAGAAATAATCAAGTACAAAGGTGGGTGGAGATAAAATATCCCTACAGAGAGGAAAAAAGTAAAACTATTACAATTTTCACATCTACTAATTGCAATAGTGGCACTCTGATCTGTTCAGAACATTCAGAGAGCACACTCTTATAGTAATTCCCTCAGAGACATAAAGTAGGTGGTCATTTTTCTTACTTTCCTCATGAGGAAAAATACAAAATAAAAATGGCCATGTTTGAGAATGACCACTTTATTTTATGTTAATTTTCTTGTAAACATCAAGGGTGTGTGCAGGTATTAGGAAAATGAAAATATGAAATACACTGAAGACATTAAGCAAATATTCTGTACAGAGCAAAAATGAATGCAGAAAAATTGTTTTAAATACAAAACCTTTAAAATTGTTTCTAACATATTAGGATTTAATGCTTTCTTCATCTAACTTTGCTTTTAAAATGTTAATAAAGTGTGAATTAAGCTCCTCATCCCTCTTTCTCCCCCCTCCTTCCACCCCCTTTGAAGCCCCCGCCTCCTCCTCCCTGCACCCGCTGAAGAGCTCTGGCAATAAGAGTGGTGGCGGTGGTGGCAGCAGCGCCGCAGCTCCAGCTCAGGTCCATGTCACTCTGCAGCAGCCATTAGACCCCTGCCCTCCAGCTCAATGGGCTGGGAGCCACTAGCTCCACTCGGCCACAGCGACACCGCCCTCCCCTGGTGCTCCTCCCGAGGAGCTGAGTTTGCTCCCGGCATGCCTGCCAGCCCGGTGCTGCCCCAGCCCTCTCAGCCCGTGTGAGGCAGCCTGTGCCTGGCCCCACTGCCACGGGCTGTCTTGAAAACAGAAAGACTGAGGACCAGCACAACAAGGAGAAGGAGCAGCATGAGGCCAACAAGATCAAGAAGCAGCTGCAGAAGGACAAGCAGGTTTACCAGACCGTGCACCACCATCTGCTGCTGCTGCTGAATCTGGTAAAAGCACCATTGTGACGCAAATGAGGATCCTGCATGTTAATGTTTTTAATGGAGAGGGCAGCTAAGAGGACCCGCAGGCTGCAAGGAGCAACAGGGATGGACTATATAAGCCACAGATGATGGCTTCAATTTCTCATCTTCCTGGCTATGTCCTATCACACTTCACATGCTGGAATTGCTGGTCTGAGGAACTTCTAATAAGAATACTATTCTGTTGTTGGGGCATGGGCCCCAACACCTAGTCTCTAAAGATAACTGAAAAAAAAATAAAAACAAACAAAAAACAACAACAGAAGTAATCCTTAATTGAAAAATATGTAGTGCAACAACCAACCAAAGCATCTAAATAAACAGTGACTGACAGCTTATTGTACCAAAAGTTGGCATTTGAGAGCTATGACCTCTCTCTATTGAACCACCTCTTGTGTACTTCCTAGATGCTATGCTAGATCCCTGACTGAACCCTACTAATACCTACTAACAGCCTGCTCTTCTATTGGTGACTCTGTTCTACAAGTAAAACTTAAGTATTAACAAATGTGATAAATAAAAATTCTCTGCATGTCTCAGCAAAAAAAGAGTGAATTAATACATTTTATTCATTTTTGTAAGTGGCATAGGTTGTTCCTATCAATGGAGGTAAAAATGGAATCCTATCAGGATTCAATCTTATTCAAAGAACACAAATTCTAAAAATTTCTTTAGAAACAATGTAAGTTGTTTGTGTTTGCAACAATCTCTAATGTACTTCAAACATTGAACTTTAAAGTTAAATATCTTACCTGGTTCAAGACAATAATTTCATCTGCATCAACCACTGTTGACAATCTGTGTGCAATGAAAATAGAAGTTCTATGTTTCACTGCGTCCCTCATGGCACCAAGAATAGTCTGCAAGTTTGACAACAAGAACAGTAAGTGCGGGGGAGGGGGATTTATCTATTAGGTAAATGTAAATTAAAAGAACCATATATTTCTTAAAAGAACATATAAAATGCCAATTAATTTTGTTATATAAACTTTATACCACTACCAAATATTCTACCCAATCTAATAGTTACAAAGAAGAGAATAAATCAATCAAAGAGGGAAGGCAAATATGACCATATTATCATGGAAAAAGTTAGCTTTAAGATAGGCAACCACTTCTTTAAATTAATTTGGGATAAGGTAGATATTTCCCATACTTAAAAACAAATAAAAATGAATCCACTGATGGCAGGAGCATAGCCAGATATGATGTTTATCTGACCAATGAGAGCAAAAACAAGGAGGCAACCAAGTGATAGGATGCAGAGAAATTTTAAAAAATCAAGAAAAGATAGAAGACTCAAAGAGCACAGGAGCATTTGCTTTTCCTTAGTTCTAACTCAGAGGACTGAAAGATTGACAAAGACAACTGTTCAAGTTGAAGAAACTTCTTTTCAGAAGTATTCTGACTTCTTAAGGTATTCTGGAAAATATACTTTTTTTTTTTTTGCTTACTGTCTGTAAAATGTAAGAGAGGGCTTCCCTGGTGGCTCAGTGGTAAAGAATCCACCTGCAAGGCAGGAGACACAGGTTTGACACCTGGGTTGGCACAATTCCCTGAAGAAGTAAATGGTAACCCACTCCAGAATTCTTGCCTGGGAAATCCCTCAGACAGAAGAGCCTGGTGGGCTACAATCCATGGCGTCACAAAAGAGACATGACTTAGTCACGAAACAAAAATAACAAAAAAGTAAGGCAGCTGTATATATATATTCAGCTATACTTGGAAACCTGGGTTTAAGTACAACTAGCTAGATGGAAATAGCAACATGGGGGATGGGGACAGGAACAATGTCTTCCTATAGATATCTCTAATCACTATATTTATTAAAGGAATAAAATTACCTGAGTAGATGGTTACCCAGGAAAAGAAGACCTCAAACTTTATTATGGCAGACTGAAAATCAAGTGCAGACTGAAAATCTTCTAAGAAAAACTATGATGCTTGAGGCAACTCCTCTATCTTACACTCAAAAAAACTGCTATCCTAATGATGCTCTGGACCTTTTTAAAAGGTCGATTCAAATTTACTAAATCTTCTGATAACTCAATCCCTCTTCTCTGCTGGCAATTAATGGATTATGCTCCTTGAGATAATAAAGGTATATGACTCAAATAATGACTGTTGGGGGACTCCAAATTTGCGATAAATGTGGATGACATATTTTTAGATTTAAAGTTCCTGTAAGATTCCTAGTCTGCTCATGAATGGGGTCTCATGCAGCTTAAGGTTCTCTTTAAACATAACAAATTGTCAGATTAGCTCAAGATGGCAGAGTAGAAAGACATGAGCTCACTCTTATATAAACACCAAAATCACAACCAACTGCTGAACAACCAAAGGCAAAACAAAACAAAACTTGAACCTAGCAAAAAGATACCCTATATCCAAAGGCAAAGAAGACACAACAAGATGGTAGGAGGGGCACAACATGATAAAAATTATACCACAGAAGTTCTTCCACAGGAGTGAAAGTCCTAAGTTTCATGCCAGGCTTCCCAGCCTAGTTCCAAAGAGATGGGGAAAGCAGAAATGCCACTCTTGGAGGACAGATACAAAGTTGGGGGAAAGCAGAAATGCCACTCTTGGAGGACAGATACAAAGTTGTGTGTGCACCAGGACCCGGCATAAGAAAACAGTGACTTCATAAGATACTATGCAAGACCTATCTGCTAATACTAGAGGGTCTCCTGAAGAGGCAGGTGGCAGCTGTGGTTCACTATGGGGATAAAGACACTGGCAGTGGCAGATCTGCGGAGTACTCATTGACATGAGCCTACCAAGAGGCCACCATTAACCCCATCCCACCACAGACAAGTGGCTTCAAGTCTCCATGAGCATGGCCCTGCCCACCAGAGGGACAAGACCCAGATTCACTCACCACAGGGCAGGAACCAGCCCCTCCCATCAGGAAGCCTACACAAGCTCCTTAGACAGCCGTATCCACCAGAGAGCAGAAGCAAGATGAACTACAATCCTGCAGCTTGCAGAACAGAAACCACAATCACAGAAAGTTAGATAAAATGAGATGGCAGAGGAATATGTCCTAGATGAGAGAACAAGATAAACCCCCAGAAGAAAAACTAAGTGGAGATAGATATCTATTGGAAAAATAACTCAGAAATGATAGTGAAGATGATCCAAGATCTTGAGGAAAAAAAAGACAAAAGATTGAGAAAATGCAAGAAAGGTTTAACAAAGACCTAAAGGAACTAAAGAACAGAGATGAATAATACAATAACTGAAATGAAAAATACATTGGAAAGAATCAACAGCAGAATAACTGAGGCAGAAGAAGAGATAAGTGACCAGAAAGACAGAATGGTAGAAATCACTGATGTGGAACAGAATAAAGAAAAAAAAAAATGAAAAGAAATGAAGTCAGTCTAAGAGACTTCTGGGCCAATATTAAATGTAACAATATTCACATTATAGGAGTCCCAGAAGGACAAGAGAGAAAAAGGACGTGAGAAAACATTTTTAAGAGACAATAGCTGAAAACTTCCCTGACATGGGAAAGGAAACAGTCATCCAAGTCCAGGAAGCACAGGGAGTTCCAGGCAGGATAAACCAAGGAGGGATATACCAGACACATAGTATTCAACTTGACAAAAATTAAAGACAAAAAAATACTAAAAGCAACAATAACATACAAGGGAACTCTTTAAGGTTATCAGCTTATTTCTCAACAGAAACTCTGCAGGTCAGAAGGGATTGGCACAATATATTTAAAGCGATGAAAGGGAATAACCTACAACCAAGAATACTCTACCCAGAAAGGTTCTCATTCACATTTGATGGAGAAATCAAAAGTTTTGCAGAAAAGTTAAAGCTAAGAGAATTCAATATCACTAGACTGGCTTTGCAACAATTACTTAAGTTACTTCTCTAAGCAGAAAAGAAAAGGCCACAAATAGAAACAGGAAAATTATGAATGGAAAAACTCACTCGTAAAGGCAAATATACATTAAAGGAAGGAAACAATCTACACAAAAATATGATATCAAAGCCAGCAACTGTGAGAAGAGGAGAACACAAACGCAGGGTATTGGGAACAAATTTGAAATTAAAAGACCCACAACTTAAAATAATCTTGCTAATATAAAGACTGCTTTATCAAAACCAGGCTTCCCTGGTGGCACAACAGTAAAGAATCCATCTACAATGCAGAAGACACAAGAGACTTGGGCTCAGTCCCTGGGTTGGAGAGATCCCTGGAGAAGGAAACGGCAACTCACTCTAGTATTTGTCTGGAGAATCCCATGGACAGAGGAGTCTAGTGGGCTACAGTCCATGGGATCACAAAAAGTTGTATACGACTGAAGCACTGAGCATGACACATATACCAAAACCTCATGGTAACTGCATACCACAAATCTAAAATATTAACAGATACACATACAAAAAGGAATCCAAACACAACACTAAAGTTAGTCATCAATTCATAAGAGAACAAAAGAGGAAGAAAAAAAAAAAGACCTACAAAAAAATCTGAAACAATCAAAACAGTGAACAAATGGCAATTAAAGACATATATATTGATAACTGCCTCAAATATGAATGGATTAAATGCTCCAACCAAAAGACATAGACTGGCTGAACAGATAAAAAAATAAGACCACTCCATATGCTATTTGTGAGAGACCAATTTCAGACCTAGGAACACATACAGACTGAAAGTAAGTGGATGGAAAAAGGTAGTCCATGCAAATAAAAATCAAAAGAAAGCTGGTGTAGCCATACTCCTATCAGAAGAAGCAGACTGTAAAATAAAGACTGTTACAAGAGACAAAGAAGGACACTACATTGTGATCAAGGAGTCAATCCAAGAAGAATATATAATAATTATAAATATATATGCATCCAATATAGGAGCACCACAATATATAAGTCAAATACTAAGAGCCATAAAAAGGACAAATCAACAGTAACACAATAATAGCGGGGGGACTTTAACATCTCACTTTCATCAGTGGGCAGAACATCCAGACAGAAAATTACTAAGAAAATACAAGCTTCAAGACAGACTTAACTGAGATTTACATTCCATTCCATCTGAAAGCAGTAGAAAATACTTTCTTCTTAAGTGCACAAGGAACATTCTTCAGGATAGATCACATTTTGGGACACAAATCAAGCCTCAGTAAATCTGAGAAAACTGAAATTATATCAAGCATCTTTTCTGACCACACTATGAGATTAGAAATCAATTACAGAAAGAAAAAAAAAAACTGTAAAAAACAAAAACACCCAGAGGCTAAAATACATGTTATTAAATAACCAAGAGGTCACTCTTTAAATAAAAAAGGAAACCAAACAATATCTAGAAACAAATGACGATGAAGACATGATGACTCAAACCTTTGGGATACAGCAAAAGCAGTTCAGAGAGAGAGTTTACACAGCAATTCAATCCTACCTCAAGACACAAGAAAAATATCAAGTAAACAACCTAACCTTACACCTAAAGCAACTAGAGAAAGAATAACAAAAAACCCTTAAGTAGTAGAAGGAAAGAAATCATAAAGATCAGAGCAGAAATAAATGAAATAGAAATGAAGAAAACAGTAACAAAGATCAATGAAACTAAAAGTTAGTTCTTTGAGTGATCAACAAAATTGATAAACCTTTAGCAAGACTCATCAGGAAAAAAAAGGGAGAAGATTTGCATTAATAACATTAGAAATGAAAAAGACGTTACAACACTACAGAAACACAAAGGATCATAAGAAACTACTATAAGCAACTATATGCCAATAAAATGGACAACATGGAAGAAATGGACAAATTCTTAGAAAAAGTATAACCTTCGAAGACTGAACCAGGAAAAAATAGAAAATATGAACAGACCAATCACAAGCACTGAAATTTAAACTGTGATTAAATATATTCTAACAAACAAAAGTCCAGGGCCAGATGGCTTCACAGGTGAATTCTATTTAATATTTAGAGAAAGCTAACATCTATCCTTCTCAAAATCTTTCAAAAAGTTGCAGAGGGAGGAACACCCTCAAGCTCATTCTACAAGGCACCATCATCCTGATACCAAAACCAGACAAACATATCACAAAAAAAGAAAATTACAGGCCAATATCACTGATGAAAATACATCCATAAATTCCCAACAAAATACCAGCAAACCTAATCCAACAACATATTGAAAGGACCATATAACATGATCAAGTTGAATTTATCTCAGTGATTTAAGGATTCTTCAATATATGCAAATCAATCACTGTGATACACCATATTAACAAACTGAACAATAAAAACCATATGGTCATCTCAATAGATGCAGATAAAGATTTTCACAAAATTCAATACCCATTTATGATTAAAAAAAAAAAAAACTCTCCAGAAAATGAGCATAGGAGGAACATATCCTCAACACAATAAAGGCCATATATGACAAACCCAGAGCAAACACATTCTCAATGGTGAAAAACTGAAAGCATTTCTATTAAGATCAGGAACAAGACAAAGGTGTCCACATTCACCATTATTATTCAATAATTACTGAGTTATTCCGTTATTTGGAAGTCCAAGCCATGGCAATCAGAGAAGAAAAATAAATAAAAGGAATCCAAATGGAAAAAGAAGTAAAACTGTCACTGTTTGCAGTTAACATGATTCTATACATTGAAAATCCTAAAGATGCAATCAGAAAACTACTAGAGCTAACCAAAGAATTTAGTCAAGTTGCAGGATATAGAAATCTCTTGCATTCCTATATACTAACAATGAAAGATCCGAAAAACAAATTAAGGTGACAATCTCACTTGCCACTGTAAAAAAGAATACCTAGGAATAAACATACCTAAGAAGGCAAAAGACCTATACGCAGCAAACTATAATGATGAAGGAAATAAAACATGACAAAAACTGATGGAGAGAGATCAAGTTCTTGGATTGAAAGAATATTTTCAAAATGATTATACTACCCAAGGCAATCTAGAGATTCTGTGCAAGCCCTATCAAATTATCAACGGCATTTTTCATAGAATTAGACAAAAAAATCTTAAAATTTGTATGGAGCCACAAAAAACCCTGAACAGACTAAGCTAACTTGAGAAAGAAAAATGGAGTTGGAGGAACTGGGTTCCCTGGTTTCAGACTATACTACAAAGCTATAGTCATCAAAACAGTTATGGTATTGGCACAAAAACAGAAATATAGACCAATGGAACAAGACAGAGAATCCAGAGATAAACCCACGCATCTATGGATACCTTATTTTTGACAAAGGGAGGCAAGAATATACAATGGGGCAAAGATAGTCTCTTCAATAAATGGTGCTGGGAAAATTGGACAGCTATATGTAAAAAAATGAAATTAGAACATTCTTTAATACCATACATAAAAATAAACTCAAAATGGATTAAAGACCCAAATTTAAGATCAGATACTATAAAACTCTTAGAGGAAAACATAAGCAGAACACGCTGACACAAATTGTAGCAATCTCTCTTTTGATCCATTTCACTGAGTAATAGAAATAAAAACAAAAATAAATGAGACCTAACTAAACACAAAAGCTTTTGCACAACAAAGGAAACCATTAACAAAATGAAAAGACAACCCATAGAAGATATTTGCAAATGATGTTACTGATAAGGGATTAGTCTCCAAAATTTACAAACAGCTCATGCAGCTCAATATCAAAAAACAAAATGAATCAAAAATGGACAGGAGACATAAAAAGATATTTCTACAAAGGAGACACACTGATGGCCAAGAGGCACATGAAAAGATTCTTAACATCACTAATTACGCAAATCAAAACTACAATGAGGTATCACCTCACAACAGTTAGAATGGCCATCATCAAAAAGTCTAGAAACAATAAATGCTGGAGAGGGTGTGGTGAAAGGAGACTTCCTACACTGCTGGTAGGAATGTAAAAGAGTACAGCCACTATGGTCAACAGTATAGAGGTTCCCTCAAAACCTAAAAACAGAGCTACAATATGATCCAGCCATCTCACTCCATTCTATAATCTGGAAAATAAAATGGTTCAAAAGGATATTTGCACCCCAGTGTTCATTATGGCACTGCTTACACAAGAGTCATGGCCTTCAGCAGCCTAAATGTCTATTGACAGATGAATGGATAAAGAAGATATGGTATATATATACAATGGAATATCATTCAGCCACTAAAAAGAATGAAATAATGCCATTTTCAGCAACGTGGATGAACCTGAAGATTATCATACTAAGTGAAGTAAGTCAGAGAAAGATAAACATCATATGATGATATTTATATGCAGAATGGGGTGAGGGTTGGATTGGGAGTTTGGGATTGACATGTACACAATGCTATATTTAAAATAAAATGTCAGACATCCCTGGTGGTACAGTGGGTAGGAATTTGCCTACCAATGCAGGAGACATTGGTTTGATCCCTGGTCCAGGAAGATTTCACATGCCATGGGGCAACTAAGCTTCTGCACTACAACTACTGAGCCTGCATGCCACAAATACTGAGCCCTAGGGCCTGTGAGCTGCAATTTACTGAGCCCATGTGCCTAGAGCCTATGCTCCACAATAAGAGAAGCCCAAGCACCACACTGAAGAGCAGCCCCTGCTTGCCACAACTAGTGAAAGCCTGCACATCACAACAAAGACCCAGTGCAGCCAAAAATAAATAATTAATTTTTAGAAAAGTCATTCCATTACGAAGCGCCAATCTATGTTCAATGTAGGATGCAGGATGCATGGGGCTGATGCACAAGGATGATTCAGGTGGAGGATGTGGGGTGGGAGGTGGGAGGGGGCTTCGGCATTGGGAGATTGTGTTCACTTATGGTTGATTCGTGTCAATGTATGGCAGAACAAATATAGTATTGTAATTAAAAAAAAATAAATAAATTTAATAATAAAAAAAATAAAAAAAAAAAAAAATAAAATTTCAAATTTTTAAAATAAATAGAACAAATCCTCATGCTAAACAACTGACTTAGAAACTAAGCTGTTTTAAACATATGGCAGAACAACTAGTATCCCCTGAACCTTAATTCCATATGCAAATATCAATATATGTCATACATGTTGTGAAGTTGAATTCAGCCCTATCCTTCAACAACATGATTTTACTATATATTCAAGTAAAATGTAGTGAATGGAGGCAACTGACAAATTACATCACTCTTATCTTCAGTACTTGGAGAAGGAAATGGCAACCCACTCCAATATTCTTCCCTGGGAAATCCCATGGACACAATCTTCAGTTCTAGATTAAGGGGATTCATTTACGATATTATGATTGCTGTCAAGTCTTTAGTCTAATACAAAGATTTATGAAGTCTACTGTGGTTTCTGGGTAGTACCATGATATCAATTTCATAACATCTTAGAGCTTCACAACACTTGCTGTAAAATGAACATAAGTTGGTACCAGCACTGTAGGCTGTGTGTGCCAAGTTTGCACCTTAGTGAGTTGTTCCATGATAAGTGAAAGTTTTTCTGGTATGTACTGTGTCAGAACCATTTATACGACTTGTTTCAATGTGTGTTATGTGGCGGATTAGGTGATTCCCAGAGCTTTGCAAGATGCAAACATTATACAGTAAGAACAAAAAGTGCCACATAGTTTCAAAAGGAGATATATTTGCAAACAGACTTAAAATATGTGATAATGTAATGCAACCTGGCATTCTTACTATCAATACTTCCTTTATTGGAGAAAAGGGCTAAGCACCTCCTTTTGAAGCTCACTCAAAATACGAATTACTTACTGAAATTTCCATGGGAAAAACTTAAGCAATGAGAATTGAAGAGTTATGTTTTCACCATCATTTACCTCTTCAGTAATTGAATCTAATGATGAAGTAGCTTCATCATAGAGAATGACTGGGGGTTCTTCAAAATGGCTCTTGCAATTGCTACTCTTTGCTTTTCTCCTCCTGGTAAAGGAAATTTTAAGATAGTATAACATAAAGACATATTTTATATTTCTAGTATTTCCATTAATCATAACCACCAAGTAATACCTTCAATATTTAGTTTTACTCTTGATTATTGTTCATTTTACCTAGTTTTAAGAGTCTATGTTCATATACAATATCCCTTGACAAACTATATTCCCTGGAACATTAATGTAATTCTGGATTCTGACTTCATGGCAGGTGAAAAGAACAAAGAGGGGAGGTGACAATTTTGATTCTAGAATTACTTCTCTCACCAAAAATATGCTCATGACATACATTATTTTATATGTACTTTATATTACTTCCCAATGAACAATGACTTCAGGTAGAAAGATTCCAGTATGACAGAATCCACAAAGCTAAAAACAAATTCAATATATGAAGTCTGAAAACTTAAAGACATGAAACTATGAATACCTAAATTTATTTCTTAATATAACAAAGTACCATTTAGCCAGTATTCTGAAAGATTTTTTTTTTTACAGAAAGCTATTACTTTCACAGCACTCTTCAATGTTAAGGCTGTATCCTAGGACCCCTTATTTCACCTTAGCTCTTCGCTATAGGGTTCTAGCACAGCAGAATTTTAAAACAGAAAGACTACAGAGGCCCAGAAAAGTTAAGTGATTTGCTCGAGATCACAGAGCAAGTTCTGGCAGAATCTGAACAAGACTCGACTAATTCCCAGTCCAATGCTTTTTATTTCACAATGTACGGACCCACAATTATTCCTAAATATACTCTAAAGAAAATAAAGCAACCTTTCTTCGTTGGGACTCTCATAGGTCTAAGGCCATCAACCTTACATAAAACTTTGGTTGGAAGTATAAAAGATTCTCTGGTGGCTCAGACAGTAAAGAATTGGCCTGCAATGCAGGAGACCAGGGTTTGATTCCTGAGTTGGGAAGATACCCTGGAGAAGTGAATGGCTACCCACTCCTGTATTCTTGCAAGGTGCCTGCACACAGTATGTACCTAGTCAATGTTGTGATACCAGTTTATAATGAGAAATAAGATTCATTAAAATTCATGTGGATATTCTTCATTCTATTTTTCTTACCCTCATTCCTAATCTATAGCTCCCTCACAAACTAAACTAGAATGAAGAGTAAATGCAAAGAGTGTAGCATGTTTATATAAGTTACATTAATACTTTCAGGCACTAGTTATCACCATACTTTCAGAATTAAAATAATTCAGGGCAAAGAAACATTTTTCTGAATCCTTAAGAAAATTCAGTCGTTTTAGGATAATCCATTATAAAACTTAATAATCATCTCATAATTAAACACTTAAAATTCAGAAGCCCTAAAATTTACTTGGTCACTGAACCAAAAAGACAGGAAAATGAAGCTGGCTATAAGGAAATATACCAAGTACAAGGAAATCTAAAGTTATCAAAAACATTCCATAATAATCTAAGAAATTATGAGGAGATACACTATGCTTTGCTTAGTTGCTCAGTCGTGTCCGACTCTTTGCAACCCCATGGGCTGTAGCACGCCAGGCTCCTTTGTCCATGGGGATTCTCCAGGAAAGAATACTGGAGTGGGTTCCCATGCCCTCCTCCATGATCTTCCCAACCCAGGGATCAAATCCAGGTCTCCCACACTGCAGGCGGGTGCTTTACCATCTGAGCCACTAGGGAAGACCATGAACACTGGAGTGGGCAAGGAATTGAACTGGGGTCTCCTGCATTGCAGGAAGATTCTTTACCAGCTGAGCTATGACAAGATATACTATTTACTATCAAATTACTTGTCTCTACTCTTACTTCTTTCCCATGTGAATAATGATCTTGGCTTTCCTTTAAGATAATAAGTTAACACTGATCTCACCATGTATCAGTAACTTACTATTAAGCACTTACAGTGTTTGCAGCTGTGTGTGGGAAAAAAAAAAAGAGACCTGCATGATTTTGGAACAGTTACTTCTAGCATGTTAAATTGTTTATAGTGATAAGACAGGAAACTGGGAACTTTGTCAAAAGAGATTAGATAAGCATTAGGTTTGTACTACTCTGTCATTACATTTTCTAGTAAATGGATCTGACAAATTAAAGTTTGAAGGGTGAATATAAGTGGGGGCCAGGTCTAAAATCTTTGATTACCTGAAAGCTTGAGTCCTCGTTCCCCTACTTGGGTGTCATATCCATGTGGCATTCGAAGAATTGCATCATGTAGTCCAGCTAATTTTGCCACTGCATATACTTCCTCAGGTGAAGCACTGATGTTTCCATATAAGAGGTTGTAGTAAATGGTATTATGGAAGAGGACAGCATCCTGGATCAGATTTATATATATACACACATAGATATGCATGTTTCATATTTTACAAATTCAAACAATAGCAAAGACATAAAGAGTAAAATGTGATAAAAGTGGTGTTTTATTAATATCATCCCTCATACCTGCTTCATTTCCCTTCCCAGAGCTAATCATCATGAACCATTTGTTGTGTATCATTCCAAAGTTTTTCTGATACATTTGTATGCTTAAACATACACCTTTTTTTCCCCAACAAAAGTGGGGCCATACTATATAAGTTGCTTTTTTCACTTAACACATTCTGGGAATCGTTCATGTCAATAACAGAAACCTACCTCATTAACAGTTTTGTGATACTAAGGATGTGTCATATTTATCTTATCTATTCCTATACTGATGGATAATTAAAACTTTTGCTACTATAAACAATGTTGAAATAAAATAT
The DNA here is from genome assembly GCA_917880005.1 of Nanger dama. Classification (NCBI taxonomy): domain Eukaryota; kingdom Metazoa; phylum Chordata; class Mammalia; order Artiodactyla; family Bovidae; genus Nanger; species Nanger dama. The sequence continues at coordinate 607,344 of CAKJTW010000056.1, forward strand.
CATTGTATAATGAATTATACACACCCTTCTGTAAGAAGGATTCCTAAGAAGCAGACTGTTGGGTTACAAGCATACATTTACCCTTGGATAGTATGGCCCAACTGTCTTCCAAAAACGTTCCAGTAGCATATACTTCAACCAACAATGTAAGAGGGTGCCAGGTCTCCATATCCTCAACAACCCTGGATATTAATAGGTTTTCATTGTTGCTACTTTTAAGAGTAAAATGTGGTTTTTGTTTATATTGGTATTTCTCTTATTACTAATGAAATTGAATATATTTCATATATTAATATCTCAGAAGCTTTTAAATTGGACTTAAAACACAGAAAGCAAAGAATTTTATGCATTATAGATTTTTGGGGGAGAAAGTTCACTGCAAGCATTCATTTGATATTTCAATTTATTCTGACATGGCACACTAAAGCTAATTTACTTAATGTGAGTATCTACCTCCCACTTTTCTCTCAGTGTCCAATGGTTGTAAGGCAATAGTAAGATGAAACAAAGTGATTCTTTTGATTAACATTAACCACTACACTCAATTAATTAAGATCTTCTTTAATATCATAATCAGCCCTAGAGTTACAGATATTATTTCAAATCATATTTTAATAATTTTTACACCTAATACTAATATAAACTTTTCTTTTATGGAGGTGATAGTTCAATCCAATGAGTTTAAAGTTCTGCAAAGAGAAAATACTTATTTTTAAATATTTTCTATTTAGAAAAAATTAAAATAAATGCTAACTGGAAATATTAAAAATACAAAATGTATGGTAAAATAAAAGTTAATTAAATAATCCATAATTCCACCAACCAGCAATAACTACTATTAATATGTTGGTGCATTTTCTCCAATTTTTTTCTGTTACATGTATTTATTTAATGTTATAAAATGGAGATACTACATTTTGTCTGGAAATTCTTTTTCAACAAACTTTGTATATGAGTATTTTTCCATGATACTCAATACTCTTTATAAACATGATATTTATATTGTTCCTAACTTCTGCTATTATAAACAAACTATAATGAACAGCTTAGCATATAAAAGTCTGTTCACTTCTCTGTTTATTTCCTTACTAAAACTTCATAGAGGCAGAATTATTGTAATAAAGACTAAATATTTTTCAGACTCTTGTTATATACTGCCAATTTGCTCATCAGGAAAGCTGTATGCTTCCTCCAGCAAGAGACCGGCCATTTCACATAGCCTACCCAAACTAGACATCATGAATTTTTAAATCTTTACTGGTCTGATAGGTGAAAAGTGGTTGATTTAATTACTAAGATTTCTAATGAGGACAAGCATCTTTTCTTTCATTTATTGATGATGTATATTTTTCCTTAGTGAATAAAATGCTTTATTTTTCAAAATAATTCAACATATAGTCTACAAATCATCTAAATCAGAATCACCTAGGAAGCATATTCACAAATGCAGGTTTCTGTGGCTCATAAACAGTGTGTGAAAGGGAGTTGGAATTTCAATAATCTCCCTAGGTGACTCATGCACTCCAAATTTGGGATTCTCACTGAAAGGGAGGACAGGGCAGAGTGGCATGTGTCTGATCAGTTGAGGACCTTTTACAAGCTATATAACATGGACAGAGAAGTCTGGCAGGCTACAGTCCATGGGGTCGCAAAGAGTTGAACATGACTTAGCAACTAAACCACCTATGCTACAACTAAGTCCCAGGTCTCTCTATTGGTTTCAGCATAAGAAAAACTTATAACTTATAAGGCTATCTCCTTATCTTCTCAGAGCTTACTCTGAACTTGTTTCCCCCTATAGTCACTCAGCAAATACTTGTTAAATGCTCACTATGGGTCAGGCACTGTGCTTGGTACTTGGGGACAAGGCATACCAACTTGAAGGCATACCAACAGCCAAACTGTTTTATAATTTTTATAGATTTACTATGTCAAAAATGCTCAAATAATAGTTTTCATTTAATGAACAGTTATGTGAGGGACATTGTACTTGGTGCTTTACACATATATCTCTAATCCATATTAATTCTGTCCTAGAAGAAAAATGGTATCCTTATTTTACAGATGAGGAAACTGAAGCTCACAACTATACAACATATAAGGGTTAAAGCTGGGCTTAGAATCCAGCTCTGTCTGACTCCAGTCTGAGCTCTTTCCTCTATGTTATGTTTTCTTCCTAAGGCTTAAAAAAATCTTCCCATCATGAAGATTCTTAAATTCATGTTTTTGGTAACAGAATATGGCCTGTAGGGCCTAATGCTTCCAACTTAATTAACATACACTGACTCCTTGGATCCAAATTATTCTAGTAAAAGATTCAGCAACCCAACAAATCTTCCCCCAAATAGGTTTTTTCCTTTTTAAAATACCTGAGGTACCACTCCTACTGCCCTCCGAAGGCTTTCCAGGCTCACATCTTGTATATTTTGACCAGCAAGGTAAATGTTACCCTTTTGAGGCTCATAGAAGCGAAATAATAGCCTCACTATTGTGCTTTTCCTGAAATAGAAAACAAGGAAAGGTTATATAGCTCCAACTGGCATTAAGGAACCCCCTATTTTAAACTACAGTAATCATTTTATTATTACAAAGAAAAAATATTACATTGGGAATCATCAATCAATGATGCAAAATTTTATAAACAACTAAATTACCCACCCTGACCCACTACCTCCTACAATGGCAACTTTCTTTCCTGCAGGGACTTCAAAAGATATTCCATTAAGGACTTTCTGCCCCTCAATGTATTCAAAATGCACATTATCAAAGGCCACCGTAGCTGTCTGTGGTGTGATCTGCAGGGGAGATGCCATCGCTTTGTCCTAGCAGGGAAGAAAAAAAAAGCCACTTTATACACTGCCTAGAGTATTGCTATGCAGATAATTTTCTAATTCACAGAGATAAAAAGGAAAATAATGGGAAAGGAGAAAGTTTATAAGTGGCGTTAGACCACTTCTATGCATGCTTTATTTTTTTTTTTTTTTATTTTTTTCACATTCTTGTCATTTTTATTGCTGTTTCATCTGCTACTGTAAGGTATGTAAGATAGCTTTTATTATTATGTTTTTAAAAAAAACAAACGAGGCCAACACAGCCCCCCCCCCCCCCACCCCCCGAACACCGATCAGCCCCCGCACCGCACCACACCAAACAAGATAGGCGCCACAGGAAAACAGCCCCCCAAACACCCACCCCCCCCGCAAAGTCACACCCGGTTCTGTGCCTAGTCTACGCCTCAAATATATATGGGTGTACTGCTATGGTGTTTCTTTCGGCCGCTAAGGGCAAAAATCTTGAATGCTCTGATTTCTGATCAATTTGTTTTGGGGAGGAAGAGAGATGGTGGGCAGGGGAGAAAGGAGGCTGAGAATATAAGGAGAGGCAATAACATTTTGTATCATTATTAGCAAAAGTAAATCAAGTGCAAGTACAAATAATTGAAGTTAACAAAATTTAGTTTCTAGGTATAATATTCTTTGCTAACGTTGTAAGGTTTCTAAACATAGAAATAAAAGCTGTAACAGCCTTTTAATACACATTATAGTCCCAATTCCTGCAAAAGACAAAATTAGTTTGTTAACATGGTGATATAAGACTGCTATCCCAGAATAATACCATTATGGGATGATGCTTATATGCTTTTAAAAGGTATTAAATACATTACTTACTTTAATTCGGGTGTCTACCTTGAGTAGAGTAAACAAGGTGTTCATATCTATAAGTGCTTGTCTAGTCTCTCTGTATACAGTTCCCAGAAAGTTAAGAGGTAATGAAAGCTGAAAAAGCAGTCCATTCACCATTACTAAATCTCCAACAGTAAGGGTACCTTAATATGCAGTTGGTAGAGAAAAAAATACTTTAGATGTCATGAACTTTCCAGTTTAAGAGAAGTTTACAGTTTATTACTGTGGAATACAGTTGAAAACATACATAATCAGCAACTGTAAGGCCTAATCTAATTCCAAAGCATTTTAACCCATGATTTAGGAATATAGGGAACTAGATATGTGCTAAGTGGAACGGGGAAAAGCCTACCCATACAATACACATGATATATAAGAAGAAAGAATGGTTTAAAAAACAGAAAGAATGGTTTAAAAATGAAAACAGAAATGGAAGGCTGAAAATTTTTCCTTTCTTCCTAAGATACTAGCATAATATAAAGTAGAATTTTTTAAAAACATAAATTAAAACATTGGAGCAAATAGATATCATGATTGGGAATGATAAACCATATATTAAGGTCATAGTGAATGAAAGAATCCTAGCTGAGCAAGCAAGTTACAGAAAAGAGTTAAGGATATTATTTATTTTTGAAACGTTTTACAAATGAACAGCTAATAGATAAAAGGTTACTAGTAATAAGACAGCTCGCACTTTAGTTCTTAGGATTAAACACTAAGTTAATCACACTTCCTTCCAGGTCCACAAGAGAAATTAGAAATATTAGATGCTAAAAAGTATGTTACTCCTAAAACAATCAGATTGTAGCCCCACAAACAGCAATCCCAATCAATTAGAAAATTAGTGCTAAATTTGTAGCATTAAACAAAAGAAAACAACATACCATCAAAAAACATATTGTGATACAAAAATGAAAGTATTCCAAGGATATTATAGTACCTTAATAAATATGCTTTATATTTAAGTCTAAAACACATATTCCTTTCATTAATATTTATTTAAAGGTTAAGTAAAACACTGAGAAAAGTGAAAACCACAGATCTATTACCTGCCACAATTCCCTGACTGGCGAGCACCATTATGGCTGTTAAGCCAACACTGAAAATAGCACTTTGACCAAAGTTCAGCATAGCCAGAGTAGAGGTACTTTTCAATGAAGCAGCTTCATATGTCTTCAAAAATCCATCATATCTTTGTGCTTCATAATTTTCATTATTAAAATACTATAAAATACATAAAAATAGTAATTACATGCAAGTATAATTGGAATCAGACTTCATCTATGGATACAATTTTGTACTGCACAGGAAATTTTAAAAACTAACTTTCAATACATTGGACTATGGTACACCTGCAGTTTTCCACTATGGACAGTATTTTTAAAAGTCCATAAAATTCATCCCCGAAATATTTAAAGAATGCCTAGTTAATTTAAATCCAGATCTATAAAAGCTGGCAAAGGACTTCCTTCACAAAGCCCTCCCTTGATCCCCTGAGACTCTCTAAATTCACAATTTCATTGCCCCCACCACATTATGCCTTGTGTCATCACTTGGACACTTTAACTCTCTCAATGCTTAGCAAATTCTGGGAGGGCAAGGATTAAACAGTGATCATTGATTTTACTGCCTTCCTCATTACTGGACTTAGCATAATACTTTGCACACAAGAGGCATTCAGTAATGTTTATTAAATGGAAAAATGAACAAATAAATGAAAGAATTAGTGAAAAGCACTATGCTAGGCACTATGAGGGACAGAGTCAAAACTCAGTGTGCATTCTGAATCAAATGCTATACTGTCACCACCACTTATAAATTAATTAAATAAACAATAAAGTACTATTATTTCATCATACCAAGATATCCTATCCTAATCTGCAGCTCTAATTTACAGCACCTATAATATTAAATGGCAGAACAAATCTCAGTAAAGTGTGAAAGGAAGAGAAAGTCAAATAAAACATATTACCTTCACAGTTTCATAATTCAGCAGCGAGTCTATGGCAGCATTGCCTGCATCATTATCTGCTTTGTTCATTTCTATTCTAAATTTAGTTCTGTAAGACAAAGATGTGCATAGGTATGGAATGTCTGCTATAGAAGTATAGCTAATTTCTTCACCTTGACTGACCTCTGAGGAATACCTTACCTCCACTGTGTGATGGCAACTGTGAATGCTGTGTATGCACCAAGTGTCCCAAGGGTCACCAATGCAAACTGGGCACCACATCTATAATACTGGAAAAGACAAAAAAAGAAATGAGCTTAGTCATTTTTCTTGTCAAATAGTTTATAATATATAATAGCAAACCTCAAAGATTCTAATTAAAAATATGTTGGTATAAAGTTATATATATGAAAAACTAAGTAAGAAAACAAATACCTTAGAAAACCAACTTTAAGTTATACACATACTTTTAATTATAAAATATGAAACAGTGAATCATTACGCCTAAAATGTTATGAATGGTGAATAGCAAGAAACCTAGATAATCTGAGCATACCAGTCCCAAGTCATATACCATAATGTCTGCTAACAACAAAAAAACTGCAAGCATTAGCTAAATGACTGATCTATGTGTAGAACTGAACAACTCTTTACAATAACAACATGATAAAAGACTTTAGATATAGCCCCTTGAAGCTTGTAGCAAAATAATTAAACCGCATAATCCTTCTGGCATCATGGAATTTTGCTTTAAAATCATCAGCATGCAACAGTACAAAAGTTTCAAGTACTAAACATCTACTAACAAGAATGTATGATAAAAGGTTGTCATGAAAAAAGTTTTACCTACCAAAACACCACTGACAAGAGTCACCTCAAACATGATGGGAAGAAGATTAAATACTAAAGCACTCAGGACAAAACTGATACCCCTTGTCCCTCTGTCAATAGCCTTTGATAAAGCTCCTGTCTGTCTGCTCAGGTGGAAAGCCAGATCCAGGTTGTGAAGATGGAGAAAGACATTTTTGGCGATTCTTCGGATTGAATTTTGGGCTACCTTGCCGAATACTGCATTTCGAACTTCATTAAAAAGGCAGCTCCTGCTCTTGATACACCATCTAACAATACATTCAAGAAAAAATGGGGTGCAAAAACATTAGAATTGTTGCAGTGCAAAAAAAACAGCAAGGGCTCAGAAAATAATTGTACAATGAATGAGCATATCACAGAATACTTACACTAAAAGAAACCTCGAAAACATCTAGCCTAGTGAGTATTAATTTTTCCACCACTATGAAAATCCTTCATTGTTATTTACCCCTATAAGGTCCCAGATGTTGAAAGATTTTTTTCCAAGTAAATAGTTTTACTAAATAGCAACCCAAAAGACTCTGATGCTGGGAAAGATTGAAGGAAGGAGGAGAAGGGGATGAAAGAGGATGAGATGGCTGGATGGCATCACCGACTCAATGGACATGAGTTTGAGTAGGCTCTGGGAGTTGGTGATGAACAGGGAGGGCTAGTGTGCTGCAGTCCATGAGGTTGCAGAGAGTCGGACATGACTGAGTGACTGAACTGAACTGAGCCCATAAGGTCTTATTATAGATAAATGCACAGTATCTGTTGAGGTTTTATGATCTAATTCAATTCTCCCAAGAAACAAATGATAAAATTGATATCCTGAAAAATCCAAGTGCTTTAACTAAGCATGCCCCAACTCAGGTCTGAATCTCACAGAGTATCCTTTCTATGGCATGGGGACACAAAGCATTATATTCTTTATAAATTGCAGATCTGTGTCATGGCTACTGAGTATAATTTAAAAACATTTAATGCACATATATCATTATTTAGCCATTTCCTGTTTAACAGCTAACAACAACAGCAAGAATATAACTATAGTCTTACTAAAAAGATATCTTATAAGGAGTCTATTAGAAGTGGCTGTTATGAATTTAATGTCTTATTTCATGTTATTGCTTTCTAGAAGTTAGAAACTTTTACTATATAATTTTTTGAAAGTATATAGTACAAACATTTAAAAATCACATATCAAAAAAAAATTACACATAACACAAATATCCAAAATGCTAAGTTATGTTTGTGGTAAAAGGTCATATGCTCAAGTATGATAAAACCCTCTTGAAAAAGTCAACACCTGTAGACAGATTAAAGAACCACACATACAGCCAATCAGAACTGCTGTTGCCATGGTTGCAACTGTATTTGGTGCATCACTCAGGTTCAGCATGTTTCCCGACATCTGGTTGAGGCTGTCTACAGCATATTTAAACATGAAGGGAACCACAATATTCATGGCCTAAAAACATAAAAGTAGCAATTATCCATCATATACAAATTATTTTTTTTACAAAAGTACAAATATTTACCTTAAACTAGCATTTATGGGAATGTTTAGATATTAACCATTTACCATGGAATCATTTTTCCTAGTGTATAAAGATAAAATCTTTGGTAGTGGGAGAGCCGTCATTTCAGGATTCCTACTTCACAATGACTGTCATGTTAGTATTCATTTACAAGCTATGTGCATTAGTTAAATGCCCCTGCCTCCATGAAATCACCCCATCATCCACTCAAAAATTCTGTTATCTAAAATCCTACAGAGCTCATGGCACATACAGCAAATTGCCTTATGTTATAGTTACTTGTGTATATATTTTCTTTTCTACCAGATTCTTGACATTCTGTATCATATTCCTCTTTCTGTCCCACTTATATTGAGTAAAATATTGTAGGTAGAAGGTATTCAATAAATATGTGTAAAATTATTTATTCACCAAAATAATGGTAAACCAAAATTACACTGCAAAAGGATCTCAAAAGCAGATAAATTATAAGTATCTGTGGCTGATTCATACACCACTGGCAAGGGAAAAAGAAACAACACTGATAGATACATTTGCCCCAGAAAAAAATCCCTTTGCTCCAATACCATATAAAACAAAACCCAATGAATACCAAACTAAGCTTTCAAATACCAACCTATTTCTCCATGAGAATACACCAAAAAAAAAAAAAAAAAAAAATTAGGGGTACAATGCTTTCATATATTCAAGATAAGTTAGTCAATCACTCGCATTTCACATTTTCTATAAAGTTATAGTGTTAAAAACACTAACCATCATTTAGAAAAAGGAAGTTGGTAAAGCTGGCCGTTTTCTTTGAAGAAATTAAATTCATATACATTAATAATGTAAACAATTGTATAAGACTTAACAAAAACAATGAAATCCCAGTTCTCGTTAGTTTCATTATTACATCATTAATCTTTGATAAACAGAGAGAATATGGTCAATAAATCTAAGATTAGCTACAACTGACAGGAACTATGTAAACCTTACCAATCAAGATTTCAAATGCACAAAAATGTCTTAGCATCCAAGTAGGTACTGTAACATTTAATACCATTAAAACAGACAGAAGATGTTGGAATATTTTTAAAACTCAATGCTATGGAAAAAATTGCTTAAAACTTTAAGATTTATAACTTCCCAAATATAATCTAATAAATAGTTGGTTTCAAGTAACATAAATATTTCTAAATTCTGATTCCCATATAATCATATGTTCTTAGGTATTTTGCTTCTACTTGAAATGGTCTCCCTGCTCAATTTACTTCTCCACTTTATTCTTCAAAACCCACTTTGAATCTCATTCCCATCATGATGCCTTCTCTAAAATCTGCAGCTCTTTTGGCACTATTTTCTAACCTTTCTTTTTTTATAGTTTAAAGCACAGCATTTGTAATTTTTATCATATATTTATCACTCACTTTATCTCCAGGTGCATGTGTATGGATAACTCAGTGGAAACCTTCTGTAACAAACAAACATTTTGTAAAAATAGCTATAGGAGTAGCAATGGTGCCTAGCTACCTATCACAAAGGTAAGAGCTGAATGAAATGGGTATTACCTCTAAAACTGAGAAAACTCAGGTTCTATGATTTTTAATGAGTTGTTTAGTAAGCAGCGGGGCTGGAACTAAAATCCAGGTCTACTTTGAAATTCAGAATTTTTCCCAGTATACCATAACCATACCAGCATATAAGGCAGGGCCAACAGTATTTAATTACTTTTGTACCTTAAAATGGCTGGAGAAGGAAATAGCAACCTACTCTAGTATTCTTGACTGAAGAATCCCATGGACAGAGGAGCCTGGCAGGCTACAGTCCATGGGGTCGCAAGAGTTGGACATGACTTAGTGATAAAACCACCACCATCACCACCCTAAATGGATACTCTCAAGTGTAATATTTAAACCAGTTACAGCTGTTAACAGCTGAAAAGTATTTAGATAAATGTGCACAAGTAATTTAAATAAATTTGAACAGACTCCAGGTTTTCTGTATAATAAGGTTAAATCCCCTCACTTGCATTCCAGTATACCAGGGACTCTTTGGTGGCTCAATGATAAAGAATCTGCCTGCAATGCAGGAGACACGGGTTAAATCCCTGGGTCAGGAACTTCCCCTGGAGAAGAAAATGGCAACCTACTCCAGCATTCTTGCCTGAGAAATCAAATGGACAGAGGAGCCTGGAAGGCTATAATTCATGGGGTTGTAAGAATCAGTCACAACTTAGTAACTAAAACACCACACAACACTTTTGAGTGCAAGAAAAAATAATAGTTACAACTAGCATGCAATTCTCACAATGCATAGCCTATTATGTCTTTCCCATACTTAGAGTAAATTGTCAGTGAAACTAATGTATCACCAAGAAAACTGTGCAATTTTAATTTTTTTGAAAATGTATTTACATTTGGTCAAATTGAGAGCATCCTTATAAGCATATAAAAAATTTGAATGTCATCTGTCTGTAGTTAGCACAGTGCTAAGAACATATACTACCTGTAATGATCATTGTTGATTACTGTCAGTTTCCCCATAAAAGTAATTTTTAAAAGAAAAGGAAAAACACTAAAGAAATGGAAAAGATTACATGTAGATGTTACCTACATGTAGACCATTAGTATACTATTACATGTGGTTTCCACTGATCTTGTGATATTTTGAGGATGTGTTCAGTTGCTCAGTCATGTCTGACTCTTTGTGGCTGCATGGACTGTAGCTTGCCACGCTCCTCAGTCCATGGAATTTTCCAGGTAGGAATACTGGAGTGGATTGCCATTCCATACTCTGGGGGTTTTCCTGACCCAGGGATCAAATCCACGTCTCAGGTCTCCTTCTTTGGTGGGTGGATTCTGAGACTGGGGGTGGTAGTGGTGGCAAATATTGACTTCTCCCTAATATTCTGCCTTCAGCAGAACTAGACTTAAATAATCTCAGACAACTGTGATTTTTTTAACTTTTCATTTTGAAATAATTATAGGCTGACAGGAAGTTGCAGAAGTAGTACAGAGACTCCTAACCCTCCACCCAGCATCTCCTAATGATGGCATCTATTATATAGCTTTAGTTCAATATCAAAACTAAAAATGTACATTGGCACATTGCTGTTAACTAGGCTATAGAACTCATTCAGTTTTCATCATTTTTAAATGTGTATTAGTGTGTGTGTGGTTTGTACGTGTTTCCTATATGGTTCTATGCAATTTTGTCCCATGTTCAGATCCATGTAATCATCACAATCAAGATATAGAACTGTACTATCACCACAAAAGAACTTCCTTATGCTACTTACTTATATTCCTTCATCAAAGATGATGCATCTATCAGTAGCTCATCTCTTTTTACTGCTGAGTACTAGTCTGTGGATGTAGCAGAATTTATTCAACCACTCACTCGTATCTGGAGGATATTATGGTTGTTTCTAGTTTGGGGCTATTATTAATAAAGATGTTATGAACACTTTCATATAGGTGGTCATATGTTTTCATTTCTCTATGATAAATGCCCAAGTGGGTAATTTCTAAGTCATACGGTAAGCCTATACTGAACTTTTTAACAAACTGCCATTACTCTTTCAAAGTGGCTGGTACCACTTTATATTACTACCAGTAAAGTATGAATGATCCAATTTCTGTGCATCCTCACCAACATTTGGTATCATCACAGTTTTTTTAAATTTTAAAAGTATTTTAATAGGTATATAGTGATATTTCTTTGTGGTTTTAATTTGCGTTTCCATAACAGCAAAGATGTTGAATATCTTTGCATGTACTCTTTGTGATTCATATATCCTCTCTGATAAAATGTTGGTGTCTTTTGTGCATTCTATATTCAGATTGTGTTTTGCTACTGAATTTTAGAAATTCTTTATATTTTAGATATAGCCCTCTGTTGGTTATGTGATTTATAAGTATTTTCTTCCAGTACATAGCTTGTCTTTCATCTTACTGAGGCACCTGAATTCCTACCCCACCTAGAGTCATGAGTCCCTTTCCCTAGGAAACAATGGAGGCCAAGGTAAGAACCAGGACTTTCAAACCCATTTGCAGAGCAGTACCACGAGAGGCCTGCTAAATAGAAAGATTTAAATGAGATCCAGTCTCATAGTACCCCAAATGCCCAGGTTTCGATAAAAATGTCACTCATCATCCCAAGAATGCCTAAGATAGCAACTTGAATAAGAAAATGCAATAGACAGAAATATTAGAACTACCTGACTAGAATTTGAGAGTAGCTATCATAAAAGTACTTCAAGGAACATTTATAAACATGCTTAAATCAACAAAAACAGAATGTCTCAGCAAATAGAAATAAAAGAAGCAAATGAAAAAAATCTGAAACTGAAAAATATAACTGACGTAAAAAAGCCTGAATGGATCGATCCATGGCAGAATGAAGAGGACAAAGGAAAGAATATGTAAACTTGAAGACAGAACAATAGAAATTACCGAATATGAACAACAGAGAGAAAATAGACTTAAAAAAAAACAACAACAGTAAATAAGACCCATAAAACTAAGGGACCATAAGAAAAGATCTAGCATTCCTTTTCAGAGTGCCAGAAGAATAAGAGAAAAAGTGTGAAACTGGAAAATGTATTCAAAGAAACAAAAACTCCTCTAATTTGGCAAAGACAAACCCAAGAATTCAAGAAGCTGAGCAACCATAAATAGGGATAAATCCAAAGAAATCCACACTTATACACATCAAAATTAAACTCTGAAAGCTAAAGACAAAAAACTACTAAAAGAGCTAGACACAAATAATACATTAAGTATAAGAGAAAACAATCTGAAGACAGAAGATTTCCAGGGAGGCTAGCAGGAAGAGGCATTTTCAAGTGGTAAAAGAAGTGTCAACCAAAATCCTATCACCACAAATTAGCCTTCAGAAATGAAGGGAATAGCAACACATTCTGAGAGTAAAGAAAACTAATAAGAATTAATTAACAGCAGACCTGCTCTAAAAGAAATGCTAAAGGAAATTCTTCATATTCAGGGAAATGCTAATAGAAGCAGTATGAATCCCAGAACATTAGGACTGAAGGAAAAGTAACAGAAATGGTAAAAATCTAAGCAAATATAGTAGCATATTCTTAAGTTCCATAAAATACATTTGATGGTTTAAAGCAAAAATTAAAACACTGACTAATGAGGTTTTCAGTGTATGCAGATGTAACACATAAAATGATTTGTAAACATAAAGGGGGTCTTAGAGGGTGGTAAGGTTTTTACATTTCACTTGAAGTGATAATGTACTGATTCTAAGTAGACCATGAAAAGTATATTATAATTCCTAAAGTAACTACTAAAAACTTATACAAAGAGATAGACCAAAAGGCACAAGAGATAAAATGGGATAGTAAAACCTGTTCAAATAATGGAAAATATGGTAGGAAAGGTGAAACAAAGCAATAAAATGAAGAGAAAACTAGCAGAAAACAAATAATAAAATGGAAGACCACTATTTTCAATAGCTAGGACATGGAAGGAACCTAGTTGTTCATCAACAGATGAATGGATAAAGAAGTCATTGTACATATATGAAATGGAGTATTACTCAGCCATAAAAAGGAACACATTTGAGTCAGTCCTAACAAGGTGGATGAACCTAGAGCCTACTTTACAGAGTGAAGTAATTCAGAAAGAGAAAAACAAATATCGTGTATTAATGCATATATATGGAATCTAGAAAAATGGTACTGATGAACCTATTTGCAGGGGAGAATAGAGATACGGACATAGAGAACAGATTTGTGGACACTGGGGGAAGGAGAGGGTGAGACAAATAGAGAGAGCAACATTGAAGCATGCATTACCACATGTAAAACATAGCTGGAGGGAATTCCCTGTTCCCAAGGAAGCAGTTCAAATCTGGTGCTCTCTGACTACTTGCGGGGGCAGGGGGTGGGGGTAGGGGGCGGGTGGGGGGGGTAGGGGGTGGGTGGAGGGAGGATGGAGTGGAATGTGGGAAGGAGGTTTAAGAGGAAGGGGACATATGTACACCTACGGCTGATTCATGTTGATATATGGCAGTAACCAACATAATATTGTAAAGCAATTATTCTCCAATTAAAAATAAGTAAGATAAACAAACTCAACTCAGGTAAGCTCTCAAAAATAAAATGGTAGCCCAAACTTCGAATACATCAGTAATTACCAATACAATTATCATTATAATGAGCAATATAAAGAAACAATTATTAATGTATTAATAAACAAGCAATGAACAACTGGAAACCAAAATTTTTAAAAATTTACATTCCTCCCCACAAAAACAAATCCTTAAGTATAAACCTAGGGTTTCTCAACCTTTACTACTAACATTTAGATAATTTTTTCCTATAGGAGGGGCTGTTCTGTGCACTTCAGGATGTTTAGTGTCTAACCTCTACCGACCACAAGCTAGCAGCACTCCCCAGCACTGTGTAAATGTGACCAATAAAATGCCTCTAAAGCATTAAAGTGTCAGTCACTTAGTTATGTCCAACTCTTTGTGACCCATGAACTGTAGCCCACCAAGCTCCTCTGTTCATGGAATTCTCCAGGCAAGAACACTGGCGTGGGTTGCCATTCCCTTCTCCAGGAGATCTTGCTGACCCAGGGATTGAATCTGGGTCTCAGCACTGCAGGCAGATTCTTTATTGTCTGAGCTACCAGGGAAGCCCTGCTACTGCTGCTGCTAAGTCACTTCAGTCGTGTCCGACTATGTTTGACCCCATAGACGGCAGCCCACCAGGCTCCCCTCGTCCCTGGGATTCTCCAGGCAAGAACACTGAAGTGGGTTGCCATTTCCTTTTCCAATGCATGAAAGTGAAAAGTGAAAGTGAAGTCGCTCAGTCGTGTCCAACCCTCAGTGACCCCATGGACTGCAGCCTTCCAGGCTCTTCCATCCATGGGATTTTCCAGGCAGGAGTACTGGAGTGGGGTGCCATTGCCTTCTCCGTGGGAAGCCCTAGATACTGCCAAATGTCCCCTGAAGGGCAAAATCAGGGGGACCAATGATTTTAATTGGGAACCATTGATCTAATCAAATATGTACAGTATCTATATGCTGAAAGCTACAAATACATATGAAATAAATTACAGAAGATCTAAATAAATGGAGAGACATACTGTGTTCATCAACTGTAAGAATCAACATAGTAGGGGGCATCAATTTTCCCCAAATTGGTACAGAGATGTATTAAAAATCCATTTAAGAGTCCCATCCAGCTTGTTTGTAGCAATGATTGAAGAAAAGAAACTAGAAAAGACAAAATAATTTTGAAAAAAAATCATAAGAACCACACTACCTCTCTTTAAGATGTACTATAAAACTACAATATGGAAGGCATTGTGGTGTTGATGAATGGAGAGACATATAGATCAAAAAAACAGAATTCAGAAAATGATGACATACAACTATCTGAGAAAGAATAATGGCTCCCTAAATATTTCCATGTACTAATATCCAGACCCTAGAAGATGATACCTTACATGGTAAAATGGACTTTGCAGATGTGATTAAACTAAAGACTATGAGCTGGGGAGAGTATTCTGGATTATCTAGGTGGGCCACATATAATCAAAAAGTCCTTATAAGTGGGAAGTAGGAGGGCCAAAGGAAAGAAAAAAACGGTATGACTATAGAATCCAAGAGTTAAGAGTCAAGAAGACTGAAGATGCTGTTAGCTTTAAGACGGAGGAAGGGGCCTCAAGCCAAACGATGCAGGTGACTTCTAGAAGCTGGAAGTGAAAGTGAAAGTTGTTCAGTTGTGTCTGACTCTGGGACCCAATGGACTATATAGTTCATGGAATTCTCCAGGCCAGAATACTGGAGTGGGTAGCCTTTCTCTTCTCCAGGGGATCTTTCCAACCCAAGGATCAAAACTGGGTCTCCCACACTGCAGTGGATTCTTTCTTTACCAGCTGAGCCCTAAGGGAAGCCCCAAGAATACTCAAGTGGGTAGCCTATTCCTCCTCCAGCAGATCTTCCCAACCCAGGAACTGAATGGGGATCTTTTGAATTGCAGGCGGATTCTTTACCAACTGAGCTATCAGAGAAGTCCAGAAGCTAGAAAAGGCAAGGAAACCGATCCTCTACCAAGAGACTCTGAAGGAAGCATAATCCTGCTGCTGCTGCTACTGCTGCTAAGTTGCTTCAGTTGGGCCCGACTCTGTGCAACCCCAGAGACGGCAGCCCACCAGGCTCCCCTGTCCCTGGGATTCTCCAGGCAAGAATACTGGAGTGGGCTGCCATTTCCTTCTCCAGTGCATGAAAGTGAAAAGTGAAAGAGAAGTCGCTCAGTCGTGTTCGATTCTTTGCCACCCATGACTGCAGCCTACCAGGCTCCTCTGACCATGGGAATTTCCAGGCAAAAGTACTGGAAATGCCTTTATTTTGATCCAGTGAAATCTAATTTTGGACTCCTGACCTTTAGAAACATAAGAAAATAAATTTGTGTTGTCTAAGTATTAAATTTTTGAAAAGTTGTTATAGTAGCAATAGGAAACAAAGAAAATTCAATGAGGAGAAGAGAGCCTTCATGTAGGAACAACCAGATAAAATCATGAAGCTTCATTTAAATGCAAAACAATAATTAATGCAAAATGGAGCACAGATCTAAATGTAAAAACAACTTTTAGATGAAAACACAGGGGAAAATCTTAATGACCTTAAGTTAGGCAAATACTTCTTAGACATAACAACCAAAGCATAATCCATAAAGAAAAAAATGAACTGAAATCTATTAAAATTTAAAACATTTGTTCTATATATATCTGAGAAAGGTTTCATACAGAACATATAAATAACTCACTAAACTCAACAGTAGAAACAACAGTCCAAATAAAAATGGACAAAACATTTGCACAGACACTTCATCAAAGTGGACAACAAAGTACAAGCAAACATACTCAACATCATTAGCCATTAGAGAAATATATATTAAAGCCACAAGAAAGCACTATGCCTGATGATACCAAGGGTAGTACTAGGTTTGTGCAAACGTAATCACGGTTTTAGACCATGAACTTTAAATCATTATAACTAGGCTCAAATATATCTTTATTAATCAAATAAGAACCATTGCAATCAATACATTTTTGTCAATGAGAAGTTAGTATGTTTATTCTTATACCATACAAATCTGTGCTTCAGGATTCAACAAACTTTTTGTAAAGTATTTTCTGCGCCTGCTGGTTGTGGAATCATTTTCCCTGAAAAAATGGTGTCGAGGTCAGGTGAATATGATGGATGAGGCAAAACTTTGTAACCAAATTCATTCAACCTTTGAAGCACTGGTTGTGCAATGTACAGTCAGACACTGTCATGGAGAAGACTTGGGCTCTTTCTGTTGACCAATGCTGGCTGCAGGCATTGCAGTTTTGGGTGCATCTCACTGATTTGCTGAGCATTATTTCTCAGATGTAAAAGTTCTGTCAGGATTCAGAAGGCTGTAGTGGATCAGACTAGCAGCAGAACACCAAACAGTGACCATGACCTCATTTTGGTGCAAGTTTGGCATTGGGAAATGCTTTGGAGCTGCTTCTTGGTTCAACCGCTGAGCTGGTCATCATCAGTTGTCATATAAAATCTACTGTTCATCACATGTCACAATCTGTTCAAGATATGGTTCATTGTTGCTACACAGAATAACAGAAGACAACATTGCAAAATGACAACTTTTTTTGCTTTTTTGGTCAGCTTATGAGGCTTCAAATGCCAAACGACTGCAGAATGGTCGACACTGAGTTCTTCAGCAACTTCTCATGTAGCTGTAAGAGGATCAACTTCAGTGACCGCTCTCAACTGGCCATTGTCAATTTTCAATGGCCGGCCACTATGCTCCTCATCTTCAAGACTCGTTTTCTTTGCAAAAACTTCTTGAACCACCATTGCACTGTACATTCATTAGGTGTTCATGGGTCAAATCCATTGTTGATGTTTTGAGTTTTCTCTACTGCTTTACAACTCATTTTGAACTTGAATAAGAAAATTACTTGAATTTGAATTTTGTCTAACATCATTTCCAGAGTTTAAAGTAAATATAAAATAGACAGAGAGTAATATGTTATCAGAAGAGAAGACTCAACACATGGACATCACCAGATGGTCAACAACGAAATTAGATTGATTATATTCTTTGCAGCCAAAGATGGAGCAGCTCTATACAGTCAGTAAAAACAAGATGGGAGCTGACTGTGGCTCAGATCATGAACTCCTTATTGCCAAATTCAGACTTAAATTGAAGAAAGTGGGGGAAACCACTAGATCATTCAGGTATGACCTAAATAAAATCCCTTATGATTATACAGTGGAAGTGAGAAATAGATTTAAGGGCCTAGATCTGATAGAGTGCCTGATGAACTATGGAGGGAGGTTCATGACACTGTATGGGAGACAAGGATCAAGACCATCCCCATGAAAAAGAAACGCAAAAGAGCAAAATGGCTGTCTGAGGAGACCTTACAAATGGCTGTGAAAAGAGGAGAAGCGAAAAGCAAAGAAGAAAAGGAAAGATATAAGCATGTGAATGCAGAGTTCCAAAGAATAACAAGGAGATAAGAAAGTCTTCCTCAGCGATCAATGCAAAGAAATAGAGGAAAACAACAGAATGGGAAAGACCAGAGATCTCTTCAAGAACATTAGAGATACCAAGGGAATATTTCATGCAAAGATGGGATCGATAAAGGACACAAATGGTATGGACCTAACGGAAGCAACAGATATTAAGAAGTGGCAAGAATACACAGAAGAACTGCACAAAACTTCACGACCCAGATAATCATGATGGTGTGATCACTCACCTAAAGCCAGACATCCTGGAATATGAAGTCAAGTGGGCCTTAGGAAGTATCACTACAATCAAAGCTAGTGGAGGTGACAGAATTCCAGTTGAGCTATTTCAAATCCTGAAAGATGATGCTGTGAAAGTGCTGCACTCAATATGCCAGCAAATTTGGAAAACACAGCAGCGGCCACAGGGCTGGAAGAAGTCAGTATTCATTCCAATCCCAAAGAGAGGCAATGCCAAAGAATGTTCAAACTATCACACAACTGTAGTCATTTCACCCGCTAGCAAAGTAATGCTCAAAACTCTCCAAGTGAGGCTTCAACAGTACATGAACCGAGAATTCCCATATGCTTAAGGTGGATTTATAAACGGCAGAGGAACCAGAGATCAAATTGCCAGCATCCACTGGATTATAGAAAAGCAGGGGAATTCTAGAAAAACATTGACTTTTGCTTCACTGACTACACTAAAGCGTTTGACTCTGTGGATCAGAACAAACGGTGGAAAATTCTTAAAGAGATGAGAATACCAGACCACCTTAACTGCCTCCTGAGAAACTGATATGCAGGTCAAGATGCAATAGTTAGAACTGGACCTGGAACAATAGACTGGTTCAAAATTGGGAAAGGAGTACGTCAAGGCTATATGTTGTCACCATGCTTATTTAACTTATATGCAGAGTATATCATGCAAAATGCCAGGCTGGATGAAACACAAGCTGGAATCAAGATTGCTGGGAGAAATATCAGTAACTTCAGATATGCAGATGACACCACCCTTATGGCAGAAAGTGAAGAGCTAAAAAGCCTCTTGATGAAAGTCAAAGAGCAGAGTGAAAAAGTTGGCTTAAAACTCAACATTCAAAAAACCAAGATTATGGCCTCTGGTCCTATCACTTCATGGCAAATAGATGGGGAAACAATGGAAACAGACACTTTATTTTAGGGGGCTCCAAAATCACTGCAGATGGTGATTGCAGCCATGAAATTAAAAGACGCTTGCTCCTTGGAGGAAAAGCTATGAGAAACCTAGACAGTGTATTAAACAGCAGAGACATTACTTTGCTGACATAGGTCCATCTAGTCAAAGCTATGGTATTTCCAAAAGTCATGTATGGTTGTGAGAGTTGAACCATAAAGAAGGCTGAGGGCCAAAGAACTGATGCTTTTGAACTACTGTGCAAGAGAAGACTTGGATTCCATGGACTCAAGGTGATCAAACCAGTCTATCTTAAAGGAAATCAAGCTTGAATATTCATAGAAAGGACTGATGCTGAAGCTCCAATACTTTGACCACCTACTGCGAAGAGCTGACTCATTAGAAAAGACTCTGAAATTGGAAAAGATTGAAGGCAGGAGGAGAAGGGGACCACAGAGGATGAGATGGTTGGATGGCATCACTGACTCAGTGGACATGAGTTTGAGCAAAACTCTGGGAGATAGCGAAGGATGTGGAAGCCTGGCATGCTGCAGTCATGGGGTTGTAAAGAGTCAGACATGAATCAGAAACTGAACAACAAATGACTATTATTGTACCTAAAGATACTAAACTTCACTGAGTTTAAAATCTGAATTAATTGAAAAGAGTTTTTCTTAAAAACCCAGTCATTATCCTAACTTTATCCTAACTTTGCCTTATTAAAATGTTTTACTGCACAGTGATGAACTGAGGTGGCTTGTTGTTCATTCACTAAGTCATGTCCAGCTCTTTGAGACCCCATGGACTGTAGCACGCCAGGGTTCCCTGTCCTTCACCATCTCATGGAGCTTGCTCAAACTTATGTCCATTGAGCTGGTGATGCCATGCAACCATCTCATCCTCTGTTTTCCCCTTCTCCTCCTGCCCTCGATCATTCCTTGCATCAAGGTCTTGTACCAAACTTTTCCTATTTTTTTTCCTTTTCCCCACTTCATGTCACACTGCTGTTTATCACTTATGACTATCAATGTACCTAAAATGTCTTCATCCTCTTTTCAATTTACTAGGAACTGAGAACTAAGCTTACCAGAAATATGTATCAATAAGAGCCAAAGGACTCTGATGAGCTTCTTTTATAGTTTATTTTGCTTTGTTACATTCAATGATCCTGCATCTTACACTGGTTTCAGGAGTGAATTCCATTAAGATGAGGCTGTTTTAAGTCTGATCCATAGATAAATCAGACATTATCATATAATTTTCTGCTGACTGCACAGAAGAGTTACATAAATTAGGGTCCTAAACGTTGAAAATACTACTCCAAAAGTGGCTTATATCAGCCTGAGTTTCATTATTAGAAAATGTCATGGTATTTCATAGCTATAGCAATAAACAAAACATAATTCTTCTTATTCTTACCTTTGCTCCACCTAAAAATCCCAAGGAAATGGCAACTCTAGCTCGTAGATCTGGTCTGTCTTTGGGCCATACATAAGACAGCATTGCTTTTATGATTTTCCGAGTATCAACATCTTTTAACTGTTGGAAGAGAGAACAAAGCAGAGAGTATAACATGTCCTTCAAATATAAGTATAGTTTAGTAATGTAAATTATATAAATATTTGAGGAAAATACAAAAACATTACAAATATAGCTTTTATTCTGAATCTAAGATCAATATCCTTTAAACTGAAACTAATTCAATAGATTTTAAAAAGCTACTTCTCTTTATTTCTTACTTTCAGCTATAGCCATCCTCATATTGCCAGAAAGTTATTTGTGTACTGTACATTTATTTCTTATCTACTAAGCTATCAAAATATTATATAAAATTTAAGAAACATTACTGTACTTTCATCTTCATGGTCAAAACCTTATGTATATACACACACACAAACATATATACACACACATACACACATTCTTTATATGTTTATATAAAATATTTTGGAACCCTAAGTCCAAACTCATGATAGAACAGAGTTACAATACAGTGTTTAGTAAAGTATCAGTCTTGGGATTGACTATATAGAACAGAAGTTGGGTTAGGGGTTATTTAAAAATTTAACAAAACCATATTTTTCCAGTCATACTTAATCTGACTTAAACCTATTGTACATTTTATTTTTCCCAAGTTCCCAAGGCAACATTCCCATTAATAAATCTTTTTATTTTAGTTTCAGCATTTGGAAACAGAATAAGAATCAAAATCACACTTTCCAAAGCCAAAATAAGATCAGTGTTTAGTTGGTGAAATAATCCCCATTTTAAAACTTGAGGTATCTACTCAATTTCTCAAAAACATACTAAAAAGAAAAGTAAGTTAATGCTCATTGTTGGTGAAAGTGTATGGAAATAGGTACTCTAATAACTGTTAATGGGAGAGTGCACTGAAATAATCTTTCCACAAAGTAATTTGATATCTGCCATTAAGCTTTGAAAATAATTCTGCCCTTTATGTCAAGAATTCTGGGAACTTAATGCTTTAAAAATATATATGAATATTCTCCAAGTTGAATCAATTTTACTTCCTGAAAATCTCTTGATTTGTCTGTTAGTTCTATTTCCACCAAAAATATAATCTATCACCATTTCTCACACAAACCACTGCAACAATTTCCTAATTGATCTCCCATTCACTCTGCTCCTTGTCCAATTAGTTCAGCCTGAAAAGAAATATTCTCAGTTTAAAACTCTTTAATGGCATCCTATCACTCTTAGGATTAAGATCAAAGTCCATAACATGGCTTTGGCCTGGCCCCTAGCTACTTCTTTAGTCATATCTTATACAACTAATTTCAGTGTTGATGCCACATTATACCTTTCTTTCAGCTCCCAAAATAGACTATAATCTGTCCTGCCATGGGGCCTTTGGACAATACCTTTCACTTTGTCTAAAATAATCTCTTTTTCTCTCTCTGTAATACCAACTCGCCCTCAACTCCTTCCAACTAGTGAAAACTGCCAGCTCACGCAGCACTTCCTCAAGGAGGTCTTCTTCCTTAATCCCGGTCAGGATCCTCGGCTCTATTCTCTCACAGAACAGTATTCCTTTCTTTCAGAGAATCCATTTCAGTTATAAACTACATATATAGCAATGTGACTACCTGATTAACTGCTCTCCTGCTAGAATGTAAATTCCACATGAGTAGTAACTTTGTGTTTTGTGCTCACTGTTGTTGTTGTTCAGTTGCTCAGTTGTATCTGACTTTTGTGACCCCATGGACTGCAGCACACCAGGCTTCCCTGTCCTTTACTATCTCCCAAAGTTTGCTCAAACTCATGTCCATTGACTCGATGATGCCACCCAACCATCTCTCATCATCTGTCACCCTCTTCTCCTCCTGCTCAGGGTTGTAACTCAATACTATATACAATGGCTGACACACAGTAGGCAGTCAGTGAATATTTATTGAATAAAGACATGAAAATTTAGCTATAAGGATGTTTATTTCCGTGCTGCTTTGATAGGGAAAAATTGGGTTTAAACCAAAAGATCACACTGGGGAATTATGTAAATAAGTCACAGTGAGTGCATACAGCAAAATATAGCCATTCAGAAATATATACAGTGACACAGAAACATGTTAAATGAAAAACCAGAGTACGAAATGTATTTTCAGTGGAAAAAATGTTGTATGTGTATGAGTTTTACACATGCATACAAGTTGGTCTGGAAAGCGATACCCTTAAAGTGTTAATATTAGTAGCTTGAGTAGATAGAATCATTGATGATTTTTTTATATTCTTTTTGCTTTCTTGTTTTCTGTAGATCACATACAATAAGAAGAAAATGTAATTCATTTTGAGAGGGAAGAGTTAGATAATTTCAAGTAGATCTGCACAGCAAAGAATCAGGGGAAACTGTCAACATAAACCCAGGAGAACATATTATACAGGGCAGTTTTTATATTATAGTTATTTTATCCAAGGCTCAGTATACTATTTTTCTAGTCTCTTTTATTCATTTATGGAGTAAATAGTAAAAGAAACAAAACTGTCCATATTTATTGAAAACTAGACTACCTTCTTGAGCTGGTTTAAATAAATTAGATTACAAAGACAGGAAATGCTGAGAGTATAATTCTTAATGCTTTATTTTATACACATATATAATCACACATATGAGCTTTCATAACTGGTAGCATATTTCAAAAACGGAATAAGGCTGTAATTTCAAAATTCATGTTTCGAATTGAACTATTACTAAATAAAAATAATTTAATGTCTTATAACACAAACTGGGGCATTTCAACCACTTTCCCATTTAACAAGTTTCATCTGTTGTATTTTTCTTGCTGGAATAATGGAAAAAGGCCTTGTTTCCACATATATTTAGAAACACTCTTTCCTGTCAAAAACCTTCTACAACACACCCCAAAATTTCTTCAATAAGGACACAGAGAAGTTATGGCTAAGAGCAAGAAAATTATCCTAGTTGGCTTAATAGTGCATAAAATGTCACCACTTCATTCAACAAAATGGGTTCTGAAGTTGTGTAATCATGCATTATGAGTCCATTAGGCTATAAGTACATGCCTTTCAGTTGCAGTATAGATAATCAACTACAAAGTTTGGAAAATAATGTCTTTTTTTTTCAGGACAGGCCAATTCAAACAGCCATTTCAGAGGCTGAGACACACTTTTAAAGTATTTTAAACCAACTTACCACTGCTGCACAAGAGTAAAATAAAACTGAAGGCCTCAATATAGACCCTGAAAATTTCAAACCTTTCAAAATTACCACAGTTAATTCATACTGGATACCCAATGGTAATCTTGAAAGACAAAAGATTATCTAAGCTAAAAAGATTAGTCACAGCTTAGACACTGAATCAGATATAATCTTCACATCAACTAATCTTTTCATTTCAGACTGAGCAACACAAATAGCATATACACCATTTTAAGATTACATTATTAAAGAAAGGTGAAAAATGTAGGAAATAGTCAAGAAGAATGGCAAGAAAATGAATTATCTGAAAACACACCATATGAGGAGTAATTATAGTATGGCGGAAAA
This sequence comes from Nanger dama, assembly GCA_917880005.1. NCBI lineage: Eukaryota > Metazoa > Chordata > Mammalia > Artiodactyla > Bovidae > Nanger > Nanger dama. The sequence continues at coordinate 632,071 of CAKJTW010000056.1, forward strand.
CTCCAATTTTCTTAAGAAAAGAAAATTCTTTCTCAGAGTAAAAATTCCCGAAGTAATCAACGTAGTTTTTCTTTAAGCCTTGTTTACACATAAACAGAAAATATGAAATTTTATGAAATTCTTTATCTTTTCTGTTTATAATTTTCACAATAAATACAATTTAAAAGTAATTTAAAAACATAACCATGATAACTACATATCAGACAACAAAAGTTCTCTAAAATGAACGCTATAGAAATATCATTAAAAAGGCCTGTAAAAGTAGCAGTCAATCTGCTTTCCTACCCTCCTAATATATGCAACATGGCCTTCCTGCCATAGCTAGATAGCCTCAAATTAAAAACACAAACCTGATATTTTAAGTCCCATTAAACTAGAAAACTACTATATTAGTATGAGGAATAAAAGTTTTTAGAAAGGTCTCAACTATATACTTGGAGAAGGCAATGGCATCCCACTCCAGTACTCTTGCCTGGAAAATCCCACGGGTGGAGAAGCCTGGTAGACTGCAGTCCATGGGGTCATGAAGAGTCAGACACGACTGAGCAACTTCACTTTCACTTTTCACTTTCATGCACTGGAAAAGGAAATGGCAACCCACTCCAGCGTTCTTGCCTGGAGAATCCCAGGGACAGGGAGCCTGGTGGGCTGCCGTCTATGGGGTAGCACAGAGTCAGACACAGCTAAAGCGACTGCAGCAGCAACTATATACTGGAATTAGCTAGCCATAATAGAGGGAAACAATTAGATTCAGAATAAAACCACAAGAGTAACTAAAGAAGGAATTCAAACTGGCTCACTAAGATCTTTGAATGGTAACAAAACTGTACCTATTTTTTTTTCCCATAGAAAGCATTTTTGGAAGAAAAGGTTTGGAGACATCAAAAAGCTGTCAAAGAGATGAAAGTAAGTGAAAACAAGCTGGACAAAAAGAAAACAGCAGGTCTCAGAGAAAGAAGCTTAATTCATAATAGAAACAATGTCCGTAAATATTTAACTAATGAATTAACTGTTCTTAAACACATGAGGACAAGTTCTAAGAGCAATACCTAAATGTATTCAATTTATCAATATAGTTATCTTTAATATCTGAAAATTCTGAATACCTAAATGCTTGATTTATTAAGTAATCACATCTTTGCATAGATTTTTAAATATTTACTTATTTGGTATTAATATACAGTTTAATAAGCTTTATGTGGCTGAAGAGATAAGAAAAATAATAAAAGGAATTATCTACTTGTACAGAGGGAGCTGAGACTGCAATCATAGCATGGTAAGCCAAAAACAAACATGAACATAACTTCAGAAGCACCTGACCCAATAGGGTATAACTAGAAAGCCACAAACTGTACTGCTTATATGCAGCAGTGCTTAATTCAACAGGATGACCTGTGGGAAAGATACAGTTGCTCATAGTCATAAGTGTTGTAAGTGAATGTTCCTGTGTGAAAGTCGCTCAGTTGTGTCCAACTCTTTGCGACCCAGTGGACTACACAGTCCATGGAAATCTCCAGGCCAGAATATTGGAGTGGGGTAGCCTTTCCCTTCTCTAGGGAATCTTCCCAACCCAGGGATCAAACCCAGGTCTCCTGCAATGCAGGCAGATTGTTTACCAGCTGAGCCACAAGGGAAGCCCAAGAATACTCCAGTGAGTAGACTATCCCTTCTCAAGCAGATCTTCCTGACCCAGGGTCTCCTGGATTGCAGGGAGGATTCTTTACCAACTGAGCTATCAGGGAAGCTCTTGTAAGTGAATACCTACAGCTAACAACCATGTAGACAGGACACAAAAAGGACAATTAAAAAAAATTAAAACACACCTGGAGTAGCTCACCTGGAAGAATTTTCAGATATTAAAGATAACTGTATATTGATAAATTGAATACAGTTTGCTTCTCAAGTCAGTAACTTCTTATTTCTCACCAGATAAGGCTGTCCAGCACTGAAACAAGAGCATTTTTTTTTCTTACCAAAATTCCATTCATTTAAAGAGAGTGGAGCAATCTGGTCTTTGATAGGAAAATGAAAGAGTAAGAAAAGAGAAAATGATCTGTTGATAAAGACAGCAGAATCACTTTTTCTTCAGCTGATGAATTTATATACGAATTCTGGTTTTACAGACATTTCTAAATTGCAATAACAAGAAATGTTCGAATCAAGGGCATTTGTTTAGAAGGAAACTAGTTAGGGTAAAATTTATGGAAAGGAAGAAAATATACCAAAAATTCTGGATGCTTCTTGTTTTGTATAAATGTGAGTCATAGGCTAAATGTTTTCTCCCTAAAAACTAATTAAGCAGAGAATTTGGAAATGCCCACAATTTTAAGGATAAGCAAACTGTCCAAAGAACTCTTTTCAATCCAAGCTAAAGATAACTAACTGCAATTAAAGGAATAATTTTAACCACTACTTCAATAATCTCATGGATAACAGTAGCTTGATAAAAGCCAGGCAAAAGATAAGAAACTTGAGTAGATATTAAACAGAAAAACTAGAAAGTACATGGAAAACTTTCCCCACATTATTGGAGATATAAGTATAATGAATTTATGGGTGGAGGGGGGGAAGATATTAATTGTCAGGAAAAGCTTTGCATTAATGTTATTTTCTCTACATCTCAAGGTTTGTTTTCTAGGCTCTGTTGGTCTGATGCTGCAATGAAGAACTTACCTGGCAGTGAAAAGGCCCTAGGAAAAAATGGCTTATGCTATGAGATAGAGTTGCACCCAAGTCAATTTAATAGTTCTAATTAAAAAAAAAAAAAAAAAAAAACAAAAAAACACCTATCAAGTTGAATTATATTCACAATGGCCAGTCAGTGAAAACTCTATCCCAAAAGGAGGTCAATTTGAGAAATCAAATAAAGATCATAAGGCTGCTTGATGATGGCTGTTATCAGAGCTGCAAAACAGCCTCTCCATATCTATCATCCAGGTATTCCTGTACACTGGTCTGTGTGTCAACTCGTTAAAAGTTTGAGGGCTTACTATTTCAGTCTCTCCCCAGTCTTCATTTTTTTAATATCCTAAGTTGCTATTTCACTTGATTATACCAATATTTATATCAAAGTCTCTGACTGCTCTACTAAATGCTCATCTCTCTTTAATACTTCTAGCTTCTGACAGTATTCGATCAATGAAGATATCTTTACACTTAAAAATAAGATAATGCTTTCACTGTAGGGATAACAGCAGCTTGATAAAAACTAGGTCAGAAGGTAAGAAAAGGCTAACAGATATCAAATGGAAAAATTTACAAAGTAACTGGAAGACTTCCCACATTACAGGGGATATAAAATGTCAAGGAAAATCTGGGAAGTAGCCCTTATATTAAGTTCTGCGTTATTCATGTATTTACTCAGTTCAGTTCAGTTTGGTTGCTCAGTTGTGTCTGACCTTTGCGACCCCATGAACTGCAGCATGCCAGGCCTCCTGTCCATCACCAACTCCTAGAGTCCATCCAAACTCATGTCCATTGAGTTGGTGATGCCATCCAACCATCTCAACCTCTGTGATCCCTTTCTCCTCCTGCCTTCAATCTTTCCCAGTATCAAAGTCTTGTCAAATGAATCAGCTCCTCACATCAGGTGGCCAAAGTATTGGAGTTTTCAGCTTCAATATCAGTCTCTCCAATGAACGCCCAGGTCTGATCTCCTTTAGGATGGACTTGTTGGATCTCCTTGCAGTCCAAGGGACTCACAAGAGTCTTCTCCAACACCACAGTTCAAAAGCATCAATTCTTCAGCACTCAGCTTTCTTTATAGTCCAACTCTCACATCCATACATGACCACTGGAAAAACCATAGCCTTGACTAGATGGACCTTTGTTGACACAGTAATGTCTCTGATTTTTAATATGCTGTCTAGGGTTTGTCATAACTTTCCTTCTAAGGAGTAAGCATCTTTTAATTTCATGGCTGCAGTCAATATCTGCAGTGATTTTGGAGCCCCCAAAAATAAAGTCAGCCACTGTTTCCCCATCTATCTGCCATGAAGTGATGGGGCCAGATGCCATGATCTTTGTTTTCTGAATGTGGAGCTTTAAGCCAACTTTTTCACTCTCCTCTTTCACTTTCATCAAGAGTTCTTTAGTTCTTCTTCTCTTTCTGCCATAAGGGTGGTGTCATCTGCATACCTGAGGTTATTGACATTTCTCCCGGCAATCCTGATTCCAGCTTGTGCTTCTTCCAGCCCAGCATTTCTCATGATGTACTCTGCATATAAATTAAATAAGCAGGGTGACAATATACAGCTTGACGTACTCCTTTCCTATTTGGAACCAGTCTGCTGTTCCATGTCCAGTTCTAACTGTTGGGCGTCCTGACCTGCATACAGATTTTTCAAGAGACAGGTCAGGTGGTCTGGTATTCCCATCTCTTTCAGAATTTTCCACAGTTTATTGTGATCCACACAGTCAAAGGCTTTGGCATAGTCAATAAAGCAGAAATAGATGTTTTTCTGGAACTCTTGCTTTTTCCATGATCCAGCAGATGTTGACAATTTGATCTCTGGTTCCTCTGCCTTTTCTAAAACCAGCTTGAACATCTGCAAGTTCACAGTTCACGTATTGCTGAAGCCTGGCTTGGAGAATTTTGAGCATTACTTTACTAGCGTGTGAGATGAGTGCAGTTGTGCGGTAGTTTGAGCATTCTTTGGGATTGTAATGACAACTGACCTTTTTCCAGTCCTGTGGCCTCTGCTGAGTTTTCCAAATTTGCTGGCATATTGAGTGCAGCACTTCCACAGCATCATCTTCCAGGATTTGAAATAGTTCAACTGGAATTCCATCACCTCCACTAGCTTTGTTTGTAGTGATGCTTCCTAAAGCCCACTTGACTTCACATTCCAGGATGTCTGGCTCTAGGGTGAGTATTCACACCATCATGATTATCTGGTGTCGGGAGCCGCGTTAGGGCATTACTGACAACATGGAGGCACGGCCCCAACCCCCTCTCTGTCCCGCAGGCACGGACCCGGGATGGAGGAGTTAGGCCTTGTGATTCTGAGTTGTTTCTTCCTCTCCTCGGCTGAGTTGACTGAAAGGAATATTAAGGTGCTTATTGTTCTTGAGAGGAGCATGAGAAGGCACAAAGCCTTCTGTAGCTGTGCTCAGAAAATAATTCATAAAGTTAATCACTGACATTTGTTCAAGGACTTTTACAAACGAGTGTTCCAGGAGGAGCACATAGGCTGCAGCTTGAGGCCATAGGAGGAATTGCTATCTGAAGCCTATTTGTGAGGAAAATGTTTATGGCAAAGGAGTTTACTGAATTTAGGGCTTATAAATAATTAAAATAGAAGTTAGAGATTTAAATAATGTTGCAATGTTAGCATATTTTACTATAGCTTATAGAGATTAGGAATTTTATTTTTTTAATTAAATTTATTTATTTTTTAAATTACAATACTGTATTTGTTTTGCCATACATTGACACAAATCAGCCATAGGTGAACACAATCTCCCAATGCCGAAGCCCCCTCCCACCCCCCACCCCACAATACTGTATTTGTTAGAAATATAATAGCTAAAAGCCTTTTTAAGAGACAGTGAGCTCAGGATGTTAGTGGCAAACAGGATTTAGAAAGATAAGAAATAAACTGAAGAATGTAGCACGAGTTACAATGTAATCACAAGTTAACTATAGGACACATAAGAGGAAGTAGATAATAGATGGTAAAGCTGATTCTGAGAGAATTACTGAAGCAGGAAGTCTATTTGAGGGGCAGCAATGATTTATGGAGATAAAAATCTGGGTGAGGGGGAACTGAAAATGTCAAACCTCTGACTCAATGCTTTTGTAAAAGTATAAAAGAAAATCTTAAACTTGAAATAAATGTGCAGTCCAAGAAAACCGAGAGGCTGCATCGTTACTCACCAACACCGTCCCTCCCTTCAGGTTGAATCCCCGGCTGCTGGAGCTGGACTCCAGCAATCTGGGTCATGAAGATCTTTTGTACAGTTATTCTCTGTATTCTTGACACCTCTTCTTAGTATCTTCTGCTTCTGTTAGGTCCATACCATTTCTGTCCTTTATCAAGCCCATCTTTGCCTGAAATGTTCCCTTGGTATCTCTAATTTTCTTGAAAATATCTCTAGTCTTTCCCATTCTGTTTTCCTCTATTTCTCTGCATTGATCGCTGAGGAAGGCTTTCTTATCTCTTCTTGCTATTCTTTGGAACTCTGAATTCAAATGGGTATATCTTTCCTTTTCTCCTTTGCTTTTCACTTCTCTTCTTTTCACAGCTATTTGTAAGGACTCCTCAGACAGCCATTTTGCTTTTCTGCATTTCTTTTTCTTGAGGGTGTATGTATTAGTACTGGATTATCTTCCTAGAGTAGAAATGGCAAACCACTCCAGTATTCTTGCCTAGAGAACCCCATGGACAGAGGAGCCTGGCAGGCTATAGTCCATAGGGTCACAAAGAGTCGTACATGACTGAGCATGACTGTAGCTCACCAGGCTCCTCTGTCCATGGGATTTTGCAGGCAAGAATACCGGAAATGGAGTGGATTGCCATTTCCTTCTCCAGGGATCTTCCTGACTCAGGAATTGAACCCAGGTCTCCTGCATTGCAGGCAGATTCTTACCAACTAAGCTATGAGGGAAGCCCCTAAATTAGTATAGGATTATCTAAATATACTAATAATCTAAATACTATCTAAATACACTAATTATCTAAATATACTAATAAGATTATCTATATATACTAATAGATGCTTCTTTTAAAGAGGGACATAAAAAAGTTTAAATGCAGAGGTAAAGTCCCAAAAATCCTTTAAAAATTTGAAGATTCTATTATAAAATGGCAATTCTTTAATTCACCTATTTTAAAAGAGAAGCTTCCAAATAGTGAAACTGCCACTTTTTTCACATCCCCTTTACTATAGCCACAATGGGTAAACAAATGATTTAAATGCCTTCTGAGAAGAATTATTAATACTAATTGAAAGTGTGGAACATACAAGTACAAATGCACAGAAAGTAAAGTGATAAAAATTTCAGTTGGTTATAAGGTAAAATCTATAATTTGTAGAGTGATAAAATTTCTCTATGGTACTTTAGATATTCTGCCATCTTAACTGTTAAGTTTCTGGGGACTTCCCTGGTGGTCCAGTGGTTAAGAATCCATCTGCCAGTGCAGGGGATACAGGTTCAATCCCTGGTTCCACAGGCTATGGCGTAGCTGAGCCCGTGTGCAACAACTACTAAGGCCCTCACACCCTACAGCCCATGCTCCGCAACAAGAGAAGCCATTGCAATGAGACGCCTATGCACCACAACTAGAGAGTAGCTACTGCTTGTTGGAACCAGAGAAAGCCAGCAAGCAGCAACGAAGAGCCCATGTACCACAATGAAGACCTAGCACAGACAAAAATAATACATAATAAATTAAAAATAAACTGTTGAGTTTCTCAATAGCAGGGACTATGTCTTCTTCATTACTGTATCTCCAGTTACTTAATATAGTTATGCACAAGGCAGGTATTCAATAATACATACATCTAAAATGAATGGGTAATAGTAGAGTATAGGACTTACAATAATCTCACAATTTAGTAACAGCAGGTAATATTTACTGAACATTTCCTGTGACAGGCACTATTCAAGAGCTTTGAACGGTGTGAATCATTCAAATTCCCTTTGCTGTGCTTATTATCCCCATTTTAAAGATGAAGAAACTGATACATACAGAGATTAAGTAACTTGCTCAAAGTCCTTCCAGTAGGAAGTGATGGAGCCAAGATTCAAATCTAGGCAGTCAGTCTCCACAGCTCAGGCTGTTAAGTAAAACTCCATGCCACCTCTTCCGACATGAGTTTGAACAAGCTCTGGGAGACAGTGAAGGACAGGGGAGCCTGGTGAGCTGCAGTCTATGGGGCTGCAGAGTCAGACACAACCTAGTGACTGATCAACAACAATAACACTGCCTCTTTTCTGGTGTGCCTTCATGCTTTATCGTTCTCTGATTACTTTTAGCTAAGGAGGCTAAAGTAACACAAAGATGGCAGGGAACAAAGGAAAAAGAAACCAAATATAAAGATTTACAATGAGTTTTGCTTTGCTTTTATTTTATTGGAGAATAAAGAATCTATCTTGAAGTCTACATTGCTTGAGTCTAAGAGACATGACTGCTTTTTCTGCATTATTCAACATATTTTTGGTGTGTTTACAGCATTACTTATAAACTATCTTTAAGAGGCCTTGCTGACCATCCTGAAAGCTGACAGACTGATGCAAACAATATGGTGTCATGCCATATCCATATATCAATAGTATATGTTAAACAAATTTCAGTATTTATATTCTTTTTAGAAATTCTAAATGGCATTGAAACATGTATAATATCATATGTGAAATGAATCACCAGTCCAGGTTCTATGCATGATATAGGGTGCTCAGGGCTGGTGCACTGGGATGACCAGAGGGATGATAAGGGAAGGGAGATGGGGGGGGGTTCAGTATGGGGAACACGTGTACACCTGTGGCAGATTCATGTTGATGTATGGCAAAACCAATACAATACTGTAAAGTAATTAGCCTCCAATTAAACAAATTTGTATAAAAAAAGACAATCAGGACAAATGTTAATATGTAAAAATGGGAAAGAAACATGAATGTGATGTGTTTTAAATTCTGTGAGAGAAGCTACATGGGGATTAAAGAAACAGTGAGAAAAGCACCGGAAAGGTTTTCTTACCAATCACCTCCCATCAATAAAAAACTAAAATTTATTTACCTCTCTGAAATTTAGAGAGCACTTTTACATAAAATTTGTTCAGGGGCCACTAACCCTGAAAATATCATTTCTACTTAGAGATACCACGTATATACTGGTTGGGTGAAGTTAGAGGAGGAAAATAAAGGCAAACTTAGAGAAAGAAGGTCAGATGGAGAATTGTATGAGTATTGCAATGACAGTTCCACTCACTCAGAAAAAGTGTAGTGCACTTTCAGTGTTTTGATTTCAGTGACCCTACTGTTTAATTTTGTCCATATAATGATAATGATAAAGAATATGGATAATTAAATAAATGGATCCTATAAATGGAGTATTTACCATGAAGCTAGGGGACATTCTAGAATCTTTCTAAACCAAGAAAATAGAAGGGAAAATGTTATCATTAACACATACATACACACACACACACACACACACACATGCACAACTTGTAAGAGCTAAACATAATTTATCTTATAAGGATAGATGATAATAACAAATAACCTCAACAAATACTACTTAAAATAAAGAACTAAAATGTTTAGGTTGGTAACTAAATTTTTATTTTTTAGTCAATCATGACATTTTCTGTCTTAAGCCTACATAACCATATGGTTTTGCATTAGAAAATCTGCAGTTACATGAGTCAATCAAAATATTCTGGAATATAATAATTATATAATTATAGCTATCTTTCAATTAGCTATAAGAATTTTCAGGTACTTGTTATTGTCTCTTACCCCTTCTTTTGGGTCTGTGTGGAGTCCTCCTCCTGCATGACCATGCCAGCATGTCCTCTTTTCTATCAGTGGCCATGCCTGGAGAGCCTAGTTGAAGATAATACCAAGCCATCCATTAGCTATTAAAGAATCTCAGATCTTTAAAAATTTGACTTAGGCAGTCTAATCTGATGAATGTCCCCCAACAAATTCAGAGGCATAACTTTGAGTCTAGCATAGCTAAGTAAAATACCTTCATAATAAGCTTACAGATACACTTACACAAAGAATATTGAGATATAACAAATTACTCATACAGAAATTACTTTCTCTAAATAGTTTTTGAAATTAATATTTAAAAGATTTAACTTGTAATGTATTTCTATTTGATTTATACCAGCTTTCTTATTGTCATTTGCTACTAAGTACTGTGTAATCCTTAACTCTTATCACTGGCAAGTATATAATACAGTTAATTAACTGTATCCCACTTGCTTTCCATGTATATAACATTTTTGCTTTATAATTCAATATAGTTGATTTTATATAACTCATTCTTATTATTCTGACTTGCATATATATATATATGTAGAAACAAAGTATCTTTAACTATATCACAGTCTATCTTACACTACACTAATTTGTACAAATGTTTTGTTTTTACTCATACATGGTAAATTTCTTAAGATTAGGGACATTCTCTCATATCCTTGTATCTCCTATGGCCCACACCACTGTGTCTTGCAGATGGGCTTGTTGAATTAGTTTATAAAACAAAGCTATCTACAAATTTTTCACCTAGTCTTGAAAATATCCAAACATCTTACCTTTCATAATTTTTAAAAAGCCCTAGATTACTGATCAGTTTAAAAAAGTTTTTAATCATAATAATAATTAGTGAACAAGGGCATAGTTCTTTACAATCACAACTGTGTATCAATACTGAATCCTAAGAGTATTAGCTCAGGGCCAAGCTATGAAAGTGGAATTACAGAAATCAAAAGTACCTTCTTGTTCTCATCAGTTGAGACTCAAAAAGTAATTGCCATAAATGGGTCATTGATTTTTGGATCGACAATCGTAAAGCATTTTTAAAGGAAAAACATCAAAAAATAATATTTACTGTGACAATGTCATTTTGTGACATTTTTTTCCCTTTAAAAGACTAATAAGCTATATCAAGGGGTCTGGTAAATAACTCACAAGATAATGAGGTCATCAACAAAGTAAAAATGTTATATATTTATAAAATAAAAATAAACAGTGGTGTCATAAACAATGAGAAGATCGAGTACATTCTCTCTTAACTTAAAACTTTAATAATGGAAAACCTAATTCATATCTACAGCTTCTGCATAAACTAGAACAATGCCTTGTACCTTAATGGGAAGTAACTGTTAAACAGAAAGAAAAATAAAGGAAGTACTACTCAGGAGCTAGACTGTCTTCTAATTTTCTTGTCTTTCTATCTTAAGAGATTTGTCTCATTTTAAAGCACTGAGAATTTTTAAAGGTGTCTTTCACTTACATTAGCAATGAAAATCAACCTTCATTAACATGTAAACTAAGCATTACCTATCCCATGGACTCTAATAAGCTTAGAGTCCCTTGATATTCTATGTGAACATCTTCTAAGGTAAAAAGAAACTGTACTCACTTAAAAATGTACAGCATTCCATACATCACATACAAATTACCATGATAAATTTAAGCATCAACAAGCTGCCATTACATTTATAAAAGTTTTCTAAAAGTGTTACTCTTGTTGGCACTGATCTCGAAAGATTCAAATATATCTCTCCAGGGGTAGAAAAATATCAAGATTTCTTTCTCCATTTCCAGTAGCAGAAATATATCTTGTTATTCATCTTGCCAGTATTTAGAAAAAAAAATGAAAATGAAAATTATTTGAAAAATATGTAATATAAATTAGAAAATGCTCAAAGGGCTTACACATTTTTCCTAGCTATATGTAGAAGAAATGTCTGCTTCATCTTACCCTTGTAGCATCTAATAACTCTCTTGAATAGTCTTTTCCTAGTCTCTGCCATGTAGTATGTCTTAATAACTCTGAGATCTGCAGAAGAGAATAAAAAAAAGAGGTCAGAAATTTCAGAGTGGACAGTTAATATTCAAACATTTCTTTTATAGTCCAGGTGCTGTGCTGTGCTGTGCTTAGTCGCTTAGTCATGTCCAAATCTTTATGACCCCAAGGACTGTAGCCTACCAGGCTCCTCTGTCCATGGGGAGTACTGTTCATAAACATGCATAAACTAAAATCATAGCCAATATGAGAAAGATGCTTCTAACACATATCTAAAATGGCAAAAATATGTGGTCCAGATATAAAGTAAATTATATTACCCATTAAAAGTATCAAATTGTACTTTCCATTTATCCTCTTTCTCCCTAGGTTTCCCTTTGTTTCTGAAAGCCTCTGAAGTCTTCAACCCCACTTCTTTCTTAAATGGTTTCTCTGCTCTTACCAAACACTCTTCCCTTTACTGAACTTTATTATGTGCTCCTTCTTTAGTTTTAATTCTGAATGCTAAATTTAGACAATGGTCATAAGATCAGTTTTGTCAAGGTTTATAACCAGGTGATAGACTCTTGGGCCAATCTATTGTGTTGATAATATTCCAAAGGTGAAGTTGAAAGAAAGCAGAAAAAAAAATAGACATCTCTAAAATGGACATGAAAGTGAAAGTGAAAAGAAAGTGAAGTCGCTCAGTCGGGTCTGACTCTGTGACCCCATGGACTATAGCCTATCAGGCTCCACCATCCATGGGATTTTCCAGGCAAGAGTGCTGGAGTGGATTGCCATTTCCTTCTCCAGAGGATCTTCCCGACCCAGGAATCGAACGTGGGTCCCCTGCATTACAGGCAGACACTTTACTGTCTGAGCCACCAGGGAAGCCCAAAATGGACAAACAAGCTTCTAAAATGCATCATCAATTTAGTAAAGAAAAATTTGCATCTCCCAAAAAGCAGGTAATACATGGGCTTTCCCTAAGCTACAAATGAGTTGTAGAAATGATTAATGTTTTCATATAAAAGTCAATGCTGTACACTGCAAAAGAGCAAAATCAACCAAAAAACCTCCACACACACACACAAAAGCTAATCAAATTATTGAGAAAATTAACTCAGTTGCTTTCTAGAATGTAACCAGTGGGAGCAGTTTCTGTTTATGTATACTTGTAAATAGGGGCTTCCCAGGTGGTGCAGTGGTAAAGAATCTGCCTGCCAATGCAGGAGATGCAAAAGAAAAGGTTCAACCCCTGGGTCAGGAAGATCTCCTGGAGGAGGGCATGGCTACCCACTCCAGTATTCTTGCCTGGACAATCCACAGACAGAGCAGCCTGGCAGGCTACAGTCCAGGGGGTCACAAAGAGTTGGACACAACTGAGCACATACTTGTAAATATACAGGCATTCCCTAAAATTTCAAAAATACTAATAGCTATTTGCACTGTCTTGCCAAGCCCAAGCTCCTACAACATGCGATGTACCCTCAAATCTGCACAAGACTTCTATTATCAATGATGCCTTTCTGGTGCTTATGTCAATTGTTCTCCTTACAGCTTTTCACCATGCTAAGACCTCAAACAAGCTTTACTCCCTCATTGTCCTATTTTTCATAACCCTCAGTTCAAGTAACTATACATCAAGTAAGATATCACATGTTTACACATACATATACAATTTAATCTTTGCCTTTCAAAATTTGCCCCGTTATCTCATGATATCTATCTTCTTTATTCTCTCTCAAAACACTGCCTCTGTATTGTCAATAAGTAAAAGATAAATGTTGCTGATACACTCAAATTAACAACAAAAACATACTTTCTAAAGTGACATTAGTCAAAATAAAGAAAATTTACCATAAAATCTAAGTAAGCCCCTGAAAGTATCCATAAAATCCCTTCAAATTTTCTAGCTATCTATCCTTCTCTAATCAAACCATATTTCCCTTATGCATCAGGATTCAATGTAAATACTTTTTAAATGTCCATATTCACAATGAACTTCATACTAAGATATCATTGTAAAATTATGAACTATTTCAGGCATATAAAAGCTCAGAAAATAATGAATACAGTATGTATTCACTACCCCACCTAAGAAATAACAGATAAAAAGAAAGACCTTGACATGCTCCTCTACAATGTCGTCTCTTTCCTGATCTCCAGAGAAAATCATTTATAACATCTTTCATTGCAAAAGCAAAAACAACAGTCACATAATGTGTTAACTCCTTTTGAGGGCTAGTCCCATCACTATTTTAAATATAATTTCTACCAAAAAAATGTTCTGATTTCCAAACAACAGACTTAGAAACACTTCTGAAACACAATATATTTGTAAGTTAGGGATTACCTCTACTATTAAAAGGACTTCCCTGGTGGCTTAGATGGTTAGCGTCTGTCTACAATGTCGGAGACCCAGGTTCGATCCCTGGGTCGAGAAGATCCTCTGGAGAAGGAAATGGCAATCCACTCCAGTACTACTGTCTGGGAAAATCCCATGGACAGAGAAGCCTGGTGGGCTATAGTCCATGGGGTCTCAAAGAGTCGGACATGACTGACCGACTTCATTTCACGTTCTACTATTAAAACGCTGGAGAAAAGAGTTTATAGCAAAAAAAAATTACTTAAAAATGGAGAAGGCGAGAGAGGGGACACATGTACACCTATGGCTGATTCAGGTTGATGTTTGGCAGAAACCAACACAATTCTGTAAAGCAATTATCCTTCAAATAAAAATTAAATAAATCTTTTAAAAAGTCAAAAAATGAAGGAGGGTAACAAGAGAAAACAAGATGATTAATTCTTTAAAACTTGATCAGAAAATTAGAGGGTTGAACTAGATGCTCTAAGGTTCCTTTTAACTCTAAATTCTGTGATTTTTATGGAATAAAATGATAATGCTATAGTTATTAACTGGATTTTAAAAAGCTTAACTGGGATTATACTTATTTCTTCAACAAATCTAGCATCTGATTTTATTTATAACCCCACCCCTCAAAAGACACACACAGAAATAAACCATGTATTACTGAAAATAATAGACTTGACTAATGTACACAGATACTATACAAATGCAGTATACTAGAAATAACAATCTGCCAGTCTGTTTGAACAGGCAGACAGGTTAAAACACTGGAGAGTCATGTTTATTTTACCTAAAAGAGAAGAAATTCTGGCAGAGCCTAAAAGTCAAAGATTCTGTGGCATCCAAGCATAATAATGTATGCTCTCATTTTTATCAACACTATTTGTCCACTAATTAACTATGTGTAGACGTTCAATTATTATTTACAAAAATATTATCAACACTAAAACCATCAATCTAGTAGACAGAACGACCGCTACGTGATGAGACTAAGACTCAAGCAAGCAAACCTATTACAATTACATTTTTCCTTTAAGATAAAAAATTACATTTTACTAAAAAATAATCCTATTGGGCTTCCCTGGTGGCTCAGTGGTAAAGAATCCCCCTGCCAATGCAGGAGACACAGGTTCAGTCCCTGATCTGGAAAGATACCACAGCCGTGAAGCATCTAAGCCCATGCACCACAACTACTGAGCCTCTGAGCCACAAGTACTGAGGCCCTGCTCTAGAGGTCACTGTGCCACAACTACTGAAACCCACTGGCCCTAGAGACCAAGCTCTACATGATAAAAGCCACTTCAATGAGAAGCTTGCGCACCACAACCAGAGCGTATCATCCCTTGCTCACTGCAACTAGAGAAAAGCCAATGCAGCAATGGAGACCCACCACAGTGAAAAAATAAATAAATAAATTAGATTAAAAATAATCTTATTATATAATGTTTTAGTCATTATTAAATATGATTGTATCCTTTTTATTTATTTGCTGCACAGTCTTTAGTTGCAGTGAGTGGGGGTTACTCTCTAGTTTGGGTATGCAGATTTTTCATTGCAGTGGCTTTTTTTGTTGCAGAGCATGGACTCTAGAGTGCTCATGCTTCAGTAGTTGCAGCACATGGGCTCAGCAGTTGTGGCTCCTGAGTTCTATAGCACAGGTTCAATAGTTGTGGTGCACAGGTTAAACTGCTCCACAGCATGCGATACCTATCGCGATCAGCAATCATACCCACGTCTCCTGCATTGACAGGCGGATTCTTTACCAATGAGTCCCCAGGAAAGCCCAAAATGTATCCTTTTTAGAATAGTTATTTTTCATAATACAAGTAATGTTCAGTGTTTATGACACTTTAAAAATTACCTAATAATAGGTTAAAGAGCAATGTATAAATTGTCAAGTGGAAACAAAACAAAGTTTACAACTATCCATCCATGATGCATGTACTGCTTAACAATATCAATAGTCATGCATGAATGTTGTTATCATTTGATCATTAAAAAACATCAAACATTTAAAATTAAACTCTCAATATATTTTAAGGAGAAATTATCATAATATAAAATTACATTTATCTCACTTTAGAAGTTTAAAAGTCTGAGATAAATGCTATTTGAACTTGGTTTTATTCCCAATTTCTTCAAAACTAGCTGGGAGTGGCAGGGGGCAAGGGTGGATGAAGAAAAGGAGAGAAGGTAGTAGAGAGGCGGGTGAAGGACTTGAGGGGTAAGAATGGAACAAGAAGAGGAAAGAAAGTGTTAGACTGACTTTTTAGATTTTGTAGCTGTATTTCTCAATTGTAAGTTGAAGGATAAAGAATTTCCTTCATTATGTTAGATATTCAATAAATGTGTGTTAAATGAATGAATAAATGGCAACATAGCTCAAGGATCATGGGCAGCTCATTCACCTAAGTATTCATTCATTAAACCACAAAATCATTGAACTACATCACTGTAAAATTTGATGACTCTAGAATAGGGGTTGTCAATTATTTTTTTCTCTATAAAGGGCCAGAGAGCAAATATTTTGGGGGTTTGCAGGCATACCATCTGTGTTATAACTACTCAACTCTGTCACTGTAGCATAAAAACAGCCACAAATAATACACAGATAAATGTCTGGCTATGTTCAAATAAAACTTTACTTATGGATACTGAAATGTGAATTTCAAATCATTGTCATCTGTCAAAAAAAAAATTATTCTTCTTTTGATTGTTTTCCCAACCATTCAGTTCAGTTCAGTCGCTCAGGTGTGTCCCACTCTGCGACCCAATAAATCGCAGCATGCCAGGCCTCCCTGTCCATCACCAAGACCTGGAGTTCACTCAGACTCACGTCCATTGAGTCAGTGATGCCATCCAGCCATCTCATCCTCTGTCGTCCCCTTCTCCTCCTGCCCCCAATTCCTCCCAGCATCAGAGTCTTTTCCAATGAGTCAAATCTTCACATGAGGTGGCCAAAGTATTGGAGTTTCAGCTTCAGCATCATTCCTTCCAAAGAAATCCCAGGGCTGATCTTCAGAACGGACGGGTTGGATCTCCTTGCAGTCCAAGGGACTCTCAAGAGTCTTCTCCAACACCACAGTTGAAAAGCATCAATTCTTTGGCACTCGGCTTTCTTCACAGTCCAATTCACACATCCATACATGACCACTGGAAAAACCATAGCCTTGACTAGACGGACCTTTATTGGCAAAATAATGTCTCTGCTTTTCAACATGCTATCTATTAACAAATGTTAAAAAAATTCTTAGCACAGAGGCCTTACAAACATAGATGGCATACTGGACTTGGCCCAATGGACATTACCTGCTGATAACCTGCTCTTGACAATTTCTAAAATTCCCTTCAGCTGTCTCCTGCTCTGAATGATTTCTAAAATCCCTGCAGCTTCTAAGGATTCTCCTAATGATACAGCAAAACAAAACACTTACACAAAAAAATCACTATCACAAAAAATAAACTCATGAACAAAAATTATACACAGAATTCCCCTTTTCTTTAATCAATTTTCCTTTTTATCTACCAATTTTTATGTCTCTGAGGGCATAACATCAGCAGCAGGCCTATTTAGTAGTTTGCACAAAAACTCTTCATATATTTGTTTAGACAACTTCTGCGAAGAAAGTTTAGACTTCATTCCCCATTCATATAAGAAACTTTGTCATCACGAAACCTGTTAACTGTTTCATATGTTTCATCTAAGTGATGGGAAATTCCATGCTGTTTACTAATAAAGTAATAAAGAATTACAAGGCATTTGCCAAATTTAGGGCAATAAAAACTAATAATTCAATGTTAAAAGGTAAAAGCAAAAAAAAAAAACAACAACACACACACACACACACACACACACACACAAAACTTCAGAACCGGTTCATTTTTAAATCATGAAATTAGGGAGAAAATAAACGAAGAGAACCTTATCATATTAAAAGTAATTCACTAAGGGCATATTTTAGAGACATTTAATTAATGGATTATTTCACTGGGCTGACTTCCAAGAACTTTAGGAAACGGGTATAAATCTCTATGATTCTAAGATTCCTGGCCCTATTGTGTTTGTGCACAGAATGGAGACATTACTACACCCAGTGCAGCTGGAATATGGAGATAATATGAAAGAAGTTGAGAAAGTAGAATTGGACCTACTTTTTTTTTTTTTTTGCTACTTTACAGTTTCAACTTCCATTTTTTATATTTATTAATATGGACTTCAGAGAAAATTCTGAAGTACATTTCCTAACTCTAAGTTTCATTGCAGACAATCTGAATCAGTAGCAAATCTGACACTTTTGTTTAGTAATATTTTTCTATAAATGCTCTCATTAGGTTTGCTGCTTTTTACCCATATATCAGATTGCCACTGGTTGGCAAATTACTTGGAGAAATTACACTAAACTCATACAAGATAGGGTTTTCATTTACTTGCATCATTCTGCAAGGCTCACTTATGCAGGTCGTATCCAAAATAGTTTTCTTTATATGCATTCCAAAAAATCTAATAACAGGCAGTTCTTTGGTAGAAAAGACATAATCTTTGCCTATAACATAGGTAAAGATTTAAAATATTGATATAAACATAAAACCAACTCCCAGACATATAAATGATACCTAAAAAGCTTCAGATGACCACTAGATGAAAAAAGGTATTTTAAGGAAGGTATTTGGTTTTGTGAATTTTAAATCACTTTAGACTTATTCACATTTAGTTTCTTTCTTGCATGCTAAAAGTTAAGTTCTACTATAGAGGTTGGTAAACACACATATTTGGGGCTGATATCAATCTGCCATTCTCAACATAGGTGTCTCCTCTTTATTGTTTTGCTACCTCTTTTTTCTCTCTTATAATGTGCTAGTAGATTTTTCTTTCTCTTCTATCTGCGTATCTTGTTAACTGTTAGTTTTTCTCATGGCACTCAAAGCCCAGAAGGTTGCTAACCTCTACTCCACTATCTCCTCATGGTCTTATTGAACAGAGACAAGACAGATAATACAACTGTAATATTTCTGATAACAAAATTATTGTCCAAAACAATTTAGATCCACAAAAGAAAAAAAAATTAATCTTTTCAAAAGATACTGCATCCCTTCAAAAATATACACAAAAATTTCTTAATTTTGCTGTCTTTCATTTCTCTCTTTGAGCAATGAAAACTGTTAAAGAGTTTTTTTTTAAACTATCCACTCTTCTTCTCAATTGCATTTTGAAAATTCATAAGGTGACCATAATTCATACAATGGCTAGAACAATTATTTTCATATCATGTCAGGAAGAAAACTAACAGCTCTCTTACAAGTATTTTATGGGCTGTATATTTTTCCAAATGTCAAGAGAAGCAACCTAGAGCCTTAAAGTCACTCTAAAACTGTTTCAAGAGTAAACAAACCTTGCTCTAAATTGTCATATTAATGTTCTTAAATTGGATACACAGTTGCAATACAAAAAGGTTTTTATCTGACACATTGTACACAACAAATTTAAATAAGTTTCATTACATTTTCGAAGTTTATAAGCTAAAGCTAACAGATGAGGTCAAAAATACCACAGAAAGACCAACGCAAAGGTAGGATATATGTAGATCACCTTTCCACTATCATCCACCCAAAAACACCCTTAAATTTTAGTTCATTCCTTGAGATGCTTAGCCCAGAACAGGACAGCAGATTAGCTGAAGGCCAAAGTAGTTAGCATTTTATCCCATTTTTGTATTTTAATTTCAATTTGTTTGCTGAGATACTTTAGAATTATGAAGCAACATGGATTATAAGCAGTTATACTGTCTACAGCCATACCACCCTGACTTCACCTGATCTTGTGTGATATTGGAAGGTAAGCAGGGTCTGCCTGGATGGTACTTGGATGGGAGAAGCAGCTTTACTATAACCATTTTAAATAAGAACCACAGCAGCTACCATTCACTAAACGATCATTATTTGGCTGGCCTACTGCCTAATACTACATTATCTCATTTAATTCTCACTACATGGATATCACCAGATGGTCAACACCAAAATCAGATTGATTATATTCTTTGCAGCCAAAGACAGAGAAGGTCTGTCAAAAACAAGACCGGGAGCTGACTATGGCTCAGATCATGAACTCCTTATTGCCAAATTCAGACTTAAACTGAAGAAAGTAGGGAAACCCACTAGACCAAAATCAAATCCCTTATGATTATACAGTGGAAGTAAGAGATAGATTTAAGGGACTAAATCTGATAGATAGCATGCCTGATGAACTATGGACAGAGGTTCGTGACATTGTAAAGGAGACAGGGATCAAGACCATCCCCATGGAAAAGAAATGCAAAAAAGCAAAATGACTGTCTAAGGAGGCCTTAAGAATAGCTGGGAAAAGAAGAGAAGTGAAAAGCAAGGAGAAAGGAAAGATATTAGCAAGGAGAGAAAAGAAAGCCTTCCTCATTATCAGAGAAATGCAAATCAAGACCACAATGAGGTATCATTTCACACCAGTCAGAATGGCTGCGATCCAAAAGTCTACAAGCAATAAATGCTGGAGAGGGTGTGGAGAAAAGGGAACCCTCTTACACTGCTGGTGGGAATGCAAACTAGTACAGCCATTATGGAAAACAGTGTGGAGATTCCTTAAAAAATTGCAAATAGAACTGCCTTATGACCCAGCAATCCCACTGCTGGGCATACACACTGAGGAAACCAGAATTGAAAGAGACACATGTACCCCAATGTTCATTGCAGCGCTGTTTATAATAGCCAGGACATGGAAGCAACCTAGATGTCCATCAGCAGATGAATGGATAAGAAAGCTGTGGTTCATATACACTATGGAATACTACTCAGCCCTTAAAAAGAATAAATTTGACTCAGTTCTAATGAGATGGATGAAATTGGAACCGATTATACAGAGTGAAGTAAGCCAGAAAGAAAAACACCAATACAGTATACTGACACATATATATGGAATTTAGAAGACAGTAATGATGACCCTATATGTGAGACAACAAGAGACACAGAGGTATAGAGTGGACTTTTGGACTCTGAGGGAGAGAGAAAGGGTGGGATGGTTTGGGAGAATGGCAGTGAAGCATCTGTATTTTCCTGTAAGAAACGAAGCGCTAATCTATGTTTGGTGTAGGATGCAGGATGCATGGGGCTGATGCACAGGATGATTCAGGTAGAGGATGTGGGGTGGGAGGTGGGAGGGGGCTTCGGCATTGGGCGATTGTGTTCACCTATGGCTGATTCGTGTCAATGTATGGCAAAACAAATACAGTATTGTAATTAAAAAAATAAATAAATTTAATTTTAAAAAAAAAGAAAAAAAAATAAAAAAAAAAGAAAGCCTTCCTCACCGATCAATGCAAAGAAATAGAGAAAAACAACAGAATGGGAAAGACTAGATATCTCTTCAAGAAAATTAGAGATACCAAGGGAACATTCCATGCAAAGATGGGCTCGATAAAGGACACAAATGGTATGGACCTAATGGAAGCAACAGATATTAAGAAGAGGTGGCAAGAATACACAGAAGAATTGTACAAAAAGATCTTCACGACCCAAATAATCATGATGGTGTGAATCACTCATCTAGACCCAGACATCTTGGAATGTGAGTCAAGTGGGCCTTAGGAAGCATCACTACAAACAAAGCTAGTAGAAGTGATGGAATTCCAGTTGAACTATTTCAAATCCTGGAAGATGATGCTGTGGAAGTGCTGCACTCAATATGCCAGCAAATTTGGAAAACTCAGCAGAGGCCACAGGACTAGAAAAGGTCAGTTGTCATTACAATCCCAAAGAATGCTCAAACTACCGCACAACTGCACTCATCTCACACGCTAGTAAAGTAATGCTCAAAATTCTCCAAGCCAGGCTTCAGCAATACGTGAACTGTGAACTTGCAGATGTTCAAGCTGGTTTTAGAAAAGGCAGAGGAACCAGAGATCAAATTGTCAACATCTGCTGGATCATGGAAAAAGCAAGAGTTCCAGAAAAACATCTATTTCTGCTTTATTGACTATGCCAAAGCCTTTGACTGTGTGGATCACAATAAACTGTGGAAAATTCTGAAAGAGATGGGAATACCAGACCACCTGACCTGCATCTTGAGAAACCAGTATGCAGGTCAGGAAGCAACTAATTAGAACTGGACATGGAACAACAAAGTGGTTCCAAATAGGAAAAAAGAGTACGTCAAGGCTGTATATTGTCACCCTGCTTATTTAACTTATATGCAGAGTACATCATGAGAAACACTAGGCTGGAAGAAGCACAAGCTGGAATCAAGATTGCCGGGAGAAATATCAATAACATCAGATATGCAGATGACACCACCCTTATGACAAAAAGTGAAGAGGAACTCAAAAGCCCATTGATGAAAGTGAAAGAGGAGAGTAAAAATGCTGGCTTAAAGTTCAACATTCAGAAAATGAAGATCATGGCATCTGGTCCTATTACTTCATGGCAAATAGATGGGAAAACAGTGGAAACAGTGTCAGACTTTATTTTGGGGGACTCCAAAATCACTGCAGATGGTGACTGCAGCCATGAAACTAAAAGATGCTTACTCCTTGGAAGGAAAGTTATGACCAACCTAGACAGCATATTCAAAAGCAGAGACATTACTTTGCCAACAAAGGTCCGTCTAGTCAAGGCTATGGTTTTTCCTGTGGTCATGAATGGATGTGAGAATTGGACTGTGAAGAAAGCTGAGCACAGAAGAATCGATGTTTTTGAACTGTGGTGTTGGAGAATACTCTTGAGAGTTCCTTAGACTGCAAGGAGATCCAACCAGTCCATTCTAAAGGAGATCAGTCTTGGCTGTTCATTGGAAAGACTGATGCTAAAGCTGAAACTCCAGTACTCTGGCCACCTCATGCGAAGTGCTGACTCATTGGAAAAGACTCTGATGCTGGGAGGGATTGCGGGCAGGAAGAGAAGGGGAAGACAGAGGATGAGATGGCTTGATGGCATCACCGACTCGATGGACATGAGTTTGGGTGAACTCTGGGAGTTGGTGATGGACAAGGAGGCCTGGCGTGCTGCGATTCATGGGGTCTCAAAGAGTCGGACACAACTGAGCCACTGAACTGAAGTGGACTGATAATCGTAAAGGATATCTACTAACTATTCCCATTACAGAAACTAGATACTGAGGCTCTGAAAGACTACCATGTTCAAATCCATACAGCTAGTAAGTGATGGAATGGAGATGGACATTTCTAACATTATCAGTACTAACAATATCAACATTGTCATTGGATCTAGTGAGTTTACTCTAGATCATGGAAAAAGCAAGAGAATTCCAGAAAAGCTTTTACTTTATTGACTACGCCAATGCCTTTTGTGAATCACAACAAACTATGGAAAATTCTTAGAGAGATTGACATATCAGACCATCTTACCTGCCTCCTGAGAAATCTGTATGCAGGTCAAGAAGCAACAGTTAGAACTGGACATTGAACTCCAGATTGGTTCCAAATTGTGAAGAGTACATCAAGGCTGTATATTGTCATCCTGCTTATTTAACTTATATACAGAGTACATCATGAGAAACGCTGGGCTGGATGAAGCACAAGCTGGAATCAAGATTGCTGGGAGAGATATCAATAACCTTAGATATGCAGATGACACCACCCTTATGGCAGAAACTGAAGACGAACTAAAGAGCCTCTTGATGAAAGTGAAAGAGGAATGTGAGAAAGCTGGCTTAAAACTCAACTTTGAAAAAACAAAGATTATGGCACCCAGTCCCATTGCTTCATGGCAAATAGATGGGCAAACAATAGAAACAATGACAGACTTTATTTACTTGGGCTCCAAAATCACTGCAGATGGTGACTGCAGCCATGAAATTAAAAGACACTTATTCCTTTGAAGAAAAGTTATGACCAACCTAGACAGAAGAATATTAAAAAGTAGACATATTACTTTCCTGACAAATGTCTGTCTAGTCAAAGCTATGGTTTTACCAGTAGTCATGTATCGTTGTGAGTTTGAGTATAAAGAAAGCTGAGTGCTGAAGAACTGATGCGTTTGAACTGTGGTGTTGGAGAAGACTCTTGAGAGTCCCTTGGACTGCAAGGATATCCAACCAGTCCATCCTAAAGAAAATCAGTCCTGAATATTCATTGGAAGGTCTGATGCTGAAGCTGAAGCTCCAATACTTTGGCCACCTGATGCAAAAAGCTGACTCATTGGAAAAGACCCTGAGGCTGGGAAAGACTGAAGGCAGAAGAGAAGGGGATGACAGAGAATGAGATGGTTGGATAGCAGCACCAACTCAATGGACATGAGTTTGATTAAGCTCCGGGAGCTGGTGATGGACAGGGATGCCTGGCATGCTGCAGTCCAGAGTGTCACAGAGTCAGACATGAATGAGCAACTGAACTGAACTGAATTTACTCTTCCTGATGGATAACACTGAAATGCCTAGGTTAATTTTCCTGTTGTTAACAAGGAAGTTGTTCCATTGTTTGTTTGCTTTTTTTGGTAAAAAATATCAACGCTACTGTGTTAAACATAAAGGGCAACATCATCAAAAGTGGCAGAATATGAAGCTTCAAAAAAGTGCACCTCCACTAAAACAATGATTAGGCTGTCAAAAACTCACAAAAACATTTCTGAAACTTTTGAAATCAACCAAAAATGTACAACAAATAGGGAATTGCATAATGAGGAAAGAAACTGCTAAATTACAGCAGAGAGCATTATGACATTTGTGCATACCCACCTACCATATCCCATTCAGCAAATCAGAGGTATCTCTCATTCCTCGTATTGCTGGCTGCTACCAGAGGTGGAAATGTGAGGCTCCTTGCTCAAATAATTGTGGTTGTATTTTTTAAACTGTCTGGCAGCTTCCTAAACACCTTGCTCAGGGGCCTAACTTGTGCATCCTTCAGAACTCTCTTCGGGTTGGAAGTATTTAATGTTGTTTGTTGTAAAGTATTTAAAGTACACATACTAGCTGCAGACGCCTGGAGCAAGAGATAATGGGGCAAGCAGGAGAAAGAATATAAGTCTAGGAAGAGAGTCTAGGGCAGGAGGTACATGGGAAAATAAGGACTTCTTAAGAGTAGAAATGTTATAGTTTTTAAAAAGTAATGAAAGATAAATAAAGGAACACAAAAGTATATCAACATTACTTAATATGATGTGGATGATGACTGCACCCATGAAATTAAAAGATGCTTGCTCCTTGGAAGAAATGCTATGACAAACTTAGACAGCACATTAAACAGCAGAGACATTACTTTGCCAACAAAGGTCCATATAGTCAAAGCTATGGCTTTTCCAGTGGTCATGTATGGATGGGAGAGCTGGACCAAAAAGAAGGCTGATTGCTTCTCAGCCTTTTGGCTAAGATCACGTGTAGAAAGCTGACTGCTAAAGAATTGATGCTTTTGAACTGTGGTGCTGGAAAAGACTCTTGAGAGTCCCCTGGACTAGGAGGAGATCAAACCAATCATTCCTAAAGGAAATCAATCCTGAATGTTCATTTAAGGACTGATGCTGAAGCTGAAGCTCCAATACTTTGGCCACCTGATGCAAAGAGCTGACTCATGGGAAAAATCCCTGTTGCTGGGAAAGATTAAACACAGGAAGAGAAGGGGACGACAGAGGATGCAATGGTTGGATGGCATCATCAACTCAATGGACATGAGTCTGAGCATCCTCCAGGAGATAGTGGAGGACAGGGAAGCCTGCAGTCCATGGGGTTGCAGAGTCAGATACAACTGAGCAATTGAACAACAACATTGACCAAAACACTTTTATGAGAATTCCATATTACAATGAAGAAGCTGAAGTAACCCCCAACAAGGACAAAGTCAAGAACAATGAAATGAAATAAAATGACCAAATTCACTTAATCTACATGAGCCCCCTCCCCCAACCCAGCAGAGCTCAGTACCAAGACAGATTACTCAGACTTGTAACTTCTCCTTCAGGGGAAAAGAGCGAGTGCAACGTGTCACTCACATCTCAAAACTATAGAGTGCTGCCCAAGGTATTGGATTCTCTCTCAGCTTACTCAGAATGCTGATGGACCAGAACAGTTTAGGTGCTTGCAGGCAGCTATGAACATAGGAAACCTGGCATGGCTTTGTGAAATTGGAAGGAGGCATGCATCCTGAGGCTTCCCTTCTGACAGTGAAGGAGAGGAGTGCAAGAAACACGTGTTCAATATACAACTTTCAGAGTGCTGCCCAAGAGACTAGTTTCTATCTCCCCTCACTTGAAGCTCTGACAGAACCAGCACAGTTTGGATTCCTGGCAAATGCTGAGAATGATGGAAAGTGGAAAAGCAGTGTGCTATGGGTAGCATATTCAGCTTGATAAGAAGGTTCACAACTCGAGGCTTCTACTTTTGAAGGGAGAGAAAGGAGTGGACCCTGCATCCAATATTCTGATTTTTCAGGGGGCTGTCCTAGAGACTGGTTTCTGTCTTGACCAACTCAAAGTGTAGATTAGACCTGGCATATAATAGATACCTGGTACAAAAAAAAACTACCTTGATGATGTACAACTGTTTCAGAGAACCAGCAATACAGCATTCAGACACCAGAGCAAGCAAGAGATTATGAGGTTCTAAAAAGAGAAACCAACAAATCACTCTAATTAGAAATCTACAAACACAGGTTGCCAGAATTTTGAGCTGGGATGATTGGTGTAGGTCTTTCCTTGTCAGTGCTGGCACATAAAGACTAGATGACATGGCTATTTCTTCAAAGGTGCAGATATCAATACAAAGCTAAAAGGAACACAAAAAGAGGGGAATAAAGTCCGAGCAAAGGGACAAAATAACGCTCCAGAAACTGATACTAATGAAATCAAGGTGTATGACTATCCTGACAAAAAGTTCAAGATAACTGTCATAAAAATGCTCAATGGGGAAAAAAATGTTCAATGAGGTTGGGAAAATCATGGATGAACGAGAATATCAAGAGAGAGAAAATATAAAAAAAGAAAACAAAATTGGAGATATTTAATACAAAAACTGAACTAAAAATTCAATGCCTGGGTTCAACAATATATGCAATATATATGATCAGATTTGGCCATATAGAAGAATCAGCCAATATGAAGGAAGGTCATTTGAAATTATCCAGTCAGATTAAAAATGAAAAAAGAATGAAAAAGAACACAGAAGGATTAAGGAACTTAAATGACCACATAAAATGAATCACCGTTCATATTATCGTTCATATTATGGGAATCTCAGAACCAGAAGAGAGAGAAAGATATATAAAGGGATTATTCAAAGGATAAGAGCTGAAAACTTCCCAAATCTGGAAAGGGAAATGGACAACCAGACTCAAGAAGCCTAAAAGAACCACTAAAGATGAATCCAAAGAAGAATAAAAGAAGAATCAAAGAAGTTCGCATCAAGACATTATACTCAAACTATCAAAAGTCAAGGACAAAGAGAATTTTTTCCAAAGAGAATTTTAAACACAGAAAGATTAAAGTGACTCATCACATAAAAGGGAGCCCCAACAGGACTATAGCAGACTTCACAGACCAGAAGGGAGTGGAATGATGTATTCAAACTGATGAAAAGAAAAAAAAATGCCTGCCAAGAATACTATATCCAGTAAAACTCTACTTCAAAAAATGAGAGATAAAGACTTATAGATAAACAAAAACTGAGAGCATTTGTCAATGCTAGACCTGACATAAGTTATCATAAAGGGAGTTCTTCAAGTTGAAACAAAGGACACTAAACAACAACACAAAAACATGTGAAACTATGAAGCCAGCTTTGAAAAGTAAAGACATAGACAAGGAAATGCTGCAACAATGTAAAAGTGGTACAAAGATAGCTTTTTCTAGTACTTGAGTTTAAAAAAATAAATGGTAACTATAAAAGATATAATTCTGCTATCAAAAATATAAAGTATGTGGGAGATGGTAAAACTAGCTTTTATAAATGATCAATGTGAAGTTGTTATTAGCATAAAATATACTACTATGTTTAATGAGAGCTCATGATAACTACAATGAAAATGCCTATAGAATATACATAAAAGAAAGCAAGGATCAAAAAATATTACTACAAAAAACAAAGCAACCAACCAAACACAAAGGAAACAAGGAAAGTAGGACAAATGAGCTTTAAGACAGAACACAATTAACAAAGATTGGAATGGTTACGTTCTTATCTATCAGTAACTACCTTAAATTTTAATGGACATTCTCCAACCAAAGACACAGAATGGTTAAATGGGTTAAAAATCAGTATCTAACTATATACTGTCTTACTAGAAACTCACTTTAGACTTAAAGACACATTTAGGCTAAAAGTGAAAGGACAGAAAAAAAAATATTCCATGAAAATGGTAACTGTATCAGACCAAATAAATTTTTACCCAAAAACTGTCACGGGAGACAAAGCAGGACATAATATAATAATAATAAAAGTTTCAATTCACCAGGAACATGTAACAGTTATAAATATATATATACCCAACATTAGAGCACCTAAATACTAAAGCAAACTTTCACAGAAACAAAGGGAGAAATAAATAGTAACACATTAACAGTAGATTTTAATATCACACTTTCAATAACTGATAAACATACATATATTCAACATGCAATGAAGGAATGTGAACACTACCACAGACCAGGTGGACCTGACTGACAAATGAAATTATTCCACATAACAGTACCAGAATAGACACTCGTCTCAACTGCACAAAGAACATTCTCCAGGATAACCACATATTAGGTCAAAAAACAGATCTTAACAAATTTAAGAATATTAAAATCATACAAAGTATCTTCTCTGTTCTAAATAAACTGAAATTAGAAATTAATAGGAGAAGGAAAATACAAATAGAAACCACAGTAAAATCACTTTACACCTGTTAGGAATGGTCATTATAGAAAAACAAAACAAACAAAAATACAAGTGTTGGTGAAGATGTGGAGAAACTGGAACTCTGTGGACTTCTGACAGGAATGTAAAATGATTCAGCTGCTACAGAACACTAAATGGAAGTTTCTCAAAAATTCAAAATTAAACCACCATCAGTCAGTTCAGTTCAGTAGCTCAGTCGTGTCCAACTCTTTGCGACCCCATGAATCGCAGCATGCCAGGCCTCCCTGTCCATTGCCATCTCCCGGAGATCACTTAAGACTCACATTCATCGAGTCTGTGATGCCATCCAGCCATCTCATCCTCGGTCGTCCCCTTCTCCTCCTGCCCCCAATCCTTCCCAGCATCAGTCTTTTCCAATGGTCAACTCTTGATCCACCAATCCCAGATCTGAGTATTTATCCATAAGAATTGAAATCAGGTACTTGAAATTATATTTGCATGTCCATATTCACTTCAGCATTTTCAGTATTGCCAAAATTCTGGAAGCTATCTAAATATTCATAGATAGATAACTAGATAAAGAAAATATGATATATCCAAACAGTATAACATTTTTCATCATTAAAAAGGAAATTGGGAATTCACTAGCAGTCCATTCATTAGGAATCCATGTTTTCACTGCCTCGTGCCTGGGTTCAATCCATGGTTGGGGTACTAAGATCACAGAAGCCATGTAGCATAGTCAAAAAAAAATGGAAAAGACATCTTGTCATATGTGATGACATGAATGAACCTGGAAGATACCATGCTATGTAAAATAAGCCAGTTGCAGAATGACTAATACTTCATAATACTCTTTATATGAGGTATCTAAAGTAGTCAAACTCACAAAAGCAGAAAGTAATGTGGTTACCATGGACAGGGAGAAGTGGGAAACGGAAAGTTGATGCTCAATACACATAGTTTCAGTTACGCAAAATGAAAAAGTCCTAGAGATTTCTCATAAAACAATGTGATTAAAATTAACAGTACTGTACTACACACCTAAAAATTAATTTTAAGAGGGTAGATCTCAGTCTACATGTCTTTTTTTAAAAATCACGATAGAGGAAAAAATAGTTTAAAAACTTATGGAGGAGACAACAAGGCAGTAGAAGCATAATATTTTCATCTTGAATTCTCATATTACAAACAGATAACTATACAAAACAAAGAACAGAACTTATGAACAAAATACACAACAAAACTGGGACACAGTGAAGTCCCCTTGCACCTCATAACACAACCACAAGGAGAGTTTGGTTCAGCAACATGATCTGCATGGTAATGGCAATTCTATAGCAATAAGCAAATACCATATGCAGACCTGAGACCAGGAAAATACCCATACAGTACTTACCAGAAAATACATCGGCCAAATAAGGAACAATAGGTGAAACTGGAAGGGCTTTGGTCCATTCCACTAGTGGATGAATGCAAAGAGTATCCGATAATAAGTTCTAAAGGAGGTGGAACAGCCTAATCCCATGAATGCTAAAAACTGACCAACAAAGGCTCCTTTTGAAGACACAATGAGGGAATACCCTGGTGGTCCAGTGGTTAAGAATCTGCCTGCAAATGCAGGGGACCCAAGTTTTATTCCTGGTCCAGAAAGATTCCCCATGCTGCAAGAAAACTAAGCTGTGTGCCACAACTACCGAGCCCACACTCTAGAGCCCAGAAGGCACAATTACTGAGCCCATGTGCCTGCAACTACTGTAGCTGGCATGCCCTACAGCCTGTGCTCTGAAACAAGAGTAGCCATTACAATGAGAAGCCTGCACACCATAACTAGAGAGCAGTCTCTGTTCACCACAATTAGAGAAAGCCTACATGCAGCAACAAAGACCCAGTCCAGTCAAAAATAAATAAAAAACAAATTTTAAAAAAGACACATTGAGGACAAACTGCATGAAGTGGAATTAAAATTGAGCAGGACTAGGGCAGAAAGGAAAAGAAGACCCAGACAAAGGTAACAATAGGAAAGAGAGACCAAATATCCCAAAAAAAAAAAAAAAGGTGAAAAAAAGTTTTTTTAAAGCTCCACAAAGTTAGAAAAGCTAGCTGAATCAAACTTCCTTCTAAAATCTCAGCCAGAACAGTGTGGAGATTCCTTAAAAAACTGGAAATAGAACTGACATATGAACCAGCAATCCCACTGCTGGGCATACACCCTGAGGAAACTAGAATTGAAAGAGACACCTGTATCCCAATGTTCATCGCAGCACTGTTTATAATAGCCAGGACACAGAGGCTACCTAGATGTCCATCAGCAGACGAATGGATAAGAAAGCTGTGGTACATATACACAATGGAATATTACTCAACAATTAAAAAGAATATATTTGAGTCAGTTCTAATGAGGTGGATGTATTATACAGAGTGAAGGAAGTCAGAAAAACACCAATACAGTATACTAATGCATATATATGGAATTTAGAGAGATGGTAATGATAACCCTATATGCGAGACAGCAAAAGAGACAATGTATAGAACAGTCTTTTGGATTCTGCAAGAAGGTGAGGGTGGGATGATCTGAGAGAATAGCATTGAAACATGTATATTATCATATATGAAACAGATCGCCAGTCCAGGTTCGATGCATGAGACAGGGTGCCCAGGGCTCATGCACTGGGATGACCCTGAGGGATGGGATGGGGAGGGAGGTGGGAGGGAGTTTCAGGATGGGGAACACATGTATACCCATGGCTGATTCATGTCAATGTATGGCAAAAACCACTACAATACTGCAAAGTAATTAGCCTCCAATTAAAATAAATAAATTTAAAAAATAAATAAAATCTCAGCCAAAGTAATTTCATATGAAAATCAACAGATGGGTGGAGCCAAGATATCAGTGAGGGAAGACACGGAATCTGTGCCACACCTAGGATACCTAACAGGCACCAGAGGGGAACTTCCTGCAGACAAGTGGACCAGAAGAAACCCAGAGAGAACAGGTACCAGGTAGTAGGAAGTGGAGAAGCCCGAGGCCTGGGGACCAGTGATTGAGGAGCCACTGGAGGAGGCGGAACAGTTTGGGTACTGAAAGAAATTTGAGTGCCTGGGGCAGTTTGGGTACCTTTGGGCCCCAGGAGCAGGTTGTCTGCTTGCCTGGGAAGGGTTGTATCCTTGGGGATGGAAAGATCTACTGGGAAAAGGCCAAGGGGGTTCCCCCTTTCACTTTGCAGGAGTGAGAGGCTGCTGGGGAAGGGGAGTAGTTTTGATGCCATAAGTGGTTTGGGTGCCAGGGGCAGTTTGGGCACCTTTGGATACTAGGAGCAGTATGCTTGCTCGCCTGGGAGAGGTTGGTATCCTTGGGGATTGGAGGACCCACTGGGAAAAGCTTCTGGGTTCCCCTTTAACTTTGCTGTGACTGAGGGGCTGCTGGGGAAGGGGGAGAAGTTCTGGCACCAGAAGCAATTTGGAAGATTCTAGGTACTGAGAGAGATGTATCTGCTCCACTGGAAGAGAGAGAGATCTCTGAGGGAATAGAAAGATCCACTGGGCAAGTCCATGGGGTTCCCGTTTCATTTGGCCCTGGGATGCATTCTGGAGCCCAGAGGCTTGAACATCTGCCCTCCAGGGCCCTCTCTATTCACCTGCATAGCCCTTTGCCCTCTGGTGCATACTACACTCTTCAGGGACCTCTCCACCAGGGGAGGCTCTTGCAAGGAGAGAAAAATGCCTGCTGGCTGGGGAAGGCACCTGCAGGGTTGCAGGAACAGGGAACTGCCTAGCGTCACTCTCCCAACTCAGCCCTGGGGAGCCTCCTAAGGGCCCCAGGCTGAGCCCTCTGCCCTTCTGGACCACCTCCCTGCTCCAGGCCCAGTCCTTTGCCATTTGGGAGCCCCAGCCCAAGGGTCCCCCTCTATTCTCTGGTTTCTTCCTGCTTCCTAGGTCTCCATCCTCTTCAGGTCCCTTCACCCTTCCAGAGGCCCTGTCTGCCTGCTGGACTGGCCCTCCACCATCCAGGACTCCCCTCCACACATTGAAAAGCAAAAAATAACATACAAAGGTGTCCTCAAAAGGCCAACAGCTGATTTTTCAGCAGAACCTCTGCAGGCCAGAAGGCAGTCGCAGGATATATTTAAAGTGATGAAAGAGAAAACCTACAGCCAAGATTACTCTACCCAGCAAGGACCTTATTCAGATTTGAAGATGAAATAAAAAGCTTTATAGAATAACAAAATTTAAAAGAATTCATCACAAAAAGAAAAAGAATTCAGCACCACCAAATCAGTCTTACAACAAATGCAAAGGTAATTCTCTAGCAGGAAACACAAGAGAAGAAACAGATCCACAAAATCCTAAACGATTAAGAAAGCAAAATGGACACACATATCAATAATAACATTAAATGTAAAAAAATAAATGCTCCAGCCAAAAGACACTGACTGCCTGAATGTATACAGAAACAAGATCTGTGCATATGCTGCCTCCAAGAGACCCATTTCAAGATGTAACGACACATACAAACTGATAGTCAGGGGATGGAAAAAGATATTCCATGCAAATGGATACCAAAAGAAGGTGGGAGTAGCAATACTTATATCAGAAAAAAATAGATTTTAAAATAAAAACTATTACAAGAGATAAGGAAGGACACTACACAATGATCAAGGTATCAAGCCAAGAAGACAAGGCAATTATAAATATTTATGCACCCAACATGGGAATACCTCAATACATAAGAAAAACACTAACAGACATTGAAGGGGAAATCGAAAGTAACACAACTGCAGGGGACTTTAACGCCTCATACCAGTGGCAGATCATCAAAACAGAAAATTAATAAGGAAATGCAAGCACTAAATGACACATTAGACCAGATGAACCCAACTGGTATATTCAAGACATTCCATCCAAATGAAGAAGAATACACTTTCTTCTCAAGTGCACATGGAACTTTCTCCAGATAGATCACATCTTGGGTCACAAATCAAGCCTTAGTAAATTAAAGAAAACTGAAATTGTATCAAGCATTTTTTCTGAACACAATGATATGAGGCAAAATATGAATTACAAGGAAAAGTTGCAAAAAACACATGGAGATTAAACAACACACTTCTACATAACAAGAGGTCACTGATGGAATCAAAAATACCTAAAAACAAACGAGAGTGAAAACACGGTGACCCAAAACTATAGGATATAGCAAAAGCAGTTCTAAGAGGGAAGTTTAGCAATACAATCCTACCTCAATAAACCAGACAAACATCAAATAAAGAATCTGTCTTTATACCTAAAGCAACTAGAAAAAGAACAACTACAAAAAAAAATACCCTCCAAAATTAGTGAAGGAAAGAAACTGTTAAGACTAGAGCACAAATAAATGAAAAAGAAATTAAGGAAATAACAGCAAAGTTACATAAACCTAAAAGCTGGCTCTTTTAGTAGATAACCAAAATTGGCAAACCATAGCCCGACTCGTCAAGAAAATAAGGGAGAGGACTCAAATTTAAAAAAAAAAATTATAAATGAAAAGAAGTAACAACAGACAATGCAGATACAAAGGATCATGAGAAACTACTGTGAGCAGCTATACTCCAACAAAATGGACAAACTGGAAGAAATGCACAAATTCCTAGAAAAGTACAACCTTCCAAAACTGAACCAGGAAAAAAACAGAACTCATGAATGGACCAATCACAAGCACTAAAATCAAAACTGTGATTAAAAATCTTCCAATAAAAAAAAAGCCCAGGGCCTGATGGTTTTACAGGTGAATTTTACAAAAACTATAAAGAACTAAAACTTATCCTGCTCAAATTCTTCCAGAAAATTAAATAGGAAGAAAAAGTCCCACTCATCCTAGGAGAGCATCATCACCCTGACACCAAAACCAGACAAAGATATCAACAACAACAAAAAAAAATTATGGGCCACTATCACTGATGAACATAGCTGCAAAAACCTCAAGAAATTTGAGCAAATAGAATCCAACAGCACATTAAGATGATCATACACCATGCTCAAGTTGGATTTTCCCAAGGATGCAAGGATTCGTCAATATCCATAAATCAATCAATGTGATACACTATGTCAACAAATTGAGAGATTAAAAAAAAAGGTCTACAATTGTATACCTGTAGCGGATTCATGTTGATGTACGGCAAAATAAATACAATACTGTAAAGTAATTAACCTCCAATTAAAATAAATACATCTATATTAAAAGAAAAACAAATGGTCATCTCAACAGATGCAGAGAAGACTTTCTACAAAACTCAATAATCATTTATGACAAAAATGCTCCAGAAAGTAGCCCTAGAAGGAACTTACCTCAATATAATAAAGGCCATATACAATACACCCACAGCAAACATCATTCTCAATGGTGAAAAACTGAAAGCATGTCCTCTAAGATCAGGAACAAGACAATGGTGTCCACACTCGCTACTATTATTTAGCATGGTTTTGGAAGTCTTAGCTATGGCAATCAGGGAAAAAAAAAAAAAAAAGAAAAGAAATAAAAGGAATCCAGATTGGAAAATTAGTAAAACTCAATCACCATTTGTAGATGACATGAAAACCTTAAACAATCCACCAGAAAATTACTAGTTAATGAATGTATTAAACCTATGGGATATAAAATTAATACACAGAAATCCATTGCATTCCTATACAAAAACATATAAGGAACAAAAAGAAAAGTTAAAGAAACAATCCCATTCACCACTGCAACAAAAAGAATAAAATAGCTAGGCATAGACCTACCTAAAGAGACAGAAGACCAGTATATAGAAAACTATAAAACACTGATGAAAGAAATCAAAGATGACACAAACAGATGGAGAGATACACCTTATTTCTGGACTGGAACAATCAATATAGTGAAAATGACTATACTATTTAAAACAATGTACAGATTCAATGCAATCCCTATCAAACTATCAGTAGTATTTTTCACAGAACTAGAACAAAGAATTTCACAATTTGTATGGAAACAAAAAATACCACGAATAGCCTAAACAATCTTGAGAGAAAGAATGGAATTGGAAGAATCAATCTTACTGACTTCAGTTCAGTTCAGTTGCTCAGTCATGTCCGACT
Organism: Nanger dama; assembly: GCA_917880005.1. Lineage (NCBI taxonomy): Eukaryota > Metazoa > Chordata > Mammalia > Artiodactyla > Bovidae > Nanger > Nanger dama. The sequence continues at coordinate 667,811 of CAKJTW010000056.1, forward strand.
CTTTGCAACCCCATGGACTGCAGCACGCCAGGCTTCCCTGTCCATCACTGACTCCCGGAGCTTACTCAAAGTTATATCCATTGAGTCGGTGATACCATCCAACCATCTCATCCTCTGTTGTCCCCTTCTGCCTTCAACTGTTCTCAGCAATAGGGTCTTTTCCAATAAGTCAGCTCTTCACATCAGGTAGCCAAAGTATTGGAATTTCAGCTTCAGCATCGGTCCTTCCAATGAATATTCAGGACTGATTTCCTTTAGGATTAACTGATTTCATCTTCTTGCAGTCCAAGGGACTCTCAAGTGTCTTCTCAATCACCACAGATCAAAACCATCAATTCTTCAGTGCTCAGTTTTCTTTATAGTCCAACTGTCACATCCATACATGACTACTGGAAAAACATAGCTGTGACTAGACAGACCTCTGTTGGCAAAGTAGTGTCTCTGCTCTTTAATATGCTGTCTAGGTTGGTCATAACATTTCTGCCAAGGAACAAGTGTCTTTTAGTTTCATGGCTGCAGTCACCATCTGCAGTGATTTTGGAGCCCAAGTAAATAAAGTCTGTCATTGTTTCCATTGTTTCCCCATCTATTTACCATGAAGTGATGGGACTGGATGCCATGATCTTAGTTTTCTGAATGTTGAGTTTTAAGCCAAATTTTTCACTCTTCTCTTTCACTTTCGTCAAGAGGCTCTTTAGTTCTTTGCTTTCTGCCATAAGGGTGGTGTCATACGCATATCTGAGGTTATTGATATTTCTCCTGACAACTTTGATTCCAGCTTGTACTTCGTCCAGCCTGGCATTTCTCCTGATGTACTCTGCATATAAGTTAAATAAACAGGGTGAAAATATACAGCCTTGACATACTCCTTTCCCAACTAGGAACCAGTCTGTAATTCCATGTCCAGTTCTAACTGTTGCTTCTTGACCTGCATACAGATTTCTCAGGAGGCAGGTCAGGTGATCTGGTAGGTGGTAAATATGTATTTCAAAATGATGGAGCAGAAGGACATGTGCTCATCTTCTCCTGCAAGAACTCCAAAATTAAAACTTGCTGCTGAACAACCATTGAGAGAAGAAAGTTGGATCCTGTGAAAAACTATACCCCATGTCTAAGGGCAAAGGAGAAGCCCTAGCAGGATGGTAGGAGGGGCAAAATCACATTTAGAATCAAACCCCAAACCCACCAAAGATGCTCACAGGGCTCAAACAAACCATGTGCGCACCAGGACCCACAGACCCCACAGACACTGAGCCAGAACTGTTTGCGTGTCTCCTATGGAGGTACCAGACAGCAGTGGACTGCTGCAGTGGCAGGGCCTCTGGATGAATTAGACCTAGATATGGGATAAGCCCTCTTGGAGAAGGTCGCCATTAACCCCACCCTAGAGCCATCAGAATTCCCCTGCCAGAGCTGGGGAAACACGCTCTTGGAGGGCACAAACAAAACCTTGTACATACTAAGACTCAGAAGGGTGCAGTGACCCCACAAGAGACTGACCCAGACTTGCCTGTGAGTGTCAAGGAGTCTGTGGCAGAGGCATGGGTTGGTGGTGGTCTGCTGCAGGGTAGGGGGCACTGAGTGCACCAGTGCCTGGATGGGACCTTTTGAATCTTCATTATGTCCACCATATTTTGGCCTCAGGTCAAACAACAGGGAGGGAACACAGTCCCACCCATCAGCAGAAAATTGGAGTCAAGATTTACTGAGCATGGCCCTGCCCATCAGAATAAGACCCAGTTTTCCCCTCAGTCAGTCTCCCCTATCAGGAAACTTCCATAAGCATGTTCTCCTTCTCCATCAGAGGGCAGACAGAATGTAACCAAAATCACAGAAAACTAACCAATCTAATCACATGGACCACAGCCTAGTCTAACTCAATGAAACAATGAGCCACTCCGTGTACGGTCACCCAAGATGGTTGGGTCATGGTGGAGAGTTCTGACAAAATGTGGTCCACTGGAGAAAGCAATGGCAAACCGCTTCAGTATTCTTGCCTTGAGAACCCCATGAAATGTATGAAAAGGCAAAAAGACAGGATACTGAAAGATGAACTCCCCAGGTTGGTAGGTGCCCAATATGCTACTGAAGATCAGTGAAGAAATAAGTCCAGAAAGAATGAAGAGACGGAGACAAAGCAAAAACAACACCCACTTGTGGATGTGACTGCTGATGGAAGTAAATTCCTGACTTCAGACTAGTACAAAGCTACAGTTATCAAGACAGGATGGTACTGGCACAAAAACAGAAATATAGGCCAGTGAAACAAGATACAAAACCCAGAGATAAATACACACACCTATGGACACCTTGGGGGCTTCCCTCATAGCTCAGTTGGTAAAGAATCCGCCTTCAATGCAAGAGACCCCAGTTCAATTCTTGGATTCAGAAGATCTGCTGGAGAAGAGACAGGCTACCCACTGCAGTATTCTTGGGCTTCCCTTGTGGCTTAACAGGTAAAGAATCTTCCTGCAATGAGGGAGACCTGGGTTCAATCCCTGGGTTGGGAAGATCCCCTGGAGAAGGGAAAGGCTACCCACTCCAGTATTCTGGCCTGGATAATTCCATGGACTAGACAGTCCATGGGGTCACAAAGGGTCTGACACAATTGAGTGACTTTCACTTTCACTATGGACACCTTATCTTTGACAAAAACACACAATGGAGAAAAGACATTCTCTTCAACAAATGGCGCCAGGAAAACTGGTCAACTACATGTAAAAGAATGAAATTAGAAAACTTCCTAACACCATACAGAAAAATAAACTCAAAATGAATTAAAGACCTAAACTAAGACCAGAAACTATAAAAACCCTTGGAGGAAAACAGAGGCAGAACACTTTCAGACGCAAATCACAGCAAGATCCTCTATGACCCATCTCTAGGAGTAACATAAGTAAGAACAAAAAGAAACAAATGGTACCTAAATAAACTTAACAGCTTTTGCACAACAAAGGAAACTATAAGCAACATTAAAAGACAACTGTCAGAATGGGAGACAGTAGTAGAAAGGGAAACAACTAACAAAAGATTAATCTCCAAAATAGGCAAGTAGCTCATGCAGCCCAAAACCAGAAAAAAAAAAAAAATAAATAACAAAATCAAAATGTGGACAGATGACTTAAACAGACATTTCTCCAAAGAAGACATACAGATGGCTAGTAAACACATGAAAAGATGTGCAATATTGTTCAATATTCAGTTCAGTTCAGTCGCTCAGTCGTGTCCGACTCTTTGTGACCCCATGAATCGCAGCACGCCAGGCCTCCCCTGTCCATCACTCCTGGAGTTCACTCAAACTCATGACCATCGAGTCAGGTGATGCCACCTAGCCATCTCATCCTCTGTCATCATCCCCTTTTACTCCTGCCTCCAATCCTTCCCAGCATCAGAGTCTTTTCCAGTGAGTCAATTCTTCTCATGAGGTGGCCAAAGTACAGAAGTTTCAGCCTTAGCATCACTCCTTCCAAAGAAATCCCAGGGATGATCTCCTTCAGAATGGACTGGTTGGATCTCCTTGCAGTCCAAGGGACTCTCAAGTGTCTTCTCCAACACCACAGTTCAAATGCATCAATTCTTTGGTGCTCAGCCTTCTTCACAGTCCAGCTCTCATATCCATACATGACTACTGGAAAAGCTAGCCTTGACTATTAGAGAAATGCAAATCAAAAGCACAAATCTCACACTAGTTAGAATGGCCATCATCAAAGAGTCTACAAACAATAAATACTGGAAAGGGTGTGGAAGAAAGGGAACCCTCTTACACTGCTGCTGGGAATGCAAATTGATACAAACACTATGGAGAACAGTATGAAGATTCCTTAAAACACTAGGAATAAAACTACCATATTACTCAGCAATTGCACTACTGGGCATATGCCCTGAGGAAACCATAACTGAAAAAGACACATGTACCCCAGTGTCCATTGTAGCACTGTTTACAATAACTAGGACATGGAAGCAACCTAGATGTCCATCGGCAGAAAAATGGATAAGGAAGCTATAGTACGTATTACTTATACACAATAGACTATTACTCAGCTATAAAAAAGAATGCATTTGAGTCAGTTCTAATGAGGTCAACAAAGCTAGACTCTATTATACAGAATGAAGTTAAGTCAGAAAGAGAAAGACAAATATCATATATTAACACATATATATGAAATCTAGAAAGATAGTACCAATGATCCTATGTGCAGGGCAGGAAAGTAGACACAGACATACAGAACAGACATGTGCACACACTGGGAGAAGAAAAGGGTGAGATGATTTGGGAGAATAGCATTGAAACATATACATTATCATATCTAAAACAGAAGCCAATTTGAATCTGATATATAATGGGAGTTTGATATATGACAGAGGGAACCCAAAGCTGATACTCTGTGACAATCTTGGGGGATAGGGTGGAGTGGGAGGTGAGAGGGGATCCAGCAGAAAGGGGAAATATGTATGCCTATGACCAATTAATGTTGATGTATGGCAGAGGCCATCAGAATATTGTAAAGAAATTATTGTCTAAATAAAACAAATTAAAAAAAAGACAATATGGTACTGGCAAAAAAACAGAAATATAGACTAAAGAATACTCAAACTACTGCACAATTGCACTCATCTCACATGCTAGTAAATTAATGCTCAAAATTCTCCAAGCCAGGCTTCCGCAATACGTGAACTGTGAACTTCCTGATGTTCAAGCCGGTTTTAGAAAAGGCAGAGGAATCAGAGATCAAATTGTCAACATCTGCTGGATCATCGAAAAGCAAGAGAGTTCCAGAAAAACATCTATTTCTGCTTTATTGACTATGCCAAAGCCTTTGACTATGTGGATCACAAGTGGAAAATTCTGAAAGGAATGGGAATACCAGACCATGTGACCTGCCTCTTGAGAAACCTATATGCAGGTCAGGAAGCAACAGTTAGAATTGGACATGGAACAACAGACTGGTTCCAAATATACACTGAGGCTGTATATTGTCACCCTGCTTATTTAACTTATATGCAGAGTACATCATGAGAAACACTAGGCTGGAAGAAGCACAAGCTGGAATCAAGATTGCCGGGAGAAATATCAATGACCTCAGATACACAGATGACACCACCCTTATGGCAGAAAGTGAAGAGGAACTCAAGCCTCCTGATGAAAGTGAAAGAGAGTGAAAAAGTTGCCTTTAAGCTCAACATTCAGAAAACGAAGATCATGGCATCTGGTCCCATCACTTCATGGGAAATAGATGGGGAAACAGTGGAAACAGTGTCAGACTTTATCTTGGGGGCTCCAAAATCACTGCAGATGGTGATTGCAGCCATGAAATTAAAAGACACTTACTCCTTGGAAGGAAAGTTATGACCAACCTAGACAGCATATTGAAAAGCAGAGACATTACATTGTCAACAAAGGTCTATCTAGTCAAGGCTATGGTTTTTCCAGTAGTCATGTATGGACGTGAGAGTTGGACTGTGAAGAAAGCTGAGTGCCGAAGAATTCATGCTTTTGAACTGTGGTGCTGGAGAACACTTTTGAGAGTCCCTTGGACTGCAAGGAGATCCAACCAGTCCATTCTAAAGGAGATCAGTCCTGGGTGTTCTTTGGAAGGACTGATGCTAAAGCTGAAACTTAGTACTTTGGCCACATCATGCAAAGAGCTGACTCATTGGAAAAGACTCTGATGCTGGGAGGGATTGGGGGCAGGAGGGGAAGGGGACGACAGAGGATGAGATGGCTGGATGGCATCACTGACTCGATGGACATGAGTTTGAGTGAACTCTGGGAATTGGTGATGAACAGGGAGGCCTGGCATGCTGCAATTCATGGGGTCGCAAAGAGTCAGACACGACTGAGTGACTGAGCTGAACTGAACAACATAGAAAGCCCAGAAATAAACCCATTCACCTAAGGGCACCTTATGTTTGACAAAGGAGGCAAGAATACACCATGGAGAAGATAGCCTCTTCAATAAATAGTGCGGGAAACTGGACAGCCATGTGCAATAGAATGAAACTAGAATACTTCCTAACACCACACACAAAAATAAACTCATGATGGATTAAAAAATTAAATATCAGGTCAGAACTATAAAGCTCTTAGAGGAAAACACAGGCAGTATGCTCCATGACATAAATCACACCAAGATCCTCTGTGACTCACCTCCTAGAGTAATGGAAATAGAAAAATAAACAAATGGGACCTAATTAAACTTAAAAGCTTTTGCAAAGCAAAGCAAACAGTAAGTAAGATTAAAAGACAACCCTCAGAATGAGTGAAAATCACTAGAAATGAAACAACAGGATTAATCTCCAGAATATATAAGCAGATCGTGCAGCTCAAAACCAGAAGAAAAAAAAAAAAAAACCAGCCCAGTCAAAAAACGGGCAGAATACCTAAAGAGACATTTCTCCAAAGAAGATATAAAGAGAGCCAATAAACACATGAAAAGATGCTCAACATCATTGATTATTAGAGAAATGCAAATCAAAACTAGAATGAGGCATCACCTCACACCAGTCAGAATGGCCATCATCAAAATTCTACAAACAGTAAATGCTGGAAAGGATGTGGAGAAAAGGGAACCCTCCTACAATGTTGGTGGGAGTGCAAACTGATTCAGCCATTATGGACAACAGTCAAGAAGCAACAGTTAGAACTGGGCATGGAATAACAGACTGGTTCCAAATCAGGAAAGGAGTGCATCAAGTGTGTATATTATCACCCTGCTTATTTAACTTATATGCAAAGTGAAAGTGAAGTCACTCAGTCGTGTCCTACTCTTTGCCACCCTGTGGTAGCCTACCAGGCTCCCTCTGTCCATAGGATTTTCCAGCAAGAATACTGGAGTGGGTTGCCATTTCCTTCTCCAGAGGATTTTCCCAACCCAGGGATTGAACCCAGGTCTCAGACATTGTAGGCAGACACTTTACTGTCTGAGCCACGATGTGGAGAGTATATCACATGAAATGCTGGGCTGGATGAAGCACAAGCTGGAATCAAAATTGCCAGGAGAAATATCAATAATCTCAGATATGCAGATACCACCACACTTATAGCAGAAAGCAAAGAAGAAAGGGCCTCTTGACAAAAGTGAAGGAGTAGAGAGAAAAAAGTTGGCTTATAACTCAACATTCAGAAAACTAGAAAACTAGATCATGGTATCCAGTCCCATCACTTCATGGCAAATAGATGGGGAAACAGTGGAAACAGACTTTATTTTGGGGGCTCCAAAATCACTGCAGATGATGACTACAGCCATGAAATTAAAAGATGCTTACTCCTTAGCAGAAAAGTTATGACCAACCTAGACAGCATATTAAAAAGCAGACCTATTACTTTGCAACAAAGGTCCATTTAGTCAAGGAAGAGATCTCTTCAAGAAAATTAGAGATACCAAGGGAACATTTCATGCAAAGAAGGGCTCCATAAAGGACAGAAATGGTATGGACCTAACAGAAGCAGAAGATATTAAGAGGTGGCAAGAATACACAGAAGAATTATCCAAGAAAGATCTTTACAACACGGAAAATCACGATGGTGTGATCACTCATCTACAGCCAGACAACCTGGAATGTGAAGTCAAGTGGGCCTTAAAAAGCATCACTACGAACAAAGCTAGTGGAGGTGATGGCATTCCAGTTGAGCTATTTCAAATCCTGAAAGATGATGCTGTGAAAGTGCTGCACTCAATATGCCAGCAAATTTGGAAAACTCAGAAGTGGCCACAGGACTGGAAAAGGTCAGTTTTAGTTCCAATCCCAAAGAAAAGCAATGCCAAAGAATGCTCAAACTACCACACAATTGCATTCATCTCACATGCTAGTAAACTAATGCTCAAAGTTCTCCAAGCCAATCTTCAGCAATACGTGAACCGTGAACTCCCTGATGTTCAAGATGGTTTTAGAAAAAGCAGAGGAACCAGAGATCAAACTGCCAACATCTGCTGGATCATGGAAAAAGCAAGAGAGTTCCAGAAAAACATCTATTTCTGCTTTATTGACTATGCCAAAGCCTTTGACTGTGTGGATCACAATAAACTGTGGAAAATTCTGAAAGAGATGGGAATACCAGACCACCTGTCCTGCCTCTTGAGAAACCTATATCCAGGTCAGGAAGCAACAGTTAGAACTGGACATGGAACAACAGACTGGTTCCAAATAGGAAAAGGAGTACATCGAGGCTGTATATTGTCACCCTGCTTATTTAACTTATATGCAGAGTACATCATGAGAAATGCTGGGCTGGAAGAAGCACAAGCTGGAATCAATGTTGCTGGGAGAAATATCAATGACCTCAGATATGCAGATGACACCACCCTTATGGCAGAAAGTGAAGAGGAACTCAAAAGCCTCCTGATGAAAGTGAAAGAGGAGAGTGCAAAAGTTGGCTTAAAGCTCAACATTCAGAAAACGAAGATCATGGCATCCGGTCCCATCACTTCATGGGAAATAGATGGGGAAACAGTGGAAACAATGTCAGACTTTATTTTTTGGGGCTCCAAAATCACTGCAGATGGTTACTGCAGCCATGAAATTAAAAGACCCTTACTCCTTGGAAGGAAAGTTATGACCAACCTAGACAGCATATTCAAAAGCAGAGATATTACTTTGCCAACAAAGGTCCATCTAGTCAAGGCTATGGTTTTTCCAGTAGTCATGTATGGATGTGAGAGTTGGATTGTGAAGAAGGCTGAGCGCCGAAGAGTTGATGCTTTTGAACTGTGGTGTTGGAGAAGACGCTTAAGAGTCCCTTGGACTGCAAGGAGATCCAACCAGTCCATTCTGAAGGAGATCAGCCCTGGGATTTCTTTGGAAGGAATGATGCTAAAGCTGAAACTCCTGTACTTTGGCCACCTCATGCGAAGAATTCACTCACTGGAAAAGACTCTGATGCTGGGAGTGATTGGGGGCAGGAGGAGAAGGGGACGCCAGAGGATGAGATGGCTGGATGGCATCACTGACTCCATGGACGTGAGTCTGAGTGAACTCCAGGTGTTGGTGATAGACAGGGAGGCCTGGTGTGCTGTGATTCACGGGGTCGCAAAGAGTCACACATGACTGAGCGACTGAACTGAAAGTGAACTGATGGTTTTTCTAGTAGTCACGTATGGGTGTGAGAGTTGGATTATAAAGAAAGCTGAGCACCGAAGAATTGATGCTTTTGAGCTGTGGTGTTGGAGAAGACTGTTGATAGTTCCTTTGGACTGCAAGGAAATCCAACCAATCCATCCTAAAGGAAATCAGTCATGAGTATTCATTGGAAGGACTGATGCTAAAGCTGAAACTCCATATGTTTGGCCACCTGATGTGAAGAACCAACTCTTTGGGAAAGACCCTGCTGCTGAAAAAGATTGAAGGCAGGAGGAGAAGGGGATGATAGAGGATGAGATGGTTGGATGGCATCACCAATGCGATGGACATGCATTTGAGTAAGCTCTGGGTGTTGGTGGTGGACAGGGAAGCCTGGCATGCTATAGTCCACAGGTCGCAAAGAGCTGGACACAACTGAGCAACTAAACTACTACTACTTTACATATACACATATTCTTGTATCATATAAAGAAATAAAACGTATTAATATAGTATGTGCTCTGAATAATCGTTTAAAAATCACATTCACTCTAAAAAAAAACATTATCACTTGCTATTCAGAGTTTTTCTATCATATGTGCCAACTTAAACTGAAATATCAATTTAATGTTAAGGGATTAATAAACACTGATATGGTGATTACTCAGATATATTTTTAATTAGAAAAAATAAACAAACTGAGAAAATATTTGTAAATCATATATGTGATGAGGTTTAATATCCTGAATAAAGAAATCCTACAAGCTAGCAACAAAACCAAACACTTCAATCAAAATCTGAGTAAAAGATATCAAAAGACATTTACTCAAACAAGATACACAAATGGGCAATAAGCATATGAACAGATGCTCAACATCAAGAAATATTAGAAGAATGTAAATGAAAATCACCATTAGATACCACTTCATACCCCTTAGGGTGGCTACTATCATAAACCAAGGAAATAGAAACCAAACAAACAAAACCCAGAAAATAACCAGTGTTGGAAGGACAATGAGAAATTGAAATCCTCGTGCATTATTGCAGAGAGTGTCAAATGGTGCAGTCACTGATGAGAATGCTATGGCAATTTCTCAAGAAATTAAAAACAGGGTTCCTATATAATCCAGCTGTTCCACTTCTGGGTATACAACTACAACAATTCAAAGCAGAGACTCAGGTATTTGTACATCCATTTTTATAGCATTTTTACTCACAACAGCCAAACGGTGGAAGCAACCTAAGTGTCCACTGACTGACGAATGGATAAACAAAATGTAGTATGTACATAAAATAGAGTGTTATTCAGCCTTAAACAGGAAGGAAATTCTGACACATGTTACAACATGAATGAACCATAGACATTATACCAAGTAAAAAAAAACACCAGTCACAATAAGACAATATATTCTATGATTCTACTTATAGAGGTACCTAGAGTAGTCAAATTCAGAGACAGAAAGCACAAATACATGTTGTTTTGTTGCATTTCACAGAATTAAAAAAAAAAACAATTGAAGGTTTGTGGCAATCCAGCATTGAGCACCTCTTACTGGCACCATTTTTCCAACAGCATTTGCTCACTTTGTTTTTCTGTGTCTCACACTGGTAATTCTCACAACATTTCAAACCCTCCACCAACCAAAGGTTATGACACACTGAAGACACAGATGATGGTTAGGATTTGGGGCAACAAATAATTTCTAAAATTAAGACATAAACGTTATTAACACTTAATGCTATTGCACACTTAACAGACTATAGTATAAATAATAACTTTTATATGCCTTGAGAAAATAAAAAATTCATGTGACTTGCTTTTTTGATATTTGCCTTATTGTGGAGATCTGGAACCAAACCTGCAGTATCTTCAAGGTATGCCAATAGAATGGTACTTGCCAGAGGTAGGAAAGGGCTTTTCTGGTGGCTCAGTTGGTAAAGATCTGCCTGCAACGCAGATGACCTAGGTTCAATCCCTGGGTTGGGAAGATCCCCTGGAGAAGTGGATGGCTACCCATTCCAGTATTCTGGCCTGGAGAATTCCATGGACTCTATAGTCCATAGCGTTGCAAAGAGCTGAACATGACTGAACAACTTTCACTTTCAGAGGCAGGAAAACGGGGCGAATAGGGGGTTAGTTTGTAGTTAGTGGGTAAAGAGTTCTGGAGATGGATGGTGGTAACTACTGTACAACAATATGAATATACTAAATGGAACAGAACTGTGTACATTTCAATATGGTCACAGTGGTAAACTTAATGTTACGTATATTTAACCACAAAAAATAACTAAAAACAACTGGAGGGAGGAGCTACACCGTGCAACACGTGGGATCTTAGTTCTCTGACCAGGAATCGAACTTGTGCCCCCTGCAGTGGAACTGTGGAGTCTTAAATGCTGGACCACCAGGGAAATACAAATGAACCAAAAATTTTTTAAATTTTTTATAGGATAGAGTAAAAACAGTGCTCAGAAAGAAAGCTATAGCACTAAGTACACACATTAAAAATGAAGAAAGGGACTTCCCATGTGATACAGTAGATAAGAATCGGCTTGGCAATGCACAGGACACAGATTTGATCCCAGGTCTGGGAAAATTCCACGTACTGCTGAGCAACTAAGATCATGCACGACAACTACTGAGCCCACTCTCGTTACTGAGCCCACTCTCCACAACCAGAAAAGCTAACACAATGAGAAGCCTGTGCACCACAATAAAGAGTAGCCCCTGCTCACTGCAAATAGAGAAAGCCTGCTACACAGCTACAAAGAACCAGTGCAACTAAATTAATTAAGTAAAATTATTTTTAAAATGAAAAAAGATATCAAATAAATGACCTAACTTTATATCTTAAGTAACTACAAAAAGAGTAAAAACCTAAGGATACCAGAAGGAAATATTAAAAATTGAAGTGGAGATAAATAAAGAAAAAAAACAATAGAGGGAATCAACAAAAGCAAAAGTATGTTCTTTGAAAACAGCAATGAAATTGACAAACTTTTATTTAGAATGACAAGGAGAGAGACAAGTAACTAAAATTAGAAATGAAAGTCAAAACATTACTATAGGCCTTGCAGAAATAACAAGGATAAATAATTGTATGCCAACAAATTAGACAACCTGGATAATGAGGACAAACTCATCTCATAATAAAAATTACCAAACATAAATTACTCCAAGAAGAAACACAAAATATGAGAAGATTCACAACAAATAAAAACACTGAATCAGTAATACAAAGATTTCCAACAAAGAAAATCCTAGACTACATCACTTTGCTGGTGACTTCCACCAAGCACTTTAAAAAGAAATAATTTAAATCCTTCTCAAACTCCTCTTCCCCAAAAACTGAAAGGGAAGGAACTCTTTCGATCTCATTCTTAAAACTAACATTACTCAGATGCATGTGTGCTCAGTTGTGTCTGACACTTTATGACCCCACAGACCATAGTACACCAGGCTCCACTGTTCATGGGATTTCCCAGGCAAAAATACTGGAGTGGATTGTCAATTTAACCTCCAGGATATTCCCATCCCAGGAATCAAACCTGCATCTTCTCTGTTTCCTGCACTGGCAGGCAGATTCTTTACCACTGAGCCATCTGGGAAGCCCATTAGAAGAAAACTAAATACCAAAATCCCTTATTAATATAGAGGTAAATAGTCTAAACAAAATACTAGCAAACTGAGTCAAAAAGTATGTTAAAAGGATTACATACAATATTCAGGTAGGATTTACCCCAGAAAAGCCAGTGGTTCAACACAAGAAAATCAACAAACATACTACACCACGTTAATACAATAAAGGGAAAGAAACACTTGATCATCACAACTGATACAGAAAAACAGCTAACATACCTAACACCTTTTTGTGATAAAACATTCAGAGAACTGTGAACAGAAAGAAACTGCTTCATCATGATAAACCATGTAAAAATGACAGCTAACATCATACTTTGTGGTGAAAAACTGAGTGTTCTCCTTAAACATGGATGACAGCTTTTAACTACTGCTACTCAATACTGTACAGGAAGTTCTAACCAAAGCAATTTAGGAAAGATAAAGAAGGTGGTTGAGGATGGAGAAAGTTAGAGGACACACACTGAAACATCAACTGTAAACTTAAAATAATTGAAAGTTCAGGACTGACATAGAATAAACATATACACTGCTGCTGCTGCTAAGTCACTTCAGTCGTGTCCGACTCTGCAACCCCATAAACGGCAGCCCACCAGGCTCCCCCATCCCTGGGATTCTCCAGGCAAGAACACTGGAATGGGTTGCCATTTCCTTCTCCAATGCATGAAAGTGAAAAGTGAAAGTGAAGTCGCTCAGTCATGTCTGACTCTTAGCGACCCCATGGGCTGCAGCCTACCAGGCTCCTCCATCCATGGGATTTTCCAGGCAAGGGTACTGGAGTGGGGTGCCATTGCCTTCTCTAGTGGAATAGAATTCAGAGTCCAGACATATACCCATACAATGATGGCAACTAATTTTTAAAAGGGAGTCAAGTGCATTTCATGAGGGAAAAAAAGTATCAAGAAATGATACTGTAACAACTGAATATCCACATGTAAAAGGATGAAGCTCAACTCCTACCTCAATCATATACAAAGAGAAGACCTGAAACCATAAAACTCAGAAGAAAATATCGAGGGAAACTGTCATTACTTCAGATTAGGCAATGGAAACACGAGTAGCCAATAAACACATGAAAAGGTTCTTAACCTCATTAGTCATTTAAAGAAAGGCAAATTAAAACCACAATTCAGTATGATTTCACATTCATTAGGATTGCTATACTAAAAATCCCCCGAAAAAAATGCCAGAAAATAAGACACGTTAAAAGAAATATGAAGAAACTGAAACCTTCTCACACTGCTAATAGAAATACAAAATGATTCAACTGCTGCAGATAACAGTTTTGCAGGTCTCGAAAATATTTAAACACAGAATTACCATATGACCCTGTAATTACACTCCTCAATATGTATACAAAAGAACTGAAAACAGGAGCACTGAAATATATAAGGCAAAAACAAACGGAACTAGAAGGAGAAAGAAACAGTGATACAGTAATAGCTATATCACCCAGATATATTTTACAAGTGCACATGGAACACTTTCTAGGATAAATCATATATTAGGCCACAAAATTAATATTAGCAAATGTTAAGAACACTGAAATCATATCAAGTATCTTCTCGTATAACAATGGTATAACACTAGAAATTAATAACAAGAAGACAACTGGAAAACTCAAAAATACATAGAAACTAAAATATTCTTACACAACCAATGGATGAAAAGAGAAATATTAAAAGTGAAATTACAAAATACCACACTCAAGTTGGCAAAATAGGAGGATGCAGAATTCATCTCTTCTCACAAGCACATAAAGAATATGTCTACAAACAAAACCATTCTCACAGAGTACCTGCTTAATATTAGTCTAAGACACACTTAAAAAGACAAGAAAAATCTCCTTGCAACCAGGTAGTATGAAAAAAAGAAAAATGAATCAAAGAAACCGGTATCCCTGGAAGAAACTGATTTTGTTGTTACTGCTTCATTTTTTTAATTAAAAATTATTCTTCCATTTTGACTGTTTTTCTGTTGTTTAGTGTTTTCACTGTTTCTGTTCTTCATTTTTCTGTTTGTTTTAGGTTTTCTTTGTATTTCTCGTTAGTGTGCTTTATGTTTCTTTTTTTTTTCATGCTTTGTTTTTGTTACATTAGTCCTTGTTTTCATTTTTAAGTCCTTTCATTTGTTTGTTCTTTTTTTCCTTTCTGTCTGCTTCTTTGTTCCTCTTTGGTTTTTTTTTATCACTTGTCTTGGGTTGGGTTTCTGTTATTTTTATTCTTTTCTTTGTGTGTGTACTATTGTTTCTTTTCCTTCTTGCTATTTGTCATGGGTTTTGTTTGTATTACATTTTCCTTTTCTTTCTTCCTGTAGTCACAATGCAATTCTGCAATCTTCATTCCCTGCCCAGGCATGGGGTCTGGTCCTCTGGAGGAGGGCTGCCAAGTCCAGGACACTGTACCAACAAACGATTCCCAGACCCAGGAAATATTAATCAGTGAACAGTCTCCTGGAAGTGTTCATCTCAACACAAAGATTCAGTTCTACCAAAGACCCTGCATATTCTACCACTGCACACCTCATTCAAAACAAGCAATCATCAGCAGATAGACTGTCTGAAGTCACACTAGGCTCGCAGACACCCGAAAACACACCACCTGATACAACCATAAGGATAACAGCTGATCTTTCAATAGAAACTCTTCAGACCAGAAGGGAATGGCAGGACATACTTAGAAAGTGATGGAAGAAAAACCTACAACCCAGATTAGTATACCCAGCAAGGATTCTCATTCAAATATGAAGGAGAAATCAAAAGCTTTACAGACAAGCAAAAGCTGAGAGAATTCAGCATCACCCAACTAGCTCTTCAACCATTGATAAAGGATCTTCTCTAGACAGGAATTACAAAAAACGTTTATAAACTCAAACACAAAACAACAAAGTAAATGGCAATGGGATCATACTTATCAATAATTGCCTTAAATGTAAATGGGTTGAATGCCCCAACCAAAAGACAAACACTGGCTGAATGGATACAAAAACAAGACCCCTATATATGCTGTATACAAGAGACCCATCTCAAACCAAGGGACACATACAGACCCAAAGTGAAGGGCTGGAAAAAGGTATTTCATGCAAACAGAGATGAAAAGAAAGAAAGCAGGATTAGCAATACTCATATCAGATAAAATAGACTTTGAAATAAAGGCCATGAAAAGAGACAAAGAAAGACACTACATAATGATCAAATAATCAATCCAAGAAGAAGATATAACAATTATAAATATATATGCACCCAACATAGGAGCACCACAATATGTCAGGCAACTGCTAACACGCATTAAAGGGAAATTAACAGTAACACAGTAATAGTGGGAGACTTTAATACTCCACTCACACCTATGGATAGATCAACCAAACAAAAAATTAGCAAAGAAACACAAACTTTAAATGATACAATGGACCAGTTAAACTTAATTGATATCTACAGGACATTTCACCTCAAAATAATGACTATACTAAAGTTGAAGTATATAAAATTAATACACAGAAATCCCTTACATATATACTAACAGTGAGAAAACAGAAAGAAAAATTAAGGAAACAATCCCATTCACCATTGTGACGAAAATAATAAAATACTTAGGAGTAAAATCTACCTTAAGGAACAAAAGACCTATATAGAAAACTATAAACACTAATGAAAAAAATCAAAGATGACACAAATACATGGAGAAATGTACCATGTTCATGGATCGCAAGAATCAATATGGTAAAAATGAGTAAACTACCCAAAGCAGTCTACAGATTCAGTGCAATCCCTATCAAACTACCAACGGTATTTTTCACAGAATTAGAACAAATAATTTCACAGTTTGTATGGAAATACAAAAAATCTCAAATAGCCAAAGCAATCTTGAGAAAGAAGAATGGAACTGGAGGAATCAACCTGCCTGACTTCAGGCTCTACTACAAAGCCACAGTCATCAAGACAGTATGGTACTGGGACAAAGACCGAAATATAGATCAATGGGACACACCTATGGACACCTTATCTTTGACAAAGAAGGCAAAAATACACAATGGAGAAAATACAATCTCTTTAACAAATGGTGCTGGGGAAACTGGTCAACCACTTGTAAAAGAATGAAACTAGAACACTTTCTAGCATTATACACAAAAATAAAATGGATTAAAGACATATATGTAAGACTAAAAACTATAAAACTGCTAAAGAATAACATAGGTAGAACCCTCTGTGACATAAAGCACAAGATCCTCTATGACCCAACTCTCAGAGTAATGGAAATAAAAACAAAAATAAACAAATGGGAACAAACTAAACTTAAAAGCTTTTACCCAACAAAGGAAACTATAAGCAAGGTGAAGACAGCCTTCAGAGTGGGAAAAAATAATAGCAAATGAAGCAACTGACAAAGAATTAATCTCAAATATATACAAACAGGTCATGCCACTCAATACCAAAAAAAATAAATAAATGACCCAATCAAAAAATGGGCCAAAGAACTAAATAGACATTTCCAAAGAGGATGGACAGATGACTAACAAACACATGAAAATATGATCAACATCATTTATTATCAGAGAGATGCAAATCAAAACCACAATAAAGTACCATCTCATGCCGGTCAGAATGGCTGCTATCAAAAAGTCTACAAATAATAAATGTTGGAGAGGATGTGGAAAGAAGGGAATCCTCTTACACTGTTGGTGGGAATCCAGCATAGTACAGACACTATGGAGAACAGTGTGGAGATTCGTTAAAAAAAAACAAACCTGAAAATAGAACTGCCATAAAACCCAGCAATCCCACTGCTGTGCATACAAACTGAGGAAGCCAGGATTCAAAAAGACATGTGTACCCCAATGTTCATCACAGCACTGTTTACAATAGCTAGGACATAGAAGCAACCTAGGTGTCCATCAGCAGACGAATGGATAAGAAAGTTGTGGTACATATACACAATTGAATATTACTCAGGTATTAAAAACAATGCATTTGGATCAGTTCAAATGAGGTGGATGAAACTGGAGCCTATTATACAGAGTGAAGTAAGCCAGAAAGAAAAACACCAATACAGTATACTAACGCATATACATGGAATTTGGAAAGATGGTAACGATAACCCTGTATGTGAGACAGCAAAAGAGACACAGATGTATAGAACAGTCTTATGGACACTGTGGGAGAAGGCAAGGGTGGAATGATTTGGGAGAATGGCATTGAAAGGTGTATATTATCATATGTGAAATGAATTGCCAGTCCAGGTTCGATGCATCATACAGGATGCTTGGGGCTGGTGCACTGGATGACCCAGAAGGATGGGATATGGAGGGAGGTGGGAGGGGGTTCAGGATGGGGAATACGTGTACACCCGTGGAGGATTCATGCTGATATATGGCAAAACCAATATAATATTATAAAGTAATTAGGCTCCAATTAAAATAAATTAAAAAAAAAGAAAATTGTAATAGGAAAATCCTTCAAGCTACATTTTGGCAATACAAGAACCAAGAACTTACAGATGTACAAGCTGGGTTTTGAAGAGATAGAGGAACCAGAGACCACATTGCCAACATTTGCTGGATCATGAAGAAAACAAAGGAGTTGCAGAAAAACATCTACTTCTATTTCATTGACTATGCTAAAGCCTTTTAATGTGTGGATCTCAAGAAACTGGGGAACATTCATAAAGAGATAGGAGTTATCCAGAACATGTTACCAGTCCCTGAGTAACATGTATAGGGGTCAAGAAGCAACAGAAACGAGCTTGGAAAAACTGACTGGTTCAAAATTTGTAAATGAGTACAACAATGCTGTATATTGTCACCTTGCTTATTTAATTTATATGCAGAGTGCATGCTAAGTTGCTTCAGTCATATCTAATTCTTTACAACCTTATGAACTGTAGCCCACCAGGCTCCTCTGTCCTTGGGGATTCTCCAGGCAAGAATACTTGCCATGCCCTCTTTCAGAGGATCTTTCTGACCCAGGGATCAAACCCATGTCTTACGTCTCCTTTATTTGCAAGCAGATTCTTTACAACTAGCACCACCTGGGAAACCCTATATGCAGAGTACATCATTTGAGATGCAGGGCTGGATGAATCAAAAGGTGGAATCAAGATTGCCAAAAGTATCAACAGATGATACTACTCTAATGACAGAATTAGAAGAGAAACTAAAGAGCCTCTTGATGAGGGTAAAAGGAGATTGAAAAAGCTGGCTTGAAACTCAACATTCAAAAACTAAGATCATGGCATCCTGTCCCATCACTTCATGGCAAATAGAAGGGGGAAAAGCAGAAGCAGAGACAAATTTTATTTTTCTTTGGCTCCAGAATCAGTGTGGACAGTGACTACAAGCATGAAATTAAAAGATGCTTGCTCCTTGGAACAAAAGCTATGACAAACCTAGACAGTGTACTAAAAAAGCAGAGACACTTTGCCAGTAAGAGTCCATATAGTCAAAGCTATGGTTTTCCCAGTAATTATGTACAGATGTGACAGTTGGACCATAAAGAAGGGTGAATGCCAAAGAACTGATGCTTTCAAATTGCGCTTGAGAGCCCCCTTGGACAGCAAGGAGATTAAACCAGTCAACCCTAAAGGATATCAACCCTGAATATTCATTGGAAGGTCTGCTGCTGAAGCTGAAGCTCTATTACTTCAGCCACCTGATGCAAACTGTCAGCTCACTGGGAAAGACCCTGATGCTTGGAAAGACTAAAGGTGACAGAGAAGAGGGCAACAGAGAATGAGATGGTTAGATAGCATCACCAACTGAACAGACATGAATTTGAGCAAACTCTGAGATAATGGAGGACTGAGGATCCTGACATGTCTTGAACTGTTGGACATGACTTAGCAAGTAAACAACAACAATAGAAACATACATTATCATTAATCATCTTAAATATAAATGGATTAAATGTTCTAACAGAAAGACACAGACTGGCTGAATGCTCACACTCACACAAAAAAACTTTATATGCTGTCTACAAGAGACCCACTTCAGACATAGGGACACATATAGATGGAAAGTAAGCGTACAGAAAAAGATCCTTTCATGCAAATGAAAATCAAAAGAAAGCTGGAGTAGCAATTTGCGTGATAAAATAGACTTAAAAATGAAGACTATGACAAGAGACAAGGAAGGACACTATATAATGATCAAGGTACCACTCTAAGAAAAAATAGAACAAATTTAAATATTTATGCACCCACAATAGAAGTATATCAATATGTAAGGCAAATACTAACAGACAAAAGAGAGGAAATCTACAGTAACAAAATAATAGTGGAGGACATAAACACTCCACTTATACCAATGGATAGATTAGACAGAAAATTAAGGAACCACAAGTGTTAAATGACATATTAGAACAGGTAGACTTAACTGATATTTATAGGACATTCTATGCAAAAACATCAAAATAAACTTTCTTCTCAACTTTGCAAGAAATATTCTCCAGGATAAATCACATCTTAGGACACAAATCCAGCCTTCATAAATTTAATAAAATTAAAATCATATTAAACATAGTCTCTGACCACAACACTGTAAAATTAGAAATTACAAGAAAAAAAAAAGTGTAAGAAAAATACAGACATATAGAGGCCAAACAGTATGACACTAAATAACCAAAAGTCACTGAAGAAACCAAAGAAGAAATCAAAAAATACCTAGAAACAAAAGGTCACTTTTGATGATGCAAAATCTATACAATACAGCAAAAGCATTTTTAAGAGGTACATTTATAACAATACAATACTACCTCAAGAAACAAGTAAAATCTCAAACTAACTTAACACCTATAGCAACCTAGACAATGAAGAATCAAAAAAAAAAAAAAAGCAGCAGAAATAAAAAAGACCAGAGCAGAAATAAATGAAACAGAAATAAAACAATAATAAAAGATCAGTGAAACTAAAAGTAGTTTTTTGAGGAGATAAACAAAATTGATAAATCTTTAGACTCATTAAGAAAAGGAAAAGAGAGGAGACATGAATTGATAAAATTAGAAATGAAAAAGAAGTTACAACAGACACCACAGAAATACAAAGGATCATAAGAGACTACTACAAGCAACTATATGTCAATAAAACAGACAACCTGGAAGAAATGGACAAATTCTTAGAAAACTACAACCTTCCAAGACCAAACCAGGAAGAAATAAAAATTATGAACAGACCAACCATAAGCACTGAAATTGAAACTGTGATTAAAATCTTCCACCAACACAAGTTCATGACCAGATGGCATCACTGGTGAATTTTATCAAATATTCAAAGTGTCAACATCTACTCTTCTCAAACTCTTCCAAAAAACTGCAGGAAATGGAACACTCCGAAATTCATTCCATGAAGCCACCATCACCCTGATGCCAAAACCTGACACACATCACAAAAAAGATTACAGGACAGTATCACTGATGAACATAGATGCAAAAACCCTCAACAAAATACTAGCAAAACCGAATCCAACAACACATTAAAAGGACCATACACCCTGATTAAGTGGAGTGTATCCCAGGGATGCAAGGATTCTTCAATATATGCAAATCAATCAATGTGATACACTATATTAACAAATTAAAGAAAAACCATATGATCATCTCAACAGATGCAGAAAAAACTTCTGACAAAATTCAACGCCTATTTATGATTAAAAAAAAAAAAAAATCCCAGAAAGTGGGCATAGAGGGACCTGACCTCAACACAATAAAAGTCATATATAACAAACTCACAGCAAACATCATCAATGGTGAAAAACTGAAAGCATTCCCTCTAAGATCAGAACAGGACAATGGTGCCCACTCTCACCACTATTATTCAATGTAGTTTTGGAAGTCCTAACCACAACAATCACTCCAGAGAAGAAAAAGAAATAAAAGGAATCTAGAAAGGGAAAGAAGTAGAAAAACTCTGTTTGCAGATGACATGATTCTCTGCAAACAAAATCCTAAAGATCCCATCAGAAAACTACTAGAGCTAATCAATCAATTTAGCAAAGCTGAAGGATACAAAATTAATACATATAAATACCTTGAATTCCTGTACACTAACAATGAATGTTTAGAAAGAGAAATTAAGGAAATAATCCCATTTACCACTGCAACAACAACAAAAATACCTAAAAATTAACCTTCCTAAGGAAACAAAAGACCTGTAAGCAGAAAAATTAAGATACTGATGAAGGAAATCAAAGATGATACAAACAGATGGAGAGATATACCATGTTCTTGGATTGGAAGAATCAAATGGTGAAAATGACTATAGTACCCTAAGCAATTTACAGATTCAATGCAATTTCTATCAAACTACCAATAGCATTTTTCACGGAATTAGAACAAAAAATTTTATAATTTGTATGGAAACACAAGAGACCCAAAATAGCCAAAGCAATCCTGAGGAAAAAAAAAAAAATGAAACTGGAGCAATCAACTTTCCTGACTTCAGACTATATGACAGAGCCATAGGCATCAAAACAGTATGGTACTGACACAAACAGAAATATAGATTAATGGAACACGATGGAAAGCCCAGAAATAAACTGATACACACAGATCACCTAATCTATGACAAAGGAGGCAAGAATATAAAATGGAGAAAAGACAGTCTCTTCAACAAGTGGTGCTGGGAAAACTCAACAGCTACATGTAAAAGAATGGAATTAGAACACTCCCTAACAGCATACACAAAAATGAACTCAAAAGGGATTAAAGACCTAAATGTAATGCCAGACACTATAAAACTCTTAGAGGAAAACATAGGCAAAGACTCTCTGACATAAATCGTAGCAAGATCTTTTTTGACCCACCTCCTAGAGTAATGAACATAAAAACAAAAATAAATAAATGGGACCTAATTAAACTTAAAAGCTTTTGTACAGCAAAGGAAACCACAAAGAAGAATGAAAAGGCAATCCTCAAAATGAGAGAAAATATCTGCAAATGAAGCAACTGACAAAGGATGAACCTCCAAAATATACAAACAGGTCATGCAGCTCAATATCAAAAAAAAGAAACAGCCCAATCAAAAAAATGGGCCCAAGACCTATATAGACACTTCTCCAGATAAGACATATGGATGGCCAACAAATACATGAAAAAATGCTCAACATCACTAACTATCAGAGAAAAACAAATCAAAACCACAATGAATTATCTCATGGTGGTCTGAATGACCATCATCAAACAATAAAAATTGGAGAGGGTGTAGAGAAAAGAGAACCCTCTTATGCTGCTGATGGGAATGTAAACTGATACAGCCACTATGGAGAACATTACGCAGAACACTACGGAGAATAGTATGGATAGAACTACCATATGATCCAGTAATCCCACTACTGGGCATATACCGAAGAAAATCATAATTCAAAAGATATATGCATCCCATGTTCACTGCAGCACTATTTACAATAGTCAGGACTTGGAAGCAATTTGAATGTCCATCAACAGAGGAATGGGATAAAAAATGTGTGGTACATATATACAATGGAATATTATTCAGCCATAAAAAGGAATGAAACTGTATCATCTGTAGAGATGTGGATAGACCTAGACACTGACATACAAAGTGAACTGAAGCAAGTCAGAAAAAGAAAAATATCATAGATTAATGCATGATGTATATAGAAAGATGGTATAGATTATCTTATTTGCAACGGTGAACTAGGGACACAGACAGAGAACAAACATACAAATGCCAAGGGCAAACTAGGATGGGGAGGGCACAAGTCAGGTGAATTGGAAGACTGGGATTGACATATATACAGTACACTGCATAAAAGAGAGAGCTAACAAGAACCTACTGTATGACACAGGGAACTCTACTTGATGCTCTATAGTGATCTAAATGGGAAGGAAATCCAAAAAAGAAGGGATATATGTATATATATGGCTGATTTACTTTGCTGTATAGCAGAAACTAACAGAGCAGTGTAAAGCAAATATACTTAAATTTTAAAAATTAAAAAATTATTTGAGACAAAAGTGAAAACACAACATACTAAAACTTATGGGCTGTAGTGAAAGTAGTTCTAAGGCAAGTTTACAGTAATACACATTGGGGGAAAGAAACAACTGAAATAATAAACCTAACTGTACACCTCAAGGAACTAAAAATCAGAAACTCAGAACAAACTTAGCAGAAAGAAGCAAACAATATAAATTAGAGCAAAAAATGAATAGAGAAAAACAATAGGAAAATTTAACAAAATTAAAAATTGGTTCTTTGAATCCAAAATAAAATTGATAAACCTTCAGCTAAACTAGCCAAGAAAAAGAGATTCCAAATAAACAAAACCAGAAATGAAGAGACATTATCACTGATATTACAAAAATACGAAAGAGCATAATAGTTATACACCAACCATTCCAACTGTACAACCTAGAAAAATGGATAAACGCCTAGAAACATTAAATCTACCAAGACTGATCAGGAAGAAACAAAAAACAGAGCATAGTGACTATAGATAATAATACTGTATTTTATAATATTAACCTAAACAACAAGGGTCTGAACTGTGAGGGTACACTTATACAATCTGTGGTTGGTTGAATCCACAGATGTCAAACCATGGATATGGAGGAACTGCCTATACAGAAACCCTACTGTATGTTACTTGCAGATTTTGAACTGTGAAGATGGTTGGTTCCTCCAACTCCTACATTGTTCAAGGGTCAAGTGTATATTTGAAAGTTGCTAAGAGAGTAAATTTGAAAGTGTTTATCACAAGAAAAAAACACTATGTGAGGTGACGGATGTTAACTAATTGTGCTAATCATTTCACTATATATATATATCAAATAATTGTTTTATATCTTAAATTAACACTGTTATATGCCAATTATATCTCAATAAATCTGAAGAAGAAAATATTGAAAACAAGAACTCAGACAAGTATAATACAGGTACATGCTTGTCTATAATAGCACGATTGACAATAGTCAACAGGTAGAAATGGCCCAAAGGTCCTCAACAAATGAATGGATTAAAAGTGTGGTATATGCATGCATATACAAAGAAATAATATCCAGCCATTAAAGGGATGAAATACTGAACATTCTACAACATAGATGAATATCTGAACTATTATGCTAAGTGAAAGAAGCCAGACCTAGAAGGTCACATATTGTATGATCCTGTTCATATGAAATATCTAGAACAGATAAATCAAGAGACAGGATGCAGACTGATGGGGACTGGGGGTGGTAGGAATGGGGAAAACTACTTAGCAGTAAGGAGTTTTACTTTGGAGCAATGGAAATGCTTCAGAGTTAAAGGTGATGGCTGTACTACATTGTAAACATATTAAATGTCACTGAATTATTGAATTTAAAATGGTTATTTTCATA
Organism: Nanger dama; assembly: GCA_917880005.1. Lineage (NCBI taxonomy): Eukaryota > Metazoa > Chordata > Mammalia > Artiodactyla > Bovidae > Nanger > Nanger dama. The sequence continues at coordinate 692,836 of CAKJTW010000056.1, forward strand.
TTATACAAATTTCATTTAGTAACTTTTTAAAAGTAATTGAATATGGAATTATATCAAGGGCATTTAATCAGAAGTAACAAATGAAAAGCTGGACACACATTTCTGAATAGTATATCAAATAAAATAATAATCACAATTAAATGGTTTTCCCAGTCTTACATGAAATTAGTTAGCATTCCTAGTTTTGTTATCAAAACCAGTAAATACATTTATCTGTGGATCCTGGCAGTCCCTAGAACTTAGAACTGATTACTTTTTAAAAATACACAGTCATCTAGCATCTAGATCTTCATTTCTACATACCATTTTCCAATAAAAGGCACAAGATTCCTGGTAGAAATGGATGATTTCAACACCAGGTCAGGGAAAATATAAGATGAATTTGGACACTGCGTGGTGTCAGAAAGTAAGGAAGCAATGAAAAAGGATGGAGGTTGGTCCAAAGGACAAACAAGAGCCAATCTAAAGGAGCTTCTAGTGGCCCAGAGCTAGGACAACTAGAGTAACAAAATAAAAGTTTATATTATTAAATTATAATCCATAGAATATATTTTATTAACATCTGTGAGTTCACCCTCATATAAATAAGTGAATAACTAAATGAGGGAGAAGGAACAGCTCTACTTTACAAAAGGTGTCCCATTAATAAGTGTAAAATGAGGAAACAAAAAAAATAATTTATTTATTAGCTGAACATCACAGTAATAACTGTTGTAGGTACACTAACAGTAGCTGGTCAAAGTTTAAGGAGAAACATGGTATTTGCATATTCTCAAAGAATCTACCTCAAGGTATTTTTTAATTACAAAGGAGAAAATACTATTTCTCACTAGAGAAACCCAGTAGACATCACCTTAATCATGCAACGGAGGTTAACATCACCAGTAATAAGACATATAATACCACGTATCCTCTGATATTCTCATTGTTCAGTCGCCCAGTCATGTCTGACTCGTCACAAACCCCATGGACTGTAACACGCCAGGCTTCCCTGTCCTTCACCATCTCCCAGAGCTTGCTCAAACTCACATCCACTGAGTCAGTGATACAATCCCATTATCTTGTCTTGTCATCCCCTTCTCCTCCCACCTTTAATTTTTCCCAGCATCAGGGTCTTTTCTTATCAGTAGGCTCTTCGCATCAGGTGGCTAAAGTACTGGAGATTTGGCTTCAGCATCAGTTCTTCTAATGAATATTGAGGGTTGATTTCCTTTAGGATTGACTGGTTTGATCTCCTTTCAGTCCAAGGGATCCTCAAAAGTCTTCTCAAACACCTCAGTTCAAAAGCATCAATTCTTCGGCCCTCAGTCTTCTTTATGGTTCAACTCTCACACGCACACATGACTACTGGAAAAACCATAGCTTTGACTAGACAGACATCTGTCAGCAAAGTAATGTCTAGGCTTTTTAATATGCTGTCTAAGCAATTTGGCATGGCTTTTCTTCCAAAGGATCAAGCGTTTTTAATTTCATGGCTGCAGTCACCACCCACAGTGATTTGAGAACCCAAGAAAATAGGGTATGTCATTTTTGTTTCCACTGTTTCTCCATCTGTTTGTCATGAAGTGATGGGACTGGATGCCATGATCTTCGTTTTTTGAATGTTGAGCTTTAAGCCAGCTTTTTCACTCTCCTCTTTCACCCTCATCAAGAGGCAGATGCACACCTTTCCCAATTAGGAACGATTCTAATGATTTCCTTTAGGATTGACTGGTTTGATCTCCTTTCAGTCCAAGGGATTCTCAAAAGTCTTCTCAAACACCACGGTTCAAAAGCATCAATTCTTCGGCCCTCAGTCTTCTTTATGGTTGTTCCATGTCCACTTATAACTGTTGCTTCTTGACCTACATATAGGTTTCTCAGGAGGCAGGTCAGGTGGTCAGGTATTCCTATCTCTTTAAGAATTTTCCATAGTTTGTTATGATCCACACAGTCAAAGGCTTTAATGTAGTCAATGAAGCAGAAATAGATGTTTTTCTGGAACTCTCTTGCTTTTTCTATGATCCAACGGATGTTGGCAATTTGATCTGTGGTTCCTTTGCCTTTTCTAAATCCAGCTTGAACATCTGGGAGTTCTCAGTTCATGTACTGTTGAAGCCTAGCTTGGGGAATTTTGAGCATTACTTTGCTAGCATGTGAATGAATGCAATTGTGGGGTAGTTTGAACATTCTTTGGCATTGCCCTTTTTTGGGACTGGAATGAAAACTGACCTGATATAATGCAGTGAAAAAGACATAGCATAATGTTTTACTGCTTAAGACACTGCAATATGGCTTCTACCACCATATCACCATGAATACTAAATGAGCTACTAATTGCTAAATTCAGTAACATTTTGCATATTCATCTTACATACCCTGTCATATAATACTATTGACCATTCCCTCCTTTCTGGTCTGGTTTTTTTTTTTTTTTTTTAAGATTTTCTTTCATGTGGACCATTTTTAAAGTCTTTATTGAATTTGTTACAATATTGCTTCTGTTGATTGTGTTCTGGTTTTTTGGCTGCAAGGCATGTGGTTTCTTAGCTCCCCAACCAGGGTTCCAACATACAACCCTCTGCAGTGGAAGGCAAATTCTTTACCACCAGACTGCCAGGGAAGACCCCCTCCTTTCTATTGATAAAACCCTCTCACTTCTTGGCTTCTAGCATACCAATCTATCCCTATTCCTTTAAAGTCTCTGGCCACTGCATATTCTCCTTGTTGGACTATTCTTTTATTTAAATTTTGGCAGTCTCATGAGTGTCTTCCTTAGCCCTTTATTTTTTCTCCTTCTACATAGTCTTCAGAAGTTATCCATGGCCACTATAAAAAAAAATTACCTCCATGATGATTCTCAAACTTTACTGCAAGTCTAAATCTCTTTCTAGAGTATCTACCCCATATATACAACTGGTTGTTAGACATTTTCATCATGAGGTCTCCTAGATAGCTTCAACTCCACATACCCCAAGCTGAAATCACCATTTTCTCCAACTTCTCAAATTTGCTCCTCCACATCTTAGTTAATAGCATCACTATCCATATCACTGCCTAAGCCAGATACCCAGGAAGTATATTCTATTTTTTTCTTTACTCTCTGTATTGAATCACACAGTAACTCCTGCCCATTTTACCTCCTAAATAACTCTATAAACACTGTCATAATCTCCCTTGAGATTCTCATCCCTTCTCTCCAATATTACCATTAAATTTTCTGAAGTTCCATCAAGTCAATTGTCTCCCTACCTTCAATCTTGTCCATTTTCAATCCATACTTCAAACTACAGCTTTTACAAAGAAGGCATGTTGTTTAATATCTTTTGCCCTGAAATACCCTCTTCTCTTTCATCAACCAGACCAGTATCTACCTACACAGCCTTCAATACTCATTCATAATTCTTTATTTACAAAGTTTTCCCTGACTTCTCTAGACTGAGAATGGTTCCTATCAAAAACCCTACACACACCTCTACTAAAGCACTTAACATGCTTTATTTTGAACAGCTAGTTACCTGTTTTCTCCTCTAAATTGTAATTTCCTGGAGGGCAAAGGCTATGCCTTGTTTATAGTTGTAGCTCCAGTACCTAGTACAATGTCTGACAAATGGCAGGTAACCAATAAAATGCTTGTTAAGACTGGCTGAAGATGGTATAATGTTCTTTTTGTAAATGTAAAGCTGTAAGAGGCAGTAGTAAACTCTAGAAACATTAGTATGATTTTGCTACTTTTGTATGTATGATAATATTCTAAGCTAGTAATACTAATAAATAAGAAATCATTTAAAAGATTGTTTTACAGTAGGCTTATTTAAATGCTATTCATTAAAGCAATAGATTATAGTTACACAAAAGGTCCTAAATAAGAAGTAAAATTTATCAGTTTGAGTTGTGGAAAATAGAGCTAGCAAGATGAAGGGGAAAGAGATGAGTGAAAGGACTTGGGTTGTAGTGTTACTAATTAGCTAGACTTTAAGCAGCATTCAAAACAGAAACAATGATAGTAGCCTAACCACACGAGCTGTATAGGCAGTCCTCCCAAAACCCATTACCAAAACTCATGTTTTATTACAGAACCATAAGTCAAAATTGCAACAGCAAAATTTAAAGCACTTTTCAAATCACAAACTGCTTTCATATCTATCAATTCACTTGATTCTCCCCAGAATAGTGGGGGATAGGTAAGTTTTATTCAAATGTCCATCATATAGACTAAAAACATTGAGACTAAGGTAAAGTAGCTAAGACAAAGTAATACTCTCATGCTTCAAAATATTTCATAATCCTTCAAAACCTTTCAAAATTGTTTCATGACATTAGACTGCTTGGTGACAAATCCTGCAACTCTTCCTCATGATAGGCAGTGCAGGCCCTTATCACTTCTCTTCTATATTACTTCAATATCCTCCTAACTGATGTCCCTATCTCCAATCCCTGTCTATTTCCAATCTGTCCTTCAAACTACAAGCAGAATCATATTCCTAAAACAAATTTGATAATATCATCCCTATTTCAAATTATTTTCTAGGCCAGCCATGTCCAGCAGAACTTTCTGTGATTATGAAGATGTTCTGTATCTATGTGGTCAAATAGCCACCCGGACACATGTGGCCACTCAACACTTAAGATATGTCTTAAGTGACTAAGCTACTAAGTTTTTATTTAATTTTAATTGAAATTTAAATAGTCACATGTGGCTAATGTCTACTGTATTGAAAGTACAGCTCTAAGCAATTAGGAATCCTTTTTTTTTTTTTTCCTGATCCTGGTGAAGACCGATGAATAAATAAATAGGTTATACCAAAGTATTAGAGAATAGCTGCCTTTTTCATTTTTCTTCTTTAATTTTCTATGTTTTTCTAATCTTTCAGTAGCTGGTATGTACTATTCTGGTAATTTTTTTTTGTAAATACAAGAACTTTATTTTGAAAAAGAAGCATAAGTATAGATCTTTATTGAAGTAAAGTGAAATGAAGTTGCTCAGTTGTGTCCAACTCTTTGCGACCCCATGGACTGTAACCTACCACGCTCCTCTGTCCACGGTATTTTCTAGGCAAGAGTACTCTAAGGTCAGACCCTCGGAGCCATGATGGGCCGCCCCTTCTCTCCCCTGCCAGCAGGGGAAGTTTCTACGGAAGGAGCCTCCCAGATCCCGGAGACCAGTGACAGCACACTTCGCCAGCTAAAGCCGCCCCACCCCAGCCATGTAGAAGGACCTATCAGCCAGCGACGCCTCGGCCTGGTGACCTATCCGACCTATCCTGACCATCCCATGCAACAAACGTATAAAAACCACCCCCAACACGGTCCGGGCGCAGACTTCCTTGACCTTCCTCGTTCAGGTCCAGGAACCCTGCCCGGGTGCGCTTTGCCATTAAAAAGCCTGTTAGACCCTCATTCCAGGGTCCTGGTCATCTTTACCTAACATTTGGCGCCCAACGTGGGGCTCGAGGCGAGGGCCCATCCGGCAACAAGCAGGATTTGCGGCCCCCCTCAGGTCCGGCCTGCGCCTGACCAGGTCACCCCACCACCCCGCCCGGGACCACCTGACCATCTGGCAGGATACAGGGTAAGTTCCACCGGTTGGGCTCTGGGGGTGTTGCTCCCATGGCGATTATTCCTAGGGTGTCTCAGTCCTCTTAAATTGCAGCCGCATTCGGACCCCTCCTCCACAGGCCAGACCGGCTGTTCCTCGGCACCAGCCAACTCGGAGACGTCTGCCTTGGCTGAGTGGCCCTCTCCTCACCTCACTGGCTGACGGCCCGTTCAGGGGACGCCTGACCGGACCACTCCCAGCCCCACTTTCCGATAGGTCCAGGATCTTTCTTATTTGCCATGGGGGCGGCTGACTCCAAGGCCAACCGGCCCTGGTCTACACCACTAGAATGTTTACTTGCCAACCTCAGAACTCTACATATCTCCAGAAAAATTTGTTCCAAACGCTTAATCTTCCTTTGTTCTGAGGCATGGCCCCAATATTCTTTAGATAACAGCTCACAATGGCCGCCAACCAGAACTTTAGATTTTAACATCCTCCGTGACTTAGATACTGACAGAAGATGGGAAAATGGTCTGAGGTACCTTATGTACAGGCTTTCTGGCTGTTGCGCTCCCGTCCCACCTTATATACCCACTGTTCCCCTTTTGAAATTCTTCTATCGCCCTTGGCAACTTCTCCCATGTCTTCCCCTCCTCCACCACCCTCACAGCCCAGCCCTCCTGTGACAAAGCTGCCTCTATATCCACAACTCCCCTCGTGCCCAGCTTCACTGACCTCCCCCACACCAACCCTCCCTCTATCACCCTTGCCAACATCTCCCATGTCTTCCCCTCCCCAACCGTCCTCACAGCCCAGCCCTCCTGTGACTATGCTTCTCGCTGCTCCCTTGGCTCCACCTCAATATCCACCCCTTCCTCCACGCCCACCCCTTTCTGGCTCACCAGTCAGCTTACACACAAGGTCGCAGACCACTCCCAGTCTGCCGCCAGCTCCCCTGGTTCCTCTCCGCCAGGTGGCCAGCCTGGAGGGTCTCACCCATGTCCACGTACCCTTTTCACTCCAAGACCTTGCCCATATCGAACAGTGGCTGGGCTCCTACTCGGCCAACCCTTCCAACTACATCAAAAACTTTACCCAGCTGTCTCGGTCTTACGCCCTCACCTGGCAGGATGTATTTGTCATCCTGGGGTCCACTACTACCCCAGAGAAAAGAAAGGCCATTTGGGCCGCAGCAAGAGTGGTAGCAGACCGGAGACATCTAGCCAACCCAGCAGACCCAGCCCAGCCTCTCGGAGCAGCTGCTATTCCAGACATAGACCCAGACTGAGACTGTCAGGAGGGACAGAGAGGCGGAGTCAACATTCGATACATGGAAAAATGCCTACTGGAGGAAATAGAGACCACCTCCCTCAAGGTGGTAAACCTACTTAAGCTAGATGAGATAACCCAGGGCCCCGATGAAAACCCAGCAGCCTTTCTTAACAGGCTGACAGAGGCTCTCACCACCTATACCCAGACTGCCTCAGATTCTCCAGCGGGGGTCACCACCCTAGCCAACCGTTTTATATCCCAATCAGCTTCAGACATCAGGAAAAAAACAAAACAAAACAAAACTCTCCAAGGCTGAGGATGGGCCTCAGACCCCACTCTGAGACCTGGTAAAAATGGCCTTTAAGGTTTATAATGCCCAAAAGAAGCCACCAAAGCCAGCCACAAGGCAAGGCTTAAACAAAAAGCCAAACTCCAGGGTGACCTCCTTGAAAAACACACCCAGGCACTGGTAGCAGCCCTGTGGCTGGCCACGGGACAAAGGTGGGTCCCTAGAAGCCACCACCGGGAGCCTGCTTCAAATGCGGTCATGAGGGCCACTGGGCCTGCCAATGCCCAAACCCCCGGCTCCCGACAAAGCCGTGCCCTTGTTGCAAACAACCAGGACACTGGGCAAATGATTGTCCCCAGGCAACTCAGACCCCGACCTTACCAGGCCGAGGTCTGGGCTCCCCAAAGGACATTTCCTCCCCGCACTACGCCTTGGAACATTTCTCCTTTGATGAAGATTGACAGCACCCAGACTCGGGGACCCCCATAACCCAAGCCGAGCCCAGGATAACGCTTCAAGTGGCAGGTAAGTCTATCAATTTCTTGATAGATACAGGGGCTACTTACTCGGTTCTTCCCTCCTTCGGGGGCACCTTACACCCTTCCCAGGTCTCGGTGGTGGGTATAGATGGCACATCTTCACAATCCTTACAGACTGGGCCACAGCCCTGTCAGCTTGACCACTTCCTGTTCACACGCTCTTTTTCATAACCCTTCATGCCCCACTCCCCTGCTGGGGTGGGGCATTTTAGCTAAGCTTAGGGGCACCGTTCACCTACTTCTCTCATTTTCCCAATCTCTCACCTTGCCCCTACTCTTCCTTTGCTCCCCTGAGGCTCCAATTGTCAACCCTACCATCTAGGACACTGAAATCCCGCTGGTAGCAACCCATCACACCCTCATCCTGATTAAACTACATGATCCTTCCCACTTCCCAAGCTGCCCTCAATTCCCCATCTCTCAGACTCACCTACACGGTCTTCAACCAATCATAGACCGTCTCTTAGGCCAGGGCCTCCTAGTCCCCACGGCCTCGCCCTGCAATAGCCCCATTCTCCCAGTACGGAAAGCTTCTGGCAGCTACCGACTGGTCCAGGACCTTCAACTGATAAACGAGACTGTAATCCCTGCCCATGCGATTGTCCCCAATCTTTATACCTTGCTTTCTGACATCCCTAGCAGTAAGACTCACTTTACTGTCATAGACCTCAAAGATGCCTTTTTCACTATTCCCTTACACTGGGACAGCCAATTCCTCTTTGCTTTTACATGGACCACCCCAGAAACCTGACAGTCCTCCCAGCTAACATGGACAGTCCTCCCCCAAGGGTTTCGAGACAGCCCCCATTTTTTTTTTTTTTTCGCCAGGCTCTGGCCTGGGATCTGGCTACATGCCCTTTGGCCCCTAGTGTCTTCTTACAGTATGTGGATGGCCTTCTGCTCTGCAGCCCCTCACAAGCTCTCTCTCAGACACATACTACTATTCTTCTTAACTTCCTTAGCTCTAAAGGATACCAAGCATCTCAACAAAAGGCCCAACTCACCCAGACCTCTGTGACTTACCTAGGTCTAAAGATTACCCCGACAACCAAGGCTCTAACTACTGACAGACTCAGGCTTCTCCGAGACCTCTGGCCCCCTTCCACTGGAGAACAAATCTTGTCCTTTTGGGGTTAACAGGATTCTTCCGGCACTGGGCCCCCAACTATGTTTCACTGGCTAAACCCCTCTACACAGCTGCAAAAGACACCCCTACTGGACCGCTCCCTTCAGAAACAGAGGTCCAAAAGGCTTTCTACAACCTCCACTCAGCTTTGCTGTCCTCTTAGCCGCTCTTCCTGCCCAATCCCAACCTCCTCTATCACCTGTACACTGATGAAAAACAGGGCATAGCCTTTCGAGCCCTCGTACAGCCTGTGGGCCCTGAAATGTTGCCAGTAGCATTTATCTCCAAACAGTTAGACCCCACCGCCCGGGATGGTTCCCCTGCCTACGTGCCCTGGCAGCAGCAGCTTCTCTATAGGCAGATGCAAAAAAGCTAATTCTAGATCAACCCCTAACTATATTCTCACCACACCGCCTGGCTGACCTCCTGGCTTCCAAATTCCTGTCAGACCTTAGCGACTCTCAGCTCCAGAAATTCACCATTACTAAGACACCCCTGCCTCCCACCAGTGAGTGACACGCCCTGTCCAATGCTTGTCTGGCCTCATCCGCTGTGGCTGTTGACAATCACAACTTTGGCTATACTCTTTGCCACTGGACTGGCTGTCACGGCCCCCCCAGGACTGGCCGCCCACACTCCGACTTTCACTGGCCCTTACTTACCTTATCATCTGTTCACTACTCCTGGGGTGCTATTCCTTTGGAATGGCCTGACCTGGCCATATGTCTCTAGCCTGCCTTGAGGACTTTATCTTGACCCTACTACAAGACCTCTGGCTGGCTACCCCGATTATTGACTGTGACTCTTTCATCCAGGCAATTTCTGATCTGCACTTACAGGAGACCTTCCTCCTTTTCACAAAAGCTCAAATTGATTTTTTCTCTTTTATCACTCTCCTCCTAATATCATAGCTAAACATGCTCTTGTCACTATTCCTCCTGGCCGTGATAACACGGGTGGGACAACCTATGGCCTGCCCCTGGGGCTACACCAAACAAGACCACAAAAAACTGGGTTCACAGCCTACACTTATGTCCACCGAGACTGTTATGTCACACCTGCCCAGCCATGCTCCCATGGGGGTAAATGGTATTGGACAGCCAAGAGCCTTGGGACTGCCAAATCAAACTCAGCCTCTAACTGCTATAAAGCTAGAGACAAAGACCTGTTTCACCATACAAACCCACTATGAAATGACAGATGGAAAGGGGGCCCAAGATCAGAGACAAAAACAAATCTAACATAAGCTCCAACAGGACTTAATAAAGTTGGCAACTGAAGCCTCTAATCCACACCATGAGCCCAGTAAACTCCTACCCTGAGTTGTACATACAGCAAGGTGAAAAATGCAGAGTCAACTCAACATTTCATCAGTATTAACTTTTATTGATATCAGATTCCTTCCTGCAAAAGTCTTATTTTTTGTACATTATCTTCTGGCCCAGAAGCCTGTTGATATTTTATGACCCCTTTTTGATAAAGGTTGGTCAGCCAGAACAATAATTTTCCCTTAAAGTGTTTCTTCTTAAATTCCTAGCCTGTGTCACCCTTAAAGTACAGAGTTAAATTTTTATGGAGCAAAGATTCAGTGGGTTACAGCAAAGAAAGAACTTATTAACTCAAAGTCTAATGTTGCTAATGCTTGTTTTTTCTACATCCTGACTATATGCACTCCCAGGAACACAACTGATAAGGGATGTGAGAACTTGGCAGCAAACATTGGCTCAACAATGTTGCAAGAGACTGGATAAACCTGCCGAGTAAGCTAGAATGCTAACAGAAGATTTGAAACACTCTTTTCATGCCCAGGAGATTTATCAACTAGAGCCCTAAGTTAACTCTTTCCAGAGAAAGGTGGTCAGGAACTGCCCCCTGTTAATGTCAGAAGAGTTGGTAAAAGGCATAAAATAGTAAGACAGACAGACTCTGGTTTGGGGGTAGATGCTCAAGCAGGTCCAGGGGGTCCATTGTGTCCTGAGGCCTTGCTTATCAGGACTCTTCCTGCATGACCTTGTCATGGGTGATATCTCCCATTCTGTCCCGGCATCTCCCTCTTTTAGAGCGGCCACAGCAGAATAGCTAAGAATAGTAGACAGAATGTTTTTTCCTAAAATAAAGTTAGAGAACGTATGGTAAAAATCACTTGCTACTCCTGCGGCAGCAAAATCTAATCTGGAGTGTTCCATGGGCTCTATCTTCCCTTGAGATCCCGACTGTTCCTCACCCAACTGATGCCCAAAAATAGAGGCCCAAAATCTCACTCAAAATGCCACTGAAGTAACCTGGCCAATTGGGCCTTTGACCACTGAGGTACTGTACCTCCCAGCCACTGTACCTCCCAGCCAACGCCTCTTGTGTCCTGGCCAACGACACCTCATTAACCACAGTGGCCTGTGATGGCTTGAGAAGAGACACCCCCTATCCCCAAACCCTCCGGTATGCGGAAAGCCCAGGATATTCTTTCTCTGCAATCAAACCACCTTATTACAATGCTTCCCACCCAACTGGACTCAGCCTTACATCCCAATCTTTCTTACTCCCCACCTGACCATTCTGACACCCCAGGCAATGGAGGACCAAACCCAGTCAACTCGCCGCTGGAGGGCACTAGCTGCAGCTCCCCTGCTCCTTGGGGGAAGTTTATTCACGGCCTTAGGACTGGGGGCTGGAGGATTGGGATCAGCCATGTACTTTTACTACAAGCTGTCCACAGACCTCAGTCGAGACCTAGACAAGACAGCAGACTCCCTAATGGGAGTACAGACCCAGATAACTGCTCTGGCAGCAGTGGCTCTCCAAAATCAAAGGGCCCTAGACCTGCTAATGGCTGAAAAAGGGGGAACCTGTCAGTTCCTAAGGGATAGTCCAAAATAAGGTCCGTGAGCTGAGGGAAAGCATCAGACTTAGGCAGGCCGAGTCAGGTGGTTTTAATTTCTCAGGATGGTGGAAGCCATCTTGGGCAAAATGGTTTCTCCCACTTCTCAGACCCCTGGCAGCCTTGTTCCTCATCCTGTCGATAAGACCTTGTGTTTTTCAGATCATCCTCCGGAGAGTCAGGGAGCTGACCCAGATGGCTACTGGACAGATGCTGATGATGGCCGCATACTCCAAGCTCCCCGTCCAGAGACCCTGAGGCCCCCTAAAGGTCACCGGGATCCGGCCACGACCCTCAGCCCCAACGACGCCCCAGTTCAGCAGGAAGTAGCCAGAAACAATAACGGCACCTCTTATCCTATCAAAAGGGTCAGAATGTAAGGTCGGATCCCAGGGTCCATGATGGGCTGCCCCTTCTCTCCCTCACCGGCGGGGAAGTTCCTAAGGAAGGAGCCTCCCAGTTCCCGGGGACCAGTGACAGCACACTTTGCCAGCTAAAGCCGCCCCACCCCAGCCATGTAGAAGGACCTATCAGCCTGCAACACCTCGGCCTGGTGACCTATCCAACCTATCCTGACCATCCCACACAACGAACGTATAAAAACCACCCCAACACGGTCTGGGCACGGACTTCCTCGACCTGCCTTGTTCGGGTCCAGGAACCCCACCCAGGAGTGCTTCGCCATTAAAAAGCCTGTTAGACACTCTTTTCGGGGTCCTGGTAGTCTTTACATAACAAGTACTAGAGTGGGTTGCCGTTTCCTTCTCCAGAGGACATTCCCAGCCCAGGGATTGAACCTGAGTCTCCCACATTGTAGGTAGACACTTTACCATCTGAGCTACCAGGGAAGTTACAGATCTTTATTAGGCAGCATCAAATATGTAGAATACCTGTTACACAAATTGAAGAAACTGCTGAAATGAAGAGGAAATACTGGGAAACAATATTCAATAAACCCCTAATTGCCTAGTAAAGTGATAACCAAAACTGGCTAAATCTAAAAGCTACAGAATATTTCTAGGAAAGCTTCTTAAACTTGTTAAAGACTGTTTTACATGTTAAAAATTAATCATTAAGTCATATGCAATAATGCTAAAATAAAATGCATTACTAGTAGACAAAACAGAGTTCATATGAAGATATTAATACAACCTATCAAAAAGATCAGAGCACCAACTGAAAATTTTAAATATGAAAATTTTGTCATTATAAAAACAAGTTTACTAAATGCCAAACTAGAATAACAAGTGAAAGTTCCTTTTTACTGTCCTTTGGCCTCCCAATCCATCTCCTCTCCAGAAGTATGTTTGCAGTATAGTATTCCAGCTTTTTATGTATTTACATACACACATGCTATCATGGACTGAACTGTGTCTCCTCCAAATTCCTGTTCAAGTTCTAACTCCCAGTATCTCAAATGTGACTGTATATGGAGATAGGACCTTTAAAGAGGTTAATTAAGATTAAACAGGGTCATTAGGGTGGACCCTAATATATGACTGGTATACTTATGAGAAGAGATTAAGACACAGACATGCACAGAGAAAAGACCTTGTGAGGAAATAGAAGGCAGCCATGTAACAAGCCAAGGAGAAACATCTCAGAAGAAATCAACCCCACCAACAACTTATCTCAGATTTCTAGCCTCCAGAACTGTGAGAAAATAAACTTCTATTGTTTAAGCCACCTAGTCTATGGTACTTTTGAGGCAGGAGGCACAAGAATCGCCCTAGGATAAAGCAACTGGAGATTCTTTCCCTGTGGATCAAAACTCCAAGACAATAGCAGGACAATTAAGGGAGAAGGCTGGGCCCTGCTCAGACCATGTATTTCTCATTCTCAAAGTCAGGAGACCTCCCCAACCACACATGCACAGAAAAGTTCCTTGGAGGCCAAAGGGGGAGTTATGTCAAGGGATGTTCCCTACCCATACGCCTTTTCGGTAAAATCCCTCTTGGCTAAGAGATGTGATCCCAACCATACAGGATCCTGAGATATACCACATATGGACTGTGAACCTGGCAAATCAAAATGACTTGCCAAAGGAAACCTGGAAAAAATACCCCATAAAAGTAATTCAAACTGCCATCAGGGCACAACTCAGGGCCTCCCCCTCTAGTCTGCCCATGTGCCTATCCACACAGATTGTACTCTTTTTCCTCTTAGTAAATACTTAACTTGCTTCACTACTTTCCATCTTTGTGGGAATTATTTTCTGCAAAGCTGCAGATTCAGGGCCCTTGTCACTGACCACCAGTCTTGTGGCCAGGATCTGGTGCTTTCACTGCCTTAACCCAGCCCAATCTCTGGCTGGTAACACAGCCCCGCTCCAAGCCATGGCAGGCTGAGGCCACCCGAGATCACTTTGTTACAGCAGCCCTAGCAAACACATATGTACAGACAGCTGTTAAGCCACCACAGCTAAGAATGGCTGAAGAAAGAGTTCACACTTGGCAGATATTTTTATACTTAAAAATATGTATATATTACAATGACAAGTTACTCAAGATCAGTTAAAAATAATTTGATAAGTAAACCAATAGAAGCTTCAACTTCTCTTTTCTAGTATGCTTTTAAAAGCATGATAAGTTAATTTTAAAAGCCTACACTCTTAGGATATAGTTTCTCCACTCTAACATCTCTCACCCCTGGATGTGGTAAAGAAAACTTAGAGAACCAATAAACTAATAAATAGCCTGCAGTTAAAATTGCTACAAGCAGTAAGTAAAATTTTATATATCTTATCCCTCAAAGAACTCCATCTTGTAAGTCATTTTTTAAGCAAAAGATGCCTACTAATAAAGTAACTCAAAAATTTAAAAGCATATATGCTTTGGTTATCAAGCAAACACTAACATTCAGTGAGACTACCGTACCACAGTACCACCTAGTGACAGAAACGCAATGGACAAACTTAATAGGTTGCTCTCAAGTTTAATAATTCCAGAATCTGATTATGATTTTGCTGAAATATACACTTTATGTAGAAATGAGCCTTCTATTCTGATGCATGGTGCTGAAATATACCCTTTACACAGAAATAAGCCTTCTGTTCCAATGTATGGTACTAAAGCAAACATTATTTATTCCATGTTAGACTTTGTTTTGATTTGGTTATAGGCTTTAATCACTCATTTCATTAGTATTCTCTGAGTGCTTGCTACATGTGAGACACCATGCCCTATTCGGGAAGATAAAACAAGGTGATTGGAATGTACTTGTCTTTTAGGTGCATAAAATCTTATCTTCTCCACAAGACACACATAACAACTGTATTAGTAGAAAAAAGTGTTATAGGAATTCAGAGAAGGAAGACATCAATGTCTTACAAGCTTATAAGGAATGGTTCTATTGGCATAAATTGGTCCTTGAGCTAAGATTTGAACAAAAGAAAGAACTTAGAGGGAGGACATTTCAGACACAGGGTATGATATAAATGAAGGAACAAAAGCAAAAAAACAGTACAAGGTTCAAGAAACAGTGAACAATCCAGGGTGGTTGGAGGGGCAGGGTATTTATAGGGAAATAGTTAATATGGCCAGCAAGCTAGCTAGGTGAAAATTCTTTAGGGCTTTGAACAGCAGGCTAAGGTGTAGAGTCCACTGAAGTCCACAAGCAGGGAAGTGAAACTTAACAGAGTCATGTTTCAGAAAGAATAATCCGGATGTTTTTGTGTGGGATGGGATGAAAGGATGAATGCCTAAAGGTAGTGAGAAAAGTCATGCATAAACTTAAATAGACCTAAAACTAGGGCAGAAGTTGAGAGACTGAAAAGGACAGAATAGGCCATTGCTACTACAAGGAAGTATTCACCTACCTCACAGGGCTACTGTGAAGATCAAAGGATATAATAAAATATTTGAAAAGTTTATTTACTCACTAGTGACAAACCTTAAAATGGTGTGGAGAGCAGAAAAGAAGACTTTAGGGAGATTTTAGAAAAAGAAGGAGGAAAAAAATGATTAAAAGACCTAATTTTGGTAAAGACTGAGATTAAAAAAAAAAAAAGACTAAGCACTAAGGAAAATAATGCCTAGAAGTAAAAAGAAACAGGATCTAAAGTTTGTTGTCTCAGCAATATAAAAATTATGTACATGTAAGAACTGGAATTCAAGGGGAAAATGGAAAATAAGAAGTGAGGCTGTGGGTATTTTTCTCATGTTTCTATTAGATGTGATTTTATACAGTTAAAAAGAGAAATGTATAAATAAAATAAAAAGGAAAATTATAAGAATCACATACAGAACAGGCAACTTTGCCTCTATTATACAGTCTATTTTATAACACAGCAAGAACACACTCCACACTCCCTTGAAAAAGCAACAACTTTAAG
The DNA here is from genome assembly GCA_917880005.1 of Nanger dama. Classification (NCBI taxonomy): domain Eukaryota; kingdom Metazoa; phylum Chordata; class Mammalia; order Artiodactyla; family Bovidae; genus Nanger; species Nanger dama. The sequence continues at coordinate 708,791 of CAKJTW010000056.1, forward strand.
ATCACAACACTGAATATAAATGTATTACCGTATGTTCCATTTAATAAAAACAGGTTTTTATGCATCTGTGCATTTTTCTAGAGGGGGAGCTCATAGCCTTTCTTAGACTCTCAAAGGACCTATTGTTCTAAATAAAAGTTTAGAACCACTATTAAGAACTTTTATCCTCCCTACTATTAATTACCAATTCAAATCAGTATGTCGATGGTTTAGAAAATGTTATTTATTCAACTATTTCAGAATGAGGGGTCCTCTGAATTCCTCTTCTCAGTCCCCAGTGCCACTTCTGCAAGTGGCAGAAGACCTTTAGACCTAGAAAGGTTTTAAGACCTTTTTATTTCCACTCCTATCATTCACAGCCCATGTTTAAGCTTCATCTTTATTTTATAAAAATTTTTATAGTAATGCTGCTATTCTCCACCACTTCCTTAGAACCTTTTCTACTTTCCTAGATAATTTTAGAACCTAGCTTACTTTTCCTCCACTCTAATTCCATCTCCCCAAGACTGGAAAATACTACACTCAGCATCAATCTCAGTTCTCCTACTCCTACACTTATATCAATAAGTAGTATCAGAAGAGATAGAATACAGTTTTACCCTATTAAAAATTCATGTGAACTTCAATGTAGCCTATGTTGTTCCCAGAAAACTACTACCAGTAATAAACTAGGATCACAAAGTAGAGGTAGTATATATTCAAAGGGATCAGTCAGTCAGTTCAGTTGCTCCTCAGCTCCTTGTCACTAGCAGAAAACCTTTTGTAAAATGAGTGTTTGATTGTATTAAACTCCCTCTTCACCAATATCTTACATATTGACCTTCCTCCATTGCCTCTTTGGAGCAGTTTCTTTGAGCTATCTGAGGTGCTATCTCCCAAGCTGTTGTCCTCATTTGTGCATCTTTTTAGTTGACAGTTATGGCGACTGATGAAGGGACTGAGAGCAGACTTCTCTCTTTCACCTGAACGCCATGAGGGATCAGAGCTTTGGTACCAGCAGCAGCCTCTTGCACCCATCTGATGCCCCAGGGAGTGCAGACAAATTTGGGTAAGACTCACCTGGTTCTCAGATTTCCCATATTGGTTGAGATCCTTAATTTTACTTGGTGGTGGAGCAGGTTACCTGTCCCCTCCCAGGCAAAAGATACTTGCAGGGGAGGGGCAGTTGAAATATACCATGGCATACCTACTCAAGGTTTACATGCAAAGTGGGGCTCGGAGTGGGGATCAGTTGAAATATACTGAGAAATACCTATGTAGCTGAAAGATACTTGGTGGGGAGGGTCTGGATGAAAGACACCGTGTGTGGGGGGGTGCTGGTTGAAAGATACCAGGGAATACCTACCCAGTGGAAAGGTACTGAGGAGGTCAGGGCGCTAACTGAAAGATACCAAGGTTGCTCAGCTGGAGGAGACTGAATGGTCTGTGCTAAGTAGTTTGGACACCAGGTAAGAGGCTGATGTAATGCTTTTCCTCAATTTGGCTGCATTAATAGAACTCATCAGGATAAAAGTGAAAGGTGAATTTTATCCATGACAGATTAAATTTAAAATGGGAAATAGATCCTCTCAAATATAGAAACAAGGGGCATCAGAAAGCAGCTTCTAACACTCCAGCCAGGGTTAGTGAAGTCAAAGTTGCTCAGTCGTGTCCGACTCTTTGCGACCCCATGGACTTGAATTCTCCAGGCCAGAATACTGGAGTGGGTAGCCTTTCCCTTCTCCAGGGGATCTTCCTGACCCAGGTATCAAACCGGGGTCTCCTGCATTGAAGGCAGATTCTTTACCCACTGAGCTATCAGGGAATCCCAGCATTATGTACATACAAAACTAGGTACTTGCAAGTACCTAGTTAATTGGGGAAATTATACTAAAGGAAATCTCAACCTAAAATGTCCAAATTGTTATTCTTATGATATTCCAAGGAGAAGAAAATGGCAGCCCACTCCAGTGTTCTTGCCTGGAGAATCCCAGGGACAGAGGAGCCTGGTGGGCTGCCATCTATGGGGTCACGTGGAGTCGGACTCAGCTGAAGCAACTTAGCAGCAGCAGCATGATATTCCAAAATTGCTATTTTTACAGGCACCATTAGAAAAAGCCACGTGTAAGATCAAACAGATTGAATGGATTGCTTACTTTGCTATCTAGAAGGTTCTAAAAGAGGAAACAACAGAGTAACTTCTTTTCAGGAAACCAAGAAATTGCTTGAAACTACACTGGAGCTAAAAGGCCTCTATCACTAACTCTGCCAGGTCACAGGTGTAGTGGGACTGGGAACTCACATTTGGGGAATTTATGCCATTTGGTTTTTGATTTCTGGGCATCTCTTTGCCATCCTCTTGAGGAATTGTTGTCATTTGGCTTTTGGTTTCTGGGCATCACTTTGCTGTTTGTTCTGTTAGGCTTTTGACTTTGGGGCATCTCTTTGCCTTTTGTTTTATTTGGAGTGATGTAGAAGACAGGAAGAATAAAAGAAAAGCAGGCCACAGCAAGGGCCACAAAAGAAATCATAATTATTGACAAACTGGATGTTATATGGCATGAGACTCTTGGAACAAGTCCAGAGGAAACAGTTCATAATCTTGAAAAAAATATGATTCTGGAGTCGGAAAACCAACCCCAGACTGTTTCTCAACTGGCGTGTCAGAGTCACGTTTACGTATCTGGTGGAAAATCTATAGATACGAATATTAGTTACTGATTTGTTACTGTTTCCTAATTACTCAATGGTTAATGATCATTTTGTTCTTTGGCCCTGAAGGCCACACGAGTTATAGTTTAACTCCCCGTATATTCTTTCATTCACGGCTGAAAGTATAATAAAGCTGGCTTGGATTCAGTTTCAGCACTTTCACCTTGGTCCCCTGATCCTCGCTTTTCTCTGAATTCCTGTGTCTTGGTTCTCAGTCTCTCGCAGTATCGTGCTTTTGGAAATCCTACTTGTCGAGCTGGTCTCAACAGTGTGACTTCCAGTGGTAAGGTTCTGATTTGGTTTGGTTACTTTCGTTTGAGTGAACAGATATCAGGTACAAATTGCTTGAGATAAAATGGGAAGCACTTCCTGTAGGGTTCCACACCACACCCAGGACCTCTTTGGGAAAAATTTTAAATGACTGGTCAACCTATAGCTGTAATCCCATGACAAAGAAAAATCGCCTAAAATTATTAGATCTTTATTGCCACAGGATGGGAAAATGGACTAAAGTTCCCTTATGTCCAGGACTCTTCTCCTATAACCAACAGTCTAGGGCTGCTCAAACTAAGACTTCCACTTGCCCATAGGGGCAATCCACCTTTACTCTCAAGGACAATTTGAGCACTATCTGGCCTAAATTTTGGTTATGAAACTATGATCACAGAACAATAAAGATGATTTTTGACAGTGTGGTCACAATATTCTTTAGACTCCAGAGAAAGCTTGAAGGAAAAATTATCTCTTTAAAACTCCTGCGCTAAGAGAATAAGTAAGTAAGTAAGTAAAGTCACTCAGTCGTGTCCGACTCTGTGGCCTCATGGACTGTAGCCTACCATGCTCCTCTGTCCATGGGATTTTCCAGGCAAGAGTACTGGAGTGGGGTGCCATTTCCTTCTCCAGAGGATCTTCCCAACCCAGGGATCGAACGTGGGTCTCCCGCATTGTAGGCAGATGCTTTACCGTCAGTCCTACTATACCTTGAGGACCAGAGCTCTCTGAATCACTTATCTTATTTAGACCATCTCTGAATTCCTTAAACTGAAGACAAAAAAAGGGAACAAAGCCTTTTTAAAATTTTCCTATTCCAGCTCTTATTTACAATTCAGTTCAGCTGGTCAGTCATGCCCAACTTGTGATCCCATGGACTACAGCATGCCAGGCTTCCCTGCCCATCTTAAACTTCCAGAGCTTGCTCAAACTCATGTCCATCCAGTCAATGATGCCATCCAACCATCTCATTATTTACAATTAGTGGGTTTTATATTGTGATACCTGATTTATGACTAAGTTTAGAAGATGAAGCTCGATCTCGCATTGTGCCTACCAGGATATGTGTATGTCTCAGTATGTGTTTTTGTCTTTGGATAATATTGCTGAGGTTAATTTGTAAATGAGTTCTAATAATCTTATTGACCTAAAGAAAAGTAAGCAGTTACAAACCAAACAACTCTAAATGCAAGAGAAACTAACCTAAATGAGTTTTAGGTTCACATGAACTGGGAAATATTCAGTATTAAATGAATAACTGTCATTAATGTTTGTCTGCTGATCTAACTAATATAGACAGGTCTAAGAATTATTAACATTAAGCACAATATTTTCATTGTGCCTAGGTTTAATATTGGAGAAGGCAATGGAACCCCACTCCAGTACTCTTGCCTGGAAAATCCATGGATGGAGGAGCCTGGTGGGCTGCAGTCCATGGGGTGGCTAAGAGCCTGACATGACTGAGCGACTTCACTTTGACTTTTCACTTTCATGCCTTGGAGAAGGAAATGGCAACCCATTCCAGTATTCTTGCCTGGAGAATCCCAAGGACAGGGGAGCCAGGTGGGCTGTCGTCTATGGGGTCACACAGAGTTGGACACAACTAAAGTGACTTAGCAGGAGCAGGTTTAATATATAAATACAAATATGTCAGCAAGGAAAGTAACTCAAGTGAAGAAACTTTTAAGGAAAGAAAATGTAAATGATATAGGAGCTTTGAGATAAACTCTATTAAGAATAATTACACTTTAGGAATGTTTGTCTAAAATACTTTGTCCAGATTTTGGTGGCCTGAATTTCTAGTGGTGTGCTAAACTAAGTGATGAAAGTTTACTGAATAGCTAGGTTATTTCCAAACAAAATAAGATTCTGAAACAGTGACTACTGAAAACTAATTTCCTCTTACAGAGAAACTAAAGAGATTTTGGACTATTAATGAATAATGTTTGGTGCCATCCTGAGATGTTTCCTATAAGAAAGCGAATGATTTTTTTTTTTTTTTAAGAAATTATCACTGGCAGGGCAGTCCCAAGATGACAGAGAAATAGGACAGGGAGACCACTTTTTCCCCCACAAATATATCAAAAAGATCATTGCTTGTGCAGCAACTCCCACAGGACAACTTCTAAATGCTGGCAGAGGATCCCATAAAGGCAAACCAATCTCCTCAGAATGAGGTAGGGCAAAGGATAAAGACAGAAAGGGAGACAAAGGATTTCAGGACGCAGGTCCATCCTGGGGAGGAAGTCATGAAGGAGAAGTTTCCAAACAATAGGAAACCATTTCACAGGCAGGGTCAGTGGGGAGCTTAGGAAACACAGAGGAAAGCATAACTGAGAAACTTCACCACAGAAATTGTGCCAAATGGCAATTAACAGTTGAGAAGTGGCTCACACACTCATGTCCACCCATATCAAGTGGGGGCTGTGTGTGGAGGCGTCAGGGAAAAGACCAGGGTTCAGTGTCATGTGAACACTCAGAGGGGGCTAATGTGACATACCATAAACAGAAAGGGGAAAACTGTAGGATCACCAGAAAAACAAAGGACCATTACCAAAGGAAGGCTCTAACACCACACTCTGACTCCTGGCACGCTCACAGAACAAAGGATTGCACCCTAGTGAATACTGAAGGGGGAAAGCTGGCTGTCATTTATGGCCTCAGAGGCAGAGAGGCAGGCGTGCAACAGCCAGAGGCAGAAAGCAAGGGGTGGCTGCAATCTCAGCCCCAGAGATGGCATCTGCCACCAAACTGTAAGCAGATTGCCAGTTGCTACCCATGTCTTCCCGGGATCTTGGACAGCTCAGATCTACCAGAAGTCAGGAGTGTCACAACCTAAGACCAGCTCCTCTGAGGAGACACATGGCCCACCTGGGACTATGCCCTTGCAGCTCACCCGGGAGCCCAAGTAGCTTTTCACTGGGAGATGCATGCTCACCTTGGGCTGTGGCAACGCCCGTGTGCTTCAGCCACTGCAGGTGCTCCACACATATGCCAGTGGTGCTTGCAGTGTCCCTCCCTCTCCAGAAGACAACAGAGAATTAATCTCCAAAATATTCATGCAGCTCAATACCAGTAAAATAAAGAACCCAATCAAAAGGGGCCAGAAGACCTAAACACATTTCACTAAAGATGACATACAGATGGCTAATAATCACACGAAAAGATGCTCAAAATCACTTATTATTAGAGAAATGGAAATCAAAACCACAATGAGGTATCATCTCACACAGGTAAGAATGGTCATCATCAAAAAGTCTACAAACAATAAATTCTGGAGAGGGTGTGGAGAAAAGGGAACCCTTTAGCATTGCTGCTGAGAATGCAAATTGATACAGCCACTATGGAGAACAGTATGGAGATTCCTTAAAACACTAGGAATAAAAAAAATCTTATGACCCAGCAATCTCACTACTGGGCATATAACCTGAGGAAACCAGAACTGAAAAAGACACATGCACCCCAAAGTTTACTGCAGCTCTATCAATAGCTAGGACATAGAAGCAACCTAGATGTCCATCGGCCAATGAATGGATAAGGAAGTTTTTATACCTATACACAATGGAATATTACTCAGCTATAAAAGGGAATGCATTTGAGTCAGCTCTAATGAAGTGGATGAACCTAGAGCCTATTATACAGAGTGAAGTAAGAGAAAGACAAATATCATCTATTAATGCATATATACAGAATCTAGAAAGTTGGTACCAACACCAACCATATTGATGTATGACAAAAACCTATGCTTTACAATATTGTAAAGCAATTATCCTCCAATTAAATAAATTTTTTAAAAAGAATTATCACTGGTAATTATGTTCACGAATCTACAGAATGCTAATATGAATGACAATTCATGGTTGCTTAAGGAAAGTAGGATGTGTCTTTTCAGTATGGCATGAGGAATGGAATTGCATTTTATGAAGGAAAAAGAAGTAGGTGTGACTTACACTTGGCTGTTTTAGGATGGGAAAGCAAAGTAATGGAGTAATGGGTACAGAAAGTAATAATTTTTGTGGAAAGTGGACCCTGAAAAAAAGAGTTCTGTGCATGGTCAGTACTAAGTTTAATAGCATTTGCTACTGGTCAAGAGAATAAATACACTTAATTTCACAATACATGGTAATATATACCCCAGGTGTTGTTAGTTGGGGCTATGATACTGTAATAATATTTTTTAAAATTTACATCCAGAGAGGAAGTTTTTCATGATGGTTTTGTGTCAGCTGTTTTTAAGGTTTTGGATCACATTATAGATATTTAGAACTATTACCCTGTGACTTATGTAAGACACCTAATATGCTGAGTATCTGGCACTTGAAATCCTGTTTTTATTGCTGAAGGTCTATATCTGTGGTTGACCTCTCTTGTTTTAAAAAATAAATGAAAAGTTAAAACTCTGAAAAAATAAATGTAATTAAGTTTACTTTTAAATGAATTTAAAAGTAAGCTGGTGTAAAACTTGAATTTGGCTTTTCTACCTGTTAAGGGTACACACTTTCTTCAGATGGTTAACTGCCTTTGATAAAAGATTTACGTTTCTTTTCCTCTTAAATGATCTGTTCTGTATTTACTTTTGCAATCCTTTATTGTTACTTTGGCTAAGTGAATAGCTATTGATTCAGAATGACCTATGGTCCTATCTGACTGAGTGTTCAAAACACTTTGGATATTTATTGACAAAACTTCCTAAATCAAATTCTAATGAAGCACTTTTGAATTCTAACTAACTTTGGGATGTTTCAGAGGGCTCCTAAAATATCCCAGAGAGATTAAACCAATTAGGTTCATTTGGTATGTTGAATTACATGGGAAGTATTGTCAAATGAGTAATAAATCTCAGGTTATATTAGATGGCAAATGTTACTGATATCCTAGAAATTATATGGAGTTCCTAAAATTCTGACATGTCCTGGTAAAATATTATCAGTCATAATTCTAGTTATATCTTAAAGTTTTGTCACAGCTTTCAAAATATTACTTCCTTTTCAAGAAGATTTACAGAAAGGACTTTTGGATAAATTCAAGTTTCTGAACTGGGTAAGACATTAAAGGGTTCTCAAGGGAAACCTAATGGCTTCACAAAGATTAACAAAAGGACTGAATGAACTGGTGAATATTCTTATTACTTTCATGGCTTCTACCTGAAAAATTACTGGTTTGAATCTGTGTTTTCCAGGTATAAGGAAACCTTCCCCTCAAACTGATTATGACTTCCAGCAATTTGGTAAAATGATATTTTTGTAAGCAAAACTGAAACATTATCTTTTCTATCTGATCCCTCCAGAGATTGGAAACTCTTAGGTTTCCAGTACCTTTATCAGATAACTTAGGAAGGCTATCTCACTAACAGGTACAGAAAGCTCAAGAAACTTTGGAGACCTTGAGAAGGGAGGAATTCATCTAGATCTGTCAAGCAAAATCTGTGATAAGCCTTTGGTGTGACTTTCCTAGCCCTGAGAGGATTAAAACACACACACACACACACACACACACACACACACACACACACACACACACACAAGTTCGGTCTGAGATTCTTTTTCTTAATTAACTTAGTTTAATTGGAGGATAATTACTTTACAATATTGTGATGGTTTTTACCATACCTGACCAACATGAATCAACCATGGGTGCATATGTGTTCCCCCATCCTGAACGGCCCTCCCATCTCCCTCCCCACCCCATCCCTCTGGGTTGTCCCAGAGCACCAGCTTTGAGTACCCTGCTTCATGCTTGCACTAGTCATCTATTGTACATATGGTAATACACGTTTCAATGCTACTCTCTCGAATCATCCCACCCTCGCCTTCTCCCACAGAGTCGTCCAAAAGTCTGTTCTTTACATCTTTCTCTTTTGCTGCCTTGCATATAGAATCATCGTTACCATTTTTCTAATTCCATATATATGCATTAATATACTGTATTGGTGTTTCTCTGACTGTTTAATAGGCTCGTTTCATCCACCTCATCAGAACAGACTCAAATGCATTTCTTTTTATAGCTGAGTAATATTCCATTGTATATATATACCACAACCTCCTTATCTATTTGTTGGCCAGTGGACACCTAGGTTGCTTCCATGTCCTAGCTATTGTAAATAGTGTTGCAATGGACATTGGGGTACATGTGTCTCTTTCAATTCTGGTTTTCTCGGCATGTATGCTCAGCAGTGGGATTGCTGAGTTGTATGGCAGTTCTATTTCCAGTTTTTTAAAGAATCTCCACACTGTACTCCCTTGTGGGAGTACCAGTTTTCATTCCCACCAGCAGTGTAGAGGGTTCCCTTTTCTCCACACCCTCTCCAGCATTTATTGTTTGTAGACTTTTTGATGGCAGCCATTCTGATCAGCATGAGGTGATACTTCATTGTGGTTTGATTTACACTTCTCTAATAATGAGTGTTGTTGAGCATCTTCTCATGTGTTTATTAGCCATCTGTATGTCTTTTTGGAAAACTATTTGTTTCTTTCTTTTTGATTGGGCTGTTCCTTTTTGTGGTATTGAGCTGCATGAGCTCCCTGAATATTTTGGATACTAAGTCTTTGTCAGTTGCTTCATTTGCTATTATCTTGTTCCATCCTGTAAGGCTACCTTTTTACCTTGCTTATAGTTTCCTTTGTTGTGTAAAAGCTTTTAAGTTTAATTTGTTATTTTTGTTTTTATTTCCATTACTCTGTGAGGAGAGTCATAGAGGATCTTGCTGTGATTTATGTCAGAGAGTGTTCTGCCTATGTTTTCCTCTAAGAGTTCTATAGCTTCTGGTCCTACATTTAGATCTTTAATCCATTTTGAGTTTGTTTTTGTGTATGGCGTTAGAAAGTGTTCTAGTTTCATTCTTTTACACATGGTTGACCAGTTTTCCCAGCACCACTTGTTAAAGAGACTGTCTTTAATCCATTGTATATTTTTGCCTCCTTTGTCAAGGCATCCACAGACTTTACAAAAGTTTTAGCAAGGCAAAAAAGGAAGTCTGTGATCAATTATGGTTATAAAATCATTAGGCAAAGTTTACTGAACCCAGATTTATTTCACAAACAAACTAGTTTTAATTTGGTTATATCTGGTAAAAACAATGATAATTTTAAGGAGAAAAAGCTGTTTCAATTAACATTAAATTCCAGTTAATGGAGGTCTGTATCTGCTAAGACTCATTTCCTGGATAATTCTTTGCTGTTATGGTATATTAACATAAAACTTAATTGACTTATTAAAGGACATCCTAAGTTTGTTTTTGAAGCTCATCTCAGCAATCTACCTTTGGATGAAGATCAAATGCCTCACAACCTGCAACTAGGACTAGAAAGTGACATAATTTAAGGGACTGTCTCCAACCTGGATGGAAAGACTTTTTATCAAGTACTCTTAACTACCTCACGCACAGTGAAACTGAAGTAAACTGATTCTTAGGTTCATATTTCACACTTAAAAAGGGCCCAGACACAAAACTGAACTGTAGAGAGGACTGCTGATCTCAAACTCACTTTAATATCACACTTGAATAGAGGAGGAGCTACACTCACACCAGGACGAGAAAACAATGACATCAGAAGTAGAGACCTTGCCCAAAATGTTCGCCTGATTCATATGATCATTTATAATGTTTTCTTGACTTCTTGGACCTTTGCTTATAAATCAAATCTTTTCTATCATGGACACGAGACTGCTGCTGCTGCTGCTAAGTTGCTTCACTCGTGTCTGACTCTGTGTGACCTCATAGATGACAGACCACCAGGCTCCCCCATCCCTGGATTCTCCACGCAAAAACCCAGGAGTGGGTTGCCATTTCCTTCTCCAGTGCATGAAAGTGAAAGTGAAGTCGCTTCACTTCTTGTATTGATTCTTGTATTACCAAATGTATGACTGAGCCTCCAACAAAAATGATGATGACTAGACTTGAATCAGTTGATCAAATGTTTAGCCCAATATGCGATCAATGACTGTAACAGTGTAGCTTTAGATATGGGAGGATATAATGAGAGGGAATATTTTCCTGAACCATAACTAGAAGACAGGTGTCCAGAGATCTCTGACTATTAAAACCTGGTCCAGTAATAGCACATTGAGTGACCTATCAGCAAAATCCTCTCGAGAACTAGGAATGAGCCTTCTAGCAATGTAGGACAAAATGGTCATGAAATGCCTCCCAAAGTAGAAAGCAGAGACATTACTTTGCCGACTAAGGTCCATCTAGTCAAGGCTATGGTTTTTCCAGTAGTCATGTATGGATGTGAGAGTTGGACTGTGAAGAAGGCTGAGCACCGAAGAATTGATGCTTTTGAACTGTGGTGTTGGAGAAGACTCTTGAGAGTCCCTTGGACTGCAAGAAGATCCAACCAGTCCATTCTAAAGGAGATCAGCCCTGGGATTTCTTTGGAAGGAATGATGCTAAAGCTGAAACTCCAGTACTTCGGCCACCTCATGCGAAGAGTTGACTCATTGGAAAAGACTCTGATGCTGGGAAGGATTAGGGGCAGGAGGAGAAGGGGACAATAGAGGATGAGATGGCTGGATGGCATCACTAACTCGATGAACATGAGTCTGAGTGAACTCTGGGAGATGGTGATGGACAGGGAGGCCTGGCGTGCTGCAATCCATGGGGTCACGAAGAGTCAAACATGACTGATCGACTGAACTGAACTGAACTGAACTGAGGCCTTGTCAACTACAAATTAGCATTTGCCTGTCAACTACAAATTGGCAGTTGCCAAGTGCATTCACCATCAACTGAACAACAAGAAGGGCATTTGCCATCCGCCTGTGCTGCTGTAGCTGCTGACCTCTGACACTCCCTGAAGGGAATTCAGCGTGGAGAGTGAGGGACTCTGTCCTCCAGGAAAACTGATGGAACAAGTCTCTATAGATAGATATTTTCAGGAACTAGTTTCAAGACCCCAATCTTTGCGTTTCCTCATATCTAGAAAAGCACTAAATCCCTTCATGATGACATCAGCTCCTTGTGACTAGCAGAAAACCTTTTGCAAAATGAGTCCTTGATTGCACTGAACTCCCCCTTCAGCAAAATCTCATATATTTATCTTCCCCTTCTGCCTCACTGGAGAAGTCTCTCAGAGCTATCTGACGTGCTGACTCCCCATCTGCAGTCCTCACTTTGCCCCAAATAAAACTTAACTGGCAATTCTCACGACTGCATCTTTTTAAGTCAACAGAAACCTGCAAAGAGATCCATAGACACATTACAGTAAAAATAATTAAAGTCAAAAAAGGGGGAAATCTTGAAAGTTCAGTTCAGTACAGTCGCTCAGTTGAGTCCGACTCTTTGGGACTACAGCATACCAAGAGTCCCTGTCCATTAGCAATTCCCAGAGTTTACTCAAACTCTGTCCATTGAGTGAGTGATGCCATAAAACCATCTTATCCTCTGTTGTCCCCTTCTCCACCTGCCCACAATCTTTCGCAGCATCAGGGTCTTTTCAAATGACCCAGTTCTTTTCATCAGGTGGCCAACGTATTGGAGTTTCAGCCTCAATATCAGTCCTTCCAATGAATACCCAGGACTGATCACCTTTAGGATGGACTGGTTGGGTCTCCTTGCAGTCCAAGGGACTCTCAAGAGTCTTCTCCAACACCACAGTTCAAAAGCATCAATTCTTCAGCACTCAGCTTTCTTTATAGTCCAACTCTCACATCCTTACATGACCACTGGAAAAACCATAGCCTTGACGAGAAGGACCTTTGTTGCAAAGTATTATCTCTACTTTTTAATATGCTATCTAGGTTGGTCATAACTTTCCTTCCAAGGAGCACGCGTCTTTTAATTTCATGGCTGCACTCACCATTTGCAGTGATTTTGGAGCCCCCAAAAATAAAGTCACCACTGATTCCCCATCTATTTCCCAAGAAGTGATAGGACTGGATGCCATGATCTTAGTTTTCTGAATGTTGAACTTTAAGTCAACTTTTTCACTCTCCTCTTTCACTTTCATTAAGAGACTCTTTCGTTCCTCTTCACTTTCTGCCATAACGGTGGTGTCATCTGCATATCTGAGGTTATTGAGATTTCTCCCAGATTGATTCCAGCTTGTGCATCCTCCAACCCAGAGTTTCGCATGATGTACTCTGCGTATAAGTTAAATAAACAGGGTGTGACAACATACAGCCTTGACATACTTCTTTTCCTATTTGGAACCAGTGTGTTGTTCCATGTCCAGTTCTAACTGTTGCTCCCTGACCTGCATAGTTTTCTAAAGAGGCAGGCAGGTGGTCTGGTATTCCCATCTCTTTCAGAATTTTCCGCAGTTTATTGTGATCTACACAGTCAAAGGCTTTGGCATAGTCAATAAAGCAGAAATAGATGTTTTTCTGGAACTCTCTTGCTTTTTCCATGATCCAGTGGATGTTGGCAATTTGATCTCTAGATCCTCTGCCTTTTCTAAATCCGGCTTAAACATCTGCAGGTTCACAGTTCATGTATTGCTGAAACCTGGCTTGGAGAATTTTGAGCACTACTTTACTAGCATGTGAGATGAGTGCAATTGTGTGGTAGTTTGAGCATTCTTTGGCATTGCCTTTCTTTGGGATTGGAATGAAAACTGACCTTTTCCAGTCCTGTGGCCAATGCTGAGTTTTCCAAATTAGCTGGCATACTGACTGCAGCATTTCTACAGCATCATCTTCCAGGATTTGAAATAGATCAACTGGAATTCCATCATGTCCACTAGCTTTGTTCATAGTGATGCTTTCTAAGGCCCACTTGACTTCACATTCCAGGATGTCTGGCTCTAGATGAGTGATCACACCATCAGGATTATCTTGGTCATGAAGATCTTTTTGGATAGTTCTTCTGTGTATTCTTGCCACCTCTTAATATCTTCTGCTTCTGTTAGGTCCATACCATTTCTGTCCTTCATTGAGCCCATCTTTGCATGGAATGTTCTCTTGGTATCTGTAATTTTCTTGAAGAGTTCTCCAGTTTTTCCCATTCTATTGTTTTCTTCTATTTCTTTGCACTGATCACCGAGGAAGGCTTTTTGTCTTTCCTTGCTATTCTTTGGAACTCTGCATTCAAATGGGTATATCTTTCCTTTTCTCCTTTGCTTTTTTTCTTCTCTTCTTTACACAGCCATTTGTAAGGCCTCCTCAGACAACCATTTTGCTTTTATGCATTTCTTTTTCTTGGGGATGTTCTTGATTCCTGTCTCCTGTACAATGTCACAAATCTCCGTTCACAGTGCATCAGGCACTCTGTCTATCAGATCTAGTCCCTTAAATATATTTCTCACTTCCACTGTATAATCATAAGGGATTTGATTTAGGTCATACTGAATGGTCTAGTGGTTTTTCCCACTTTCTTCAATTTCAGTCTGAATTTGGCAATAAGCAGTTCATGATCTGAGCCACAGTCAGCTCCCGGTCTTGTTTTTGCTGACTGTATAGAGCTTCTCCCTCTTTGGCTGCAAAGAATATAATCAGTCTGATTTTGGTGTTGAACATCTGGTGATGTCTGTGTGTAGAGTCTTCTCTTGTGTTGTTGGAAATGGGTGTTTTCTATGACCAGTGCATTGTCTTGGCAAAACTCTATTAGCCTTTGCCCTGCTTCATTCTGTTTTCCAAGGCCAAATTTGCATGTTACTCCAGCTGTTTCTTGACTTCCTACTTTTGCATTCCAGTCCCCTACAATGAAAAGGACATCTTTTTGGGTCTTAGTTCTAGAAGAACTTGTAGGTCTTCATAGAACCATTCAACTTCAGCTTATTCAGCATTACTGGTCGGGGCACAGATCTGGATAACCATGATATTGAATGGTTTGCCTTGGAAACAAACAGAGATCATTCTGTCATTTTTGAGATTGCATCCAAGTACTGCATTTTGGACTCTGTTGACTATGATGGCTTCTCCATTTCTTCTAAGGGATTCTTGCCCACTGTAGTAGATATAATGGTCATCTGAGTTAAACTCACCCATTCCAGTCCATTTTAGTTCACTGATTCCTAGAATGTGGATGTTCACTTCCAATTTGCCTGGATTCACGGACCTAACATTCCAGGTTCCTAGGCAATGCTGCTCTTTGCAGCATCGGACCTTGCTTCCATCACCAGTCACATCCACAACTGGGTTTTGTTTTTGCTGTGGGTCTGTCTCTTCATTCTTTCTGGAGTTAGTTCTCCACTGATCTCCAGTAGCATATTGGGCACTTACTGACCTGGGGAGTTCATCTTTCAGTGTCCTATCTTTTGTCTTTTCATACTGTTCATGGGGTTCTCAAGGCAAGAATACTGAAGTGGTTTGCCATTCCCTTATCCAGTGGACCACATTTTGTCAGAACTCTCCACCATGCCCTGTCCATCTTGGGTGTTCCTACATGGCATGGCTCATTGTATCATTACACTATATAAATGAACATTTTTTCTATTTTTTTCTTTGTACTGATTTAAAAGCAATCATATAAAAATATTTACATAATGTATGTTGAGCCTGTAACAGAGAGAGATGCAATACACTTGCCAATAACAGCACAAAGGAAATGGGTGGGAGCACAGCTGTATTAGGCTAAGTAATGAATCTAGATGATAACTCAAACACAAGAGAACAAATGAAAGGACCGAGAAATGATAAATATGAAGGCTAAAATAACAAAAGCCATAAATATTTATTTACCTTCTTTTCTTATCCCAACTTATTTAAAAGTCATAAAATTATATAAAGTCATAATTATCACAATATATTGTTAGGACTGTAACATTTATAGATGTAATATATAGAGAAGTAAAGCAACCAAGTGGGAGAAGGAACCAGAACTATGCAAAAGTAATGTTTCTGTAACTCACTAGAATTAAGTTATAAAATACTTAGAAGAAAACATAAAGGTAAATCTTCATTACCTCAGATTTGGCAATGGATTTTTAGCTATAACACGAAAAGTATGAGCAGTAAAAGAAAAAAAATAGATAAATTTGACTTCAACAAAATGAAAAACTTCTGTGCTTCAAAGGACACTATCAAGGAAGAAAAAGACAATCCACACAATGAGACAAAAATATTTGCAAGTCATATATCTGATAAGGGACTTGAATCTAGAATAAGGACTCTCGTATCTCAATAATAAAAAGAACAATAATCCAATTAAACATTTGGTAAAGGACCTGAATTGACATTTCTCCAAAGAATACATACAAATGGCCAATAAGCACATGGATAGTTGCTCAATATCTTTAGTTATCAAAGAAATACAAATCAAAACCACAAGGAGACATGACTTCACACCCACCAAAATGGCTAGACTAAAAGTCAGATAACAACTAATAGCTAGGATATAGAAAAATTGGTACCCTCAGACACTGACAATAATGTAAAGTGCTGTAGTCACTCTGAAAATCAGCTTGACAGTTTCATAAAGAATTAAACATAGAATTACCATATGATCCAACAATTCTACTCTTACGTATACACCCAAGAGAAATGAAAATATTATGTCCATATAAAACTTGTACATGAATATTAAGCACCATTATTCATAACAGACAAAAGATGGAAACAACCCGAATGACTATCAACTAATGAATGAATAATCTTACATCCATATCATCAAATATTATTCAGCTATAAAAATAAATGAAGTATTTAATGCATGCCATAACATGGATGAACCTTGAAAACATAATGCTAAGAAGCCAGTCTCAAGACCAAATATTAAAAGATTACATTTATGTGAAATGTCCAGAATAGACAAATCTATAGAGACTGAACATAGATTAAAAATTGTATAGGCCTGGTGGGGAAGGGGGAATGAGGGTGATAGCCAAAAGGTTTCTTTCTGAGGTAATGAAAATGTAAAACTGGCTATGATGAGGGTGGTATGTATTGCTGAATATACTAAAACCACTGAATATAATAAATCCATTGAATTGTACACTTTAAGTAGGTGACATTTAGATATGTGAACTAATCCCAATAAAGGTGTTTTAAAAAATGAAGAAAGTACATTATCATTGTCAGGATCAAGAGTTAAGAACTCATTAAACATAGATTTAAAAAGCACTATGGATTATGTATATTATACCTCAGTTTCTACCATATCAATATTAATGAAACAAATCCAAAATTCTTTCAAAACTTGCAAGCCTTTTTAATATGAATTAGTATAATAGAGTGGCAACTGTATAATAATCATTATAATTTAGGTCTTATATGAAATCTCTCCATTTTAAGAAAAACTTTTTCTTAATAAACTCAAATAAATACTAATAAACTCAAAATGGATTAAATACCTAAATGTAAGGCCAGACACTCTAAAACTCTTATCTTAGAGGACAGGATAGCCAGAACACTCTGACATAAATCACAGCAAGATCTTTTTGATATACTTCCTAGAGTAATGATAATAAAAATTAACAAACGGGACCTAGTTAAAAGTTTTTGCACAGGAACAGAAACCATGAACAAAACAAAAGGAAAACTCACAGAATGAGATGTGACAGACAAGGAATTAATCTCCAAAATATACAAACAGCTCATGCAGCCCAACAGAAAAAAAAATGAAAATGTGGGTGGAAGACCTAAATAGACATTTCTCCAAAGACATACAGGTGGCCAAGAGGCCAATGAAAAAATATTCAACATCACTAATTATTAGAGAAATGA
The DNA here is from genome assembly GCA_917880005.1 of Nanger dama. Taxonomy (NCBI): domain Eukaryota; kingdom Metazoa; phylum Chordata; class Mammalia; order Artiodactyla; family Bovidae; genus Nanger; species Nanger dama. The sequence goes on from CAKJTW010000056.1 coordinate 726,353, forward strand.
GAATCAAAACTACAATGAGCTATCACCTCACATCAGTCAGAATGGCCATCATCAAAAGATCTACAAACAAATGCTGGAGAGGACTTCCCTTGTGGTACAGTGGATGGGAGACTGCCTGCTAATGCAGAAGACACGAGTTCAATTCATTGTATGGGAAGATTCCACATGCGGTGGAGCAACCAAGCCCATGCACCACAACTACTGAGCCCACGCACTAGAGCCTGCAGGCCAGCACCACAACTACTGAAGCCTGTATGCCCTGGGGTCCACAAGCCACAACTACTGAGTCCACATGCCACAACTGCTGAAGCCCTTGCATGTAGAGTCCATGCTCTGCAGCAAGAGAAGCCACTGCAGTGAGAAGCCACTGCAACAAAGAGTAGCCCCCACTCGCCACAACTAGAGAAAACCTGCATGCAGCAACAAAGACCCAGCTCGACCAAAAATTAATTAATTTTAATTAACTAATTAAAATTAATTAAATTAACTGGGAATGTAAATTGTTGCAGCTGCTGTGGAGAATAGTATGGACGTTCCTTAACTAAAAATAGAGCTACTATATGACCCTTCAATCCTGCTCCTGGGCAAATATTCAGGAAAAAACATAATTCGAAAAGATACATGTACCCCAATATTCGTTGCAGCACTATTTACAACAGCCAGGACATGGAAACAACCTAAAGGTCCATCAACAAAGGAATGAATAAAGAAGATGTGGTACATATATACAAGGGACTTTTACTCATCCATAAAAAGAACAAAATAATACCATTTGCAGCAACATGGACAGACCTAGACACTGTCATACTGAGTGAAGGAAGTCAGAGAAAGACAAATATCATGTGATACTGCTTATATGTGGAATCTAAAAAAATGATACAAATGAACCTATTTACGAAAAGGAAATAGAGTCACAGATGTAGAAAGCAAACTTATGGTTACTAGGGGAGAAGGAGGTAGGCATAAACTGGGAGATTGGGACTCACATGTACAAACTGCTATATTTAAAATGGATAACCACCAAGGACCTACTTTATAGCACAGTGAACTCTGCTCAACGTTATATGGCAGCTCGGATAAGAAGGGAATTTGGGGAAGAATGGATACATATATGCATGGCTGAATCCCTTTGCTGTCCACTTGAAACTATCACAACACTGTTAATCAGCTATACTCCAATATAAAATAAAAAGCTTAAAAAAATAAAATAGAAAACTAATAACCTATTATATAGTACAGGGAACTCTACTCAATATTGTAATGACCTATATGGGAATAGAATCTAAAAATAATAGATATATGTATATGTATAACTGATTCACTTTGTTGTACAACAGAAACTAACACAACATTGTAAAATCAACTATACTTCAATAAAAAATTATTTTTTAAAAATGAAGAAAGTATCAGTGTCAGGATCGAGAGTCAAGGACTTGTTAAACAGAAAAAAAGGCACTATGGATTAAGTATATGATGCAATTTCTAACATATCAATATTGATAAAATGAATATAAAATTCTATCATTCAAAATTCTTAAGTTCTTTTGATATTACTTAATAGAGAGGCAAGTGTATAATAATCATTATAATTTAGGTCTTATCATATGAAATCTTCCCATTTTAAGAAAAAACTGTTAAGCATTTCCTTCTATGAATAGTGGTCTAGTATAATTATTAGATAATGGGTTTCCCAGGTGGCTCGGTGGTAAAGAATCTGCCTGCCAAGCAGGAGACATGGGTTCAATCCCTTGTTCAGAAAGATACCCTGGTAAGGAAATGGCAACCCACTCCAGTATTCTTGCCTGGAGAATTCCATGGACAGGGGAGCTTCGTGGGCTACAGTATATGGGACTGAAAGAGTTGGACACAACTCAGTGACTAAACAATTATCACATATTCACTAGGTGATTAGTGTCTGTCACAGTCTTAATTACCCTTATATAAATATCTAACACACAAAAGGCAATAAACAAATGAATGGCCTTAATGGCTATCATTTATCTATACTAGAACTTAGTCTCCTCATCTGCAAAATTAAAAGGCCTGGATATTATCTTTTCTAAAGAAGTACCATTCAATAGAAATTTCTACAATAATGGAAACATTCCATATCTATATGGCTACTCAGCCTTTAAAATGTAACTAATGCAACTGAGGAATTAGTTAATTTATACAGCCACATGAAGCTAGCAACTACCACACTATACAGCACAGCTCTAGGGCATAATCCTATGTGAAAAACACATTTCCCAATACATCACTGTAACCACATACATGTGGGAATATATATGTGTATGCATCGCTCGGCTTAAAAAAAAAAAAAAAGAACTCCCATATGATCTAGCAATTCCATTTCTGGGAATATATACAAAGGAAATGTAAACACTAACTCTAAAAATATCTGCACCCCCATGTTCATAGTAGCATCACTTACAATAGCCAAGACATGGAAAAAACCTAAGTGTCCATCGATGAATGAACAAAGCTATGAGATCATGCATGCACGTGTGCTAAGTTACTTCAGTCATGTCTGAAGCTTTGTGACCCTATGGACTGTAGCCTGCCAGGTTCCTCTGTCCATGGGATTCTCCAGGCAAGAACACTGGAGTGGGTTGCCATGTACTCCTCCAGGGGATCTTCCCCACCCAAGGATCAAACCCACATCTCTTAAGTCTTCTGCACTGGCAGGTGGGTTCTTTACCACTAGCACCACCTACTAAGCCCCAGGAATGAATGACACACATACACTCGTAAAACAATACTTCCCTGAATACGTATAAAGCATTGATATTTTCTTTCCTATTCTACTAAATTTCATTTAAAAACAGTGCTGATCCAACCACTAATATGATTTCATAACACAGCACTAAGGTTCCTTTCAGCTCTAAAATACACTATACATACTAATGATTTGTTCTAAAATTATGCACTCAGTGTTTATTTTGTAATCTTAACCACAAGTAACTAATTAATCTGAAAATTTGCCTCAGGTTCTATCAGGGTCCACTTTAAAAGCCTTATAATCATTCATCTCCCTGTTAACTGACATTTTCAAAAAAGAGGCAAGAGTTGCATGCCTTTAAGTAGAAAACAATGGTAAAATCTTTTCCTTGCTTTTTACACTTCAGAAATGGTAACCAAAGGAAATGGCAGGACATAGAGGAGTGAGTGGAGTAAACTGTGGAGATAGTGTTCATGTAAAGAGAAAGCTAATTTTTTTATTGCCATTACTTCCTCTGAAACTCTTAATGACTTCTCCTTCCCCGTCACTCTTGGAGCCTGAAAGTCCTACAAGTTTTGTCTTAACTTCATCTGGCTTATTAGAGGACTAGAGAACAAGACTGGTTCCCAAGAGATCACATGTTACAAATTTCAACTACAAAATGCTTTAAAAAAATAACTTTAATAAAAGGATCTGATTTGCTTCTCTAGCCCAGTCTGCCATCTCCTATCATGAACTCTGGTTCATGCTCTCTCACCTGTGGGCCTTTGCACATGCTATTCCCTCATTAACTAACTTCTAATTTTTCAGATCTTGGCTTAGATATCAGTTACTCAAGGCAATTTCCTCCACCTCAAGATTAGTTTTGATGCCTCTCGTTTATATTCTTCCAGTACTTTGTACCGCCTCCATCACTGCACTACTGTATTATAATTGCTTTAAATATTTATTGACAAAGAATAAAAACTTAAGAGGTTGTTTATCATATAAAGCTGACAACATTTTAATGATCCAGATGAACAAGGGGTGCCAATTAAGCTTTTTGTCAATTACAGGCAATAAGAAGATATACTGAAGTACAAGCATTATAAAAATAAGTTTAAAAATCTATTCTAAAATGAGAGATAATAATGAATACAAATATTAAGATGCACTGTAGCCACAGCTACATTCACTAGTTAAAGATAAGATTATGGCTTCCAAAATGACCTGTGTACATACAGAAACACTATTTTCAGATCAAAAGATAAAGGTGTTTACATATAAATTTTGGGCGGTCTATGTTTTGGAGACAGAGATAATTACGGTTTGAGCCTATCAAGGAGCCCTTGTCAGCAAAGGAGCTGCTGCTGCTGCTAAGTCGCTTCAGTCGTGTCCGACTCTGTGCGACCCCATAGACGGCAGCCCACCAGGCTCCCCCATCCCTGGGATTCTCTAGGCAAGAATACTGGAGCGGGTTGCCATTTCCTTCTCCAATGCATGAAAGTGAAAACTGAAAGTCAAGTCGCTCAGTCGTGTCCGACTCTTAGCGACCCCATGGACTGCAGCCTACCAGGCTCCTCCATCCATGGGATTTTCCAGGCAAGAGTACTGGAGTGGGGTGCCCATTGCCTTCTCCAGGAAGGGAGCTAACTGGAGCTAATTCAATCTACCGCTTGTTTATAGGTAGCTTGTAATCTTCCAGCGCCCTCCAAATTGCTACTTCCCGCTGAATAACATCTCAACCATTGGCAAATTGGTCCCAAGCTCTATTACTAACTTTGGAAAGTAGCCCAGTTTTCCTTGCATTTAGAAAAGTAAGCTGCCTGGGAATGGTGTCTGAGTGTGTGTTAATCACTCAGTCGTGTCCGACTCTGCGACCCCATGGATTGGGGCCCGCCAGGCTCCTCCGTCTATGGGATTGTCCAGGCAAGAATACTGGAGTGGGTAACCATTTCGCTTCTCCAGGGTATCTTCCCCACCCAGAAATTAAACCCTGGTCTCTCGCATTGCAGGCAGACTCTTTACCGTCTAAGGCACTAGGGAAGACTATGGTGGTGTCTACGCTGCCTCTTTAATTCAGAGAAAAACCTGGCAATTATGAGCGTCACTAGTGCTCCAGGTGCCCTCTGCCCGAAACCTTATGTTCCGTTTCCACTTACTGTACCCTAAGGATTTTCTTCACCCTCTCCTCACATTTCTAACCCTAATTTCCTTCACTAATGCTGCTCCAAGTCAGCCCTGACAACCTTTCTTCTTTGCACTGTCTCTGACTCAAAGGTATAAGAGCAATCTTTTCCCTATAGGTCCCCTTGTCCTTCACCCTACACATTCCAAGTGAAGGGCATCTCACCGGAGAGATTCCAGCAGTTCCCAAGCCGCGGAACCGATGTGACCTCCACTGCGGACCTGGACCCCGGAAAGAGACTAGAGGCCGAATCAGAATCACGGCGTGCCGGCGCTTTCGAAAGCAACCGCCGCAGCTGCCCAGCGCCAGGAATGTATCGCGAGCAGCGCCATCTTGAGCGAGGAAAGAGGAACCGAAGTAGAGGATTGTGGGACTCTGGCGGTCGGAACTCGCTACCTTAATCCGTCTCCCCCCTCCCTTTCTCCCTCCCAGGCGGAGACCGGAAATAGCTTCTCTGTGAAGATTCAGCCACTTCAGCGTTAACTGCTTCCCCTCGCGCCCCGCGGCTGGTTTTCGAGTGTTTTTCCTACGCAGCTGGGGATATCGGAATAACATTGTCTTTCTTAGCTTCGATTTGTCAGCTCAAACACAGGATGCGCAGTTAAGTTTGAGTTTCAGATAAACGGTGAATCATTTCTTAGTAATGTCCCCAAACCGTATTTGCTAAATCCAGCAACCCTATCCTGTCAGTCATCTCACTCTTCCGCTGACTCCGACTTGGCGCCAAGATCCCCTCTCTCCATTTTCCTTCTGAATATTCTCATCACTCTCCAGTGTACTACTGGTTAGGGCAGATTAAACTACAGATATTGATGTCCCCAGGGAGAAAACTTCATCCGTGAGATTCACTGTGAGATTCACTTGCTGTGTTGCTGTTGTTGTTGTTGTTCAGTTGCTAAATCGTGTCCGACTCTTTTGTGACCCCCATGGACTGTAGTCCGCCAGGCTCCTCTGTCCATGGGATTTTCCAGGCAAGAATACTGGAGTGGGTTGCTGTTTCCTTCTCCCTGCTGTGTTGTAAGCGCTTTCATTTGGCTGATTGTTCTTCGCACAAACTTTGGAGCAGTTTTCCGTTGGTTTTCTGTTGCTGTTGGAAGGGTTTTATACGCACAAACACACACACCCCTTTACTCTGCTAATTTGCCTCTGTACCTCTTCCTTTTGGTTTATGTAGTATCTAATTATTGTGAAACAGCTAGACTTGCTGAAGGATGGTAAAATGAAAATGTATGCAGAGAAGTCCATGTTTAAAGACGCATTTATATTCTTTTGTCACCACTATCATACAACAAAATGATGTTGAAATATGTTTATGGTTATCTAGGAAACTATATTTCTAAGCATGAATGCTACCTGAAACCCTGGAGACGGTAGTGTGGTGTGCAATATTCTATTCACTGTTGCATTCTCAAACTTTCACACAAGACAGGAAAATAATTATGAACTATGTAGAGGCACCGTGGACTAATGATAAGTCTGATAAAGACAGGATGTGCATGACCAAGGCAGTTAGCTTTACTTTGTTTCAGGATTCATATCACACTCCAGGTTTCCAGAGAAGAAGATGCTTGAAAGGAATTATTTACAAACTAAAGGAATTGTTTAAGACTGAATTTTCCAGTTGAAGGGAATTCTATGTGAAGGAAATGGCATGTTTAACAGCATGAGAAAACATCTCCAGGTTCGGGAGTCTAGGGAGTGTGTGGCAGAGTAGTAAGAGATGGGCCGGAGTGAGCAGAGATGGTAAAGGGGCTTGTATTTCATTCTAAGAAGTTAATGCTTGATTCTATATGAGTGAATGGTTTTAATCAGTAAGAAAGTGAAAGTTGCTCAGTCCTGTCTGACTCCAACTCCATGGACTATATAGCCCATGGAATTCTCCAGGCCAGAATACTGGAGTGAGTAGCTTTCCCTTCTCCAAGGGATCTTCCCAACCCAGGGACTGAACCCAGGTTTCCAACATCGCAGGCAGATTCTTTACCAGCTGAGCCACAAGGGAAGCCCTTAATTGGGAATGTAACATGATTAGATTTGTATCTTCATTAAACCACTCTGGCTTAGTAAGGTTGTACTGGAGGGAGTTCAGACTAGAGTCATGAATTCAAGGCAATAGTCATAAAATGAAGGCCTGAACCTGACAGTAGCAAGGGCAGTAGGTCAATTCCAGAGATATTATGGAGATAGAATTGACAGAACTTAGTGACTAATTTGATATTTCTGGCTTCTCATTGTCTAGTTGACAAATCAACAGTGGCTTCTTTCATTAATGTCTACCCAAATCATCATTAATAAACATTTATTCAGCATCTATTCTGTGTTAACAACACTTTACACTAGAGAAGCCCTAGATTCTATCAATGATTTCTATAATAGCTGAGTATTGCTACTGAGTCTTTCTACCCAAGTAAAGTATTGCCCAGTAATGCTCTAAGTAAAAAAAAAAAAATTCAGGAACCTAGGGATTCCCTGGTGGTCTAGTTGTTAGGGCTCTGTGCTTCTACTTCAAGGGGCTTGGGTTTGATCCCTGGTCAGGGAATTAAGATCAGGCATGCTTTGGGGTGGAGCCAAAAAAAAAAAAAAATTAAAACTGTGGGAACTATACAATATATATTTTGTGATAGGCTGTCAGATATAATGTGACAAAATAATATCTTAAATTTATGTACTTTCTGAAACACTCACACACATTATCTTGGTGGATCTTAGTAACATTTTTGTGGGTATTTCTTGTTGCTAGTAGATAAAAGACCAGGACCATGCTGTGTTAGAGTCAGAACTAGAACCATGGTATTCAAGCTACTATTCCATTGTTCTTTATGCTAAAGATGTTAACCACACTCAAATGCAAGATTTAATTGAAAGTCTCTATGAGCCATATAGAATTCTCAGATTTTAAATAAGGCATAATCTCAGAAGTCTGAAACATCTGATCCTACAGATGATTTCTCAGGAGTTTTGAGATGTTTCATTACAATCACCTATAGGCATTATTGTCATGGAGCAACAGTTGTAAGGTTTTTGACTGTAGTCACAACATTTTTACCAAAGTAGTTTTATTGTAAGTCAACTCCTCTGATTAAGAAATGTAAATAACATTGAAATAACAAAGTAGTTCAGAGAAGTGGCACCCCACTCCAGTACTCTTGCCTGGAAAATCTCATGGACAGAGGAGCCTAGTAGGCTGCAGTCCATGGGGTCACTAGGAGTCAGACACAACTGAGCGACTTCACTTTCACTTTTCACTTTCATGCATTGGAGAGGGAAATGACAACACTCTAGTGCTCTTGCCTGGAGAATCCCAGGGACAAGGAATCCTAGTGGGCTGCCATCTATGGGGTCACACAGAGTCGGACACGACTGAAGCAATTTAGCAGCAGCAGCAACAACAAAGTAGTTACTCTCTGATGAACTAAAGTGAATTAAATATGAGCAAAATAAACCAAAGAAATTTTCCAGTGCACCCAGAAATAGAACATGAAGCATAACAAGAGTTGTGCACTGGGAGAACTGCAGCAATAGGCCAACTTGGCCTGCAGCAACTTGACACATATGTGTTGGAATAAACTAGAGAGGGACACACAATAAAAGTCACTATAAATAGCTGTTGAAATTCATACCTTATTAATCTTCACATCAAGCCTGCAGAATATGTATTTTTACTCATTTTCCCATATTTATGAGGAAACAGGCTGGGTCAGGTTGTAATTTGATAGAGGTCGCAGAGCTAATGGGTCAAAGACCAAACCTAGGTTTCATGACTCTGAATACAGTGCGCTTTTCACTTAATTACACCTGAAATGTGGAAAAACACTTGAGTACTTCAAGAACGCCACAGTAGTCTTTTCTAGTTCTAGAAAATGCCAAAATTTATTCCTACCTCAGTGCCTTTGCATTTGCTTTCCCCTCTACCTGGAACTTTCCCTCTATCTGGAACTTTCCCCTCTATCTGGAACTTCTTCCTTCCTGGAGGCTTTTAATGACTCAAATATCACCTGTTTAGAGAAGCTTTTCAAAAACATCTTATCTAAAGAAGTCACCCCTGATCCTACCACACTCTATCATTGCTTTTTTCTTTTTTTGCCCTAAAATCTTGCTATTCTAAGTGTATTCCACAGACCACTAGCATTGGCATCACCCAGGATGCCAGTAAGAAATGCAGAATCTCAGCCCTCCCCTCGCAGACTAATGATTCAGAATCTGCATTTTAATAAGAATTCCCCAGTTTATTCATATACACATTAAAATTTGAGAAGCACATATCACTTTCTGAAACTAACTTGATTTTGTGCATTTTTAATATTAAGAAATATTTCATCATAACTGAAGATTGTGAAGGAAAAGATAATGGACACCCACGTACCTGTAGCCTGGCTTAGTCATATACTAACATTTTACTATGTTTGCTTTATATTTTGAAAAGAATAATTTAGTGAAGACGCCTAAGTTAGCCCTCTCTAGCCCTAGTCTCTTTGTCCATGTAGATTTATTCCTGTTTTATTCCTTTATGTTACTTTGGTGGAGTTTGGAAAGAAGGAGACAAATAGATTTGAATAATTAATGAACATACAAATCTAATCATGTTTCTTTCCTGATTAAAACCATTCACTTGCTATAGGATCAAGCATCAACTTCTTAGAATGAAATACAGGCCCCTTTACCATGGACAAGGATTGTACAAGAAAATTATATGTCACTTTTAAGACTAGATCTTAGTTCCCTACCAGAGATTGAACGTGAGCCCCCTGCAGTGGCTTCCTGATGACTCAGTGCGTAAAGAATCCGCCTGCAATGCAGGAGACACAGCAGATGCAGGTTCAATCCCTGGGTCCAGAATATCCTCTGGAGGAGGAAATGGCAACCCCTCCAGTATTCTTGCCTGGAGAATCCCATGGACAGAGGAACCTGGCAGTCTGCAGTCTATGGGGTCACACAGAGTCCGACATGACAGAGCAGCTAAGCACACACATCCCTGCAGTGGAGTGCAGAGTCCTGACCACTGGACCACCAGGGAATTCCTTGATAGACAAATTTTAAAAGATAGATATTATATAGAAACAAGATATATGAAAACATCAGAAAATATATTTAATAAAATTCAACACTCATCCAAGATTTTAAAACTCTAGTCTTCTCTAAATTGGCAAAGGGAATCTCTCCCACCATAAACGAAAATATATTTCAAGCATTTAACTTAATGATGACAATTTAGTCGTGTTTTCCTTAAAGATGGGACTATGCCAAATGTGCTCACTTACCCACTAATATTTGACATTGTATTGGATGGAAGTAATGGTCAATGCAATAAATGAGAAATAGAAACAAAAGGTATAAGGATTGAAAGAGAGAAAATATCTGTAAATTATAGATTATTTTTCCAGTTTAAAAAAATAACCTATTGATAAACTAATAAAAAACAATATAGTTATACAAGGTTGCTAAGTAGAAGGTTAAAAAATAATCAGTACCCTGTAGAGGATATAACAATTTTTTAACTTGTCTGAATTTTCTACACCTTTGCTACTTGTTTGTGTGCTTTATTCTACTAATATCAGTAGTAAAATGTAGCACCATGGATGTGGATTTGTCAATTTCTTCTTATAATTTGGTCACCTAATATATATGTTAAGTTGATATTTTTAATATAAGGTGCATACAGGTTAATGACTTTTATCTTCATGGTGGCTGAAAAATTTATTAAGTCATTTCCTTTTTATTAACATTAATAATTTTCAGCATGAGTTATCTTCTGTCTGATACTAATATCACCATATCATTGCCTAGTGTACTTTTTCTACACCTTTATTGTTAGCCCCTCTTGTTTGATGGTTTTAGGTATGCCTTTATAGCAACACACACATGAATGTGTTTTTATATCCATTCTGAGAGTCTCTTTTAATAGATACCCATGATTAGTGGAAAATTCTGAAAGAGATGGGAATACCAGACCACCTGACCTGCCTCTTAAGAAGCCTATATGCAGGTCAGGAAGCAACAGTTAGAACTGGACGTGGAACAACAGACTGGTTCCAAATAGGAAAAGGAGTACATCAAGGCTGTATATTGTCACCCTACTTATTTAACTCATGTGCACAGTACATCATGAGAAAGGCTGGGCTGGAAGAAACACAAGCTGGAATCAGGATTGCTGGGAGAAATATCAATAACCTCAGATATGCAGATGACACCACCCTTATGGCAGAAAAAGTGAAGAGGAACTAAAGAGCCTCTTGATGAAAGTGAAAGAGGAGAGTGAAAAAGTTAGCTTAAAGCTCAACATTCAGAAAACGAAGATCATGGCCTCCAGTCCCATCACTTCATGGGAAATAGATGGGGAAACAGTGTCAGACTTTATTTTGGGGGGCTCCAAAATCACTGCAGATGGTGACTGCAGCCATAAAATTAAAAGACGTTTACTCCTTGGAAGGAAAGTTATGACCAACCTAGACAGCATATTCAAAAGCAGAGATATTACTTTGTCAACAAAGGTCCATCTAATCAAGGCTATGGTTTTTCCAGTGGTCATGTATAGATGTGAGAATTGGACTATAAAGAAAGCTGAGAGCCGAAGAATTGATGCTTTTGAACTGTGGTGCTGGAGAAGACTCTTGAGAGTCCTTTGGACTGCAAGGAGATCCAACCAGTCCATCCTAAAGGAGATCAGTCCTGGGTATTCATTGGAAGGACTGATGCTGAAGCTGAAACTCCAATACTTTGGCCACGTCATGCGAAGAGTTGACTCATTGGAAAAGACTCTGATGCTGGGAGGGATTGGGGGCAGGAGGAGAAGGGGACGACAGAGGATGAGATGGCTGGATGGCATCACTGACTCGATGGAGATGAGTTTGGGTAAACTCCAGGGGTTGGTGATGGATAGGGAAGCCTGGCATGCTGTGATTCATGAGGTTGCAAAGAGTGGGACGCAACTGAGGGACTGAACTGAACTGAACTGATGATTAATTTACATTTCTATATTAACTATGAACATATTTGGGCTGGTTTCTATTATATTATTTAGCATTTTATTTTTGCCATAATTTTTGTTTACTTCTTCTTCCCTTCTTTTCTTCCTTCACATGAGTTTATTGAAATTTTCCCCCTTACTGGTTTGAAAGTTATTTATGTTATTTACATTTCTTTCAGTGATTACTTTTTAAAGATACTTATGTTACTATACATTTTTCTAACACAGTCTAAAAGTAACATTTCTAGCCTACTACCAAAAAATAAAAGAATTTTGGAACTCTCAAGTTTCCCCTTCTATCTTCCTAGTTACAGTAGTCTGGATTTTTATTCTATCTGCCTCTTTGAATTAATTATTATCATGATTTTTATAGTCAATACTTATTTAGGTATTTCAACATGATTCACTGATGTTTTTGTTTAACATTGCCTAATTCCATCACACTTCTTACTTCTGATTTCATTTTCAGTCTTGCTGGAATGCATCCTTTCAGTTCAGTTAAGTCATTCAGTCATGTCCGACTCTTTGCAACTCCATGGACTTCAGCATGCAAGGCTTCCCTGTCCATCACCCAACACCATCACCATGCATCCTTTAGCAGTTCTTTTACTGAAGTTCTATTGTAGTATACTTTGAGTCTTGAGTCCTGAAATATCTTTATTTCACTGATTATCAAGTTTTAAGTTGACAGATTACTTGATTAGATTTCCGTGGGCCTAAGTTTTTCCATTGTAACATACTCTGGTTTTCTCTTTTGGTGCTAAGAGTCTTTGTATACTTTGTAATTTTTAGTTATGCTCTCTTTTTTCAGAGAGAGTTGTCTCCTATAAGAGTTCTGCACATACACTGGGTTGTAGAGGTGTCATTATGGAGCAGTTTTGTGTTTGTTTCCACAGTGTCCCTATTAAAGTTTGGGGTCAGTTTTTACAGTTTATTCTTTTAGCTTTTGTTTTCTATACCATATATGTAGTATGCATGTGGACCCCACACCCATGCATAGTAGAGATTTTTCATGGAGGACCTACAGTTAAGAATGAATTTCCTGCTTACAAATCCACATTCACAGGCTAAGGGTTAAAGTTTTAGCAGTATTTCCTATTGCAGGAAGCTCAATTCCAGCTCACTACCCACGCACTGGGTCTGTGGCTTACCATGCATTTCGGCAAGGCGTTAAAACTCCAGTCACATGAGGGTGGAGGAACAATTTCACTACAAAGAAACATGGAAGAATTTGGTGAGACTTTCATATCATGACTGTGGTAGTTGTTAAACTACTTTATGTGTGTATTAAAACTTGCAGAACTATAAACCAAAAGGGTGATTTTATTTTGTACTTAAATTTTAAAAAGGAAAAATAATATCCCAGACTTTGTATTACAACTGTGTCTGACTCCTCTTAGGAGCATTGAGCTTCAATTCTTGTTTACTCTTCTGACTGCATTTCCTCTTCATTTCTGACACATAGAGAGTTTCTTTGTTTTCAAACACAATTATGCATTTTTAAAACTAGGAGGGGTGTTATTTTATCCAACTTGTCTATGTATTTGGAGAGTGTAGAAAAGTGTTTCTCACATCTTGTCAGTTAACCCTGTTGACTCCATTATATAGCTCTTGATCACTTGACACTCATACTTTAAGGAAATATAGCCCAAAAATTACTCCAAAAGAAAAAAAAATAAGGGAAACTGCACAGAGATGCTTATATTAGTGTGAGTCATAATGACAACTTTGGAAAACAATCCCAGCTCTTACATAAGCAGTTCAATGGAAAACTTCAATGACAGTTATATGAAAAGTATATGACTTGTGTTGGTATATGGAAGAGTGTACATGAAATAATGTTGAATAAGACAGAACACAAAAATATATAGAGAGAAACAAACATATATATATATATGTGCACATAAACATATTATGTGTGTGTGTATGTATGTATGTATGTGCATGCATACTAAATCACTTCAGTCTTGTCCAACTCTTTGCAACCCTATGGACCGTAGCCCGCCAGACTCCTCTGTCCATGGGGATTCTCTAGGCAAGAATACTGGAGTGGATTGCCATGCCCTCCTCCAGGGGATTTTCCTGACCCAGGGATTGAGCCAGCGTCTCTTATGTCTCCTGCATTGGCAGGCAAGTTCTTTACCCCTAGTGCCACCTGAGAAGCCCATATGTACATATACATGTACACATATCCACGTTTGTTATTATTAGGATATATCAGACCATTGATATAACATTTTTCAAAGGACACAATAAATAATTGATGTTTTAAAGTTATGTTTATCACTCCCCTTCTATTAAGATTTTGTTTTGATGTGGACCATTTTACAAAAGGCATCATTAAATTTGTCACAATATTTTTTCTGTTTTCTGTTTTGTTTTGTTTGGCCATGAGGCTTGACCACAGATCAAACTGGTACTCCCTGCATTGGAAGGTGAAGTCCTAACCACTGGACCCAAGGGAAGTCCCTTCCCCTCTTTGTGAGGGCAACATTTATTGGGCATTATTCTCTTCTAAGTACTCTGCTTTAACCGGTATCATCTAATTTTGTCCTCTCATAAGCCCATATAGAGTAGGTTCTATTATAATCTCTGCTTTTCAAATGAGGAAAAGGAAGCTTAGGGGTTACTCAGGGACACATAGCTTGGAGATGGTTGATATCTAAACCCAGAGGGTCTTATTCCAAAGCCCATGCTCCTTACCACTATGCCATTAGAGTGGGTTTTTTTTTTTAATTTCCTTTCATTTATTTATTTATTTTTGGCTATGCTGGGTCTTTGTTGCTGTGTGCAGACTTTCTCTAGTTGCAGCTAGCAGGAGCTAGTCTTTATTGTGGTACCAGGGCTTCTCATTAACCCTTACCTGGTGGCTCAGAGGTTAAAGCATCTGCCTCCAATGCAGGAGACCCGGGTTTGATCCCTGGGTCGGGAAGACCCCTTGGAGAAGGAAATGGCAATCCACTCCAGCATTCTTGCCTGGAGAATCCCATGGACTTCTCCGTCCGTGGGGTCGCAAAGAGTCGGACACGACTGAGCGAATTCATCTTCACCTTCACCTTCCAGGGCTTCTCATTGCAGTAACTTCTCTTGTTGAAGAGCACAGGTTTTGGGGCATGCACGCTTTAGTATTTGTGGCACACGGATTCAGTAGTTGTGCCACAAGGACTTAGTTGCTCCACAGCATGTGGAATCTTCCCAGACCAGGGACTGAATCTGTGTTCTTTGCATTGGCAGGTGGATTCTTAACTACTAGACCACCAGAGAAGTACTAGAGTGTTTTAATCATAGTTGTTTGTATTAAAATTTTTTTTAAACTTCTCTATCCATGGGATTTTTCAGGCAAGAATACTGGAGTGGGTTGCCATTTCCTCCTCCCGGGGAATCTTCCTGACCCAGTG
Organism: Nanger dama; assembly: GCA_917880005.1. Classification (NCBI taxonomy): domain Eukaryota; kingdom Metazoa; phylum Chordata; class Mammalia; order Artiodactyla; family Bovidae; genus Nanger; species Nanger dama. The sequence continues at coordinate 741,601 of CAKJTW010000056.1, forward strand.
ATTGAACCCACATCTGCTATGTTTCTTGCACTGCAGGCAGATTCTTTACCCCTGAGCCATTGGGGAGCCCCCCCCAATTTAAAACTCATGCAAAATTTTAGTTATTTTTTAGCCTAATAAAAGTTTAGAGATTTTATTCAATTTTACTGCTTTACTTCCAGGAGGGAAATCTTCAACACATTTAAAAATGATCTGGTTCATTTGCATGTTATTCAAAATAATTGTGTCTTAATCCTTCTCATGTATAATAACAACAGCTATTAGTTATTGAGAGCTTAATCTATAATAAGGACTTGCTATATGGTTTACATACATGATCTCATATAATCTTCTCCAGTGTTGTATGAGGCAGGTAAATATTAAGATCAACTTTTATTTTCTGCTTAGGAAAACTAAGATTTGCAGAAGTTCAGGAACTTGCCCAAAGGTACTTACCTATGAAGAAGCAGAGCAAGAACTCAAACCTAAGCCTGGCAGTCTGTGCTGTCAACCTAAACTGTAATGTCTCCTCATATGTTTGTCAACATGACCTGCAGAGTTTAAGGAACCTGCCAAAGTTGTATTCACTTCCTAATATTGTGGACAGTCCTGTGTATTATAAAGCAGCAACCAAGTTTTCCTTGGCAAAGAATGATCTTGTGGAAATTTTCATGGGACTGTGGGACTCCATGCAGATGGCACAGTAAGAATCATTGTTTTTCTGAAAACTATGCATACCATTGGTCAGAGAATAATCAAGTGAATCCCTTAGAAATGTTGCTAGATAGACCATGATTTCAAGTTTCTTCAAGATCTATTTAACTTGCTAATTTCATAGCTCCATGGTTTTACTCTGGTGTTAAGGAGCCAGTGCACTGTGAAAACTTTTTTTTAAATCTGTGTGCCATGTAAGTCAACGATGAAGTTGTATGTAGCATGATGTTTTAATCTTTTAGAACTTACTTCAGTTTCCATCTTAAAGTGCCCAATCCAAAGGCCAGCAGAGTGAAATGAGAAAATGAGAATTGAAAAATCAGAGAGTGTTATCTGGGAAAATACTTTAATGAGGCATATTACAAAGGGGTTGGTAGACTTGAGTATGACATCAATTTTTAGGCTGAGCTTGATAAAGATTCCTTTCAGATCTTAATGTAGCATCTTGAATCTAACATCTCTGGCTATTAAAACTTATGATTATGTGACTTCTTGTTAATCAGAAAATCATTGCTCTCCTTATGTTTGAATGAGATTTTCCAGCAAAATCAGATTTTTAAAAAGATCTATTAATTATCTGGGCAACTGCAATAATTATGACACAATGTCACAATTGTGTCTCTATGACACAATCATGGAGAAGGAAGGGAACACAGGTACATGGAGGCAATACTGGATGGTATGATTAAAAAAACAGTCCATATGACATTGTATTCACTTCCTGTTGTATCATAACAAATTAGCACAAATTTGGCAGCTTAAAAACAACATATATTTACTGATTCACAATTTCCTTGGGTCAGAAATCTTAGTAAAAATCAGATGCATCTTCTGCTCAGAGCCTTACCAAGATAAAATCAAGGTGTCAGTCAGGTCTGAGATGTGGAATCCCTCCTTCTTCCTAGCTCTCTGACTGTTGGCAAAACTCACTTCCTTGCAGTTGTAGGACTGAATTCATTGTTTTCTGATGGATGTTGGCTGGGAACTACTTTCAGTTTCTAGAAGCATTCTCAGGTTCTTTCTAGGTGACCCCTTGATAAGCAGTGAGCTTAGTTGCTTTTTCAAGGCCAGCAAGAGAATATCTTTTGCTTATTTCTTAATTGAGATAAGATTGGTGTGTAACATTGTATTAGTTTTCCCACGGCTGTGCATACACACCGAGGAAACCAGAATTGAAAGAGACACGTGTACCCCAATGTTCATTGCAGCACTGTTTATAAATAGCCAGGACATGGAAGCAACCTAGATGTCCATCAGCAGATGAACGGATAAGAAAGCTGTGGTACATATACACAATGGAGTATTACTCAGCCGTGAAAAAGAATACACTTGAATCAGTTCTAACGAGGTGGATGAAACTGAAGCCTATTATACAGAGTGAAGTAAGCCAGAAAGAAAAACACCAATACAGTATACTGACACATATATATGGAATTTAGAAAGATGGTAATGATAACCCTATATGTGAGACAACAAAAGAGACACAGATGTAAAGAACAGACTTTAGGACTCTGTGGGAGAGGACAAGGGTGGGATAATTTGGGAGAATGGCATTGAAACATGTATACTATCATGTAAGAAATGAATCGCTAGTCTAGGTTCGATACAGGATACAGGATGCTTGGGGCTGGTGCACTGGGATGACCCAGAGAGATGATATGGGGAGGGTAGTGGGAGGGGGTTCAGGGTTGGGAACTCATGTACACCTGTGGTGGATTCATGTCAATGTATGGCAAAACCAATACAGTATTGTAAAGTAAAAAATAAAAAGTTAAAAGAAAGATTGGTGTGTAACATTGTAATAGTTTTAGGTGGACAAAAAACTGATATGGTATAAAATTGTTGCAAAAATGATTATCACAATAATTTTGATTAGCATCTATCTCCCCACAGTTACTAATTTTTTTTCTTGTTATGAGAACTTTTAAGATCTACTCTCTCAGTAACTTTCAAATAAGTATTCAACACAGTATAGATAACTACAATCATCATGCTGTATATTTATCTTATATTTATATTTAACTTATTTATCTTATAACTGGAAGTTTGTACCATTTGACCACCCTTTTACTTCGACTCTTTCTTTCAGGAAAGGCCTGAATCCCCTTTTAAAGGGCTTGCCTGATTACATGAGGCCCAGTCTGAATAATCTCTCTTTTGATTAACTTAAAGTCAACTGATTAGGGACCTTAACTACACCTACACCTTCTTCATCTTTGCCATATAACATAACCAAATCGAGAGAGTGCTATCCCATCATATACACACTAATTCTTCCCATACTCAAAGGGAAGGAATTATGCAGGGCATGTACACTAGAGGGCAAGAATCTTGGGGGCCATCTTTAAACTTTGCTTATGATGAAAAACTGGAGTTCAAGATCAAGTTGTAAATTAATACTTACGTTTGCAGAAAAACATATACATGAATGCTCCTAGCAGCATTATTCATAATAGTCAAAATACTCATCAACTAGTGACTGGATAAATAAAGTATGATATATCCATATAATGGAATATTATTTGACCATACAATGGAATGAGGTGTTGATACATTACAATATGGATAGACCTTGAGAGCATAATGCTAAGTGAAAAAAATTTAAAACACCACATATTGTATGGCTCCATTTATATGACATTCCCAGAATAAGCATATCTACAGAGACAGAATGTAGACTAGTGTTTGCTTAAGACTTTGGGGTGGGGGGAAAGTGCTGGAGTGGCTGCTAATGAGTATGGAGTTTTCTTTCTGGGATAAAATGTTCTAAAATAGATTGTGGTGATGATTGTACAACTCTATGAATAAAGTAAAAGCCACTAAATTATATTCCTTATATAAGTGAATTAGATGGTGTGCTTGTGCATGCATACTCAGTCATGTATGACTTTTTGCAACCCTGTGGGCTGTAGCCTGTGAGGCTCCTGTGTCCATGGGATTCTCTAGGCAAGAATATTGGAATGGGTTGCCACTTCCTCCTCCAGGGGATCTTCCTGACCCATGGAACAAACCTGTGTCTCCTATGTCTCCTGCATTGGCAGCCGGATTCTTTACCACTGAGCCATCTGGGAAGCCCAGATTAGATGTACATGAATTATAATTCAACATAATTGTTAATAAAAGATCAAGTTATACTACTTGATAACTTCTTTGAAATTCAGGAATTTAAACTTAATTTCCTCATCCTTAACAGATATAATAATACCTACTTTACAAGGTTTCTGTGAGGATCAAAGGATATAATTATGGGGACTGTTTTGTAAATTGCAAAATGCTATACAATTTTTATTTATTTACTTATTTTTTACTGTACCACATGGCATGTGGAATCTTGGTTCCTCGAGCAGGGATTGAAACTGGGTCCCCTACAATAGAAGCACTGGATCAACCACTGGACAGCCAGGGAAGTCCAGTGCTATACAATTTTTAAAAATCATTATTATGTAGTCTATAACTCTGCAATCAAGGCAAATCAAATTAATTCTTTTTCAGACTGTCTTCATAATAGTACTCAGTATAATAATTCTGATAGCTGCTGTCATGGTCCAGGTGTGGGTTGGAAAAGAATTTCCAGACATGAGACAGAATGAGAGGGAAGTAAAGTTTTTATAGTGGGAGACACTGTTAGAACAGTGGGCCAGCTCAAGGAGAACAGATGTTGAACAAGGGTACTTCAGTTCAGTTCAGTTGCTCAGTTGTGTCTGACTCTTTGCGACCCCATGGACTGCAGAATGCCAGGCCTCCCTGTCCATCACCAATTCCCGGAGTTTACTCAAACTCATGTCCATTGAGTCGGTGATGCCATCCAGTCATCTCATCCTCTGGCATCCCCTTCTCCTCCAGTCTTCAGTCTTTCCCAGCATCAAGGTCTTTTCAAATGAGTCAGCTGTTTGCATCGGGTGGCCAAAGTATTGGAATTTCATCTTCAACATCAGTCCTTCCAATGAATATTCAGGATGATTTCCTTTAGGATGGACTGGTTGGGTCTCCTTGCAGTCCAAGGGACTCTCAAGAGTCTTCTCCAACACCAGAGTTCAAAAGCATCAAATCTTTGGCACTCAGCTTTCTTTATATTCCAACTCTCACATATGTACATGACTACTGGAAAAACCATAGCCTTGTCTAGACAGACCTTTGTTGGCAAAGTAATGTCTCTGCTTTTTAAGATGCTGTTTAAGTTGGTCATAATTTTCCTTCCAAGGAGTAAGCGTCTTTTAATTTCATGGCTGCAGTCACCATCGGCAGTGATTTTGGAGCCCAAAAATAAACTCTGACACTGTTTCCACTGTTTCCCCATCTATTTCCCATGAAGTGATGGGACTGGATGCCATGATCTTCGTTTTCTGAATGTTGAGCTTTAAGCCAACTTCTTCACTCTCCTCTTTCACTTTCATCAAGAGGCTTTTTAGTTCCTCTTCACTCTTTCTGCCATAAGGGTGGTGTCATCTGCATATCTGAGGTTATTGATATTTCTCCCAGCAATCTTGATTCCAGCTTGTGCCTCTTCCAGTCCAGCCTTTCTCATGATGCACTCTGCATATAAGTTAAATAAGCATGTTGATAATATACAGCCTTGACGTGCTCCTTTTCCTATTTGGAACCAGTCTGTTGTTCCATGTCCAGTCCTAACTGTTGCTTCCTGACCTGCATGCAGATTTCTCAGGAAGCAGGTCAGGTGGTCTGGTATTCCCATCTCTTTCAGAATTTTCCAGACTTTATTGTGATCCACACAGTCAAAGTCTTTGGCATAGTCAATAAAGCAGAAATAGATGTTTTACTGGAACTCTTGCTTTTTTGATGATCCATTGAATGTTGGCAATTTGATCTCTGGTTCCTCTGCATTTTCGAAATCCAGCTTGAATATCTGGAAGTTCACGGTTCACGTATTGTTGAAACCTGGCTTGGAGAATTTTGAGCATTACTTTACTAGCATGTGAGATGAGTGCAAATGTGCAGTAGTTGGAGCATTCTTTGGTATTGCCTTTTTTTTTTTTTAATTGGAATGAAAACTGACCTTTTCCAGTCCTGTCGCCACTGCTGAGTTTTCCAAATTTGCTGGCATATTGAGTGCACCACATTCACAGCATCATCTTTTAAGATTTGAAATAGCTCAACTAGAAATCTATCACTTCCACTAGCTTTGTTTGTAGTGATGCTTCCTAAGGCTCACTTGACTTCACATTCCAGGGGTCCTTAGTCCACATTTATACCCAGGGTACAGGGAGTGGGATAGAGGTCTTGCGGGTCATATACTGATTGGGTGAGGCACATACACTGAGTTGGAGGGGAGGAAGAGTAAGGCAAATATCTTCTCCCTATAGGGTAAGAGGTAAGACAGGTTATACTGCTCAGAAGGACCTGAAATCCATTAATAGTTACAACATGAGTGAGGGAAAGATGATAAAGGTCTGTTTTTTCTGTTTCTGCATTCCAAGACCCTCCTTGGTTTTGTCTGCTCTTTCGTCCTTGGGCCACCACATTCCTCCCTCTCTTTATTTTTAGGGCCAGTTCTTTGGTCCCTTTTGATACCCTTCTCATGTCTAACTATCTACCTATTTCCCTTCTCAGGCATTTGTGAACCAAGTCTCAGGGGAAAAGGTGCGATGACCACTCTGGCTTCTTCAGGCTGTACAGGACCATCGTGGGGCTCTGGGTTCCTTTTGCCTGCTCTCTGTCAGGGTGCATTTATGGAGGGAGATTAGAGTCCATGGAATGTTAAGGTGACTTGTTTCAGCATTGTCTAGGTGTTTTTGGTCAGGGAATATTCTTGTCATACTACCACTTGGAGATTTGTTGTATTCTAGAAGACACAAACTTAACAAAAAGTTAAAGGTGCGTGGCCCAAAGATTAATAGAAGTAGAAAAGTTGCTCAGGGGCTAGCCAGGAGAACTAGGACCAGACATTGGTTTGTGACATTAGTGTTTCTCTACGTACAAGAAGATGCAAGAATTTGGGCCCACAAAATCTTTACCTGAAAACATCTGATTTTCTGAAGGCTGGTTCTTGTGGGTTTTTCCCAGAGCACAGAATGCCTTATTTCTGATCTCCACCCTGAACTCCTTTCAGGAGATATTGAAGCTCAGCAGCTTGCAGTGGTCATGAAGTAATCCTTGTAGAGGCAGCTGGCAAGTGCCAACTCCCATTCAGCAGGGTCCCTTCATAACCACATATTTGACCATGCTTTGTGGGCATTACATGGCTGTTGTGTCCCATGATGCTGGGAAGGCTCATTCCCAGGTTTAACGAAGATTCCATTGACAGGCCACTCAGTGTTTAGTTATTGGATCAGACCTTGTGAGTAGCAAAACTGGACCAGACCTGTCTTACTGGCCTCTTGGTCCAGGAAAATATTCCCTCTTGTTGCTTCTTCCAATATCTAGAGTTACATTATTACAATCATTGATCTCATATGGAACTGCATATCAGCATCTTATCACAGACTCAGTCACACATTTGGTAACATAAGAAACAGTCTTCTGAAACAAGCGACATAGAAAATAATATGGTTAGCAGTTATTAATAAGGTCACAAGTAAGAATTATAAGTCAAGAACTTTCATTAGGTAGAGCCCAGTATACCCTAGGTGATCTGACTTCATTTGTTAAATAACTATATCCTGGTGTTAATCTCCTCGTTGTACATCATGGAGCATCTGATCTTTATCCAAAGACTGGTTACTGAGATAAGCTTTATAAACAAACGTAAGTGAAGTGAAGTGAAGTCACTCAGTCGTGTCCGACTCTTTGCAACCCCATGGACTGTAGCCTACCAGGGTCCTCCATCCATGGAATTTTCCAGGCAAGAGTACTGGAGTGGGCTGCTATTTCCTTCTCCAGAGGATCTTCCCAACCCAAGAATTGAAGTTGGGTCTCCCTCATTGCAGGCAGACGCTTTACTGTCTGAGCCACCAGGGAAGCCCATAAACAAACTTAGAGTGTCCTTTTTAATAACTTAATTAAATCTTTTAGCAATATAACATATATATACAACAGGGAACTATCTCAGAAGTGAGTCTTAGTAAACACTAGACCTTAACTGACAATACTAGAAACTTAGTTTAACAATTAATAAAACTTAATATTCAGTGAAACATGATTTTTTTTATTATTAAGGTATTAACCCTGTAGCCAGGGAAGGCTTTAACCCATCAAATAAAAATGAGGTTTGTCGGGGAGCCAGGAAAAGCCAATCAGCCATCCTGGATTTCCCATAGCCCTGACTCTGATTTATAGCTATTGTTCACCTATTTTTAATTCCCTGATTTAGGAGTAGACTGTTGCCATGTTTTGAGGACATCAGGATAGCAAAAGTCTAACCATGAAGGCTTATTTTTTGTAGAAGCAGAATGATCTTTGTCTATATGTACTATAATCTTAAATAGTGCTTCTTTACTTTACCAAAGTAACAAAAGATTTTTAAAACAAATACAAATCATTTAAAGGCAAAGAAATTCATAATCTGTTGTCAAAAGCTTCATTCTAAGACAACTTTGTTCTCTTAACATAGCGAGTAGACTAAATTCCAGTCTGTTACCAGTTTACCAGTTAACAAACAAACAAAATTTGTTTATTGCTTAATGTCAGAAAAGTCTTTTCCATAAATCTTGAAGTAGCAGTATTCTTGCAAAGGCATCAGAGTGAAACCATAGAATGCATGTTTAAAATCTGATTAAAAGACACTTACTCCTTGGAAGGAAAGTTATGACCGACCTAGACAACATGTTAAAAAGCAGAGACATTACTTTGCCAACAAAGGTCCATCTAGTCAAGGCTATGGTTTTTCCAGTGGTCATGTATGGATGTGAGAGTTGGACTATAAAGAAAGCTGAGTGCTGAAGAATTGATGCTTTTGAACTGTGATGTTGGAGAAGACTCTTGAGAGTCCCTTGGACTGCAAGGAGATTCAACCAGTGCATCCTAAAGGAGATCAGTCCTGAATATGCATTGGAAGGACTGATGCTGAAGCTGAAACACTAATACTTTGGCCACCTGATGTGAAGAGCTGACTCATTTGAAAAGCCCTTGATGCTGAGAAAGATTGAGGGGAAGAGGAGAAGGGGATGACAGAGGATGAGATGGTTGGATGGCATCACCAACTCAATGGACATGGGTTTAGGTGGACTCCAGGAGTTGGTGATGGACAGGGAGGCCTGGCATTCTGCAGTCCATGGGGTCGCAAAGAGTCAGACACAGCTGAGTGACTGAACTGAACTGAAAATGCAACTGACAAAGTAACTTGGTCATTGCTGTGACTTGTAACACTTTAACATGATAACTAGAATTACAACTGACAACATTTTATCAGGGCATATCAGATCTATATGAATTACACATAATTTTAGGATATCTATATTAATAACATCAACCATACAGTATAACCTGAGAAGATTTATCACCCTTTCAACAGTACTTCCCATATAACTTAACATGTCCAATGAACCCAGGTAGTTTAATAGCTCTTTGGGATGTCTCAGGGGCCCTCTGAGGCATCCCAAAGTTAGCTAGAAGTCAAGTTATTTAGGAAGTTTGGTCGACCAATATCAAAAGGATTTATAACACTCAGTCAGATAGAATCATATAGATCACTATGAAACTATATATTCACTTAGCCAAAATAACAAAGAAGATTTTAAAGGTAAGCATAGAACAGATTACTTCAGAGGTAAAGAAACTTAAAATCCATTATCAAAGGCAGTTCAATATCTCAAGAAAGCTTGTATTTATGCAGAAAACTCTTCCCTTGGAGTGCACTTTCCATCAAACTTTATCACTTTCTGTAGCCATTACTTTGTTCTCCCATCCTGAAACAGCCACCTGTAAGTCAGACCTACTTCTTTTTCCCTTCATAAAATGTAATTTCATTCCTCATACCTTCTTTACTGAAAACACACATCATACTTTCCTTAAGCAACCAAGAACTGACCTTCATATTACATTCTATAGATTGTGAACATAGATACCAGTGACAATTTCTAAAAATTCTAGAGAACATCTCAGGATGGCTTCAAACATTATTTATTTGTAGTCCAAAATCTCTTTAGTTTCTGTGTAAAAGGAAATTAGTGTTAAGTAGCAAATGTTTCAGAATCTTATTTGAAATGACCTAGCTATTCAATAAAATTCCATCACTTAGTTAAGCACTACCCTAGAAATTCAGGTTACCAAAATCTACAGAGACTATTTTAGACCGACATTTCTAAAGTATAATTATTTTTAATAGAGTTTATCCAAAAGCTCATATCTCATTTACATTTCTTTTGAAGTTTCTTCACTCAAGGAACTTTCCTTGCTGACAAACTTGTAACATACATAACAATATAACAATACCTAACTTATAATAAACCTAGGCACAGTGAAAATATTATGCTTAATGTTAATGACTATTAGACATGTCTATATTAGATTAGCAAGCCAACATTAATACTAGATATTTAATATTGACTATTTCCCAGTTCATGTGAATCTGACATTCATTTAGGTTAATTTTTCTTGTATTTAGAATTGTCTGATTTGTAAGCGCTTACCTTTCTTTAGGCCAATTAAATTAGAACTCATTTACAACTTCAGCAATATTAAAAAAAAAAGACACACACTGAGACATACATAAATCCAGACAGACAGACAGACAGACAGAAATCTCATAGTTTTCTGCTTGATATTTAAAATGTCTCTTTGACACCCCCCTCCTTTTTTTAAGTTCTAATTTGCCCAAGGCTGATATCTCAGGCAAATTGGGTTGTGTATTTCAGGGACATGGAAAGGGTTAACTTCAAGTATTTCTTTAGGCAGGCTTTTTAACAAGCTAGTTGTTTTTAACTGCATATGCAAAAGAACTGGTTTTGAAGCATCCAGGGAAGTTTTTGATGCTTCAGGCTTTTGAATATAGGAAAAAAAGGGAAACTCAGAATCCTTTCCTAGATCATGTGGATATGAAAGGTCGAGTAGGGGTCATCTAGGAAATCTGATGGAGAGAAACAGAGGGGAACAGGAGAGAGGCAGGGAACAGAAAGACACATGCAGCATGTGTTCCTCAAGTCTGGATTCTGACCGAGGGCCGTGAAGGACTGAATGTAAGGTAATTCTGAGTCCTTTCCCTGCTTTTGGCAAAAGCTAGTGTGCCATTCAGAGGCCATTTTGGGGGTCTCCCAGTTTATATTGTGGCCAGGCCTTTTGCAGGGTCAAAATTTTCTAGTTTCTGAGAATGTACCAAAGGGTGAGCCTGAGAGAGGCTCCCAAGATTTTCCAGAACCCATCCTTAACCTATATGCCATAGAATGAGGGCACTGAGAGTCACCGACTGGCTAAAAGGAGTCCCTTTTTGTCTCAGTGACATCTCCGTGCAACTAATGGCACAAAAATGGCCGACCACCCCAACAGTCACATCGAACAGTGAGAGGTGAACTCTGAGAACCGTGTGGCTAAGGCACCACGTGATCCAGGCAAAGAAGTACAGAGCTAAAGTACCATGTGACCCAGGCAGAGAAAGACAAGAGATTCCTGGGAGCAACCAGGTGACTCACCTTTTGGCAATTTCCTGAAATATGGAAGTTACTCTTGGGATGGCTCAGAGGCAACACCTAGGCTCCTGTAAATCAATCCAGATTGAAAAGGGAAAGAAGTGAAAGTGACAGGGAAGAAGGCTGAGGAATCCGCCTTATAATCCTATTGGGGAGGCGGTGGCCAGGGGATGATGGTCTTTGTTTTGCTTCAACCATTATGTGCCTGATATGGTGCAAGGAAGTCGTCTTGCTGGGGGCGGATGCCCTTGTGGCCTGATCTGTTCCATGTCCCCCTTATCTTCACATGGGAGTCTTCATGTGGCAGGTACCCTAATGGCTTTTAAGTACTTGACCTGTGCCCACACAATACTGGTTGGCCTAATTCTCAGTTGGAAAGAAGACAAAGGAGAGATTCTCACCCATTTGGGCAGCAGCTACTGGGGCTGAGTGAGAAGTGGGGCCTTTGAAACACACCAGAGGGTAACCCTGGCCAGAGTTCTTCAGTTGCTTTCACAGCACTTGCCTGTTTGCAGAGGGCCCCTATGAGAAAGGAGAAGTGAGGAGGTAGGGAAGAGACCCCAAGTCCCCATATAGGCCACTAAAAATGTCATGGGCTGGGCATGGAATGGAACAGAATTTCCAGACATGAGACAGAATGAGAGGAAATAGAGTTTATTAGAGTGGGAGACACTGTTAGAATAGCAGGCCAGCCCAACGGAGAACTGACGTTGAACAGGGGTTCTTAGTCCACTTTTATACTCAGGGTACAAGGAGTTGGATAAGAGGTAGGTTTTGTGGGTCATTTGCTGCTTGGATGAGGCACATATACTGAGTGGGGGAGGAAGAGTAAGGCAAATGTCTCCTCCCTATGGGGTAGGAGCAGAGACAGGTTATACTGCTCAGGAGGACCTGAAATCCATTAATAGTTACAACATGGGGGAGGGAAGGACTTAGATAAGGGTCTGGTTTTTCTGTTCCTGCATTCCAAGACCCTCTTTGGTTTTATCTGCTCTTTCGTCCTTGGGTCACCACAGCTGGGTTTCACCACTGTATATTTACAGAAATAAATCCTTCTTGCCCTAGTATGTACAGTTCCTTTTATTCTCAACAAAAATGGAAAACAGTTACTCAATACTATCTATCCTTTCATCTACTTGAAGTCTTATATTTAAAATTCCTTAATCTCACCCATACCAGCAAGCTAATTCAGTTTCAAAGCTAAATAGGCACAAGTTCTATAACCTTCACTAATGAATCTTCATAAATTAAAACACTATTGCCCCTCTTCTGATCCTTTTATATGTAGAAGACAAATAAGGGCTGCAGGCTTTAAAGTAAGATCTTTCTTGAGTCTAGCTATAACAAACGATGTTGAAGGCAAAGGTCATAGGAAGGATAAGAGATCAGGGACTGCAGGCAACATGTTATTTGGTTGAAACTAAAATGAATCCAGAGATTACAATTCTATTGTTTGAAGTAGCAGATGAAATCACAGAGGAAAAGATTGACAGGCATGTCAGTGACATGTTAAAATGCTTGCAATATAATATTGAAAGGAAAGGCTAAATTAAAAAAAATTGTAGATAAGGTATATTCATCTGGATAAAAATTGAAAGAAAAGTGACTAACAGCTAGCTGGTTAATTTTTTGATTAGTCAAAAATTTTAAAGTTTTCTAATATTATTATCTGTTTTAAAATAATAAACAAGAAAGTATTCTCATATCCTGGAAAGTTCCTAAAATATGTCATTCTATAGTGTGATTCTGGAGACACATTATGAGCAAGATGAAAGTGAAAAATTATCAACAGAGCATATAACGAATAAAAGACATCTTAAATTAAGCATTTAAACATGATACCAAGTACATTGTAAGGTCATTTAATTTCAACTGCATTCCCAGTGGACATGATACATACTCATAAAAATGGTGCAAGGAGGGCAAGCATAATGAGGTTTTTCTTAGAAACTTTAAAAGATCATATCAAAGGAGAACTTTCAAGTCATTATCCTAATATCTCTTGTGACACCCAATAAAAGGTTTAAGAAAGTATCATAAATCATTATAGAGAAATTACCAAATCCTAGCTTATCTGAGGAATCTGTAAAATTTTTGCCTTGTCCATGATTATTTAAAAATAATAATACTATGATCTTCTACTACCAAAACAAATATTAAACAACTAATGTATCTATGATTATTTAAAAATAATAAATTTCTGAGCTTCTCCTGCTACAATTAAAAATAAAAAATACTAAATGATCATATTTACAGAATATGTCCACATGAGTTTGATCCCTGGGTCGAGAAGATCCCCAGAGGAGGGCATGGCAATCCACGCCAGTATTCTTGCCTGGAGAATCCCATGGACAGAAGTACCCAGTGGGCTACAGTCCATAAGGTTACACAGAGTCAGACATGACTGAAATGACTTAGCACAGACATGGACAGGACCCTGCATGGCATTCCCAGGGACAGAGCCTATCCCCAATATCCTCCACCTTCCTTTGCTTCTTGTCTGTAGAAAAGCTTAGCTTCTTAGGCTTTCCCCAAATTTCCAAAGAACAAATTTAATCAGAGAAGTGAGAAAAAGCAGAAACAAAGGAAAAGTATCAAGCAAGACAAAATAATAATAGTTTAGCCATAAAACAAAGTCAGTGACCTTTAGTTCCTCCCCAGGGCAACTGATAATATCCAGAGCCATATCCTTGAATTGTTTTGCAGATACTAAAACCTCCACCAGGGAAAAGAAGTTAATTGCAAGCTGACCACAAGTATGGAGACCCCAGACAGAGACCTCAGACATGTTAAAACTGGAAGGTTAATGATGTTAACTCCCCAAACATCACCTTGTTACCTCACCACCAACAAATTAGAAGGATGTACTTGAGCAGATCATGAACCTTGAAATCCTCTACCTAACACTGACTTTAAGCCCCTTTCCTGAAAGCCACTGGGGAGTTTGGATCTTTTGAGCATGACCGGCCCATTTTTCCTGCCTGGCCTGACATTGGGCATCTGGCAATAAATGGTGTACTTTCCTTGCTGGTGTCAATATACGTCTGATAAGCTTTCCTACACCTCTGATGAGTGAAACCAAGTTTGGTTTGGAAACAGTTTCTTAGCCTTGAAAACTACCTCGTGACGGATTAATCTTACTTTTTAAACTTTATTTTCCTGATCAGTAGTTCACAATATTGCTCACTATCAAATTTAAGTTATTCAAAATTATACTATTTCTTTAACTGGCCTTCATTCAGTCAGTTCAGTTGTTCAGTCATGTCCAACTCTTTGTGACCCTATGGACTGCAGCACGCCAGGCCTCCCTGTCCATCACCAACTCCCGGAGCTTGCTCAAATTTGTGTCTATCGAGTCAGTGATGCCATCCAACCATCTCATCCTCTGTCATCCTCTTCTGCTCCCGCCTTCGATCTTCCCCAGCATCAGAGTCTTTTCCAATGAGTGAGTTGTTTGCATCAGGTGGCCAAAGTATTGGAGCTTCAGTCTCAGCATCAGTCCTTCCAACCATTACTCAGGACTGATTTCCTTTAGGATTGACTGGTTGGATCTGCTTGCAGTCCAAGGGACTCTCTAGAGTCTTCTCCAACACCACAGTTCAAAAGTATCAATTCTTTGGCACTCAGCTTTCTTTATAGTCCAACTCTCACATCCATACATGACCACTGGAAAAACCATAGCCTTGACAAGATAGACATTTGTTGGCAATGTCTGCTTTTTAATATGCTGTATAGGTTTGTCATAGCTCTCCTTCCAAGTAGCAAGTATTTTTAAATTTCTGGCTGCAGTCACCATCTGCAGTGATTTGAGAACTCAAGAAAATAAAGTTTGTTTTCATTGTTTCTTCATCTATTTGCCATGAAGTGATGGGACCAGGTGCCATGATCTTAGTTTTTGAATGTTGAGTTTTTAAAATTTTAAGCTTTTTCACTCTCCTCTTTTACCTTCATCAAGAGGAGTTTTAGTTCCTCTTCGCTGTCTGCCATAAGGGTGGTGCGATTTGCATATCTGAGGATATTGATATTTTTCCCAGCAATCTTGACTCCATGCTTGTGCTTCATGCAACCCCGGATTTCCCATGATGTACTCTGCATATAAGTTAAATAAGCAGGGTGACAATATACAGCCTTGACATACTCTTTTCCCAATTAGGAACCAGTCCACTGTTGCATGTCCAGTTCTAACTGTTCTTGACCCCCATACAGATTTCTCAGGAGGCAGGTAAGGTGGTCTGGTATTTCCATCTCTTAAAGAATTTTCCACAGTTTGTCATGATCCACACAGTCAAAGGCGTTAGTATAGTCAAAAAAGCAGAAGTAGATATTTTCCTGGAATTCTCTTGCTTTTTCTGTGATCCAGTAGATGTTGGAAATTTGGTCTCTGGTTCCTTTGCCTTTTCTGAATTCAGCTCGAGCATCTGGAAGTTCTTGGTTCATGTACTGTTGAAACCTGGCCTGGAGAATTTTGAGCATTACTTTGCTAGCATATGAAATGAGTGCAATTGTGCAGTAGTTTGAACATTCTTTGGCATTTCCCTTCTTTGGGATTGGAATGAAAACTGACCTTTTCCAGTCCTGTGGCCACTGCTAAGTTTTCCAAATTTGCTGGCATATTGAGTGCAGCTCTTTCACAGCATAATCTTTTAAGATTTGAAATAGCTCAGCTGCAATTCCATCATCTCCACTAGCTTTGTTCATAGTGATGCTTTCTAAGGCCCACTTAACTTTGGACTCCAGGATGTCTAGCTTTAGGTGAGTGATCACACCATTGTGCTTATCTGGTCATTAAGATCTTTTTTTTATAGTTCTTCTGTGTATTCTTTCCCTCTCTTTCTTTGTATTCATCACTTATCTCTACTTGCTATTCTTTGGAACTCTGCATTCAGATGGGTATATCTTTCCTTTCCTCCTTTGCCATTCACTTCTCTTCTTTTCTCAGCAATTTCTAAGGCCTCCTCAGACAACCATTTTTCCTTTTGCATTTCTTTTTCTTGAGGATGGTTTTGATCACGGCCTCCTGTACAATGCTAGGAACCTCTGTCCATACCTCTGTTCTTCAGGTATTCTGTTTATCAGATCTAATCCCTTGAATCTATTTGTGACCTCCACTGTTCATAATGTATAATAATTAAGACTAATGTGATTAAAAAAAAAAAAAAACCTGTGTCTTTCAACTTTCTTCTCTGTATTTTAGGCATTTCCCCCTACCTTCTTCCTATTTACCAATTACCAACATATTGCAAAAAGAAATTGCATTTGAGAAGAATGATTTTGCAATAACAAATAAAAATAGAAGTGTCACATTTTCCACTCAGTAGGAATAGAGCTGGAAGGCTAGAATTTAGTAGAATGCCCAAGGTTTTCTAAAGAAGAGGAAGCCTTGACAGAGTATTGTAGCCTCTTCCACAATTCTAACTCCATAATGCATATGGGTACATGAGAATATGGTATCTTATTTTCCAAGTTTTTTTGAGAAATAATTGACATACATCACTGTGTAAGTTTAAGGTGTGCAGCATGATGGTGTGATTTACATATACTGTGAAATTAGTACCACAATAAGTCTAAATAACAACCATTATCTCAAATAGATAAGATAAAAAGAAAAGAAAAAAAATTCTCCTTGTGATGGAACCTCAGGATCTACTCTCTTATAAACTTTCCTACATATTATGGGCTTCCCTAGTAGCTCAGAGGTTAAAGCATCTGCCTCCGATGCAGGAGACCTGGGTTTGATCCCTGGGTTGGGAAGATCCCCTGGAGAAGGAAATGGCAACCCACTCCAGTTTTCTTGCCTGGAGAATCCCATGGACCGAGGAGCCTGGTGGGCTACAGCCCACGGGGTTGCAAAGAGTTGGACATGACTGAGCGACTTCACACATACACACACACACACATATTATGCAGCAGTGCTAACTATTATAGTCATCATATTGTACGTTACATCCCTAGTGCTTATTTATTTTATAAATGGAAACTTGTTTCTTTTGACCACCTTCTTCAAATTCCCCTTGCTTCAACCCCTGCCTCTGATAATTACATGTCAGCTTTCTTTTTCTATGAGTTTAGTGTTTATTAGTTTCCAACTATAGATGAGATCATACAGTGTTTGTCTTTCTTTGATTTATTTCACTCTGCATAATGCCTTTGAGGTCTATCTACTGTTGTCACAAATAGCAGAATTTCCTTGTTTCTTGAAGGTTGAATATATACTCAATTATCAAAAAACAAGGAAAATAGATAAAGAAATTTTGAAATTATATATATATAATTTATATATATAATATATATATTATATATGTGTGTGTATGTATATATATATATATATAATGATCTCACAGAGCTTCCCAGGTGGCACTAGTGGTAAAGAACATGCCTGCCAATGAAGGAGATATAAGAGAGGCAGGTTTGATTCCTGAGTTGGGAATTATCTCCTGGAGGAGAGCATGACAACCCACTCCAGTATTCCTGCCTGGATAATTTCATGAACAGAGAAACCTGGCAGGCTACAGTCCATAGTGTCGCAAAGAGTCGGATATGACTAAAGCAACTTAGCATCCATGCATGCATGATCTCATAACTGTATCCATTCATCCACTGATGGACACTTAGATTGTTTCCGTGTCTTGGCTATTGTAAACAGTGCTGCTATGAACATGCGCAGTGCAGATATTTTTAGAGTTAGTGTTTATATTTCTTTTGTACACATTCCTGGAAATGGAACTGCTTGATGATACAGGAGTCCTTATTTTTTTGGCTGAGCCATGCAGCTTGTGGGATCTCGTTTCCAGGGACTGAGCCCTGGCTCTTGCAGCTAGAGCACAGAATTCTAACCACTGGACTGCCAATGAATTCCCAAGAGGTCTATTTTAAATTTTTGGAAACCACCAGACTGTTTTCCATAGTGACTGTACTAATTTACAATCCCATCACCAATGCACAAGGGTTACCTTACCTCTACATCTTTGTCGGCATTTATTTTCCTTTATTTATGTAATTTTGATTTTATTAGAATATAGTTGATTTACAATGTTGTGTTAGTTTCAGTGTACAGCAAAGTGATTTAGTTATACACATACATGTATTCATTCTTTTTTAGATTCTTTTCTCATATAGGTTATCATAGAATATTGAGTAGAGTCCCCTGTGTTATACAGTAGTCCTCGTTGGTTTTCTATCTTATGTATTGTAGTATATGTAGGTTCATCCCAAACTCCTGATTTATTCCTCAACCTACCTTTCCCCTTTGGTAACCATAAGTTTGTTCTCTACATTTGTAAGTCTGTTTTTGTTTTTTGCAAGTACATTTTAAAAATGTATCATTTAAAAAAATTTGATTCCACATATAAATGATATCATATGATACTGTCTTTCTCTGATTTACTTTATTTAGTATGACAATCTTTAGGTCCATCCATGTTGATGTAAGTGGTATTATTTCATTCTTTTTATGATGAGTAATATTCCATTGTATATATGTATTACATTTTCTTTATCCATTCTTCTGTTGATGGCCATTTGGGTTGCTTCCATGTCTTGGATATTATAAATAGTGCTGCAGTGAACATTGGGGTGCATGTATCTTTTTGGATTGTGGCTTTCTCCAGATATATGCCCAGGAGTGGGGTTGCTAGATCATATAGTAGTTTTGTTTTAGTTTTTTAAGGAACATCCAAACTGGTTGTACAAGTTTACATTCCCAAAAACAGTGTAGGAAGGTTCCCTTTTCTCCACACCCTCTCCAGCTTTTATTGTTTGTAGATTTTTAGATGATGGCCATATTAACCAATGTGAAGTAATACCTCATTGTAGGTTTGATTTGCATTTCTGATAATTAGTGATGTTGAGCATCTTTTTATGTGCTTTTTGGCCATGATGCCTCTTGTCTTTTTGATGATGGCCATTCTAATAGGGGTGAGGTGATATCTCCTTTAAAAGAATATGTATGATCCTGGAGGGAAAGATTTCAACCTTTCACAGTTGAGTATGATGTTAGTTGTCGGTCTGTCCTATACAGCCTTCATTGTGTTGAGATATGTTCCTTTTATGTTTAATTTGTTAAGTAATTTTTATCATGAATAGATGTTGAATTTTGTCATGTGATTTCCCACACATATTGAGATGATCATATTCTTTTCTTTAATTTTATTAATGGGATATATCTTATTGATTGACTTGCATATGTTGAACCATTCTTGCATCTTTGCATCTCAGATAAAAATTCCACTTGATGATGAATAATGCTTTTAATATTCTGCTGAATTTTGTAAAGATTTTTTTCATCTATATTCATTAAGGATATTGATCTGTAGTTTTCTTTTCTAGTCATGTCCTTTTCTGACTTTGGGATTATGATAATTCTGGTCTCATTAAATGAATGCAAAAGTGTTCCTTTCTCTTTGTTGTTGTTGTTGTTGTTGTTGTTGTTATTTTTTGGTAACAGTTTGAGAAGTATTGGTGCTAGTTCTTTAAATATCTGGTAAAATCCACCACCGAAGCCACCTGGTCATGAGCTTTACTTAATTGAGAGATTTTTGATCACTGATTCAGTCTCCTAATAATTGGTCTTTTTGACTTTCTTCCAGTTTCAGTCTTGTTAGATTGTATGTTTTAAATAATTTTTCCATTTATTCTAAATTGTCCAGTTTGTTGGCATATAATTGTTCATAGTAGCCCTTTATTATCCCTTGTATTTCTGTGGTACCAGATGTAATGTTTTCTTTTTCTAATTTTGTTGATTTGAGCGCCCTCTCTTTTTTCTTGGTTAGTCTAGCTAGCTCATCTTTTCAAAGAACCAACTGTTAGCTTAATTAATCTTTTCTATTGTTTTTCTCTTTTCTATTTCATTATTTCTGCTCTCATTTTGTTATTTCCTTCCTTTTGCTAACTTTGGGTTTAATTTGTTTTTCTTTCTCCTTAAGGCATGAAGTTAGATTCTTCTTCTTTTCCATAAGGCATGGAGTTAGGTTGTTTATCTGGGGGAGACTATGATATCTTGGTGCTTGTATTCCTTAAAACCACTGAAATTCCTCTGCTCAGATTCTCTGCTAGCCAAGTAGTTTTCTATCTAGTCATATGTTTTGTTTTATGAAAGATAATAAATAAAATGTGCAAAAGGTAAATGACTAGTTTTATGAATTCTTTTAAAGGTGAACACATTTTAAAGTGGAAGTAGCTACTATTCATGTGAAAAAATAGAGCATTGCCAAATTCCTAGAAGCTCCCAATCACAAACTTTCCCTTCCCTCAAAAGGAAACTAACAAAATCCTTACTTTAGCTGGTTTTGCCTTGTTTTCAATTTTATTTAATAGAACCATACAGTGATTTCTGCAACTGGTATTTTTAGTCAACAGTTGTTTGCAAGATACATTCATGTTATTGCATGTAACTGTAAAATTTATTTTATTAGTGCATAATATTCCTTTCTATGACTATGTGACAATGTAGTCATCTACTCTCTTATTGAAGGATATTTGTATTATTATTTATACAAATATTTGTATTATTGGTGTCATTATGAATAATGCTGCTATAGACATTCTTATACATCCCTTGGTGCTTATATTTCTGCTGTGAATATATTGATAAATGTATTTTTTATTTGTAAGCATCTTTATGTATTCTGCTATAAGTTCTTCATTGGTTATATGTTTTACAAAAACTTCTCTCACATTGAATCTTTTAAAATTATAGTAACAGCTCTCAGCATACAACTTTTGTTGTTGCTGTTGTTCAGTTGCTAAGTTGTGCCCGACTCTTTGCAACCCCAAGGACTGTAGCCTGCCAGGCTTCTCTGTCCAAGAGGTTCTCTAGGCAAGGATACTGGAGTGGGTTGCCATTTCCCTCTCCAGGGGCTCTTCCTGAACCTGGGATCAACCCATGTCTCCTACATTGGCAGGTAGATTCTTTATCACTGAGCCACCTGGGGAGCCCAACACAACCTTAGTATTGCTCTTTAATAGACTCATGGTCTGGACTACATATGTCTCTCTATTTTACCTATAACATGGGTTCAAGTGATATTTTAATTAAATAGATGAAGAATATGGTAAATTTATTTCTGCATAGTTTTTAAATGCTATTCTTGACCTTTCATATACATGTAATATTATAATTTCAAAGATAGTTTTCAAATATTACTATGCAACAAATTGTTTCCACTAGCATTGTAAAAGGAATTGTCTAAGTCTTCAGATACACAATGGCTCTGGGTTTGGAAAGATTGGATCCTTAACTGAAAGGACAAGAAGAAACAATACAGATGAAATAAAATATCATTTCTACCAAGAACTACATAAATTTAACAAGCCGATAAAGGACTCATGTAGCCTTCCAGGCTTTTCTGTCCATGATATTAAAGCAATAGAAGTTCTTAGGTGATCAGCCTCCTGGTTTGAACAAAACTAACAGTTCCCTTGTAGTTCAGTTGGTAAAAACATCTGCCTGCAGTGCAGGAGACCTGAGTTCGATTCTTGAGTCAGGAAGATCCCCTGGAGAAGGACATGGCAACCCACTCCAGTATTTTTGCCTGGAGAATTCCATGGACAGAAGAGCCTGGTGGGCTACAGTCCGTGGGGATGCAAGAGTTGTACACGACTTAGCAACTAAATCACTGCCACAACAGTTGTCTAAGTTGTGGGCTTTAAATAGTAAAGCCTTTTAATAGTAAAGCTTAGCCTTAAAATAATTTTGCCCAGAATGAGCTTATCTTTTTTCTTTTGTACTTATGATGTACTATAATTAAAATTAATATGAATATTTAAAACCCTGTCTTTCAACTCCTTTATATTTTGTACATTTTCTCCCTCCCCCTCCTTGTTTACCAAATACAGTAACAGTTTGCCTTGTTATTCTTTTCCATACCAGACTCTTTTTGTGTGTGTGCAATCTTCATGCCTAGTGATTATACCACACACACACCTCTTGGAGGTTGACTGATGGTGTTGCAGAGTGGTTTCTAAACATCTGGTATCATAAAAGGTGGCATATATCTCAAAACAAGGAAAGAACAGGGAAATTTAAAATACTCATTTTTTTCCTTAATGTACATTATGTGTTCTTTAACTCACTCAACATTTCTATAACAAAGCATGGTGACATTACAAAAGCACTGTAATAGGTGCAAAAATTAAGTGCCACGATAATAGGTCTTTGTCCTTTAGTTGAAGGAGCTCATAAAAAAAAAAATCTAGTAAAGGACATAGAAATATAAAGAAGTAACGTGCAAAGTAGAATTACCAATAGTAAGAAGAGCCAAATGATGTTGGTGAAAAAGGGAAAAATAATTTTGACAGAGAAGGGACACTGACCAGAGAAAATGTCACATACAAAAAAATTTGAACTGAATTTTGAAAGATAGGATTTCAACAGAAGGAAAAGTAGAGGGGAAAGTATTTCAGCTTAATGAACTGACACAGGTGAGAGTATACATTATGTACTACAATATAGTCAGAGGAATGTAGCAGATGAAGTTACAGAAGTAGGACAGGTAAGATTATGGAAGTCTAATAATAATATTAATAAAAGCTAACATTTGCTGAACTTTTGTGTTATACTAATCAAACAGTATGATTTAATCAGCTCTATAGGATAGGTACTAACTTTTAGTCCTATTTCATTTATGAGGCAATTTAAGTTCAGAGCATTAAGTAAACATCTTCATGTTTAACAACAACTTGGTCTGCAAAGATTCAAGCCCAAATCTACTTTATTTATAGGCCTATGCTCTTAACCACTAGGCTGTACAACTTAAAGTTTTGGGAATTTATTTTGTAAGCAGTGGGAGGTCATTTGAGGAGGGGACTGAATATTATTCAACTTGTGTTAGAAAGCCAACTGACAATAGTGAGAAGGATGGATTGGAAGGGAGAGACAAGGAAACAAGTTAGTAGGATATAACAACAATTAAGTTGAAAGATGATGAGGGATTGAAATAGGTAGTGACAGAGGAAGTGAAAAGGAACAGATTTAATATTGTGGATAGCATTTGTTGACTGCTCAGATAAGAACAGGCTTCCCATGTGGCACTAGTGGTAAAGAACCTACCTGCCAATGCAGGAGGCATAAGAGACATGGGTTTGATCCTTGGGTCAGGAAGATACCCTGGAGGCCCTGCACATGCTAAGTTGCTTTAGTCGTGTCACATTCTTTGTGACCCTATGGACCACCATAGCCTGCCAGGCTCCTCTGTTCCTGGGATTCTCCAGGCAAGAATATGAGTGGGTTGCCATGCCATGCCCAAGATATCTTCTCAACCCAGGGATTGAACCCACATCTCCTGTGGCTCCTGCATTGCAGGCAGATTCTTTGCCACCAGGGAAGCCCCTGGAAGTCCTAGGGCATGGAAACCCACTCCAGTATTCTTGCCTGGAGAATCCCATGGACAGAGCAGCCTGGCAAGCTATCTAGTCCATAGAGTCAAATAGAGTTGGATACTACTGAAGTGACTTAGTATGTGGGCAGATAATAACTGTGAAAAAAAAAAAAACAAGAGGATTTTTAATTATGATGATTGGGAAGATAATGGTCCATTTAAGCAAGGGGAAACAAAAAAAAGTATCATAGGTCTTGGAGTGCACTGTGAAGAGTGGGATGGAAGACAGTAATGAGTCTGGTCTGAAACATGTTGCATCTGAGGTCTTAGAAGAGAACAAAGAAATAAATTGGCATCTGAAGTAAAGTGAATAAATATTTCTAAGCTCTTTTACAATAAACATATGAGACTGCAAATTTCAATTATAACCTCCATTTAAGTCAGGGTAGCAAATCATTAATTTACATAGCATTTTAAGTCATGAAGAGCTATTGTTATAACTACCACTATAAAGTTGCAAGTTAAGTCCAAGTGGTTTAATTCAGTGTATACAATCCATAAAAAGACTAAAAGATATGACAATGAAAGATAAACTCCCCAGGTCGGTAGATGCCCAGTATGCTACTGGAGAAGAGTGGAGATATAACTCCAGAAAGAGTGAAGAAACAGAGCCAAAGCAAAAACAACACCCAGTTGTGGGTGTGACCTGTGATGGAAGCAAAGTCCGATGATGTAAAGAACAATATTGCATAGGAACCTAGAATGTTAGGTCCATGAATCAAGAAAACTGGAAGTGTCAAACAGGAGATGGCAAGAGTGAACATCAACATCTTAGGAATCAGTGAACTAAAATGGACTGGAATGGGTGAGTTTAAATCAGATGATCACTATATCTACTACTGTGGGCAAGAATCTGTTAGAATAAATGGATTATCCCTGATAGTCAACAAAGAGTTGGAAATGCAGTACTTGGATGCAGTCTCAAAAAAGACAAAATGATCTCTGTCCATTTCCAAGGCAAACCATTCAATATCACAGTAAAATAAGTCTATGCCCCAACGAGTAATGCTGAAGAAGCTGAAGTTGAATGGTTCTATGAGTCTAGAACTAACACCCCCAAAAGATGTGTTTTTCATTATAGGGGACTGGAATGCAATTAGGAAGTCAAGAGATACCTGGAGTAGCAGGCAAACTTGGCCTAGGAGTACAAAATGAAGCAGGACAAAAGCTAATAGAGTTTTGTCAAGAGAATACACTGCTCATAGCAAACACCCTCTTCCAACAACACGAGAGAAGACTCAGTCCATGGACATCAACAGATGGTCAATGCTGAAATCAAACTGATTATATTTATCACAGCCAAACATGGAGAAGCTCTATACAGTTAGCAAAAACAAGACTGGGAGCTGACTATGGCTCAGATCATGAACTCTTAATTTCAAAATTCAGACTTAAATTGAAGAAAGTAGGGAAAACCACTACACCATTCAGATATGACCTAAATAAAATCCCTTATGATTATACAGTAAAAGTGACTAATAGATCTGATAGACAGAGTGCCTGAATAATTATGGACAAAGTATTACAGCATTGTACGGGAGGCAGCGATCAAGACCATCCTCAAGAAAAAGAAATGAAAAACTGCAAAATGTTGTCTGAGGAGGCCTTACAAATATGTGAGAAAAGAAGAGAAGCTAAAGGCAAAAGAGAAAAGTAAAGATATACCCATTTGAATGCAGAGTTCCAAAGAATAGCAAGGAGGGATAAGAAAGCCTTCCTCAGTGATCAGTGTAAAGAATTAGAGGAAAACAATAGAATGGAAAAGACTAGAGATCTCTTCAAGAAAATTAGATATATCAAGGGAACATTTCATGCAAATATAGGCACAATAAAGGACACAAATGGTAAATGGTATGGACCTAACAGAAGCAGAAGATATTAAGAAGAGGTGGAGGAATACACAGAAGAACTATATAAAAAAAATCTTAAAGACCCAGATAATCATGATGGCATGATCACTCACCTAGAGCCAGACATCCTGGAATGTGAAGTCAAGTGGGCCTTAGGAAGCATCACTACTAACAAAGCTAGTGGAGGTGATGGAATTCCAGTTGAGCTATTTCAAATCCTAAAAGATGATGCTGTGAAAGTGGTGCACTCAATATGCCAGTAAATTTGGAAAACGCAGCATTGGCCACAGGACTGGAAAATGTCAGTTTTCATTCCAATTCCAAAGAAAGGCAATGCCAATGAATGTTCAAACTACTGCACAATTGCACTCATCTCACATGCTAGCAATGCTCAAAATTCTCCACCAGGTTTCAACAATACATGAACCATGAACTTCCAGATGTTCAAGCTGGTTTTAGAAAAAGCAGAGGAACCAGAGATCAAATTGCCAATATGTGCTGGATTATTGAAAACGCAAGAGAGTTCCAGAAAAACATCTACTTCTGCTTTATTGACTATTCCAAACCGTTTGACTGTGTGGATCATGACAAACTGTGGAAAATTCTTAAAGAGATGGAAATATCACACCACTTTAACTGCTTCCTGAGAAATCTATATGCAGGTCAAGAAGCAACAGTTAGAACTGGACATGGAACAACAGATAGGTTCCAAGTTGGAAAAGGAGTACATCAAAGCTATACATTGTCACCCAACATATATGGAGAGTACATCATGGAAAATGCCAGGCTGGATGAAGCACAAGCTGGAATCAAGATTGCCAGGAGAAATTTCAATAATCTCAGATATGCAGATTGTCACCCTTATGACAGAAAGGGCAGAAGAACTAAACAGCCTCTTGATGAAAGTGAAAGAGGAGAGTGAAAAAGCTGGCTTAAAACTCAACATTCAGAAAACTAAAATCATGGCATCTGGTCCCATCATATCATGGCAAATAGATGGGAAACAATGGAAACAGTGGCTGACTTTATTTTTGGGGGTGGGCTCCAAAATCACTGCAGAGAGTGACTGCAGCAATGAAATTAAAAGACACTTGCTCATTGGAAGAAAAGCTATGACCAACCTAGACAGCATATTAAAAAGTAGAGACATTACTTTGCCAACAAAGGTTCATCTCGTCAAGGCTATGCTTTTTCCAGTAGTCATGTCTGAATGTTAGAGTGGACTATAAAGAAAACTGAGCACTGAAGAATTGATGCTTTTAAACTGTGGTGTTGGAGAAGACTCTTGAGAGTCCCTTGGACTGCAAGGAGATCCAACCAGTCCATCCTAAAAGAAATCAGTCCTGAATATTCACTGGAAGGACTGATGCTGAAGCTGAAACTTCAATATTTTGACCACCTGATGCGAAGAACTGACTCACTGGAAAAGACTCTGATGCTGGGAAAGACTGAAGGTAGGAGGAGAAGGGGCCGACAGAGGATGAGATGGTTGGATTGCATCACTGATTCAATGGACATGAGTGTGAGTAAACTCCGGGGAGTTGGTGATGGACAGGAAGCCTAGGGTGCTGCAGTCCATGGGGTCAGAAAGAGTCGGACATGACTGAGCGGCTGTAATAAACTGAACTGATACAATCCAAAGTAAAAAAAAATTTAGTGCCTGATACAACTCCTCAAATGTGGATGATGATATCAATAATGTCGTTTCTATTTCAATATTTCCATGGCTTCTTCTAGAAGCTTTTCTTAAAATATTTGGTAATTATGAAAGCAAAGCATCACTTGAGAAGTGTTCTCCCACAGTATTTACTACAATGCCTTGTGTAGGGAACCTTTCCATTGCTATTGAAGATGTGTGTGTTTTATTAAATAAACATAAAGGCAGACCACCTTAATAAAATAACACCAACAAGTTTGAGAAAATGAAGTGACTATTATTGAGATAAGACATGACACGTAGATTTTCTGTGGAGAATTTTAATGATAAAGAAAGAAATGATACAAACAGCTCAAGTAGCTCAATATAAAAAATAAAGAAGATCTAAGTAGACATTTTCCAAAGATGACCTATAGATGGCCAAGAAGTGCATGAAAGATGGTCAACGTCACTAATCAGAGAAATGAAAATAAAAACTACCATGGGATATCACTTCACAACAGTTAGAATGGCCAGCATCAAAGTCTTCAAACAATAAAGGCTGGGGAGGATGTCTACAAAAGACAATTCTTCTACACTGCTGATGGTAATGTAAATTGGTACAACCACTATGGAGAACAGTATGGCAATTCCTTTAAAAAACTAAAAATAGACCTAACATACGATCCAGCAATTCCACTGCTGGGCATATATCCAGAGAAAACCACAATCTGCAAGGATATATGCATTTCTATGTTCATTCAGCACTATTTACAATAGGCAGAACATGAAAGCAATTAAATGTCCATTGATGGAAGAATGGATAAAGAAGATACAGTACATATATACAATGAAATATTACTCATCCACAAAAAGAATGAAATAATGCTATTTGCAACAACATGGATGGACCTATTTACAAAATAGGACCTATTTACAAAACATTAATAGAGTCACACATGTAGAAAACAAATTTACATTTACCAAAAGGGATGGGGAGACGGATAAATTGGGACATTGAGATTGACATATGGACACTACTGTATATAAAATAGAAACTAACATGAACCTACAGTATAACACAGGGAACTCTATTCAACACTTTGTAATGACATATATAGGAAAAGAATCTAAAAAGAGCAAAAAATATATATGTATAACTGACTCACTTGGCTGTACAGAAGAAGCTAACACAATATTGTATTTAAACTATACTCCAATAAAAATTAATTTAAAAAAGAAATAACATTGACATGATATAGTAAAAAGATTTTTAAATTTGTTTAATATAAATTTTTTAATTTTAATTGGAGGCTAATTACTTTACAATATTGTATTGGTTTTGCCATACATTGACTTGAATCTGCCACAGGTATACAAGTGTCCCCATTCTGGAACCCTTCTCATCTCCCTCCTGCTCCCATCCCTCTGAGTCATCCCAGTGCACCAGTCCCAAGGACCCTGTCGCATGCATTGAACCTGGACTGGCGATTCATTTCACATATGATAATATACATATTTCAATGTCATTCTGCCAAATCATCCTACTCTCTCTCTCACAGAGTCCAAAAGACTGTTGTATACATCTGTGTCTCTTTTGCTGTCTTGCATACAGGGTTATTGTTACCATCTTTCTATATTCTATATATATGTGTTAGTATACCGTACTGGTGTTTTTCTTTCTGGCTTACTTCACTCTGTATAATAGGCTTCCAGTTTCATCCACCTCATTAGAACTGATTCAAATGCATTCTTTTTAATGGCTGGGCAATATTCCATTGTGTATATGTACCACAAATTTCTTATCCATTTGTCTGCTAATGGACATCTAGGTTGCTTCCAAGTCCTGGTTATTATAAACAGTGCTGTGATGAATAGTGGGGTGCACGTGTCTCTTTCAGTTCTGGTTTCTTCAGTGTGTATGCCCAGCAGTGGGATTGCTGGGTCACATGGCAGTTGTTTCCAGTTTTTTAAGGAATCTCCACACTGTTCTCCATAGTGGCTGAAATGGTTTGCATTCCCATCAACAGTGTAGGAGGGTTCCCTCTTCTCCACATCCTCTCCAGCATTTATTGCTTGTAGACTTTTGGATCGCAGCCATTCTGACTGGCATGAAATGGTACTTCATTGTGGTTTTGATTTGCATTTCTCTGATAATGAGTGCTTTTGAGCATCTTTTCATGTGTTTGTTAGCCGTTTCTATGTCTTCTTTGCAGAAGTGTCTGTTGAGTTATTTGGCCCATTTTTTGATTGGATCTTTTATTTTTCTGGAATTGAGCTGTAGGAGTTGCTTGTATATTTTGGGGATTGATTCTTTGGCAGTTGCTTTGTTTGTTATTATTTTCTGCAATTATGAAGGCTTTTTTTTCACCTTGCTTATAGTTTTCTTTGTCGTGCAGAAGCTTTTAAGTTTAATTAGGTCCCATTTGCTTATTTTTGCTTTTATTGCCAATAAGGTGGGAGGTGGGTCATAGAGGATCCTGCTGTGATTTAGGTCGGAGAGTTTTTTGCCTATGTTTTCCTCTAGGAGTTTTACAGTTTCTGGTCTATGTTTAGATCTTAAATCCATTTTGAGTTTATTTTTGGGTATGGTGTTAGAAAGTGTTCTAGTTTCATTCTTTTACAAGTAGTTGACAGTTTTCCCAGCACCACTTGTTAAAGAGATTGTCTTTTCTCTATTGTATATTCCTGCCTCCTTTGTTGAAGATAAGGTGTCCATAGGTGTGTGGATTCATCTCTGGGCTTTCTATTTTGTTCCATTGATCTATATTTCTGTCTTTGTGCCAGTACCATACTGTCTTAATGACTGTGGCTTTGTAGTAGAGCCTGAAGTCAGGCAAGTTGATTCCTCCAGTTACATTCTTCCTTTCTCAAGATTGCTTTTGCTATTCGAGGTTTTTTGTATTTCCATACAAATCTTGAAATTATTTGTTTTAGTTCTGTGAAAAATACTGCTGGTAGCTTGATAGGGATTGCATTGAATCTGTAGATAGCTTTGGGTAGTATACTCATATTCACTGTATTGAATCTTCTGATCCATGAAGATGGTATCTATTAGTGTCCTCTTTGATTTCTTTCATCAGTGTTTTACAGTTTTCTATATATAGGTCTTTTGTTTCTTTAGGTAGATATATTCCCAAGTATTTTATTCTTTTCATAGCAATGGTGATTGGAATTGTTTCATTAATTTCTCTTTCTGTTTTCTCATTGTTAGTGTATAAGGAGTGCAAGGGATTTTTGTGTTGATTTTATATCCTGCAAATTTACTATATTCATTGATTAGCTCTGGTATTTTTCTGGTGGTGTCTTTAGGGTTTTCTATGTAGAAGATCATGTCATCTGCAAACAGTGAGAGTTTTACTTCTTCTTTTCCAATTTGGATTCCTTTTATTTCTTTTTCCGCTCTGATTGCTGTGGCCAAAACTTCCAAAACTATGTTGAATAGTAGTGGTGAGAGTGAGCACCCTTGTCTTATTCCTGACTTCAGGGGAAATGTTTTCAATTTTTCACCACTGAGGACAATGTTTGTTGTGGGTTTCTCATATACAGCTTTTGTTATGTTGAGATATATTCCTTCTATGTGTGCTTTCTGGAGGTTTTTTTTTTTTTTAAATCATAAATGGATGTTGAATTATGTCAAAAACTTTCTCTGTATCTATTGAGATAATCATATGGTTTTTATCTTTCAATTTTTAATGTGGTATATTACATTGATTGATTTGCATATATTAAAGAATTCTTGCATTCCTGGGATAAAGCCCACTTGGTCATGATGTATAATCTTTTTAATATGTTGTTGGACTCTGTTTTCTAGAATTTTGTTAAGGATTTTTGCATCTATGTTTATCAGTGATATTGGCCTGTAGTTTTCTTTTTTGTGGCATTTTGGTCTGGTTTTATTATTAGGGTGATGGTGCCCTCATAGAATCTGAGTTTGGAAGTTTTCCTTCCTCTGCCATTTTCTGGAAGAGTTTGAGTAGGATAGGTGTTAGCTCTTCTCTAAATTTTTGGTAGAGTTCAGCTGTGAAGCCATCTGGTCTTGGGCTTTTGTTTGCTGAAAGATTTCTGATTACAGTTTCAATTTCCATGCTTGTGATGGGTCTGTTAAGATTTTCTATTTTTTCCTGGTTCAGTTTTTGGAAACTTGTACTTTTCTAAGAATTTGTCCATTTCTTCCACGTTGTCCATTTTATTGGCATATAGTTGCTCAGAGTAGTCTCTTATGATCCTTTGTATTTCTGTGTTGTCTGTTTTGATCTCTCCATTTTCATTTCTAATTTTGTTAATTTGACTTTTCTCCCTTTGTTTCTTGATGAGTCTGGATAATGGTTTGTCAGTTTTATTTATTGTCTCAAAGAACCAGCTTTTGGCCTTGTTGATTTTTGCTATGCTTTCTTTTGCATTTATTTCTGCTCTAATTTTTTTTTTCTTCCAGTAAACTCTTTAATTATGATCTTCTTGACTGTCATGTCAACATAACATTCTTTTTTTTTCTTACTTTACAATACTGTATTGGTTTTGCCATACCTTGACATGAATCCACCACAGGTGTACATGAGTTCCCAACCCTGAACTCCCCTCCCACCTCCCTCCCCATATAATCTCTGGGTCATCCCAGTGCACCAGCCCCCAAGCATCCTGTATCCTGTATCAAACCTAGACTAGCGATTCATTTCTTACATGATAGTATACATGTTTCAATGCCACTGTCCCAAATCATCCCACCCTCTCCCTCTCCCACAGAGTCCAAAAGTCTGTTCTTTACATCTGTGTCTCTTTTGCTGTCTTGCATACAGGGTTATCATTACCCTCTTTCTAAATTCCATATATATGTGTTAGTATACTGTATTGGTGTTTTTCTTTCTGGCTTACTTCACTCTGTATAATCGGCTCCAGTTTCATACACCTCATTAGAACTGACTCAAATGTATTTTTTTAATGGCTGAGTAATACTCCATCGTGTATATGTACCAGCAGCTTCCTTATCTATTCATCTGCTGATGGACATCTAGGTTGCTTCCATGTCCTGGCTATTATGAACAGTGCTGTGATGAACATTGGGGTACACATGTCTCTTTCAATTCTGGTTTCCTGGGTGTATATGTCTAGCATTGGGATTGCTGGGTCATATGGCAGTTCTGTTTCCAGTTTTTAAGGAATCTCCACACTGTTCTCCATAGTGGCTATACTAGTTTGCATTCCCACCAACAGAGTAAGAGGGTTCCCTTGTCTCCACAGCCTCTCCAGAATTTATTGCTTATAGACTTTTGGATCACAGCCATTCTGACTGGCATGAAATGGTACCTCATTGTGGTCTTGATTAGCATTTCTCTGATAATGAGTGCTTTTGAGCATCTTTTCATGTGTTTGTTAGCCATCTGTATGTCTTCTTTGGAGAAATGTCTGTTTAGTTCTTAGGCCCATTTTTTGATTGGGTCATTTATTTTTCTGGAATTGAGCTGCATAAGGTGCTTGTATATTTTTGAGATTAGTTGTTTGTCAGTTGCTTCATTTGCTATTGTTTTCTCCCATTCAGAAGGCTGTCTTTTCACCTTGCTTATAGTTTCCTTTGTTGTGCAGAAGCTTTTAAGTTTAATTAGGTCCCATTTGCTTTTATTTCCAATATTCTAGGAGGTGGATCATAGAGGATCCTGCTGTGATTTAGGTCGGAGAGTATTTTGCCTATGTTCTCCTCTAAGAGTTTTATAGTTTCTAGTCTTACATTTAGATCTTTAATCCATTTTGAGTTTATTTTTGTGTATGGTGTTAGAAAGTGTTCTAGTTTCATTCTTTTACAAGTGGTTGACCAGTTTTCCCAGCACCACCTGTTAAAGAGATTGTCTTCAATCCATTGTATATTCTTGCCTCCTTTGTTGAAGATAAGGTGTCCGTAGGTGTGTGGATTTATCTCTGGGCTTTCTATTTTGTTCCATTGATCTATATTTCTGTCTTTGTGCCAGTACCATACTGTCTTGAGACTGTGGCTTTGTAGTAGAGCCTGAAGTCAGGCAGGTTGATTCCTCCAGTCCATTCTTCTTTCTCAAGATTGCTTTGGCTATTTGAGTTTTTTTGTATTTCCATTCAAATTGTGAAATTATTTATTCTAGTTCTCTGAAAAATCCTGTGTGTAGCTTGATAGGGATTGCATTGAATCTGTAGATAGCTTTGGGTAGTGTACACATTTTCATTGTACTGGTTCTTCTGATCCATGAACATGGTATATTTTTTCATCTATTAGTGTCCTCTTTGATTTCTTTCACCAGTGTTTTATAATTTTATATATATAGGTCTTTAGTTTCTTTAAGTAGATATATTCCCAAGTATTTTATTCTTTTGTTGCAATGGTGAATGGAATTGTTTCCTTAATTTCTTTTTCTACTTTCTCATTATTAGTGTATAGGAATGCAAGGGATTTCTGTGTGTTGATTTTATATCCCACAACTTTACTATATTCATTGATAAATGAATGAAAATGAAAACATAATAACCCAAAACCTATGGCACACTGTAAAAGCAGTGCTAAGGGGAAGGTTCATAGCAATACAGACTTACCTCAAGAAATGAGAAACAAGTCAAATAAATAACCTAACTGCATCTAAAGCAACTAGAAAAGGAAGAAATGAAGAACACCAGGGTTAGTAGAAGAGTTCCTCATTTCTTGCTTTTCTAGTTGCTTTAGTTGTAGAGTTACGTTATTTATTTGACTTCTTTCTCATTTCTTGAGGTAAGTCTGTATTGCTATGAACCTTCCCCTTAGCACTGCTTTTACAGTGTGCCATAGGTTTTGGGTTATTATGTTTTCATTTTCATTCATTTCTGTGCACATTTTGATTTCTTCTGTGATTTGTTGGTTATTCAGCAGCGTGTTGTTCAGCCTCCATATGCTGGAATTTTTAATAGTTTTCCTCCTGAAATTGAGATTTAATCTTACTGCATTGTGGTCAGAAAAGATGCTTGGAATGATTTCAATTTTTCTGAATTTTCCAAGGCTAGATTTATGGCCCAGGATGTGATCTGTCCTGTAGAAGGTTCTCTGTTTGCTGGAGAAAAGGAGAAATTCATTGTTTTGGAGTGAAATGTCCTATAGATATCAATTAGGTCTAACCGGTCTATTGTATCATTTAAAGTTTGTGTTTCCTTGTTAATTTTCTGTTTAGTTGATCTATGCATAGGTGTGAGTGGGCTACTAAAGTCTCCCACTATTATTGTGTTACTGTTAATTTCCTCTTCCATACTTGTTAGCATTTGTCTTGCATATTGCGGTGCTCCTATGTTAGGTGTATGTATATTTATAATTGTCATATCTTTTTTCTTGGATTGATCCTTTGATCATTATGCAGTGTCCTTCTTTGTCTGTTTACACAGCCTTTGTTTTAAGGTCTATTTTATCTGATTTTGCTACTCCTGCTTTCTTTTGGTCTCCATTTGCATGGAATATCTTTTTCCAGCCCTTCACTTTCAGTCTATATGTGTCCCTTGTTTTGAGGTGGGTCTCTTGTAAACAACATATATAGGGGTCTTGTTTTTGTATCCATTCAGTCAGGCTTTGTCTTTTGGTTAGGGTATTCAACCCATTTACATTTAAGATAATTATTGATAAGTACGATCCTGTTGCCATTTACTTTGTTGTTTTGGTTTTGAGTTTATACACCCTTTCTGTGTTTCCTGTCTAGAGAAGATCCTTTAGCATTTGTTAAAGAGCTGATTTGGTGGTGCTGAATTCTCTCAGCTTTGCTTGCCTGTAAAAGCTTTTGATTTATCCTTCATATTTGAGTGAGATCCTTGCTGGGTACAGTAATTTGGGCTGTAAGTTTTTCTCTTTCATCACTTTAAGCATGTCCTGCCATTCCCTTCTGGCCTGAAGAGTTTCTATGGAAAAATGAGCTGTTATCCTTATGGGAATCCCCTTGTGTTT
This sequence comes from Nanger dama, assembly GCA_917880005.1. Lineage (NCBI taxonomy): Eukaryota > Metazoa > Chordata > Mammalia > Artiodactyla > Bovidae > Nanger > Nanger dama. The sequence continues at coordinate 776,586 of CAKJTW010000056.1, forward strand.
TATTTGTTGTTTTCCCCTTGCTGCTTTGAATATTTGTCCTTTGAGTTTGATCTCTTTGTTGATCTTTGATTAATATGTGTCTTGGGATGTTTTGCCTTGAGTATATCCTGTTTGAGACTCTCTGGGTTTCTTGGACTTGGGTGATTATTTCCTTCCCTACTTTAGGGAAGTTTTCAACTATTATCTCCTCCCATATTTTCTCATGGTCTTTCTTTTTGTCTTTTCTTCTGGGACTCCTATGATTTGAATGTTGGGGTATTTGACATTGTCCCAGAGGTCTCTGAGGTTGTCCTCATTTCTTTTAATTCTTTTTTCCTCTCTGTTTCATTTATTTCTACCATTCTATCCTCTACCTCACTAATCCTATCTGCTGCCTCTGTTATTCTACTGTTGGTTCCCTCCTGAGTGTTTTTGATCTCATTCATTGCATTACTCATTATATATTGACTCTTTTTAATTTCTTCTAGGTCTTGTTAAACCTTTCTTGCATCTTCTGCATCCTTGTCTTCTGTAACTCCATTTTGTTTTCAAGATTTTTGGATCATTTTCACTATCACTATTCTGAATTCTTTATCGGGTAGATTCCCTATCTCTTCCTCTTTGGTTTGGTCTGGTGGGCATTTATCCTGTTCCTTTACCTGCTGGGTATTTCTCTGCCTTTTCAACTTGTTTATATTGCTGTGTTTGGGGTGGCCTTTCTGTATTCTGGCAGCTTGTGGTTCCTTTTATTGTGGAATTTCCTCGTTGTGGGTAGGGTTGGATAGGTGGCTTGTCAAGGTTTCCTGGATAGGAAAGCTTGTGTCTGTGTTCTGGTGGTGGAGCTGGATTTCTTTTCTCTGGAGTGCAATGAAGTGTCCAGTAATGAGTTTTGAGATGTCAGTGGTTTTGCTGTGACTTTGGGAAGCCTGTATATTGAAGCTCAGGGCTATGTTCCTGTGTTGATGGAGAATTTACATGGTATGTCTTGCTCTGGAACTTGTTTGCCCTTGGGTGGTGCTTGGTTTCAGTGTAAGTATGGAGGTTTTTCATGAGCTCCTATTGATTAATGTTCCCTGGAGTCAGGAGTTCTCTGGTGTTCTCAGGATTTGGACTTAAGCCTCTTGCCTCTGGTTTTCAGTCTTATTCTTACAGTAGCCTCAAGACTTCTCCATCTATACAACACTGATGATAAAACATCTAGGTCAATGATGAAAAGTTGCTCCATAGTGAGGACACCCGGAGAGGTGCACAGTTAAATGGAGAAGAGAAGAGAGAGGAGAGAGAGAGAGAGGTGTCCAAGAGGAGAAGAGGGGGATCAAAAGGTGTGAGAGCAGGCTAGCCAGTAATCACTTTCCTGTGTGCTCCCCACAGTCTGGATCCTGCAGAGATGTTCACAGAGTTATACAGAGAAGAGAAGAGGGAGGAAGGAGACAGAGGTGGCCAGGAAGATAAAAGGGGAATCAAAAGAGAGAGACAGATCCAGTCCGTAATCAGTTCCCTAAGTGTTCTCCACAGCCTGGAACACACAAAGAGATTTACAGAGTTGGGTAGAGAAGAGAAGGGGGAGGGAAGAGATAGAGGCGACCTGGTGGAGAAAAAAAGGAGAATTTAAAGGGGAAGAGAGCATCAAGCCAATAATCTCACTCCCAAGTAAAAATGGGTACTGAAGATTGGATTCTTAAGGTACAAAGTTGATAAAAATACCAAAAAGCAAAGATTAAAAATCTAGAGTAGAGGTTAGAGTCACAAATACAATATTTTAAAAAATCACAAAAATTATAATATATATATATATATATATATGAAACTTGCTTTATAATAGGGTCTCTTTTTTTGCAAGGTAATACTAGGTTATTAAAATGAAAATTAAAGGAGGAATAGAGGACTTAAAAATTACTTTAAAAATTGGGAACTAACTTGAGATAGAAACCCAGACTGTGGGATAACTATCCCATGAAAAGCCTTAACCTAAGACACTGCCAGGCTCGCTCACAGAACAAAGGACTGAGCAGAGCTAGCCGGCTGTGGACTGGCCCATCCCCCGCCAGAGACAAGCAGGTGAAGGCAGCCAGAACTGGAAGGGGGCAAATGGGGTCCCAGAGAGGCTTCTTCTACCAAGCTGCAAGCAGGCTGCATTGCTAACCAAGACTTCTTGGGATTCTAGACTGTCGACATCCACTGGGAGGGTCACAACCAGAGATCAGCTCCCCAGAAGAGACACACAGCACACCTGAGAAGGCGCGCCAGTTGTACACCCAGAAATGTGACCGGCTGGGCTGGGGGTGGCGATAAGCCACAGCCCCCAACTGGGGGCCATCGCACTTGCCAAACACCTGGTCACCTGAGCTGCTCAGACCTGGGAAGGGCACAAAATGCAGGCCCAACCAAGTCTGTGCCTTTGTGGAGTACCTGAGAACCTGAACCTGAGTGGCTTAGACCTGGGAAGTACAGGCAACCCAGGGGCCTGCCTCAGACAGTTCCCAGCAGAGTAACCTAGAGCCTGAACAGTGTACACTGGGGAAAACACACACCATGAGGGGGGCCAAACCCAGTGTGGCCAAGGCACTGCGAGCACTCCCCACACATGCCAGTGATATTTGTTCCCAGTGTTCCTTCCTCCCCACAGCCCCACTGAACAAGTAAGCCGGAAAAAATGACCACCACCGCCCCCCTTGTGTCAGGGCAGAAATTAGACACTGAAGAGACCAGCAAAAAGAAGCAGCTAAAATAAACAGAGGGAACCACTATGGAAGTGACAGGTGCAATAGATTAAAACCCTGCAGTTAGCACCAACTACATAGGAAGGGGCCAATAGATCTTGAGAAGTATAAGCTGAGTGAAGAAACTATCTGATAATGAACTGACCCCACACTGTCCACAACAACACCAGACAAAGTCCTAGATATATTTTTACTATTATCATTTTTAAAGGTTTTTAAATTTTTTTATTTTTAAGTGCTCTGTGGCTGCTACTGCTGCTGCTAAGTCACTTAAGTCGTGTCCGACTCTGTGCAACCCCATAGATGGCAGCCCACCAGGCTCCCTGTCCCTGGGATTCTCCAGGCAAGAACATGAGTGGGTTGCCATGTCCATCTCCAGTGCATCAAAGTGAGAAGTGAAAGTGACGTCGCTCAGTCGTGTCCGACTCTTAGCGACCCCATGGACTGCAGCCCACCAGGCTCCTTTGCCCATGGGATTTTCCAGGCAAAGGTACTGGTTGCCACTGCCTTCTCCGTTTAAGTGCTCTATTACTCCTCTAATTTTCATTTTTATAACCTACTATTACCTTGCAAAAAAGGACCATATTTTTAAAGCAAACTTCATATGTATATTTTATAATTTTTGTGACTGTTTTTTTCTTTAATATTGTATTTTTGAGAATCTAACCTCTACTCTAGATTTTTAATCTTTGCTTTTTGGTATTTGTTATCAATATTGTACCTTTAAGAACCCAATCTTCAGTACCTATTTTTACTTGGGAGTGAGATTATTGGCTTGATTGCTCTCTCCCTCTTTGGACTCTCCTTTTACTCCACCAGGTCGCCTCTTCTCCTCCATTCCCTTCTCTACTCTACCCAACTCTGTGAGTCTCTTTGTGTGTTCTGGGCTGTGGAGAACACTTAGGGAACTGATTACTGACCGGATCTTTCTCTCTCCTTTTGATTCCCCATTTTCTCCTCCTGGCCACCTCTGTCTCCTCCTCCCTCTTCTCTTCTCTGTGTAACTCTGTCAAGATCTCTGAGGGATCCAGACTCTAGAGAGCACATAAGAAAGTGAATACTAGCCAGATTGCTCTCTCCCCTTTTGATTCTCCTCCTAATCTCCTGGTCACCTATATCTCCCTCCTCCATGTTCTCTTCTACAAGTAACTCTGTGTACCTCTCTGAGTGTCCCTCACTGTGGAGCAACATTTCATCATTGACCTAGATGTTTTATCATCATTGTGTATAGATGGAGAAGTCTTGAGGCTACTGTAAGAATAAGACTGAAAACCAGAGGCAAGAGGCTTAAGTCCAAATCCTGAGAACACCAGAGAACTCCTGACTCCAGGGAACATTAATCAATAGGAGCTCATGAAAAACCTCCATACTTACACTGAAACCAAGCACCACCTAAGGGCAAACAAGTTCCAGAGCAAGACATACCATGTAAATTCTCCATCAACACAGGAACATAGCCCTGAGCTTCAATATACAGGCTTCCCAAAGTCACAGCAAAACCACTGACATCTCAAAACTCATTACTGGACACTTCATTGCACTCCAGAGAAAAGAAATCCAGCTCCACCACCAGAACACAGACACAAGCTTTCCTATCCAGGAAACCTTGACAAGCCACCTATCCAACCCTACCCACAACGAGGAAATTCCACAATAAAAGGAACCACAAGCTGCCAGAATACAGAAAGGCCACCCCAAACACAGCAATATAAACAAGTTGAAAAGGCAGAGAAATACCCAGCAGGTAAAGGAACAGGATAAATGCCCACCAGACCAAACCAAAGAGGAAGAGATAGGGAATCTACCTGATAAAGAATTCAGAATAGTGATAGTGAAAATGATCCAAAAATCTTGAAAACAAAATGGAGTTACAGATAAATAGCCTGAAGACAAGGATGCAGAAGATGCAAGAAAGGTTTAACAAGGACCTAGAAGAAATTAAAAAGAGTCAATATATAATGAGTAATGCAATAAATGAGATCAAAAATACTCAGGAGGAAACCAACAGTAGAATAACAGAGGCAGCAGATAGGATTAGTGAGGTAGAGGATAGAATGGTAGAAATAAATGAAACAGAGAGGAAAAAAGAAAAACGAATTAAAAGAAATAAGGACAATCTCAGAGACCTCCGGGACAATGTCAAATTCCCAGACATTTGAATCATAGGAGTCCCAGAAGAAGACAAAAAGAAAGACCATGAGAAAATATGAGAGGAGATAATAGTTGAAAACTTCCCTAAAATGGGAAGGAAATAGTCATCCAAGTCCAAGAAACCCAGAGAGTCTCAAACAGGATAAACCCAAGGTGAAACACCCCAAGACACATATTAATCAAATTAACAAAGATCAAACACAAAGAACAAATATTCAAAGCAGCAAGGGAAAAACAACAAATAAAACACAAGGGGATTCCCATAAGGATAACAGCTCATTTTTCCATAGAAACTCTTCAGGCCAGAAGGGAATGGCAGGATATACTTACTGTACCCAGCAAGGATCTCATTCAAATATGAAAGTGAAAGTGAAGTTGCTCAGTCGTGTCTGACTCTTTGTGACCCCATGGACACCAGGCTCCTCCGTCCAAGGGATTTTCTAGGCAAGAGTACTGGAGTGGGTTGCCATTTCCTTCTCCAGAGAATCTTCCCAACCCAGGGATCAAACCCAGGTCTCCCGCATTGTAGACAGACACTTTACCGTCTAAGCCAGAAGGATAAATCAAAAGCTTTACAGACAAGCAAAAGCTGAGAGAATTCAGCACCACCAAAACAGCTTTCAACAAATGCTTAAGGATTTTCTCTAGACAGGAAACACAGAAAGGGTGTATAAACTCAAACCCAAAACAATAAAGTAAATGGCAATGGGATCATACTTATCAATAATTGTCAGGAAGCACTTAACAGGAAGCTTCCTGTGTGCTGTTTTGAATCTGTCAGAAATTCTCTGTTCCTTATTAATTAGGAGAGGCAAGCCTCTCCCAGGGGGCTGAGCAATCCAGGCATTTCCTTTGTTAGTTTTTCTATAGGGCGATAAGTACCCTCTTCCTTTTTATGAACCATATGGTAAAAGTGGTTATTTACAACTCTTTCTCTTTCATATGGATGACCTCATGTTTCCTTGATAACTTGTAAGTTTTTATTTTATCTTTGCTGAAAATAGCTATCTTGTAAGACATTATAAATACCTACACAATGTTGAATAAAATACTTTTGCTCCATCAGAGCTTTGGTCCCCGTATCTTGCTTTCTCTCTATCCCCCTGCATCTCTCTCTTTCTCAAGCTATTTCTTTGGAGCACAGAGGTCCTCTGAGTTCACTTTTTCTGTCCGGGCTTCTAAGACCTCTTGAGAAGGCGCTCTGCACCTTCACCCCCTCTAGAGGGCGCCTGAGGCCTTTGTGAACAGAGCAAGCCCCGTGCAGGGGCTTTATTGGGTTTGTGTACAACCAAGGAATATCAGCCTCTTTCTCTCTCCTTTACATTCTTATCGGTCGACTCTGTACCACCAGGTTTCGGTCCATTAAAGGACCTCAACAAATAATTACCTTAAATGTAAATGGGTTGAATGCCCTAACCAAAAGACAAAGACCAGCTGAATGGATACAAAAACAGGACCCATATATATGTTGTCTACAAGAGACCCACCTCCAAACAAGGACTGGAAAAAGATATTCCACACACATGGAGACCAAAAGAAAGCAGGAGTAGCAATACTCATTTCAGATAAAATAGACTTTAAAACAAAGGCTGTGAAAAGAGACAAAGAAGGACACTACATGATGATCAAAGGATCAATACAAGAAGATATAACAATTATAAATATATATGCACCTAACATAATAGCATATTGAAAAGCAGAGACATTACTTTGCCAACAAAGTTCAGTCTAGTCAAGGCTATGGTTTTTCCAGTGGTCATGTATTGATGTGAGAGTTGGACTGTTATGAAAGCTGAATGCCAAAGAATTGATGCTTTTGAACTGTGGTGTTGTAGAAGACTCTTGAGAGTCCCTTGGACTGCAAGGAGATCCAACCAGTCCATTCTGAAGGAGATCAACCCTGGGATTTCTTTGGAAGGAATGATGCTGAAGCTGAAACTCCAGTACTCTGGCCACCTCATGCGAAGGGTTGACTCATTGGAAAAGACTCTGATGCTGGGAGGGATTGGGGGCAGGAGGAGAAGGGGATGACAGAGGATGAGATGGCTGAATGGCATCACTGACTCGATGGACATGATTCTGAGTGAACTCCGGGGGTTGGTGATGGACAGGGAGGCCTGGCATGCTGTGATTCATGGGGTCACAAAGAGTCAGACATGACTGAGCGACTGAACTGAACTGAACCAAACATAGGAGCACTGCAATATGCAAGACAAATGCAAACAAGTATGGAAGAGGAAATTAACAATAACACAATAATAGTGGGAGAATTTAGTAGCCCACTCACACCTATGGATAGATCAACTAAACAGAAAATTAACAAGGAAACACAAACTTTAAATGATACAATAGACCAGTTAGACCTAATTGATATCTATAGGACATTTCACCCCAAAACAATGAATTCCTCCTTTTTCTAAAGTGCACACAGAACCTTCTTCAGGATAGATCACATCCTGGGCCATAAATCTAGCCTTGGTAAATTAAAAAAATTGAAATTGTTAGGGGAAGCATACTGATTGAAACCGCCCACCCTGGCCAGGCACCATAGTAACCATTGCATGAGTTGTTTTATGACAGGAGATCCTGATAAGGAATATGGAACTAATAAGCCACCATCAACTGGAAGAGTTCAGGAAAGGTCAAAAGGAGACACCACATGTCCACCCACTTTCCAGAATTGCTCTCACTAGCATCCATCTTGGCTGAGCGATGCATGCGCCACTAGGAAAGACTCTGAATTAGAATGATTGGCCAAAGACCACCTGGAAACTAATCCCATCACCATAAAACCTGAGACTGCGAGCCACGCAGCAGAGCAGTTCTCCTGGGTGCCCTTAAACTAGTGTTCACCACCTGGGTGCCCTTTCCCAATAAAATCTCTTGCTTTGTCAGCACATGTGTCTCCTTGGACAATTGATTTCAGTGTTAAACAAGAGCCTAGTTTCGGGCCCTGGAAGGGGTCTGCCTTTCTGCGACAAGTGGAAACTCTGGTGGGGGCTTTTCTTCACTGAGACTGACATCCTGACCACTCGGGGTACTCAGGGGCCAGCTTACCTGCCAATGGACCAGACCCAGTGGCTGCAACTGGGACCTTTTGTCCCTGGTCTCCTCCTGACTTGGACAACTGGCAAGAGTGCCCCGACAGGGTAAGGAACAAGAGACTTTATTAACTTCTCTCCCCTTCCCTGTTTCCTCTCCTTAACCTTTTCTATCCTTCCCTGTTTTTCTAGTCCCCTAGTCCTGGACGCAGGAATCTGGTTGAAGGGCCCTCAGCCTGAGCTGAGAATTGGAGACTGATCACCTCCTCTTGGCAGAGAACTCGAATTCTGGTTCTAGTCTGTTCTGATTTCTGGTAGGGCCGAATTCCAGTCTTCCCTTCTCTGGAGGCCCAGGGTTAAGTCCCATAACGCCTGAGTATCTGTAGGTGGCAGGAGACGTCTGTAAGGCCATGCCTTTCACCCCCTCTCCCGCCTCCTCCCCCTTCTCCTTTCAACCTAGCTTCCTTTCCTCCCTTTGATTTAAGGGAGTGTCTGATGAGGACTGCCAGGTTTATATGTGTGTGTTTTAACTCTGTGTTCTGTGTTGTGAGACCTGCTGCCATTTTGTTAGAACTTGATTTTCTTTCCCTGTGCCTTGAGACCAGGGCTCTCAGGAACACTTATCTAGACCATCTCTAACTCCTGAGACTGAGGGAAAAGGGGAAAAGACTTAAAAATTTTATTTATTTCAACTGTTTTTTTTTTAAATAAACTAGTAAATTTTATATTGTAATATCTAATTCATGACTAAACTTAGAAAATGAAGCTAGATCTTGCACTGTGTCTGTCTAAATATGTCTTGGTATGTCTTTGTCTCTGGGTAATATTTTTGAGGTTAATTTGTAAATGAGCTCTATTTAATTGGCTTAAAGGAAGGTAAGTGCTTACAAATCAAATAATTCTAAATTAAACAGTAAGTTCCAGGTTCATGTGAACTGGTAAATATTCAGTATTAAATATCTGATATTAATGTTTGTTTTCTTACCTATCTAATATAGACATGTCTTAAAGTAACTAACATTAAGTAGAATATTTTCATTGTACCTAGGTTTAATATAAGTTAAATATTATATCTGTTACAATTTTATCAACAAGGAAATTATCTCGAGTGAATAAACCTTTAAAAAATGTAAATGAGATATGAGCTTTTATATAAACTCTATTAAGAATAATTATTCTCTAGAAATATCTGTCTAAAATAGTCTCTCCAGATCAGTGTAACTTAAATTTCTAAGGGTTGTGCTAAGTGTGCTAAGTGCTGGAAGTCTATTGAATAGTTAGGTCAATTCCAAATAAAATAAGATTTTGAAACATTTACTACTAATTTCCTTTTACAGAGAAAGTAAAGAGATTTGGGACTATAAATGAATAATGTTTGGTGCCATCCTAAAATGTTCTAAGAAAACAAGGGTTTTAGAAATTATCACTGGTATTTATGCTCACCAATCTATAAAATGCTAATATAAAGTTAGTTCTTGGTTGCTAAAAGAAAGTAGGAAGTGTGTTTTCAGTTTAAAAAAAAAGAAAAAGAAAAAGTATGAAAAAATACTAAAAAGTGCTATGCATGATCAGGATTTTTGTTAGAAATGACACAGCCATAAGAAAACTGGTAAGAGTCAACCAAGTCCAAGACGGCGGAGCTGACTTTCACTAGACTTGAGCCTTGGTATTTAGGCCTATTGTGACATATCAACAAGCTAAATGATACACCCATCAACATTGACTAAATCTGACCAAATGTTCTAAACCCTTTTAATTGATCTTTTGATAAAACTTCCTAAATAGAATTCTTTTGAAGTTCTTTTGACCTCTAGCCGACTTTGGGGTGCTTCAGATGGCCCCTGAAACATCCCAAAGAGAGATATTAAACTGTGTTTATTTGGTTGGTTAAATTACATGAAAAAGACTATCAAATGAGTAATAAATCTGCTCATGTTATAATGTATGGTAAAATTACTAATACAGATATCCTAGAAATTATATGGAGTTCTTAACATTCTGATATGTCCTGGTATTCTAATGGAAAACCTGATGACTTCACAAAAGTTAACAAAGGACTGAATGAACCAGCGAATATGCTTATAACTTTTATGATTTCTATCTGAAAAATTACGGGTTTGAAACTTATGTTTTCAGGGAGTAGAGAAAACCTTCCTCTCAAACTAATTAAGACAATACTTTGGTAAAATTAAATGTTATAAACAAAACAATTATATTTTCTTTCTATCTGACTCCTCCAAAATTGGAAATTCTTAGGATTCCAGTAAGTTTATCAAATGAGTTAGGAAGGTTATCTCACAGGTATAAAAATCTCAAGAAATTTTTGAGACCTTAAAAAGGGAAGAATTCACCTAGATTTGTTAGGCAAAATCTGTGATAAGCCTTTGGTGTGAGTTTCCCAGCCCTGTTTTATTTTAAAAGTTCAGTCTGAGACTCTATAAATTTTTCAGCAAAATTAGAAGTCTATAATCAATTATGGTTATATAAATCATCAGACCAAAATTAGTGAGAACAGACCTATTTTGCAAACAAACTAGCCTTAATTTGGTTATATTGGATAAAAATGAGGATAACTTTAGGGAGAAAAAGATATTTCAAAAAATGTTAAATCCCAGTTTGTTAATGGAGGTCTGCATCTAATAAGACTCATTTTTGCTGTTATGTGATCAGTTCAGTTCAGTTCAGTTATGTGATATTAATGTAAAATTTAATTTAATTCTTAAAGAACACCCTAAGTTTGTTTTTGAAGCTTATCTCAGTAATCTATCTTTGGATGAAGATCAGATGCCTCATGACCTGCAACCAGGACTGGAAAAGACATAATTTAAGGGACTGTTCCAACCTGGATGGAAGAACTTTTTTTATTATCAGATACTCTTAAATAGTTCATGCACAAGGAAACTGAAGGGAAATTAACTCTGAGATTAATTCCCACTTCCAAAGGCCCCTACACTAGATTGGTCTATAGAGAAGACAGCTGACCTGATCGCACCTTAAAATGATGCTCAAGCAGGAGAAACTACACTACACCAGGATGAGAAGACAACAACATCAGAGGTAGACAGTTTGCCCAAGATGTTGGACCTGATTTGTATGATCATTTATGTTTTCTTGACTTCTTAGACCTTTGTATATAAATCAAATGCTTTTCTGCCATAGGCTTGATTCTATGCTAGTTTTAGAAATCAATTCAATTGTTGGGTTTGTGGCCAATTACCTGTGTCTAGTTCTGGGTTACCTTGGTAAATTTCTCTACTACAAGACTCTAACTGGTTGGCCCTGATAAAATTTACTTAAAAAAATTATAGTCATATTCAAGTCACTGTGATATTACTGGATGGGATCTCCACACCAGGCCAATTAATAATGCCTGCTCTGACTCTGGCCATAAATTTGAGCTTTTTTTTTTCTATTACTCAAGCTCAATCAGAACAACAAGAAAAGTTTCAGTAAAGGAAGAAAAAACTCCCACGATTATGGGGTGGATTTATATAGATAACAGGCTATGGTAATTTAGACTTAAAGTCTCCTCTGTATTGGAAAAAATTAAATCATACTAGGGACAATCACTAGTTGGAATCAAGATTGCTGGGAGAAATACCAATAACCTCAGATATGCAGATGACACCACTTTTATGGCAGAAGATGAAGAGGAACTAAAAAGCCTCTTGATGAAAGTGAAAGTGGAGAGTGAAAAAGTTGGCTTAAAGCTCAACATTCAGAAAACGAAGATCATGGCATCTGGTCCCATCACTTCATGGGAAATAGATGGGGAAACAGTGTCAGACTTTATTTTTATTGGGCTCCAAAATCACTGTGGATGGTGACTGCAGCCATGAAATTAAAAGTCACTTACTCCTTGGAAGAGAAGTTATGATCAACCTAGATAGCATTTTCAAAAGCAGAGACATTACTTTGCCGACTAAGGTCCGTCTAGTCAAGGCTATGGTTTTTCCAGTGGTCATGTATGGATGTGAGAGTTGGATTGTGAAGAAGGCTGAGTGCCGAAGAATTGATGCTTTTGAACTGTGGTGTTGGAGAAGACTCTTGAGAGTCCCTTTGACTGCAAGGAGATCCAACCAGTCCATTCTGAAGGAGATCAGCCTTGGGTGTTCTTTGTAAGGAATGATGCTAAAGCTGAAGCTCCAATACTTTGGCCACCTCATGTGAAGAGTTGACTCATTGGAAAAGACTCTGATGCTGGGAGGGATTGGGGGCAGGAGGAGAAGGGGACGACAAAGGATGAGATGGCTGGGTGGCATCACTGACTCAATGGATTTGAGTCTGAGTAAACTCCGGGAGTTGGTGATGGACAGGAAGGCCTGGCATGCTGTGATTCATGGGGTCGCAAAGAGTTGGACATGACTGAGCGACTGAACTGAACCAAACTGAAGGACAATCAATCTAGTAACACTAGAAAACTGAGCTATGTGCCTTATAAATGGTGCCAATATATAATTTCCCTGGAAGATAAAGATTCTACAGAGCAGACTAAATCAGATGACCTGGGATATACTGGGCTACATCTAATGGGAGCTCTTAACTTAAGTCTTACATCATGAGAAACGCTGGGCTGGAAGAAACACAAGCTGGAATCAAGATTGCTGGGAGAAATATCAATAACCTCAGATATGCAGATGACACCACCTTTAGGACAGAAAGTGAAGAGGAACTAAAAGCCTCTTGATGAAAGTGAAAGAGGAGAGTGAAAAAGTTGGCTTAAAGCTCAACATTCAGAAAACGAAGATCATGGCATCCGGTCCCATCACTTCATGGGAAATAGATGGGGAAACAGTGGAAACAGTGTCAGACTTTGTTTTTAAGGGCTCCAAAATCACTGCAGATGGTGACTGCAGCCATGAAATTCAAAGATGCTTACTCCTTGGAAGAAAATTTATGACCAACCTAGATAGTATATTCAAAAGCAGAGACATTACTTTGCCGACTAAGGTCCATCTAGTCAAGGCTATGGTTTTTCCAGTGATCATGTATAGATGTGAGAGTTGGACTGTGAAGAAGGCTGAGTGCTGAAAAACTGATGCTTTTCCACTGTGGTGCTGGAGAAGACTCTTGAGAGTCCCTTGGACTGCAAGGAGATCCAACCAGTCCATTCTGAAGGAGATCAACCCTGGGATTTCTTTGGAAGGAATGATGCTAAAGCTGAAGCTCCAATACTCTGGCCACCTCATGTGAAGAGCTAACTCATTGGAAAAGACTCTGATGCTGGGAGGGATTGGGGGCAGGAGGAGAAGGGGACGACTGAGGATGAGATGGCTGGATGGCATCACGGACTCGATGGACTTGAGTCTGAGTGAACTCCGAGAGATGGTGATGGACAGGGAGGCCTGGCATGCTGCGATTCATGGGGTTGCCAAAAGTCGGACACGACTGAGCGACTGAACTGAACTGAACTGAACTGAACTGTGACTTTAATAATACTGCTAGCTATGTTATTTGTATTTCACCTGTTTTACAAAGTTGCTGTTTCGTACACTGTCAAATACGTGTGTGAATCCTCTAATAGAATAATATATAGTCCCATATGAGATTGATGATGGTAACAGTGTAACTCTAGATATGGGAAGAAGCAACAAGAGGGAATATTTTCCTGGACCAAGAGGCTAGTAAGACAGGTTGTGCAGAGAATTTTGGATACTGTTTTATGGCCTAGTCCAGTACATTGAGTGGCCTGTCAACAAAATTTTGCCAAACCTGAGAATTAACATTCTCAGCACCATGGGATAAAATGGACATGAAATGCCCCCTCAAAATCATGGTCAAGTTTATGAGCAAAAAGGGGCTCTGCCAACTGAAGACTGACATTTGCAATCTACATCTACAAAGATTAAATCATGGCTGCTGAAACTGCTGACTTTCAATGCCCCTGAAAGGAGTTCAGGGTGAAAATCTGGAATGAGGCACTCTGTGCTGTGGGAAAAACTTGCAGAACAGGCCTTCAGATAGTTAAATCTTTTCAGGAGATTTTATGAGTCCCAATTCTTGCATCTTCTCATACCTAGAGAAACACTGAAGTCACTAACAGTGAAATCTGCTTTGGCTATTAAGGAAAAGTTTACAATTAAAAGTCAAAATAGAGTAGCCATGGTTCAGATATCTTGGGAAATAACTAGGTGATGCTATGGGTGTACTTTCAGATTAGACCTTGTATTGCTAAACACTTGTGTTTTCTGAGTCGTGTCAGGCTTGGATGCCACCATTCTCAAAACAATGTCTGCTGGAAGCTAGTAACTGCAACCTTACGTTTTATAAAACCAGGCAACTGGCTGCCTGGCTACAAGTCTCCCTAAAGTACCAGGTGCAGACCGGGTTTCAGGCCTATTCTTCTAAAAAAAAATGAGATTTATATTGTCTACTAAATTCCAGTTATCACTCCTCCAACTACTTCTAACTGGGTCTGTTACACCAAAATGGCAGACCAAGGGGTTGAGATTTTAATCATAAAAGACTAAGCTCTAGAACTTGGAACTCAGAAATACTTCCAATTCAGTGTCTAGACTACAAGTTGTGAGGCAGTCCTATGCTCCATTTTGACAGGAAGTTATCACAGTCATAGTTGCCTCAGTTCAGTTCAGTTCATTTCAGTCGCTCAGTCGTGTCCGACTCCTTGCGACCCCATGAATCGGAGCACGCCAGGCCTCCCTGTCCATCACCAACTCCTGGAGTTCACTCAGACTCACGTCCATCAAGTCAGTGATGCCACCCAGCCATCTCTCCCTCAGTCGTCCCTTCTCCTCCTGCCCCCAATCCCTCCCAGCATAAAAGTCTTTTCCAGTGAGTCAACTCTTCACATGAGGTGGCCAAAGTACTGGAGCTTCAGCTTTAGCATCATTCCCTCCAAAGAAATCCCAGGGTTGATTTCCTTCAGAATGGACTGGTTGGATCTCCTTGCAGTCCATGGGACTCTCAAGAGTCTTCTCCAACACCACAGTTCAAAAGCATCAATTCTTCAGCACTCAGCCTTCTTCACAGTCCAACTCTCACATCCATACATGACCACTGGAAAAACCATAGCCTTGACTAGACAGACCTTAGTCTGTCTAAGAGGCAAAGTAATGCCTCTGTTTTTGAATATGCTATCTAGGTTGGTCATAACTTTTCCTCCAAGGAGTAAGCATCTTTTAATTTCATGGCTGCAATCACCATCTGCAGTGATTTTGGAGCCCCCAAAATAAAGTCTGACACTGTTTCCACTGTTTCTCCATCTATTTCCCATGGAGTGATGGGAGCAGATGCCATGATCTTCGTTTTCTGAATGTTGAGCTTTAAGCCAACTTTTTCACTCTCCTCTTTCACTTTCATCAAGAGGCTTTTAGTTCCTCTTCACTTTCTGCCATAAGGTTGGTGTCATCTGCATATCTGAGGTTACTGATATTTCTCCCAGCTATCTTGATTCCAGCTTGTGCTTCTTCCAGCCTAGTGTTTCTCATGATGTACTCTGCATGTAAGTTAAATAAGCAGGGTGACAATATACAGCCTTGACGTACTCCTTTTCCTATTTGGAACCAGTCTGTTGTTCCATGTCTAGTTTTAACTGTTGCTTCCTGGCCTGCATACAGATTTATCAAGAGGCAGTTTAGGTGGTCTGGTATTCCCATCTCTTTCAGAATTTTCCACAGTCTATTGTGATCCACACAAGCCTAGTTCCCTAAATTAAAACTGAGTAGTACTCTGCAGGGCTCTGGAGTAGAGATCTATTCTGTGTTCTCCATTTCTTGTCTGTAGGATATAGGCTTCATTCAGCCTCCTTGACCTTCCCTGGGTTCCAAAGAGTGGAGTCAAACAATTGCTAATTAGGAAAGAGAGGGGATACAGAAACAGGAGTAACAATCAAAGATTGGTACAGCCTCCAGACAGAGTCCTGGTTCCCACTCAAAGAAATATGCATAACAATGTCTTTGAGTTCTTCTACAGAACTGGAGCCCCCACCCAGGTGGAGGATGGTAACTTCAGACTGAACACAAGATTCCTGGAGCACAGCTCTGTTGCCTTACCATCAACCAATCAAAAGGGTCACAAACCCTCAACCCTCACCACAAATGTTGCCTTCTGTTTCTGGGGACCAGAGATGACCATCCTGTTAGGCCTCCTTTTTGGCCCTTGTGTGTTTCATCTCTGAGAGGGGCCAACAGTTTCAAACTAAATTGCTGTTTTTATAAGGGTGAATGCTGGTTTCAGGCAAAAAACCTTGAATTAGATCTGGAAGAGAGAGACATCTGCTCTGCTAGGCAGGCCTACGCCCATGCACAGCAGGAAGAAGTTATAGAAGAAACAGACCTCTGCTCAATTCCCAAGAAGTATCTTGAGTATGAAGTTTCTCAGGGGGAGTTGTTAGGGGAATCACATTGATTGAAACTGCCCACCCTGGCCAGGCACCATAGTAACCATTTGCATGAGTTGTTTTATGACAGGAGATCCTGATAAGGAATATGGAACTAATAAGCCACCATCAACTGGAAGAGGTTGGGGAAGGTCAAAAGAAGACATCGCTTGTCCATCCACTTCCCAGAATCACTCTCGCTAGCATCCATCTTGGCTGAGTGATGCGTGTACCACCAGGAAAGACTCTGAGTTAGAATGATTGGCCAACGACCACCTGGAAACTAATCCCATCACCATAAAACCTGAGACTGCAAGCCACACGGCAGAGCAGTTCTCCTGGTTTCTCCTCCATGGTGCCCTTTCCCAATAAAATCTCTTGCTTTGTCAGCACATGTGTCTCCTTGGACAATTCATTTCTGAGTGTTAGATAAGAACCCAGTTTTGGGCTCTGGAAGGGGTCTATCTTCCTGGAACAAAATCATTCCAAGCATCTTTTCTGACCACAATGCACTAAGATTAGATCTCAATTACAGGAGAAAAACTATTAAAAATTCCAACATATGGAGGCTGAACAACATGCTGCTGAATAACCAGTGGATCACAGAAGAAATTAAAATATGCATAGAAACGAATGAAAATGAAAACACAACAACCCAAAACCTATAGCACACTGTAAAAGCAGGTTTATAAGAATAGAGGCTTACCTCAAGAAACAAGAAAAAAGTCAAATAAATAACCTAACTCTATACCTAAAGCAACTAGAAAAGGAAAAAATGAAGAACCCCAGGGTTAGTAGAAGGAAAGAAATCTTAAAAATTAAGGCAGAAATAAATGCAAAAGAAACAAAAGAGACCATAGCAAAAATCAACAAAGCCAAAAGCTGGTTCTTTGAGAAGTTAAATAAAATTCACAAACCATTAGCCAGACTCATCAAGAAACAAGAGAGAAGAATCAAATCAACAAAATTAGAATGAAAATGGAGAGATCACAACAGACAACACAGAAATACAAAAGATCATAAGAGACTACTATCAGCAACTATATGCCAATAAAGTGGACAACTTGGAAGAAATGGACAAATTCTTAGAGAAGCACAAGTTTCCAAAACTGAACCAGGAAGAGATAGAAAATCTTAACAGACACATCATAAGCATGGAACTCGAAACTGTAATCAGAAATCTTCCAACAAACAAAATCCTAGGACCAGACGGCTTCACAGCTGAAGTCTACCAAAAATTTAGAGAAGAGCTAACACCTATTCTACTCAAACTCTTTCAGAAAATTGCAGAGGAAGGTACACTTCCAAACTCATTCTATGAGGCCATCATCACCCTAATACCAAAACCAGACCAAGATGCCACAAAAAAAAAGAAAACTACAGGCCAATATCACTGATGAACATAGATGCAAAAATCTTTAACAAAACACTAGCAAACAGAATCCATCAACATATTAAAAAGATTATACATCATGACCAAGTGGGCTTTATCCCAGGGATGGAAGGATTCTTCAGTATCTGCAAATCAATCAATGTAATACACCACATTAACAAACTGAAAGATAAAAACCATATAATTATCTCAATAGATGCAGATAAAGGCTTTGAAAAAACTCAACATCCATTTATGATAAAAAAAAAAAAAAACCTCCAGAAAGCAGGAATAGAAGGAACATACCTCAACATAATAAAAGCTATATATCACAAACCCACAGCAAACAGAATCTCAATGGTGAAAAATTGAAAGCATTTCACCTGAAGTCAGGAACAAGACAAGGGTGCCCACTCTTATTACCACTACTATTCAACATAGTTTTGGAAGTTTTGGCCACAGCAATCAGAGCGAGAAAAAGAAATAAAAGGAATTCATATTGGAAAAGAAGAAGTAAAACTCTCACTGTTTGCAGGTGACATGATCCTCTACATAGAAAACACTAAAGACTCTACCAGAAAATTACTAGAGATAATCAATGAATATAGTAAAGTTGCAGGATATAAATCAACACACAGAAATCCCTTGCATTCCTATACACTAACAATGAGAAAACAGAAAGAGAAATTAAGGAAACAATTCCATTCACCATTGCAATGAAAAGAATGAAATACTTTAGGAATATATCTACCTCAAGAAACAAAAGACCTATATATAGAAAACTATAAAACACTGGTGAAAGAAATCAGAGGACACAAATAGATGGAGAAATATACCATGTTCATGGATCAGAAGAATCAATATAGTGAAAATGAGTATACTACCCGAAGCAATTTATAGATTCAATGCAATCCCTAACAAGCTACCAGTGGTATTTTTCAGAGAACTAGAACAAATAATTTCACAATTTGTATGGAAAAACAAAAAACCGTGAATAGCCGAAGCAATCTTGAGAAGGAAGAATGGAACTGGAGGAATCAACCTGCCTGATTTCAGGCTCTACTACAAAGCCACAGTCATCAAGACAGTATGGTACTGGCACAAAGACAAAAATATAGATCAACAGAACAAAAAAGAAAGCCCAGAGATAAATCCATGCACCTATGGACACCTTATCTTTGACAAAGGAGGCAATAATATACAATGGAGGAAAGACAATCTCTTTAACAAGTGGTGCTGGGAAAACTGGTCAACCACTTGTAAAAGAATGAAACTAGAACACTTTCTGAGACCATACCCCAAAATAAACTCAAAATGGATTAAAGCTCTAAAAGATCAAAAACTATAAAACTCCTAGAGGAAAGCATAGGCAAAACACTCTCCAACATAAACCGCAGCAGGAACCTGCATGAATGACCCACTTCCCAGAATACTGAAAATAAAAGCAATAATAAACAAATGGGACCTAATTAAAATTAGGAGCTTCTGCACAACAAAGGAAACTATAAGCAAGGTGAAAAGACAGCTTTCAGAATTGCAGAAACTAATATAGCAAATGAAGCAACTGACAAAGAATTAATCTCAAAAATACACAAGGAACTACTGAAGCTCAGTTCCAGAAAAATAAACATCCCAGTCAAGAAATGCGCCAAAGAACTAAACAGACATTGCTCCAAAGAAGACATACACGCAGCTAACAAACATATGAAAAGATGCTCAACATCACTCATTATCAGAGAAATGCAAATCAAAACCACAATGAAGTACCACTTCATGCCAGTCAGAATGGCTGCTATCCAAAAGTCTACAAGCAATAAATGCTGGAGAGGGTGTGGAGAAAAGGAACCCTCTTACACTGTGGGCGGGAATGCAAACTAGTACAGCCACTATGGAGAACAGTGTGGAGATTCCTTAAAAAACTGGAAACAGAACTGCCATATGACCCAGCAATCCCACTGCTGGGCATACATACCGAGGAAACCAGAATTGAAAGAGACACGTGTACCCCAATGTTCATCACAGCACTGTTTATAATAGCCAGGACATGGAAGCAACCTAGATGTCCATCAGCAGACAAATCGATAAGAAAGTTGTGGTACAGATACACAATGGAATTACTCAGGTATTAAAAAGAATACATTTGAATCCATTCTAATGAGGTGGATGAAACTGGAAGCCTATTATACAGAGTGAAGTAAGCCAGGAAGAAAAACACCAATACAGTATATTAACACATATATACATGGAATTTAGAAAGATGGTAATGATAACTTTGTATGTGAGACAGCAAAAGAGACACAGATGTATAGGACAGTCTTTTGAACTCTGTGGGAGAGGGCGAGTGTGGGATGATTTGGGAGAATGGCATTGAAACATGTAAATTAGCATATGTGAAATGAATCACCAGTCCAGGTTTGTTGCATGATACAGGGTGCTCGTGGCTGGTGCACTGGGATCACCCAAAGTGATAGGATGGGAGGGGGATGTGAGAAGGGGTTTTAGGATGGGGAACACATGTATACCCATGGCAGATTGATGTCAGTGTATGGCAAAACCAATACAATATTGTAAAGTAAAAAATTAAAAAAATTAAAGAGAATTCTTGCCCTGAGGGAATAATTCTTCCAGTGCTTTGGCCTTGAGACCAGATCGCTCTGAATCACTTACCTAGACCATCTCTAATTCCTGAGTCTGAAATGAAACAAAAGGGAGAATAGCTTTTATAAAATTGTCTTATCCAAATCATTATTTATAATTAGTGAGCTTTATATTGTGATATCTGATTCATAACTAAGTTGGAAAACAAAGCTATGAAATATCTTATTGTGTCTATTTGGATATATGTATGTCTCGGTATGCGTTTTTGTCTTTGGGTAATATTGCTTTGGGTAATATTTAGTTTGTAAATAACCTCTAATTTAATTGGCCTAAAGAAAAGTAAGTGCTTCCCAGGCGGCACTAGAGGTAAAGAGCCAGCCTGCCAATGCAGAAGAGATACAGATGTGGGTTTGATCCCTGGGTTGAGAAGAGCCCCTCGAGGAGGCCATGGCCATCCACTCCAGTACTCTTGCCTGTAGAATCCCATGGCCGGAGGAACCTGGCAAACTACAGTCCATTGGGTTGCAAAGAGTCGGACACAACTGAAGAGACTTAGCACACATGCATACCACTGCCAAAGCCAGGAAACTACCTGAAGCAGTGAACAAAATGCCACCGATGTGGTCCCAGTCCCAGAGGTAGCAGCTACCACCAGGCTGTGAATAGGCATAGGTTACTGCCCAAACCTTGCTAGGAGCTTAAACGGTTTGGTTCCTCCTAGGGATCCATGATCTGGGACCAAGTCCTTTGGGAGAGCACAAGACATCCCTCAGACTGTAGCAACATCCAGCAGGTCTCTGTTGTTGCAGGCTCACCCTGGCACATCCCAGCTGTGACTGCCATATTCTTTGCTCTCTCCAGCCCAAGTGAACAACCCAGCCCTAAGAAGCCTTGGCATTTGCTCCCTCATGTCTGGGTGGGGAACAGACTGTGGACTTTAGGGGCAACTGTGCACTTTAGGAGTGAGTATAAGTTGGAGTCAAAGCTATGGTTTTTCCAGTAATCGTGTATGGATGTGAGAGTTGGACTATAAAGAAAGCTGAGTGCTGAAGAATTGATGCTTTTGAACTGTGGTGTTGGAGAACACTCTTGAGAGTCCTACTTTCACCTCTTTAGTCCATCATTGCCAAAATAATCTTCTCATTTCCTTTCTTTCAGAACATCCAGTAACTCATCTCCTACTGCATCAAGTGGAACAACCCTCTGCCTGGCTTTCTAATCACCTGTCCTATCTTATAATCTTATTTCTCTCCATTTTTCAACATCAGTGACTCTTTACTCCTCTACGTCAGTAGTTCTCAAACTTGAGCAGGTATCAAAATCATTGGGCTGGCTTGTTAATATGCAGGTTTTAGGGGCCACCTCTAGACTTTCTGATTAAGTTAAGTCTGGGTAGGACTCAATATATGCATTTCTATCAAGTTCTTTGGCGATGCTGATGCTTCTGGCTTGGGGACAACTCTTTGATAACCACTGCCTTCCATTATCTCTCTACTTGACCTAGTTTTCAGTCTTCTTATATTCTGTCAGTCCCATTAATTTATTCTTTTCTTCTATGTGCATCCATTCTATTTTCTTTGCCTAGAATGCTCTGTCCTCCACTTCCCTCCTGGTCTTAAGAACTTACCCAGTCCAATTCAAGACCATCAATCTCTCTGTTCTTCTGACTAGTATCGCTCAATACAATGCACATTACACAGTTTAATCCTTTATTTTATGCTATTTGCTTTTATTTCTTTCATGTGACTTATACGTACAATAATGTAAATATTTTATGGCAGGAATTATATTTTTCTGCATCTCCCAAAGATAGAATCTAGCACAAGACTGAACACATATAAGGTATCTAATAACTACTTAATGGATTGATTTATGTGGTCAGCTCATAAATTTTGTTCATGACATTATATGCTTTTCATTATGTCCATAACTAGACACTGATGAAGGAAAATATCTCAGAGGTCCAACTTCTGCTTTTAGCCTTACGTGCAGAAGCCCATGACAACTTTTATGCCAGCAGAGTGAATCTTATCTGTCACACTTTCCCAACTTTGTATCTGTCTTAATGTACTCAGAATTACATGGCAATGATTATTTCAATGATATTACATAGAAAAATGTGCATGATTGCAGCCTTATACTTAATGGCAAATAATAGCTGATTGTTTCATTCCAGCTTAGAATGAGGAAGTATGCAGTAAAAAAGCAATTTGATACTGGTCACCACTTTTAAAGTCTTCAAATCTTTTCGACATTTATGACAGTGGCAGATAGTCAAAAGACACAGCATTTTATTTCACTCCATGTTAGAGAGGTTGTAAAGTTATTTGTTTGGTCTGTGTTGCTTTATTGAGAAGAAGATGTGGCATTCAGACACACAAAAAAGACCTTGTTGAAGTTTATAGTTGCTTGGGGCTGTGGTTTTACAAAATGCATAAAGCATAAAATTAAATATATATATATATATATAAATCAACCATGAAGCTCAGCAATTTGTTTTTATATTTGACTGCCAGAAATGTTATAATGCTCAACAGTGACTAAAGAAGGTATAGCAAGACACCATTCAAGGACAATGATGTGTTCTAGATTTCTGGATTGTTTCCCTGAAAATAATGCGGTTTGCCTTGATCACACTGAGCCAGCAAAGCAATACCATTTTATCCTCTGTTTTAGATACTAGAAAATTTTGAATTTCAATGGCATTTATTTACTTGTTAATTTTCAAAATGCCAGGTTTTTAAAAAATGCCTTGGAGTGTATTACATGTATAAGTAATTTAAATATCTTTCAAAACAACAGTAGCATGAAAATAAGAACCACTGCTCCTTTGTTTGTACTAATTAAAACTTTGGCTTTGTAGTAACTTAAAAGAAGGATTTTCTTCTGCACTGTTCCCTAGAAAGCTGATTATCAGCTCACGGGTCAAGGGATTGCAAAAGGCAGTGTCACAGTATAAATATATCACAGCAAATGTTTAGTAAATATTTATTAATGCAGTCATGCCCAGCAGGTCATTGGAACCCTTGTCCATAAATATAGTCTTAAGAGGTTCTAGTATTACTCTGTGGCTGCTTGTCTGGAGGAACTTGAAGAATTGAGGAAGAGGGGTCTTTTCAGTTTGGAGCCACCTTGGAAGATTCACTGTGGTACCATAGCTCAGAAAATCATATGATTTATGAGTTATATGTCCAAGTATACCTAGGTATACTTAAATATAGTCTTGCAATCTGTCAAATAATATTTACAATATAAATTTGATATCTTGTCAGAAAAAATACTAGCTCTTACTATATTCTTGTCACTTTACATGTATTTACAAATTTAATTATAACAATAACTCTATGATGCATGTAGTATTATTAGCCTGTTTTAAAGATGAGTAAACCAAGGTACAGAGAAGTTATTTCAGTTTCTTAGAGTAAAGCCTCTTTACGTTAAAATGTATGCTAGGGAAGGTTTAAAAGTCTCTTTTCCTAGAAAAACATACTCCTCTCTTTCCCTCACTTAATCATGCCTAGTTGTTGAGACCACATGACTACAAAGAAATTTTCACCATTTACTTGATGATGTGCATGCATGCTAAGTCTGACTCTTTGCAACACTATGGGCTATAGACAACCAGGCTTCTCTGTCCATGGGATTCTCCAAGCAAGAATGCTGAAGTGGGTTGCCATGCCCTCCTCCACGGGATTTTCCCAACCCAGAGATCAAACCCTGTCTCTTATGTCTCCCACTGGCAGGCAGGTTCTTTACCACTAGCACCACCTGAGAAGCCCCTTACTTGATGACAGTATATAACCTAATTAGAAGCTAAGTATATAAGAAATTAGCAGCCACACCAACTTGAACACACAAAATTATAGGATAAAGAACGAAGGAAGGAAAAGGCAAATGCCACAGTCTATTTCCCACAAGCTCACTATTCAAGCGGGAGGCTGAACCTAACCTACCGGGTCACTAATTATGAGATTTATGGAGGAAAACTGGGTCATCTCTAAAGCATAGATTCTCATTTAATTTGGGCATTGGAAGATACTGGCCAGTAAAATAACGTATCTAAGTATATGGGTTCCAGATTAGGACTAAATTGGATTATAATTCCAGTGCCATCATTAATTACATCTATTTCCTTTGCTAAATTGTTTCATGTTTTTATGAAACAGTTTCCTCATCTATAATTATGGAGGGTAGGGGCAGGTAATAATATTAGTAGTTTCTATCACATCAAACTGTTGAGACGATTGTTCAAGCCAGTGTCTGACAGCTGGTAAACACCCCAAAGGTCATTATTAGCAAGTGACATTCCAGGTAGAAGAATAAAACAAATAGGGGTCTGGTATTAGGTATACAGGGCTCACCTGGTGGCTCAGATGGTAAAGAATCTGCCTGCAATGTGGGAGACCTGGGTTTGATCCCTGGGTTGGGAATATACCCTGGAGGAGGGCACGGCAACTCATTCCAGCATTCTTGCCTGAAGAATCCAAGGGACAGAGGAGCCTGGCAGGCTACAGTCCATGGGGTCATAAGGAGTCTGACATGACTGAGCAACTAAGCACAGCACAGCACAGCACAGTACATTAGGTATACAAGGACGAATACAACAAATAAGACTAGAAAGAATTCACTATGGGTCATAGGAAGGCCGAGAATGTCATGCTAAAGAGTTCAGATTTATTTTATAGTCACTGGGAAGGCACGGAAGGCTTACGGTCAGGCAAGTCCAAATACCATCAAATATAGTCTCAGAAAGATGTGTCGGTTTTTAAATGGAAAACTAAATCAATTCATTTTGACAGACTGAAGCCACAACTGTGAGCATTATCATGTCTGTCCAAACTCATTGTCAGTTCAGTTCAGTTGCACAGTGGTGTCCGACTCTTTGTGACCCCATGGACTGCAGCATGCCAGGTTGCCCTGTCCATCACCAACTTCCAGAGCTTACTCAAACTCATGTCCATCAAATCGATGATGGCTTCCAACCATCTCATCCTCTGTCGGCCCCTTCTCCTCCCACTGTCAATCTTTCCCAGCATCAGGGTTTTTTCCAATGAGTCAGTTCTTCAAATCAGGTGGCCAAAGTATTCGAATTTCTGCTTTAGCATCAGTCCTTCAATGAATATTCAGGACTGATTTCCTTTAGGATGGACTGGTCGGATCTCCTTGCAGTCCAAGGGACTCTCAAGAGTCTTCTCCAACATCAGAATTCAAAAGCATCAATTTTTTGGTACTCAGCTTTCTCTATAGTCCAACTCTCACATACATACATGACTACTGGAAAAACCATAGCTTTTACTAGACAGACCTCTGTTGGCAAAGTAATGTCTCTGCTTTCTAATATGCTGTCTAGGTTGGTCATAGCTTTCCTTCCAAGGAAGAAGGATCTTTTAATTTCATGGCTGCAGTCACCATCTGCAGTGATTTTGGAGCCCCCAAAATAAAGTCTGTCACTGTTTCCATTGTTTTCCATCTATTTGCCATGAAATGATGGGACTGGATGCCATGATCTTAGTTTTCTGAATGCTGAGTTTTAAGCCAACTTCTTCACTCTCCTGTTTCACTTTCATCAAGAGGCTTTTTAGTTCCTCTTCACTTTCTGCCATAAGGGTGGTGTCATCTGCATATCTGAGGTTATTGATATTTCTCCTGGAAATCTTGATTCCAGCTTGTGCTTCATTCAGCCTGGCATTTCTCATAATGTACTCTGCATATAAGTTAAATAAGCAGTGTGACAATACACAGCCTTGAAGTACTCCATTCCCAATTTAGAACCAGTCTGTTGTTCCATGTCCGGTTCTAACTGTTGCTTATTGACCTGCATACGGATTTTTCAGGAGGCAGGTAAGGTGGTCTGGTATTCCCATCTCTTGAAGAATTTTCCACTGTTTGTTACAACCTAGACATTCAAAAGCTTTCGTGTAATCAAAAAAGCAGAACTAGACGTTTTTCTCGGACTCTCTTGCTGTTCCAGTGATCCAATAGATGTTGGCAATTTGATCTCTGGTTCCTCTGCCCTTTTCTAAATCCAGCTTGAACATCTGGAAGTTCACGGTTCACATATTGCTGAAGCCTGGATTAGAGAATTTTGAGCATTACTTTGCTAGCGTGTGAGATGAGTGCAATTGTGTGGTAGTTTGAACATTCTTTGGCATTACCTTTCTGGGATTGGAATGAAAACTGACCTTTTCCAGTCCTGTGGCTACTGCTGAGTTTCCCAAATTTGCTGGCATATTGAGTGCAGCACTTCCACAGCATCGTCTTTTAGGATTTGAAATAGCTTAGCTGGAATTTCATCACCACCACTAGCTTTGTTCATAATGTTTCCTAAGGCCCATTTGACTTCGCATTCCAGGATTTCTGGCTCTCAGTGAGTGATCACATCATCGTGGTTATCTGGGTCACGAAGATCTTTTTGTACAGTTCTTCTGTGTATTTTTGCCACCTCTTCTTAGTATCTTGTGCTTCTGTTAGGTCCATACAATTTCTGTCCTTTATTGTGTCCATCTCTGCATGAAATGTTCCCTTGGTATCACTAATTTTCTTGAAGAGATCTCTAGTCTTTGCCATTCTATTGTTTTCCTCTATTTCTTTGCATTGATCACTGAAGAAGGCTTTCTTATCTCTCCTTGCTATTCTTTGGAACTCTGCATTCAAATGGGTGTATCTTTCCTTTTCTCCTGTGCCTTTAGGTTCTCTTCTTTTCTCAGCTATTTGTAAGCCCTCCTCAGACAACCATTTTGCCTTTTTTTCATTTCTTTTTCTTGGGGGTGGTCTTGATCACTGCCTCCTGTACAATGTCACAAACCTCCATCCATAGTTCTTTAGACACACTATCAGATCTAATCCCTTCGATCTATTTGTCTCATTGTAGTCTTTGCTTATGATCATTATTATATAATTACTAGTATAGTAATAATTTGCATTTCAGTTTTATACTTTTATTGAAACTTGAAAGTCCTATTAGACCTGACTGTGAATCTACAACTATAGAAGAATTTGTCCTGTTACTCTGACATTCTAAATTGTTCCCCAGAGTTAGACAATGCAGAGGAATAAAAGGCAAATAAATGTAGTGGTGGTGGTTTTGTTGCTAAGTCGTGTCCAACTCTTTGCGACCCCATGGACTGTAGCCTGCCAGGGTTCTCTGTCCATGGGATTCTCTAGGCAAAAATACTGGAGTGGACTGCCATTTCCTTCTCCAATAAATGTACTTGGAGGGAAAGATGATTTCTTAAAGAAAGTCAGGAAATTGCAGCTCATTCTCAAGTGGTATTCGTGGTAAAAACACAGCTGCCAGTGCAGGAGATGTAAGAGACTTGGGTTTGATGCCTGAGATGGGAAGATCCTTTGGAGGAGGGCATGGCAACCCACTCCAATATTCTTGCCTGGAGAATCCCATGGACAGAGGATCCTGGCAGACTACAGACCATGGTTTCACACAGAGTCAGACATGACTGAAGCAACTTAGCATGCAGTCACTTGATCCTCAGGGCACAGGAATGTTGGGTCTCATATGCCAGAGAAGATTTCAGGGTCATTCTTGGGGTGGTTTTTCAGTCAAAGTAGAGAGGTCCCAAACTGGTGATTCTGAGAAACACTAAGCCAGGAGATAAGAGGGAGTGGAGAGAGGAGGGAAGAAATAAACAATAAACAAAAAGGATGAAGTAGTGTGTTGAAAGTCAGAGTAATAAATAGGTAAATAGCTAAGATTTTCACGGCAGAGTCCCCAGAAGCTAAAGGGGAGAGTTAGGCAGAGTGAGTTTGGATTAGGATGCTATGGATCAAGGGCTTATGTGAAGTCCTGTCTCAGAACATATTGAGGAAGGTGAGTGGGAAGTGGTTTATGAGCCCTGAATAAACTATGAAATCATAGAAATTAAAGTCATGGCATCAAACTTGAACTGTGAAACTTGTAGAAGGAAGAATTTTAGTTCATAGGCAATTATCAAATGGAAACAGTTTCCTTTGAGAACAATGACTTTTTATGCCATGAAATTATTTATACGCTGTTCAGTTCAGTTCAGTCACTCAGTCGTGTCTGACTCCTTGCGACCCCATGAATCACAGCATGCCAGGCTTCCCTGTCCATCACTAGCTCCTGAGTTCACTCAAACTCATGTCCATCAAGTCGGTGATGCTATCCAGCCATCTCATCCTCTGTCGTCCCCTTCTCCTCCTCCCCCAATCCCTTCCAGCATCAGGGTCTTTTCCAATGAGTCAACTCTTCACATGAGGTGGCCAAAGTATTGGAGTTTCAGCTTTAGCACCAGTCCTTCCAATGAACACGCAGGACTGATCTCCTTTAGGATGGACTGGTTGGATCTCCTTGCAGTCCAAGGGACTCTCAAGAGTCTTCTACAACACCACAGTTCAAAAGCATCAATTCTTTGGCATTCAGCTTTCTTCACAGTTCAACTCTTAAATCCATACATGACTACTGGAAAAACCATAGCCTTGACCAGGTGGACCTTTGTTGGCAAAGTAATGTCTTTGTTTTTTAATATGCTGTCGAGTTTGGTCATAACTTTTCTTCCAAGGAGTAAGCATCTTTTAATTTCATGGCTGCAATTACCATCTGCAGTGTTTTTGGGACTCCCCAAAATAAAGTCTGACACTGTTTCCACTGTTTCCTCATCTATTTCCCATGAAGTGATGGGACCAGATGCCATGATCTTAGTCTTCTGAATGTTGAGCTTTAAGCCAACTTTTTCACTCTCCTCTTTTACTTTCATTAAGAGGCTTTTTAGGTCCTCTTCACTTTCTGCCATAAGGGTGGTGTCATCTGCATATCTGAGGTTACTGATATTTCTCCCAGCAATCTTGATTCCAGCTAGTGCTTCTTCCAGCCCAGCGTTTCTCATGATGTATTCTGCATATAAGTTCAGTAAGCAAGGTGACAATATACAGCCTTGATGTACTCCTTTTCGTATTTGGAACCAGTCAGGCACTCTGTCTATCAGATCCAGTCCCTTAAATCTATTTCTCACTTCCACTGTATAATCATAAGCAATTTGATTTAGGTCATACCTGAATGGTCTAGTGGTTTTCCCTACTTTTTCAATTTAAGTCTGAATTTGGCAATAAGGAGTTCATGATCTGAGCCACAGTCAGCTTCCAGTCTTGTTTTTGCTGACTGTATAGAGCTTCTCCATCTTTGGCTGCAAGGAATATAATCAGTCTGTTTTCGGTGTTGACCATATGGTGATGTCCATGTGTAGGGTCTTCTCTTGTGTTGTTGGAAGAGGGTGTTTGCTATGACCAGTGCATTCTCTTGGCAAAACTCTATTAGCCTTTGCCCTGCTTCATTCTGTACTCCAAGGCCAAATTTGCTTGTTACTCCAGGTGTTTCTTGACTTCCTACTTTTGCATTCCAGTTCCCTATAATGAAAAGGACATCTTTTTTGGGTGTTAGTTCTAAAATGTCTTGTAGGTCTTCATAGACCACTCAACTTCAGCTTCTTCAGTGTTACTTGTTGGGGCATAGGCTTGGATTACTGTGATATTGAATGGTTTGCCTTGGAGATGAACAGAGATCAGTCTGTCGTTTTTGACATTGCATCCAAGTACAGCATTTCGGACTCTTGTTGACCATGATGGCTACTCCATATTTTCTAAGGGATTCCTGCCCACAGTAGTAGATATAATGGTCATCTGAGTTAAATTCACCCATTCCAGTCCATTTTAGTTTGCTGATTCCTAGAATGTTGACGTTCACCCTTGCCATCTCCTGTTTGACCACTTCCAATTTGCCTTGATTCATGAACTTGACATTACAGGTTCCTATGCAGTATTGCTCTTTACAGCATTGGACCTTGCTTCTAACACCAGTCACATCCACAACTGGGTATTGTTTCTGCATTGGCTCCATCCCTTCATTATTTCTGGAGTTATTTCTCCACTGATCTCCAGTAGCATATTGGTCACCTACTGACCCGGGAAGTTCCTCTTTCAGTATCTTTTCATTTTGCCTTTTCATACCGTTCATGAACAGTATTTATACACTATTTCATACTATTCATGAACAGTATTTATACACTGCTGCTGCTGCTGCTAAGTCATTTCAGTCGTGTCTGACTCTGTGCTACCCCATAGACGGCAGCCCACCAGGCTCCTCCCTCCCCACCCCCGGGATTCTCCAGGCAAGAACACTGGAGTGAGTTGCCATTTCCTTCTCCAGTGCATGAAAGTGAAAAGTGAAAGTGAAGTTGCTCAGTCGTGCCCGACTCTTAGCGACCCCATGGACTGCAGCCTACCAGGTTCCTCCATCCATGGGATTTTCCAGGCAAGAGTACTGGAGTGGGGTGCCGTTGTCTTCTCCGATTTATACACTAGTAGGCCTATATTATGCAGAACTGAATTGTATGTCATACTCATCACTGTCTTTAGGAGAGAATGAAGGGAAGCATCAGTCAAGTTCTTATTGGTGATTTTTCAATTTATATTTGGTACAATAAGGAACTAAGCAAATTATGGTACATTAATCTTATGGAATTCCATACAGCATGAAAATGGATATACATGGAAACCAAATTTAAATGAAAAGCAAATTGTAATAAAGGGCAAAAATCATATATGATCTCCAATTATAGCTACGTGAGCACATTTTTTAAATAAAATATATGAGTAGCAACTGGAAAGAAACATAGAGAAGTAAAAATAACTTTGTTATATTGGTAGAGATAGAATCTTTTCTCTTCCAAATTTTATGATATATTCCTTTAATATGATGCTTTTCTCTTTTTTGTTTTTGCTCTTAAAGAGTAATTAATGCTTGTGACAAAAAGTTAAGGGAGTAAAGAATTATGGATAGGAAAAAGGAAAAGTTCTCAAATTCAGTTTTCACTCATATGAATGTACATATATTTCTCCATATAATAGTAAGATGAGCCCAGATCCCAGTTTGAGACAATTAGGGATCACTGAAGATTCCAACATTGATTCTTTTCTTAGCCCATTCTTTCTTTCCAGCTGATGTCATGCAATGACTTCAACTACCACGTTTTCAGTTCAGTTCACTCACTCAGTCATGTTTGACTCTTTGTGACCCCATGAATCTCAGCACATCAGTCCTCCCTGTCCTTCACCAACTCCCGGAGTTCACTCAGACTCACGTCGATCAAATCAGTGATGCCACCCAGCCATCTCATCCTCTGTCGTCCCCTTCTCCTCCTGCCCCCAATCCCTCCCAGCATCAGAGTCTTTTCCAATGAGTCAACTCTTCACATGAGGTGGCCAAAGTACTGGTTTCAGCTTTAGCATCATTCCTTCCAAAAACACCCAGGGCTGATCTCCTTCAGAATGGACTGGTTGGATCTCCTTGCAGTCCAAGGGACTCTCAAGAATCTTCTCCAACACCACAGTTCAAACGCATCAATTCTTTGGCACTCAGCTTTCTTCACAGTTCAACTCTCACATCCATACATGACCACTGGAAAAACTATAGCCTTGACTAGACAGACCTTTGTTGGCAAAGTAATGTCTCTGCTTTTCGATATGCTATCTAGGTTGGTCATAACTTTTCTTCCAAGGAGTAAGCGTCTTTTAATTAAATAAGCAAGGTGACTATATACATCCTTGATGTACTCCTTTTCCTATTTGGAACCAGTCTGTTGTTCCATGTCCCATTCTAACTGTTGCTTCCTGACCTGCATACAGATTTCTCAAGAGGCAGGTCAGGTGGTCTGGTATTCCTATCTCTTTCAGAATTTTCCACAGTTTATTGTGATCCACACAGTCAAAGGCTTTGGCATAGTCAATAAAGCAGAAATAGATGTTTTTCTGGAACTCTTTTGCTTTTTCCATGATCCAGCAGATGTTTGCAATTTGATCTCTGCTTCCTCTGCCTTTTCCAAAACCAACTTGAACATCAGGAAGTTCACGGTTCACGCATTGCTAAAGCCTGGCTGGGAGAATTTTGAGCATTACTTTACTAGCATGTGAGATGAGTGCAATTGTGTGGTAGTTTGAGCATTCTTTGGCATTGCCTTTCTTTGGGATTGGAATGAAAACTGACCTTTTCCAGTCCTGTGGCCACTGCTGAGTTTTCCAAATTTGCTGGCATATTGAGTGCAGCACTTTGAGAGCATCATCTTTCAGGATTTGAAATAGCTCAACTGGAATGCCATCACCTCCACTAGCTTTGTTCATAGTGATGCTTTCTAAGGCCCACTTGACTTCACATTCCAGGATGTCTGGCTCTAGGTGAGTGATCACACCATCCTGATTATCTTGGTTGTGAAGATCCTTTTTGTACAGTTCTTCTGTGTATTCTTGCCACCTCTTCTTAATATCTTCTGCTTCTGTTAGGTCTATACCATTTCTGTCCTTTATCTAGCCCATCTTTGCATGAATTGTTCCCTTTCTATCTTTTTTAAAATTTATTTATTTTAATTATATTGGTTTTGCCATACATCAACATGTATCTGCCACAGGTATACATGTGTTCCCCATCCTGAACCCCCCCCTCCCTCCTCCCTCCCCATACCATACCTCTGGGTTGTCTCAGTGCACCAGCCCCCAAGCATCCAGTATTATGCATTGAACCTGGACTGGCGACTCATTTCGTATATGATATTATACATGTTTCAATTCAAATCTTGATTTCTAGCCTAGCTTTCTTTCCTGAAGTTCAGACTTCTATAGCCATCAACTAATCACACAATTTCCACCTGGATATACCACAAGCAGGAGAAGGAATTGTCAACCCACTCCAGTATTCTTGCCTGGAGAGTCCCATAGATGGAGGAGCCTGGTGGGGTACAGTCCATGGAGTTGTAAAAGTGGACATGACTTAGCGACTAAACCACCAACATACCATAAGCCTCTCATATTCAAAAATTCTATCATCTCTGCACCTTCCAAACTTGCTTCTCTTCTTTATTCCCTACTTTAAATAATCATGGTTCAAATAGGTTTACAGACGAAATTCCTTGGCTCTTTCCTTTCCCTCACCAGCAACACTAAATTAATTTGTCTATTTCATCCATTCCACTTTTAGAGTATCTTTTTGATCTAGTTTACTTCTTCTCTCTCCTCTGCAATTGTCCTATCCCAGACCGTCATTATCTCTCACTCGACCTATTTTAACAGCTTCTCCCTGCTTCTAGTATTGTTACCCCTTTACTATAAGCTCCACATTTATGTCAGAATTATTCCTTTGGAACAGAGTTTGAATCACATAATTTTTCTCAAAAATTTGCCTAAATTTTAAAAATCTAAGCACTTAACATGGCTTTTCAAGTATTTCAAGATCTGGCCCTGACAGTCAACTTGTATAGTAAATCTCTCCACTCATCCTAAACTCCTGTAGTTCCTTTTGGAACACTTCCTGGTCTTTGTCCCCTGCCTGTGCACTTGTTCTCTAGTTGCTAAAATCCTAAATTTCAGAGCCTAACTCAAATATCACCCTTTTCATGAAGTCAATGTTATGTGCCTCACTGGAAAGCAGCTATTTTCCCCTTTCTATTCTCACTGGACACTACCTGAGCTTCTTTCATAGCACCTATTTCAGACTTGCTTGCATCATAATGATTTGTGTCATGACAGTGAACTTTAGTAGATTGCAAGTTGCTTAAAGACAGAAATAGTGTTGCACTGATTGCTTATCCCTGAAGATATCACAGTGCCTAGAACACTGAAGATACTGTTTTGAATTGAATTAAACTGAATCTGTGACCTGAGACTAATGAGGATTTGTCCCTCCTTGCCTCTTCTCACAACAAATACAGGACTCAGGATACAGTTTGGTTATAAAGAAGCTTGTATATCAGAGAGCTGTTCTTAACCAGAATGTATTATTTTCCTCTGACTTGGAAACAAGTTAAATAGCCATGTCCTAGGCCCAAATCTCTAACTGTTCCTTCTTTCCACTAATAAGCCTAGCCTTAGCACAGAAAGGCCAGCAGAAACAATCTGGTCAGAGTAGTGAGAAATGCATGATTCATTCATCAACTAGCTGGAGTTTGGGAAGGAACTGAGAGATCCATCTGTTGAAATCTCACCATTCATCAGCAGTACGTTGTCCTGGGCAGCCAGCCTGCTGTTAGCTACTTACTAATTTTAACTCATTTTCCTCTTCTCCGAAAGGTTCTTGGGTTAATTTACTGACTATATAAAAGAATCAGAAAAACCACCACAAATTGTGGGATTAACATTGACTTGTGTCCGAAAACCTGGATCTTAATCATGATTCTGCTACTAATTTGCTATGAAATATTGGGTAACTGACTTTCTTGGGCTGAGTTTCTCTAATCTGCTATCATTAAAAAATCTTTTTCTTTTTAACCTGTAATCTAATTTTCAACCTTTTTAAAATGTGTAAAACAGTTTTAACTAAAGATAGCAACTCCATACCGGAGAGGATAAAGAATGAGATGACTTACACCAGCCAGAACTGCTATCATCAAAAAAATCTACAAACAGTAAATGCTGGAGAGAGTGTGGAGAGACAGGAATCCTCCTACACTGTTGGAGAAATGTAAATTGGTCTAATCACTATGGAGAACAGTATGGAGGTTCCTTAAAAACTAAAAATACAGCTAACATATAACCTCACAATCCCACTAGTGGGCTTATATCCAGAGAAAAATATGATCTGAAAGTATACATGCACCACAATATTCACTGTAGCACTGTTTAAAATAGCCAAGATATGGAAGCAACCTAAATGTCCATCGACAGAGGAGTGGATAAACAAGATGTGGTATATATATATATATATATATATATATATATATATATACACACACACACATATATACATATATATATAATGGAATATTACACAGCCATTAATAATGAAATAACACTCTTTGCAGCAACATGGATGGACCTAGGGATTGTCATACTTCATGAACTAAGTCTGACAGAGGAGAAATATCATAAGCTATCCCTTATATGTGGACTCTAAAAAGAAATGAATTCAAATGAACTTACAAAACAGAAGGAGACTCACAGACTAAGAGAATGAACTTATGGTTGCTGGGAGAAGGGATAGCTAGGGACTTTGGGAAGGTAAGGTACACACTGCTATGTTGAAAATGGATAACCCAATAAAGACCTACTGTATAGCACATGGAACTCTGCTCGATGTTATGTGGCTGCCTGGATTAAAGGGGGTTTGGGGGAGTATGGATACATGTATATGTATGGCTGAATCCCTTCTCTGTTCACCTGATACTATCATAACATTGTTAATCAGCTACAAACCAATATAAAATAAAATTTTAAAAAAATAATAGGATGACAAGAAGTATTTGGTCTTCATAAAGCAGTACAAAATTGATCCATTATCAAAGATCATTTAATTGAGGTATGATACAACATTATTTTGGCTTCATATGTACAACATAAGGAGAAGGCAATGGCAACCCACTCCAGTACTCTTGCCTGGAAAATCCCATGGACGGAGAAGCCTGGTAGGCTGCAGTCCATGGGGTCGTTAAGAGTCAGACATGACTGAGTGACTTTACTTTCACTTCTCACTTTCATGCATTGGAGAAGGAAATGGCAACCCACTCCAGTGTTCTTGCCTGGAGAATCCCAGGGATGGGGGAGCCTGGTGGGCTGCCGTCTATGGGGTAGCACAGAAAGTGACTTAGCAGCAGCAGCAGAGCAGCAGTACAACACAATGATTCAGTATTTGTATATGTTGTGAAATAATCACCTCAGTAAGTCTAGTTAACATCTGTCACCATACATAGTAACAGAATTCTTTGCTTGAGATGAAAATTTTTAAAATTTACTCTCTTAGCAACTTTCAAATATGCAACAGTATTATTTACCATAGCCACCATGATGTCCATAATGTTCCATGATAACTGGAAGTTTGTACCTTTTGACTGCTTTCACTCATTTTGCCCACCTCCACACCCTGACTCTGGCAACTACAAACGTGTTCTCTGTATTTATGAGCTTCTTTGATCTTTTTAAGATTCCATGTTTAAGTAAGATTGTTCTTAAGTATTTGTCTTTCCCTGTCTGACTTACTACACTTAGCATAATGCTCTCAAGGTCCATCCATGTTGTCATGAATGGCAAGATTTCATTCTTTTTATGGCTAAATAACCTTCCATCGTATGCTTGTAGTCTGTTTATGACTGAATAACATTATATTATGTGAGATGTGTTTTCTTTTGAAAAAATTAATTTATTTATTTTAATTGGAGGCTAATTACTTTACAATGCTGTGGTTGTTTTTCCCATACATCGACATGAATCAGCCATGGGTGTAATGTGTCCCCCGCATCCTGAACCCCCTTCCCACCTCCCTCTCCACCCCATTGCTCTGGGCTGTCCCAGAGCACCGGCTTTGAGTGTCCTGCTTCATGCATCAAACTTACACTGGTCATCTATTTTACATATGGTAATATACATGTTTCAGTGCAAATAAAAACCACAATGAAGTACCATCTCACGCTGGTCAGAATGGCTGCCATCAAAAAATCTGCAAACAATAAATGCTGGAGATGTATTTCCTTTATCCATTCATCTGCTGATGAACACTTAGGTTTTTTAATATATTTTGGTTATTATAAATAATTCTGCAATGAACCTAGGGGTGCATATATCATTTTGAGTTAATGTTTTCATTTCCTTTGGATAAATACCTAGAAGTGGAATTACCGGATTATATGGTAGTTTTATTTTTAATTTTTTGAAGAATCTCCATAGTGGTTAAACCAGCTTACATTTCCACCAATAGGCACAAGAGTTCCCTTTTCTCCACGTCCTTGCTAACACTTGTTATTTTTGTATTTTTCATAACAGTCATTCTCAAATGTGTGAAGTGATATTATTGTTGGTTTTGTTTGCATTTCCCTGATTATTAGTGATACTGAGCATCTTTTTATGTACCCCTTGGCCATTTGTATGTCTTCTTTAGAAAATGTCTATTCAGAGCTTCTGTCCATTGTTTAATCAGATTGTTTGTGGGGTTTTGTTATTAAGGTATATAAATTATTTTACAGATATATCATTTGCAATATCTCCCATTCAGTAGACTGGTTTTTCATTTTGTTGGTTGTTTCCTTTGATGTGCAGAAACTTTATAGTTTGACGTAGTCCCATTTGTTTACTTTGCTTTTGTTGCTTTGTCTGAGGACACAGATAAAGAAAAAAAAAAAAACACAACAAAACTATTGCTAACACTGGAGTTTTTGGTGACAAATCCAAAAACTCATCATCAAGACCTATGTCAAGGACCTTACTATCTCTGTTTTCTTCTAGGAGTATATGGTTTCAGGTCTCACATTCAAGTCTTTAATCTATTTTGAGTTAACTTTTGTGTATGTGTAAAATAATGGTCCAGTTTCATTATTGTGCATGTGGTTGTCCAGTTTTTGCAACATCATTTATTTAAGAGGCTGCCTCTCCTTCATTGTATATTCTTGGCTCCTGTGTTGTAAATTAATTGACCATATATGCCTGGGTTTATTTCTGGGCTACCTAATCTATTCAACTGATCTGTGTGTCAATTTGAATAGAACAGAATAGATAGCCCAGAAAAAAACCCATCACAGAACATGATGCCTCCAGCATTTGTTTTCTCCTCAAGATTCCTTTGGCTATTCAGGGAAAGACCATTTAATTTTTAAAGATCAACAATACCAAAAGCATAAATTAAAGTGCAAGAAAAAAATTTTTATAATGATTTAATTAAAGATTTTAAATTTATTTTCTCCCACAGTAGTTAAGCATGCTTTTAAACGAATAAGAGCTGAGAAAAATTAGCATGTGTATCATTCAGGATTAGAGGAGCCAACATGCAAAGTCTCTAAAAAGATGAAGTTTGACCAGGTCATGTGTAAAATCCTTTCATGCTTTGACATTGTGTAGAATATGACAATGGTAATGAACCCAACAAAGTAGTATGTGCTCAACAAACCCTTATACACATTAGGTAAAATTTATTAAGTGTTTGAGTTTGTGGCATAGGCTGTAAATGCTGAAGAAATTCAGATAGAAGGTTTGCAGAAACAGAAAGTAAAGGGTTGGAATACCAAGAATATAATTTCTGTGTTCAACTTTGAGTTTTGGGATGAATTTTTGAGATGGTTCCCAAAGCCCTTAAAGAAGGGCCATTAATTGTATTACTTATTTTTGTGATTTTTTTTTATTCTTGGTATTTTTATACTTGATTGGTGAGAGAGATAAGGGAAAGGGAAAGGAATAAATATAACTTACATTTATGAAGAGCCTTCCATATGGTAAGAAGCACATATATACCATCATATTTAACCTTCACAACAATCACCAGAAGTGTGTAAGTCAGTATTATTATTCTTATTTTTAACATATTTTAAAAAAATGCAAGCCACAGAGAGGTCTGGTAAATTCCCAAAGTTCATTTTCGCAGTATGAAAACAGATCCAGAAATAAAACCTAGATCTTATTAACTCAAAAACTCTTACTCCTTCCACTACTATGCCACTTCCAGTAGCATGCTTTCTGAAGATATTCTTCTCATATTATTTCAATGTGAATAACAAGAAGAATTCTCAGATAAGATTTTAGAGTTTAGGAACTAATCACTCATTCACATAGAACTTTTGTTCAATAAGCTGTATTCAAAACCTTTGGTACCTTCAGTGTACTACCTGAACCTCATCTTGAGCTCTGAAGATCCTTTTATACAAAACAGATTCATTCTCCAAGTTCTCCCAGTATTATTTATACATCACAAAAGAAAAATTAAAATGGAGAATTCCTTGGTGGTCTGGTGGTTAGGACTCCATGGTTCCACTGCGGGGACCCAGGTTTGATCCTTGGCTGGGGAACTAAGATCCCACAAGTCATGCAGTGCAGCCAAAAAAAAAAACAGAGAGAGAGAGAGATAGAATTCAAATGGCTCTCAAACCTAGGGAGAATATAAAATCACTCATAATTTGATAAAATCAAATTAAAACCACACTGAGATACTATTTCTCAACTCTCAGACTGACAAAAATTTAAAAATATGACAACAGATTCTGTTTCTTAGGTTGTGGGAAAACAAGTACTCTGACATATCACTGATGGGAATTCCAATTGGTACAACTTTTCTGGAATGAAATCTGACAATATCTTAGAAAACCATACATGCACTTTCAATTTGACTGATCAACCTTACTCCTAAGAATGTAATCTGAAGATAAACTTCCAACAACATAAAAATATGTATGTGCCAGGTTGTTTATTCCAACATCCTTTTTGCAATAGCAAAATACTGGGAAACAACCTAAATATTCACACATAGGAGAGTGGTCAAATAAACTGTGGTGTACCTAAACAATGAAGAACTGCATTAGTTATACATTTCAGTGAAATAAACAACCACAAACTTTGTGGCTTTAAAACCACATGTTTATTGCTTCAAGTTTTCTCTGAGCTAGCAATCCTGGCATGTTTTAGCTGAGTCTTCTGCTTTAGAGATTCTCACAAGATGCAGTCAAGGTGTTGGCCAGGACTGGGACTTATTTGAAGCTAAACTGGGGAAAGATCCACCTCTAAGCTTATATGATTGTTGGAAGGACTCAGATCCTTCTGGATTCAACTTTTCGCCAATTGTCAACTGGAATTTGTCCTTAGCAACTATAGGGTTACCATAGATTTTTGCTATGTGGGCCTGTCCATACAGTGGCTTCCTTCATTAAAGCCAGCAAGGCAGAGACTCAATGTAGTCTTCTGAAAGATAGTCATTACAATCTTATTCAACATAATCATAGATGTAACATCCTATCACTTTTGCCATATTCCACTGGTTAGAGGCAAGTCATAAATAATGTCCACATTCGAGAGAAGGGAATTATGAAAAGGCATGAGCATTAGGAGATCTAGATCATGGAGTACCTTCAGAGTCTATCTTGTTAGAAGTATTATGTAGTTGTAAAAAAAAGTATGAGAGCACTTCTTGTTCAAGATGGCAGAGTAGAAGGACGTGCACACATCTCCTCCTGTGAGAGCACCAAAATTGCAACTAGCTATTGAACAACCATCAACAGAAGGATTCTGGAACCTACCAAAAATAGATACCCCACATCCAAAGACAAAGATTAAGCTGCAGTGAGACAGTAAGAGGTGTACAAACACAATAAAATCTAATCTCATACCACCCACGTGGGTGACCCATAAACTGGAGAACAAGAATACCAAAGAAGTTCTCCCACTGTTGTGAAAATCCTGAGCCTCACATCAGGCTTCTCAGCCTTGAGATCTGGCAAAGAGACTGGGACTCACTAGCGAATCTGACGTTGAAGGCCAATAGGATTTGATTACAGGATTTTTACAGGACTGAGGGAAAGCAGAGACTCCATTCTTGGAGGGCACAAAAAACTCTTGTGCACACCAAGACCCAGGAGAAAGGAGCAGTGACCTCATGGAAGACTGAACCAGATCTACCTGCTAGTGTTGGAGAATTTCCTGTGGAGGTGTGACTCACTGCAGGGACCATTATTGGCACTAACAACAAGCAGTCCTGGAAGAGGCCCCTTGGCATAAGTTCTCTTGGAGGTTGACATTAACCCTGTCTTAGAGTCCAAAGACCCCAGGGCTGGTTGGTCTCAGGTCAAACAACTAACAGGGAAGGAGTGCAATTCCCCCATCAGCAGATACTTGGATTAAAGTTTTATTGAGCATGGCCCTGCCCACCAGAGAAAGACCCAATTTTTCCCACTGCCCGTCCCTCCCATCAGGAAGCTTCGACAAGCCTCTTAGCCTCCTCCATCAGAGGGCAGATGGAAGCAGCAAGAAGAACAACTCGCAGTGGCTAGAATGAAAACCACATTACAGAACATTAATCAGAATGAAACAACAGAGGGTTATGTCCCAGATAAAGGGACAAGATAAAACTGTAGAAAAACAACTAAATGAAGTGGAGATAGGCAACCATCCAGGAAAAGAATTCAGATAATGATTGTGAGGAGTATCCAGGATCTCAGAAACAGAATGGAGAAGATGCAAGAAATGTCTACCAAAGACTAAGAAGAAGTAAAGAACAAACAGAGATGAATAATACACTATAAGGAATCAATAGCAGAATAACTGAGGCCAAAGAATGGAAGTGACCTGGAGGACAGAATGATGGAAATCACTGCTGCAGAACAGAATAGAGGAAACAAACAAACAAACAACAACAACAACAACAGAAGACAGCCTCAGAAACTTCTGGGACAACATTAAACACACCAACATTTGCATTATAGGGATCCTAGAAGGAAAAGAAAGAGAAAGGATCTGAGAAAATATTTGAAGAGATAGTAGCTGAAAAGTTACCAAACATGGGACAGGAAATAGTCAACCAAGTCCAGGAAGCGCAGAGTCCTAGACAGGATAAACCCAAAGAGGAGCACACAGAGACACATAGTAATCAAAATGATGAAAATAAAAGACAAAGATAAAATATTTAAAGAAATAAGGAGAAAAGGACAAATAATATACAAGGGAACTCCCATAAGGTTATCAGCTGATTTCTCAACAGAAACTCTACAAGACAGAAGGGAATGACATGATATAGTTAAAGTGCTGAAACAGAAGAAACTACAACCAAGAATACTCTACCCAGCCAGACTCTCCTTCAGATTTGACAGAAAAATAAAATACTTTCCAGACAAGTAAATGTGGAGAGAATCTACCAAACTAGTTTAACAACAAACACTAAAGGAATTTCTCTGGGCAGGAAACACAATAGAAGGAAAAGACCTACACAAAATAAACCCAAAACAATTAAGAATATGGTAATAGGATCATGCATATCACTTATTACCTTATATGTAAATGGGTGAAACACACCAACCAAAAGACATAGACTGGCTGGCTGGCTGGAAATATGTGCATGTATGCATTTCCACTTACCACATCACTCTACTTAACTCTCCAAACTGTATGTAATTATTTTATATTGTTAGGTTAATCATGTCTCCATTATGGCTTGCAACTGTTCTTCAGTGGCTAAATCATGTCTGACTCTTTTGCAGCCCAATGGACTGCAGCATGCCAGGCTCCTCTGTCCTTTACTGTCTCCCAGATTTTCCTGAAATTTATGTCACTGAGTCAGTGATGTTATATAAACATCTCATTCTCTGCCACTCCCTTCTCCTTTTGCCTTCAATCTTTCTTAGCATCACGATCTTTTCCAATGAGTTGGCTCGTGACATCAGATGGCCAACATATCGAGCTTCAGCTTCAGCATCAGTCCTTCCAATGAATATTCAGGACTGATTTCCTTTAGGATGGACTGGTTGGATCTCCTTGCAGTCCAAGGGACTCTCAAGAGTCTTCTCCAACATCACAGTTCAAAAGCATCAATTCTTCAGTGCTCAGCTTTCTTTATAGGCCACTCTTACATCCATACACGACTACTGGAAAAACCATAGCCTTGACTAGAGAGTCCTTTATTGGCAAAGTAATGTCTCTGCTTTTAAATGTGCTGTCTAGATTCATCATACGTTTTCTTCCAAGGAATAAGTGTCTTCTAATTTCATGGCTGCAGTCACCATTTGCAGTCACCAGTGATTTTGGAGCCCCCCAAAATAAAGTCTGTCATTGTTTCCACTGTTTCCCCATCTATTTGCCATGCAGTGATGGGACCAGACGCCATGATCTTAGTTTTCTGAATGTTGAGTTTTAAGCCAACTTTTTCGCTTTCCTCTTTCACTTTCATCAAGAGGCTATTTAGTTCTTCTTCACTTTCTGCCATAAGGGTGGTGTCATCTGCACATCTGAGATTATTGATATTTCTCCTGGCAATCTTGATTCCAGCTTGTGCTTCATCCAGCCCAGCATTTTTGCTTTTTCAGTCTACTATATCCTTCTACTTCTCTGTATTCATTCTATTAATTGTTGAGAGTTTGGTATTGAAACTCTAACTGAAAAATCTTAATTTAACTACTTAAAAATATAATTGGAATATATAGTGGAACTATGAGGCTTACCAGGTGGAGATAGTAGTAAAGAATTTATCTGCCAATGTAGGAGATGCATGACATGTCTTCAATCGCTGGGCTGGGTAGATCCCCTAGAGTAGGAAATTGGCCCCAACTCCAGTATTCTTGCCTGGAAAATTCCATGGGCTGAAGAGCTTGGTGGGCTACAGTCACTGAGGTTACAAAGAGTTGGACATGACTGAGCACTACTACTATTATAGTGGAACTATATGTAACCTTGTTCTGTATTTTTCAAGTCTCCTGTAATGTGTTATCATACTTTCATAATTTAAAAAATGAAAAAGAAAGAGAAAAAAAGAAAGTATGAGAAATTTATGAACTGATTTGGCATGATTTCCAATCTATGAACTGACTTGGAATGATTTAAGTAAATAAAGCAATGTATAAAAGTATCTATATTACTCTATGTGAAAGAAAAAGGAAATGGAAGAAAATCCATGTGTATTTGCTCATCTGTAAAAAGAAATGCAGGAAGAATAAACCAGAAACTAAACAGAGTTATCAACATGGGGTGGTTGTGAAAAGGGGAAAGAATGGGAAAGTTAAAGTCAAATAGTAAAACTGAGGAAGGAGTGATTCTAATCTGAGTATGCCTTTTTGTATAACTTTGACTCTTAGTACTATAGTAATGTTTCACAAACCTAA
Source organism: Nanger dama (assembly GCA_917880005.1). Classification (NCBI taxonomy): domain Eukaryota; kingdom Metazoa; phylum Chordata; class Mammalia; order Artiodactyla; family Bovidae; genus Nanger; species Nanger dama. The sequence continues at coordinate 820,349 of CAKJTW010000056.1, forward strand.
AAAATAAGTAAATTGAATAAAAGCAATAAGTATACATGACTATATTAAAATGCATTATAAAATCACAATATAACTGAAACAGGTGGGAAAGAAAAGAATAACATAAGTATTATGGATTGAATTATGTCTCTCCAAAGAGCTATGTTGAAGCACTAACCCCCAGTATGTTAGAACATAACTTTATTTGGAAACAGTTTTTTTAAACAGGTAATCAAGTTAAAATGAGGTCATTCATTTGAACTCTAATGCAATACGACTGATGCCCTTATAAAAAGGGGAAATTTGGACACAGAGACAGATATGCACAGAAGGAAGACAATATGAAGAGATAAAGACAAAGGAAGAGTACAATGTGAAGATAAAGGCAGAGACTGGAGTAATGCATCTAAAGTCAAAGATTGCTAGGAAACTGTCAGAAGCTAGCAGAAAGCTATGGAAAAGACTATATTTCACAACTCTAAAAGGAACCAGCTTTGCTGACACCTTTATTTTGGACCTCTAGACTGTAGAACTGTAAAATAATAAATTTCAATTTTAAGGCAGTTTTTGTACATTGTTACAGAAGCCCTAGGAAACTAATACAGAAATTAACTTTGGAAATTAGACACTGTAAGACTAAATACAAAAAAAGTTGTACACAAATACTGTAATCTACTTTGGAAGCTTGTTTCTTACAGAGAAGAGATAATTATAGTTAGAATTCTTACAGCTAGAAGGAGTTACAAACATAGATAGAGGGGAGGTAAGAATGAACAAAATATGAGAGACTGGAATCAGAGATATCAGTATGAACTCATGCTTTTAAAGATAATACACATATGCATGAAATGAATGAAAATGAAAACACAACAACCCCAAGCCTGTGGGATACTGTAAAAGCAGTGCTAAGGGGAAAGTTCATAGCAATACAGGCAAACCTCAAGAAACAAGAAAAAGTCAAATAAATAACCTAACTCTACACTTAAAGCAACTAGAAAAGGAAGAAATGGAGAACCTCAGGGTTAGTAGAAGGAAAGAAATCTCAAAAATTATGGCAGAAATAAATGCAAAAGAAACAAAAGAGACCATAGCAAAAATCAACAAAGCCAAAAGCTGGTTCTTTGAAAGGATAAATAAAATTGACAACCATTATCCAGACTCATCAAGAAACAAAGGGAGAAAAATCAAATCAATAAAATTAGAAATGAAAATGGAGAGATCACAACAGACAACACAGAAATACAAAGGATCATAAGAGACTACTATCAGCAATTATATACCAATAAAATGGACAATGTGGAAGAAATGAACAAATTCTTAGAAAAGTACAACTTTCCATAACTGAACCAGGAAGAAATGGAAAATCTTAACAGACCCATCATAAGCATAGAAATTGAAACTGTAATCAGAAATCTTCTAGGGGAAAAAAAAGCCCAGGTCCAGACGGCTTCACAGCTGAATTCTACCAAAAATTTAGAGAAGAGCTAACACCTATCCTACTCAAACTCTTCCGGAAAATTGCAGAGGAAGGTCAACTTCCAAACTCATTCTATGAGGCCACCATCACCCTAAAACCAAAACCTGACAAAGATGTCACACAAAAAGAAAACTAGAGGCCAATATCACTAATGAACATAGATGCAAAAATCCTTAACAAAATTCTAGCAATCAGAATCCAACAACAAATTAAAAAGATCATATACCATGACCAAGTGGGCTTTATCCCAAGGATGCAAGGATTCTTGAATATCTGCAAATCAATCAATGTAATACATCACATTAACAAAATGAAAAATAAAAGCCATATGATTATCTCAATAGATGCAGAGAAAGCCTTTGACAAAATTCAGCATCCATTGATGACAAAAACTCTCCAGAAAGCAGGCATAGAAGGAACATACCTCAACATAATAAAAGCTATATATGACAAACTCACAGCAAACATTACCCTCAATAGTGAAAAATTGAAAGCATTTCCCCTAAAGTCAGGAACAAGATGTGGTGCCCACTTTCACCACTACTATTCAACATAGTTCTGAAAGTTTTGGCCACAGCAATCAGAGCAGAAAAAGAAATAAAAGGAATCCAAATTGGAAAAGAAGAAGTAAAACTCTCACTGTTTGCAGATGATATGATCCTCTACATAGAAAACCCTAAAGACTCCACCAGAAAATTACTAGAGCTAATCAATGAATATAGTAAAGTTGCAGGATATATATAATCACACACAGAAATCCCTTGCATTCCTATACACTAATAATGAGAAAACAGAAAGAGAAACTAAGGAAACAATTCCATTCACTGTTGCAATGAAAAGAATAAAATACTTAGGAATATATCTACCTCAAGAAACAAAAGACCTATATATAGGAAACTATAAAACACTGATGAAAGAAATCAAAGAGGACACCAATAGATGGAGAAATATACCATATTCATGGATCAGAAGAATCAACATAGTGAAAAAGGAGTATACTACCCAAAGCAATCTATAGATTCAGTGCAATCCCTTTCAAGCTACCAGCAGCATTTTTCACAGAGCTAGAACAAATAATTTCACAATTTGTATGGAAATACAAAAAATACCTCGAATACCCAAAGCAAACTTGAGAAAGAAGAATGGAACTGGAGGAATCAACTTGCATGACTTCAGGCTCTACTACAAAGCCACAGTCATCAAGACAGTATGGTACTGGCACAAAGACAGAAATATAGATCAGTGGAACAAAATAGAAAGCCCAGAGATAAATCCACACACCTATGGACACCTTATCTTTGACAAAGGAGGCAAGAATATACAATAGAGAAAAGACAATCTCTTTAACAAGTGGTGCTGGGGAAACTAATCAACCACTTGTAAAAGAATGAAACTAGATCACTTTCAAACACCATACACAAAAATAAACTCAAAAGGATTAAAGGTCTAAATGTAAGACCAGAAACTATAAAACTCCTAGAGGAGAACATAGGCAAAACACTCTCCAACGTACATCACAGCAGAATCCTCTATGACCCACCTCCCAGAATACTGGAAATAAAAGCAAAAATAAACAAATGGGACCTAATTAAAATTAAAAGCTTCTGCACAACAAAGGAAACTATAAGCAAGGTGAAAAGACAGCCTTTGGAATGGGAGAAAATAATAGCAAATGAAGCAACTGACAAACAACTAATCTCAAAAATATACAAGCACCTTATGCAGCACAATTCCAGAAAAATAAATGGCCCAATCAAAAAAATGGACCAAAGAACTAAATAGACATTTCTCCAAAGAAGACATACAGATGGCTAACAAACACATGAAAAGATGCTCAACATCACTCATTATCAGAGAAATACAAATCAAGACCACAATGAGGTACCATTTCACACCAGTCAGAATGGCTGTGATCCAAAAGTCTACAAGCAACAAATGCTGGAGAGGGTGTAGAGAAAAGGGAACCCTCTTACTCTGTTGGTGGGAATGCAAACTAGTACAGCCACTATGGAGAACAGTGTGGAGATTCCTTAAAAAACTGGAAACAGAACTGCCATATGACCCAGCAATCCCACTGCTAGACATATACACCGAGGAAACCAGAATTGAAAGAGACATGTGTACCCCAATGTTCATCGCAGCACTGTTTATAATAGTCAGGATATGGAAGCAACCTAGATGTTCATCAGCAGACGAATGGATAAGAAAGCTGTGGTACATATACATAATGGAATATTACTCAGCCATTAAAAAGAATATATTTGAATCAGTTCTAATGAGGTGGATGAAACGAGCCTATTATACAGAGTGAAGTCAGCCAGAAAGAAAAACACCAATACAGTATACTAATGCATGTATATGGAATTTAGAAAGAGGGTAATGATAACCCTGTATGCGAGACAGCAAAAGAGACACTGATGTAAAGAACAGTCTTTTGGACTCTGTGGGAGAGGGAGAGGGTGGGATGATTTGGGAGAATGGCATTGAAAAATGTATAATATCATATATGAAATGAATCACTATTCTAGGTTTGATGCAGGATACAGGATGCTTGGGGCTGGTGCACTGGGATGACCCAGAGATTATATGGGGAGGGAGGTGGGAGGGGAGTTCAGGGTTGGGAACTCATGTACACCCATGGTAGATTCATATTGATTAATGGGAAAACCAATACAATATTGTAAAGTAAAAATAATAATAATAAAATAAAATAAAAAATAAAGATAATTGACAGTTAAATATAGATGTTTCTATTAGTATACATACATATCTTTCCTAGCTGTGCCCACTGGGACAGCCCAGGAGTAATAAAATTCCATTAGCAGCAAGCATACCTAGAGCCCAAATACTACTTTCTAAATAATACTATCCCAGAAAAAGAACTGAACTTCTTAAAGAAGTGGTTGATTTCAGGACTGGAGCAGCAGAGATATAAGATAAGTACCCAGGGTACCAGGGTACTTATCTGGGTACCTAGAAAATAAGGACATATTGAAATAGAATGGGGCACTATTGAAGGGATGGGGAGACAACCTGAAGGAGTTATTAAGGCCAAAGCTAGAACCATTTGAGCAACATAATAAATTATGGCAGCACTGAATTATCAATCCATAATATGCCCTAAATCAAATCCCTTATGATTATACAGTGGAAGTGAGAAATAGATTTAAGGGACTAGATCTGACAGATAGCGTGCCTGATGAACTATGGAATGAGGTTCGTGACATTGTACAGGAGACAGGGATCAAGACCATCCCCATGGAAAAGAAATGCAAAAAAGCAAAATGGCTGTCTGGGGAGGCCTTACAAATAGCTGTGAAAAGAAGAGAGGCAAAAAGCAAAGGAGAAAAGGAAAGATATAAACATCTGAATGCAGAGTTCCAAAGAATAGCAAGAAGAGATAAGAAAGCCTTCCTTGGCGATCAATGCAAAGAAATAGAGGAAAAGAACAGAATGGGAAAGACTAGAGATCTCTTCATGAAAATTAGAGATACCAAGGGAATATTTCATGTAAAGATGGGCTCGATAAAGGACAGAAATGGTATGGACCTAACAGAAGTAGAAGATATTAAGAAGAAGTGGCAAGAATACACAGAAGAACTAAATAAAAAAGATCTTCACGACCCAGATAATGATAATGGTGTGATTACTCATCTAGAGCCAGACATCCTGGAATGTAGAGTCAAATGGGCCTTAGGAAGCATGTCTGTGAACAAAGCTAGTGGAGGTGATGAAATTCCAGTTGAGCTATTTCAAATCCTGAAAGAGGATGCTGTGAAAGTGCTGCACTCAATATGCCAGCAAATTTGGAAAACTCAGCAGTGGCCACAGGACTGGAAAAGGTCAGTTTTCATTCCAATCCCAAAGAAAGGCAATGCCAAAGAATGCTCAAACTACCACACAATTGCACTCATCTCACATGCTAGTAAAGTAATGCTCAAAATTCTCCAAGCCAGGCTCCAGCAATATGTGAACCATGAACTCCCTGATGTTCAAGATGGTTTTCAAAAGGCAGAGGAAGCAGAGATCAAATTGCAAACATCTGCTGGATCATGGAAAAAGCAAGAGTTCCAGAAAAACATCTATTTCTGCTTTATTGACTATGCCAAAGCCTTTGACTGTGTGGATCACAATAAACTGTGGAAAATTCTGAAAGAGATAGGAATACCAGACCACCTGATCTGCCTCTTGAGAACTCTGTATGCAGGTCAGGAAGCAACAGTTAGAACTGGACATGGAAGAGCAGACTGGTGCCAAATAAGAAAAGGAGTACATCAAGGCTGTGTATTATCACCTTGCTTATTTAACTTATATGCAGAGTACATCATGAGAAACACTGGACTGGAAGAAACACAAACTGGAATCAAGATTGCCAGGAAAAATATCAATAACCTCAGATAGGCAGATGACACCACCCTTACTGCAGAAAGTGAAGAGGAACTAAAAAGCCTCTTGATGGAAGTGAAAGAGGAAAGCGAAAATGTTGGCTTAAAGGTCAACATTCAGATAATGAAGATCATGGGATCTGGTCCCATCACTTCAAGGGAAATAGATGGGGAAACAGTGGAAACAGTGTCAGACTTTATTTTTGGGCTCCAAAATCACTGTGTTGTTCAGTTGCTCAGTCGTGTCTGACACTTTGGTAATCCATGGACTAGCACGCCTGGGTTCTCTGTCCTTTACATCTCCCAGGGCTTGCTCAAACTCATGTCCACCAAGTCGGTGATGCCATCCAACCATCTCATCCTCTGTTGTCCCCTTCTCCCCCTGCGTTAATCTTTCCCATCGTCAGGATCTTTTCAAATGAGTCAGTTCTTTGCATGAGGCGGGCCAAGTAATAGAGCTTCAGCTTCAGCATCAGTCCTTCCAGTGAATATTAAGGACTAATTTACTTCAGTATTGACTGGTTTAATCTCCTTGCAGTCCAAGGGACTCTCAAGCATCTTCTTCAACAGCACAGTTCAAAAGCATCAGTTCTTTGACACTCAGCCTTATTCATGGTCCAACTCTCAAATCCATACATGACTACTGGAAAAATCATAGCTTTGACTATACAGACCTTTGTAATCAAATTCATGTCTTTGCTTTTCAATATACTGTCTAGGTTTGTCATAGCTTTCCTTCCAAGGAGCAAGCATCTTTTAATTTCATGGCTGCAGTCACTGTCCACAGTAATCTTGGAGCCCAAGAAATTAAAGTATGCCACTGTTTCTATTGTTTCCCCATATATTTGCCATGAGGTGATGGGACTGGATGCCATGATCTTAGTTTTCTGAATGTTGAACTTTAAGCCAACTTTTTCATTATTCTGTTTCACTTTTATCAAGAGGCTCTTGAGTTCCTCTTCACTTTTCTGCCATAAGGGTGGTGTCATCTGTATATCTGAGTTTACTGATATTTCTCCCAGCAATCTTGCCTCCAGCTTGGGCTTCATTCAGCCTGGCATTTCACATGATGTACTCTGTATAGAAGTTGTATAGGAAAGGTAACAATATACAGCCTTGATATACTCCTTTCCCAATTTTGGACCAGTTTATTGTTCCATGTCTGGTTCTAACTGTTGATTCTTGACTTGCATACAGATTTTTCAGGAGGCAGGTAAGGTGCTCTGGTACTCCCATCTCTCTAAGAATGTTCCAAAGTTTGTTGTGATCCATTAGTCAAAGTTTTAGCATAGTCAATGAAGTGGATGTTTTTCTGGAATTATCTTGCTTTTCTATGATGCAATGGATGTTGGCAATTTGGTGTCTGGTTCCTCTGCCTTTTCTAAATGCAGCATGAACATCTGGAAGTTCTCAGTTCATGACTGTTGAAGCCTAGCATGGAGAATTTGAGCATTACTTTCCTATCATGTGAGATGAGGGCAATTGTGAGGTAGTTTGAACATTCTTTGGTGTTGCTTTTATTAGGAATTGGAATGAAAACTGACCTTTTCCAGTCCTGTGGCTACTGCTGAGTTTCCCAAATTTGCTGGCATATTGAGTGCAGCACTTTCACAGCAGCATCTTCCAGGGTTTGAAATAGCTTAGCTGGAATTCTATCACCTCCACTAACTTTGTTCCTAGTGATGCTTCCTGAGGCCTACTTGATTTCACCCTCCAAGATATCTAGCTCTAGGTGAGTGATCATACCGTTGTGGTTATCTGGGTCAATAAGTTCTTTTTGTATAGTTCTTCTGTGTATTCTTGCCACTTCTTCTTAATATCTTCTGCTTCTGTTAGGTCCATACCATTTACATCCTTTACCGAGCCCATCTTTGCATTAAATGTTCCCTTGTTATCTCTAATTTTCTTGAAGAGATCTCTAGTCTTTGCCATTCTGTTTTTTTCCCTCCCTCTATTTCTTTGCATTGATTGCTAAGGAAGGCTTTCTTTCTTTCCTTGCTATTCTTTGGAACTCTGCATTCACATGCTTATATCTTTCCTTTTCTACTTTGCCTTTCAGTTCTTTTCTTTTCTCAGCTATTTGTAAGGCTTCCTCAGACAATCATGTTGAACTTTTCCATTTCTTTTTCTTGGGGATGATCTTGATCACTGCCTCCTGTACAATTGTAAAGTGGTTTTCCCTACTTTCTTTAATTTAAGTCTGAATTTGGCAACAAGGTGTTCATAATCTGAGCCACAGTCAGCTCCCAGTCTTGTTTTTGCTGACTGTATAGAGCTTCTCCATCTTTGGCTGCAAAGAATATAATCAATCTGATTTCAGTGTTGACCATCTGGTGATGTCCATGTGTAGAGTCTTCTCTTGTGTTGTCGAAAGGGGGGTGTTTTCTATGACCAGTGCATTCTCTTGGAAAAACTCTGTTAGCCTTTGCTCTGCTTCATTTTGTACTCCAAGGCCAAACTTTCCTGTTACTCCAGGTATCTCCTGACTTTCTGCTTTTGCATTCCAGTCCCCTATAATGAAAAGGACATCTTTTTTTGGTGTTAGTTCTAGAAGGTTTTGTAGAGCCTCATAGAATTGTTCAACTTCAGCTTTTTTCACATTAGTGATTGGGACATAGGCTTGGGTTACTGTGATATTGCTTGGTTTGCCTTATGTAACTTACAGGTATGCAGTATAGGAAGCATCACTATGAACAAAGCTAGTGGAGGTGATGGAATTCCAGTTGAACTATTTCAAATCCTGAAAAATGACTCTGTGAAAGTGCTGCACTCAATATGCCAGCAAATTTGGAAAACTCAGAAGTGGCCACAGGACTGGAAAAGGTCAGTTTTCATTCCAATCCCAAAGAAAGGCAATGCCAAAGAATGCTCAAACTACTGCACAATTGCACTCATCTCACATGCTAGTAAAGTAATGCTCAAAATTCTCCAAGCCAGGCTCCAGCAATACGTGAACCGTGAACTTCCAGATGTTCAAGATGGTTTTCAAAAGGCAGAGGAACCAGAGATCATATTGCAAACATCTGCTGGATCATCAAAAGAGCAAGAGTGGTCTAGATAAACATCTATTTCTGCTTTATTGACTATGCCAAAGCCTTTGACTGTGTGGATCACAATAAACTGGAAAATTCTGAAAGAGATGGAAATACCAAACCACCTGACCTGCCTCTTGAGGAACCTATATGCAAGTCAGGAAATCAACAGTTAGAACTGGACATGGAACAACAGACTGGTTCCAAATAGGAAAAGGAGTACGTTAAGGATGTATATTGTCACCCTGCTTATTTAACTTATATGCATAGTACATCATGAGAAATGCTAGGCGGGAGGAAGCACAAGCTAGAACAAGATTGCTGGGAGAAATATAAATAGCCTCAGATATGCAGATGACACCACCCTTATGGCAGAGAGTGAAGAAGAACTAAAAAGCCTCTTGACCAAAATGAAAGAAGAGAGTGAAAAAGTTGGCTTAAAGTTCAACATTCAGAAAATGAAGATCATGGCATCTGGTCCCATCACTTCATGGGAAATAGATGAGGGAACAGTAGAAACAGTGGCTGACTTTAATTTTCTGGGCTCCAAAAAACTACAGATGGTGGTTGCAGCCATGAAATTAAAAGACGCTTACTCCTTGGGAGGAAAGTTATGACGAACCTTGACAACATATTAAAAGGCAGAGACATTACTTTGCCACCAAAGGTCCATGTAATCAAGGCTATGGTCTTTCCAGTGGTCATGCATGGATGTGAGAGGTATACTATAAAGAAGGCTGAGTGCTGAAAAATTGATGCTTTTGAACTGTGGTGTTGGAGAAGACTCTTGAGAGACCCTTGGACTGCAAGGAGATCCAACCAGTCCATCCTAAAAGAGATCAGTCCTGGGTGTTCATTGGAAGGACTGATGTTGAAGCTGAAACTCCAATACTTTGGCCACCTGATGTGAAGAGCTGACTCATTTGAAAAGACCCTGACGCTGGAAAAGATTGAGGGCAGAAGGAGAAGGTGACAACAGAGGATCAGCTGGTTGGATGGGATCATCAACTCGGTGGACATGGGTTTGGGTAGACTCCGGGAGTTGGTGATGGACAAGGAGGCCTGGCGTGCTGCAGTTCTTTGGGTCTTAAAGAGTCGGACACGACTAGCGACTGATGTGAACTGATGCAATATAGTGATTCACAATTTTAAAGGTTGTATTCCATTTATAGTTATTATAAATCATGGCTATATTCCCCAAGAGAGAAGACTCTATACATGGACATCACCAGATGGTCAAAACCGAAAACAGATTGATTATATTCTTTGCAGCCAAAGACATTGAAGCTCTATACAGTCAGCAAAAACAAGACCAGGAAGTGACTGTGGCTCAGATCATGAACTCCTTATTGCCAAATTCAGACTTAAACTGAAGAAAGTAGGGAAAACCACTAGACCATTCAAGTATGACTTAAGTCAAATCCCTTATGATTATACAGCGGAAGTGAGAAATAGATTTAAGGGACTAGATCTGATAGACAGCTTGCCTGATGAACTATGGAATGAGGTTTGTGACATTGTACAGGAGACAGGGGTCAAGACCATCCTCATGGAAAAGAAATGCAAACAAGCAAAGTGGCTCTCTGGGGAGGCCTTACAAATAGCTGTGAAAAGAAGAGAGGTGAAAAGCAAAGGAGAAAAGGAAAGATATAAGCATCTGAATGCAGAGTTCCAAAGAATGGCAAGAAGATATAAGAAAGCCTTCCTCAGTGATCAATGCAAAGAAATAGAGGAAAACAACACAATGGGAGGTACTGGAGATCTCTTCTAGAAAATTAGAGATACCAAGGGATCATTTCATGCAAAGAAGGGCTCGATAAAGGATGGAAATGGTATGGACCTAACAGAAGCAGAAGATATTAAGAAGAGGTGGCAAGAATACACAGAAGAATTATCCAAAAAGATCTTCATGACCAAGATAATCACGATGGTGTGATCACTCACCTAGAGCCAGATATCCTGGAATGTGAAGTCAACTGGGCCTTAAGAAATCATCACTATGAACAAAGCAAGTGGAGATGATGGCATTCCAGTTGAACGATTTCAAATCCTGGAAGATGATGCTGTGAAAGTGCTGCACTCAATATGCCAGCAAATTTGGAAAACTCAGCAGTGGCCACAGGACTGGAAAAGGTCAGTTTTCATTCCAATCCCAAAGAAAAGCAATGACAAAGAATGCTCAAACTACTGCACAGTTTCACTCATCTCACATGCTAGTAAAGTAATGCTCAAAATTCTCCCAGCCAGGCTCCAGCAATACGTGAACCGTGAACTCCCTGATGTTCAAACTGGTTTTGGAAAAGGCAGAGGAACCAGAGATCAAATTGCCAACATCCGCTGGATCATGGAAAAAGCAAGAGAGTTCCAGAAAAACATCTATTTCTGCTTTATTGACTATGCCAAAGCCTTTGACTGTGTGAATCACAATAAACTGTGGAAAATTCTGAAAGAGATGGGAATACCAGACCGTCTGACCTACCTCTTGAGGAACCTGTATGCAGGTCAGGAAGCAACAGTTAGAACTGGACATGGAACAACAGACTGGTTCCAAATAAGAAAAGGAGTACATCAAGGCTGTATATTATCACCTTGCTTATTTAACTTATATGCAGAGCACATCATTAGAAAGGCTGGGCTGGAGGAAGCACAAGCTGGAATCAAGATTTCTGGGAGAAATATCAATAACCTCAGATATGCAGATGATACCACCCTTATGATAGATAGTGAAGAGGATCTAAATAGTCTCTAGATGAAAGTGAAAGAGGAGAATGAAAAAGTTGGCTTAAAGCTCACATTCAGAAAACAAAGATCATAGCATCTGGCCCCATGACTTCATGGGAAATAGATGGAGAAACAGAGGAAACAGTGTCAGACTTTATTTTTGGGGGCTCCAAAATCACTGCAGATGACGATTGCAGCCATGAAATTAAAAGATGCTTACTTACTCCTTGGAAGGAAAGTTATGACCAACCTGGATAGCATATTCAAAAACAGAGACATTACTTTCCCAACTAAGGTCCGTCTAGTTAAGACTATGGTGTTTCCAGTGGTGGTCATGTATGGATGTGAGAGTTGGACTGTGAAGAAAGCTGAGCACCAAAGAACTGATGCTTTTGAACTGTGGTGTTGGAGGAGACTCTTGAGAAACTTTGGACTGCAAGGAGATCCAACCAGTCCATTCTAAAGGAGATTGGTCCTGGGTCTTCTTTGGAAGGAATGATGCTGGAGTTGAAACTCCAGTACTTTGGCCAGCTCATGCGAAGAGTTGACTCATTGGGAAAAACTCTGATGCTGGGAGGGATTGGGGGCAGGAGGAGAAGGGGATGACAGAGGATGAGATGACTGGATGACTTCCCCGATTCGTTGGACGTGAGTTTGATTGAACTCCCGGAGCTGGTGATGGACAAGGAGACCTGGCGTGCTGAAATTCATGGGGTCTCAAGGAGTCGAACATGACTGAGCGACTGAGCTGAACTGAACTGATATTCCTCGTGTTGCACAATATATCCTTGTATTTTTTATTGAAAATATTTAATTTTTTAATCCATTTTGAGTTGACTTTTGTGTGTGGTGTAAGATAATGCTCCCATTTAATTTTGTTCCATGTGAATATCTAGACTTCCCAACACTATCTGTTGAAGAGACAATCCTTTCTCCATTATATATCCTTGGCATCCTTCTCAATGAGTTGTTCTCCATGTACATTTGGGTTTATTTCTTCACTCTTCTGTTCCACTAGTCTATATTTCTGTCTTTATGACAGTACCATACCTTTATTATTATTATTATTATTGTACCTTCATAATGAATTTTGAAATCAAGAAGTGTGATGCCTTCAGAGCTTTCTTCTTTCTAGGATTGGCTTGGCTATTTATGTTCCTTTGTGGCTCCATATGAATTGTAAAATCTTTTTTCTATTTCTCTAAAAATGTCTTTGGGTGGTGGACGTTTAGAGGCAGCAGACCCTGCATCTTGTGCGCTGCCTCTGGTGGACGCTTGAGCCTGCTGTGTAGCTTTCTCCCTTTGTCTCATAATCATGTCCACTAATGAGAATGCTAATTCACCAGCTCCCCAACTCAACAGATTCAAGAACAAAGGGAAAGACAGTACAGAAATGAGGCGTCACCAAATAGAAGTTAATGTGGAGCTAAGGAAAGCTAAGAAGGATGACCAGATGCTGAAAAGGAGAAATGTCAGCTCCTTTCCTGATGATGCTACTTCTCCACTGCAGGAAAACTGCAACAACCAGGGCACTGTAAATTGGTCTGTTGATGATATTGCCAAAGGCATAAACAGCAACAATTTGGAAAGCCAGCTCCAAGCTACTCAAGCTGCTAGGAAACTGCTTTCTAGGGAAAAACAGCCCCTATTGACAACATAATTTGGGCTGGTTTGATTCCAAAATTTGTGTCCTTCTTGGGAAGAACTGATTGTAGTCCCATTCAGTTAGAATCTGCTTGGACCCTCACTAACATAGCTTCTGGGACATCAGATCAGACCAAGGCTGTGGTAGATGGAGGTGCTATCCCAGCATTCATTTCTCTGTTGGCATCTCCCCATGCTCACATCAGTGAACAAACTGTATGGGCTCTACAGGTGATGGTTCAGTTTTCCGAGACTTGGTTATCAAGTACGGTGCAGTTGATCTGCTATTGGCACTTCTAGCTGTCTCTGATATATCATCTCTAGCATGTGGTTACTTACATAATCTTACTTGGACGCTTTCAAATCTTTGTCGCAATAAGAATCCTGCAGCCCCCCTTACAGGCTATTGAGCAGATTCTTCCTACTTTAGTTCGTCTCCTGCATCACGAAGATCCAAAAGTATTAGCTGATACCTTCTGGGCTATTTCCTACCTTGCTGATGGTCCAAATTAATGTATTGAAATGGTTGTGAAAACCAGGGTTGTACCCCAACTTGTGAAGCTTTTCGGGGCTACTGAATTGCCAATTGTGACTCCTGCGCTCAGAGCCATAGGAAATATTGTCACTGGGACAGATGAACAAACACAGGTTGTAATAGATGCAGGAGTACTTGCCATGTTTCCCAGCCTGCTGACAAACTCCAAAACTAATATTCAGAAGGAAGCTACCTGGACAATGTCAAATATCACAGCTGGCCGCCAGGACCAGATACAACAAGTTATGAATCATGGATTAGTCCTGTTCCTTGTTGGCCTTCTCTCAAAGGCAGACTTTAAGACACAAAAGGAAGCCGCATGGGCTGTGAACAGTTATACAAGTGGTGGAACTGTTGAGCAGATCGTGTACCTTGTTCACTGTGGCATAGTAGAGCCGTCGATGTACCTCCTAACTGCAAAAGACACCAAAATTGTTCTGGTTATTCCGGATGCCATTTCAAATATCTTTGGGGCTGCTGAGAAACTAGGTGAAACTGAGAAACAGTATAATGATTGAAGAATATGGAGGTTTGGACAAAATTGGAGCTCTACAAAACCATGAAAATGAGTCTGTGTACTTCATTAAACTTGATCGAGAAGTATTTCTCTGTAGAGGAAGAGGAAGATCAAAATGTTGTGTCAGAAACTACCTCTGAAGACTATACATTCCAAGTGCAGGATGGCTCTGCTGGGACGTTCAGCTTTTAGATGTACATCTGAGGCTTTAAGTTGTTCATTGTGTACTATGTTTGATATAAGTTTCTCTTACTGTTTCTCTACTAAGAACTCTTTTTAAATGTGGTTTGTTATTGTAGCACTTTTTACAACAAAACTATACTTGAACAGTTCCAAACTGTACATACTGTATGAAGCTTCTCCTCTCAATGGGTTTCTTATTTCTATGTGGAATTTCATATTTTGCAGTGTCATGTAAATAAGGATTAAATTCCACCCTTTTCAAAAAATAAATAAATAAAATGTCTTTGGATTTTTGATATTGCATCAAGTCTGCAGATTTCTTTGGGGAGGAACATTTTAACATTTTAACAATATTAACTTGCAATCCATGAACACAATTCATCTTTCCATTTGCTTGAGTCCTGTTTAATCACTTTCAGCAATATTTTGTTATTTTCAGTATATGAGTCTTTCACCTTTTTGGTTAAATTTATTTCTAAAATTTTTTTTCTTAGTAGTAATATGGCACAAAATGATTATTTTCCTAATTTCCTTTTCAGATAGTTTTTTGCTAATGTATATAAATGCAAGTGATTTTTGTTTGTTGATTTTGTACTCTGTACTTGTGTGGATGCTCAGTTGGTTCAGTCATGTCTGACTCTTTGCAACTCTATGGACTACAGCCCACCAGGCTCCTCTATCCATTGGATTCTCCAGGCAAAAATACTGGAATGGGCTGCCACGCCTTCCTTCAGGGCATCTTCCTGACCCAGGGATTAAACCCATATCTCCTACACTGCAGGCAGATTATTTACCAAAGAATCACTGGGGAAGCCCCTTTGCATCCTATAACTTTAGTTAATTCATTTTTAGTTCTAATAGTTTTTTTAAATGATGTTTTGGGGGTTATATATATATATATATATATATATGATCATGCCCCTTTGAAAAAGGGTTAGTTTTGCTTCTTACTTTCCAATTTGGATAACTTGTATTTCTTTTTTGCCTAATTACTGTGGCTAGGACTTCCAATACTGTGATAAATGGAAGTAGTGAGAGGTGAGCATCCTTGTCTTAATCCTGCTTTTAAAGGAAAAACTTTCAGCTTTTTACCATTGTGTATGATGTTATCTGTAGGTTTTTCATATGTAATCTTTATTATGTAGAGGTATCTCCCATTTGCTCCTAGTTTGCTGGAAGTTTTTAACATGAAACTGTTGAATTTTGACAACTGCTTTTTCTCCATCTATTGATACGGTCTTGTGGTGTTATCCTCTATTCTCTGGATGTTGATGTATTATTTGAGTTTATTACATTGAACCACCCTCATATTCCAGGGATAAATCCCACTTGGTCATGGTATATGAACCTTTTAGTTTGCAGACATTATAGCTCCCACTCCTGTCCACTATAGAACATGTGGACACAAAAGCCAAACTCTCTGCTCCCCCTGGGGAGGGAAAGAGTCAAGCTGTATGTACAATGCCCCCAACTTCTCCAAGACCCCCATCCAGAGTACTTACCTCTGTCCTGCCAGTCTCAGCTGGGTCCACCACAGTCAAGCAGCCTGGAGGAGAATGGAAATGGAAGCTTGGGCTGGCAGACACCATAGGTCACTCTGCTGGCTCACCACAAATTGACCTGACAAAACCACAGGTGCCACCTTCTCCTTGGGGAGTCATAGGGTTGATAGAGAATCCCAGAATCTAGCTGGGTTGATTGGTAGGAGTTGTCTCCTGTACAAGTCAGTGTGAAGACCAGGAGAGGTGTCTACTTTGTCCAATGCAAAGAAATGAACATGCAGATAGAGACAATAAAAATGAAAACTCAATCAAAGATGTTCCAAGCAAAGGAACAAGATCAATCTACAAAAATCAACCCAAATGAAAGGAAGTGATATGATTTACCTGACAGAAAATTCAAAATAGCTGTCATTAAAATGCTCACTGAGGTCAAGAGAATTGTAAGTGAGAATTGCAACAAAGAGATAGAAAATATTTTTTAAAGCCAAATACAAATTAAGGTGCTAAGGATTGTAATAATTAGGTGAAAAAATCATTATAGGGGTTCAACAACAAACTATATCAAAGAAAGATCAGTAAACTTCAAGACAATTCATTAGAAATAACCCAATCAGAGTAACAAGAATAAAAAGAAAAAAAGTAAAGGGACTTATGGAAAACTATCAAGACATCCAATATAAACACTATGGAAGTTCCAAAAGGAGAAGAGAGAAAGGACAAGAAACCTTATTCAAAGAAAATAATGAGTGGGGAAAAAACCCATATCTTGAGAAGGAAAGAGATATCCAGATGTAAAAGTAGCCAAATCATCAAATAAGATGAATTCCCTTAAATATACAATGAGACACTTTATAATCAAGTTGTCAAAAGTCAAAACAGAATGGGGCGGTCCTAAGATGGCAGAGGAATAGGATGGGGAGACCACTTTTCCCCTCAAATTTATCAAAAGAACATTTGAATGCTGAGCAAATTCCACAAAACAACTTCTGATTGCTGGCAGAGGACATCAGGCATCCAGAAAGGCAGCCCATTGTCTTCGAATGGAGGTAGGACAAAATGTAAAAGATAAAAAGAGAGACAAAAGAGGTAGGGACGGAGATCCATCCCAGGAAGGGAGTCTTAAAAAGAGAAGTTTCCAAACACCAGAAAGCACTCTCACTGGTGGGTCTGTGGTGAGTCCTGGAATCTCAAAGGGCAACATAACTGGGAGGAAAAAGAAATAAATAAATAACCAAAACCCACACATTGTGTGCCTAATGGCAACTCCCAGGGGAGAAGCAGCTCAGATGCTCACATCCACCACTTGCAAGCAGAGGCTGGACAGGGAGGCGTGGGCTGCATTGCTTAGGGTAAGGACCAGGCCTGAATGCCCTGAGGGCAATCTGAGGGAACTAACTTGAGACAGCAACCCAGACTGTGGGATAGCCAAAGAGAGAGAGAGAGAACAATCCTGGAGAAAAGCCCTAAGACAATGCCAGGCCCACTCACAGAACAAAGGACTCAGCAGAGCTAGCTAGCTGAAGACTGGCTCATCCTCCACTGGAGACAGGCTGGTGAGGGCAGACAGAGCCAGAAGGTAGCAATTGTGGTCCCAGAGAGGTAACCTCTACCAAACTGCAAGCAAGCTTCGATGCAAACCAAGACTTCTTGGAATTTTGGATGGTTGACATCCTCTGGGCGGGTCACAGCCAGAGATCAGCTCCCCAGAAGAGACATATGGCACGCCTGAGAAGGTGGGCCAGTTGTACGCCCGGAAAACCAAGTGGCTGGGATGGAGGAGGCGATAAGATGCCTCCCGCACCTGGGATGACTGCGTTCACCAAACACCTGAGCACCTGAGCTGCTTGGACTTGGGAAGGGCACAAAACGCAGGCCCAATCAAGTCTATGCCTTTGTGGAGTACCTGAAAACCTGAACCTGAGCGGCTTAGACCTGGGAAGTGCACACAACCCAGGGCCCACCTCAGACAGTTCCCAGCAGAGCAACCTAGAGCCTGAGAAGTGTAGACCTTGAAAGCACACACGCCATGAGTGAGCAGGGGCAAACCCAGTGCAGCTGAAACACTGCGAGCATTCCCCACACATGCCAGTGATACTTGTTTGTAGTGTTCCTCCCTCCTCGCAGCACGACTGGACAAGTGAGCCTAAAAAAGTGATCACCATCGCTCCCTTGTGTCAGGGCAGAAATTAGACACTGAAGAGACCAGCAAAGAGAAGCTAAAATAAACAGAGGGAACCACATTGGAAGTGACAGATGCAACAGATTAAAACCCTGTAGTTAGCACTGACTACACAGGAAGGGGCCTATAGATCTTGAGAAGTAAAAGCTGGCAAGGAATTATCTGAAAATGAACTGAAACCATACGGTCCACAACAGCTCCAGAGAAAGTCCTAGATATATTTTTACTATTATCATTTTTAAATTAAATTTTTTTTAAATTTTAAGTCCTCTATTACTCTTATAAACTACTATTACCTTCCCCCAAAAAAACTTATTTTTAAAGCAAACTTCATATATATATTATAATTTTTGTGACTTTGTTTTGTGTGTGTGTGTGTGTGTTTTTAAATATTGTATTTTTGAGACTCTAACCTGTACTCTTGGAGAAGACAATGGCAACCCACTCCAGTACTCTTTCCTGGAGAATTCCAGGGATGGCAGAGCCTGGTGGGCTGCAATCTATGGGGTCACACAGAGTCAGACATGACTGAATTGACTTAGCAGCAGCAGCAACCTCTACTCTAGATTTTTAATCTTTACTTTTTGGTATTTGTTGTCAATTTTGTACCTTTAAGAACCCAATCTTCAGTACCCATTTTTATTTGAGAGTGAGATTACTGGCTTGATTGTTCCTCCCCTTTGGACTCTCCTTTTTCTCCACCAGGTCGCCTCTATCTGCTCTCTCCCCCTTCTCTTCTCTACCCAACTCTGTGAATCTCTTTGTGTGTTCTGAGCTGTGGAGAATGCTTAGGGAACTGATTACTGACTGGATCTGTCTCGCTCCTTTTGATTCCCCCTTTTCTCCTTCTTGCCACCTTTGTCTTCTTCCTCCCTCTTCTCTTCTCTGTGTAACTCTGTGAACATCTCTGAGGGATCCAGACTGTGGAGAGCACATAGGGAAGTGATTACTGGCTAGCTGGCTTTCTCCCTGTTTGATACTCCCTCTTCTCCTCCTGGTCACCTCTATCTCTGTCCTCCCTCTTCTCTTCTCCATATAACACTGTGAACCGCTCTGGGTGTCCCTCACTATGGAGAAACTTTTCATCATTAACCGAGATATTTTATCATCGGTACTGTATAGATGGAGAAGTCTTGAGGCTACTGTAAGAATAACACTGAAAACCAGAAGCAGGAGGCTTAAGTCCAAAACCTGAGAACACAGAGAACTCTTGACTCCAGGGAACATTCATCGATAAGAGCTCATCAAAAGCCTCTATATCTACACTGAAACCAAGCACCACTCAAGAGCCAAAAAGTTCCAGAGCAAGACATACCATGCAAATTCTGCATCAACACAGGAACATAGCCCTGAGCTTCAATATACAGGCTGCCCAAAGTCACACCAAACCCATTGACATCTCAAAACTCACTACTGGACACTTCATTGCACCCCAGAGAGAAGAAATCCAGCTTCACCCACCAGAACACCAACACAAGCTTCCCTAACCAGGAAAACTTGAAGAGCCACCCATCCAAACCCACCCACAGCAAGGAACCTCCACAATAAAAAGGAACCACAAAATGCCAGAATACAGAAAGGCCACCCCCAAACACAGCAATATAAACAAGATGAAAAGGCAGAGAAATATTCAGCAGATAAATGAACAGGACAAATGCCACCAAACCGAATAAATGAGGAAGAGTTAGGGAATCAACCTGATAAAGAATTCAGAATAATGATAGTGAAAATGATCCAAATTCTTGAAAGCAAAATGGAGTTACAGATAAATATCCTGGAGACAAGGATTGAGAAGATGCAAGAAAGGTTTAACAAGGACCTAGAAGAAATAAAAAAGAGTCAATATTTAATGAGTAATGCAATAAATGAGATCAAAAACACTCAGGAGGGAACCAACAGTAGAATAATGGAGGGATAAGATAGGATTAGTGAGGTAGAGGATAGAATGGTAGAAACAAATGAAGCAGAGAGGAAAAAAGAAAAAAAAGAATTAAAAGACATGAGGACAACCTCAGAGACATCTGGGACAATGTTAATAGCCCCAACATTTGAATCATAGGACTCTCAGAAGAAGAAGACAAAAGAAAGACCATGAGAAACTACTTGAGGAGATAATAGTTGAAAACTTCCCTAAAATGGGGAAGGAAATAGTCACCCAAGTCCAAGAAACCTAGAGAGTCCCAATCAGGATAAACCCAAGGCAGAACACCCCAAGACACATATTAATCAAATTAACAAAGATCAAACACAAAGAACAAATATTACGCAGGGAAAACAACAAATACTTAAAGGGATTCCGATAAGAGAAAACAGCTGAGTCTTTCATGGAACTCTTCCAGGCCGAAGGGATGGCAGACATACTCAAATGATGAAAGAGAAAAACCCAGAGCCTGGAGATCTCATTCAATATGAAGGAGAATTCAAAGCTTTATAGACAAGCGAAAGCTGAGAGAATTCAGCACCACCAAACCAGCTCTCCAACAAATGCTAAAGGATCTTCTCTAGACAGAAAACACAAAAAGGGTGTATAAACACAGACAACACAGAAATACAAAGGATCATAAGAGACTACTCTGAGCAACTATATGCCAATAAAATGGACAATGTAGAAGAAATGGACAAATTCTTAGAAAAGTACAAGTTTCCAAAACTGAACCAGGAAGAAACAGAAAATCTTAACAGACCCATCACGAGAACGGAAATTGTAACAGTAATCAGAAATCTTCCAACAAACAAAACCCAGGACCAGATGGCTTCACAGCTGAATTCTATCAAAAATTTAGAGAAGAGCTAACACCTATCCTACTCAAACTCTTCCAGAAAATGGCAGAGGAAGGTAAACTTCCAAACTCATTCTAAGCGGCCACCATCACCCTAATACCCAAAAGAGACAAAAATGGCACAAAAAAAGAAAACTACAGGCCAATATCACTGTTGACCATAGATGCAAAAATCCTTATCAAAATTCTAGCAAACAGAATCCAACACATTAAAAAGATCATACATCATGACCAAGTGGGCTTTATCCCAGGGATGCAGAATTTTTCAATATCCACAAATCAATCAACATGAACACATTGAAAGATAAAAACCATATAATTATCTCTATAGATACAGAGAAAGCCTTTGACAAAATTCAACATTCATTTATGATAAAAAGTCCTCCAGAAAGCAGGAAAATAAAGAACACACCTTAACATAATAAAAGCTATATATGACAAACTAAGAGGAAACATTATCTTTAATGGTGAAAAATTGAAAGCATTTCCCCTAAAGTCAGGAACAAGACAAGGGTGCCAACTCTCACCACTACTATTCAACATAGTTTTGGAAGTTTTTGCCACAGCAATCAGAACCAAAAAAGAAATAAAAGGAATCCATATTGGAAAAGAAAAAGTAAAATTCTCACTGTTTGCAGACAACATGATCCTCTACATAGAAAACCCTAAAGATGCCACCAGAAAAATACTAGAGCTAACCAATGAATATAGTAAAGTTGCAGGATATAAAATCAACACACAGAAATCCCTTGCCTTCCTATACACTAACAATGAGAAAACAGAAAGAGAAATTAATGAAACAATTCCATTCTCCATTGCAATGAAAAGAATAAAATATTTTGTAATATAACTACCTAAAGAAACAAAAGACCTATATATAGAAAACTATAAAACACTGGTGAAAGAAATCAAAGAGGACATCAATAGATGGAGAAATATACCATGTTCATGGATTGGAAGAATCAATATAGTGAAAATGAGTATACTACCCAAAGCAATCTATAGATTCAATGCAATCCCTATCAAGCTACACACAGGATTTTTCAGAGAACTAGAACAAAGAGTTTCACAATTTTTATGGACATACAAAAAACCTTGAATAGCTCAAGCAATCTTGAGGAAAAAGAATGGAACTGGAGGAATCAACCTGCCTGACTTCAGGCTTTACTACAAAGCCATAGTCATCAAGACAGTATGGTTCTGGCACAAAGACAGAAATATAGATCAATGGAACAAAACAGAAAGCCCAGAGCTAAATCCATGCACCTATGGACACCTTATCTTCAACAAAGGAGGCAAGAATATACAATGGAGAAAAGACAATCTTTTTAACAAGTGGTGCTTGAAAACTGGTCAACCACTCGTAAAAGAATGAAACTAGAACACTTTCTGACACCATACCCCAAAATAAACTCAAAATGGATTAAAGGTCTAAATGTAAGACCAGAAACTATAAAACTCCTAGAGGAAAACATAGGCAAAACACTCTCTGACATAAATCACAGCAGGATCCTCTATGACCCACCTCCCAGAATACTGGAAATAAAAGCAAAAATAAACAAATGGGATCTAATTAAACTTAAAAGCTTTTGCACAACAAAGGAAACTATAAGCAAGATGAAAAGACAGCCTTCAGAATGGTAGAAAATAATAGCAAATGAAGCAACTGACAAACAACTAATCTCAAAAATATACAAGCAACTTATGCAGCTCAATTCCAGGAAAATAAAAGACCCAATCAAAAAATGGGCCAAAGACTTAAACAGACATTTCTCCAAAGAAAACATACAGATGGCTAACAAACACATGAAAAGATGCTCAACATCACTCATTATCAAAGAAATGGAAATCAAAACCACAATGAGGTACCATTTCATGCCAGTCAGAATGACTGCTAGAGGACGTGGAGAAAAAGGAACCCTCTTACATTGTTGGTGGGAATGCAAAGTAGTACAGCCACTATGGAGAACAGTGTGGAGATTCCTTAAAAAAGTGGAAATAGAACTGCCATATGATCCAGCAATCCCACTGCTAGGCATACACACTGAGGAAACCAGAATTGAAAGAGACACGTGTACCCCAATGTTCATCGCAGCACTGTTTATAATAGCCAGGACATGGAAGCAACCTAGATGACCATCGGCAGACGAATAGATAAGAAAACTGCGGTACAGATACACAATGGAATATTACTCAAGTATTAAAAAGAATACATTTGAATCAGTTCTAATGAAGTGGATGAAACTGGAGCCTATTATACAGAGTGAAGTCAGCCAGAAAGAAAAACACCAATACAGTATACTAATGCATATATATGGAATTTAGAAAGATGGTAATGATAACCCTATATGAGAGACAGCAAAAGAGTCACAGATGTATAAAGCAATCTTTTGGACTCTGTGGGAGAGGGCGAGTGTGGGGTGATTTGAGAGAATGGCATTGAAACATGTATATTATCATATGTGAAATGGATTGCCAGTCTAGGTTCAATGCATGAGACAGGGTGCTTGGGGCTGGTGCACTGGGTTGACCCAGAAGGATAGGATGGGGAGGAAGGTGGGGAGGGGGTTCAGCATAGGGAACACATGTACACTCGTAGCAGATTCATGTCAATGTATGGCAAAACCACTAGAATATTGTAAAGTAATTAGCCTCCAATTAAAATAAATAAATTTACATATAAAAAAGAAGAAAAAAAAAGAGAATTTTTGGAAGTATCAAGACCAAAGTCACTGGCAACATACAATGGAATCTCCATGAAACAATCAGTGGATTTTTTTCAGCAGAAACCAGGAAGACAACAGTGGAGTAGGATGACCCATTCTATGTACTGAAAGAAAAAAAAATGCCAAGAATACTATTCCCAGTAAAACTGTTCCTCAAAATAAAGGAGAG
Source organism: Nanger dama (assembly GCA_917880005.1). Lineage (NCBI taxonomy): Eukaryota > Metazoa > Chordata > Mammalia > Artiodactyla > Bovidae > Nanger > Nanger dama. Next base: position 844,178 of record CAKJTW010000056.1, read on the forward strand.
ATATGTTCCCAAACCTAAGCTGAGGAAATTCATCACCACTCAACCTACCTTATAAAAAAATTCTATTGACAAGATATAGAACCAACATAAGTATCCATCAAAACAGAAGAATGTATAAAGATGTGGTATAGATACAGTGGAATGTTAGCCATAAAAGAGAATAAAATTTTGCCATTTGTAACAACATGGATGGACCTGGAGGGTATTATGCTTAGTGAAGTAAGTCAGACAGAGAAAAACAAATACTGTATGTTGTCAATTAAAAGTGGAATCTAAAAAATTATTTAAAATAGGAACAAATGTAAATTGTGACAACAATAAAGTGGGAGAGAAGTTAAAGCATATGGTTTTTGTCTATGATTGAACTTAAGTTATTAATAAGTTAGGCTGTTTTATCTTATGTAACTCCCAAGGTAACCACAAAACATAAATATCTCTGGAACTTACATGAAAGAAAAATAGAATTGAGTCAAAGCATGCCAATTAAAAAAAAATCAGCAAAACACTAAAGGAGACATCTCAGTTCTTAATATATCATTTTTATAGGTCCTCTTTTACACTTTTTATACAAGGTATACTTTTTTATAGAAGATGGTATAATTTTTAATACAAGACCTGCCTTTCCTGACCCACACATCTACCAGGAATTGTTTAAGATTTACAGGAGAGGTTTTATACTCAGAAGTAAACTAACTTCATAAGGCTGGCAATATGTATTTGAAAAGTCATTCAAAAATATTGGAAGAATGGAGAGTAAATATGATAAGATATATATCTGAAAAATATCCAAGTAGACATTTTGAGGAAATGGAAACAACATTCATTGGAAACAACAGAATGAAGTCAAGGTATACATCTGAAAGGTGATACAGCTATTCAGCTGGAAAGAAAAGCGAATCACACTATTTGTTCAGAACACTGGTTATCCTTTTAATTAATAGATTTTTCACAAGAAATTTAAAATTACAATGCAATGTTAATAAGCATAACCAATTCAACTTGAATTAAAGAACTGTTGAGTTCATGGCACAAAAGGATTGCCAAAGAGTTCATCAGAGTACTAAGCACTAACAGAAAACTGTATCAGAGTTACCCAGCTCAGTCATAAAGTATGATTTTTGGTCCACAGGTTAAAGCTGGTATTGCAGGTGAGACAGAGGAATATAATCTGGATGAGTCTCTACTATAAGAGATGACTACAATCTGGATTAATCTAAGGACTTGGGGTATAGAAAAAAATTGACTTGATCTCACTTAGGTTCCAATCTTGTCTCCTGCACTTTATCCATCACCTGTGTGACATTATCAAGTTAATCTCATTACATCTGTTTTTCTATCTATAAAATGGGGTTAACAAAATAGAGTCTGCTTCCTAAGGTTGTTGAAAGGCTTAAATGAGATAACTGAAGCATATTGCATGGAAAGTAGAGTTAATAATTTAATAATAAATTAACTCTTCTGCCTTCTCTCAACTCTACTACTTTCATGTGGCTATAAATTAAGTTACTAAGTTTCAATCTTCTCACTTGTAAAACAGGAATTATAATATGGAGTCTAACTGCTTCACAATGTCAAATGAGATAACCTATATAAAAGCGTTCTGAACAGGTATTATGTATATGCATGTGAAGGATATTCACTGATACACACAATTGGTTAACTGCTTCCTGTACTTTTTAGTGAAAGTGAAAGTTGCTCAGACATGTCTGACTCTTTGCAACCTCATGGACTATGCCGTCCATGGAATTCTCCAGGCCAGAATACTAGAGTGGGTGGCCTTTCCCTTCTCCAGGGAATCTTCCCAACCCAGGGATTGAACCCAGTTCTCCTGTATTGCAGGCAGATTCTTTACCAGCTGAGCCACAAGAGAAGCACACTTAGGGCTCATCTCAAATTTATAATTCAAAAGAATAAACATCGATATCTTAGGAATCAGTGAACTAAAATGGATAGGAATGGGCGAATTTAATCTGGATGACCATTATATCTACTACTGTGGGCAAGAATCCCATAGAAGAAATGGAGTAGCCCTCATAATCAACAACAGTCTGAAATGCAGTACTTGGGTACAACCTCAAAAATGTCAGAATGATCTCGGTTCATTTCCAAGGAAAGCCATTCAACATCATAGTAATCTAAGTCTATGATCCTACCATCAATGCCAAAGAAGCAGAAGTTGATCAGTTTTATAAAGACCTAGAAGACCTCCTAGAACTAACATCAAAAAGAGATGTTCTATTTATCATTGAGAATTGGACTGCAAAAATAGGAAGTCAAGAGATACTTGGAGTAACAGGCAAGTTTGACCTCTGAGAACAAAATGAAGCAGGGCAATGGCTAACTGAATTCTGCCAAGAGAATGCACTGGTCATATCAAATACACTTTTCCAGCAACGCAAGAGATGGCTTTATACATGGACGTCACCAAACAGTCAATACCAAAATCAAATTGATTACATTCTTTGTAGCTGAAGATGGGGAAGCTGTATACAGTAAGCAAAAAAATAAGCAAAAAAACAAGACCTGGAGTTGACTGTGGCTCAGATCATCAGCTTCTCATAGCAAAATTCATGCTTGAACTAAAGAAAACATGGAAACCACTAGGCCAGCCAGGTATGACTTTAGTCAAATCCCCTATGAATATGCAGTAGAGGTAATGAGTAGATTCACAGGATTAGAATCTGTAAACAGTGTGCCCGAAGAACTATGAACTGAGGTTCATAATTTTGTACAGGAGGCTGTGAACAAAACCATCCCAAAGAAAATGAAGAACAGGAAGACAAAGTGGTTATCTGAAGAAGCCTTACAAAGAGCTAAAGAAAGAAGAGAAGCAAAAAGCAAGAGAGAAAGCAAAAGGTATGCTCAACTAAATGCAGATTGCCAAAGAACAGCATAGAAAGACAAAAAGGACTTCTACAAAGAACAGTGTATAAAACTAGAAGAAAACAACAGAAGGGGAGAGACTAGAGATCTCTTCAGGAAAATTGGAGATATCAAGGGAATATTTTGCTTAAAGATGGGCACAATAAAGGACAAATATGGTAGAGACTAGTCAACGCTGAAGAGATCAAGAAGAGATGGAAAGAATACATGAAAGAACTGTACAAAAAAGATCTAAATGAACTGGATTACTACAGTGGTGTGGTCAGCCACCCAGAGCTGGACATTCTGGAGAGAGAATTCAACTAGGCATTAGGAAGCACTGCTGTTAATAAAGCTAGTGGATGCAATGGGATTCCAGTAGAACTATTAAAAATCCTAAAGGATGATGCCATCAAGGTGTTGCATTCAATATGTCAGCAAATACGGAAGACCCAGCAGTAGCCACAGGACTGGAAAAGGTCAATCCTCATCCAAATTGCCAAGAAAGTTAGTACTAAAGAATGTGCTAACCATTGGACCAATTGCATTCATCTCCCATGTTAGTGAGGTCATGTTTAAAATCTTGCATGCTAGGCTTTAGCATTATGTGAACCAAGAACGTCCAGATGTACAAGGTGAGTTTAGAAAAGGAAGAAGAACCAGAGATCAAATTGCCAACATTTGCTGGATTATAGAGAAAGCTAGGGAATTCTAGAAAAAAATATCTACCTCTGTTTCATTGACTATGCCAAAGCCTTTGACTGTGGATCATAATAAACTGTGGAAAGCTCTTAAAGAGATGGGAATATCAGACCATCTTACCTGTCTCCTGAGAAACCAGTCAAGAAGGAACAGTAAGAACCCTGTATGGAACAACTGATTGGTTCAAGACTGAGAAAGGAGTATGACTGGGCTGTCTGCTGTCACCGTGTTTAACCTATATGCTGAGCACATCATGAGAAGTGCTGGGCTGGATGCTACAAGCTGGGATCAAGATAGATGGTAGAAACATCAACAATCACAGATATGTGGATGATACCACTCTAATGGCAGAAAGAACTAAAGAACTTCTTGATGAGGGTGAAGGAGGAGAGTGAAAAAGCTGGCTTAAAATTAAATATTAAAATAAAAACTGAGATCATGGCACCCTGCTCCACTGAAGAGTGAAGTCACTCAGTCATGTCTGACTCTTGGTGACCCCATGGACTGTAGCCTACCAGGCTCCTCCATCCATGGGATTTTCCAGGCAAGAGTACTGGAGTGGGTTGCCATTGCCTTCTCCAGGAGATCTTCCCAACCCAGGGATTGAACCCTGGTCTCTCGCATTGTAGGCAGACGCTTTACCATCTGAGCCACCACGGAAGTGTGCTCCATTACTTTATGGCAAATAGAGGGAGAACAAGGTGAAATAGGGACAGATTTCCTCTTCTTGGGCTCTAAAATCACTGCAGATGGTGACTGCAGCTGTGAAATCAGAAGATGTTTGTTTCTTGGCAGGAAAGCTATGACAAACCTAGACAGAACAGAGACATTACTCTGCTGACAAAGGTGCATATAGTCAAGGCTATGATCTTCCCAGTGGTCATGTATGGTTGTGAGAGCTGGACCGTTAAGTGGAGTGCCAAAAGAATTGATGCCTTTGAAACTGTGGTGCTGGAGAAGACTCCTGAAAGTCCCTTGGACAGCAAGGAGATCAAATGAATCAATCTTAAGGGAAATCAACCCTGAATACTTGTTGTAAGGACTGATGCTGAAGCTGAAACTAGTATTTTTGTCATCTGATGTGAATAGCAGACAATTGGAAAAATCCCTGATGCTGGGAAGATTGAGGGCAGAAGGAGAAAAGGGCATCAGAGGATGAGATGGTTGGATGGCATCACTGATGCATTGGACATGACCTTGGGCAAACTTCAGGAGATGGTGAGGGACAGGGAGGCCTGGTACGCTGCAGTCCATGCAGTTTCAAAGAGTCGGACATAATTTGGTGACTGAACAACACTATGTATACGCATGTGAAGGATGTCTACTGATACATGCAGTTGGTTTATTGCTTCCCAATAAGCAACTTTCTAGGGCTCATCTCAAATTTATAACTCAAAACCTAAAATGAAGTTTACAGTCATCTCAATTATTACAGGAGACTTCCTGCTTTTTCTTTATCTGACTTTATATTTCCATCAAAAAGCAGAAAACAAAAGCACTGTATTCACATCTGTCAATTTTGCTGTTAGTATCTTTGGTGTGGCTTCTTTGCTGCTTATTATTATCCTTTGGTGTTCAAACATCCATACTACCCACTACATCTATGACCTCTACAACCACAGAGAATTGTAAGATCTTCATCCATTTTTCTTTGTATCTGTTCCAGCACCTAGAAACATTCCTGGAAAATAGTAAGGACTCAACCACTATTTGTTAATGGAATGATTTCATGAATCTGTAGGTGTGTGTAAAAAGACTGGTTTTAAGTTGAAAAGACTGGGGTTCCTGTCTTGGCTCTACTCTATTTCGTGTGACTTTGGAGAAATCACTTTAGGAAAAAGAAATACATAGATATCATCTATAAATGAGGCTTGATAATCCTAAACTTTTTTGAGAATTAAAAGAGAATGTATAGAAGCTCTTTATTGATTATAAACTACAAAATTTAAGGTGTTCTCACAAATCATTAGTGAATTTTACTTCAATAGCATCTTGAATAATTAAACTGACTAGGTAAATAGATTTGCTAATGATTATTGCTTAGTACAGGTAAGTATACGAAAGGCTGTCTCCTAAGAGTGAAAACACAAGAACACTGGTGGTGGTACTGCTCTAATTCATATTCTGCGGCACTGAGAATGCCTAAAGCAACACTAAACAAAATGACTTCAGTACAGATTTGGTCGATGTCTCACTGCACTCTGTTTAAATTATCAGTAATAAAAACAGTATATTTCCATGTTTTCCTTTAGAGTACTCATTGGCAAAGTAGCTATTTAATTGCTCCTGCTCACTTCAAGTTAGCAGATTCAGTTTTTAAACCCAGAGATCCTCTGTGCTAGGAAAAAATATGCACAGACTTTCAAAAAGGAATGGGATTATAGTTCAGTTCAGTTCAGTTGCTCAGTCATGTCTGACTGTTTGCGACCCCATGAATCACAGCATGCCAGGCCTCCCTGTCCATCACCATCTCCCGGAGTTCACTCAGACTCACGTTCATCGAGTCTGTGATGCCATTCAGCCATCTCATCCTCTGTCGTCCCCTTCTCCTCCTGCCCCCAATCCTTCCCAGCATCAGAGTCTTTTCCAATGAGTCAACTTTTCACATGAGGTGGCCAAAGTACTGGAGTTTCAGCTTTAGCATCATTCCTTCCAAAGAAATCCCAGGGCTGATCTCCTTCAGAATGGAATGGTTGGATCCTTTTGCAGTCCAAGGGACTCTCAAGAGTCTTCTCCAACACCACGGTTCAAAAGCATCGATTCTTTGGCGCTCAGACTTCTTCACAGTCCAACTCTCACATCCATACATGACCACAGGAAAAACCATAGCCTTGACTAGACGGACCTTAGTCGGCAAAGTAATGTCTCTGCTTTTGAATATGCTATCTAGGTTGGTCATCACTTTCCTTCCAAGGAGTAAGCGTCTTTTAATTTCATGGCTGTAGTCACCATCTGCAGTGATTTTGGAGCCCAAACAAATAAAGTCTGACACTGTTTCCCCATCTTTTCCCATGAAGTGATGGGACCGGATGCCATGATCTTTGTTTTCTGAATGTTGACCTTTAAGCCAACTTTTTTGCTTTCCTCTTTCACTTTCATCAAGAGGCTTTTTAGTTCCTCTTCACTTTCTGCCATAAGGGTGGTGTCATCTGCATATCTGAAGTTATTGATATTTCTCCTGGCAATCTTGATTCCAGCTTGTGTTTCTTCCAGTCCAGCATTTTTCATGATGTATTCTGCATATAACTTAAATAAGCAGGGTGAAAATATACAGCCTTGACGTACTCCTTTTCCTATTTGGAACCAGTCCGTTGTTCCATGTTCAGTTCTAACTGTTGCTTCCTGACCTGCATACAGGTTCCTCAAGAGGCAGGTCAGGTGGTCTGGTATTCTCATCTCTTTCAGAATTTTCCACAGTTTGTTGTGATCCACACGGTCAAAGGCTTCGGCATAGTCAATAAAGCAGAAATAGATGTTTTTCTGGAACTCTCTTGCTTTCTCCATGATCCAGCAGACGTTGGCAATTTGATTTCTGGTTCCTCTGCCTTTTCTAAAACCAGCTTGGACATCAGGGAATTCACGGTTCACGTATTGCTGAAGCCTGGCTTGGAGAATTTTGAGCATTACTTTACTAGCATGTGAGATGATTGCAATTGTGCGGTAGTGTGAGCATTCTTTGGCATTGCCTTTCTTTGGAATTGGAATGAAAACCGACCTTTTCCAGTCCTGTGGCCACTGCTGAGTTTTCCAAATGTGCTGGCATATTGGGTGCAGCACTTTCACAGCATCCTGTTTCAGGATTTGAAACAGCTCAACTGGAATTCCATCACCTCCACTAGCTTTGTTTGTAGTGATGCTTTCTAAGGCCCATTTGATTTCACATTCCAAGATGTCTAGCTCTAGATTAGTGATTACATCATCATGATTATCTGAGTTGTGAAGATCTTTTTGTACAGTTCTTCCATGTATTCTTGCCACCTCATCTTAATATCTTCTGCTTCTGTTAGGTCCACACCATTTCTGTCCTTTATCGAGCCCATCTTTGCATTAAATATTCCCTTGGTATCTCTCATTTTCTTGAAGAGATCTCTAGTCTTCCCCATTCTGTTGTTTTCCTTTATTTCTTTGCATTGATCGCTGAAGAGGGCTTTCTTATCTCTTCTTGCTCTTCTTTGGAACTCTGCATTCAGATGCTTATATCTTTCCTTTTCTCCTTTGCTTTTCACCTCTCTTCTTTGCACAGCTATTTGTGAGGCCCCTCTAGATAGCCATTTTGCTTTTTTTGCATTTCTTTTCCATGGGGATCGTCTTGATCCCTGTCTCCTGTACAATGTCACGAACTTCATTCCATAGTTCATCAGACACTCTATAAGATCTAGGTCTGTACTAGGGATTATAGTACAGGGCTGTAATTTTTACATCCAATCAAACTTAAGCTGTCTATAATTACAACCAATAGTGTACTGACTTAGAGGGTCAGACACGAAGCAGAGAAAATGGGGAGAAAAAGGTGAAAAATATCATGAATACTGATAGGGAAAGAACAACCAAGCAAAGAAAAAAATGGAAAAGAGAGCCAGATCAAGACTCAAGTCTCATCAAGGCCTCGATATTCCTGTTAGCCTTTAATCATATTTGTTTGAATCTTTGTATATGTTGGTTATGCTACTGTGTGGAACAATGAATTTTAAGAATTGGTGTTTGGAGGGCAAAATAGAATTATAGAATGTCAAAACTGGAAGAACATTTAGGGGTCAAATAGTTACTGCATCTCACTTATAGACGGGCAAAGTCAAGTCCAGAGACTGAAGAGAACTTGTTAAATACTGCTCAGTAATTTTTAGTAGAATTAGTAGGTTACTGACTTTCAGGTTGTAGCTCCTCAAAGGGAGCCAGTAAGTCACCTGCTCTCAAAAAGTACTGCTTTTAAAAAAATCAGAATTTCTGGGTTACATGTGAAAAATAAAGATTCTTGGGTCCCACCTCAGATCTACTGAATCAGAATTTTAAAGGTAAGTCATAAGAACCTGCATTTGAACAAGTTTACAATTGCTCTAATACACAAAGGTGTTGAACAGTACTGCCCTAGATGTTACCTCAAGCCTTTATACTGAGACTGCACACTAAAAAGTCTTTCCAGATATTTAAAAGAAACAAAGCGGTAGTGGACCTGAAATGCTGCTAGAATTCCCATGGTAACTGTACAGTGTAGGGCTCAACCAATAGAGATAAGGAAAGCTCCAGCAGCCAAGCACGCTTGGGAAGCTGCAGCTGGTAGAACAGTCTAGTAGAGGGCCGGCTCTTCAGCTGGCTGCTAGGCTTTTAATGTCCTTTTGTGTTACACAGGCAAGCTTACAGTAGATTGAAAGTGAAAGTGAAATCGCTCAGTCGTGTCCGACTCTTTGGGACCCCATGGACTGCAGCCTATCAGGCTCCTCTATCTATGGGATTTTCCAGGCAAGAGTGCTGGAGTGGATTGCCATTTCCTTCTCCAGGGGTCCCGACCCAGGAATCGAACCCGGGTCTCCCGCATTGCAGGCAGACGCTTTACAGTCTGAGCCACCAAGGAAGCCCAGTAGATTACAGTAGTTCCTTAAATTTAACTTTTCTGGCAAGACACAATTTCTGAAAACGTGGGCCTCTGTGTATCACCATTTTATCACCTTCCACTCCTATTTTTTTCCTGGTTCTATCACTCACTCAAATTCTGCATGGAATCCCTATGGGCTCCCGGAAGACCTGAGAACTAAACATCCCTAGCCTCACTCCTCTGTCAGGTTCGGTCAAGCAGCCAGGTTGACGAAAAGGGTTAACGAGCGGTGAGCTGCAGAGCGGCAGGGAGCAAAGCCAATCATGTGTTTAAGCGGGCCCGTACGTCTGGTGTGGGCGAGGCCTGGACGTAGTGTGCAAAAGGGAAGAGGTGGAAGCCAGGCGGTGAGAGGGCAGAGGTTGCGAGAAGGCGGACCGACTGGGAGAGCACAGGAGCTTTGGCCATTTCTCCCTGCTCTTCTTTATCCGTAGGAATCAGTAGCTGCGGGGACAGCCCGGGGCCTGGTGTATGGCCACGGAGTTACGGTGTCTGGACTCCATGCCCTGTCACAATCAGCAAGTAAACTCTGCTTCAACCCAAAACGCTGAGCCGCAGCAAGCTGGAGACCTGATCCCGGCCCACGCTGGAGGAAACAGCGATTCCGCGGCCAAGCTGACTCTCCTCAGCGCGCACACCCATTCTAGCGTACCGGCTGAGCGGGACCCTCAGGCCTCCGGCGGCGCCACCTTCAACTCAGAAAACATCGGCGGCACTGGCAACTATGACGCTCCACCCAGCGATTCCCTCCTAGGGGACTGCGAAATCTCCTGGCAGATCGGGGCGCAGCTTAAGCTCCTGCCAATGAATGATCAGATCCGGGAGCTGCAGACTATCATCAGGGACAAGTAAGCCAGAGCGGAAGGGGTAGGGGAGGTGGAGGGTTTCGTGGGGGTGAGCAAGAATTGGAAGTGAAATTGGCTAAGGTTCTTGGCGTTGGGAAGCCAGTCTGTTGGGATTTGGGCAGGGCCTTTTCTTTGGGGGGCGGTATCACATGACACAGGCCTTCTACTCTCTTTCCCAGTACCGGTGCTTAACGTCGCTTTGTGTAGGGAGGAAGCATTTTAGGTAACCTCCAGTTTCTTATCTCGAGTCTTCCTCAGTCATTTGAATGACTCATTACCTCGAGTCATTCGTTCGAGTCATCTGAATGACTGATTCCTCAGTCATTCGAATCACGTAAACGTGCTATCTGCTCTGTGCCTCTTCACGTGGGCAGCAACAATTTCTAGGTTATGGGTTTACCACGTTGAACAGATACAGGGCAGATAGCGTAGCTCTTTCACTTCATAACGTTTAACAGACTCCCAAATTGTTTCCTTGTCTCCAGTTTTTCTTTCTTCTACGTGTTCCCCCGAATTACTGAACAATTAATCTTCTTAATATACTGCTTTGATTAGCTAACTGCCCTACTCAGCAGCCTTCTTTGGTTTCTCCGAGCCTACCAAATAAAGTCAGGATACTTAGATGGACATTAAGGCCCTTCTTGATGGTTCCTAGGAACAGTTCTGAAACATCCCAACTTCTGCTCGCACCTGGAATTCTCTTTACTATTCCTCTGTGTGTTCAAATCCTACCTATTCTTCAACATTAAATATCTGCCTCTGCCAAGAAGCTTTCCTTCAATCATTCTTCCTTGCTAATCTTTCCTGGCCTTTTAATGCAAGATTCACCGTCTGTTTTGTATGCTGTTGTTTTACTTTTTATCTCACTTATTCAATTTTAAGCTCCTTGAGGGCAGAAATTTTATCTTTTACATGTTTGAATTCCAGCTATGTCTTTCAAGCAATTGTCACTCGATTACTAAAAGTTCTTTGTAGCTCTTAAAGTTATATTTGTGAAAGTATTATTTAACGGTTTTTAATTAACTGTTGTCTTGTGAACTAATAAAGCAGTGATCTTAAAAAGTAGGAGGCATAGATTTCGCAGTTGTGGTAGTGGGAACTGAAATAAAACTTATCTGTAAAAAAGAAAATAGGATGGTTCTTGTTTCTATAGAGCAAGAGTTACTGACCTTGTGTCTTGGACCTGTGCTGTCTTGGACCTTGTGTTGCACCTGTGGATGGGCCTCAGGGCTTTAGCAAACCTTCAGAAATTATCTGGCAAATGTTATTTGTATGTCTGTTTGTAATTTTTAAAAATAACATCTAGTAAACCTGGGCATGAGCAAAATCTTTTTTTTTTTCTTCTGAAATTTGGAAGGAGACAGCAGGATCCAGAGTGATCTTAGGGAAAGATGCTTAGCATCTCTGTGCTTCAGCTTTATTATTTGTAAAATGAGTAAGTTCATAATATCTCATGAAACTCCAAGGAGGCTAGAGCGAGATACTGTCTATGAACATTTGTTATAAATTCTGAAGAGCTATGTGCTTTTGAGGCATTTTAAGCCTTCATGTTTAGATTTGTGTGTGGTTCAGATTGCATAAGTGCTGGTTTTTTCAGCTATTGGGAGACAGTAAAGGGAATTTAACTGTATGTAGAATTCACATTCTTTTTAAAAACTTTTTGTTAGAGTATAATTGCCTTATAATGTTGTGCTGGTTTCTACTGTACCACAAAATGAGTCGGTTATATATATACTTATATCCCCCTTTTTTAGTTTTTCTTCCTATTTAGGTTACCACAGAGCATTGAGTAGAGTTCCCTGTGCTATATAGTAGGTTCTCATTAATTATGCTTCCCTGGTGGCTCAGAGGTTAAAGCGCCTGCCTTCGATGCAGGAGACCCGGGTTCGATACCTGGGTTGGGAAGATCCCCTGGAGAAGGAAATGGCAACCCACTCCAGTATTCTTGCCTGGAGAATCCCATGGACAGAGAAGCCTACCTAGTAGGTTACAGTCCACAGGGTTGCAAAGAGTCCGACACAACTGAGCGACTTCACCTCACCTCACCTTGTGCATAGTGTATAAATGTCAATCCCAGTCTCCCACTTTCTCCCACCCTCCCTTCCCCACTTAGTGTTGATAAGTTTGTTCTCTACATCTGTGTCTCTATTTCTACTTTGCATAATCAAAGCTGCAGTAATCAAGGCAGTTTGGTACTAGTACAAAAACAGAAATATAGATCAATGGAACAGAATAGAAAGTACAGAGATAAACTCATGCACCAATGGTCAAGTAACCTATGACAAAGGAGGCAAGATTATACAGTGGAGAAAAGACAGTTTTTTCAGTAAGTGGTGCTAGGAAAACTCTACTGCTCCATGTAAAAGAATGAAATTAGAATACTCCATAACACCATGCACAAAAAGAAATAGATTAAAGACCTAAATGTAAGGCTGGACACCATGAAACTCTTATAGGAAACTATAGGCAGAACACTCTAAGTTACATAGCAAGATCTTTTTGACCCATCTCCTCAGGAAATGAAAATAAAAACAAAAATAAACAAATGAGACTTAATTGAATTTGAAAGCTTTGCACATCTGTAAAGCAATTTTCCTTCAGTTAAAAGAATTAAAAAATATCCCCACTATGTCTGTGTTTCCACTGATGCCCTACAAATACTTTCATCAGTATCATCTTTCTACATTCCGTATATATACATTAATATATGATATTTATCTTTTTCCTTCTGACTTACTTAACTCTGTATAATAGGCTCTAGGTTCATCTACCTCATTAGAACTGACTCAAATGCATACCTTTTTTTGGCTAATATTCCATTGTGTATATGTACCACAGCTTCTTTATCCATTCATCTGTTGATGGACATCTAGGTTGCTTCCATGTTCTAGGTATTGTAAATAGTGCTGCAGTGAACATTGGGGTACATGTGTCTTTTTCAATTTTGGTTTCCTCAGAGTATATGCCTAGGAGTGGGTTGATGGGTTATATGGGCTCAATAAAGGACAGAAATGGTATGGACCTAACAAAAGCAGAAAATATTAAGAAGAGGTGGCAAGAATCCACAGAAGAACTGTACAAAAAATGTCTTCATGACCCAGATAATCATGATGGTGTGATCACTCACCTAGAGCCAGACATCCTGGGATGAAAAGTCAAGTGGGCCTTAGAAAGCATCACTACGAACAAAGCTAGTGGAGGTAATAGAATCCCAGTTGAGTTATTTCAATTCCTAAAGATGATGCTGTGAAAGTGCTGCACTCAATATGCCAGCAAATTTGGAAAACTCAGCAGTGGCCACAAGACTGGAAAAGGTCAGTTTTCATTCCAATCCCAAAGAAAGGTAATGCCAAAGAATGCTCACATTACTGCACAATTGTACTCATCTCACACGCTAGTAAAGTAATGCTCAACATTCTCCCAGCCAGGCTTCAGCAATACGTGAACCGTGAACTTCCTGATGTTCAAACTGGTTTTAGAAAAAGCAGAGGAACCAGAGATCAAATTGCCAACGTCCGCTGGATCACGGAAAGAGCAAGAGAGTTCCAGAAAAACATCTATTTCTGCTTTATTGACTATGCTAAAAGCCTTTGACCATGTGGATCATAACAAACTGTGGAAAATTCTGAAAGAGATGGGAATACCAGACCGTCTGACCTGTCTCTTGAGGAACCTGTATGCAGGTCAGGAAGCAACAGTTAGAACTGGACATGGAACAACAGACTGGTTCCAAATAGGAAAGAGTACGTCAAAGCTGTATATTGTCACTGTGCTTAGTTAACTTATATACAGAGTATATTGCACGAAATACTGGGCTGGATGAAGCACAAGCTGAAATCAAGATTTCTGGGAGGAATATCAATAACCTCAGATATTCAGATGACACCACCCTTATGGCAGAAAATACGAACTAAAAAGCCTCTTGATGAAAATGAAAGAGGAGAGTGAAAAAGTTGGGTTAAAGCTCAACTTTCTGAAAACAAAGATCATGGCATCTGGTCCCATCACTTCATGGCAAAGCAATGGAGAAACAGTGGAAACTGTGGCAGACTATTTTTTTGATCTCCAGTATTACTGCAGATAGTGATTGCAGCCATGAAATTAAAAGGCGCTTGCTCCTTGGAAGAAAAGTTCTGACCAACCTAGACAGCATATTAAAAAGCAGAGATATTACTTTGCCAACAAAGGTCCGTCTAGTTAAGGCTATGGTTTTCCCATTAGTCATGTAGAGATGTGAGAGTTGCACTATAAAGAAGGTTGAGTGCAGAAGAACTGATGCTTTTGAACTGTTACCTGTTGTTACTTTTGGACCATTTAAGTAAATCCTTCTAAATAAATCTGAATGCTTGTGTGTGTGTGTGTGTGTGTGTGTGTGTGTGTGTGTACAGTTATTAAAATGATTTTTCTTATAAAGAGGCAAGGTTTTCAATTTTATTTTGAATAGATAAGTAGCAGGTTGATGTATGGCAAAACCAATACAATATTGTAAAGTAACCTCCAATTAAAATAAATAAATTAAAAAATGAAAAAAAAGGTAGCAGATAATGATCAAATGTCAGTTTCTGCTGTAGAAATTGAAGTTGTAATTGCCCCAGGAAAGGATGTCTTCAAAATACTAGAGAATTCCTCTAGTGGTGGTAGTAGAAGTAGTAGCAGCAACAGCAAAGTAGTTAGTAGCAGTAGTGAAGTCTAGTAAGAAGAGAGGAGAAGATCTCTACTTGAAGTCTTAATTTTTTCATATTATAAAATATTCCTCTCATAGTTCCATATGTTGTGGATGATAAGTAAATACCTATTGGCCCATTTTGAAACAAAGGTCAGAGATTTCTCCTGATTTCATCTTGGTTTGGGTCTGCTTTGAGATGTCCATGTTTTAAACTATATACAATTGCTCTAGCTTCTCTGGAAACTTTAAAGTGCTTTATACACTGTCTTAAGTAGGGAAGAGTCCGATTTACCAAATCCACATTGAAGTGAGGATATGGTTTCTGGCGTGATTCTCATTCTTTTGTTGTTTCACTGTGAACTATTTTTTTTTTTAATGGTATCTTTGGCTTTCATTTTGTTACTACAGGTGTGTGGCACATTTGTTGGGCAAAGTGTCAAGATAAGCTGACACTTTTCTCAGATATGGTTAGGTCTGCATTATTAATCCTATTTGGAGTTCACAGAACTTAAAAGATTCTCAACATTAATTAGATTTCTGTGCTTTGAATTATGAGCGCCTGGATATCACTGTTTTGAATATATTATACAATAATCCAGGGGTGTGTGTCAGTGTGTTTGTTGTTTTGTGATGATCTTGTATTAGATTTTATTTGGGAAAGTTATCAGATACAAAATGATTAAAATTTCTCTCAAAACTTTGTTTACAGTATGATACGTTTTTTTAAAGAATGGTTTTGAGACAGGTGAATAGAGTTGTGATTTGAAACCAAGTATATGGAGTGAATAAGACCTGGGATCTGGTTTACATTAAAACATCTTTATTAACACATGTTTTAGTCCAGTGTTGGGTCTAAAATAGGAACCTAGAGACTATATGCAACTTGATTGATCTAACAGGAAGTATCTGCTTAATGAAACTCTGGTGTTAACAATCTAAAGGATTTAGATGTGGATATTGAAGACCACTGTGGGTTTTGTTCAAAATGCAACCAACTTACTGTATTCTAGCTTCACTTTAGCTTCTAAATTGATTCAAAGTAAATGGAATGTGTTTGAAGTCTGTCAAAAACAGCAGTGTATAGGTTAGTAATTACTGTTTATAGTGGGATGACTTTGACTTTTACTGGAAGTTAAATAACTATCAAGAGATGATAGTTCTTATTAGGTTCTCACATCATGTACTTTTTTTGGAATGTAGAGAAATGTTTATCATGCAAAAGTTGTCAACTGAAGCTGATATTTTTAAGGAGAGTGTGAAGATGTTAAAATGTTTCATTCTAAAGTAAAATAATGAATTTGAGCAACTCCAATCACTTAACCTAATATAACTTTTCTTTGTAATATATTTATGTGTAACTGATCAGAAATTAAAGACAAGTATTTCAGGTGTGTTCTCAAAATATATTACTGGATATTATTTTAAAGACTTTTCTTAAAGAATCCAGACTTTTCTACCCTATTGAAAAAGTGTGTTCTGGCTGCTTAGACAAATTTGTGTAGGTCTACCAAACAGGGTAGTAGTCTTCAGTATTTTTTTGTAGTTCACTGACTTTTACTTCTTTGACAAGCATGTTATGAAGACTTATAGAAATGAAAGGTGCTGATGTAATAGTATATTTTCATTTGAAAACCACAATACATAAAACAAAGCCTGTTTTATTTATTTATTTATTTTGGTTGTGCTGGGTCTTCATTGCTATGTAGGCTTTTTTCTAGTGGCACTGAGTGGAGGCTCCTCTGTAGCTGCCATGCGGGGGTTTCTCATTACAGTGGCTTCTCTTGTTGTGGAGCATGAGCTTTAGGGTGTGTGGGCTTCAGTAGTTGTGTCACAGTGGCTCAGTAGTTGTGGCTGCTAGGCTCTGGAGCACAGGCTCAACAGTTGTGGCACATGGGCTTAGTTGCTCTGCTGCATGTGGGATCTTCCTGGATCCGGGATTGAACTGGTGTTTCCTGCACCGGCAGGCAGTTCTTTACCACTGGGCCACCAGGGGAGCCCCCTAAAGCCTGTTTTAAATGAGCTCTCTGTGTGTAGTCATGTGGATAGAGTTTTCCGAGTTTAGGGAGTATTTATATATAAAGAATACAGACCTAGACCTATATTCTTGCAATTATTTTAGAGAGTTAGTATCTGTAATAATGAAAGAACTGTGGTTACTCTAAGAAACCTAACTCCATTTGTGTAAGGGATATTTCATTGCTTTCTCCTGTCAGAGAAAGTAAATGCAGCTTGAAAAAGAGATTAATGGTATACTGAGATAATATATGCTCACATATGCCATTTTGATGCTATGTTGGGGAATATTTTAGGTATGCAATGGGCAGGCAGATGGGGATTTTTAAATATAGAAACTGTAAATCAGATCATTTAAGTTACATGAGAGAAGGAGGAAGAACAATAATAGATTTTTACACAAGAAAAGAATGTCAGCCTTATAACATTTCCCTTTTGGCTGTTTAACAGTTTGTGGGTAGGTGCAACCCTGGATTATTATTACTTGGGTACCTCAGGATCTGAAAATACTGACCAGAAGGAATTGTACAGGAAATTGGTAGAAAGATCTATGGAATAAGCTGTTTGATTGAAAAATGGAACAATTTATCAATAGTTTGAGAAAGAGGTCTTGTTAATTAGGTTATGTGTTCTTGGAAGCAATAACAAAAATAGAGGATTAACTTGTTTGTACAGTTCTCATTCCAAAAAGAATTGGAGGCAAAGTAGACAGTTACTTATGTTGGTAATAAGAATTTTAAATTGGGGTGAATGGTGCATGAGAATGGGGAGAACCTGGTTTTCTTACTGCAATTTTTTTTTCTTAACTTGAGCTCTGGATATGCTGCCATTTTCCAGGAGAAACTTGTTCATCTCCTGGTTGAAGAGTATATACTTGAGCAGTTCAGTGGGAGACTACATGATCTTTTCAATTTCTGTCTCTAATGATATCATTTGAGCATTTTCAATAATATTTATGAAGTCATTCCATTTAAGTTCCTGTATCCTAGTGAAAAATATCATGTCTCAATAATAGTCTATTACAGGTAAGCTTTTATCATGTAATAGGTTTTAATATCCATGTTACTGTATATATGTTAAGTAATATTTCACTTTAAAGCTCTAATCTAGACTAAAACTTGTACTTTTTTTTTTTTAGGACAGCCAGTAGAGGGGACTTCATGTTTTCTGCGGATCGTTTGGTAGGTGGATGGAGGCTTTCAATCTTCATTTCATTGTTGTTCCTAGTGTTATAATCATAGTAGCCCAAGGGGCTTTTTGTTTGAGAACATTCTGGGGTTGAGAGAGATGGTACCAAGTAACATCTTGCTAGACTTTGCAAGTGTTTCTACTTTTGCATTAAAAGTCTGCCTCAGTCCCATTCACCTCAATCATTGTCTACAAGCTCACTGTCTATAGTTCTGATGTACCACTACTTTTCAAGTGGATCTTGGTAACTTGATCTTGAGTCTTAAGTACCTCTTCTTAGGTCAGTGAAGTGATGTAAATTAAAAGGAAACCAAAGATGTAAAGAGACCCAGTAGTTACCCTTGTAGTGTCCATAGAATGCACAAAAGCTAATAGCTATCTCATAGTTTACATGGGGATGGATATCTATTTTGCCTCTTATTTTCTGTAGTAACCTGTGGATACTGTATACACTTAGGGAATTCCTGTTAAGAATTGACCAAGCCCAATTCTGTTTAGCTAGTGTCATCTGAGAGGATCTCAGGCCAAACTGGGCTGTCTTAGGTAAGCCCTGTTTATTTCTTGTGTGTATATCTAAGTTTGTTTAGTGCTTGGAATGAGGTTGACACATGTTCTACTGTGGTTCCCAGTATTCATAACTTCGTGAAATATACATTGAGCTCATCTGAGTCAGACACTGTGCCAGACTGTGTTGTAGGTGGGAGGAAATTCAGTGGTAAAGCATAAGACATGGTCCCTGATCTTGTGTCATTTACAGTATAAATACTGTTCTCATTGTTTAGTCTGGGAAAGAAAGAAAAGTGACTTATTAAACTTACAGTTATAACCAGATAGTAGAGGATAGATTATTAAAGGGAATGTGATGATATTGGGTGGGAGGAGGTATGAAACTCTTCATTTGCATTTTTCCTAGGGAAATCTTTATTCCAAAAGAGTGTAGACAGCACATATTCTACTTTTGACTTTTATGTATTCTTGGTTCAAAGGCCACTTCTATTTGAGCTTCCAGGGGCAGTAAAAATCCTTGGATTGCATCAAGATAAATGTAGTTGACATTCTTGGAGTGATAGGTTATTCTTTTTGCTTTTATCAAACCAAAGGGTTCAAGACAGTTGTGTCACTGGCTGCTGTGGGGAAAACAGAGATCTTGGTGTTCACTGATAGAAAATGATTTCTCTCTCTTTCTTTCTTTTGCTCTGCATGTGCCATTTTCCTATAGAACATAGGAATTAAGATCATGGATATTATAAAATGCTTGCTTGAAAGGGCAGGCATTATGTCTTAGTCAAATGAGATAATAAGGACCCGGGGCAAAATTCACCTGAGTGGATGGTAATTTTGGACCTCTCTGTTCTCTGCAGTTGGTTTGAAGGTCCTGATATTAGAAGTGTGGGGTGTGGAAGGTCAGCTGTGGTTGTGGTAGGGACTGGGGCTGTTGAGGTTTTTGGTGATGGGAATTTCTAGTATACTGTCTCTTCTAGCACAAGGGTCCTGTTACAGTTGACATTAATTCTGTCCTGAATTTGTCAGGATTGGCTTCCTGGCACTCAGATTTTGAATTTTAACTCTTGAGAAGAGGTTAAACCCTTCTTCTGGTTTATTGTCTTCTGTAAAGCTTGGACACACTAATTCTTGTCCCAAAGTAGGAGGAGATGGGCAGGTGGTAAGACTCTTTAGAGGAGTATTACAAGAAGGAAAACAAGGCTCTTCAAAGAGAATGGTCCTCTTCTTTCTTTGTACTTTGCTCACAAGAAACATTAATCTCCACAGATGGTAGTGTCTAAAGGTGAGTATGCACACACACACAGTATTCATGAGGTTCCTGGACCCTCTGGTACTCCAGGTGACACAATGCAGCCCATTTAACATTTATCATTTTAACGGCAGCAGGGTATTTTGTTGTGATAACAGAGCATAGGGCATGACATTTCTCCCTGCTGTTCTTAATCAGTAATGTAATACTGATTGGAGAAAATGTGCTCTACAGACTCAGCACTGCCTTTTTGTAGTGGCCTCTGGATGTTCATAAGAATATCTGATGGGTTTTGGAGGATATTCCTTGTAGTTGTGATGGATTCTTTGCTCTGTGCACATTAAGATCATTAGGAGCCTTTTTTTTTTTTTTTTAAGCTGGGAAGTCCTAATACATTCAACTGTATCCTACTTCAAGCTCAGTAAATTGGTTCAGTTCCATCCACTCATTTATTTCCTCCTAAGAAATTCAGGATTTATTTCGCATCATGGTGGGCCTTTGTTAAAAAGCATCCAACTTAATAATTTCAAAGTACTGAACAAGGCAAAGCAGTTCCTGGTGGGCACTATCTCCAGAGTTATCAGAAGTATATTATGTCCAAGTGTTCCTGCCATGGCTCTTGCACTTGCTGTGGTTTTGCATTTCTCATAATATAGCCTGGACTAACTGAATGAGAATCAAAAGGCATACTTGAGCCTTTTAGTGACAATCGCATGCCTCACCAAGGTTGGATACCTAGCAGCAAGCAGCTTGACATTTGGTTCTATCTCTGAATCTAACAGAAAATCTAACAGTTCCAGAAAAACATATACTTCTGCTTTATTGACTATGCCAAAGCCTTTGACTGTGTAGATCACAAAAAAATGTGGAAAATTCTTCAAGAGATGGGAATACCAGACCACTTAACCTGCCTCCTGAGAAATCTGTATCCAAATCAAGAAGCAACAGTTAGAACTGGACATGCAACAACAGACTGGTTCCAAATTGGGAAAGGAATATGTCAGGGCTGTATATTGTCACCCTGCTTATTTAACTTATATGTGGAGTACATCATGCAAAATTCTGTGCTGGATGAAGCATAAGCAAGAATCAAGATTGCCAAGAGAAATATCAATAACCTCAGATATGCAGATGATACCACCATTATGGTAGAAAGCAAAGAGAAACTAAAGAGCCTCTTGATGAAAGTGAAAGAGGAGAGTGAAAAAGTGGGCTTAAAACTCAACATTCAGAAAGCTAAGATCATGGCATCCGGTCCCATCACTTCATGGCAAATAGATAGGGAAACTGGAAACAGTGACAGACTTTAATTTTGGGCTCCAAAATCACTGCAGAAAGCAACTGCAGCCATGAAATTAAGAGACGCTTGCTCCTTGGAAGGAAAGTTATGACCAACCTAGACAGCATATTAGAAAGCAGAGACATTACTTTGCCAACAAAGCTCCATCTAGTTAAAGCTATGATTTTTCTAGTAGTCATGTGTGGATGTAAGAGTTGGACTATAAAGAAGGCTAAGTGCTGAAGAATTGATGCTTTTGAACTGTGGTGTTGGAGAAGACTCTTGAGAGTCCCCTGGACCACAAGGAGATCTAACCAGTCCATCCTAAAGGAAATCAGTCCTGAATATTCATTGGAAGGACTGATGCTGAAGCAAAAATTCCAATACTTTGGCCACCTGATGCGAAGAGCTGACTCATTTGAAAAGACCCTGATGCTGGGAAAGATTGAAGAAGGGAACAGAGGATGAGATGGTTGGATGGAATCACCAACTCAATGGACATGAGTTTGAGTAAACTCCAGGAGTTGGTGATGGACAGAGAGGCCTGGTGTGCTGCAGTCCTTGGGGTCATGAAGAGTAGGGCACGACTGAGAGACTGAATTGAACTGAACTGAATCTAACACATGATAAGGTCTCCCTTCCTACTACTATAAGTTAAGTCCTTGCCTAGTATGTTGCTGACCTTTTGCCTGGTGTTAAACTCTTGAGGCTAACAGATAACAGGAGATTCTTAGCAAGTTTTCAAATTATTCTTCCTTTGACTCTCTAGATCAGACTTGTTGTGGAAGAGGGATTGAATCAGCTGCCATATAAAGAATGCATGGTGACCACTCCAACAGGTAATCAGAGCTGTTACTCACATATTCTCATAAAAATTCTGGGGTGGAATTGGGGGAAATGAGAAGAAAGCAGTCTGAGTAAATCAGTATGCAAAATGAGGCATCTGCATGGAGCTGTTCTTTTAAACAACTTATTAAATTTGGGGACATTTAGTAAAGAAATTTATGTGAATGACTTTTGCTAATAGTTTGCTTGTCAGTTTAAGTTAAAAGTTGATAAATATTCTTCAGCATTCGGATGTTACCTTTGATGATGGCACATTGGGACCAGAGCTAAGAATTGCTGTCAACTTACCTTCACCTTTGTGGGGAAGATGCATGTGTTAACAAATGAGTGGGGTGGTTTAGCAATGGAAACTCCAGGTAAAAGAAAGAAAAGTAAAAAGAAAAACAATGAGGATTGGGGAAGAGGATTTAGATTTGTTCTGCTCTAACAGAGAGCAGTCAAGGATCCCTATTTTAGGGATTTAAAATTCTGATATTGTCCTTTAATTAATAATGGAAACTCATATCCAAAGGTTGATTTTGTGAAAATTAGGGACTAACCTTGCTTCATCAAAATTGATACAAATTCAGTCTGAGACCAAGGCATGAATGTGTCTTGATAATTACTTCAGTCTTTCTTTTCTGCTTTTAAACACAGAATGCAGGTTAATAAAAATGGACAGGAATAAGGAGGCTCTCTGCTGTGGCTCGCAGTGGGCTCTTAGTTTGAATTTATGAGGTTTCTAGCATTCTTGGAATGCAACAATTCTCCTCTGAATTCAATTTAAGAAACGTGTATGTGGATATCATGCTATCATAAGGCTTATTCCTGCTCGATGAAGTCTACCTCACCCAATTATTCCCACAGGCTTCTTATGAAGAATTAACTATGAAAAATCATGACTCTTATTGCTTTCACAGGGAACCTAAGATGTTATACAGTATGTTTGGACAAGAGTTGTTCTGTGCCCATCTACTTTAAACCATAGATACTTTATTAAATAAATAGTTGCTCCAATGATGAAAGATAAATTATTTGTTTTTTTTTCCCCCAACAGGGTACAAGTATGAAGGAGTGAAATTTGAAAAGGGAAATTGTGGGGTCAGCATAATGAGAAGCGGTAGGTTTGTGTATGTGTGACTTTGTCTCTTTGCATTCTTAGATACAGTTGCTGTTTTCTGAGAGGCAGGCTTGTCTCCTGAGTTTAAATCTCACCACCTGTGTTGTCTATCCTCATAGTGCCCTTGAATCATGGCCCATGTGTTGCCGAGTTTGGCCTACTTTTAACTGCAGAGCATCTTCCCTAGTGGTGTATCCCCAATGGGCAAGCCAGCTTTGAAAAATTCAGAGGACAGTGGAAGAATAGAAGGATGTAATGATACTATTTTGGAGAGAATAGGGAAGCTTGAAGATTGATGGAGTATGTAATAGCACAAATTCAGACCTGTAGAACTTTGAGCACTTGACTAGAGAAAATCTTTGTTCTGATTTTTAAATTTCTTTTGTGAGGAACAGTCCTACCCTGTCAGGGGCTGGACTGAATGGCTTGTTTAATATTTTTAGTTTTATGTTTGATGAGTATGTGATTATGTAGGCAAAAGAACTTAACTGTGATTAACTCTAGGTATTTCCAATTGCTAGTCTAATGTGTTTGTGTTTGAGTCCAACCAGTTGCCCTTGTAAATTAACCTTTGTGCAGCAAAATCACATGCCTGTAACTACCTGTTACAAGGGGATGATTATTTCCATTCAGCAACTTAATTCATTAATTATTCTTTGTACAAGATCCAGGGTATGGTAGAATCCCCACTTGCTTGCATTGGAAACAGATGGATTTTTTCCCTTTGGCTGAACCTTGTGCATGTGGGATCTTAGTTGCCCTGCCAGGGACTGAACCCATGCCTCCTGCACTGGGAGTGTGGAGTCTTAATCTCTGGACCACCAAGAAAGTCCCCAGATTTTTTTTTCACATATAAACATTTCCATTGCTTCTCTGGCTGTGAAGTTCTGTTTGTGAACAACTGGGTATTTCAAATAAAATAGGAGCTTTAAGCTCCTTTAAAAAAAAAAAAAGAAAAAGAAAGTAGCTCTTAAGTAATGATAGGATTTTCAGAACAATGCTGTTCAACCTTTTAAAACTGGTAAAGACAATGGAGATGGACTTTTAAGGCACAATTTCATCTGTATTAGTCCAGCTTCTGCCCTAAAGGCAACAGCATGGTCCTCGCACCCCTAGTGTATACCAGATGACCTTGGAGTGATGCATAGAGAGGATGTTTTTAACTTTAGTAGCTCTTGGTTTATTTCCATATCTATTAGAAATAAACTTTTTATATTTTCACTAGTGATGTACAGTTTCCTCTTAAATATAAACAAAAATAATTAATTTAAAGAAAAATATTAAGTAAATAACTGTACAAGAAGAATTTTGATGTGGCCTAAAACCTTGAAGATGATGTGAGAATGACTGACTTTTAGCAAACACTTCCTTAAATGAATTCAGACTCAAAAATAGCTTTACCTTCAGAAACCAAGGGGATGATGGTGGTTTTGGTCTGGATCTCTGGGGAAGAGGGAACAGCGTATTACTTTTTCACTGTTTACCAGCCAAGCCTCTTCCATTGAAGTCATTGCTGGGGCTACATGGTATCTCTTGATGTCAGCTTGATCTAAATGGAGAGCCTTTGGTCTACAGCCCTCATTCTTTCTTAATATTTTATATTTTTGTCTGATGAAAGTAATACAATGTCCTTAAAATAATAGAATTAAAATGTTCCTGATATAGAAAAGTTCAGAGAACAGCTTAAACGCTTTATTACCTGTAATCATGGAAACATGACAACTCTAAAACTCGTAAGCCAGCAGTAAAATTAGCTTATCCTAGTTTCATTGACCAGCCTTAATCTAGTTTCATTGACTTGAACTAAGTATAAAATCATATTTTATCAGAAGTGAAAGCTGTTAGCTTAAGAAGAATTGCTTCCATTTTGATAGTGTCTTTATTGTGTTAATAATAGTCACAAGCTCTACTTTGGCTTATTCTCAGACTTTCACTCTATCTACTCTTAATCACTCTTTTTATTTCCTACTTCAAGGTGAGGCAATGGAACAAGGTTTACGAGACTGCTGTCGATCCATACGAATTGGAAAGATCCTGATTCAGAGTGATGAGGAGACACAAAGAGCCAAAGTATATTATGCCAAGTTCCCCCAGACATTTACAGAAGAAAAGTCCTTCTGATGTATCCAATTCTCAGTGAGTTGCTTGCATTTAATTTGTAACCGTTGATTAAGGTTAAAATTCAGCTTAGTGCCTACCTTCTAGGTACCCTTCTTTAAAAATGAAACTGTTTCTAAATGTGTTCTTTTTTTGTTTTTCTCAGTTGGATTTGGAATTACCCTGGGCAGTTCTCTGGGGAATTTTTATTCTGTAATAAGAAAATATACATTAGCCAAACTTTATTAGCTCCAAAAAGCTTCTATTTTAAGGTAACAGATTGAAGCAAAAGATTTAATGAGGCAAAATATATAGAACACAGAATATATATTGAAATATGTCCCTTTTCTAGCTCAGAGTATAGCAATGATTTTCTCAAGGATTTATTCTCTTTGGAGGTAATATTTTTTATCCTATTCTAGTCTTTTCCTATGCTTGCTCAGATCCTAGAGTTGGGGGTAGCAGGTGGGTATTACATTTGATATCTCAAATACTGAATGAACTTAGGGCTTGTGCATTTGAAAGCTGAAAAGTACGTGGGTTATGTCTGTTGTTGAAAATAACATCATTTATAAAAAAACGGGCATCTTCAAATGAAGCTTTATCTAGGAGTATCTTATGTTAGATTACTACACTCCTTTTACTTTGAAGCAACTTCAAAGATATTTTGAGATGACTGTTAAAGTTGCCAATGCATTTGATTTCAGGTACTGGAAATACTGTAATTGAAGCTGTAAAAGTTCTCATAGAACACGGAGTTCAACCTAGTGTTATTATCCTACTCAGTCTGTTCTCCACTCCTCATGGTGAGTTTAACAAGAGGCAGCAACTGGGGCTCTGGATAGTCATGGAGTGGTTAAGTGTGCATCTGTCCAACCATTCATCCTGAAGAAAAGTTAATTTGCTTTCACATTAATTCCTAACCAAATTTTGATAATTATAACCTGTGTTTGTCATCTCTAAGCTTAGTTGTAATACTTTACACCATTCAACCATTCTAATGTTCAAATTCAAATGGAAAAGTATGAACTAACCACACTGAAGGAAATTGCAATTGTTTTCATAGTTACCCTGTTTGAGTAGAGTTTGCCAGTGGCTGAAAGGTCCCTATTTCTCCTGGCTCCCCACCTGAGCCTGAGAAATGCTCTCAAACAGCAAGAAAATCAAGGTTCTAGCTAGCCCTGTGGTCTTTCTGAAGTAAGCTTTGTAGTATGAAGCAAAGAGCAGAAAAACTTAGACTTCTGCTCAAAGGGCATGATGAAAGAATTTGTGTTCTCCATTTCCTGAGAGAGGTAAGCCTAATTTAAGACACTGGGTTTCTTTGCCATATAAGCTAAGACAATTATGAAAATATCCTAAAAAAATAAGCATGAAGGCATGTAGAAATTCAGTGTTTAGGATAGTCATTGGAGAGACTATCATTTTCATGTAAGAAAAAATTTGAAAGTATATTAAGTGACTTACTTGGAAATAGTTAAATATACAGTTGACCCTTGAACAATGTGAGTTTGAATTGTGTGGATCCACTTATATGTGGATATTGTTCAGTAGTAAATACCATAGTACAACACAATCCATGGTTGGTTGAATTCATGTATGTAGAGGAACTACAGATACAGAAGGCTGACTATAAGTTATATGTGGATTAGCCTCCATGTTGTTCAAGGATCAACTGTATGTAATATTAAAAACTGTTAAATCATGTTTTTGAAAAAATATTTAATGATGTCAGAAAATCTAAATGTAAGAGCAGAATTAACAACAGCTTTAGTGAGGCTGACCACTCAGCCATCACCACAGTTTTCTATTGACTTTCAGAACTATGAGTTAGGCTGCAGACTTTTTAAGAGTCAGAAAAGGAGTGACTTTAGCTTTACATATAGGAAGGTCATATCCAGGACCTGCTTACAGTTTTTGTCCCATTTGATCAATCTATTTTTAGCAACTTTATTGAGATATAATAGACATACAATATATCACATATTTAAAATGTAAAATTTGATGCATTTTGACATCATTGCAACAATAAAAACATTTGGTCAATCAAAACAATGGAAACACAACAGCATTAGAATAGGATAAAATGTCATCACCAAATTTAGAGATGACTAATACAAATTATTATGACTACCAAAATCAGACTTGAGTTTAACATGAAACCTAATAAGTCTTTCCTCAACATGAGAGGCTAGACAGATGCACAATACTAATTTAATTTTTATTTTAAATTAATAGTGGTTATCTTAAGGTGGTAGAATTCTAAGTGACTTATGTTATTTTTTAACCTTTTTTGGGTATTTTCCAAATGTTCTACAATGAATTTGTATTTGTTTCATAAGAAAGAGAAATGTGTTGCTTCTAGTTAGAGCATTTACTCATTTCCAAAGGTTCCGTATCTCAGTCAACCATGAAGAGACTACAGAGAAACCACTTGAGAGAGTCACACTTATTAGGCCATTGATTATTTTGCTGTTTCATAATGAAAAATTACCTGTAGTTCAAATGTTGATGGTTACAAAGGTTGATTTGTTTGGTCATCTGTCTATATAACAGAGGTAGCACTGTAAATTTTGAGATCACCAAATAATTATTGGGTTTTCTCTCTTTGGGAGTAGAAAAGTAACTGTGTTAGTTCTTTTATTTTTTTAATTTATTTTTTTATTTTTTACTTTACAATATTGTATTGGTTTTGCCATACATTGACATGAATCCACCATGGGTGTACATGTGTTCCTCATCCTGAACCCCCTCCCATCTCCCTCCCCGTCCCATCCTTCTGGGTCATCCCAGTACACCAGCCCCGAGCACCCTGTATCATGCAATGAACCTGGATTGACGATTCGTTTCACATGTGATAATTTACATGTTTCAGTGCCACTCTCCCAAATCATCACGCCCTCGCCCTCTCCCACAAAGTCCAAAAGACTGTTCTATACATCTGTGTCTCTTTTGCTGTCTCGCATACAGGGTTATTGTTACCATTTTTCTAAATTCCAAACTAACGCATATATATATTTGCATATTTATATATATATGCATTAGTAGAATAGGATACTCATTCTTTGACATTATAGATGAAAAAATCTTATTCTGTAGCATCCTTGCTATGGCTTTTCGTTTGACTGTGATCCAAGCTAGTCCCTGTCCTTTCCTCCTCCACCTCCTCCCCGCCCAGGCTAGTTATAAATTCTCAAAAAGTAGCTTTCTGTGATATAACAAAAAGTCTTTGCACTTGTTTCAACAATGCTCCAATTGAGAAACCATCACCTAATGTATGATCCTGTTTCCAGAAGGACTATATTCTCTCTATCAGCTGCCTTTAAAATAAAACAAACAAGACTCATTAGGGGAAAAGTTGCTATAACTGAATATATTTTTCATGTATTGAATACAAAACAGTTTAATTCTTAGAATTTATTAGTGAATGGGTGGAAACATAGTCTGACTACTATAAAAACTTTTCAGGTATCAGAAATTATTTAAATAAGAGATTAACCAAGTCTAACTATTTGTCCAAAGGTTATTGCTCTCTGTCTTCTGTCAGTAGTAGACCTACTGACTGACCGTAAAATTACTGAATTCCAGGTAATGTTATCAAAAAAAATCCCACCATAATGACAATTTTTCTTTTATTTTTGAAGGTGCCAAATCAATCATTCAGGAGTTTCCAGAGATCACAATTTTAACTACTGAAGTTCATCCTGTTGCACCTACACATTTCGGACAGAAATACTTTGGAACAGACTAAGTTATTGAAGGAAAATTATTCTTCTGTGTGATATTACAGTTATGTTTTGAGTTTCTACCTGTTTGGCTAATTCGCTTAAGGGATGACATAGAAAATTGTGTTCAAGATACTTTGTAATGTTTGGAAGCAGGTATAGTAAAAAGGAAATACTTGAGGTTTTTTTAAAAATTATTATTATTTAGTTATTTTTTGACTGTTGGTACCAAATTCAACAATGAAGCACATACAACTCTGAAAAGGCTTTAATAATGCTCTTATACAAATTGCTGCTCCCTCAGTGCATTGAAACTGTTCCCTAATTTATGAATCTCAGTTTAGAGATTACTTGCAGCCACAAACAAAACCCAAATGGAAGTCAGTTCATTGGCCCACTATAGTTTGCATTTTGTTTAGTTTGCTTTTAGTTCTAGGGAGATTTCATGTATGTGACTGTTGTTACCTTCCCCTACTCTTTACTTTGTGGTACTATACATGTTGGTAACTTGGAGAGAATAAAAAAGAATACCTCCTAGAATTTTACATTTCCACTAATATCCTCACTCAGTTGCCACTCAATTGGCACTCTTCAGTCAAGCCATTATGTTCTTCGTGGCTCGTTTCCTACCCTGTGCATTGTTGGTAGGTGCCTTGTTAGTGTAATGCAGTGAGGAGGATGGTGGGGCATTTCCAGCACTGGAACTGTGACATTAATTTACTTAGTTTGAACCAGGGATATCTGGATGCTGACAAAGGAGGGCTAAATAGTGTTAATGGTATTGATGCACTAGAAATAAATTAGTTGGTGGTGGTTTTTCTGAGATATGGAAGGAAAGATGGTTTCTTGCTGAGTTTATGGCTAACAAGTAAATTAAAATGCTACATTTTTCACTTGGATGTTTCTACTAAAAGTCTTTGATTTGGAGCTTAGTTATTTTGCATGTTTGTCGATTATAGTTGTATTAAAATGGGAAAAATACCTTGATATTAAAAAAAACCCTAAGATTTATATGTGTTCATATTTAGGCTCCTGAAAAGAAGAGAAATCATCTTAGAAATCGATGTTCACATTCTGAAACTTGCTTGTAAAATCCTGATCTCATTTTACATTGATATTAAAACATTTTAACAGTGGTGGCT
Organism: Nanger dama; assembly: GCA_917880005.1. Taxonomy (NCBI): domain Eukaryota; kingdom Metazoa; phylum Chordata; class Mammalia; order Artiodactyla; family Bovidae; genus Nanger; species Nanger dama. The sequence goes on from CAKJTW010000056.1 coordinate 873,979, forward strand.
GGTTGATTACTTGATTAATTATACTCCCATAGCCCCATAGGCAGCTATTGTGGCTTCTGTTTAAAACAAACAAACAAACAACCAAACCAAAATGGAAAAGAGCAGCAGGCAGTTTCTTAGAAAGAACCAAAGCTGATACAAGTCAGCAAAAATTTGGGAAAAGGAAGAAAAACTTATAGAATGGATTACATTTTCCCTTTTGAGTCTAGAAGCACTTCACTATATTTTTCCCTTTATTTTTGAATACTGTCATAACAAACCAAGATTAATAGATTACCTGTATTACCATTCTTCCAAGGCAAATGTTGCTTTCATATTCTTATCATCTATACTTGTCAGTTAAGTATTTTGATACAATGTGGATTTCCTGTTTTCCTGATTAGCAGAAGCTGTAACTGAAGGGCATTAAAACCAAAATCTTTCTCCTTATCCCAGGAAAGATGTGAGTCAGCAAATTTAGATAGAGACCAGATCTTCTTTAGGTTGATGCATTGAATTAGTTGGAAAGATGATGTCTACCACTGTAGGCATCATTGCTTCTGAGTCAGTGCTTATATTAGGGTTTCAATATTTTGTTAGAAGTGACTTTCTAGAACATGAGACAAATTCATATTTGAGTATAGTTATAAAACCATATTTCAAGCAAATTAATTTTATATTATCAGCTGTTTAAATTTAGTATGTCTCTGTTCCTTTTGATTATATTTGGTTCCCATATGAAGAGAATTCCTACTATAGGCAGTAGGAATTATTCAGTGGTGTTACATTTCCCTTGGAGATTTCAAAAACAGTTGTAACTATGTCTTCTGAAGTTTGGATCTTTTTAACAAATGAAGCATTATTTGTAGGATTAATCACTTGCCTGGTGGCTTCACTGGTGGCTTGATGGTAAAGAATCCGCCTGCAATGCAGGAGACCCGGGTTCAATCCCTGGGTTGAGGAGGCATGGCAACCCACCCCAGTATTCTTGCCTGCAGAATCCCCATGATAGAGAAGTCCTTGGGGTTACAAAGAGTTGGACACAGCTGAATGACTAAGCACAGCACAGTCACTTGCCAGGACTCTTTGAGCCCAGGAAGTTTTCTAAATGACAAAAAATTAGCAGACTATCCAAAACTATATTGTTTTTAATGAAATGAACTTTACCACAGTATAAACTGTAGACTCTGTGTTGAAGAAATCCTAACACAATAAAAACAAGAAGCAGTATACATCAGTGTTTCTCAAAAGTTGAATGTACTGCAGAATCACCTGGAGGGCCACAGTTGGCTGAGCCTCACACCTGGAGTTTCTGGTTCAGCAGGTCTGAAGTAGGGCCCAAGGACTTGCATATGTGAATTCCTTGGTGATACCCATGTTGCTGGTCTGGTGGCCACAACTTGATTTCAGACATTCTTTTTTTTTTTTTTTTTTCAGACATTTCTTCTTATGTAAGCAGTTAATGGTACAAATTTCCCTATACATACTGGTTTAGTTATACCCCACACATTTTGAAATGTGTTTTAATTTCATTTGGGTCAAAATACTTTTTCATTTCCCTTTTGATTTCTTTGACCTAAGGCTGTTTAGAAATGTGCTATATAATTTTCAAATATTTATTGGATTTTCTAGATTCCTTTTCAATATTGACTCCTAATTTAATTCAGAGAATACATTTCATGTGATTTGAACCCTCTTCAATTTTAAATTATTTGTTTTATGGCTCATAATATAGTCTCTCTTGGTAAATCTTCCCTGTGCGCTTTAGAAGTATGTGTATAACTACTGTTGTTGCATTGAGTGTTCTAGAAATGTCAATTAGGTTATGTTGATTGATAGTGTTGTTGCTCAGGTCTTTGATTTATTTACAAATTTTCTGTCTATTCCTTCCATCAATTATTGAGAGGTGGTGTTGAAATCTCTGAAAAATTTTGGATTCATCTGTTTCTCTTTTCAATTCTATCAGTTTTTCCTTCATATGTTTTGAAGCTATGTTGTTACGTGCATGAACTTTTGAGATTGTTATCTCCTCTTGATGGATCGACACTTTGTTATTATGAAATGTCTCCTTTTATCCATGGTAATATTCTTTGTTCTGAAATCTACTTTGGTTGTTACTAATATAAACATTCCAGCTTTCTTTTGATAGTATATGATATATTTTTTCTCATTCTTTTACTTTTAACTTATTGTGTTTTTATATTTAACCCAGGAGGGTTGGAGCCTCAGGAAGCCTGGAGTTAGATCTTTTGTAATCCAGTTCAACAATCTCTTTTTAAATTGGTGTGTTTAGATCATGTTAATTAACATGATTATTGATATACTTGGTTTTAATCTGCCATTTTGCTATTTGCCTTCTGTTAAGTCCCATTTGTTCTTTATTTGCTTTGTCTTCTTTTTGACCTTCTTTGGATTAATTGAATATTTATGATTCTATTTTGTCTTTTTTAATGGTTTATTAGATATAATGCTTTTTTAGTGGTTTCTTTAGGGTTATAGTATATATAACTTTAACTTATCACAATCTATTTCACATTTCAGAACTTGAAAAGCTTCCATTCCCCCTTCCCTAGCCTTTGTGCTGTTATTGTCATACATTTTGCTTCTACACATGTTCAACTCTGCAATGTGTTATTATTATTTTTTGCTCTCAACAGTTACCTTTTAAAACTATGTAAGAAGAAATAAGGGCAAAAGTCGTTTCAGTTTATCCATATTGGGTGCTTTCCACTTATTTGTGTAGATTCAGGTTTCACATATTATTTTTCTTTCTACACGAAAGACTTCCTTTAATATTTCTTATAGTGCAGGTCTCCTACTAAGAGAGTCTTTCAGCTTTTGTTTGTTTGAGAAAGTCTTCATTTCACCTCTGCTTTTTTTTTTTTTTTTCACTCTTTGGTTGTGCCATGCAGGATGCAGGATCTTACTTCCCCAACCAGGGATCTAATCTGTGCCCTGCTGCAGTGCAAGTGTGGCATTTTAACCATTGGATGGCCAAGAAAACTTCCTTCACCTCTGCTTTGAAAGATATTTTGCCAGTGTGGAATTTTAGGTTGGCAGTTTTTTTTTTTTCTTTCAGTAGCATAAAGATGTTGCTTTACCATCTTTCTTGCATGTTACTGATACATGCAAGAAACCATGTAATGGTTTATATCTGCCATTTTGCTACTTGTTTTCTATATGTCTTATGTATCTTATTTTGTTTCTCTATTCCTCCATTACTGCTTTCTTTTATGTTAATTGGGTATTTCTATGTTGAACTGAACTGATGTGTGCTTATGTCAAGGATCCCCCAGACCACTCACAGAACTCATTAGGAATCAGAATTCATTATGTTTATGATTATGATTTATTACAGCAAAATAATATGAAGCACAAATAAGCAAGGTGCATGGGATAAAGTCTGAAGAAAATCAGGTACAGGCTTCCAAGAGTCCTCTTCTGGTAGAACTGCACAGGATACACTTAATTCCTCTATCTATAGATGGAATAATGTGTGCAAAGTGTAGTCTACCAGGTAAGTTCATTTGCTTAAGACTCTAGAGTTTTTATTGGGATCTGGTCACATAGTACCCAGTGCCTGCATGATTGATCAGTTTGCAAAACAGATCACCTAAGGAAAGCAAATGTTCACCATAAATCACATTACTTACACAGACCACCTAGACATATTGGTACAGTGTGTTTCAAAGCTCCGAGTGTACAGAAACAGTTCTATGAATTAAAACATTCTAAGAGCTCAATTCCCTTTAGGGAGTGTGCAAATTTTGAGCAGCTAACACCTGCTAAGTTAACTCTTTCCTGCAAAATTTGCGCTCTTGATCTGTGGCTCACTTACAGGAAAATGATGGTATTTTTCTTAGTACCTGTATTTAGTATAGCATTTATATAAAATATACAGTAATATATTAACATGAATATGCCCAGAATGGAGGTACTGATAGACATGAAGAAACAATTAGTCCATCCTATAAAACCATTATATAAATCTCCATTTTTTTGTATTACTTTGTCTTTGGCTGATAGTTATTTGTACCTTATGATAAACTTATAGAGTCACATTAATTAACTTCATTGAATCACATTAATTAACTGATGTTAACTACATCTAGTTTCTTTTAATACCAACCAGTTTCCATTGATACCACATTCTAAGGAGTCTTTAATTTAATTTCCCAATACATAAACTTACCAATATTTATATGAGGTAATAGAATCTTACCAGCAATGCCAATATTAAACTCTTTCACACTATGGTTATAGTCCAGTTTTGTTTCTTTCCACATGCCAGTAAAAATCAGAGAGATATCTATTATATTTTCCAGCATAACTGGCCTTTATCCATTTATAAGATGTTATTATGGGTGGCTATTGTTGCAACTGGCCAGGATTCTGGTAATTTCCAGGTTCTAAGTTACATGTGTATTAATCTGCTAGTGTTTCCATAACAAAATACCATAGACTGAGTGACTTAAACAGTAGAAATTTATTTTCTTAGTTCTGTAGTCTGAAAGTCCAAGATAAAGGTGTTGGCAGGTTTAGTTTCTTCTGAGGACTCTTCTTGGCTTGCAGATAGCTGCCTCCTCTATCCTCACATGATCTTTCCTCTATGTGTACACATCCCATGTCTCTACTTGGGTGCCCCCTTTCTTATAAGGATGCCAGTCATAATACATATGTGCTAAGTTGCTTCAGTCATGTCTGATACTTTGCGACCCTATGGACTGTAGCCCACCAGGCTCCTCTGCTTATAGGATTCTCCAGGCAAGAATACTGGAGTGGGTTGCCATGCCCACCTCCAGAGGACCTTCCTGACACAGGGATCGAACCTGCATCTCTTACATCTTAACCACTAACACCACTTGGGTAGGGCTATGCTAATGGCCTCATTTTAACTTAATCACCTCTTTAGAGGCCCTGTCTCCTATACAGTCACATTCTGAGTTACTGGAGGTTAGGGTCAACATATGGATTTTGTCCCTAATATGGAAACAAAGCTAGTCATCTCTTTGTAGTTCCCATGATTTTACTGAGACTGTTTCTATTGTGTGCTGTTGTGTAGCAGGGCCTATCTCTTTCTTATAGAAGTAGAAGAGTGTGATTCCGTATGGTTCTGATTCCTGCTAACTACACTACAGGGTATATCTCATTTTGAGCCATTCTTGGGATGAAGGGTAGCAGAGATACATCAATGCAAATAACTCTTTGCCCCCAGAGAACTTCCATAAATCTGAAGGTCTATCATGTTTCCAGAACTCCTAGCTGGAGTCAATGATCCATTGATTCAGACTCAGTCTGTTTTAAAATTGTCAAGAGACTCTTTTGGGGATTAGAGTGAAAGGCTTTTCCCAACCTTGAGGCCTAGCATTGCACAGCATTATTCATTGAATCTGCCTGCTCTAGTTCACCAAAGCTCCATCATCTCCCCAGGCTGATTCCCATTCTTTTCTTTTCTTCTGAAAGAGTATCCCTGCTGATTGGTCTGTTCTCTCTAACACAGTTTTTCTTCTGTTTGCCACTCATTAAAAGTAAAATGAGTTTGTCTTTTGATGCTTAACCTGGCACCTGTCTCTCCTACAGCTCTCTTCTGTATCACGACTAATGTCTTCTGTCTTATGGAACAGTCTACCAGGCATGTTGTTGCCATTGTGTACTAATTGCCTGAGTGTGACTAGGATACACATTTTGTACCTGAAAGTGTTGGGTCCTTCTTACTAAGGTTATATGGATAGTAGTTACACCTAGATGTAATTTGCTCTGCTGCTGCTGCTAGTCACTTCAGTCGTGTTCGACTCTGTGTGACCCCATAGACAGCAGCCCACTGGGCTCCCCCATCCCTGGGATTCTCCAGGCGAGAACACTGGAGTGGGTTGCCATTTCCTTCTCCAGTGCATGAAAGTGAAAAGTGAAAGTGAAGTCACTCAGTCATGTCTGACTCTTTGCAACCCCATGGACTGTAGCCTACCAGGCTCCTCCGTTCAAGGGAATTTCTTGGCAAAAGTACAGGAGTGGGTTGCCATTTCCTTCTCCAAGTATGCCATAAAGGCCTCCCCAAGCCCTCCTTGCCTCAAGGTAGGGTCATTTCCTGTGGGAACACAAGCTAACCCTATGATTCCTACTACCTTATTCCTATCAGAAACCCACTGTTTCTATTTTATTTAATAGCTTTATGCCCACAAAAACTAGGATATGCACAGCACATTTTAGCATCATAGGCATGCAGCTGCTATATTCTGTCCTTAATAGCCAGGAACATAAGTATTAGGTGACCAAAGCTTACAGTCAACACAGTGATCAGTTTTCCAGTAGCTGTATGGTGCATGATTTGATAGTTTAGTAGAGCATAATTATTAGAAGTTTCTTCCTAAATGATATTGTTTATAAATCAAAAGATACTGGTACATTAATAGAGTTCCATTCAGCCATTAACAGTTGATCCTGTTCATCATCATAGCACATGACCAGAATGTCTCTCAGAGTAATACCATTTAGACTTGCAGGTTTCTATTTAACCTTATTAAGGTCCAAAATGGGACTGGTCTGGGCACACATACAGCTTCACCCTGTGCCGGGCATCTGTATAATTATACCAGTCTGTGTGCATAAATATTTTTCTCTTCCTCTGAAACTCTCTTGAAGAACCAGTGTAATGTTGGACCCCTTTTGTTCCATTAAGCCATTTGTTCATTCTTTTACCTTCAGTTGCTATTTTTTCTCCTTTGTATTTGTTATTGATTTTAACCCAAACCTTCCTATCTTTGGAAGGAAGGTTAGATTCAGTGATAGTGTTGGTTCAAATTGCTAGCAACAACAGTAAGTCTAGCAAACGCTTTCCTTTCAGTCCATTTCCATTCATAGAGAGTAGGGTTACACAGATAAAGAACTAGTGGGCTATCTTGGCCACTAGGCAATACAGCTGCAGTCATTGTCAATTCCAGTTTTGCAGTAGGGGATTGAAAGTGATAGCTTAAGGTGAATGGTGTCGGATTTGTGATCTCTGAAGAAGATTTAGCTTCTGGACCAGGGACCAGGCTTGATCACTCAAGAGCTTTTGTGTGGCAGAGTTTTATTAAAGTAAGAAAAGGGACAGAGAAAGCTTCTGACATAGACATCACAAGGGGGATGGAGAGTACCTCCTTTGCTAGTGTTAGCAAGGGAGTTATATACTTTTTAAAATTGGTTATTACAATTAATCAAAAGAATGTCTCAAGGTTGTAAAAATTTTACCAGACCCACTCCCACAATTTACATTTTAGGATAATAGGATTAGAATTTAACAATAGAAAGATTCTACCAGACCCATTCCCAGACCCAGTGTAATACACATTCTAAGATAGGATTAGTCAGAAGGAGAAACTGTCCTCAAGCAGGATACATTGTTGTTATATAATCCCTAGTACAGAGTTTAAACTGAGTTGTTTGTTGTGTAATCATCAGTTCTAGGCTTAAAGAAATAAACCATTTTATGTGACTAAGACTAAGGAATGTAGAGTGAGAAAAGAAAAAAGTTTGTCCTTTCCTCCTCCTTGAGAATTCCAGACCCCTCTCTCCTTGGGACCTCTAGACTTATCAACCTGCCTAGGAATTGCCTCTCTCAAAAGTATAATCCATCCCAAAAGGACCTGATAAATTCTGGCATAAAGTTTTGAAGGTATAAACAGTTTTTTGTTTAGGGATCATCATGGTTCTGGCAAGTACTATTGTAGTCCTGGTCCTGGAATCACTGGATCAAGTAGGTAAAAGGAAAGTTGAAGTGATGTGGGGAAGGGTTGTATAGTTTTACAGTATCCTCCCTACTCTTACGTCCATAGATCCCCTACAAAATTAGAGAAGTCTAGTGGGGAGCAATTCTTTGGTTGCCTTCATGTTGGCACATGAGCACACATTCATAAATGTATGTAAGCTTTCATGCCTTTGTCTTCTGCCAACTTTTTATTGAGAAATAATTCACATACAATGAAATAAACCTTAGAACATTTAATTCAATGGTTTTTAGTATATTCATAAAATTGAGCAACCACCACAATCTAATGCCAGAACATTTTCATCAACCTAATATGAAATCCTGTGTTTATTAGTAGTCACTCTATTTTCCTTCCACCAGTCCCTAGAAACCACTAAACTACTTCTTACTTTTTGGATTGGCCTATGCTGAACATTTCAGCCATGAAATTAAAAGACACTCCTTAGAAGGAAAGTTTTGACCAACCTAGATAGCATATTCAAAAGCAGAGACATTACTTTGCCACCAAAGGTCCATCTAGTCAAGGCTATGATTTTTCCAGTGGTCATGTATGGATGTGAAAGTTGGACTGTGACGAAAGCTGAGTGCCGAAGAATTGATGCTTTTGAACTGTGGTGTTGGAGAAGACTCTTGAGAGTCCCTTGGACTGCAAGGAGATCCAACCAGTCCATTCTAAAGGAGATCAGTCCTGCGTGTTCATTGGAAGAACTGGTGCTAAAGCTGAAACTCCAATACTTTGGCCACCTGATGCTAAGAATTGACTCATTTGAAAAGACCCTGATGCTGGGAGGGATTGGGGGCAGGAGGAGAAGGGGATGACAGAGGATGAGATGGCTGGATGGCATCACCGACTCGATGGACATGAGTTTGGGTGAACTCTGGGAGTTGGTGATGGACAGGGAGGCCTGACATGCTGTGATTCATGGGGTTGCAAAGAGTCAGACATGACTGAGTGACTGAACTGAACTGATGCTGAACATTTGATATAAATGTTATCATATATAATCAATTTTAAGTTGATTTACATGTATATTGTAAGGAAAGTGTTCGACTTTATTCTTTTTTCTGCATAATTTTAAAATACATCTTTATTAGTTTATCATACAAATTAATGCATACAATATGGAGAGATATAATTTTCTTTCTCTGAGTCTGTTCCCACTCACCACTTAATGACACAAGTTGATCTCTCAAGGAACAAATACTCTTATTTTCCCATACTCTGTTGTTTTAATTGGAGGATAATTGCTTTACAATGTTATGTAGGTTTTTTTGCCATATAACAATGTGAATCAGCCATGTGTATACATATATTACCCCCTGCTGAGCTTCCTTCCCACCCCACCCCCATCCCTCCTCTCTAGGTCATCACAGCACTGAACTGTGTTCACTGTGTTATATAGCAGCTTCCTACTACTTATCTATTTTACACATGGTAATGTATATATATCAATGCTACTCTCTTAATTTGCCCCACCCTCTCTGCTCTTTGCATGATTTATCTTTACTTTCAGCCTGCTTTTATTTTTGAATCTAAACTCTCTGCTATAAACAGCATGTTGTTGGATATTATTTTATTCATTCTATCTCTGCCTTTTGATTGTATTAACTCATTCACATTTAATATTACTATTGATGTACTTGAGTTTTTGTCTGCCATTTTACTTTTTCATTTCTGTATGTCGTGTATCTTTCTTGTTCCTCCATTCTCCCTTCCCTACTTTCTTTTGTATTAAGTTTTATAATATTACACTTTAATTATTGTTCACTATATTTTTGAGTTATTTGCTTATTGGTTACTTTAGACTGCAGGGCTTACCATATACATCTCAGTTTACCAGAATCTACTTTAGATTCATACTGACTTAATTCCAATAACAGAAATGTTACTCCTGTATAGCTCTATTCTTTCTTCCCCTTTTTGTTATTGTTATGTGTATTACATCTAAATGTTACAAACCCAGCAGTTCATTGTTATAATTCAGTTCATTCAGTCGCTCAGTTGTATCTGACTGAGACCGCATGGACTACAGCATCCCAGGCTTCCCTTGCCCATCACTAACTCCTGGAACTTCCTCAAACTCATGTTCATTGAATTGGTGATGCCATCCAACCATCTCATCCTCTGTCGTACCCTTCTCCTCCCACCTTCAGTCTTTCCCAGCATCAGGGTCTTTTCTGATGAGTCAGGTTTTTTTTTTTTTTTGCATCAGGTGGCCAAAGTATTGGAGTTTCAGCTTCAGCATCAGTTCTTCCAATGAATATTCAGGAATGATTTCCTTTAGAATGGACTGATTGGTTCTCCTTGCAGTCCAAGGGATTGTCAAGAGTCTTCTCCAACACCAGAGTTCAAAAGCATCAGTTCTTTGGCACTCAGCTTTCTTTATAGTCCAACTCTAACATCCATACATGACTACTGGAAAAGCCATAACTTTGACTGGATGGACCTTTGTTGGCAAAGCAGTGTCTCTGCTTTTTAACATGCTGTCTAGGTTGGTCATAACTTTTCTTCCAAGGAGCAAGCGTCTTTTAATTTCATGGCTGCAGTCACCATCTGCAGTGATTTTGGAGCCCCCCCACAAATAAAGTCTCTCACTGTTTCCATTATTTCCCCATCTCTTTGCCATTAAGTGATGGGACTGGATGCTAGGATCTTCACTTTTTGAAGGTTGAGTTTTAAGCCAACTTTTTCACTCCTCTTTTACTTTCATCGAGAGGCTCTTTAGTTCTTCTTCAGTTTCTGCCATAAGCACGGTGTCATCTGCATATCTGAGCTTATTGACATTTCTCCCGACAATGTTGATTGCAGCTTGTGCTTCATATAGCCTGTCATTTCACATGATGTATTCTGCATATAAGTTAAATAAACAGGGTAAAAATATACAGCCTTGATGTACTCCTTTCCCAGTTTGGAACCAATCTGTTGTTCCATGTCAGATTCTAAATGTTGCTTCTTGACCTGCATACATATTTCTCAGGAGGCAAGTAAGGTGGTCTGGTATTCCCATCTCTTTAAAAGTTTTCCACAGTTTGTTGTGATCCACACAGTCAAAGGCTTTGGCATAGGCAATAAAGCAGAAGTAAATGTTTTTCTAGAACTTTCTTGCTTTTTCAATGACCCAATGGATGTTGGCAATTTGATCTCAGGGGGTTCCTCTGTTTTGTATAATTTTATGTATTTTAAAGAAACTTAGAAAAGAACAAATGTATAGTCATAGAGTTTGTTATATTAACTTTCCTATTTATCATTTCTGTTTTCCCCATTATTTTGTGTAGATTCAACTTACTATCTTGTATCATTTCCTCACTCTGATATGGCTTTGCTCCCTCCTAGTATGTGATAGTATTATATGTTACATTATATGCAGATTGTTCTGGACAATTGTTTTTATTAAAGCAAAAAGGAAAGAAATGTGCATTTATATATTCATTTATAATTATATTATGAATCAATATATGCTTTTACTGGTACTCTTTGTGTGTGTGAATTTGAATTAGTGGTCTGCGGTCACTTATTTTCATACCAAAGAAACTTCTTTCATATTTCTTACTAGGCAGAGCTTCTAGCATCATATTCTCTAATTCTTATTTATCCAGGAATGTTTTTCTCTGTTTTTATTTATCATGGTAAAATACACATAATGTAAAATTTGCCAATTTAATAATTTTAAGTGCACGTGTCAGTTGCATTAATTATATTTACAATGTTGTACAACCATACCACTATTTATTTCATTTTTTATTGTCCAGAACAGAAACTCTCTAACCATTAAGCAATAGCTTCCTAGTCTCCTCTCACTCCATACCCTGGTGTTTTTATATCTTCTTTCTGTCTCTATGAATTTGCAGAATCTAGGTATTTCATGTTAAGTGGAGTCATACAGTATATATGATTTTGTGTCTGGCATGCATAATTTTTCAAAGTTCACCCATATTTTAGCATGTATCAGAAAGTTATTCCTCTAAGGCTGAATGATATTCCATTGTATGTATATACTAATATTTGTGTATTCATTTATCTGATGATGGACACTTGGGTTGTTTCTGCCTTTCAGGTACTGTGATAAAGCTGCAATGAGCATTAACATATAAGTATCTGTTTGAGTCTCTGTTTTCAATTTTTAGTATGTATGTGGGGGTGGAAATGCTGGGTTATGGTAATTCTGTATTTAGCTTTTTGAGAAGTTGGTAAACTTTTCACGGCAGCTGTACCATTCTACATTTTCAACAGCAATGTACAATAGTTCTACTTTCTCTGCTGCTGCTGCTCAGTCGTGTCAGTCATGTCCAGCTCTGTGTGACCCCATAGATGGCAGCCTACCAGGCTTCCCTGTCCCTGGGATTCTCCAGGCAAGAACGCTGGAGTGGGTTGCCGTTTCCTTCTGCAATGCATGAAAGTGAAAAGTGAAAGTGAAGTCACTCAGGTGTCCAACTCTTCGCCACCCCGTGGACTGCAGCCTACCAGGCTCCTCCATCCATGGGATTTTCCAGGCAAGGGTGTTGGAGTGGGTTGCCAGTGCCTTCTCCTCTACTTTCTCTACATTCTCACTAACACTTGTAATTACATACATAATGGATATACTAATGGATATGAAGTAATACCTCTTTGTAGTTTTTATTTAAATTATCCTGATGACTAAAGATCTTGATCATTTTCTCATGTTTGGAATCTTCTTTGCAGAACTGTCTATTCTAGTTCTTTGCCCATTTTTAATTTTTTTAATTTTTACTTCATTCTCAGAATAAGGGTCAATTTTTTTTTCTCTCTTTTAAAATATAAATTTATTTATTTTAATTGGAGGTTAATCACTTTACAATATTGTATTGGTTTTGCTATACATCGACATGAATCTACCATGGGTGTACATGTGTTCTTTGCCCATTTTTAAAGCTTATTTTATAATTGGACAAAAATTGCTTTACAATGTTGTGTTGGCTTCTGCTGTACAACAGTGTGAATCAGCCATAATTATACATATATCACCTCACTCTAGAGCCTGCCTCTCCTTCCTCCGTCCCCTGATCCCTCTAGGTGATCACAGAGCACCTGGCTTGTCACCCTGTGTTATATAGAAACTTCGCAACAGCTATTTATTTTACACTGTATATATTAATATGTTGATGCTACTTTCTCCATTTGCCCCACTCTCTCCTTCCCCCTCTGTGTCCACAAGTTCTTTCTCTATATCTGTGTCTCCATTCCTTCTCTGTAAGTAGGTTCATCAGTACCATTTTTCTATATTCCATATATAATGTTAACATGATATTTGCTCTTCTCTTTCTGACACATACCACTTTATATAACAGGCTCTAGGATAATCCACCTCACTAGAACTGACTCAAATTCATTCTTTTTATGGCTGAGCAATATTCCATTGTATATATGTACCACAGGTTTATTCATTCATCTGTCAATGGGCAGTCTCAGTCAGTCAGTTTAGTTGCTCAGTCGTGTCCAACTCTTTGCGACCCCATGGACTGCAGCACGCCAGGCCTCCCTGTCCATCACCAACTCCCAGAGTTTACTCAAACTCATGTCCATTGAGTCGGTGATGCCATCCAACCATCTCAGCCTCTGTCGTCCCTTTCTCCTGCCTTCAATCTTTCCCAGCATCACGGTCTTTTCCAATGAGTCAGTTCTTCACATTAGGTGGCCAAAGTATTGGAATTTCAGCTTCAGCATCAGTCCTTCTGATGAATATTCAGGACTGATTTCCTTTAAGATGGACTGGTTGGATCTCCTTGCAGTCCAAGGGACTCTCAAGAGTCTTCTCCAACACCACAGTTCAAAACTATCAGTTCTTCAGTGCTCAGTTTTCTTTATAGTCCAACTCCCACATCCATACATGACCACTGGAAAAACAACAGCTTTGACTGGGTGGACCTTTGTTGGTAAAGTAATGTCTCTGCTTTTTAATATGCTGTCTAGGTTGGTCATAGCTTTTCTTCTAAGGAACAAGCATCTTTTAACTTTACCACTGCAGTCACCATCTGGAGTGATTTTGGAGCCCCCAAAATAAAGTCTGACACTGTTTCCACTGTTTCCCATCTATTTGCCATGAAGTGATGGGACCAGATGCCATGATCTTAGTTTTCTGAATGTTGAGTTTTAAGTCAACTTTTTCACTCTCCTCTTTCACTTTCATCAAGAGGCTCTTTAGTTCTTTGATTTTGCCATGAGGGTGGTATCATCTGCATATGTGAGGTTATTGATATTTCTCCCGACAATTTTGATTCCAGCTTGTGATTCATCCAGCTCAGCATTTCTCATGATGTACTCTGCATATAAGTTAAATAAGCAGGGTGACAATATACAGCCTTGATGTACTCCTTTCCATATTTGGAACCAGCCTGTTCCATGTCCAGTATTAACTTTTGCTTCCTGACCTACATACAGATTTCTCAAGAGGTTGGTCAGGTGGTCTGGTATTCCCATCTCTTGAAGAATTTCCACAGTTTGTTGTGGTCCACACAGCCAAAGGCTTTGGCATAGTCAATAGAGCAGAAGTAGATGTTTTTCTGGAACTCTTCTTGCTTTCTTGATGATCCAGTGGATGTCGGCAATTTGATCTCTGGTTCCTCTGCCTTTGCTAAATCCAGCTTGAACATCTGGAAGTTCACGGTTCATATACTGTTGAAGCTGGCTTGGAGAACTTTGAGCATTACTTTACCAGCATGTGAAATGAGTGCAATTGTGCAGTAGTTTGAGCCTTCTTTGACATTGCCTTTCTTTGGACAGTCTAGGACTATGTCCTGTCTATTGTAAATAGTACTGCATGAACATTGGGGTACATGTGTTTTTAGAATTGTTATTTTCTCATGCTATATGCCCAGTAGTGGTATTGCTGGGTCGTATAGTAGATTTATTCCTTGTTTTTTACAGAATCTCCATATTGTTCTCCATAATGCCTGCATCAGTTTATATTTCCGTTAACAGTGTAAGAGGGTTCCTTTTCTCCACATCCTATCCAGCATTTTTTGATGATGGCCATTCTGAATTGTGTGAGGTGATACGTCATTGTACTTTTGATTTTGGTGGCTGAGCATCTTCATGTATTTGTTGGTCATCCGTATGTCTTCTTTAGAGAAATGTCTGTTTAGGTCTTCTGCCATTTTGATTGGGCTGTTTGTTTTTCTGATTTTGAGCTTTATGAACTCCGTACATTTTGGAGATTAATCCTTTTTGGTTCCTTCATTTGCAATTATTTATCCAGTTCTGAGTGTTGTCTTTCAATCTTGTTTATTGTTTCCTTTGCAGAAGTTTTAAAGTATATTTAGGTCCCACTTAAAAAAAAATTTTGTTTTTATTTCCATTACTCTAGGAGGTGGTCAAAAAGATCTTGCTGTGATTTATGTCAGAGTGTATTGCCTATGTTTTCCTCTAAGAGCTTTATAGTTTCTAGTCTTATATGTAAGTCTTTAATCCATCTTATTTTTGTGTATGGTGTTTGGAAGTGTTCTAGTTTCACTGTTCTACATGTAGCTGTTCAGTTTTCCTAGTACCACTCATTGAAGAGACTGTGTTTTCGCCATTGTATGTTTGCCTCCTTTGTCAAATAAAAGGTGCCCCTGTGGGTTGGAGTTTATCTATGGGCTTTGTATTTTGTTCCATTGGTCTATATTTCTGATTTTCTGCCAGTACCATACTATCTTGATGACTATAGGCTTTCAGTATAGTCTGAAATCAGAAAGGCTGATTCCTCCAGCTCCATTTTTTTTTTCTCAAGATTGCTTTGGGATCTTTTGTGTCTCCATGCAAATTGTGAAACTTTTTCTTTTAGTTCTGTGAAAAATGGCATTGATAGTTTGATAGGGGTTACATTGAAAATGTAGATTGCTTTGGGTAGTATAGTCATTTCACAAAATTGATTCTCCCAATATTGATCCTCACCAAGATCACGGTCTATCTCTCCATCTGTTTGCGTCATCTTTGATTTCATCAGTATCTTATACTTTTCTGCAAACAGATCTTTTGTCTCTTTAGGTGGATTTACTCCTAGGGATTTTATTCTTTTTGTTGCAATGGTGAATGGGATTGTTGATTTCTCCTTCTGATTTTTTATTGTTAGTGTATAGGAATGCAAAGGATTTCTGTGTATTAGTTTTATATCTTGTGATTTTACTATATTCATTGATTAACTCTAGTAATTTTCTTGGGGCATCTTTAGGGTTTTCTATGTGGAGGATCATGTCATGTGCAAATAGATTTTACTTCTTTTCCAATCTGGATTGTTTTTATTTCTTTTTCCCCCCTCTGATTCCCATGGCTAGGACTTCCAAAACTATGTGGAATAATGGTAGTGACTGGGCACTCTTTTCTTATTGTGGATCTTAGAAGAAATGCTTTAAGTTTTTCACCATTGAGAATAATGTTTGCTATCGGTTTGTTGTTGTATATGGTCTTTAGATGTTGAAATAGGTTCCTTCTATGCCTACCTTTGGAGAGTTTTTTTATCATAAATGGGTGTCAAATTTTGTTGAAAGCTTTCTCTGCATCTATTGAGATGATCATATGGTTTTTATGTTCCAATTTGTTAATATGGTGTATCACATTGATTTATTTGCATATATTGAAGAATCATTGATCCCTGGGATAAAACCAACTTGATCATGGTGTCTGATCATTTTAATGTGTTATTGGAGTCTACTTGCTAGAATTTTGTTGAGGATTTTTGTGTATATGTTCATCAGTGATATTGGCCTGTAATTTTCTTTTTGTGTGTGATACCTCTGTCTCATTTTGGTATCAGGGTGATAGAGATCTAGTAAAATGAGTTTAGGAGTTTTCCTTTCTCTACAGTTTTCTGGAAGAGTTTGAGCAGAATACGCATTAACTCTTCTCTAAACGTTTAGTAAAATTAACCTGTGAAACCATCTGGCCTTGGAATTTTGTTTGTTGGACAATTTTTTTTTATCACAATTTTGATGTCAGCATTAATGTTTGGTCTGTTCATATTTTCTATTTCTGTCTGTTTCAGTCATGGAAGGTTGTACTTTTCTAAGAATTTGTCCATTTCTTCCAGGTTGTCAATTTTATTGGCATATAGTTGCTTGTAGTAGTCTCTTATTATTCTTTGTATTTCCATGTGGTATGTTGTAGCTTCTTAATATTCATTTCCAATTTTATTGATTTGAGTCTTGCCCATTTTTACTTGATGAGTCTGGATAATGGTTTGTCAATTTTGTTTATCTTCTCAAGTTCAGTTCAGTCAGTCAATCATGTCCGACTCTTTGTGACCCCATGGACTGCAGCACAGCAGGCTTCCTTGTCCATTACCAACTCCCAGAGCTTGCTCAAACTCATGTCCATCGAGTCAGTGATGCAATCCAATCATCTCATCCTCTGTCATTCCCTTCTCCTCCTGCCTTCAATCTTTCCCAGCATCAGTGTCTTTTCCAATGAGTCAGTGCTTTGCATTGGGGTGATGGTGGCCTCATAAAATGAATTTGGAAGTTTTCCTTCCTCTTCAATTTTTGGAACTATTTCAGAAGGATATAACTATTCTTTAAATATTTGATAAAATTGACTTGCGATGCTGTGGGGTCCTGGACTTTTCATTTGTTGTGTTAGTCAGTCAGTCATGTCTGACTCTTTGTGACTCCACAGACTGTAGCCCGCCAGGCTCCTCTGTCCGTAGACTTCTCCAGGCAAGAATACTGGAGCGAGTAGTCATTCCCATCTCCATGGGATCAAACCCAGGTCTCTTATATTGCAGGAAGATTCTTTCATCTGAGCCATCAAGGAAGCTCATAAAGATGGAAGTACTGGGGACAGAACCCAGGGCTTCACACATGCTAAGCATGTGCTCTGCCACTAAGCTATACTCCATTCATTTGTTGGGATGTTTTTAATCACAGTTTCCATTTCAGTACTTGTTATTGGTCTGTTCATATTTTCTGTTTCTTTCTGGTTCACTCTAGGGAGACTACCTTTCTAAGAATTTGTCCATTTCTTTCAGAGTATCCATTTTATTGGCACACAGTTATTTATCATAGTCTCTGATTCTTGGTTTTTCTGTGGAGTCAGTTGTAACTTCTCCTTTTTCATTTCTAATTTTATTGATTTGAATACTCTCACATTTCTTCTTTGTGAGTCAGATTAAAGGTTTATCAATTTTGTTTATCTTTTCAAAGATCCAGCTTTTAGTATCATTGATCTTTGGAATTGTTTTCTTTGTCTCTATTTCATTTATTTCTGCTCTGATCTTTATGATTTCCTTCCTTCTACTAACTTTCAGTCTTGTTTCTTCTTCTTTCATTGCTTCAGGTGTAAGATTGGCTTGTTTATCTGAGATTATTTCTTGTTTCTTGAGGTAAGATTGTATTGCTATAAAATTTCCTCTTATAATTGCTTTTGCTTCATCCCATAAGTTTTGGACCATTGTGTCTTGGTTTTCACTTGTCTCTAGGTATTTTTAATTTCTTCAGTGATCCAATGGTTGTTGAGTAGCATATTGTTTAGCCACCACGTATTTGTGTTTTTAGAGTTTTTTTTTCTTGTTGTTTATTTCTGATTGCATAGCATTGTGATCAGAAAAGATGCTTGATATAATTTCAATTTTCTTAAATTTATCAAGGCTTGCCTTGTGGTCCAGTACGTGGCCAATCCTGGAGAATGTTCTGTGTGTGCTTGAGAAGAATGTATAGTCCAACTCATCTAAAGTGTCATTTAAGGCCTGTGTTTCCTTATTAGTTTTCTATCTGGATGATCTGTCCATTGATAAAAGTGGAGTATTAACTTCCCCTACTATTATTGTATTACTGGATTGATTCTCTCTTTATGTGTGTTAGTATTTGCCTTACATATTGAGGTGTTCGTATATTGGGTGCATATATATTTATAATTGTAATATCTGCTTCTTATATTGAACCCTTGCTCATTATGTAGTGTCCTTCTTTGTCTCTTATAACAATCTTTGTTTTAAAGTCTATTTTGTATGAAATTAGTATTGTTACTCCAGCTGTCTTATGAATTCTATTTGCATGGAATACCTTTGTGATTGCACACCTCCTGCTATCCTACTTCAGCTTCTCCTTTGTCCTTGGATGTCAGGTATCTTTTTTTCATGGGTTCCAGTATCCTCCTGTTGATGGTTTTCCAGCAGCTAGTTGCAGTTTTGGTGTTCTCACAGGAGAAGAGGAATACATGTCCTTCTGCTCTGTCACCTTGAACCAATCTTCTCTTTGTATTTTTAGACCTGTTTTCTCTTTTCTTAACTTTACTTTGGCTGGCTCTAGGATTCTTTCCTTCATCACGAAACCAAGAACCCTCACTTGGCAAACAGTCCATGCCTTCAGGTCTAAGAACATGGCATTTCACTTTCCTGACACAGCGCAACACTCTGCCACAGGACATGGCCCCTTCTCTCATTTAATGGACTTAACACACTTGTGAAAAATCAACCGACCATAGGCATATGGGCTTATTTCTGGCTTCTCATTTCTATTGAAAAGTCCCTGATTCTGGCAAAGATTCAAAGCAGAAGGAGAAAAGGGCAACAGAGGATGAGATGGTTGGATAGCAGCACTGATTCAATGGACATGAACTTGGGCAAACTCAGGGAGATAGTGAGAGACAGGGATGCCTGGTATGCTGCAGTCCATGGGGTCACAAAGAGTTTGACATGACATGGCGACTGAACATTTCTATTGCACTGTCTATAGGTCAATCCTTATGTTAGCATCATGCTGTCACTGTTTTGATTACTGTAGCTTAGTAATAAAGTTTGATATTAAGAAGTGTCTTCTTAATTTGTTCTGCCTTTTTTAAAGATTATTTTGGCTATTTGGGGCCTTTGCAATTCCATATGAATTTTAGGATCAAGTTTTCCATATCTACCAATTAAGCTGTTCAAATATTGCTAGAAATTGTATTAAATCTATAGATTGTTTTGAGTAGTATGAATGTCTTGACAATATTACATATTTCTGTCAATAAAAACTTGATGTCTCTTCATTTATTTAGGTTTTCTTTATTTCTATCAGCAGTGTTTTATAGTTTTTCAGTATACAAGTCTTTCGTCTCCTAGGTTAAATTTACTCCTCATTATTATTTTAGATGCATCATAAATGGAATTGCTCTATTCATTTCTTTTTTCAGATTACTAACTGCTGATTTATTTAAACCAAACTTATTTGTATGTATTGTTCTTGTACCCTACATCTTTGTTAAAATTATTAGCTTTTGTGGCTTTCTTATGGATTCCTTGCAGTTTTCTCTATACAAGATCCTGTTATCTATAAATATGGGTAGTTTTACTTTTTACATTCCAGTTTGAATGATTTTTATTTCTTTTCTTTTTTGGTCAGCCTGCCTGACATGTGCGATCTTATTTCCCTAACCAGGGATCAAAACTGCACACTGTGCATTGAAAGCACAGGGAAATCATGACTTTTATTTCTTTTTCTTATTTAATTGCTCTGGCTAAAATTTCTAATACAGTGAAGATAATTTTTGTGTTTCTAGGAATATGTCCATTTCATCTAGGTTATCTGATTAGTTGGTGTACAGTTCTTCATAATAGTCTCTTATAATCCTTTAAATTTCTATAAAGTTGATGGTAATGGCTTTCACTTCTTATTTTATTCCTATTTTGAGAAATAATTGACATGCATAACTCTATATGTTTAATGTATACAACATGATAGTTAGATTTACATACATTGTGAAATGACTACCACAATAGGTTTAGTTAACATAGGTCATCTGTGTCATCTCATATAGATACAGCAAAAAGAAAAGAAAAAAATTCTACTTGTGATGAAACTCTTAGAATTTATTCTCTTAAGTTTCCTCTATATCATAAATCAGTGTTAACTAGAGGCATCATGTTTTACATGACATCTCTTGTACTTATTCAACTTAAACAGAAAGTTTGTACATTTTGACCACTTTCCTACATTCTAATAGAATGAGGTGAAATCTCATTGTGGTTTTGACTTGTGTTTCACTAATTTGGCCACCTCGTGTGAAGAGTTGACTCATTGGAAAAGACTCTGATGCTGGGAGGGATTGGGGGCAGGAGGAGAGGGGAACGACAGAAGATGAGATGGCTGGATGGCATCACTGACTCGATGGATGTGAGTCTGAGTGAACTGCAGGAGTTGGTGATGGACAGGGAGGCCTGGCATGCTGTGATTCATGGGGTAACAAAGAATCAGACACGACTGATCGACTGAATTGAACTGAACTGAATTAATAATTGTGTAGAAAATGTTTTCATGTACCAATTGCCAATCTGCATGTCTTCTTGGGAAAAATTTCCTATGCAGACCTTCTGCCCATTTTTTTTAACCTTTAAAAATCTATTACCAAACTTGCTAATCTTACCTGCCTCCTGAGAAATCTATATGCAGGTCAAGAAGCAACAGGTAGAACTAGACATGAAACAATGGATTGGATTCAAATTGGGAAAGGAATATGACAAGGCTGTATATTGTCACCTTATTTAATTTATATGCAGAGTACATCATGCAAAATGCTGAGCTGAATGAAGCACAAACTGGAATCAAGATTGCCAGGAGAAATATCAATAATCTCAGGTATGCAGATGACACCACCCTTATGGCAGAAAGTGAAGAGGAACTCAAGCACCTCTTTATGACAGTGAAAGAGAAGAGTCAAAAAGCTGGCTTAAAACTCAACATTCAAAAACTAAGATCATGGCATATGGTCCCATCACTTCATGGCAAATAGATGGGGAAACAGTGTAAACAATGAGAGACTTTATTTTCTTGGGCTCCAATATCACTGTAGATGGTGGCTGCAGTCATGAAATTAAAAGACATTTGCTCCTTGGAAGAAAAGCTGTGACATACCTAGGCAGCATATTCAAAAGCAGAGACATTACTTTGCCAAAAAGATTCATCTAGTCAATGCTATTTTTTTTCCAGTAGTCATGTATAGATGTGAGAGTTAAACCATAAAGAAAGCTGAGCACTGAACAATTGATGGTTTTAAACTGTGGTGTTGGAAAAGACTCGAGAGTCCCTTAGACAGCAGGGAGATCGAGCCAGTCAATCCTAAAGGAAATCAGTTCTGAATATTCATTGAAGGACTGATGCTGAAGCTGAAGCTCCAATAATTTGGCCATCTGATGTGAAGAACTGACTCCTTAGAAAAGAGAAGGCAGGAGGGAAAGATTGAAGGCAGGAGGAGAAGTGAATGACAGAGGATGAGATGGTTGGATGAGATCACCAACTTAATGAACATGAGTTTGAGCAAGCTCTTGGAGTTGGTGATAGACAGGGAAGCCTGGCATGCTGCAGTCCATGGAGTCGTAAAGAGTCAGACATGACTGAGCAACTGAACTGAACTGAACTGAAATTTACGCAGGGTTAACCCTTTAACCCAACTAACAGCAAAACAATGTCTCCAACAGCACCTAGGATGGAGGTGCACACCTAATAAAAGAGTGTCTCTTGAAAAAACAATTAAATATATATATACATACACATTTGCATAAGTGTTTTTAAAAAGGAAAAATTAACAAGTGTTTCAGAAAAACATCCCAAAGTAATTTTAGCTCAACATTCCCCATCCATGAAGGAAAAATGTCATTGCCAGTCTGTGCTGGCTCAAGTAGCCCAACTTGGGCTGCACCTAGGGGAAAAAAAAAGGTTTCTTTCTTCTTAAAAACAAATAAAAAAAAAAAAACCAAAACAAAAAAAAACCCTTTTCTTCTTCTATTCAACCTCCAGAGTTCATTCCTGAAGTGAAGTGGCTCAAGAGTTCATTCCTAGAAATACCTGAAGAATAACAGTATAAAAAAGCCCCAGCTTATTTTCCTCAGCATCTGTGTATCAGTGAAGGTTCACACCAAGGATTGTTCCTTAGCAATTTTGCCTCTACTACAGTCAGCAAATCAACCCCTAAACTCTGGGAACTTGTAAAACGTTTTCAGACTTCCTAAGGGCACCATGAAAGACCCTGGGGATAGTGAACCTGATCGACACTGCAGTGCCACCCTGGACAAAGAGGGCCTTTCCAAATAAAAACACCCTAAACCTAAAGTCTAACCTACCATGTAAAAACAAGTACCAGCTGGCTACCAAAAAGGTACTTAAGTCCCTGCTTTGACCATGAAGTAATAAGGAAGGGGGAAGGGAATCCAGAGTACTGGATATGTCTAATAAAGGGTTAATATCCAGAATAAATAAACACCTCATAAAACTCAATATAAAAAACAATAAACCCAGTCAAAAATGGATGGAAGACATAAATAGACATTTCCCCAAAGAAGACATCAGTTCAGTTCAGTTCAGTTCATTCACTCAGTCGTGTCCGACTCTTTGCAACCCCATGGACTGCAGCATCTCAGGCTTCCCTGTCCGTCACCAACTTCTGGAGCTTGCTCAAACTCATATCCATCGAGTCAGTGATGCCATCCAACCATTTCATCCTCTGTCGTCTTCTCCTCCTGCTTTCAATCTTTCCCAGCAGCATCTTTTGGTGGCCAAAGTACTGGAGCTTCGGCTTCAGCATCAGTCCTTCCAATGAATATTCAGGACTGATTTCCTTTAGATTGACTGGTTTGATCTCCTTGCTGTCCAAGGGACTCTCAAGAGTCTTCTACAACAGCATAGATCAAAACCATCAATTCCTTAGCGCTCAGCTTTCTTTACGGTCCAACTCTCACATCCATACATGACTACTGGAAAAACCATAGGTTTGACTAGACAGACCTTTGTTGGCAAAGTAGTCTCTCTGCTTTTTAATATATTGTCTAGGTTGGTCATAACTTTTCTTCCAAAAGGTAAAGGTATTTTAATTTCATGACTGCAGTCACCATCTGCAGTAATTTTGGAGCCCGAGAAGATAAAGCCCGTCATTGTTTCCATTGTTTCCCCATCTATTTGCCATGAAGTGATGGGACCAAGGTGCCATGTTCTTCATTTTTTGAATGTTGAGGATTTTTAAAATTTATTTTAATTGAAGGGTAATTACTTTATAATATTGTGGTGGGTTTTACCATACATTCACACAAATCAGCCATGGGCATACATGTGCTCCCCATTCTGGCCCTCCCTCCCACCTCCCTCCCCATCCCATCCCTCAGGGTCATGCCAGTGCACCAGCCCTGAGCTGCATTGAACCTGGACTGGTGATCTATTTCACATATGTTAATATACATGTTTCAATGCTATTCTCTCAAATCATCCCACCCTCGCCTTCTCCCACAGAGTCCAAAATGCTGTTCTTTACACCTGTGTCTCTTTTGCTGCCTTGCATATAGGGTCATCATTGCCATCTTTCTAAATTCCATATATATACGTTAGTATACTGTATTGGTGTTTTTCTTTCTGAATTACTTTGCTCTGTATAATAGGCTCCAGTTTTATCCATCTCATTAGACCTGATTCAAATGCATTCTTTTTAGTAGCTGAGTAATATTCCATTGTGTACATGTGCCACAGCTTTCCTATCCATTTGTCTGCCAATGGACATCTAGGTTGCGTCCATGTCCTGGCTATTGTAAACAGTGCAATGATGAACATGGGGGTATACATGTCTCTTTCAGTTCTGGTTTCCTCAATGTGTATGCCTAGCAGTGGGATTGCTGGGTCATATGGCTATTCTATTTCCAGTTTTTTTTTTTTTTTTTTTTTAAGGAATCTCCACACTATTCTCCATAGTGGCTGTACTAGTTTGCATTCCCAACAACAGTGTAAGAGGGTTCCTTTTTCTCTGCACCCACTCCAGCATTTATTGTTTGTAGACTTTTTGATAGCAGCCATTCTGACCGGCATGAGATGGTACTTCATTGTGGTTTTCATTTCTCTGATAATGAGTAATGTTGAGCATCTTTTCAGGTGTTTGTTAGCCATCTGTATGTCTTCTTTAGAAAAATGTTTGTTTAGTTCTTTGGCCCATTTTTTTTTAAAATTGTGTTGCTTATTTTTCTGGAATAGAGCTGCAGGAGTTGCTTTTATATTTTTGGGATTAATTCTTTGTTATTTGCTTCATTTGATATTATTTTCTCCGATTCTGAAGGCTGTCTTTTCACCTTGCTTATAGTTTCCTTCATTGTGCAAAAGCTTTTAAGTTTAGTTAGGTCCCATTTGGGCTTCCCTGATGGCTCAGAGGTTAAAGCGTCTGCCTCCAATGTGGAGACCCCGGTTTGATCCCTGGGTCGGGAAGATCCCCTGGAGAAGGAAATGGCAACCCACTCCAGTATTCTTGCTTGGAGAATCCCCTGAATGGAGGAACCTGGTAGGCTACAGTCCATGGGGTCACAAAGAGTCGGACACAACTTAGTGACTTCACCTTTACCTAGGTCCCATTTGTTTATTTTTGCTTTTATTTCCATTACTCTGGGAGGTGGGTCATAGAGGATCTTGCTATGATTTACATCAGGGAGTGTTTTGTCTATGTTTTCCTCTAGGAATTCTATAGTTTCTGGTCATATGTTTAGATCTTTAATCCATTTTGATTTTATTTTTGTGTATGGTGTCAGAAGGTGTTCTAGTTTCATTCTTCTACAAGTGGTTCCCAGAATCACTTGTTAATGAGATTGTCTTTTCTCCATTGTATATTCTTGCCTCCTTTGTCAAAGATAAGGTGTCCATAGGTGCGTGGATTTATCTCTGGGCTTTCTATTTTGTTCCATTGATCTGTTTCTGTATTTGTGCTAGTCTCATACTGTCTTGATGACTGTGGCTTTGTAGTATAGCCTGAAGTCAGGCAGCTTGATTCCTCCAGTTCCATTCTTCTTTCTCAAGATTGCTTTGGTTATTCGAGGTTTTTTCTATTTCCATACAAATTGTGAAATAGTTTGTTCTAGTTCTCTGAAA
This sequence comes from Nanger dama, assembly GCA_917880005.1. Classification (NCBI taxonomy): domain Eukaryota; kingdom Metazoa; phylum Chordata; class Mammalia; order Artiodactyla; family Bovidae; genus Nanger; species Nanger dama. The sequence goes on from CAKJTW010000056.1 coordinate 899,495, forward strand.
AATACTGTGGGTAGCCTGATAGGGATTGCACTGAATCTATAGTTTGCTTTGGGTAGTATACTCATTTTCACTATATTGATTCTTCCAACCCATGAACAGGGTATATTTCTCCATCTATTTGTGTCCTCTTTGATTTCTTTCACCAGTGTTTTATAGTTTTCTATATATAGGTCTTTTGTTTCTTTAGGTAGATATATTCCTAAGTATTTTATTCTTTTCATTGCAATAGAAAGTGAAAGTAAAGAAAGAAAGTGAAGTCACTTAGTCATGTCCAACTCTTTGTGACCTCATGGACTGTAGCCTACCAGGTTCCACCGTCCATGAGATTTTCCAGGCAAGAATACTGGAGTAGGTTGCCATTTCCTTCTCCAGGAGATCTTCCTGACCCAGGGATTGAACCCAGGTCTCATGCATTGTAGGCAGACCCTTTAACATCTGAGCCACCAGGGAAGTCTAATTCGTTGCAATGGTGAATGGAATTGTTTCCTTAATTCTCTTTCTGTTTTCTCTTTGTTAGTTTATACGAATGCAAGGGGTTTCTCTGTGTTAATTTTATATCCGGAAATTTTACTATATTCATTGATTAGCTCTAGTAATTTTCTGTTGGAGTCTTTAGGGTTTTCTATGTAGAGGATCATGTCATCTTCAAACTGAGAGTTTTACTTCTTCTTTTCCAACCTGGATTCTTTTTATTTCTTTTTCTTCTCTGATTGCTGTGCCTAAAACTTCCAAAACTATGTTGAATAGTAGTGGTGAGAGTGTGCATCCTTGTCTTGTTCCTGACTTTAGGGGAAATGCTTTCAATTCTTTACCATTGAGGATAATGTTTGCTCTGGGTTTATCATATACGGCTTTTATTATGTTAAGGTATGTTACTTGTATGCCTGATTTATGGAGGGTTTTTATCATAAATGGATGTTGAATTCTGACAAAGGCTTTCTCTGCATCTATTGAGATAATCATATGGTTTTTATCTTTCAATTTGTTAATGTGGTGTATCATATTGATTGATTTATGAATACTGAGGAATCCTTGCAGCCCTGGGATAAAACCCACTTGGTCATGATGAGTGATCTTTTAAATATGTTGTTGGATTCTGTTTGCTAGTATTTTGTTAAAGATTTTTGCATCTATGTTCATTAGTGATATTGGCCTGTAGTTCTCTTTTTTGTGGCATCTTTGTCTGTGTTTTGGTGTTACAGTGATGGTGGCCTCATAGAATGTGTTTGGAAGTTTACCTTCCTCTGCAATTTTCTGGAAGAATTTGAGTAGGATTGGTGTTAGCTCTTCTCTAAATTTTTGGTAGAATTCAGCTGTGACGCCATCTGGTTCTGGGATTTTGTTTGTTTGGAAGATTTCTGATTACAGTTTCGATTTCTGTGCTTGTGATAGGTCTGTTAAGATTTTCTATTTATTCCTGGTTCAGTTTTGGAAAGTTATACTTTTCTAAGAATTTTTCCATTTCTTCCAAGTTGTGGATTTTATTGGCATATAGTTGCTGATAGTAGTCTCATGATCCTTTGCATTTGTGTGTTGTCTGTTTTGATTTCTCCATTTTCATTTCTAATTTTGTTGATTTGATTCTTCTCCCTTTTTTCTTGTTGAGTCTGGCTAATGACTTGTTAATTTTATTTATCTCCTCAAAGAACTAGCTTTTAGCTTTGTTGATTTTGTCTATGGTCTTCTTTGTTTCTTTTGCATTTATCTCTGCCCTAATTTTTATGATTTATTTTCTTCTACTTACCCTGAGGTACTTCATTTCTTCTTTTTCTAGTTGCTTTAGGTGTAGAGTTAGGTTATTTATTTGATTTTTCTCCAGTTTCTTGAGGTAGGCTTGTAGTGCTCTGAACCTTCCTCTTTGCACTGCTTTTACTGTATCCCTTAGGTTTTGGGTTGTTGTGTTTTCATTTTCATTTGTTTCTATGCATATTTTTATTTCTTCTGTGATTTGTTCATTATTCAGAAGCATGTTGTTTAGCCTCCATATGTTTGTATTTTTTATTTTTTTCCTGTAGTTGACATCTAATCTTACTGCATTGTGATCAGAAAAGATGGTTGGAATGATTTCATTTTTTTTTTGAATTTACCAAGGCTAATTTTATGCCCCAAGTTGTGATATATTTTGGAGAAGTTTCCGTGTGTACTTGAGAAAAAGTAAAATTCATTATTTTAGGGTGAAATGACCTATAGATATCAGTTAGGTCTAACTCGTCTATTGTATCATTTGAAGTTTGTGCTTCTTTGCTAGTTTTCTGTTTAGTTGATCTATCCATAGGTGTGAGTGGGGTATTAAAGTCTCCAACTATTATTGTGTTACTGTGAATTTCCCCTTTCATACTTGTTAGCATTTGTCTTACATATTGTGGTGCTCCTATGTTGGGTATATATATATATTTATAATTGTTATGTCTTCTTCTTGGATTGATTTTTTTGATCATTATGTAGTGTCCTTCTTTGTCTCTTTTCACGGCCTTTATTTCAGTCTGTTTTGTCTGATATGAGTATTGCTACTCCTGCTTTCTTTTGATCTCCATTTGCATGAAATATCTTTTTCTAGCCCTTCACTTTCAGTCTGTGTGTGTCCCTAGGTTTGAGGTGGGTCTCTTTTAGTCTTGTTTTTGTATCCATTCAGCCAGTGTTTGTCTTTTTGGTTGGGGCATTTAACCCATTTACATTTAAGGTAATTATTGATAAGCATGATCCAGTTGCCATTTGCTATGTTGTTTTGGACTCACATTTATAAACCTTTTCTGTGTTTCCCATCTAGAGAGGATCCTTTAGCATTTGTTGGAGAGCTGGTTTGGTGGTGCTAAATTCTCTCAGCTTTTGCTTGTCTGTAAAGCTTTTGATTTCTCCTTCATATCTGAATGAGATCCTTGCTGGGTACAGTAATCTGGGTTGATGGTTTTTCTCTTTCATTCCTTTAAGTATGTCCTGCCATTCCCTTCTGGCCTGAAGAGTTTCTATTGAAAGAGCAGCTATTATCCTTATGGGAATCCCTTTGTGTGTTGTTTGTTGTTTTTCCCTTGTTGTTTTTAATATTTGTTCTTTGTGTTTCATCTTCATTAATTTGATTAATATGTGTCTTGCGTGTTTCATCTTGAGTTTATCCTGTTTGGGACTCTCTGGGTTTCTTGGACTTGGGTGACTATTTCCTTTCCCATTTTAGGGAAGTTTTCAACTATTATCTCCTCAAGTATTTTCTCATGGCCTTTCTTTTTGTTTTCTTCTTCTGGAACTCCTGATTCAAATGTTGGGGTGTTTAACATTGTCCCAGGGGTCCCTGAAGTTGTCCTCATTTCTTTTAATTCTTTTTCCTTTTTCCTCTCTCCTTCATTTATTTCCACCCTTCTGTCTTCCACCTCACTTATCCTATCTTCTGCCTCAGTTATTCTACCTTTGGCTCTCTCCAGTTTCTTTTGATCTCAGTTATTACAATATTCATTATTGATTGACTCTTTTTAAAAATTTCTTCTAGGTCCTTGTTAAACTTATGTTGCATCTTCTCAATCCTTGTCCCTATACTATCTATCTGTAACTCCATTTTTTTCAAGATTTGGGGTCAATTTTATGATTAGTATTTTGAATTCTTTTCCAGGTATACTGCCTATCTCCTCCTCTTTTGTTTGGTTTGGTGGGCTTTTTTTCATGTTCCTTTACCTGCTGAGTATTTCTCTGCCTCTGAGTATTTCATCTTGTTTAGGTTGCTGTGTTTTGCTGGCCTTTCTGCACATTGGAAGTTTTTGCTTCCTCTTTATTGTGGAGGTTCCTCCCTGTGGGTGGAGTTGGACAAGTGGCTTGTCAGGGTTTCCTGTTAGGGAAGCTTCCATCTGTGTTCTGGTGAGTGGAGCTGGATCTCTTCTCTCTGGAGTGCAATGAAGTGTCAAGTAGAGAGTTTTGAAGTGTCTGTGGATTTGGTGTGATGTGGCCGCCAGGATTGTGCTCAGGATTATGTTCCTGCATTGCAGGAGAATTAGCTTGGTATGTCTTGCTCTGAAACTTGTTGGCTCTTGGGTGGAGCTTGGTTTCAGTGCAGGTATGGAGGCTTTTGGATGACCTCTTGTCGATTAATATTCCCTGGAGTCAGGTGTTTTCTGGCATTCTCAAGTTTTGGATGTAAGCCTCCTTCTGTGGCTTTCAGTCTTATTCTTACAGTAGCCTCAAGACTTCTCTGTCCATACAGCACTGATGATAAAACATCCAGGTTAATGGTGAAAAGATTCTCTGCAGTGAGGGAAACCCTGAGAGGTTCACAGAGTTACATGGAGAAGAGAAGAGGAAGGATGGAGATAGAGGTAACAAAGAGGAGAAGAGGGAGAATCAAAAGGGAGAGGGCAATCTAGCCAGTAGTCAATTGCCTCTTTTCTCTCCACAGTCTGGAACACTCAGAGAGGTTCATGGAGTTCCATAGAGAAGAAAAGAGGGAGGAAGGAGATAGAGGTGACCAGGAGGAGAGGATGGGAGTTAAAAGGAGAGAGACCAATCTAGCCAGTGATCAGTTCCCTAAGTGTTCTCCACAGCCTGGAACACCCAAAGAGATTCACAGGGTTAAGTAGAGAAGAGAAGGGGTGGAAGGAGATGAGATGACCTGGGGGAGGAAAAGGAGAGTCAAAAGGGGAGAAAGCAATCAAGCCAGTAATCACACTCATAAGTAAAAACGGGTACTGAAGATTAGATTTTTAAAGGTACAAAATTGATAACAGGTACCAAAAAACAAAGATTAAAAATCTAGAATAGAGGTTGTGAAGTTGCTCAGTCATGTCCAACGCTTTGTGGCCCCATAGTCTGTAGCCTACCAGGCTCCTCTGTCCATGGGATTTTCCAGGCAAGAGTACTGGAGTGGGTTGCCATTGCCTTTTCCAACAATATGTAAAAAACAAAACAAAATTTCAAATGTCATAAAAAATATGTGAAATTTTCTTTAAAAATAGGGTCTTTTTTTTTTTTACAAGGCAATAGTAGGTTTTAAAAATGAAAATTAAAGGAGTAATAAAGAACTTAAAAAATTTTAAATGATAATGGTAAAATATATCTAGAAATTTATCTGGAACTGTTGAGGGCAGTGTGGGGTCCATTCAGTTTCAGACAGTTCCTTGTTCCAGCTAATACTTCTTCTCAAGATCTATAGGTCCCTTAAAAATGTAGTCAATGCTAACTACAGGGTTTTAATCTGTTGCCCTGTCACTTCCAAAGTGGTTCCCTCTTCTTTGTTTATTTTGGCTTCCTCTGTTTGCAACTCTCTTCAGTATCTAACTTCTCCCCTGACACAAGAGGAGAAGGTGGTCATTTATTTAAGCTTACTTGTTCAATTGGAGAAAAAGGAAAGATATAAGCATTTGAATGCAGAATTCCAAAGAATAGCAGGAAGAGATAAGAAAGCCTTCTTCAGCGATCAATGCAAAGAAATAGAGGAAAACAACAGAATGGGAAAGACTAGAGATCTCTTCAAGGAAATTAGAGATACCAAGGGAACATTTCATGCAAAGATGGGCTCGATAAAGGACAGAAATGGTATGGACCTAACAGAAGCAGAAGATATTAAGAAGAGGTGGCAAGAATACACAGAAGAACTGTACAAAAAAGATCCTCACGACCCAGATAATCATGATGATGTGATAACTGACCCAGAGTTGGTTATCGTTACCCTCTTTCTAAATTCCATATATATGTGTTAGTATACTGCTGCTGCTAAGTCACTTCAGTCATGTCCGACTCTGTGCGACCCCATAGATGGCAGCCCACCAGGCTCCCCCGTCCCTGGGATTTTCCAGGCAAGAACACTGAAGTGGGTTGCCATTTCCTTCTCCAATGCATGAAAGTGAAAAGTGAAAGTGAAGTCACTCAGTCACATCTGACTCTTCACGACCCCATGGACTGCAGCCTACGAGGCTCCTCTGTCCATAGGATTTTCCAGACAAGAGGACTGGAGTGGGGTGCCATTGCCTTCTCTGACTAGCATGTGAGATGAGTACAATTGTGCAGTAGTTGGAGTATTCTTTGGCATTGCCTTTCCTTGGGATTTGAATGAAAACTGACCTTTTCCAGTCCTGTGGCCACTGCTGAGTTTTCCAAATTTCCTGGCATATTGATTGTAGCACTTTCACATAGCTCAACTGGAATTCCATCACCTCCACTAGCTTTGTTCATAGTGATGCTTTCTAAGGCCCACTTGACTTCACATTCTAAGATGTCTGACTCTAGGTGAGTGATCACACCATCGTGATTATCTTGGTCATTAAGATCTTTTTCTGTAGAGTTCTTCTGTGTATTCTTGCCACCTCTTCTTAATATTTTCTACTTCTGTTAGGTCTGTATCATTTCTGCCCTTTATTGAGCCCACCTTTGCATGAAATGTTCCCTTGGTATCTCTAATTTTCTTGAAGAGATCTCTAGTCCTTCCCATTCTATTCCCCACCCCCCCCCCCCCCACCCCCGCCATTTCTATTTTTTTGCTTTGGCTCCATCCCTTCATTCTTTCTGGAGTTATTTCTCCACTGATCTCCAGTAGCATATTGGTCACCTACTGACCCGGGGAGTTCCTCTTTCTGTATCCTATCATTTTGCCTTTTCATACTGTTCATGGGGTTCACAAAGCAAGAATACTGGAGTGGTTTGCCATTCCCTTCTCCAGTGGATCACATTCTGTCAGACCTATCCACCATGACCCACCCATCTTGGATGTCCCCACACAGAATTGCTTAGTTTCATTGAGTTAGACAACGCTGTGGTCTGTGTGATCAGACTGACTAGTTTTCTGTGATTATGGTTTCAGTGTGTCTGCCCTCTGATGCCCTCTAGCAACAACTACTGTCTTACTTGGGTTTCTCTTACCTTGGACGTGGGGTATCTCTTCATGGCTGCTCCAGCAAAGTGCAGCCACTGCTCATAACCTTGAACGAGGGGTATCTCCTCATGGCTGCCCCTCCTGACCTTTAACATGGAGTAGCTCCTCTTATTTTATATATATATATATACACACACAATAATACTGTCTTTTATGTTTCCCCATGTATTTGCCTTTACCAGAGACTTTTATATCTTTATATAGCTTTTAATTATTGTCTAGTTTTTTAAATTTCATTTCAGATTGAAGGACTCCTGTAAGCATATTTTGTATGACAGTGCCAGAGGTAACAAACTCCTTCAGTTTTGTTTATATGGCAATGTTTTTAGTCTTCCTTCATTTTTGAATGACAGTTTTGTTGCATATAAATTTCTTGGTTGAAAATTTTAAATATGTCATCCAGCTGTCTTCTTGTTGCCATTGTTTTTGATGAGAATAGTTGTTCATCTTATTGAAGATCACACACATGTGGCATATTATTTCTCTCTTGCTGTTTTCAAGATGCTTTCATTTCTTTGGCTTTTGACAATTTGCCTATACTATGTCTCAGCCCATGTCTCTTTGAATTTATCTTGCTTGGAGCTCGTTGATCTTTTGTCAGTCTTTAAATTTGTGTCTTTCATCAAATTTGATTAGATTTCAGACATTATTTCTTCAAATATTTTTGTGTCCCTTTGTCTCCTCTCTCCTCCTCCTTCCTCTTTTTTCTCTACCTTCTCTTCTCCCTCTTTCTCATTTCCCTACCCTCCTCCATTCTCCTCTTCCTTCTTCTCTCCTATTTCTCCTTCTCCCTTCCCTCCTTATCTTCCATAATAAACTATGTTCACATTCCTTCATTCTTTTCCTTTCTGCTCTTCAGACTTAATTTCATAATTTTTAATTTCACTGATTCTTTCTTCTGCCTGCTAAATTGGCTGTTAAATCCCTCTATTGAATTTTAATTTCAATTATTTTACTTTTCAGGTTCAGAATTTCTGTTATTTTTTATTTCTATATTTTTATTGATATCTTCATTTTCATGCCTGTTTTAAAATTTTCTTTTCTCCTCTGACCATGGTTTCCTTATGGCTTTTATCATATTTATGACAGTTGATTTAAAAACTTTACCTAGTGAATTCAATATCTGAGCTTCTTCAGGTCTTTTCCTGTCAATATATTTCTTCTTTTGTGCCATAATTACCTGTTTTTTAAATACTCTTTTAAGAAATTGAGTACTTGAATATTTGTTGTTGTTCAGTTGCTCAGTCATGTCCAGCCAACTCTTTGTGACCCCATAGACTGCAGTGTGCCAGGCTTCCCTGTCCTTCACTATCTCCTGGAGTTTGCTCAAACTCATCATGTTCATTGAGTCAGTGATGCCATCCAACAATATCATCCTCTGTTGCCCCTTTTTCCTTCTCTTCTCAATTTTTCCCAGCATCAGGGTCTTTTCCAATGAATCAGCTCTTCATATCAGGTGGCAATAATATTGCAGTTTCACTTTCAGGATCAGACCTTCCAATGAATATTCAGGGTTGATTTCCTTTAGGATTTACTGGTTTGATCTCCTTGCTGTCCAAGGAACTCTCAAAAGTCTTCACCAGCACCATGGTTTGAAAGCATCAATTTTTTGGTGCTCAGACTTCTTTATGGTTCAACTCTCTCATCCGTACATGACTACTGGAAAACTATAACTTTGAATATATGAACCTTTGCCAGCAAAGTGATGTCTCTGCTTTTTAACATGCTGTCTAGGTTTTTCATAGCTTTTCTTCCAAGGAGCAAACATCACTTAATTTTATGGCTGAAGTCACTGTCTGCAGTGATTTTGGAGCTGGAGAAAATAAAGTCTGTTACTGTTTCCATAATTTCCCCATCTATTTGCAGTGAAGTGGTGGGACCGGATGCCATGATCTACGTTTTATGAATGTTGAGTTTTAAACCTGCTTTTTCACTCTCCTCTTTCACCTTCATCAAGAGGCTCTTTAGTTCCTCTTTGCTTTCTCACATTAAGGTGGCATCATCTGCATGTCTGAGGTTATTGATATTTCTCCTGGCAATCTTGATTCCAGCTTGTGCTTCATCCAGTCTGGCACTTTGTAAGGTATATTCTGTATATAAGATAAATAAGCAGTGTGACAATAGATAGCCTTGATGTACTCCTTTCCCAATTTGGAACCAGTCCTTTGTTCCCTGTCTGGTTCTAACTATTGCTTCTTGACCTGCATACAGATTCCTCAGGAGGCAAGTAAGGTGGCCTGGTATTTCCATTTCTTTAAGAATTTTCCACAGTTTGCTGTGATCCACACAGTCAAAGGCTTTAGTGTAGTCAATGAAGCAGAAATAGATGTTTTCTGGAACTCTCTTGCCTTTTCTATGATCCAACAGATGTTGGCAATTTGGATATTATTGTGAAACAGTTATGAAAATCAGATTATTCTCTTTCCCATGTATATTATTTCTTAGGACACTGTAATAAAATACCACAGACTGAGAGGTATAAGCAACAAATTTGTTTTCTCACAGTTCTAGAAGCTGTAAATTCCAGATTAGAGTGCTGGGAGGGTTGGTTTCTGATAAGCCCTATCTTCATGGCTTTCAAAATTCTAGTGATCTCATATGACATTTCTTTTATGTACATGCCTGTCTGGTGTCTTTTCCTCTCAATAAGGACAGCAATCCTGTTGGATCAGGACCCCATCGTTATGCCCTCATTTAATGTTAATTACCTCATTAAAGACCATGTTTACAAATACCATTAAATGCTATTTGAGGGTTAAACTTATGAATTTTGTGGGGACATAATTCAATTAAAAGATGTTTGCTCCTTAGAAGAAAAGTTGTGACCAACCTAGACAGCATATTAAAAAGCAGAGCCATTACTTTGCCAACAAAGGTTCGTCTGGTCAAAGCTATGGTTTTTCCAGTCGTCAGGTGTGGATGTGAGAGTTGGACTATAAAGAAAGCTGAGCACCAAAAGATTGATGCTTTTGAACTGTGGTGTTGCAGAAGAGTCTTGAGAGTCTCTTGGACTACAAGGACATCCAACCAGTCCATATCCGAAAGGAAATCAGTCCTGAATATTCATTGGAAGGCCTGAAGCTGAAACTCCAACACTTTGGCCATCTGATGTGAAGAACTGACTAATTGGAAAAGACCCTGATGCTGGAAAAGATTGAAGGCGGGAGGAGAAGGGGGCGACAGAGGATGAGATGGTTGGATGGCATCACCAACTCAATGGACATGGATTTGAGTACACTCAAGGAGCTGGTGATGGACAGGGAGGCCTGGCGTGCTGCAGTCCATGGGGTCGCAAAGAGTCAGATACGACTGAGCGACTGAACTGAACTGAACTGAAGAATTTTGAGGGGACATAATTCAGTTCGTAACACCAGGGTTTGCTGGTTTTATTTCTTATTTTGGAAAACTGTTGTTGTCTGTTTAGTGATCTTTTAAAAATAGTTATAGTTATGTTTTTTATGCCATTTTACTTTTTATTTTCTGTGTGTCTTAATCTTTTTCCTTCCTTTATTTTATCTTTGCTGATTTTTCCTTTTGGCCATACTATATGGTTTGCGAGATCTTAGTTCCCTAACCAGGGGTCAAACCCATGTCCCCTGAAATGAAAGCATGGAGTTCTAACCAATGGACTGTCAGGGAATTTCCTCATTATATTTAAGTGGATATTTTACATAGTAATTTTTTTTCTACTTTTTGGCTGTACCATGTTGCATGTGGGATGTTATGTCTCCATCCAGGGGTCAAGCCTGTGCTTCCTACAGTGGATGTGCTGTGTCTGGACCATCAGGGAAGTCCCAACGCTGTAATATTCTAACTTTTAAATAATTTACACTATATGATTATTAACTTTTACAAATTATTTTTATATACGATGTGTTCCTATTTATTTTTAGTCACTGAAGTCTCTGTTCCTTTTGCTCATGTTCAGCTAATGCTTTGACAGATTTTTCTTGAATGCCAAGAGATAAAGACAAAATAAGGGATAATAAAAGAAACATAAAAGAGAAACTAAATCAACCTCCCCAAACAAACACCTCTTCCAGTTTTTGCAGATTGACTCTGTTTGGGTGCACTCCTTTAAGAGTCTTGCATTGAACCCAAGGATAAGCCCAAAGTAAAAGCTTAGAATTTCACTCTTGCCCTGGACGTGGGCATGGGTATTTAAATACACCTGTATCCATGAGTGCATTTGGATATCCTAATTTTTCAAAAGACCTCCCTCAGATTTTCCTCTCAGACTTTAAGTGGTTTATTGTCTCAGTCTTATCTGCTGCTCCAGGCATCTGTAGGGCTTATTTCTCCTTGCAGTATTTTCCAGCAATGCCCATAACTCTTCCATTCTGAGTTTCAAGTTTGGAAACTAAAGACTGTCTTACATCAGTCTTTCAGGTTTTTTTCCCAGATAGAATGAACAGACATACACAAGTCAGATCAGAGTAAGTTCTGCTCTGCTCCAGCTAGAAGTAGAGAGCAAAATCCCACAGGGGAAACATGGTCCGCCACCACTTCAAGACTGCTGCTGCATCAAGGAGTGGGTATGACAAGGGTAAATAAAAATGCCAGAAAGTTTTCCTATCATTTCACATTTTTTTCTTAATTCAATGTTCTCTTGTTTGCTATAAACAGCTAGCTGTTTTCCAGATTTCTGACAAAGTTTGTTCTGTTTTTTTTTTTTTTTTAATTTTTAAAAATTTATGTGAAGGACTTCCTTGCCAGTCCAGTGGTTAAGACTCTGTGTTCCCATTGTAAGGGGCACAGGTTCAATCCCTGGTCTGGAAACTAGCATCCTACATGCTACCTGATATGGCCAACACACACACACACACACACACACACACACACACACACACACATCTGTTCAGTTCAGTAGCTCAGTTGTGTCCGACCCTTTGCAACCCCATGAATTGCAGCACACCAGGCTGGCCTGTCCATCACCAACTCCCGGAGTTCACTCAAACTCACATCCATCGAGTCAGTGATGCCATCCAGCCATCTCATCCTCTGTCGTCCCCTTCTCCTCCTGCTCCCAATCCCTCCCAGCATCAGAGTCTTTTCCAATGAGTCAACTCTTTGCATGAGGTGGCCAAAGTACTGGAGCTTCAGCTTCAGCATCTCCTTCCAAAGAACACCCAGGACTGATCTTTAGAATGGACTGGTTGGATCTCCTTGCAGTCCAAGGGACTCTCAAGAGTCTTCTCCAGCACCACAGTTCAAAAGCATCAGTTCTTTGGTGCTCAGCTTTTTTCACAGTCCAACTCTCACATCTCTCTCTCTCTCTCTCTCTCTCTATCTATATCAGAGAACAGGAACTTAGATTGGCTTGTTTAGCTTTTCTGCTGATGTAACTCTTTTAATTTTGAAAGATGGTTTTGTTGGATGTAAAATTCTTCACTGATGTCTTTCAGCTTTTTGAATATACCGTCTTTCAGCTTTTTGAATATACCTCCTTTCTATCTTCTGGCATACATTGTTTCTGGTGAGAAATAAACTGTTGCTTTTATTGAGATTGTCTTGTACATCATGAGTCATATTTCTCTTGCTGTTTTCTAGATTTTCTATTTGTCTTTGAATTTCAAAATTTTTTTTTTTTTAAGTTAAAGTGTCTGAGTATAGATCTCTTTGCATTTATCCTACTGGAGTTTATTGAACTCTTGGATATATAACCTAATGTTTTTCATTATATTTGGGAATTTTTCAGCCATTATTTCTTTGGATTAAATTTGTGTTCTTTCCTCCTTTCTTCCATTACATGTATGCTGGTTTATTTAAAGGTACCCTTCATTTAACCTGACTTTTTTTTCCTTTTCTTTTTCCTCTCTGTTCTTTGGATTTCAATAATTTCTATCATGTATCTTCAAGTTTGCTGATTCTTTCATATGCTAACTCAACTCTACTGCTGAGCACCTCAGTAAAATTTTCATTTAAATTATTTTAGCTTTTAACTCCAGAATTTCTTATTGTTGGGTTCTTGGTAAAATTTTGTCTATTGATTCTATTTGAAAAAGATTCATCATACTTTTATTGCTTTGATCATGGTTTCCTTTAGTTCTTTGAGCACATCTATTATAGCTGCTTTGAAATCTTTTCCTGCTAAATCCAACATGTTGGCTCTCTCAAAGGCAGCTGTGTTACCTGATTTTCCCCTATATATTGATCATACTTTCATCTTTCTTTGCATATTCCATAATTTATTGTTGGGAATTGGTAATTATTGTAGTAACTGTTGTATACTTATCACTTTGCCCCTAGGGCTCATTTTTTTGGCCTGTTTTTTAGTTCAGAGACTTGGATGTACCATTTTATTGAAGTCTACTTCTGCTGCATTAACAGTTCTCTTTATTATTGTCTCTTTCCCTTATATCTATTGTCTGCCCCCGTTAGTATATGTATTCAGCTATTTGCCTCTACTAATTGCTGGGTGATTGTCTTATTTATTAAAACAGTGACCTGGGTCATAAATTGTTATACTATCTAGTCCAATTAAATTTGGGCAGTTTTTTTTCAGCAGTAGTATTTAAAACCAGTTTTCAAGATTTGTTTCTGTTACAGGAGAGCTCTTGTTTGCTGTGTAGGGGGTGAAAATTTTTTCCATTCCCACTTCTAACTTATTTGGCTGGTCTAATAATTAAATTGATATAAGACAGATTAATAGGAAAAACAAAGAGAAGTTTAATAATAACTTCCATACTTCCTGTATACATGATAGATACCCAGGAAAACTGACTCTTTGAAATGGATGAAGCCATCACCTTAAGTACTATCTTCAGCTAAAGACAAAAGATATTGAGGGTGGGAAATGTTATGGGAGGTTAATAGGAAAAGCACACTAAACAAGGATAAGATAGTTAAACAGATTGAAGCCATTGCCTTCTCCATTGGTAAGAGTTTTTAGTGATTTAGAGTCATCCTTCTCTTTCTGGTGCAAAAGGGAGATTTGCTTACAAATGGAGAGTTCCCTTATAAATGTAAATGTAAATGTGCCTTACAAAATGGTAAAGTCTACTAAGTTTTCATGTCTGCTTTTTTTTTTTTAAATAACCAGCTTAAAATAGTCAATATGCCCCATAATTTGGGGTGGCAAAATCTGCTCTCCTTCAGTTGTCTTTTTCCATGATTCCTTCCATTAAACATCTAGCTGGTCTATGGCTTAGTTTATTTCTCTAGCGGAGTTACAGCAGAGGTCCCCAACCCCTGGGCTATGGACAATTACCAGTCTGTGGCCTGTTAGGAACCTGGCTGCACAGCAGGAGGTGAGAGGAGGGTGAGTGAGCAAAGCTTTATTGGCCTCTCCCCATCATTGCCTACTGCTCCCCATCACTCCCCATTGTTTGCATTACTGGCATTACCTCTTGAACCATCACTCACATTACCACCTGAACCATTCCCACCCCACCTCCATTCCTCACCTCATCCTCAACTCTCTCCATAGAAAAATTGTCTTCCATGAAACTGATCCGTGGTGCCAAGAAGATTGGGAACTGCTGAGCTATATAGATCCCCTTCATTGCTTATTATTAAAATCTCCATTGCTTTTAAGAGCACTCTTAGGCTTAAATTACCCTACATTATATTCTAAATGAATTGTTTTCTTGAGGGAAAGTATTAACCTATCTGCTGTTATTTCCTGCCTCTCATCCTTGAGCAAAGTCTCTACACCACTGCCCCAGAACAGTTGGCAGGAAAAGTGGCCTAATTCTTTCAGACTAAAGCTTCTGATTTATGAGCAAGGTGCTAATTGAGGGTAGTAACTTTTGGTGCTGGGAGGGATTAGGGGCAGGAGGAGAAGGGGATGACAGAGGATGAGATGGCTGGATGGCATCACTGAGTCGATGGACGTGAGTTTGAGTAAACTCCAGGAGTTGGTGATGGATAGGGAAGCCTGGTGTGCTGTGATTCATGGGGTCTCAAAGAGTCAGACACGACTGAGCAACTGAACTGATGGTTTTTCCAGTGATCATGTATGGATGTGAGAGTTGGACTGTGAATAAAACTGAGTGCTGAAGAATTGATGCTTTTGAACTATGGTGTTGGAGAAAACTCTTGAGAGTCCTTTGGACTGCAAGGAGATACAACCAGTCCATTCTGAAAGAGATCAGCCCTGGGATTTCTTGGCAAGGAATGATGCTAAAGCTGAAACTCCAGTACTTTGGCCACCTCATGCGAAGAGTTGACTCATTGGAAAAGACTCTGATGCTGGGAGGGATTGGGGGCAGGAGGAGAAGGGGACGACAGAGGATGAGATGGCTGGATGGCATCACTGACTTGAAGGACATCAGTTTGAGTGAACTCCGGGAGTTGGTGATGGAAAGGGAGGCCTGATGTGCTGCAATTCATGGGGTCACAAAGAGTCGGACATGACTGAGTGACTGAAGTGAACTGAACTCAACCTCTGGTCTTCTTGGCTTAACTTTCCTGGAGCTCTCTCCTTGGCAGCCTCTCCTTGCTGCCTGAGCAAGCCTGTGTATCAGCCGCTGGAATTCTCAGCCTGCCTTCCCTGAGGGGGATTGTCTGTCCCACAATTGTGGATGAAGAGTCCTAAAGTTCTAAATCACTCTTGCCTAGGAGAGAGCTTCTGCCACATGGAACTAGAGGGTGGGATGAGGGTGGTCTGCCACTAACAGAGCAAATGCCATAGATTTCACTGGTAAATTGTAGGGAGAGTTGGGCTTCATCTACTTGGGTTAGAGCTTAAAACATGCGGAGCTGGTGAGGGGTGCAAATGCAAGGAGCAGGTTGTATTTCAAATGCTATAAACTTGCCATTAGTAGTGACTTTTAGTAGATTTTTTTACATCATTGTTTCTTCACTTGCCATATGCTCTTAGAAGGATTCCCAGAGACTTAAAATGCCTGTTTTAAAAATAATTTTTGATGGGAAAAGTGTCTGTGGAGTTGAAAGTCATTCAGTCATGTCTGACTCTTTGCAATCCCATGGACTGTAACCAGCCAGCCTCCTCTATCCATGGAATTCTCCAGACAAGAATACTAGAGTGGATAGCTGTTCCCTTCTCCAGGGAATTTTCCAAACCCAAAGATTGAACCCAGGTCTCCTACATCGCAGGTGGATTCTTTACCGTCTAAACCATCGGCAAAATCCTTTTCATACCACTGTTGTGAAATTTATCTCCTTTGGTCATTATTTCTTAAAAGGGTTTTTCTGCATCCTCCTCTTAGGACAATTACGCTTATATTAAGCAGCTTGGAGTTGTCTCACATCCCAATGATTGTTCTTTTGTTTTAGTCTTGTTTCTTCTATTTAATTTTAGATAGTTTCTAAACAATTTGGTACATAATCAAATTCACTACTCATTTTCTCTGGTTTCTAATGATCTGTTAACACCATATAGCACATTTTCATCTGTCATTCTTTTAATTATAGAAATTCAATTTTCATATTCTTTTTTTTTAAACAGCTATATATTAGATTCTTTATTCAAATTGTTCTAAATAGCAGTGTTTGGCATTTAATTTAGCATGAACACTCACAGCACCTCTAAGATTTTATTTAGGATATTATAGAGATTTTATGTTTATCATGCTTAGATTAATGCAATTCAGACATTTACAAGGTGTCATGTAAAGTTTCATTTATAACTTTTTATATCTGGAAAGAACCATCTGCATTTTATTTTATTTTTTTAATTTAATTTAATTTTTAAAATTTTCATATTCTTAATGTTTCTTCTTAACATGCTTATGTTCTCTTCTACCCCTTTGAGCATATGGAATATAGTAACTGTTTTATAATTTGTTTTCTACTAATTCTATTATTTCAGTCACTCCTTGGTCTGCTTTTACCATGAATTTTTCTTTCCTTTATTGGTTTTATTATACTGCTCATTGACTGGCTGGTAATTAATTATGTATTGAATGTCAAATATTGTGAATTTCATCATGTTGGGTGCTAGGTATTTTCATTGCCATTAATATTCTTGAGTCTTGTTCTGGGACACAGTGAAGTTACTTATGAACAATTCAGTCTTCATAGCGCTTGTTTTTAAGCTTTTCTCAGTCAGTCCAGAGCACCCTTTAGTCAAGGCATAGTTTTCCCTATTACTCACTGCATTATACCCTTATGAGCACTAGAGATCTTGGTCCATGAGTTACCAGTTTCTTCCACTCTGGCTGAAGGCAAAATGAGCTGTTTCTGGCCCAGAGATCCAGAGACTGTATCTCGTGTTCTTTTTGGATAGTTCTTGAGGGTCTTCATTTTGAGAACCATGGCCATGTAGCATAAACTCACATAGCATCAAAAGAGTTATTTAAACTTTAGGCATGAAACTTGCAAGATCTAAAAAATGACAAGGGTATTGACAGTAAAAAAAAAAAAAAAAAGAAAGGCATAATGCTTATAGTAGATAAGTCTCCTTAAAAGTCCATTTCTGACATTTAAAAACCAGTGTGTCACTAAAAATAACATTGACATGAGCTAAATATTCCAACAGCTGTCATCTTAATTAAAGCTCCTTGAATTTGATGAGAAACATTTGGTTCCCTGTTGTTTGAAGAGAAGACTATATAGCACCTGCTGTGTACACAGGCCATCTCTCTGATATCCTTAGCAACAGTCATTCCACTGCTCATCCAACTGCTCCAAAGTTTTGTGTAATGGGATGGGGGCTGTAGAAATAGCAAATTCTGAAAATATAATAAATTTAGTCATAGACTTTGCCTTAATTGGTAACCTGTAGCTCATTTGATATTGTAACACAGTATCACATACAGGTTCACTTATTTGATTTGATGATTTTTTGAAGATGTGACACAATTTAAGGTAGGAATTCTTAACTAGCATTCAGTTCAGTCACTCAGTCATGTCTGACTCTTTGTGACACCATGGACTGCAAAACACCAGGCTTCCCTGTCCATCTCCAACTCCTGGAGCTTGCACAATCTCAAGTCCATCAAGTTAGTGATGCCATCCAACCATCTCATCCTCTGTTGTCCCCTTCTCCTCCTGCCTTCAATCCTTCCCAGCATCAGGATCTTTTCCAATGAGTCAGTTCTTTGCATCAGATGGCCAAAGTATTGGAGTTTCAGCTTCTGCATCAGTCCTTCCAATAAATATTCAGGACTGATTTCCTTTAGGATGGACTGGTTGGATCTCCTTGCAGTCCAAGGGACTCTCAAGAGTCTTCTCCAACACCACAGTTCAAAAGTATCAATTCTTCGGTGCTCAGCTTTCTTTATAGTCCAACTCTAACATCCATACACGACTACTGAAAAAAAAACCATAGCCTTGACTAGATGGAATTTTGTTGGCAAAGTAATGTCACTGCTTTTTAATATGCTGTCTAGGTTTGTCATAGCTTTTCTTCCAAGGAGCAAGTATCTTTTAATTTCATGGCTGCATTCACTGTCCACAGTGATTTTGGAGCATCCCAAAATAAAATCTGTCACTGTTTCTATTGTTTCCCCATCTATTTTTTCATGAAGTGATGGGACTGGATGCCATGATCTTCATCTTTTGAAGGTTGAGCTTTAAGCCAACTTTTCACTCTCCTCTTTCACTTTCATCAAGAGGCTCTTTAGTTCTTCTTCAGTTTCTGCCATAAGGGTGGTGTTTTCTGCATATCTGAGGTTACTGATATTTCTCCCAGAGATCTTGATTCCATCTTATATTTCATCCAGCCTGGCATTTCACATGATGTACTCTGTATATGAGTTAAGTAAGCAGGCTAACAATATACAGCCTTGACTTACTGCTTTCCCAATTTGGCACCAATCCATTGTTCCAGGTCTAGTTCTAACTGTTGCTTCTTGACCTGCATACAGATTTCTCAGGAGGCAGGTTGAGGGGTCTGGTATTCCCATCTCTTTAAGAATTTTCCACAGTTTATCATGATCCACCCAGTCAAAGGCTTTGTCGTAGTCAGTAAAGCAGAAGTAGATGTTTTTCTGGAACTCTCTTGCTTTTTTGCTGAGCTGATGGATGTTGAAAGTTTGATCTCTGGTTCCTCTGCCCTTTCTAAATCCAGCTTGAACATCTGGAAGTTATGGTTCATGTACTGTTGAAGCCTGTCTTGGAGAATTTTGAGCATTACTTTGCTAGTGTGTGAGATGAGTGCAATTGTGTGGTAGTTCATAACTAGCATATATGAACACATTTCAGAGACGCTGGAAGCCCTCTGAAATTATAAAATTCTCTCTGTGTGTGCATGGACTTTTATGTGGAGAGTGTCCGTAGCTTTCTTTAGATTCACAAAGAAGTGCATGACTAAAATAAGTGTTAGGGTCCCTGGTTTAACGCAACCTCAAAAGAGTTCAATTTCTCTCTCCTTCTCTTTCTACTACCCAACTTTTCTTTCTTGACAATAGTGTTCACAAAGTTAATAGCTCACAACAGTGAGAACTGTTATAAAGAAGCAGATTTAGAGCTAGATTTTATAGCACTGGAAAGACTGCATTAAAAGTACACTGTTTTATTTGTCAACTAGGATTGTAGTGTCTATACCCTTTGAAAACAGTCATATAAGGCAAAGTTGTTTCTGATTACTATGGTTGATTTGAATTTGTCTAAAACTTTCAGGTGCATGAAAAGTAGAAAACTTCCTAAGGGAAAAGTGAAAATGTTAGTCTCTCAGTTGTGTCTGACTCTTTGCGATCCCATGGACTAGCCTGCCAGGCTCCTCTGTCCATGGAATTCTCCAGGCAAGAATATTGAATTGGGTAGCCATTCTCTTCTTCAGGGAATCTTTCTGACCCAGGGACTGAACCCAGGTCTCCCGCACTGCAGGCAGATTCGTTACCACCTGAGCCACCAGGGAAGCCCCAAGAATACTGGAGTGGGTAGCTATTCCTTTCTCCAGGGGATCTTCCCAACCCAGGGATCAAACCTAGGTTTCCCATAACTTCCTAAGTTCAGGATCAATGAAAGTATTTAAAAATAATGTTTATAATTATATACTCTAGGTGTTTCTGGGGCAGGAGGTAGATGCCCCCACCCCCATGGTATATTGATTGGAGATTCATCCTTATGGACTGAAACTCCAAGATGAGAATAGAAGGACAATTAAGAGAGGAGGCTAGGCCTTGCCCAAACCACATATTTCTCCTTCTTGAAGTCAGGAGACCTCCCTGACCATACACGTTTAGAAAAGCTCCTTGGAGACCAAAGGGCAGTGATGCTAATTAATGCCAGGCTACACATGTCTTTTCAGTAAAATTCATCTTGACTAAGAGATGCGTGCACACGTATGGGAGGATCCTGAGATATACCAACTATGGACTGTGAACCAGGCATATCAAAATGATTAACCAAAGGAAACATGGATGGCAAGCAACATTCTTTAGCTGCCATTGGCAAACTCTAAAATAAATCTGGTTGTATCGTATAAAAATTTCAAGAAAAATAAATGCAATTCATTGTACAAGGATGCCACAAGGATTGGTCAAAAGAAATGCTCCATAAAAGTAATTCAAACTGCCATGAGGGCGTGGCTCAGCGACTCTTTCCAAATCCACCCATGTGTTTTATCCACACATACTGTACTTTTGTCCTTCTCTTCATAAATACTTTACTTGTTTCACTACTTTCTGTCTTTGTAGGAACTCTTCTCTGCAAAGCCAAAAGGCCAGGGCCCTTGTCACTAACCCCTGGGCTAGTGGCTAGGATCTGGTGCTCTCACCACCGTGACCTGGCCTCAGTCTCTGATTGGGAACAGGTGTTGCAATCCAAGGCCACCCAAGATCTGTTCTTTTACAATAATCAGACAGAGGCAGTGATGGACATGCAGATCTGAAGTTTTCTGGATCGGTCAGCTAATAGGATAGACATAGAAAAAGTAGGTAAATTTTACCTGCAACAAAATTACAATTGTAATAGACTGAAAATATGTAGGTAGGAAATAGAAGGCTTCAAAGTTTAGGGGAAATGATAATCAAGTGGAAAATGAGTTAAAATATTATTTCTTATCTTGGCTCATTTTTCCCAATATTCGCCCCTAATTTTTTACATCTCATAGAATACTTAACTCTCAGTAGCCCTGCCACACACACACACTTACGATTCAGAATCCACTTCAGATTTGCATTTGTATTGGTTCCCTCTGATCCACATTACTATAATAAATGCTTTCTAACTGTCCAGGGCAATTTATGTATAGTATGAAAATGGACTGGTAAATATAACTTAAAAGCAATTTTTAACTAATTGGTAGCCTGCATTCTTTAATGTTCCAATAGCAAAATTTTGCTTTCCTTGTACAATAAATTGCACTTTATTTTTCTTGAAACACTTATATGCTTTACAGCCAGATTTATTTCCAACTGGAAAATGTTGATGCTATCCAAATCTATAAGGATTAAGTCACTGGAAACTGCAGTCACTGACCTTTAATACACCCAGAAAGGAGTTCAGAGTGGAGATCAGGAATGAGGCACTCTGTGCTCTGAGAAAAGCTGGCAGAACAGACCCTCAGATAGATACCTTTAGTAGGAAGTTTTATGAACCCCAATTTGTACATCTTATCATACCTAGAAAGGCACTAAAATCAATAATAGAGACATATGCTCCTCATGACTAGCAATAAGCTTGCACTGAGATGCATGCTTAATTGCACATACTTTCCTCACCAAAATCACATATATTCTGACCTCCCCCATCACCTCTGTAGAGAAGTTCCTCCAAGCTATCTGAGAGGCAATCTCATGGGCTATAGCGCTTATTGTTGTGCAGTTGCTAAGTCATGTTGGATTCTTTGCGACCCCATGGACTGCAGCATGCCAGTTATTCCTGTCCTTCACTATCTTCTAGAGATTGCTCAAATTCATGTCCAGTGAGTCAATCAATGATGCCATCCAACCATTTCATCCTCTGTTGTCCCCCCTTCTTCTTTTGCCTTCAATCTTTCCCAGCCCTCAGGGTCCTTTGCAGTGAGTTTGCTCTTCCCATCAGGTGGCCATAGTATTGGAGTTTCATCACTCCTTCCAACGAATATTCAAGGTTGATTTCCTTTACAATTGACTGGTTTGATCTCTTTGCAGTCCAAAGGACTCTTAAGCGTCTTCTCCAGCACCACAATTTGAAATATTCAATTATTTGGTGCTCAACATTCTTGATGGTCCAACTCTCACATTCATACATGACTACTGGAAAAACCATACTTTTGAATATATGGAGCTTTATCAGTAGAGTGATGTCTCTGCTTTGTAATGTGTTATCAATGTTTGTCATAGCTTTCCTTCCAAGGAGCAAAACATCTTTTAATTTCATGACTACATTCACTGTCTGCAGTGACTCTGGACACCAAGAAAATAAAATTTATCACTGCTCCCACTTTTTCCCCTTGTATTTGCCATGAAGTGATGGGACTGGGATGCCATGATCTTAGTAATTTGAATGTTGAGTTTGAAGCCAGCTTTTTCACTCTCCTCTTTCACCTTCATCAAGAGGCTCTTTAGTTCCTCTTCATTTTCTACCATAAGGGTGGTATCATCTGTATATCTGAGGTTATTGATATTTCTCCCAGCAATCTTAATTCCAGCTTGTGATTCATCTAGCCTGGCATTTCATATGATGTACTCTGCATATAAGTTAAATAAAGAGTGACAATATACAGCCTTGATGTACTCCCTTCCCAATTTTGAACCAGTCCATTGTTCCTTGTCTGGTTCTGACTGTTGCTTTTTGAGCTACATACAGGTTTCTCAGGAGACAGGTAAGGTGGTCTGGTATTTCCATCTCTTTAAGAATTTTCCACAGCTTAGGAATGGGCAGAGCTATGGAGAAAGACTGGCCAAAGAGGCCTTTTGATCACTAGCTACAAGAGGCTTGAAAAAGACTCCGATAGGGCCTATGGCAGAGGCAGTCTGTGTCCCTGCACACTTGGCACAGCCAGGGTACCTGTAAGCCAAGCAGCTGCACCACCTTCACACTCAACTCCCACTGGGGCAGAGCTGCCACAGGCAAAAAAAAGTCTTGCATTTATGCATGCAGAGTCACTTCGGTCATGTCTGACTCTTTGCGACCCTGTGGCCTGCCAGGCTTCTTTGTTAGAGAAAGGCTTCTCCAAGCCAGAATATTGGAGTGTATTGGCCAAGACTGGTTGCCATACACTTCTAGAGCACTATACTTCCAACTATCCTAGCTGTCAACCCCCTGAGTACCTGGTGCTGCCAGAACCCCTATGACCCAAGCAGCTGTATCACTTTCACATCTAGCCCTCACAGGGGCAAAGCCAAGCCCTCCAGGGCAGCCTCAGGAGCTAAACCCCAGTGGACGACCCACATGTAGAGATGGAAACAAAGCCACAATTGAAACCCAGGGGCAGTGTGGCTAAGGAAGGAGATCCAAAATCTTGCCACCAGCTGTATAAGATGCAGATTAAATCCACACAATCAACTAAGCAGACTCTGTATCTATGGAATATATAAAAGGCATTGAGAGCGCCCACAAAAGAAAATGCACTAGCTCTGATAGCTGAGGACACTGGAGGTAAGAACACACAGGAGTAGGGCCAGATTAGAATCTGAGCAGCCCCCACAGCCAGTCCAGAGAGCAGCACAGTGTTAAGAGGACATCCTAGCGAGGTAGGGTGACTGTGATTCCCAACATAGGAAAGGACTCTGACAGCTGTGACTCAAGAAAAACATTTATTATTTTTATGTTTTGACTTGTTCTGTAGATTCTTTTGGATTTTTTTCCCCCTTCCCCCCCTCCTCTGTTGTATTTGTAGATTTTATTGGTACTAAGAAACCCAATTAAGCTTTTGAGCTTTTTTTCCCTCAGTCACATTTTTTATTGTTGTCATAAACCTCTGCCTCTACACTGGTCCTTTGCAATTCTGTGAAGTTTTCCTCTTTTTTAATTTTAATTTTTAAAACCTATTATTTTTCTACATTTATTCCTTTGCTTTTCCTACTGTTCTTTTCCCCTTGCAGTTATTCTTTATTGTATATAAATCTTCTTTATCTGCCTCTATTTAACTTTGCATATCTATTCTTTCTTTCTTTCCTTTCTCTCCTTTCCTCTCAACATATTTGTCAGTTTTATTTTCATTGCTTTATTCCCCAATTGGCACCTTGCTTTAGTTTAGTTTTCCATTTTGTGCTTTAATTAGTTTTGTTCTGGTCGATATAATTTTTATTTCCTTTGTTCACTGGGTCAATCTATTGTACTTTATTTTTGTTGAAAGGTTTTGATTTTACTTACAGTTGTATATGTATATCTGTATATTCAGTCACATTTTCTATTGTTGTTTTAAACCTCTGCCTCTACATTAGGCTTTTGCAATTCTGTGGAGTTTTCCCCCCCCCGCTTTTTTGGTTCTTTTTCTGTTTTTTTTCTCCTTTTTACATTTTTAATTGCCTTTCCTACTGTTCTTTACCCATTGCAGTTAATCTTTAATGTATATAAACCTTCTTCATCTACTTCTATTTAACTTTGCATATCTATTCTTCCTTTCTTTCCTTTCCTTTCAATGTATTTTTAGTTTTGTTTTCATTGCTTTATTCTCCACTTGGCACCTTGTTTTAGTTTTGTCTTTCAATTTATGCTTGTTAGTTTTGTTCTTAATTGGTAAATATAATTTTTTATCTCCTTCATTCACCAGATCAATCTATTGTACTTCATTTTTGCTGGACTGTTTTCACTTTGTTCATGGGTGTATAGGTCTATGTGTATATTCCATTATTTTAATTATTATTTATCTGATTTTGTAACTGCCTATGGTCTGTGGTTTATCTTTGATTACTTGTTTTTTGATATTGATTTAAATCTCACTTAATGCATAAAAAAACCACTGGTGGAATCTTTGTTACTGATCAGAGATCAAGCACTGAGCCTTTGGAGTGGGAGCACTGACTCTAAGACCCATGATTACCAGAGAACTAAGTCTGCTGCTGCTGCTAAGTCGCTTCAGTCGTGTCTGACTCTGTGTGACCCCATAGACAGCAGCCCACCAGGCTCTGCCATCCCTGGGATTCTCCAGGCAAGAACACTGGAGTGGGTTGCCATTTCCTTCTCCAATGCATGAAAGTGAGAAGTGAAAGTGAAGTCACTGAGTCATGTCCAACTCTCAGCAACCCCATGTACTGCAGCTCACCAGGCTCCTCCATCCATGGGATTTTCCAGGCAAGAGTACTGGAATGGAGTGCCATTGCCTTCTCTGAACTAACCTTAACAAATATCAAATAATGAGAACTCATACAAAGGAAACCACTTGAATACAAGACCCAGTATCACCCAACCACCAGTAGCACCCAACCACCAGTAGCACCCTGTGCAGGATGCCTCATCCAAACAACAAACAAAACAAAAATACAAACCCACTCATCAGAAGACAAGATTACCATCTCAGCCTTACCCATCAGAGGGAAAAACAAAAACAAAAACAAAAACAAAAACTCAGCACAAATCTCACTTTATATGAAGCTCACACAAACCACTGGACCAACTTTAGGAGGGCAGAAACTAAAAGGAAGAAAGAATTAAACCTTCTCCAAGGATAGAATTCAAGTTTCTTTGAAGCCTGGGAAAAGGAGACCTCAAACACAATAACTTAAAAAGAAAAGAAAAGAAAAGAAAAGAAAAGGCAGAGAAATACTGCACAAATGAAGGAACAAACTAGAAACACAGAAGTCCAAATAAAAAGAAGAAATGGAAAATTACCTGAAAAAGAATTCAGAATAATGATAGTAAACATGATCAAAATCCTTGAAAACAAAATGGAGAAAAGGCAAGAATCAGTTAATAAAGACCTAGAAGAATTAAAGAATAAACATACAGAAACAAACAACAATTACTGAAATTAAAAATACTCTAGAAAGAATCAATAGCAGAATATCTGAAGCAGAAGAACAAATCAATAAGCTGGGAGATAAAAGGGTGGAAATAACTTCTGAAGAGCAGAATAAAGTAAAAAGAATGAAGAGCTGAGGAGAGTCTCAGAGACCTCTGGGACCATGTCAAATGCACCAACCTTTGACTTATAGGGGTCTCAGAAGAAGAAGCTGGAGAAGGAAATGGCATCCCACTCTAGTACTCTTGCCTGGAAAATCCCATGGATGGAGGAGCCTGGTGGGCTGCAGTCCATAGGGTTTTGAAGAGTCAGACATGACTGAGCGACTTCAATTTCACTTTTCACTTTCATGCATTGGAGAAGGAAATGGCAACCCATTCCAGTGTTCTTGCCTGGAGAATCCCAGGGACAGGGGAGCCTGGTGGGCTGCCGTCTCTGGGGTCGCACAGAGTCGTACATGACTAAAGCGACTTAGCAGCAGCATGCACCCAACATAGGAGGATCTCAATACATAAGAGAAACACTAACAGACTTAAAAGGAGAAACTGACAGTAACACAATAATAGTAGGAGACTTTAACACCCCACTCACACCAAAGGGCAGATCATCAAAACAGAAAATTAATAAGGAAACACAAGGCTTAAATGGTACATTAGATGAGATGGATCTCATTGATATCTTCAGGACATTCCATTCAAATGCAGAAGAATACACCTTCTTCTCAAGTGCACATGGAACATTCTCCAGGATAGACCAAATCTTGGGTCACAAATCAAACCTCAGTAAATTTAAGAAATTGAAATCATATCAACCATCTTCTCCTACCATGCTATGAGACTAGATATCAATTAAAAGAAAAAAAAGAACTGCAAGAAATACAAACACATGGAGATTAAACCACACATTTCTAAATAACCAACAGGTTACTGAAGAAATCAAAAGAGAAATCAAAAAGTTTATAGAAACACATGACAATTAAATTGCAACAACTCAAAACTTATGTAATGTAGCAAAAGCGGTCCTAAGAGAAAAGTTTATAGTAATAGAATCCTACCTCAAGAAACAAGAAAAACATCGAATAGACAGCCTAACATTACACCTAAAACAACTGAAAAAATAAAAGAACAAAAAACCTCCCAAATTCATAGAAGGAAGGAAATCATAAAAATTGAAGCAGAAATAAATGAAAAAGTAATGAAAGAAACAATAGTAAAGATTAATAAAACTAAAAGCTGGCTCTTTGAGAAGATAAACAAAATTGACAAGCCTCTAGCCAGACTCATTAAGAAAAAAGAGAGAAGAATCAAATCACCAAAACTAGAAATTAAAAAAGAGAGGTTACAACAGACAATGTAGAAACACAGCAGATTATAAGAGGGCATTATGAACAACTTTATGGCAATAAAATAGATTCTTAGAAAACAGATTCTTAGAAAAGTTCAATCTTCCAAAACTGAACCAGGACGAAATAGAAATTAACAACCCAATTACAAGCACTGAAATTGAAGCTGTGATCAAAAATCTCCCAAAAACAAAAGCCCAGGACCAGATGGCTTCACAAGAGAATTCTACCAAACATTTAGAGAAAAGCTAATGCCTATCCTTCTAAAACTCGTTCAAAAATTGCAGAGGAAGGAAATCTTCCAAACTCATTCTATGAGGCCACCATCACCCTGATACCAAAACCAGACAAAGACAACACACAAAAAGAAAACTATAGGCTGATATCACTGATGAACATAGATGCAAAAATCCTCAAGAAAATTTTATCAAACAGAATTCAGCAACACATCAAAAACTCATACAAACCATCAAACCATCATCCCTGGGCTTATTCCAGGGGTACAAGGATTCTTTAATATATGGAAATCAATCAATGTGATATATCATATTAATAAATTGAAAGACAAAAACCATATGGTCCTCTCAATAGATGCAGAAAAAGCCTTTGACAAAACCTGGCACCTATTTATGATTAAAACTCTTTAAAAAATGGGCATAGAAGAAGGAACTTACCGCAACATAGTAAAGCCCATAAATGATAAGCCTACAGCAAACTTTATTCTCAATGGTAAAAAACTGAAAGCATTCCCCCTAAGATCAGGAACAAAACAAGGGTGTCCACTTTTGCCACTACTATTCAACATAGTTCTGGAAGTCCTAGTTACAGCAATCAGAGAAGAAAAAGAACTAAAAGGAATCCAGATTGGAAAAGAAGTTAAGCTCTCACTGTTTGCAGATGACATACTACTGTACATAGAAAACCCTAAAGATAGTATCAGAAAATTACTAGAACAAATCAATGAATTTAGCAAAGTTTCAGGATACAAAATCAGTATGCAGAAATCACTTGCATTTCTATATACTAACAATGAAAAATCAGAAAGAGAAATTAAGGAATTAATCATATTCACCATTGCAACAAAAAGAATTAAATATCTAGGAATAAACTTGCCTAAGGAAACAAAAGTACTGTTCACAGAAAATTATAAGACACTAATGAAAGAAATAAGAGGACATAAACAGATGGAAAGATATTCCATGTTCCTGGGTAGGAAGAAGCAATGTTGTGAAAATGACTATACTATCAAATGCAATCTACAGATTTAATGTGATCCCCATCAAATTACCAATGGCATTTTTCACAGAACTAGAACAAAAAAATTCACAATTTATATGGAAACACAAAAGACCCCGAGTAGCCAAAGCAGTCTTGAGAAAGAAGAATGGAGCTACAGGAATAAAGCTTCTTGACTTAGGATTATACTACAAAGATACAGTCATCAAGACAGTATGGTACTGGCACAAAAACAGAAATACAGACCAATGGAACAAGATAGAAAGCCCAGAAATAAACCCATGTACTTATGGGTACCTTATTTTTGACAAAGGAGGCAAGAATATATAGGGCAAAGACAGCCTCTTCAATAAATGGTGCTGGGAAAACTGGACAGCTACATGTAAAGTAATGCTCAAAATTCTCCAAGCCAGTCTTCAGCAATACGTGAACTGTGAACTCCTGATGTTCAAGCTGGTTTTCAAAAAAGCAGAGGAACCAGAGATCAAATTGCCAACATCCACTGGATCATGGAAAAAGCAAGAAAGTTCCAGAAAAACATCTATTCTGTTTTATTGAATATGCCAAAGCCTTTGACTGTGTGGATCACAATAAACTGTGCAAAATTCTGAAAGAGATGGGACTATCAGACCACCTGACCTGCCTCTTGAGAAATCTGTATGCAGGTCAGGAAGCAACAGTTAGAATGGGACATGGAACAACAGACTGGTTCCAAATCAGAAAAGGAGTACATCAAGGCTGTATATTGTCACCCTGCTTATTTAACTTATATGCAGAGTACATCATGAGAAATGCTGGGCTGGAAGAAGCACAAGCTGGAATCAAGACTGCCAGGAGAAACATCAATAACCTCAGATGTACAGATTGCACCACCCTTATGGCAGAAAGTGGAGAGGAACTAAAAGCCTCTTGTTGAAAGTGACAAGAGGAGAGTGAAAAAGCTGGCTTAAACCTCCACATTCAGAAAACTAAGATCATGACATCTGGGCCCATCACTTCATGGGAAATAGATGGGGAAACAGTGTCAGACTTTATTTTTTTGGGCTCCAAAATCACTGCAGATGGGGATTGCAGCCATGAAATTAAAAGACGCTTATTCCTTGGAAGGAAAGTTATGACCAACCTAGTATATTCAAAAGCAGAGACATTACTTTGCTGACTAAGGTCCGTCTAGTCAAGGCTATGGTTTTTCCTGTGGTCATGTATGGATATGAGAATTGGACTGTGAAGAAGGCTGAGCACCGAAGAATTGAAGCTTTTGAGCTGTGGTGTTGGAGAAGACTCTTGAGAGTCCCTTGGACTGCAAGGTGATCCAACCAGTCCATTCTGAAGGAGATCAGCCCTGGGATTTCTTTGGAAAGAATGATGCTAAAGCTGAAACTCCAGTACTTTGGCCACCTGATGTGAAGAGTTGACTCATTGGGAAAGACTCTGATGCTGGGAGGGATTGGGGGCAGGAGGAGAGGGGGATGACCGAGGATGAGATGGCTGGATGGCATCATGAACTTGATAAATGTAAGTCTGAGTGAACTCCGGGAGATGGTGATGGACAGGGAGGCCTGGCATGCTGCGATTCATGGGA
The DNA here is from genome assembly GCA_917880005.1 of Nanger dama. Lineage (NCBI taxonomy): Eukaryota > Metazoa > Chordata > Mammalia > Artiodactyla > Bovidae > Nanger > Nanger dama. The sequence continues at coordinate 929,238 of CAKJTW010000056.1, forward strand.
TCACAAAGAGTCGGACACTACTGAGCGACTGAACTGAACATGTAAAAGAATAAAATTAGAAGACTTCCTAACACCATACACAAAGATAAACTCAGAATGGATTGACGACCTAAATGTAAGACCAGAAGCTATAAAACTCTTATAGGGAAGCATAGGCAGAACATTCAATGACATAAATCAAAGCAAGATCCTCTATGACCAACGTCCTAGCGTAATGGAAATAAAAACAAAAGTAAACAAGTGGGACCTGATTAAACTTAAAAGCTTTTGCACAACAAAGGAAACTATAAGCAAGGTGAAAAGACACCCTCAGAATGGGAGTCAATAATAGCAAATGAAACAACTGACAAAGGATTAATTTCCCAAATATACAAGCAGCTCATACAACTCAATACCAGAAAAATGGGCAACCCAATCAAGAAGTGGGAAAAAAAATCTAGATGGACCTTTCTTCAGATAAGTCATGCAGATGGCTAATGGGCATATGAAAGGATGCTCAACATCACTCACTATTGGAGAAATGCAAATCAAAACTACAGTGAGATATCACCTCACAGTTGTCAGAGTGGCCCTCATCAAAGGGTCTACGGATGATGAATGCTGGACAGGGTGTGGAGAGAGGGGAACGTTCTTGCACTGTTGGTGGGAATGTAAATTGATACAGCCACTATGGAGGATGTTACGGAGATTCCTTTAAAAACTAAGAATAGGACCACCATATGACCCAGCAATCCCACTCCTAGGCATATACCCTGAGGAAACCAAAATTGAAAGAGACACATGTATTCTATTGTTCATTGCAGTACTGTTTACAATAGCTAGAACATGGAAATGGCCTAGATTTCCATCGACAGATGAATGGACAGATAAATTGTGGTGCACCTACACAATGGAATATTACTCAGCCATAAAAAGGAATGCATTTGAGTCAGTTCTGATGAGGTGGATGAACCTAGAACCTATTATATGGAGTGAAGTGAGTCAGAAAAAGATAGATAAAGACCTTATTCTAATAAATATATACAGACTATAGAAAAATGGTACTGAAGAATTTATTTACAGGGCAACAATGGAGAAACAGACATAGAGAATAGACTTATGGACATGGGGAGAGGAGAGGAGAGGGTGAGATGTATGGAAAGAGTAACAAGGAAACTTACACTACCATATGTAAAATAGATAGCCAACGGAAATTTGCTGTATGGCTCAGGAAACTGAAATAGTGACTCTGTGTCAGCCTGGAGGGGTGGGATGAGGAGGGAGATGGGAGGGAGGTTCAAAAGAGAGGGGATATATGTCTACCTATGGCTTATTCATGTTGAGGTTTGACAGAAAACAGCAAAAATCTGTAAAGCAACTATGCTTCAATAAAAAATAAATTAAAAAAAAGGATTTTCCACATTTGTTGTGATCTACACAGTCAAAAGCTTTCACATAATCAATGAAGCAGAAGTAGATGTTTTTCTGTACTTCACTTGCTTTCTCTATGATCCAGTGAATGTTGGCAATTTGATTTCTGGCTCTTCTGCCTTTTCTAAATCCAGTTTGTACATCTATCTGGAAGTTCTTGGTACATGTATTGTTGAAGCCTAGCTTGAAGGATTTTGGGCATAACTTTACCAGCACACAAAATGAATGCAATTATACAGTATTCTGAACATTCTTTGACATTGCCCTTCTTTGGGCTTGGAATAAAAACCGATATTTTTTTGTCCTGTGGCCACTGCTGTGTTTTCCAAATTTGCTGACATATTGAGTGCAGCACTTTAACATCATCATCTTTTAGGATTTGAAATGGCTCTGCAGGCATCCCATCATCTCTACCAGCTTTGTTTGTAATAATGCTTTCTAAAGCCCACTTGACTTCACACTCCAGGATGTCTGGCTCTAGGTGAGTAATCACACCATCTTGGTTATCGTGATCAGTAAGACCTCTTTTGTATAGTTCTTTCTATTCTTGGCACCTCTTTTTAATCTCTTCTGCTTGTTAGATCTTTATCATTTTTGTCCTTTATCATGCCCATCCATGCATGAAATATTCCCTTGCTCTCTCCAATTTTCTTGAAGAGATCTCTATTCTCCCCTTCTGTTGTTCTCCTTTATTTCTTTGCTTTGTTCATTTAAGAGGGCCTTCTTATCCTTGCAATTCTCTGGAACTCTGCACTCAGTTGGATTTATCTTTCCCTTTCTCCCTTGTTTTCTGCTACTCTTCTTTCCTCAGCTACATGTAAAGGCTCCTCAGACAACTTTGCCACTTTGCCTTCTTGAATTTCTTTTTCTTGCAGATGGTTTTGGTCACTGCCTCCTATACAGTGTTATAAACCCTGGTCCATAGTTCTTCAGTCACTTTGTCTACCATATCTAATCCTGCAAATCTATTCATCACCTCTACTGTATAGTCAGAAGGGATTTGATTTAGGTCATACCAGAATGGCCTAGTGGTTTTCCCTACTTTATTTAGTGTTTCTCTAAATTTTTCGATAAGGAGTTGGTGGTCTAAGCCACAGTCAGCTCCTGATCTTGATTTTGGTGACTGATACGAGCTTCTCCATCTTCAGCTGCAAAGAATATAATCAATCTGATTTCAGTATTGACCATTAGGTGATGTTCAGGGAATGATGCTAAAGCTGAAGCTCTAGTACTTTGGCCACCTCATGTGAAGAGTTGAGTCATTGGAAAGGACTCTGATGCTGGGAGGGATTGGGGGCAGGAGGAAAAGGGGATGACAGAGGATGAGATGGCTGGATGGCATCACCGACTCGATGGACGTGAGTATGAGTGAACTCCGGGAGTTGGTGATGGACAGGGAGGCCTGGTGTGCTGTGATTTACGGGGTTGCAAAGAGTCGGACATGACTGAGTGACTGAACTGAACTGAACTCTATGATGAGAAGGATATCTTCTTTGGTGTTAGTTCTAGTAGGTGCTGTATGTCTTCATAGGAAGGGTCAACTTCAGTTTCTTTGGCATCAGTGGTTGGAGCATTGTCTTGATCTTTGTGGTATTGAATGGTTTGCCTTAGAAATGAACCAAGATCATTTTGTTGTTTTTAAGATTGTACCCAGGTACTTCATTTTAGACTCTGTTATTGACTACAAGGGCTACTCCATTTCTTCTAAGGGAGTAGATATAATGGTCTTAAATTTGCCCATTTCCATCCATTTTAGTTCACTGATTCCTAAGATGTCAATGTTCACTCTTGTTATCTCCTGCTTGACCATATCCAATTTACTGTGATTAGTTGACTTAACATTCCAGGTTCCTATGCAATATTGTTCTTTGCAGCATCAGACTTTACTTTCACCACCACACATATCAACAACTGAGCATCAGCCATTTTACTTTGGCCCAGCCATTTTATTCTTTTGGATATATTAGTAATTGCCCTCCACTCTTCCCCGTAGCATGTTGGAAACCTTCCAACCTACAGGGGCTTGTCTTTCAATGTCATATCTTTTTGTCTTTTCATACTGTTCATGGAGTTCTTGTAGCAACAATTCTGAAGTGGTTAGCCATTCCCTCCTCCAGAGGACCGTGTTTTGTCAGAACTCTATGGCCCATCCATCTTGAATGGCCTTGCACAGCATGGCTCATAATTTCACTGAGTTACAGAACACAGCCACAACAAGGCTGTGATCTATGAGGGGCTACAGTCCATAACCCCCAATAAAACTGAACTAATCACTCTCACATTGTGCTTTTATTTTTTTGCTCAACACCAGCACTGTCAGGATGTGAGTCTAGTGTTGTGCTAATTTGAAAAATTTATATAAATACTTCAACTAAGTTTTATGAGGAAAATTTAATTAAAACCATTAACATATTCATATACATTTCATAAAAGTTTGATCACAGAATTCCCTGGGGTCGAGTGGTTAGAATCCTCCTTCCAATGCAGGGGACACAAATTAAATCCCTGGTTGGGGAAAATTCCATATGCCATGTGGCAACTAGGCAGCTACTGAGTCTGTGCTCTAGGACCCTTGAGCCCACATGCTGCAGCTATTGAAGCCCATACACTCTAGAACCTATGCTCTGCAACAAGAGAAACCACCACAAGGAGACACCCACAAACCACAATGAAGAATAACCCCATTCACTGCAACTAGAGAAAGTCCATACACAATAGCAAAGACCCAGTATAGCCAAAAATAAAAGTTTGTTTTAAATGTACTTTTTACTATCATAAATTTTCTACCCCTGTAGATTTGGAAGTCTAAACATTGAACCATTATTCTAGGGAGGCTTAAGAGGGAGAGGATATATCTATACTTATGGCTGATTCATGTTGTTGTTTGGCAGAAACCAACACAACATGTAAAGCAATTATCCTCCAATTAAAAATAAAATTTTAAAAAGAAAGAAAAGGAACCTTCCTTCTTAAAAATTATGCTACTGTGTGAGAATGAATATTTTAATATTAAAAAATAAAACAATTTTTTGGGCTGAAGATGGTGGAGGAGTAGGTAGACATGGAGTACATTTCTCTCCACAGATACATCAGAAATACACCTTCAGACACAGAAGGTCTTGCAGGACACCAGCTAACAGTGTGCAGGAATACATAACCACTGGAAAGAACATATAGACCCATGCAAAACTCAGTAGGATGAGCAAGGAGTGGAATAAAGAGGAGAGTGAGGAGGACTGGACCTGCACCCAGGGGGTGGGGGAAACTGAAGCAGGGATCAGGGCAACTGGGACAGAGAAGCACTTGAGGCTGTTGGGGAGTGAAGCAGCTGATGTGTGACAGTCTGAATGAAATGAGAATCACAGAGACAATCCTTGTCTTCGCCCTACACACTCCAGACAGGGACACAAATCCCCTAGAAAGTTCAGCGGCTGGGAAGTGAAGCGTAGGGATTTGAGGTCAACCCGAGGGCAAAGTCTACTGTTGACTGTGGGGAGACAGCCTGAGGGAATGTGGGGGAGGAAATCATGGTGGGAAATGCCTGTGGAGGAAAACCAGGCAGTCATGGAGGAAAGGGGATACTGCCGAGTTATCACTGTAACCGCTTTTCTCCCACATGCCAACACCAGCAGCTGAACAACACAGAAAGATCCCAGAGAGGTTGGCCCTTGGCATGACGCTTGACATGGCACTTGACATGCCGAGCAACAGAGAAAACCCAAGCCAGGGAAGCCAGGCTTGAGTTCACCAATGGTGTTCTTTAGTTCAGTCCAGATGCTCTGTCATGTCTGACTCTGTGACCCCATGGACTGCAGCAAGCCAGGCTCCCTGTCCATCACCAACTCCCAGAGTTTACTCAAACTCATGCCCATTGAGTCGGTGATGCCACCCAACCATCTCATCCTCTGTCATCCCCTTCTCCTCTAGCTTTCAATCTTTCCCAGCATCAGGGTCTTTCCCAATGAATCAGCTCTTCATATCATCAGGTGGCCAAAGTATTGGAGTTTCAGCTTCAGCATCAGTCCTTCCAATGAATATTCAGGACTGATTTCCTTTAGGACTGACTGCTTTGATCTCCTACCTGTCCAAGGGACTCTCAAGAGTCTTCTCCAACACCGTAGTTCAAAAGCATCAATTCTTTGGTGCTCAGCTTTCTTTACAGTCCAACTCTAACATCCATAAATGACTACTGGAAAAAAATCATAGCTTTGACTAGACCGAACTTAGTTGGCAAAGTAATGTCTCTGCTTTTTAATATGCTGTCTAGGTTGGTCATAACTTTTCTGCCAAGGAGCAAGCGCCTTTTAATTTCATGGCTGCTGTCACCATCTGCAGTGATTTTGGAGCCCCCAAAAATAAAGTCTGTTACCATTCCCATTATTTCCCCATCATTTTGCCACGAAGTGATGGGACCAGATGCCATGATCTTAGCGTTCTGAAGGTTGAGTTTTAAAGCAACTTATTCACTCTCCTCTTTCACTTTCATCAAGTGGCTCTTTAGTTCCTCTTCACTTTCTGCCATAAGGGTGGTGTCATCTGCATATCTGAGGTTATTGATATTTCTCCCGGCAATCTTGATTCCAGCTTGTGCTTCATCCAGCCCAGCATTTCTCATGATGTACTCTGCATATAAGTTAAATAAGCAGGGTGACAATATACAACCTTGACTCTATATCCAAATCCTTTTCCTATTTGTAACCAGTCTGTTGTTCCATGTCCAGTTCTAACTGATGCTTCTTGATCTGCATGCAGATTTCTCAGGAGGCAGGTCAGGTGGTCTGGTATTCCCATTTCTTTCAGAATGTTCCATAGTTTGTTGTGATCCACACAAAGTCTTTGGCATAGTCAATAAAGAGGAAGTAGATGTTTTTCTGGAACTCTCTTGCTTTTTCAATGATCCAATGGATGTTGGCAATTTGACCTCTGGTTCCTCTGCCTTTTCTAAATCCAGCTTGAACATCTGGAAGTTCACGGTTCACGTACTGTTGAAGTCTGGCTTGGAGAATTTTGAGCATTACTTTACTAGCGTGTGAGATGAGTGCAATTGTGCGGTAGTTTGAGCATTCTTTGGCATTGTCTTTCTTTGGGATTGGAATGAAAAGTGACCTTTTCCAGTCCAGTGGCCACTGCTGAGTTTTCCAAATTTGCTGGCATATTGATTGTAACACTTTCACAGCATCATCTTTTAGGATTTGAAATAACTCAGCTGGAATTCCATCACCTCCACTAGCTTTGTTTGTAGAGATGCTTCCTAAGGCCCACTTGACTTCGCATTCCATGATGTCTGGCTCTAGTTAAGTGATCACACCATCGTGATTATCTGGGTCATTAAGATCTTTTTGTATAGTTCTTCTGTATATTCTTGCCACTTCTACTTAATATCTTCTGCTTCTGTTAGGTCCATACCATTTTCTATCCTTTATTGTGCCCTTCTTTGCTGAAATGTTCCCTTGGTATCTGTAGTTCTCTTGAAGAGCTCTCTAGTTTTTCCCATTCTATCATTTTCCTGTTTCTTTGCCCTGATTAATTAGGATTTCAAGTTCTTTGAGATCAGACTTATTTTAAAAACAAATTAGACCACTTGGATATATTTGGTAGAAATGAGGATAATTTTAGAGGGAAAAATATTATTTTTCAATGAGTGTTAAATTTCAGTTTTGTTAATGGAATTTAGTATATGCTGACTCACTTCCCAGAGAGTTCCTTGCTGTTATGCTATATTAATGTAAAGGTTATTGGATTATTAAAAGATATTTTGTTTTGTTTCTGAAGCTTATCTCAGTAATCTTTAGATGAAGATAAGATGCCCCATGACCTGCAACCACTGGATTATGTATACTGGAAAAGACATAAAGGACTCTGTCCAACCTAGATGGAAGAACCTTTATCAGGTGTTCTTAACTAGCTCACATACAGTGAAACTGAAGGGAAACTGACTCTTGGATTAATTTCAACTTCCAAAGGCCCCAGATTGGTCTATAGAGAGAGGACTGCTGACCTCAAACTCATTTTAAAATGACACTGCAATAGGGAAAACTACACTTAGGCAAGGACGAGATGAGAAGAAGACGAGACAAGGATGAGAAGTAGACAACTTACTCATGATGTTGGACCTGATTTGCATGATTATTTATAATGTTTTCTTGAATTCTTGGACCTTTGAATATAAATCAAATGTTTTGTTTCATGGTCATGATCCTGTGCTAGGTGTCTCGTACTTTTAGATTACCTTGTTGAATTTCTCCACTACAAGTCTCTAATTGGATGACCTTAAGAAAATTTATTTTAAAAAGAAAAAAAATTCAGTCTTGGTCAAGCTACCCTTGATATTAGCAGGTAGGATCATCACACTTGGCCAGTTAATAATACCTGATCTGACCCTGGCCATAAATTGAATTTTCCTTTAAAGTTACTCAAAGCTAAGACAGAGAAACACACAAAAATTCAGCCAAGGAATAAAACTTTCCACAGTTATGGTATGGATTTATATCCTTAACACTAGGCTATGGTCATTTAAGTTTTAAGCCCCTGTTTTATCTTGAGAACAATGAAATCATACTAAGGATAGCCAGTGTAGCAACCCTAAGAAGTTGGACTGGGAGCCTTATGGACAGTTGTTGTTCAGTCACTCAGTTGTGTCCTACTCTTTGCAACCCTATGGACTGCAGCACACCAAGCTTCCTTGTCCTTCACCATCTCCCAAGGCTTGCTCAAACTCATGTTACTAAGTTGGTGATGCTATCCAACCATCTCAGCCTCTATTGTCTCCTTCTCCTGCCTTCAGTCTTTTCCATCATCAGGGTCTTTTCCAGTGAGTCGGCTCTTCCATAAATAGTGGCCAAAATACTAGAGCTTCAGCTTCAGCATCAGTCCTTCCAATGAATATTCAGGACTGATTTCCTTTAGGATTGACTGGTTGGATCTCCTTGCAGTCCAAGGGACTCTCAAGAGTCTTTTCCAACACCACAGTTCAAAAGCATCAATTCTTTGACACTCAGCCTTCTTTATGGTCCAACTCTCACATCCGTACATGACTACTGTAAAAACCATAGCTTTGACTAGACAGAACTTTGTCAGCCAAGTAATGTCTCTGCTTTTTTAATACACTGTCTAGGTTTGTCATAGCTTTCCTTCCAAGGAGCAAGCGTCTTTAATTTCATGGCTGCAGTCACTGTCCATAGTGATTTTGGAGCCATTCTGCTTTATTGACTATGCCAAAGCCTTTGACTGTGTGGATCACAATAAACTGTGGAAAATTCTGAAAGATGGGAATACCAGACCACCTGATCTGCCTCTTGAGGAATCTGTATGCAGGTCAGGAAGCAACAGTTAGAACTGGACATGGAACAACAGACTGGTTCCAAATAGGAAAAGGAGTACATCAAAGCTGTATATTGTCACCCTGCTTATTTAACTTCTATGCAGAGTACATCATGAGAAATGCTGGGCTGGAAGAAACACAAGCTGGAATCAAGATTGCTGGGAGAAATATCAATAAGCTCAGATATGCAGATGACAGCACCCTTATGGGAGAAAGTGGAGAGGAGCTTAAAAAGCCTCTTGATGAAAGTGAAAGAGGAGAGCAAAAAAGTTGGCTTAAAGCTCAACATTCAGAAAATGAAGAACATGGCATCCGGTCCCATCACTTCATGGGAAATAGATGGGGAAACAGTGTCAGACTTTATTTTTGGGGCTCCAAAATCACTGCAGATGGTGACTGCAGCCATGAAATTAAAAGACGCTTACTCCTTGGAAGAAAAGTTATGACCAACCTAGATAGTATATTCAAAAGGAGAGACATTACTTTGCCAACTAAGGTCCGTCTAGTCAAGGCTATGGTTTTTCCTGTGGTGATGTATAGATGTGAGAGTTGGACTGTGAAGAAGGCTGAGCACCGAAGAATTGATGCTTTTGAGCTGTGGTGTTGGAGAAGACTCTTGAGAGTCCTTGGACTGCAAGGTGATCCAACCAGTCCATTCTGAAGGAGATCAACCTTGGGATTTCTTTGGAAGGAATGATGCTGAAGCTGGAACTCCAGTACTTTGGCCACCTGATGTGAAGAGTTGACTCATTGGAAAAGACTCTGATGCTGGGAGGGATTGGGGGCAGGAGGAGAAGGTGACGACAGAGGATGAGATGGCTGGATGGCATCATGGACTCAATGGATGAGATTCTGAGTGAACTCCGGGAGATGGTGATGGACAGGGAGGCCTGGCGTGCTGTGATTCATGGGGTTGCAAAGAGTCAGACATGACTGAGCGACTGAACTGACCTGAACTGAGGAAATAAAATTTGTCATTGTTTACATTGTTTCCCCATCTATTTGTCATGAAGTGATGAGATCAGATACCATGATCTTCATTTTTTGAATGTTGAGTTTTAAGCCAGCTTTTTCACTCTCCTCTTTCACTTTCATGAAAAGTTCTTTAGTTCCTCTTAACTTTCTGCCATAAGGGTAGTGTCATCGACATATCTGAGGTTACTGATATTCCCTGGGTAATCTTGATTCCAGCTTGTGCTTTATCCAGCCCAATATTTCACATGGTGTACTTGCATATAAGTTAAATAAGCAGGATGACAATATACAGCCTTGACATACTCCTTTCCTAATTTGGAACCATTGTTCCATGTCTGGTTCTCACATTTCTTCTTGACTTTCATACAGGTTTCTCAGGAAACAGGTAAGGTGGTCTGGTATTCCCATCTCCTTAAGAGTTTTCCACAGTTTGTTGTGATCCACATAGTCAAAGTCTTTAGTATAGTCAATGAAGCAGAAGTATATGTTTTTCTTAAATTCACTTGCATTTTCTATGATCCAGTGGATGTTGACAATTTGATCTCTGGTTCCTCTGCCTTTTCAAAATCCAGCTTGTACATCTGGAATTTCTTGGCTAATGTACTGTTGAAGCCTAGCTTGTAGGATTTTGAGCATTACCTTGCTAGCATGTGAAATGAGTGCAATTGTGCAGTAGTTTGAACATTCTTTGGCATTGCCCTTCTTTGGGATTGGAATGAAAATTGACCTTTTCCAGTCCTGTGGCCACTTCTGAGCTTTTCAAATTTGCTGGTATATTGAGTGCAGCGCTGTAACAGCATCATCTTTTAGGATTTGAAATAGCTCAGCTGGAATTCTATCACCTCCACTAGCTTCGTTTGTCGTCGTGCTTCCTAAGGCCCACTTGACTTTGTACTCCAGGATGTCTCACTGCAGGTGAGTGAGCACACCATTGTGGTTATCTGGGACACTAAGATCTCTTTTGTATCGTTCTTTTGTGTAATCCTGCTACCTCTTCTTAGTATCTTCTGCTTCTGTTAGGCCCATATCTTTTCTGTTCATTATTGTGCCCATTTTTGCATGGATAAATTGGCAATATATAATTTCCCAGAAAGATAAATATTCTTACAGTGCAGACTCTCAGGTGACCTGAGAATATACAGGGCTACACCTAATGGAATTTCTTGGGTTAATTCTTATTCATGACTTTGATAATACTGCTAGCTATGCTATTTGGACTTTGCCTACTTTACAAGATTATTGTTTCTTGCATTACCAAATGTGTGACTGAACCTCTGAGAAAATAATGATGACTAGATGACTTGAAGCAGTTGATCACATATATAGTCCTGCACGTGATCAATGATTGTAATAGTGTAAACCTAGCTATGGGAAGATACAAGAGGGAAGTTTTTGGACCATAATAGATTGAGTTAGACAGCTGGTCCGGAGCCCTTTGATTACCATCGATAGACCTAGTCCAGTAACAGCACATTAGTGGCCTAACACAGCACATTACTGGCCTATCAGTGAAATCTTCACCACACCCAGAATGAGACGCCTAGTACTATGGGGGTGAAATGGTCATGAAATGCCTCCCAAAGTATCAAATTTATTACCAGGAGGGGGCCCTGTCAACTTCAAATTGGTACTTGCCATGGGCACTTTCTCTACAAGGATTAAATCACGTGTTATTGCAGCTGCTGACCTTCAACATACCCTAAAAGGAGTACATGGTAGACCACAGAAATGAGCCAGTCTGTGCTTGGGGTAAACTGGCAGGACAGGGCTTCAGATAGATATTTTCAGGAGCCAATTTTATGAGCCCATTTATTTCCTCAAAGCACTAAAATCCTGCATGATGATGACTGTTTCTCGTGACTAGTAGAAAACTTCACCAGACTAGCAGAAACCTTTTGGAAAAATATGTGCTTGATTGCATATATTCCCCCTTACCAAAATCACAAACATACTGACCTCCCTGCTGCCTCTGGGGCAGTTTATCAGAGCTATCTGAGGTACTGTCTCCCGGGATGCAATCCTCATTTTACCCCAAATAAAACTTAACTCATGACTCTCACATTGTGCATTTTTTTAAGTCGACACACACATACCAATCAACTTGGGAGTGAATAAAATCTACTATTACATCCATGAAATGAGAAGTACAGAAACTTCCATCAAAGTGGTCTGAAATTTTCAGTTTTGCCACCACTTTAACAACACCATAATATACAAAAGAAGTGATAATTTTATGTATATGCTTTTAATAAAGGACTTAGCAAGATAAAGCTGGTCAGTATTTGTGGGTATTTCTGTAGCAAGATACATAGTTTAAATAATATTATATATGTTTACCTTGAGCAGATTGGTGGAAAAAAGGATTTATAGCAAATTGGCAACTTGAGCTTAACTGCTGAAGTCCCCAGTGCTTTTCTTTTTCTGGCTCTCCAATCCATTTCATATATTACCAAGACCCAGGACCAGCTTTCCTGTTGTGTCCCTTTGTTGATTTAGCTAGCAGGATGACAGTCATTATTTCTTAAATGCATCTTATCTTACTGTTTTTCTTTCCTTTAACTCCATATTCTACTAAGAATCTATTTCCTAATACATTACATGTCTAACTCAATCTGCTGATGGCCCGTATATCAGGCTGTTACAAAGAATGCATTTAATAGTTTTGGACACTGTGTGGGACACAGCCCTAGCCCTTTAGGGAAGTAAACAGTCATGGGTTGCATGCTATTAGGAGCCATCCATTCATTATTATATTACATAATACCTGCATGCAAAAGACTACAATATGGTACATTACAGCTCTGGTTAAAAAAATGCAGATGAACTATACCTCAGAAACAATTTTCTACTGATTGGATGGAATTCATGAATTTTCTAAGAACATGAGACTTGTGAAAAGGTCTAACAATCTTGTCATGTGCCTTTGGTGATTGATAGAGGCACAGAACAGGTCTTTGGTGCCAACTGAGTACCTTAATTACTCCAGGAGAAGAAGTTCTAGAATGTATGAATGGAATATTCTTCACTTGCAGTGACTGTTGGACTTTTTGTAAAAGAAGAGGACAGAGACTCATTCCTTTAAATTATCTGTTCCTAATGACCAGGCAGCCTGCTTTGGGGGCACTGTGAGTGTGCAAATACATATAGATATATATCTATGTGATATGTGACAGGGATAGGCTTTGCATGACTGTTACTAATACTTATGAATTTGGGCCACATTAAATTTCAGATGTACATTTAAATAATGTATAGTCAATATTCTTATACTTACTTGGATTGTGCTTAAATCTTCATTAATCTCAATATCTACACTTTGTGTAATTTGGCATAAACATGAGGAAGCACATAAGACTTTCTTTTCTCTGGAAAAGACAGGCCTGAAAATGGGCCCTATGGGTGCCAGAGGGCAAAATGACCTGGGCCGATCCCACGTAGTGTGAAATAAACGTGTCATATGGGGCCAGAAGGGGAAAGAGGCACAAAATACATTTATATCATATAGAAAATAAGAATTGTATAAACTGCATATTTTCAGATTTTGGAAAAAGACTCTTCAGAAACGGTCCTGCCTTAGTTGCTCTCAATGTTCTAAGCTGCTCCATGTTAATTTCAGTACTGGGAAGCCAAGTCACTTTAACAGTGCACTGGATGTGGCAACTGTGAGTTCTGTCCCAGACAGCCATGTGCTTTTGGAGAGTGCTTCATTTCTTTTGTCCTTAATTTTTCAGGTTTGTACCATGGGGAAAATAATTTCTATTCTGCCTCTTTCCAAGGACATTGTTAGAATGAATAGTAAGCTCTGCAAGAACAAATCATCAATGAGAGCAAGGAAGAAAGAATCAAGCACACTGATTTGTTTAGAAATACTGTTCTGATTAAACTTTTAATTCTACCCCTGCAATGAAGGATATATAAGAGCACTGGGGAATTACATAGCACCTTTCACCTGTATGCCTAACAAGGAGCATCTTTGTTTTGCAAATGGGGAAGATGGCTACTAAAGACTGGGGGATGGGATACCACAGAGGTTATTGGAAATGTCCCCAAAGAAAAGCAAGCAAAGGAGCCAGATCAGGGTATGCTAATTATCAAACAAACCTCTCTGTTTTCTTTATAAATAATCAACCAACTGGGGGGTTGTTTAGGTACAGAAATCAATACACAGTGACCTATAATAAGGACAGTATCAGAGTCTATAAACTAATGGAATAAAGGTTCAGAGATAGGAATAGGGTTTCTTTATTTCCCTAAGTCCCCAGGTAAAACCCTGCTTTATTTGGCCTTTTGAAGACAGTATAAGTCTGTAAGACATTAAACAATCATCTTTGCATTACAGCTTTCCTGAGCTTTACCCTTCCAGTGCTTTGTCATAGTTCCCTGACATTGTCTTTTATGAACTGATTTCTATGAGTGCTGATACACTCTATTCATTAAATAAGTTATTGATTCCTTCTCGGCTTTGAATCATAGTTAGCAGCTGTTCTGCCTAAACTCTTGGCAGAAGATGATGGACTGGATAGATTGCTTTGAGGCCTACTGGCTTTGGAGTAAGCAACAGTCCTACTATTAGGAAAGGTGCATTTCTATATGAATATAAGGCAAGGCTTGTCAAACATAATACCATACGTGGAAGATCCATACGTTTTCAAGATAAACACCAAAAAGAGAGCGTTTAGAAGGGAAAGAGGAAGGAGAAAAATCTTCTCATCTGAACATATATGATTTTATCATGAAACCCAGTGTGTAGAGTCTTCTAGGCTGGTTCTTGCCATTGGAGTTTGAAAAACAGCCCCTGGCACTAATAGATTTAGTCATGTATAGTATTCTCTCAGGTGAAATGATGGCCACAATCCATTTAATTTATGCTGAAAGTCTTCTCTTGACCAGAATTACCTAAAGAATTCAAATGAACGGGCTTTTCATCGCTTTAAGTAGTTGGACTATGCACATTCACAGCTCCACTGGAGCCTGAACATTGAATTGTTTGTGGCAGGTAACTCTTTTTACTTAAAAGGTTTCAGAGAATACTTTAGCAAAACTAATCCCTCTAGGATTTCAATTTGATATCAGTAAGGTGCCTCTAACTCACTGATCTCTGTGAGAGTTAGCAACTGTGCACAATGGCACTGACTGAGAAATGAAAACCATCAATACTCTTAGATATTATCACTATCATAGAGAAGAAGCAGCATCACTGTCCATACTTATTGATTCAGGAACTAGAACTAAAAGAAAGGCATATAATAAATAAACTGGGAAATGGTTGTAAACTATCTTAATGGCTGCAACTACTATTGAAACTAAACAAAAAAAAAGGAAAGAAAAAAAAAGAAAGAATTAATATATTACTATTGGATTTTTCACTATTTGTACACTAATTCCTGTTGTAAAAGAAAATCTTTAGTGCTAATCCTTAAGCTAATTTCAAATATGAAATTTTGTCCTTGTTAACAGTATTGTAATTAAACCTGAAAATCATCCTTAAACCCCTTAACAAAATCAATGGTCCATAACTTGAGCTTATAGTTTTTCTTTCATCATAAGAGTAATTCGTGAAGGTTAAAATAAAGCTAGGAAGCATAGAAAAGAATAAAAATTATTGGAGAATTTTCCCACACTCTGGCATTAAAAGTCTTTAAAACTCTAATCATTATGTTAAATAAAATGGAAATCTGATCTGATCTCTATTAGCTGTGCTGCTTTCAGGAACACCACACATCTATGACAGAGAACAGGTTTTACATTGTTCAATTCTCAATCCACAGACCTTGATCACAGTGTTGAATCTCCCTCTTAAATTTTAGGTACCTGATATAGGAAAAGGTGTTCACAGCTCAGCAAATATTTAGATTGCTATTTAGGGAAAAGATATGATTGAATAAAAACTTCAGATTTTTTTAAACCTCAATTTTCACAACACAGCAGCAGAATTTTGTGTAAATATGTTGCACATATGTATGCTTATAAATGCACATGTGCACAAGCAGCAAACTTGTCTGATTCCCTTCAACAAAACAAAGACCTATAGATATGATTAACAGTCTTTCTAGGGGAGTTAAAGACTCCAAGGAGTCCTTTGAGTTCCCCTTTACCTGACAAGAGGAATAAAAGAGCCTCTGGAAAGATAAATATGTACATTTAGGCTTTCACTGAGGGGAGGAGAGGAAATGAAGAAAGAAGTAGAGGAAGACTGGTTTGAATTAATTGCTACCAGATTGATGAGTTCAGCTAGTAAATTAAATAACTTATAAGTTCTGAAACATCTATCTGCACAGCAAGTATTTGATGGGATGCTTTCAAATTAAGACGTTTCAATCTGCCATGGTGACTTATTCTGAAGATCAGAATGGTTCCCAACACTGAACTCTGTAAACTTCATTGGAGATGGAGGGTCCTGGGGATGAAAAAGAAATTCACAAGTGAGGTGAACTAGTGTAAATATTCACATGATAACATCCATTGACAATAATATGCAACTGTTAAAATTATGTGTTGAAGAGTATGAGTCAGCATTGAAAAACGTTAAGTGAAAAAAGCAGGATGTAAAATTACATATCCAATGTTATTTTAACCCAGAATTTTTATCTGGAACAAAAAGACAGATGAAATACACTAAGCTGTTGAAAGTGGTATTCATGAGTAATTTATTTTCATTTTCTCTAATATTTTCCACATTTTCTCTAGTACATATACATAATTTGATAATGTAAAAATATTTATTTTTGAAATTCTCAAGAAATAACATAAGCTTTGAAATTGCACAATCTGAAATTTGAATTCTAACTTTGCCATTTACAATCTCTATAATTCTGGACAAATTAATTTCTTCATCTGTAAAGCAAACATAACAAAATATACCAAAAAAATGTCTGGCACATAGTAGGTACTCAAGCAGTTATTATTAGTATAAGCCCTCTGGAAAACAATTTGGCCATATATATTAACAGTCTTTTAAAAAGTTCACACCAGTAATTTTGCTTCTAGGATCCTATCATACCACCAAAATATTGTAAAATAGTTAGACTCCAATTAAAATTAATAAATTAATTTAAAACATAAAAATGTATAACCAACACACAAAAAGAAAATGATTATAAATGAAGGAAAAGATTTATGTTCAAAGATATTATTGGCAACCTTACTCATAATAGTGAAAATTGGAATAAAATCTTAAGGTTGGACAGCAGAGAATTGGTTAAATAAACAAAAGTACCTTGATATAATGGAAAATTACTTGCAGCATTAGTGAAAAAGCAGAATTCAAAACTGCACACAACGTGGTCTCAATGTTTAAAAAATATATTCATAGAAAATATTGGACAGCATACAACAAAGTGTGAACACAGTTATCTTTAGGAGGTGGGATTATATGTAATTTAAACTTTCTTCATAGTTTTTCTCTTTTCTCTTATGTTTAATATACTTTCAAAACTATTTATCTCTCTCACACAGCACACACACACACACACACACACACACACACACACACACACACACACACACACACACACACACATATTTTGCTATATCATATGGCTTGCAGGATCTTAGTTTCCCTAATAGGGATTAAACCCGTGCCCACTGCAGTGAAAGCACCTACTCCTAACCACTGAAATGCCAGGGAATCTCTTAATATATAGTTTATATTATAAAAACAAATTATGCTCATCATAAAATAACTGGAAAATGTAGAAAGGCATAAAGAAAAAAATGACCTATAATTTCAGAAACTGTTTTCTACACCCTCTCCTTCTCATTCATTTATTTGACATCTATTTATTGAATACTTACCATGTGCCAGGCATTATGCTAGAGGCTGGCACTAAAATGTGAACACGACATAGTGACTGCCCTCAAGGAACTTATGATTTAGTTTTAGAGACAAAAAAGTAAGTAGGCTATTATAGAATGGGATGCAAGGGCTCTCATAAAGTAATTCTCTCTCTCTCTTTAGTTGCTCAGTCACGTCCAACTCTTTGTGACCCCATGGACTGTAGCCTGCCAGGCTCCTCTGTCCACGGAATTCTCCCCAAAGGGACATCAGTCAGTGATAAACCCATGTAAATGACGTGGAAGCTAAAACCTAGAGAATAAGTACTATATATCCAGCTGAAATAGACTGGAATGGAGGAGGTGGAGGTTGAAGCATCCCAATCATGAGAGGCAGTAGGGGCATGTTTGAGGGGCTGAAGGAAGTTGAGATGCGGTTCAAGTGCGGAGTATGGGGATAAAACTAGTGGAGAGGAAGCTTCAGAGTTGAGAATCTGGAGAGATGAGCAGGGGCCATCATAAAAGGGCTTGTAAACCATGTTAAGGAATTCAGACTCCGCTAAAGCCAATGAAACAGCCATTATACAGACTTAAGTTTTTTTCATCATTCTAGTTGCAATGTGGAGAATGGACTGGAAGGGGCAAAACTGAAGTAGGAAAATCAGTTAAAAAGCGATTGCAGTAATACAGGTGACAAACACATGGTCTGGAGTCATGGTAATCTAACTAGAAAAAGTACATAGCTTCCAGAGTAAAGTAAAGCTTCCAGAGCTTTTCTCAGGAAACAGGTAAGGTGGTCTGGTATTCCCATCTCTTTAAGAATTGTCCACAGTTTATTGTGATCCACACAGTCAAACGCATTAGCATAGTTAATGAAGCAGAAGCAGATGTTTTTCTGTAACTCTCTTGCTTCTCTATGATCCAACAGATGTTGGCAATTTGATCTGTGGTTCCTTTGACTTTCCTAAACCCAGCTTGTACATATCTGGAAGTTCTCAGTTCATGTTCTGCTGAAGCTTAGCTTGAAGGATTTTGAGCATTACCTCGCAAACATGTGAAATGAGCACAGTTGTGCAGTAGTGTGAACATTCTTTGGCATTGCTCTTTGGGACTGGAATGAAAACTGACCTTTTCCAGTTTTGTGGCCACTGCTGAGTTTTCCAAATTTGCTAGCATACTGAGTGCAGCACTGTAACAGTATCATCTTTTAGGATTTGAAATAGTTCAGTTGGAATTCCATCACCTCCACTAGCTTTGTTCATAGGAGTGCTTCCTAAGGCCCACTTGACTTCACACTCTGGGATGTTTGGCTCTAGGTGAGTGATCACACCATCATGGTCATCCATATCATTAATTTTTGGTGTAGTTCTTCTGTGTATTCTTGCCATCTCTTCTTAATCTCTTGGCTTCAGTTAGGTCCTTACTGTTTCTGTCCTTTATTGACCATCCTTGCATAAAATATTCCCTTGATATCTTAAATTTTCTTGAAGAGTTTTCTAGTCTTTCCCATTGTATTGTTTTCTTCTATTTCTTTGCATTGTTTACTATGTTGCTGTAAGTATCAATTGTTCATTACTTTTGATTTCTGAGAAGTATACTTTGTTTACTCTTTTATCCATTGAAGGACATTTGTGTTGTTTTATAGGTTTGGTTTGGTATCAATCAAGCTGTTATAACCATCCATATATACTTTTTGTGTGAACACAGGTCTTCATTTTCTAGGGGAAATATTCAGGAGTAGCATTACAGGATCATATGGTATGTGTGTGTTTAACATTGTAAGAAATTTTATAAAGACCTGACAAACTATTTTGCAGAGTACCTGTGCTATTTTGCATTCCCACTAGAAATGAGAATTCCCACTAGTATGAGAATTCCAATTCTTCTGCATCTTTGACAGCACTTGGAATTATCACTACATTAAAAAAAAAAAAAAGCCCATTCAAGTATGGGTGTAAAGGAATCTCCTTGTGGTTTTAATTTGAATTTTCCTAATGGCTAGTGATACTGAGCAATTTTTCTGCCCCCTGCTCCTAATGGATAGCTATCTTTTAAAAATAACTCCATTGCCATATTACCAGTTTTCAAATGTGAATGACTCTTTATTTATATTTTAACAAACACTTTTGGCATTATTTTCTTGGAATATTCACAATCAATTTTAATTTAATTAAAATATTGACATACAATATTATGTTAGCGTCAATGTACTACCTGGTGATTTTATATTTGCATATATTATGAAACTATCAGTATGATAAGTCTAGTAACCATCTATTGCCCTACAAAGTTATTACAATATTATTAAAACATTCATATTTATGGCCAGTGTTTCTTTATTGATTTTGTGTGTGGATGGTCTACCTGTTGATGTAAGTAGGGTGGTAAACTTCCCTAAAATTGTTGTGCTACTGTCTCCTTTATGTTTGTTAATATTTGCTTTATGTATTTAGATGCTACTATGTTGAGTACATATATATTTATGATTGGTATATTTCATTGTCAAATCAATCCATTTAACATTATGTCCTCCTTTGTCTCTTGTTGCACACATTGTTTTAAAGGTCTGTTTTGTCTGATGTAAGTACTGCTACCCCAGTTTTAAGTTTCTATTTGCATGAAATACATTTTTTCATCTCCTTAATTTTAGTCTGAAGTTGAATCTCCTAATTTAGGCAGCATATATATGGTTCTTTTTAAATCCACTCAGTCACTGCATGTCTTTAGAGTAAAACATTTAATCCATCTACATTTAAAGTCACTATTGGTAGGTACATACATATTGCCATTTTGTTAACTGTTTGGGGATTGTTTTGTAGTTCTTTTGTTGTTCTTGTTGTTCCCTTCTTCTTTGCTGTATTCCCTATGATTTAACAACTATCTTTAATGTTTCTCTTTTTGTGTATATATCTATTATATGGTTTTAGTTTGTAATTATCATGAAATTCATCAATAACACTCTCTCTCTCTCTCTCTCTCTCTCTCTCTCTATATATATATATATATATATATGATTGAGTTGATGACTTTTAAGTTAAAATAAATTATAACCATCATATATTTTTACTCCTCCCTACCCTCATTGTTATTGTTTATGGCATTGTATTTTACATCTTTTTGTTTTGTGTATTCCACAACTACATTTTCTGGATATGGATGATTTTATTACTTTTGTCTTTTAACCTTCCTACTAGCTTTACAACTGGTTATTCTACTATCTTTACTGCACGTTTGCCTTTACCAATAAGATATTTTTCTTTCTAGTTGGTGCCTTTAAAAAATCTATTTATTTATATAATTGGAGGATAATTACAATATTATGATGGTTTTATTTATTTATTTGGAGGCTAATTCCTTTAAAATATTGTATTGGTTTTGCCATACATTGACATGAATCAGCCATGGGTAGACATGTGTTCCCCATCCCATCCCTCAGAGTCATCCCAGTGCACCAGCCCTAAGCACCCTGTATCATGCATTGAACCTGGGCTGGTTTTACATATGATTATATACATGTTTCAGTGCTATTCTCTCAAATTATCCCACCCTGACCTTCTCTCACAGAGTCCAAAAGTCTGTTCTTTACATCTGTGTCTCTTTTGCTGTCTCACATATAGGGTCATCATTACCATCTTTCTAAATTCCATATATATACATTAGTATACTGTATTGGTGTATTTCTTTATGGCTTACTTCACTCTGTATAATAGGCGCCAGTTTCATCCACCTCATTAGAACTGATTCAAAGGCATTCTTTTTAATGGCTGAATAATATTCCATTGTGTATATGTAACACAGCTTTCTTATCCATTCATCTGCTGATGGACATCTAGGTTGCTTCCATGTCTTGGCTATTGTAAACAGTGCCGTGATGAACACTGGGGTACACATGTCTCTTTCAGGTCTGGTTTCCTTGGTGTGTATGCCCAGAAGTGGGATTGCTGGGTCGTATGGCAGTTCTGTTTCCAGTTTTATAAGGAATCTCCATACTGTTCTCCATAGTGCTGTACTAGTTTGCATTCCCAGCAACAGTGTAAGAGGGTTCCCTTTGTTCCATACCCTCTCCAGCATTTATTTTCTGTAGACTTTTTGATAGCAGCCATTCTGACGAGCATGAGATGGTACCTCATTGTGGTTTTGATTTACATTTCTCTGATAATGAGTGATGTTGAGCATTTTTTCAGGTGTTTGTTAGCCATCCGTATGTCTTTGGAGAAATGTCTGTTTAGTTCTTTGGCCCATATTTTGATTGGGTTGTTTATTTTTTTGGAATTGAGCTATAGGAGTTGCTTGTATATTTTTGAGATTAATTATTTGTCAGTTGCTTCATTTGCTATTATTTTCTCCCATTCTGAAGGCTATCTTTTCACCTTTTTATATTTTCCTTCATTGTGCAAAAGCTTTTAAGTTTAATTAGGTTCCATTTGTTTATTTTTGCTTTTATTTCCATTACTCTGGGAGGTGGGTCATAGAGGATCCTGCTGTGATTTATGTCAGAGAGTGTTTTGCCTATGTTTTCCTCTAGGAGTTTTATAGTTTCTGGCCTTATGTTTAGATCTTTAATCCATTTTGAGTTTACTTTTGTGTATGGTGTTAGAAAGTGATCTAGTTTCATTCTTTTACAACTGGTTGACCAGTTTTCCCAGCACCACTTGTTAAAGAGATTGTCATTTCCCCATTGTATATTCTTGCCTCCTCTGTCAAAGTTAAGGTGTTCATAGGTGCATGGATTTATCTCTGGGCTTTCTACTTTGTTCCATTGATCTATGTTTCTGTCTTTGTGCCAGTACCATACTATCTTGATGACTGTAGCTTAGTAGTATAGTCTTAATTCAGGCAAGTTGAGTCCTCCAGTTCCATTCTTCTTTCTCAAGATCGCTTTGGCTAGTCAAGATTTTTGTATTTCCATACAAATTGTGAAATTATTTGCTCTAGTTCTGTGAAAAATACCGTTGGTAGCTTGATAGGTATTGCATTGAATCTATAGATGGCTTTGGGTAGTATACTCATTTTCATTATATTGATTCTTCTGATCCACGAACATGGTATATTTCTCCATCTATTTGTGTCATCCTTGATTTCTTTCATCAGTGTTTTATAGTTTTCTATACATAGGTGTTTTGTTTCTTTTAGGTCGATTTATTCCTAAGTATTTTATTCTTTTAGTTGCAATGGTGAATGGAATTGTTTTCCTTAATTTCACTTTCTGTTCTCTCATTGTTAGTGTATAGGAATGCAAGGGATTTCTGTGTATTGATTTTATATCCTGAAACTTTACTGATATATTTACTGATTAGCTCTAGTAATTTTCTGGTGGAGTCTTTAGGGCTTTCTGTGTAGAGGATCATGTCATCTGCAAACAGTGAGAGTTTTACTTCTTCTTTTCCAACCTGGAATCTTTTAATTATTTTTCTTCTCTGATTGCTGTGGCTAAAATGTCCAAAACTATGTTGAATAGTAGTGGTGAGAGTGGGCACCCTTGTCTTGTTCCTGAGTTTAGGGAAACGCTTTTATTTTTTCACCACTGAGAATAATGTTTGCTGTGGGTTTATCATATATGGCTTTTATTATGTTGAGGTATGTTCCTTTTATTCCTGCATTCTAGAGGGGTTTTATCATAAATGGATGTTGAATTTTGTCAAAGGCTTTCTCTGCATCTATTGAGATAATCTGGAGAAGGAAATGGCCACCAACTCTAGTATTCTTTCCTGGCAAGTCCCATGGACAGAGGAACCTGGTGGCATGCTGTCCATAAGGTCGCACAGAGCTGGACACAACTGAAGTGACTTAGCATGCATGCATGCATTGGAGAAGGAAATGGCAATCCACTCCAGTGTTCTTGCCTGGAAAATGCCAGGGGCAGAGGAGTCTGGTGGGCTGCCATTTATGGGTTTGCACATGAGTTGGAAACGACTGAAGCGACTTAGCAGCAGCAGCAGCATTGAGATAATCATATGGTTTTTATCTTTCAATTTGTTAATGTGGCATATCACATTGATTGATTTGTGACTACTGAAGAATTCTTGCATCCCTGGGATAAAGCCACTTGGTCACAACGTATGATCTTTCAAATATGTTGTTGGATTCTGTTTGCTAGAATTTTGTTAAGGATTTCTTCATCTATGTTCATCAGTGAAATTGGCCTGTTCAGTTCAGTTCAATTTAGTCAATCAGTCGTGTCTGACTTTTTGTGATCCCATGAATCGCAGCACGCCAGGGCTCCCTGTCCATCACCAACTCCCGGAGTTCACTCAGACTCGCATCCATTGACTCAGTGATGCCATCCAGCCATCTCATCCTCGGTCATCCCCTTCTTCTCCTTCCCCCAATCCCTCCCAGCATCAGAGTCTTTTCGAATGAGTCAACTCTTCACATGAGGTGCCCAAAGTACTGCAGTTTCAGCTTCAGCATCATTCCTTCCAAAGAAATCCCAGGGTTGATCTCCTTCAGAATGGACTGGTTGGATCTCCTTGCAGTCCAAGGCAATCTCAAGAGTCTTCTCCAACACCACAGCTCAAAAGCATCAATTCTTTGGCACTCAGCCTTCTCCACAGTCCAGCTCTCACATCCTTACATAACCACAGGAAAAATCATAGCCTTGACTAGACGGACATTCGTCGGCAAAGTAATGTCTCTGCTTTTGAATATGCTATCTAGGTTGGTCATAACTTTTCTTCCAAGGAGTAAGTGTCTTTTAATTTCATGGCTACAATCACCATCTACAGTGATTTTGGAGCCCCCCAAAATAAAGTCTGACACTGTTTCCACTGTTTCTCCATCTATTTCCCATGGAGTGATGGGACTGGATGCCATGATCTTCATTTTCTGAATGTTGAGCTTTAAGCGAACTTTTTCACTCTCTTCTTTTACTTTCATCAAGAGGCTAAAAGTTTCTCTTCACTTTCTGCCATAAGGGTGGTGTCATCTCCATATCTGAGGTTACTCCCAGCAATCTTGATTCCAGCTTGTGTTTCTTCCAGTCCAGCATTTCTCATGATGTACTCTTGTGGCATGTTTGTCAGATTTTGGTATTACAGTGATGGTGGCCTCATAGAATGAGTTTGGAAGTTTACCTTCCTCTGCCATTTTCTGGAAGAGTTTGAATAGGATAGGTGTTAGCTCTTCTCTAAATTTTTGGTAAAATTCATCTGGGAAGCCTGGGCTTTTGTTGTTGTTGTTGTTGTTGGAAGATTTCTGATTAAAGTTTTGATTTCTGTGCTTGTTATGGGTCTGTTAAGATGTTCTATTTCTTTCTGGTTCAGTTTTGGAAAGTTATACTTTCCTAGGAATTTGTCTATTTCTTCCAAGTTGTCCATTTTATTGGCATATAGTTGCTGATAGTAGTCTCTTATGATCCTTTTGTGTGTTATTTGTTGTGATTTCTCCATTTTCATTTCTAATTTTGTGGATTTGATTCTTCTCCCTTGTTTTCTTGTTGAGTCTGACTAATGGTTTGTCTATTTTATTTATCTTCTCAAAGAACCAGCCTTTAGCTTTGTTGATTTTTCCTATGGTCTTTTTTCTTTTGCATTTATTTCTGCCCTAATTTTTATGATTTCTTTCCTTCTACTAACCCTGGGGTGCTTCATTTCTTCTTTTTCTAGTTGCTTTAGGTGTAGAGTTAGGTTATTTGATTTTCTCTTGTTTCTTGAGGTAAGCTTGTATTGCTATGAATCTTTCCCTTAGCACTGCTTTTACTGAATCCCACAGGTTTTGGATTGTTGTGTTTTCATTTTCATTTGTTTCTATGCATATATTGATTTCTTTTCTGATTTCTTCTGTGGATTGTTGGTTATTCAGAAAAGTGTTGTTTATCCTCCATATGTTTGTATGTTTAATAGTTTTTTTTTTTCCGTGTAGTTGACATCTAATCTTACCACATTGTGATCAGAAAAGATGCTTGGAATGATTTTATTTTTTTTTGAACTTACCAAGGTGAGATTTATGGCCCAGGATGTGCTCTATCCTGGAGAAGCTTCCGTGTGCTCTTGAGAAAAAGGTGATATTCATTGTTTTGGGGTGAAAGTTTTATAGATATCAATTAGGTCTAACTGGTCCATTGTATCATTTAAAATTTGTGTTTCCTTGTTAATTTTCTGTTTAGTTGATCTATCCACAGGTGTGAGTGGGAGTATTAAAGTCTCCCACTATTATTGTGGGAGACTTTCATACTTGTTAGCATTTGTCTTACATATTGCAGAATATTTTGATCATTTTTGCCATACATCAACATGAATCAGTTATAGGAATACACGTGTTCCCTCACTCCTTTTTTGCTTAGAGGAGTGCCTTTAACATTTCTTCTTAACCTGGTTTGGTGGTGCTGAACTCTTTCTACTTCTGCTTGTCTGAAAAATTATTTATCACTTGTTTAAATATGAATGAAAATTCTGAATGGTACAGCAGTCTTGGTTGTAACTTTTTCCTTTCATCATTTTGAATATATTGTGCCAATCCCTTTTGGACTGCAGAGTTTTTTTCTGAAAAGTCAGATGATAGCTTTATGTGAGTTCCCTTGTATATAGCACATTGCTTTCCCTTGCTGCTTTTAAGATTCTTGTTTTAATTTTTCCCTTTAAATATAATGTGTCTTGGTGTGTACCTCTTTGAAGTTATCTCGTTTGGGAGGCTCTGTTTTCTGGATCTGGTTGTCTGTTTCCTTTCCCAGGTTAGGGAAGTTTTCAAGTATTACTTCTTCAAATAAGTTCTCTAACCCTTTATCTCTTCTTTCTGTGACCCATATAATGAAAATGTAGTATGCTGATGTTGTCTCAGAGGTCTCTTCAACAATATCCCCCCCTTTTAAAGCTCTTTTTTCTTTTTCCTCTTCAGCTTGTGTGATTTCTACTATGTGTCATCCAGATTGCTGATCCATTCCTCTGTGTCATCTAATATATTGTTGACTCCTAGTGTTTTTTATTTAAGCTATTATAGTCTTCAAAAGTATTTGTTTCTTCTTTATATTTTCTAACCCTTTGTTGAAAATTTCACTGTGTTAACCCATTCATCTCACGAGTTTGTTGAACATCTTTCTGATGATTACTCTGAACTCTTTATCAGGTAGTTTGCTTATCTTCATTTCATTGAGCTCTTCTTCTGGGGTTTCATCTTGTTCCTTTGTTTGGAACAAATCTTTCTGTCAGTTCATTGTGCCTAATTTGCTATTTTTATTTCTATGTATTTGGTAGGTTGGTTATGTTTCTTGATCTTGGATAAGTGACCTTATATAGGAGACGTCCTGTGGAGCCCAGCAGCGTGCTCCCTTCAGATCACCAGTGCTATATGTTCTAGGGGTGCCTCCTATGTGGGCTGCATGTGCCCTTCTCTTGTGGCAAGGCTAAATACTGTGTGTGTGCACATGGGTAGGTCTTGATCCCAGTATAGTTAGCTATGAGGCCATGCCTTCTGCAGTGGCTGTGGACCTACTGAAATGTGGGATAGGTTTCCCACATAGTTGGCTCTGTGCCCCAGGGGGGTTGGAGCTGCTGCCAGCCTACTGGTAGGTGGAGTTAGAAATCCTTGTGATTGTTTGTGTGGCTTGAGGGGACTTGGTGCTGGTGCCAACCTGTTATTGGGTGAGGCTGAGTCCCCAGTGCAAACAGGCTGGTAGGAGGATTCCAAAATGATGCTTCCCAGTGCTGGTGTTATCAGAATGAGGTACTCTAAATGGCTGCCACCACTGTCTCCATTCCCCAGGGTGAGTAGCAGTTGCCCTCTGTCTCTCCAAGAGTCTCTCCAAGATCAACAAATGGGTCTGACCTAGGCTTCTTTCAAACTACTGCTTCTATCCTGGGACTTTGGATATGTGGGATTTTTGTGTGCCTTTTAAGAGCAAAGTCTGTTTCCTATAGCTTTCCAGCTCTTTCACCCTAAGTCCTGGTAGTTTTCAATGTTAGATGTTCTGTGAGCTCATCTTGCCAGTGTAGGATCCCCAGGCTGGGGAGACTGATTTGGGAATCAGTTCCCTTGCTCCTTGGGGAGAATTTCTATGATTGTTATATTTCTTGCATTTGTGGGTCACTCACCTGAAAGTGTAGGTCCTGGCTATACAGCCTCTGCCCCTCCCACCTATTTCATTGTGGTTCCTTCTTTATGTCTTTAGTTGTGGGAAAATTTGCTGCTAGTCTTCAGGTATTTCTCAGAGATAGCTACTCTATAAGTAGTTGTAATTTTGCTGTGTCCATCAGAGGAGATGTGATTAGGGTGTTTCTACTCTGTCATTTTGGCCACCCCATTAAGCATTTTTCTTATGCTTATTTCCACTTTTGGTGAAATATCCATTCAAACCTTTTGCTCATTATTTTATTGTGTTTGCTTTCTTACTTTTGAGATTTTAGAGCATTTAACATAATCTAGATACAAGTCCTTTATCAGACATGTGATTTGCAAATATTTTCTCTCAGTCAGTGGTCTGTCTTTTTATTCTCTTAACAATGATTTTCTTAGAGAATACACTTTTAATTTTGTTGAAGTCCAACTTGTAATTTTTTTTTCTTTCAAGTATAATACTTTTGATGTCATATCTAAGAACTATTTGCTTAACTCAAAGTAATAAAGATTTTCTCCTAAATTTTCTTCTGAGATTTTTACAGTTTTGCATTTAGGTGTATGATCATTTTGAATTAAATTTTGTACATGTTGTGAGCTGTAGGTGGAGGTATGTCCAATTATTCTATCACTGTTTGTTGAAGACTGTATGTTCTCCACTGAATTACCATTGTATCTTTATGTAAAAATCAGTTGAGCATCTTTATGGGTCTGTCTATGTAGTTTATTTTTATTCTGTTCCATTGGTTCATAGGTCTGTTCCTTTGGTTAATATCACACTGTCTTGACTACTATAGCATTATAGTATGTCTTAAAATGGAAGTTTGAGTCCTTCAATTTTGTATTTTTTCAGAATTGTTTTGACTAGTTTCCTTACTTTTACATATAAATTTTAGTGTCAGCTTGTCTATTTATACAAAAAACTTAAACTAAAATTAAAATCTGAATTAGGATTATATTAAATGTCTATCAATTTTGGGAGTATTGACATCTTAATTACACAGAATCTTCTGACCCATAAGCATAGTATCTATCTCTGTTTATTTAGGTCTTCCATGGCTTTTTCATCAATGTTTTATAAGTTTCAGCATATAGATATTATGTATGATTTGTTAAATATATATCTAGTTATTTACTTTTTTGAAGTTATTGTGAATGTTATTGTGTTTTTAATTTTGGTTTCCCAATTGTGCAATGCTAGTATATAGGAATATAATAGATGTTTGTCCATTGATCTTGTGTGCTGTGAACTTGATAAACTTACTCATTAGTTCTAGGAGTTTCTGTAGATTATGTAGACAATCATGACATCTGCAAATAGAGATAATTTTACTTCTTTTCCAATTAGAGTGACTTTATTTCCTTTCTTAGCCCTATTTCATGTGTTAGGTGGAGAAGGCAATGGCAACCCACTCCAGTATTCTTGCCTGGAAAATCCCATGGATGGAAGAGCCTTGTAGGCTGCAGTCCATGGGGTCGCTAAGAGTCGGGCACGACTGAGTGACTTCACTTTTACTTTTCACTTTCATGCTTTGGAGAAGGAAATGGCAACCCACTCTAGTATTCTTGCCTGGAGAATCCCAGGGACAGAGGAGCCTAGTGGGCTGCCATCTGTGGGGTCACACAGAGTCAGACACGACTGAAGCGACTTAGCAGCAGCAGCAGCATGTGTTAGGACTTTCCTATGATGTGGAATGACAGTGATAAGAGAGACTATATGAAGTTGTGGTTAACAAAGGAAAGAACTACTGGTAGACAGTGAAAACTTATCAGATCAGTTTAAGTTGAAGATCACAAATGTGTAGTCTCAGCTGTGTTATTTCTAATCAGTTGTAGTATTTATAATCAGTTGTATTATTTTTGTAGTAGTTCTCAGCAGCCTGAGTATAGAAATGGAGAAGGCAGATGGCTGGATTGGATCTGGAGTTTGGATTTTTGCTGGCTAAAGCAATGAAGTTAAGGAGAAAAGAATATTGCCAAGAGAGAGGTTGAAGTGTTAAGGCTTGACAGAGAAGGAAGTAACCCATGTAAAAGTTTGTTTTTACTTATATTTTGGTATAATTCCTTTCAGTGTTTCCCTACATATATAGATATATTTTAATAGTTAAAAATTTTAAATTAAAATTAATAACACTCTTCTATAATGTTTTCAAGGTCTATCCCATGTTGTAGCATGCATTTCTTTGGTTGCCAAATGGCATTCCATTGTACAGATATGCCGCATTTTGTTTATCTGTTCATCAGTAGATGGATATTAGTGTTGTTTCCATTTTTGGGGTATTATGAACAGTGCTGCTGTGAGCATTCATGCAGGAGTTTTTGTTGGGGCATATGATTCTCATTTTTCTTGGTTATATACAAAGAAGTGGAGTTGCTGCGGTGTATGGTAATTTTAGACATGAACAATGAACATGAAATTGGGCAAACTCTGGGAGATGGTGAGGGACAGAGAGACCTGGCATGCTGTGGTCCATGGGGTCACAAAGAGTTGGACATGACTTGGCAACTGAATAGCAACAATGGTAATTTTATGTTTAACATACTAAAGGACTTCCAAACTGTTTTCCAAAGTGACTGCACCATTCTGTAATGCCACCATAAGTGTATGAAGGTTCCAATTTCTCCAAATCCTCACCAACACTTGTTATTATCTGTCTTCTGGATTATAGCCATCCTCTGTTGTTGTTGTTTAGTCACTATTTAGCCACCCCATGGACTGTGGCCCACCAGGCTTCTCTGTCCATGGGATTTCCCAGGCAAGAATACTGGACTAGGTTGTCATTTCCTTCTCCAGGGAGCTTCCTGTCCCAGAAGTTGAACCTGTATCTCCTGCACTGGCAAGTGGATTCTTTACCACTGAGCCACGAGGAAATTCCATGGATGGAGGGAGGAACCTGGTTGGGTATGGTCCAGAGAGTTGCAAAGAGTCAGATATGACAGCGACTGAACAACAATGACAATAGCCATTCTAGTGGTTATTAAATGGTATCTTGTTGTTTTGGCTTGCATTCCTTAATAGGTAATGATGTTAAGCATCTTTTCATGTGCTTATTGGTCACCTGTATGTGGGGAAATGTCTATTCAAATCCTTTGCTCATTAAAATATGCATCATCTTTTTACCATGGAATTGTAACAGCTCTTTATATCGATGTATTCTGCATACAAATCTCCTATCAAATATTTGATTTACACATGTTTTCTTCCAAAAGATCACATATTGTATGATTCCATGGAATCATGGATTATATGGAATGTCCAGATTAGGCAAATCTATAGAGATAGAAAGTAGATTAGTGGTTTCCTATAGGTGGGAGTGGAGGCATGGGGAGTAACTAGTAATGAGTATGGGGTTTCTTTTGTAGGCAATGAAAATGGTCTAAAATTGATTGTGGTAATGGTTATATGACTGTGAATATCCAAAAACCCACTGAATTATACACTGTTGTGGTCAAATTACATGGTATGTGAACTATATCTCAGTAAACTTTTCAGAATTAAATTGTACTCATACAGCTTTTTCATATAATCTTATGAATTATTTTTCAAAATAATTACTTTTAACAGTATATAATAGTTCACCATAATTCTTTGGTAATTTATTTTACCATTCCTATATTCTTAGATATTTAATTTTGTTTTCAATTTTCTGGTATTATAATAAATTGATGATGAATAGCCATGCAGATCTCTGATGACTTCATTAAAATTAAAATACATTTCTAAAATGTAGTTATCAGATAAAATTACATGAAATATTTAAGGTTTTTATATATGTTATATATTTTTCCCTCAAAAAATTATCTGTGAATTTAACCTTACATCATCAGCACCTTTTCTTGCCAACATTATAAAAATTGGCTTCTTTAGTAGACAAAAATTAATATCTAGGGTTATTTTAATTTGTATTTTTTTCTACTGAAGTTGAGTAATTTTCATGTTTTTTAACTTTTATTTTGTTGATTATTCTCAACCTTTGCAGAATTTCCAACTGTTGTGTTGTTCCTTCTTTTACTGATTTGTAAAATCTTTGTAAATTGAGGATGCTAAATTGTATGTGTTACAAAAAAATTTGTGTGTTACATATTTTGCAAATGTTTCTCCAAATTTGACTTTTCATTTCAAAGAAAATATCATTGAGAATCAGTGTTTTTGTGTGTAAAAATTACGGCAATAATTTCTTTTTATACATAAAAATTTGAGAAAAAAATATGCTAGCCTTTGTTAATCATAAGTTGTAAATAGAGAGGTGTTCACTTTATCCTTTATTTTTTAATTTTTAAAGCTTTCAAAAGAAAAACAAGAAAAACATGTATAAAATATCTAATAAGTTAGAAATACATAACTTAGTCAACCATTCTTCTATTGATAGACTTTCAAGTTGTTTTCCATTTGGAGCTTTCACAAACATCACTGTAGTGATTATGTATAATTCTTAATATGTTGATAAACTTTGAAATGATTGTACCCTTCTGCCTTTTCATGTTCCCAAACACTTTTCTATTATTAATAGAACATATGTTGTTCCCACAAAACTGATCAGTTAATTTATTTGAACAGGGGCAATGGGAAAAGCACTGCTTAAAGGCAATTTTGCTTACCTAGAGAATCATAAAAATGTATTTTATGGCTTCATATTTATCCAAGATATTATGAAAAAATGGCATGGTCATATAAATTTTGAAAAACTTATTCCACTTTTGGGGATTCACAAAACTCCTTAGCATATTATCAGTCTTGACAAGTACTGCACTAAAGACAAAGTTCCATGATCTGCATATAAGAAAATAAGTTCAGTCAAGTAACTTCAGGGGGCTATTACAATCCCCTCTTGGAGAGTGACAAAACTTATTTGCATAATTCCTATGAAAAGATAACTCTCTAATATGGATGAAGGGTTTCCTAAATTTATTTCACCAAATAACTTTTCCCTGTTAGCATCTATTAATATGTCAAAGAATACCCACAGTAAAATGCTAAAATAAGAAAATTAGGGAGATAAACACCATGGATAACTGAAATCTAAGTACTAGTACCACACAAGTGTCAAACATTTCATTAGGACTTTGGATAAGAAGACAGATTTAATTCTTTCCTCTTTTAAACTTTTAATTATAAGTGAAGGTGCACAGTAAATATAGCAAATCAGGTTTTTAAATGTAGTACTCTAGTAGAAAGGGCATAATCTGAAGTCAGTTGCAATGTTAGGTTATTTACATAGTAGCTAGATAGGTGGTTTAACTTCTTTGGATTTCAGGTTTCTCATTAAAATGGGGATAGTAAACATTCACCTTGAAGAGCTGATGTGAGCATTAAATGAGATAACATATGTCAAGTACACAGCAAAGTGACTGGCATATAGAAAATCTTATATAGCATCTATACTGGTTCACAGTAGGGTTCTGTAAGGTAAAGAAGTGAAGACCTGAGAGCCAACAGATTGATGGCCTCTGAATAACTGCAAGATTTTTCATGGGAATAGAATTGGAGGCTTATCAGATCAGTTCAAGCTCCATGGTATTTTTTTTTTTTTTTACTAAAACCTTTCCTTTGATACTAAATTACATTGAGTTTATTTACCTGTGAATGTTGCAAAGGGAAGGCTGTTTAGCTTTTCATTAGGTCAAAGAGAATCCCATGTGTAAGGCTGCCTACTACTGATGAACAAATTAATAGCATTTTGGGAGAGTGGGAATGTAGGGATTGTGCTCTTTGCTTGTTTATGGGTAAGAGTAGGTTTTTAACTGACATAATGGAGTCAGGCAAAAACAAAACAAAACAAAACAAAACAAAAAACACCTATGTGTAATCTTTTTCATTTCAGAGACCTGAAATGCAGCAGGAAAAGAAGGCAAAAACCCAAATGAGATGTTTGACTGTTTCTGAATACCTGGGGTCTTTTAGGCAAAGTTAATAATGTGAGTTTGCAGGGAGTATGGGCATCTTTTTCAGTACACTACACAGGGAACTTATGTATAGAACTTCTGCTTATGTTAATAATAAAAGATAGAATAATTTAACATCTTGTTTGCCTAGTGAGAACTTACTCCTTTTCTAGTTCAGCTCCCCAGACTGCTTCTTAGCAGTCCAGGTATTTCTCTATGTGCCTCCTTCCAGAACACTGACCTGTTTGAGAGATGCAGGAGATGTAAAAGCTGCTATGTTTCTGTTTCCACGGCAAGAGATGATGATCCTTCTGGATAATCTGTAAAGTTGAAAAGTGAAGGTAAACAAATGTCCTTTCTCTTGCATGGCTGGGTATTGATTCATTGGCATACTTCCTTCTCAGGCAATCCCGGGAGGCAGCAGACATCTACAAATATCTAAAGACTGGTGTGCTATCTACTGAAGCACTTGCAACCAGTCCAAACATTCACATTTAAAGAGTAGTCAGCCTGCTGTACTATGTACTAAGATTATGTTATTTGTCAGCATTATCTGATCTATAATAGTGGCTAGTATTTGACTTAACTAGCTGTGATGACAGCTTAACATCATTTGGCTTTAATGGAATATTTGGGCTTCCCTGGTGGCTCAGATGGTAAAGCGTCTGTCTGCAATGCAGGAGACCTGGGTTTGATCCCTGGGTTGCGAAGATCCCCTGGAGAAGGAAATGGCAGCCCACTCCAGTATTCTTGCCTGGAAAATCCCATGGACCGCGGAGCCCTGGTAGGCTATGGTCCATGAGGTCGCAGAGTCAGACACGACTGAGCGACTTCACTTTCACTTTACTTTCACTAACAAAATTACTCTGTTTTGTTATTCCACTGGACATAATTGAGATAGCTGTTATAGCACTTCAGGTGTTATTGTGTTTTTAAAAAGAATGATATATCTCAAAAATAAGAGGCTTTGGAATCAACAAGCAACATCATTTACAGTAGAGATTTCTTGTTTCCAATCCCCAGCCTATTCAGGAGCAAATTCAGTTCAGTCGCTCAGTTGTGTCTGACTCTTTGCCACCCCATGGACTGCAGCACACCAGGCTTCACTGTCCATCACCAACACCCGGAGCTTACTCAAACTCATGTCCATCGAGTAGGTGATGCCATCCAACCATTGCATTCTCTGTTGTCCCCTTCTCCTACTACCCTCAATCTTTCCCAGCATCAGGGTCTTTTCCAATGAGTCAGTTTTTCATGTCAGGTGGACAAAGTATTGGAGCTTCTCTTCAGCATCAGTACTTCCAATGAATATTCAGGACTGATTTCCTTTAGGATTGACTGGTTGGATTTTCTTGCAGTCCAAGGGACTCTCAAGAGTCTTCTCCAACACCACTGTTCAAAAGCAGCAATTCTTCAGCACTCAGCTTTTTTTATAGTCCAACTCTCACATTCATAAATGACTCCTGGAAGAACTATAGCTTTGATAAACGGACCTTTGTCAGCAAAGTAATGTCTCTGCTTTTTAATATGCTGTCTAGGTTGGTCATAGCTTTACTTTAGAGGAGCAAACATATTTAAATTTCATGGCTGCAGTCACCATCTGCAGTGATTTTTGAGCCCAAGAAAATAAAGTCTGTCACTGTTTCCATTGTTTCCCCATCTACTTGACATGAAGTGATGAGACCAGATGCCATGATCTTGGTTTTCTGAATGTTGAGTTTTAAGCCAACTTTTTCACTCTTCTCTTTCATTTTCATCAAGATCTCTTTAGTTCCTCTTTGCTTTCTTCCATACGGCTGGTATCATCTGCATATCTGAGGTTATTGATATTTCTCCTGGCAATCTTGATTCCAACTTGCGCTTCATCCAGCCCAGCATTTCACATGATATACTCTGCATATAAGTTAAATAAGCAGGGTGACAATATACAGCCCTGACGTACTCTTTTCCCAATTTGGAACCAGTCTGTTCCCTGTCCAGTTCTAACTGTTGCTTCTTGGCCTGCATACAGATGTCTCAGGAGGCAGTTAAGGTGGTCTGGTATCACCATCTCTTTAAGAATTTTACACAGTTCATTGTGATCCACACAATCAAAGGCTTTGGCATAGTCAATAAAGCAGAAGTTTTTCTGGAATTCTCTTGCTTTTTCTATGATCCAGCTGATGTTGGCAATTTGATCTCTGGAGCCAACTTGTGGAGCAAGATGGCAGAGTAGAAGGCCATGCATTCATCTTCTCTTGTGAGAACTCCAAAGTTGCAACTCACTGCTGAACAACTATCGACAGGAGAATGTTGGATCTCACCAAAAAAAAATGACATCCCACGTCCAAGGGCAAAGGAAAAACCCAAGCAAGACTGTAGGAGGGGCAAAATCGTGTTTAGAATCAAACTCAATACCTTCCGGAGATGCTCAGAAGGCTCAAACAAAACCTTTGGTGCACCAGGACTCAGAGACCCCACAGAGACTAAGCCAGACCTGCCTCTGAGTGTTCGACTGTCTCCTGTGGAGGCGTGGGTCAGCAGTGGCCTGCTGCAGGGGCACGGGCTCTGGGTGCAGTAGACCTGAGTCACACAGCCTGTGGCATAAGCCCTCTTGGAGGAGGTCATCATTAACCCCACTGTAGAGCCAATGAGCAGACAACCCACAAACTGCAGAACAATGATACCAAAAAATTCTCATATTGTTAAGAAAGTTCTAGAATTCACAACAGATTTCCCAACCTGGGGATCTGGCAAAGGGACTGAGAATCCCCAGGAATTTGACTTTGTAGGCCAGTGGGATTTGATTACAGAACTTGCACAGGACTTTGGAAACAGACTCTTGGAGGGCACAAATAAAACCTTGTACATACCAGGACCCAGGAGAAAGGAGCAGTGACCCCACAAGAGACTGGCCCAGACTTGCCTATGAGTGTCCAGGAGTCTCTGGTAGACATGTGGGTCAACAGTTGCCTGCTGCAGGGTCAGGGGCACTGAATAAAACAGTGCCAGAACAGGACCTTTTAAAGGAGGTCACCATTATCTTCATTACCCCTAATAGTTTGGTCTCAGGTCAGACAACAGGGAGGGAAGACAGTCCCACCCTTCAACAGAAAATTTGATTAAAGATTTACTGAGAATGGACCCACCCATGAACAAGCCCCAGTTTCCTCCACTGTCAGTCCCTCCCATCAGGAAGCTTCCATAAGACTCTTATCCTTATCAGAGGGAAGACAGGATGAACATCACAATCACAGAAAACTAATCAAACTGATCACATGGACCACAGCCTTGTCTAACTCAATGAAACTATGAGCCATGTCATGTAGGACCACTCAAGATCGATGGGTCATAGTGGAGAGTTCTGACAAAACGTGGTCCACTGGAGAAGGGAATGACAAGCCACTTCAGTATTCTTGTCTTGAGAACCCCATGAACAGTACGAAAAGGCAAAAGATATGACACTGAAAGATGAACTTCCTAGATCAATAGATGCCCAATATGCTACTGGAGAAGAGTGGAGAAATAACTCCAGAAATAAGGAAGAGAGAACCAAAGTGAAAACAACGCCCAGTTGTGGATGTGACTGGTGATGGAAGTAAAGCCTGATGCTGTAAAGAGCAATATTGCATAGGAACCTGGAATGTCAGGTCCATGAATCAAGGCAAATTGGAAGTGGTCAAACAGCAGATGGCAAGAGTGAACATTGACATTTTAGGAATCAATGAACTAAAGTGTACTGAAATGAGTGAGTTTAATTCAGATGACCATTACATCTACTATTGTGGACAAGAATCCCTTAGAAGAAATGGAGTAACCCTCACAGTCAACAAAAGAGTCTAAAATGCAATACTTGGATGCAGTCTCAAAAACAACTGAATGATCTGTATTCATTGCCAAGGCAAACCATTCAATATCATGGTAATCCAAGTCTATGCCCCAACAACTAATGCTGAAAAAGCTGAAGTTGAATGATTTTATGAAGACCTACAAGACCTTCTAGAATTAACACCAAAGAAGATGTCCTTTTCATCATAGGGAACTGGAATGTAAAAGTAGGAAGTCAAGAGATACCTGGAGTAACAGGCAACTTTGGCCTTGGAGTACAAAATGAAGGAGGGCAAAAGCTAACAGAGTTTTGCCAAGAGAATGCACTGGTCATAGCAAACACCCTCTTCCAACAACACAAGAGAAGACTCTATACATGGGCATCATCAGATGGTCAATAGCAAAATCAGATTGATTATATTCCTTGCAGCCAAAGATGGAGAAGTTCTATACAGTCAGCAAAAACAAGACTGGGAGCTGACTGTAGCTCAGATCATGAAGTCTTTATTGCAAAATTCAGACTTAATTGAAGAAAGTAGGAAAAACCACTAGACCATTCAGTTATAACCTAAATAAAATCCCTTATGATTATACAGTGGAAGTGACAAAGAGATTCAAGGGATCTGATCTGATAGACAAAGTGCCTGAAGAACTTTGGACAGAGGTTTGTGACATTGTACAGGAGGCAGTGATCAAGATCATCCCCAAGAAAAAGAAACAATAAAAGGCAAAATGATTGTCTGAGAAGGCCTTACAAATAGCTGAGAAAAGAAGAGAAATGAAAGGCAAAGCAAAAAAGGAATGAAATACCCATTTGAATGAAGAATTCCAAAGAATACCAAGGAGAGATAAGAAAGTCTTCCTAAGTGATCAATGCAAAGAAATAGAGGAAAACAATAGAATGGGAGAGACTAGCGATCTTTTCTAGAAAATTAGAGATACCAAGGAACATTTCATGCAAAGATGTGCACAAAAAGGTACAGAAATGGTATGGACCTAACAGAAGCAGAAGATATTAAGAAGAAGTGGTAAAAATACACAGAATTCAGTTCAGTTCAGTCGCTCAGTCGTGTCCGACTCTGTGTGACCCCATGAATCGCAGCATGCCAGGCCTCCCTGTCCATCACCATCTCCCGGAGTTCACTCAGACTCACGTCCATTGAGTCCGTGATGCCATCCAGCCATCTCATCCTCTGTCGTCCCTTTCTCCTCCTGCCCCCAATCCCTCCCAGCATCAGAGTCTTTTCCAATGAGTCAACTCTTCACATGAGGTGGCCAAAGTACTGGAGTTTCAGCTTTAGCATCATTCCTTCCAATGAAATCCCAGGGCTAATCTCCTTCAGAATGGACTGGTTGGATCTCCTTGCAGTCCAAAGGACTCTCAAGTCTTCTCCAACACCACAGTTCAAAAGCATCAATTCTTCGGTGCTCAGCCTTCTTCAAAGTCCAACTCTCACATCCATACATGACTACTGGCAAAACCATAGCCTTGACTAGACGGACCTTAGTTGGCAAAAATGTCTCTGCTTTTCAACATGCTATCTAGGTTGGTCATTACTTTTCTTCCAAGGAGTGTCTTTTAATTTCATGGCTGCAGTCACCATCTGCAGTGATTTTGGAGCCCAAACAAATAAAGTCTGACACTGTTTCCACTGTTTTCCCATCTATTTCCCATGAAGTGATGGGACCGGATGCCATCATCTTCGTTTTCTGAATGTTGAGCTTTAAGCCAACTTTTTCACTCTCCTCTTTCACTGTCATCAAGAGACAGAAGCACTACATTAAAAATATTTTCATGACCCAGATAACCATGATGGTGTGATCACTCACCTAGAGCCAGATATCCTGGAATGTGAAGTAGTGGGCCTTAGGAAGTATCACTAAGAACAAAGCTAGTGGAGGCAAATGAATTCCAGTTGAGCTATTTCAAATCCTAAAAGATGATGGTGTTACAGTGCTACACTCAATATGCCAGCAAATTTGGAAAACTCTGCAGTGACCACAGGACTGGAACAGATCAGTTTCCACTCCAATTCCAAAGAAAGGCAATGTCAAGGAATGTTCAAAATACTGCACAATTGCACTCATCTCACACGCTAGCAAAGTAATGCTCAAAATTCTCCAAGCCAGGCTTAAATAGTATGTGTACTGAGAACTTTCAGATGTTCAAGCTGGATTTAGAAAAGGCAGAATAACCAGAGATCAAATTGCCAACATCTGTTTGATCATTTGAGGAGCAAAGTATACTCTGAATCAGCTTGCTTAATGTACAGATAATCACTTTCTTCACATTCCATACATAATAATGTACTTGGCACTTTGAGATTAAAACAAAGTTGACAGTGGTTGTCCCTTACAGTCCCTTACAGTTCTCTCTTATGAACTCAATCTTCCTTCATAGTGCTCCCATAAGTGTAAGGTCTGGGTCCCAGAAGATAAAGGACAGCCAGGGTGGGTTACCCTTGCCACAGTAGGATGGCAACTTCCCATGCCACTAAATTAACCAGGCAGATTCCAAAGACAAGTCTGCTTTCTTCCAGGAAGAGTGGAACAGTAAAAAGTGGCTCTACTAATGTGTGTCTTTGGAATAATGTCTCTACAGTGGGCACAGCATTTTGTCTTATTTGGAATTTCAGACCTAGGGTATTCTTGCTTGTAAGTCTGAACAGAAAGCAGTTGTATTGACCCAGCTCTTCAGTGAAGGATATACAGAGAATTACTCATGTTTGTCAAACACCTCCAAAGAGAAAAAGAGGCAGCAAGTGCTTGAGCATACATCTCATCTTACCTATACATTTCTATCAAGAAAGCAATTGATCAATGTAAAAAGCACTTCTGGAACTTCAATGCACTATTTGCCTTGATGTTTCTTTCTGATGGTTGGCTGTCTCAGAGCTTTGTAGGTATGGTTTGGCAGTGTACCTTTTCAGATGTTGGCTTTTAGTATTCTGCTAGATGGGTTTCTTTTACTATTTGCCATTGCAACCCACACTTGATTTGGCCAGAGCAATTCCTTCCTGCAATCATTTGAATTAAAGTCAGGCTTGTAGACATTGAAACTTGAGCTGGAAAACTCAAATATCAACTTTCTCCATAGTTTCAGTCCCATAGGAGATTAAGCTAAGGCTACAAAGGGTCATCGCCAGGTGAGGACTAAATTGAAAGAATGCAGATACTTCAGAAAATTAGGCTCTGCATAATAGAAGACAAATGCAGAATTTAGGAAAAGAATTTACTTTCTCCTACCATCTACACCTATACTACTTTCACTACCCCTACCTGCTCTTGCTGCCTATACTGTAGTTATTTTACCATTATTCAATAAATGTTTACTTGAATCAAGAATGAGGTCATTTTCATCTTAGTATATGCTGGCCCAGCTGTGTCTCTTCCTGCCTCATCCTAGATATCCTCCCTTCCTTTAAAACCCTATAGTTCCCACACAAACCTCTGATACTATGGGAAGTGACCACAAGAGTATATGTATACTTTTTTGTACCCATTGGTTTTCAGAGATTGGGCAAAGTAGGGAAATGGACATAATGTGGTGTCTCCAAGAACTTAGGTTGAGTTATGACTGCTTAATTGCCTTACATAAGTGACTTTACCTCCTTAGCTTCAACTTTTTCATCTGTAAAATAGGGCAATACTCTTTCATTCACTGTATTTTTGTAAGGCTCTTCCCTGAGTTATGAGTGTCCTCAAAGGTTTTCTTATTTACTCTCTGAATTTCTCTTCTCCATTCATTTCCTTGTCCACTTGAATTCATGCGAACATTGCTTTTGTGTGAGTGTTTAGTTGCTCAGTCATGTCCGTCTCTGTGAGACCCTATGGACTGTAGCCCACCAGGCTCCTCTGTCCATGGGATTCCCCAGGCAAGAATACTGGAGTGGGTTGTCATGCCCTCCTCCAGGGTATCTTCCCAAGCCATGGATCAAACCCATGTCTCTTATGTCTCCTGCATTGGTAGGTGTGTTCTTTACCACTAGTGCCACCTTGAAAGTGAAAGTGAAGTCACTCAGTCGTTTCTGACTCTTTGCGACCCCATGGACACCAGGCTCCTCCATCCATGGGATTTTCTAGGCAAGAGTACTGGAGTGGGTTGCCATTTCCTTCTCCAGAGAATCTTCCTGACCCAGGTCTCCCGCATTGTAGACAGATGGATGCCAAATATTACAGTTTATCTTGTTTCCCTAGCTTTATTCTCTCCCTTGATTATCTCCTACACCACTCATGGATTTAACCACCATCTCTATATGACTGAGTCCCAGTTCTTTAGTTACTGGGACTATTTCAGTTATTTAAAATGTCTCCTGGCTTTAATCTTTCCTCTCCATTTCTAGTATCATGCCACTCCTGAAGCCACTGTGACACATACTCAACTATCTCTTGTTTTTTCTGTTTTGTGTCTCTGCATACTAGTGAGGGATTTCCTAGTAGCTCAGTTGGTAAAGAATCTGCCTGCAATTCAGGAGACCCTGGTTCAATTCCTGGGTCAGGAAGATCCGATGGAGAAGGGATAGGCTACTCACTCTAGTATTCTTGGGCTTCTCTTGTGGCTCAGCTGGTAAAGAATCTGCCTGCAATGTGGGGAGACCTGGGTTTAACCCCCTCGGTTGGGAAGATCCCTTGGAGAGGGGAAAGGCTACCCACTCCAGTATTATGCCCTGGAAAATTCCATGGACTGCAAAGTGATTTTCACTTTCATTTTCATCATACTAGTGAGAGAGCTTGTTCTTAGGTAGGTTGATAAAGAGACCAGGGCTCTCAAGGAGGAGGAAGGGACAAATGAATTTTTGTTTTACATTCCTTTGTCTTCATCATAT
Organism: Nanger dama; assembly: GCA_917880005.1. NCBI lineage: Eukaryota > Metazoa > Chordata > Mammalia > Artiodactyla > Bovidae > Nanger > Nanger dama. The sequence continues at coordinate 971,280 of CAKJTW010000056.1, forward strand.
AAGACATTTTTTCTTAAGCTCTGAGTTGTTATGGCAATGATCTATTTAAGACTAACTTTCTTTAAGCCCAGAGCTAATGATTATACAAGTAAACAACTCATCATACTCTAGGGTATGTTTTTCCTTAAACTCTGTACTAATAATTATATAACAGCAATGTATATTGCTTGAGGACTCTTTGCTCCTTCTTAACAAGAACTTTCTGACTAATCCTGTTATCTTGAGATGTATGTTGTGGGAGTGAGTCTGCTAAGACCTTTACAACCTTGAGATATTCTTTTGTAACCAACTGAAAACATATATAAAGCCCCACCCAAATTAGTGAGCAGGGCACTGTCTGCCTACTTCTATCTATGTCAGAAGCTTTCTCTATCTCTTTTTCACTGTAATAAATCTTTTGCCACATGAAACTGTGAGTGACTGAAGCCACTTCTTTGGTCCCAAATTGAATTTCTCTCCTTTGGAGATCACAAATCTGACACTGTTCACCATAAGCTTTCACTAGTATCTGAGTAATCCTTCTAAAATTTATCTTTCATTAGTATCACTCAAGGTTATAAAATTAATATCTGTTTCATACTGTAGCAAATCTACAAAGCTCTCTACCATTTTGGCCATATCTTACTTCTCTAACATTACTGCTCATAAACCACAATGCCCACCCAGTATATAGGAATGGATGGCTACCTCAGCATTCTTACCACATTCAAGTCACACTTCTTACATGGAATGCCATTTCCTTCTTCCTAGCATCTACAACAGACTGATTCCAAACTGGGAAAGGAGTACATCAAGGCTGTATATTGTCACTCTGCTTGTTTAACTTATATGCAGAGTACATCATGAGAAATGCTGGACTGGATGAAGCTACAAGCTTGAATGAAGATTTCTAGGAGAAATATCAATAAACTCAGATATGCAGATGACACCACCCTTAAGGCAGAAAGTGAAGAAAAACTAAAGAGTCTCTTGATGAAAGTGAAAGAGGAGAGTGAAAAAGGTAAAAGCTCAACATTCAGAAAACTAAGATCATCGCATCCATGTGGCCTCATCACTTTATGGCAAATAGATGGGGAAACAGTGGAAACAGTGGTAGACTTTATTTTTTTTTTGGGGGGGGCTCCAAAATCACTGCAGATGGTGATTGAAGCCATGAAATTAAAAGACGCTTACTCCTTGGAAGAAAAGTTATGACCAATCTAGACAGCATATTGAAAAGCAGAGACATTACTTTGCCAACAAAGTTATGTCTAGTCGAAGCTATGGTTTTTCCAGTAGTCATATATGGATGTGAGAGTTGGACTGTGAAGAAAGCTGAGCACTGAAGAATTGATGCTTTTGAACTATGGTGTTGGAGAAGTCTCTTGAGAGTCCCTTGGACTGCAAGGAGATTCAACCAGCCCATCCTAAAGGAAATCAGTCCTGAATATTCATTGGAAGAATTGATGCTGAAGCTGAAACTCCAATACTTTGGCCACCTAATGTGAAGAAGTGACTCATTTGAAAAGACCCTGATGCTGGGAAAGACTGAAGGCGGGAGAAGGGGACGACAGAGGATGATATGGTTGGATGGCATCATCGACTCGATAGACATGAGTTTGAGTAAACTCCTGTAGTTGGTGATGGACAGGTAAACCTGGCATGCTGCCGTCTATGGGGTCGCAGAGTCAGATAGAACTGAGTGACTGAACTGAACTGAACTCAGTGAACTAAACAGGGGCTCTATATCAACCTAGAAGGGTTGGATGGTGAGGGAGATGGGAGGGAGGTTCAGGAGGAAGGGACATATGTACACCTATGGCTGACCCATGTTGATGTTTGACAGAAAATAACAAAATTGTGTAAAGCAATTATCCTTCAATTAAAAAATAAATATATTTATTTAAAAAAATCACCCATTCTGTTCCATTTCAGTTCACTGATTCCTAAAATGTCAATATTCACTCTTGCCATCTCCTGTTTGACCATTTCCAATTTACCTTGATTCACGGACCTAACATTCCAGGTTCCTATGAAATATTATTCTATATAGCATTGGACTTTACTTCCATCAGCAGTCCCCTCCACATCTGGTCGCTGTTTTTTTGCTTTGCTCAGCTTCTTCATTCTTTTTGGAGCTATTTCTTCACCATTTTCCAGTAACTTATTGGGAACCTACCAATCTGGGGAGTTCATTTTTCAGTGTCATGTCATTTTGCCTTTTTATACTGTTCATGGTGTTCTCAAGGCAAGAATACTGAAGTGGTTTGCCATTTCCTTCTCCAGTGGACCACGTTTTGTTAGAACTCTCCACAATGACCTGTCTGTCTTGGGTGGCTCTACCTGGCATGGCTGAAAAGATGGCAGAGTAGGACATGTGCTTATCTTCTCCTGTGAGAACTCCAAAACTGCAACTCGCTGCTGAACAACCCTCAACAGGAGAATGTTGAATCTCACCAAAAGAGATACCTCACATCCAAGAGCAAAGGAGAAGCTCCAACAAGATGCTAGGAGGGGCAAAATTGCATTTAGAATCAAACCTCATACCCGCCAGAGACGCTGGGTGGGCTCAAACAAAACCTTGTGCATACCATGACTCAGAGACCCCACAAGAAACTGAGCTGGACCTGCCTTTGAGTGTTTGAGTGTCTTCTGAGGAGGAGGAGCTCAGCAGTGGCCTTCTGCAGGGCACAAGCTCTGGCCTCACCAGACCTGGGAGGCACTGCATGTGGCATAAATCCTCTTGGAGGAGGTCACCATTAGCCCCACCATAGAGCCACAGAGCGACCCACAAACTGGATAACAATTATATCAAAGAAGTTCTCGCACTTCAGCATCCATTCTTCCAGTGATTATTCAGGGTTGATCTTCCTTAAGATTGACTGGTTTGATCTTGCTGTCCAAGGGACTTTCAGGAATCTTCTCCAGCACCACAGTTTGAAGGCATCAGTTCTTTGGTGTTCTGCCTTCTTTATGGTCCAGCTCTCATAACTGTATATGACCACTGGGAAGACCATAGCTTTGACTATATGGACCTTTGTCGGCAGTGCAATGTTTCTGTTTTTCAACACACTGTCTAGGTTTGTCATTGCTTTCCTGCCAAGAAGCAATCATCTGATTTCAGGGCTGCGGCCACCATCCACAGTGATTTTGGAGCCCAGGAAGAGGAAATCTGTCACTGCTTCCACCTTTTCCCCTTCTATTTGCCGTGTGGTAATGGGGCTGGATGTCATGATTTTTATTTTTTTAATATTTAGTCTTAAGTCAGCTCTTTCATTCTCCTCCTTCACCCTCATCAAGAGGCTCTTTTAGTTCCTCTTCACTTTCTCTCATTAGAGTGGTACCATCCGCATATCTGAGGTTGTTGATGTTTCTCCTGCCTATCTTGATTCCAGCTTGTAACTCATCCAGCCCAGCATTTCTCATGATGTGCTCACTGTATAGGTTAAACAAACAGGATGACAGCAGACAGCCCTGTCGTATTCCTTTCTCAATCTTGAACCAGTTAGTTGTTCAATACAGAGTTCTAACTGTTCCTTCTTGACCCACATACAAGTTTCTCAGGAGACAGGTAAGATGTTTTGGTATTTCCTTCTAAGAGCTTTCCACAGTTCTTCCATGATTCACATAGTCAAATGCTTTAGCATAGTTGATGAAACAGAGATAGATTTTTTTTCCTGAAATTCCCTTGCTTTTTCTATAATCCAGCGAATGTTGGCAAGTTGATCTCTAGGTCCTCTTCCTTTTCTAAACCCAGCTTGAACATCTGGAAGTTCTTGGCTTGCATAATGCTGAAGCTTAGCATGCAAGATTTTAAGCATGACCTCAGTAGCATGGGAGATGAGTATGGTTGTCCAATGGTCAGCATATTCTTTGGTACTACCCTTCTTGAGATTTGGGATGCAGATTGACCCTTTCCATTCCTGTAGCCACTGCTGGGTCTTCTAGATTTGCTGACACAATGAATGCAAATCTTGATGGCATCTTCCTTTAGGGATTTGAATAGTTCTGCTGGAATTTCATTGCATCCAGTAGCTTTATTAACTGCAGGCCTCCTTAAGACCCTCTTCACTTTGCACTCCAGAATGTCTGGCTCTGCATGACTAACCACACCACCATAGTAATCTGGTTCATTAAGATCTTTTTTTATACAGTTCTTCTATGTATTTTTTCATCTCATCTTGATCTCTTCTTCACTAGGTCTCTACTATTTTTATCCTTTAAACCTGTTATCCTTTTGTCCTGTTCATTGAAGAAGACCTTCTTGTCTTTTACAGCTATTCTTTGAAACTCTGCACTTAACTGGATGTATCTTTCCTTTTCTCCCTTGCTTTTGGCTTCTCTTCATTCTGCTATTTGTAAAGCCTCCTCAGATAACCATTTTACCTTCTTGCTTCCCTTTCCCTTTGGGATGATTTTGTTTACCACATCCTGTACAATAGTACGGACCTCTGTCCATCGTTCTTCAGGCACACTGTTAACTAGATATAGTCCCGTGAATCTATTTGTTACCTCCACTGCAAATTCATATAGGATTTGATTTAGGTCATAGCTGGCTGGCCTAGTGTTCTTCCTAGTTTTCTTTAGTTTAAGCCTGAATTTTGCTATGAGAAGTTGATAATCTGAGCCATAGTCAGCTCCAGGTCTTGTTTTTGCTGACTGTGACAAAAACAGGTCTTCTTTGTGACTCAGACAGCTTCTCCATTATATGTGTCTTTTCTCCCTAAATAAATGCAAGACGCCTGAATTCAGAGACAAAAATGTATAATCACCTTTAAGGGTTCAATGTCTTACACTTAATATGCTCTCAAATAATACTAGCTTATTTATTCTGTTCTTTTCACAAATGTGTTATTTATCACAGCAGTAGAAACTACCAGACTGAAAATTAATCAGAAACTTCTACCTTGAGCAGTAACTAATGATTTCACACAAAAGTTTTTATTCAAAGGAGTTGGAAATAAGGCTATATATAATAAGCTAGAGTATGAAGTCAACATTTTCCTGTGTCCAGCATTTGACAAGGAATATAATTCTTCTGAGCTCAGGTTATCATTAACACTGAAAGCTGTATTAGCAAATTCAAGCAAATTTTGTTTTTCATATAAAGATTTTTACTCGATAAAATATTCCACCTAGAATATTAAATTATCAAAATTAAAGAGATGATTTTCACTCTCTTTAGCTGGACCTAGAAAGCAATTTTGGTGAGTTAAGGAAAGCTTGATTCTTTTCTGCTGGATTCTTTTAAAATGTCATTCTTTGTCACAGCTAACATTGATATAGAATAACTGGAATCGGCTGTACATAATTATTGTGTGCCCTAAGTCTTGATCCTGACCTACTGAATTTTCAAACCAGGCTGATGGATACTCATGGATAGTTAATGAAATAGTTGATGGATAGTCATCAAATCACAAGAGAAGAGAACCAAAGAGGACAGCAAGAAAAGACATATAAAACAAATCCAAAAGAATTAAGAAAATGGCAATAAGAACGAAAATATAGATCATTACCTTAAATGTAAATGGATTAAATGCTTCAACCAAAAGACATAGACTGACTAAATGGATACAAAAGCAAGACCCACATATATGCTGTATTTACAAGAGACCCATTTCAGATCCAGGGACACATACAGACTGAAAGTGAGGGGATAGAAAAAGGTACTCCATGCAAGTGAAAATCAAAAGAAAGCTGGAGTAGTAATATTCATATCAGACAAAATAGACTTTAAAATATACTGTTATGTGAGACAAAGAAAGACACTACATAATGATCAAGGGTTCAATCCATGAAGAAGGTATAGCAATTGTAAATATATATGCACTCCACACAGGAACACCTCAATATATAAGGCAAATGCTAATAGCCATTAAAGGAGAAATCTACAGTAATGCAACAATAGTGGGGGACTTTAACACCCCATTTACATCAATAGACAGATCATCCAGACAGAAAATCAATAAGGAAACACAGGTCATTTAATGTGCCTTAAATGACACATTAAACTGGATATTTAATTGATATTTAAAGAACATTTCATTCAAAGCAGCAGAATACACATTCTTCTCAAGTACACATGGAATATTCTCCAGCATAGATCATGTGGTAGACCACAAAGCAAGCAGTGGTAAATTTGATATAACTGAAATCACATCAAATATCTTTTCTGAGCATAACACTCTAAGATTAGAAATCGACTACAAGAAAAATATGTAAAAACACAAACATGTGGAGGCTAAACAACATGTTATGCAATCATAACCTTATATGTAACCTTACATATAAACAATCAATTGATCACTGAAGAAATCAAAGAGGACATCAAAAAATACCCAGAGACAAATGAAAACATAAACATGATGGTCCAAAACCTATGGGACACAGGGACTTCCCTGGTAGTCTAGTGGTTAAGACTGCATGTTTACATTGTAGAGGGCATAGGTTTGATCCCTGGATGGGAAACTAAGATCCTGCATGCCACATGGCACAGCCAAGAAATGAACAAATAAACAAACAAAAAACCCAAAACCTATAGGACACAGAAAAAGCAGTTTTAAGAGGAAAGTTTATAGCAATATAATCTTACCTCAGGAAACAAGAAATCTCAAATAAGTAACCTAACATTACATGTAAAGCAACGAGAGAAAGAAGAACAAAAACCCCAAAATTAGCAGAAGGAAAGAAATGATAAAGGTCAGAAATAAACAAAATACTAATGGAGAAAAAAATAGCAAAGGTGAATGAAACAAAAGCCGGTTCTTTGGAAAGATAAACAAAATTGATAAACCTTTAGCTAAACAATTTAAAGAAAAAGGAAGAAGACACAAATCAATAAAATGAGAAATGAAAAAGAAGTTACATCTAGCACCAGAGAAATAGAATGGATCATAGGAGACTATTACAAGAAACTATATGCCAATTAAATGGACAACCTAGACGAAAAGGACAAATTCTTAGGAATGTACAACCCCTCGAGACTGAATCAGGAAGAAAAACAGAAAATATGAACAGACCAATCACAAGTACTGAAATGGAAACTGATTTAAAAACTTCCAAGAAACAAGAACCCAGGACCAGATGGCTTCACAGGCATATACTATCAAACAGTCAGAAGAGTTAATACCTATCCCTCTGAAACTATTTCAAAAAACAACAGCACACTTTATGAGACCACCATTACTGACACTAAAGCTAGACAATGATACCACACACAAAAATTACAGGCCAAATCACTGATGAATATAGAGGCAAAAATCCTCAAAAAAATACTGGCAAACTGAATCCAACAGTAAAATAAAATGATCATACACCATCATCAAAAGGGACTTGTCCCAGGGGTGCAAGGATTTTTCAACATCTGTAAATCAGTGTGATATACTACATGAACAAATTGAAGAACAAAAACTGTATGATCATCTCAATAGATGCAGAAAAAGCTTCTGACAAAAGTTAACAACCAGTTATGACAAAAACTCTAGAAGGTATCTACCTCAGCCTAATAAAGGTCATAAATGACAAAACTACAGCTATACTCAGTGGTGAAAAGCTGAAAGCATTTCCTCTAAAGATAAGAAATAAGACAAGGATATTCATTCTTGCCACTTTTATTGACATAATTTTGGAAGTTCCAGCCACAATAATCAGAGAAGAAAAGAAAGAAAAGGAATCCAAAATAGAAAGGAAGATGTAAAGCTGTCACTGTTTGCAGACGACATGATAATATGAATAGAATATCCTAAATGTACCACCAGAAATCTACTAGAAATCATCAATGAATTCTGTAAAGTTTGCAGGATACAAAATTAATAGGCAGAAATATGCTGCGTTTCTTCTATACACTGAGAAGGAAAAATCACAAAGAAAAATAAGAGAAACAATCCCATTTACCATCACATCAAGAAGAATAAAATACCTAGGAATAAACTTACTGTGTGGATCACAATCAGTTCAGCTCAGTCACTCAGTTGTGTCCAACTCTTTGCAACCCCATGAATCGCAGCACGCCCGGCCTCCTTGTCCATCACCATGTCCCGGAGTTCACTCAGACTCAAGTCCATCGAGTCAGTGATGCCATCCAGCCATCTCATCCTCTGTCGTCCCCGTCTCCTCCTGCCCCCAATCCTTCCCAGCATCAGAGTCTTTTCCAATGAGTCAACTCTTCGCATGAGGTGGCCAAAGTACTGGAGTTTTAGCTTTAGCATCATTCCTTCCAAAGAAATCCCAGGGCTGATCTCCTTCAGAATGGATTGGTGGATCTCCTTGCAGTCCAAGGGACTCTCAAGAGTCTCCTTCAATACCACAGTTCAAAAGCATCAATTCTTTGGTGCTCAGCTTTCTTCACAGTCCAACTCTCACATCCATACATGACCACAGGAAAAACCATAGCCTTGACTAGACGGACCTTAGTCGGCAAAGTAATGTCTCTGCTTTTCAATATGCTATCTAGGTTGGTCATAACTTTTCTTCCAAGGAGTAAGCCTCTTTTAATTTCATGGCTGCAATCACCATCTGCAGTGATTTTGGAGCCCCCGAAAATAAAGTCTGACACCGTTTCCACTGTTTCCCCATCTATTTCCCATGAAGTGATGGGACCAGATGCCATGATCTTCGTTTTCTGAATGTTGAGCTTTAAGCCAACTTTTTCACTCTCCTCTTTCATTTTCATCAAGAGGCTTTTTAGTTCCTCTTCACTTTCTGCCATAAGGGTGGTGTCATCTGCATATCTGAGGTTATTGATATTTCTCCCGGCATTCTTGATTCCAGCTTGTGCTTCTTCCAGTCCAGCTTTTCTCATGATGTACTCTGCATGTAAGTTAAATAAGCAGGGTGACAATATACAGCCTTGACGTACTCCTTTTCCTATTTGGAAGCAGTTTGTTGTTCCATGGCCAGTTCAAACTGTTGTTTCCTGACCTGCATATAGGTTTCTCAAGAGGCAAGTCAGGTGGTCTGGTATTCCCATCACTTTCAGAATTTTCCACAGTTTATTGTGATCCACACAGTCAAAGGCTTTGGCATAGTCAATAAAGCTGAAAGAGATGCTTTTATGGAACTCTCTTGCTTTTTCCATGATCCAGCGGATGTTGGCAATTTGATCTCTGGTTCCTCTGCCTTTTCTAAAACCAGCTTGAATATCAGGAAGTTCACGGTTCATGTATTGCTATGGTCTGGCTTGGAGAATTTTGAGCATTACTTTACTAGTGTGTGAGAAGAGTACAATTGTGTGTGGTAGTTTGAGCATTCTTTGGCATTGCCTTTCTTTAAAACTGGAATGAAAACTGACCTCCTCCTGTGGCCACTGCTGAGTTTTCCAAATTTGCTGGCATATTGAGTGTTGCACTTTCACAGCATCATCTTTCAGGATTTGAAACAGCTCCACTGGAATTCCATCACCTCCACTAGCTTTGTTAGTAGTGATGCTGTCTAAGGCCCACTTGACTTCACATTCCATGGTGCCTGGCTCTAGTAAGTGATCACACCATCCTGATTATCTGGGTCGTGAAGATCTTTTTATACAGTTCTTCTGTGTATTCTTGCCACCTCTTCTTAATATCTTCTGAATCTGTTAGGTCGATACCATTTCTGTCCTTTATCAAGCCCATCTTTGCATGAAATGATCCCTTAGTATATCTAATTTTCTTGAAGAATTCTCTAGTCTTTCCCATTCTGTTGTTTTCCTCTATTTCTTTGCATTGATGGCTGAGAAAGGCTTTCTTATCTCTTCTTGCTATTCTTTGGAACTCTGCATTCAGATGCTTATATCTTTCCTTTTCTCCTTTGCTTTTCACTTCTCTTCTTTTCCCAGCTATTTGTAAGCCCTCTCCAGACAGCCATTTTGCTTTTTTGCATTTCTTTTCCATGGGGATGGTCTTGATCCCTGTCTCCTGTACAATGTCACGAACCTTAGTCTATACTTCATCAGGCACTCTATCTATCAGATCTAGTCCCTTAAATCTATTTCTCACTTCCACTGTATAACCATAAGGGATTTGATTTAAGTTATACCTGAATGGTCTAGTGGTTTTCCCTACTTTCTTCAATTTCAGTTTGAATTTGGTAATAAGGAGTTCATGATCTGAGCCACAGTCAGCTCCCCGGTCTTGTTTTTTTTTTTTTTTTTTGACTGTATAGAGCTTCTCCATCTTTGAATGCAAAGAAGATAATCAATCTGATTTCGGTCATAGTGGTGAGGTCTGACAGAATGTGGTCCACTGGAGAAGGGAATGGCAAACCACTTCAGTATTCTTGCCTTGAGAACTCCATGAACAGTATAAAAAGGCAAAATGATAAGATACTGAAAGAGGAACTCTCCTGGTCAGTAGGTGCCCAATATGCTACTGGAGATCAGTGGAGAAATAACTCCAGAAAGAATGAAGGGATGGAGCCAAAGCAAAAACAATACCCAGTTGTGGATGTGACTGGTGATAGAAGCAAGGTCCGATGCTGTAAAGAGCAATATTGCATAGGAACCTGGAATGTCAGGTCCATGAATCAAGGCAAATTGGAAGTGCTCAAACAAGGGATGGCAAAAGAACGTTGACATTCTAGGAATCAGTGAACTAAAATGGACTGGAATGGGTGAATTTAACTCAGATGACCATTATATCTATTACTGCAGGCAGGAATCCCTTAGAAGAAATGGAGTAGCCATCATGGTCAACAAAAGAGTCCAAAATACAGTACTTGGATGCAATCTCAAAAACAACAGAATGATCTCTGTTCATTTCAAGGCAAACCATTCAATAGCACGGTAATCCACGTCTATGCCCCAACCAGTAATATTGAAGAAGCTGAAGTTGAGTGGTCTATGAAGACCTAGAAGACCTTTTAGAACTAACACCCCCAAAAGATGTCCTTTTCATTATAGGGGACTGGAATGCAAAAGTAGGACGTCAAGAAACACCTGGAGTAACAGGCAAATTTGGCCTAGGAGTATGTAATGAAGCAGGGCAAAGGCTAATAGAGTTTTGCCAAGAAAATGCACTGGTCATAGGAAACACCCTCTTCCAACAACATAAGAGAAGACTCTACACATGGACATCACCAGATGGTCAACACCAAAATCACATTGATTTACCTCCTAGAATATTCAAATTAAAACAATAATAAACAAATGTCCAAGTAATATTTCATTGTATATATGTACCACATCTTTATCATATATTAATATATGTGGAATCTAGAAAAATATGGTACAGATGATCTAATTTGCCAAAAAGAAGTAGAGACATCAAGAGGGAGGTCGGATGGGATGAATTGGGAAATTTAGATTGACATATAGCCACTATTGATACTATGTATAAAACAGAGAACTAATGAGAACATACTGCATAACTCAGGGAACTCTACTCAGTGCTCTGTGGTGATCTAAATGGAAAGGAAATCCAAAAAGGAGGGGATATATCAATATGTATAGCTGATTCACTTTTTTGTACAGTAGAAACTAACACAACATTGTAAAGCAATGTTCAATAGTATACTTAAAAATTAATAAAATTAAAAAATAAAAGCAAAAGATAAGCAAATTGGACCTAACTAAACTTAAAAGCTTTTGCACAGCAAAGGAAACCATAAAGAAAATGAAAAGACAACCTACAGAATGGGAGAAAATATTTGCATATGAAGAGACCAACAACAGATTAATCTAAAAATATAAAAACAGCACGTGTAGCTCAACACCAAACAAATAACCCAATCAGAAAATAGTCAGAATATCTAAATATACATTTCTCCCAGTAAGACATACAGATGGCCAAAAGTACATGAAAAAAATGCTCAATATTGCTAATTATTAGGCAAATGCAGATCAAAATTACAATAAGGTATCATCTCACATTGGTCAGAATGGTCATCATCAAAAAGCCAACAAACAATAAAAGCTGGAGAGAGGATGTGAAGAAAAGGGAACTACACTGTTGGTGGGAATGTAAATTGGTGCAGCCACTATGGAAAACAGTATGGAGGTTCTTTTAAAAACTAAAAGTAGAGTTACCATATGATCTAGCAATCCCACTCCTGGGCATATATCTGGAGAAAACCAAAATTTGAAAAGATACATCCACCCCAAAGTCCATATCAGCACTGTTAATATTTAGAATAGCCAGGACATGGAAGCAACCTAACTATCCATTAACAGAGGAATGAATAAAGATGTGGTGTATATATACACACAATGGAATATTACTCAGACATAAAAGGAGAGAAATAATGCCATTTGAAGCAACGTAGATGGAACTAGAGATGATCATATTAAGTGAAGTAGGTCAGACAATGACAAATACCAAGTGGTATCATTTATTTGTACAGTCTAAAAAATGATAAATATCAACTTATTTACACAACAGACTCACAGACTTAAAAACAAGCTTATGGTTACCAAAGGGGAAAGGTGAAGGGAGGTTTAAATTAGGAGTTTGGGATTAACATATACATACTACTGTGGTGTTGGAGAAGACTCTTGAAAGTCCCTTGGACTGCAAGGAGATCCAACCAGTCCATCCTAAAAGAAATTAGTTCTGAATGTTCATTGGAAGGACTGATGCTGAAGCTGAAACTCCAATACTTTGGGCTCCTGATGCCAAGAGCTGACTCATTTAAAAAGACCCTGATGCTGGGAGGGATTGGGGGCAGGAGGAGAAGGGGATGACAGAGGATGAGATGGCTGGATGGCATCACCAACTCAATGGACATGAGTTTGAGTAAACTCCGGGAGTTGGTGATGCACAGCAAGACCTGGCATGCTGCAGTCCATGGGGTTGCAAAAAGTCGGACACAACTGAGCAACTGAACTGAACTACTATATATAAAATAGGTTAGTAGTGAGGAACTACTATATAGCACAGGGAACTATACTCAATATTCTGTAATAACCCATATGGGAAAATAATCTGAAAAAGAATTGATATATGTTATTTGTATAACTGAATCACTTTGCTATATACCTGAAAGTAACACAACACTGTAAATTAGCTATGGTGGTGGTGGTTTAGTTGCTAAGTCATGTCCGACTCTTGTGATGCCATGGACTTGTAGGCCACCAGGCTCCTCTGTCCTTGGGATATTCCAGGCAAGAATACTGGAGTGGGTTGCCATTTCCTTCTTCAGGGGATCTTCCTGACCCAGGAATCGAACCCAGGTCTCCTGCATTGCAGGCAGATTCTTTACCGACTGAGCTATGAGGGAAGTCATAAATTAGCTACACTCCAATATAAAATAAAAATTAAATTAAAAAGATGAAAAATTAGAGTAATAAGTGATGAAATGGTCAGAATTTGATGTGGTAGTCAAATGGGATTTTATTCTATATATGTTTTATTACTTCAATCATTCATGTTTATGAATTATTTATATTGTTAAAATTAATAAAAAGTCATAAGAACCACAGAAAATCTTCTCAGAATAATACATCAATCTGTTACTTTTCATTTGCAGATTTTTTTCTATGCATGTATATACATTAATCTCATCCAAGAAATCTCTTTAATTTCTTGACTTCATAAAGGTGTTTCTTCACCTCATATTTTGCTGTACTAAAATAAGACTGGCATCTACCTACTGTACAACACAGGGTACTATACTCAGTATTTTGTAATAACCTCCAAGGGAAAAGAATCAGAATCAGCAGGGGGAGGTAAAGGGAGTTGCTTGTGTTAATAAGTTCTTTGGACTGGGTAAGAGCTCCTTTCTTTTCTATCTATAACTTTGGCACCATTTTGTCTTACCTAGTCCTAGTGACAAATGCCTTATTCTTTTTTATGATAGTATACATGTTTCAATGCCATTCTACCAAATCATCCCACCCTCTCTCTCTCCCACAGAGTCCAGAAGTCCGTTCTAAACATCTGTGTCTCTTTTGCAGTCTCACATACAGGGTTATCATTACCATCTTTCTAAATTCCATACATATGTGTTAGTATACTGTATTGGTGTTTTTCTTTCTGGCTTACCTCACTCTGTATAATAGGCTCCCATTTCATCCACCTCATTAGAACTGATTCAAATGTATTCTTTTTAATCGCTGAGGAATACTCCATTGTGTATATGTACCACAGCTTTCTTATCCATTTATCTGCTGATGGACATCTTGGCTGCTTCCATGTCCTGGCTATTATAAATAGTGCTGAGATGAACATTGGGGTACACATGTCTCTTTCAGTTTGTATGGAAATACAAAAAACCTCGAATAGCCAAAGCAATCTTGAGAAAGAAGAATGGAACTGGCGGAATCAACCTGCCTGACTTCAGGCTCTACTACAAAGCCACAGTCTCAAGACAGTATGGTACTGGCACAAAGACAGAAATATAGATCAATGGAACAAAATAGAAAGCCCAGACATAAATCCACACACCTATGGACACCTTATCTTTGACAAAGGAGGCAAGAATATACAATGGGGAAAAGACAATCTCTTTAACAAGTGTTGGGAAAACTGGTCAACCACTTGTAAAAGAATGAAACTAGATCACTTTCTAATACCACACACAAAAATAAACTCAAAATGGATTAAAGATCTAAACATAAGACCAGAAACTATAAAAATCCCAGAGGAGAACATAGGCAAAACACTCTCCGACCTAAATCACAGCAGGATCCTCTATGATCCACCTCCCAGAATACTGGAAATAAAAGTAAAAATAAACAAACAGTATTTAATTAAAATTAAAAGCTTCTGCACAACAAAGGAAACTATAAGCAAGGTGAAAAGATAGCCTTCTGAATGGGAGAAAGTAATAGCAAATAAAGCAACTGAGAAACAACTAATCTCAAAAATATACAAGCAACTTATGTAGCTCAATTCCAGAAAAATAAATGACCCAATAAAAAAATGGGCCAAATAACTAAATAGACATTTCTCCAAAGAAGACATACGGATGGCTAACAAACACATGAAAAGATGCCCAACATCACTCATTATCAGAGAAATGCAAATCAAAACTATAATGAGGTACCATTTCACACCAGTCAGAATGGCAGCAATCCAAAAGTCTACAAGCAATAATGCTGGAGAGGGTGTGAGAAAAGGGAACCCTCTTACACTGTTGGTGGGAATGCAAACTAGTACAGCCACTATGGAGAACAGTGTGGAGATTCCTTAAAAAATTGCAAATAGACAATGCCTTATTCCAGAACTGGACTTCTGGTAGAGAAATAACTAGATATCTAACTGGGGAAACATTTAGATAGGCTTGTTTCCCACCTCTTCTCCTCATCTCAATGCCTTTCCAGGTCCTTATTCAGCTGTATTCATTCCAGGTATAGTTTGTGATAACTACTACAAGTTCCCACTCAAATTTTCCATCAGTTACTGCATTATTGGGACCAGCCTCATACTAACAACATAAAGATATGTTGGAGGCACAGAAATAAGTATAATGTCACATGGAGACAAAGAATAGGTGGCAATGGAATACATGACATGAGAACTTAACTTTTAGCTCTTCACCAAAAATCTCAAGATGACTCAATAATTTGATGGGAGAAACGTGGAGGGCAAAGTTCTGTTTTTTTTCCTTTGAGGGCTGCCTTTTAGAAAAGTAAACTACATGGATGTGTAGCCTTGTTCATATATTCTATCATTTTTTTTTCATGCATTAGACAATTCTAAAGCAGAATGGGAATGAGATTTTAAAGAAAATTTAACCAATGTGCATGAACCAGGGTAGAGTTGTTGCTCAATGACTGCATCAGTTCAAGAAAAGCACTACAAGTTACACTGGCAGAATTGTTCACAAACATGTTTATTATGGTTCCGGATCTATCTGATTGGCTGTAAGTTATAATATCACAAACTGGCAAGAAACCTTTCAAAGTGTCATCTAATCCTAAGCCACCTATATTTGCTAACCAAATCTGGCTATACTTGCCTTTCTCCATCCAAACAGCACTTATGAGGTTGACATGCTTGCATAATCTCTCTGTACACTATATTCCCACTACACCACATTAGTTGTGTTAACATAGTCTTTATTAGTCTGTTGAGTGGAGAAAAGACTTGCTTCTCATCCTACTTACCTCGGTTGTCATCCTCATTTTCTTCCCAGGGCTCTTCATTTGCTAGCAATGGGTTCTGTGATTCATTCATAGACCTCATAGGGAAGGAGTGTCCATCACCAGGGCTGGTGGGAAAATGAAGGCAGTGAGATCTTGTAGCCTAGACTTTTTAGGAAGGTAATAACCCTATTAGAAGTAGGAGGGAGGTTCTTAGAAATATTTAAACCCTTTAGCTTATTGGCTAAAATCAAACTGGAATAGGCTCTTATAATAGCATCATTTAGTTACTCTATTGCTCTCAATTTCTATATCTCATTTGTTTGTCTGAATCAGTGTTGACTGTTTTTGTTTTTAAGCAGCTCTTTAACTTGCTTCTCACAATGCCCAGTATAGCAAAATGCACGTATAACAAGTTTCATAAATACAATTTAATGATGATTCTACTTTATACCCTGTTGTATTATTGCTTTGGCTCTAAATTTTCAAGAAAAATGAGCAGATTCAGAGTCATTGAATTCACTGGAGATAAGCTGCTGTTAATTGGTGATAAATAATAATAATGCCTGAATGCCCTATTATTTCGCTTGTATGACAGAAAAGTTATTAAGGGCTTGGGGGAAAGCACCAGAATGAGGCATTTCTTAGAGTGCAGATTCTGGGGGCTATTATCCTACCTCAGAATTGATAGTTCTCTACAGAGGATTTAACTACACTGATTATAAGTGAGTGGGCTCTGATTTTTTTCTCTTGTTCTTTATTTCAAAGAAGACTCATTGAAACTTCCCTTTGGTGGAGTGATTGTGTGTGTGTTTGTGTATGTATGTGTGTGAGTGGGGTGTAAATAATTGCTGGTAATAGTTATTAACCAACATGATGCACTAACACAGTTTTATCTTGTGATTTATAGCCAGGGCAGTAGGATATACCACAGCTCTTAAATAAATGAACCTGTAAAATATTAACCAGTACAGAGGAACTATTAGGGCAGTTCTCTTCATGAGAACTTTTTCTCAATTACCAGCAAAGTTTCCTCAAATAAATGAACAAATGGATGCCTGAAGAATGGATCTAAAGGGGACTGAAAGAAGGCTCTAAGCTTTACACCAGAAATAGTTTGTTGATGGTAGTTTAATCTGCTACATGAAGTCACTCAGAGGACACAAGCTCATCTCTCCTTTATTGATTTCCCTTCATTCTTGCTGAAATTATATAAGAATTACCTACAGTCCCTAAATCAATCTTTGTTTGTTCTTACTTAAATTAAAAATTTAATCCCAAACTATGAAAAGTGAAGAGAAGAGAAATAATTTCTAAGACTATATCACACATAGCACTAAAAGCATTTGGAGGTATATTTTCCCTCTGTTGTTTATTTTCTCTTTATATTGGTATATATCAAAAAACATAAGAATTCCATGTCTATTGTTCTACTAATTCCATTTCTGGGAATTTTGCTAAAGCTAGAGATAAACTAGACACAAAAATGTCCATTATGCTATTATTTCCAGCCAATAATTAGGTAACAACCTAAACATCGAACAATATGGGAAATATATATATATAGTTTGCTGTCTTTAGTCACTCAGTCATGTCCAACTCTTTGCAACCCCACTGACTGTACCCCACCAGGCTCCTCTGTCCATGGGATATATATATACATAAATATTTTTTTCCCACTGGATGGAATATGACATAGTCAAAGGTAATGGTTATAAAGACTATGTCACAATAAGGGGAAATGTTCACTGTATTTTAAGTGAAAAATATAAAACTCAAAATAGTATGTATACTGTGATTAAAAATACATTCAAATGTATATAGAAAAAATCGGTTGTTTACAAAATTCACTTATAAATGACTTGTACCAGTTTACACTGCCACAAACAAAGCATAAGAATGCTTATTTTATCACACCCTCACCTCCTGATTTATCTTCCCTGGTGGCTCAGCCTATAAAGAATCTACCTGCAATGTGGCAGACCTAGGTTTGATTCCTGGGTTGGGAAGATCCTCTGGAGAAGGGAATGGCTACCCACTCCAGTATTCTGTCCTGGAGAATTCCATGGATTGACTCTTGCAAAGAGTCAGACATGACTGAACGACTTTCACTTTCACTAACCTAGTAATAAAAACTCGGGAAATAGAGTTTTACATTGAACAGATATCTGCCGCATAATACAGTCAAAATTAGATTGCCACTTCAAGTCATGGTCCCACATCAACTTCTTTCACTGGTAATAATTACCTACCTAGACCCAATAGGTATCAACCAGAACTTCTTATTATCTCCAAACACTTGCTGGATATTTTTGATGAAGCCAAGGTTGAACCCATTTTTCTCTGGGCCACTCATAAACACTGGAGTACAGAAGGCCTCTAGGGAATGGCAGGGAAATTGAAGAAAAGAAGACAGCAATAATCAGGACTATTATAATTTAACAGTTCTCCATAAATGTGACTTGTTTCTATGGTGTCTTTCTGCTGTGGTACCGTAGGCCCCTCATTCTTAGTTATTGCTAAATTATTTAGTAACAACTAGCATAATTGTTTTACTACAAAGCAAGTTTTTATTAAATGCAAAGAATTGACTCTTTTTTTTTTTTTTAAGGCAGAAGAAACAGGATGATAGAAATCAATGAACAGTAACGGAGTGGTATGTATTTTGTACTGCATGTAAGGAGTGAAAGACCAAATCTGAGTGCTTTACTTGAATCTAAATTGTAATAACAGCCAAATGGTCTCTATATTTAGAGCTGGTGCCAAAATAATGACACATAAAGAGACAGTAATGACATTGATTTGGTTTTGGAACATTTCAGAAATGAAGATGTTCACACTGAAACCTACAATGTAAGAAACTGAGTTTTACTCCAGAAAAATGTCAATGAGTGAACTATAATCACCTCAATGACTATAGAAATTGGACCATGTTAGTGCACATTATTTTTAGATACACATTTATCCCATTAAGCAAACATTTTCACTGTTGGATTCTGGCTGCATCTAGCTATTCCCTTTTTGTTCTTTTTCAGATTCTGTTATCATGAAGCTTTTAGTACTTTTCTATATTGTGGCTAATCTTTAAACCAAATGTGCTAACCTACCACCCTAGCAGCTAAGTGCTTTATATATATTTGGTTTAGAAAATAAGTGCAAATACTTCTTAGCTGTCATAATTATTAGCAAATAAATTCCAAAAACATACTGTCTTTCACACTATACTTTCCTCAAATTTACCTTGGCTAAACATTCAACATTTAGGCACTTTCTCCTTAACCCTCATGCATTGATTTGCATACAGTATAAATATTTGTTTCACCATGAAAACAACTGTTGTACCAGATCCATCAGAAATATACTTCTACAAATAACAGCCCAGAGTATAGTGTAATGGAAAATTTTTCATTTCTTGTGCTCATTTTCTATAGACTCACTTGTTCAATGTGTTTATCTCATTCCCACAGTCCCTACACAGCTCCTTGATAGCTGTAAATATTCAATGATTTGTTGGTTTAGATTCTCTCTCAGAAGAACATTTTTAGAAGTGCTCAATAAGATTTTTCTATCTTTATGAACTTGACCTCTGCCTTCTGATGTTCCCTTCTGTGCTGATCCTTTCCTGCACTCTCTTATGTGAACACCTTTCAGAAATTTTTATGCTGCAAATCTAGGGAGCTACCTGGAGAAGGAAATGGCAACTCATTCCAGTATTCTTGCCTGGAAAATCCCATGGACAGAGAAGCCTGGTAGGCTACAGTCCACGGGGTTGCAAAAATCTGACAGTGCTGAGCGACTACACTTTACTAGCCAGTGTGTGTGTGTGTGTTAGTCGCTCAGTCACGTCTGACTCTTTGTGACCCCATGGACTGTAGCCTGCCAGGCTTCTCTGTTCATAGGATTCTCAAGGCAAGAATACTGGAGTAGGTTGCCATTTCCCTCTCCAGCTATTACCCAGTATGAACTATAAAAAGCAGTGGTCACTTTTTATGTGCGGTTTTATTCACTAACGCTCTCTTTAGTCTGTAAGTTTCATTTACTATGGCTTTCTGTGTTTACATCTGTCCCTGTTTGGAGGCAAAGAAATGTCATTGCAGCTGAAATGCTTCATTCAAAGTTTTTGTCTTCCTTGGGAACAATCCACTGGTCACAGGGATATATATTCATATGTTTTTTTCCTAGTCTTAATATCCAATCTTACCTAAGGTGGTTTTGTTTCTGCTGACAAGCCAACAATGGTAACCAAAGAGAATCACAAGGCTGACAAAAAACATGCAGGCCACAAAGAGGAGAAAAAGGACGTGGAACTTAGAGCGAACACCAGGCAATTCCCCTAGAAAAGAAATAATAAACAAATAGAAATAAAGGATTAAAGTTGTAAGGTTTGGGTAGTTTTTCTGTATTGGTTAGTACTTTTTTCATATATAATTAAAAATAGATTTTGTATAATTTTTATAAAACAGTTCTTTCTGTGGATGACCATTCCACATTATGGATATGCTTTTGGCTTATACAGCCTAAATGGATCTTTGCTTAAGTGCAGTTCAGTGTAAAATAGAACATATAATGTGTCAGTTAGAAAAGAGTAATGTTAAGAGTATGCTCAGGACATAATTAGTATGCAATTTCTTAAAGCTTGTACTCCATTTAGTTTGTAAATTATGAGCGATTAGCTAGAGGTGATCTTGAGGTCATATCATATGGTTCATCCTCTTGCCTCAAAGGTGGCTTACTCTGGAATACTTTATATGTCATATTTCTTTGGATGTATGTATGTTGAAAATGTCACAGTGATATATGTATGAAGTTAAAATACATAGGTAGTATTTTTAAACGTTCTACTTGTAAGTCATGACCTGATCTTAAAACTACTGCAAATTTTATGTGTTTTTTAATAGCTGAATGTGCTGGTATGTTACATCCTATGAAACAGCTGTTTAGACAATAAAATCAATTAAGATTTGACAGGTAATTGTAGAAGTAGGTAGCTAAAGATTTTCACAGTTAGTTGAGACATCTTTTTTTCCATATGGCCACAGTTTTTGTTTTGTTTTGTTTTTGTTTGTTTGTTTGTTTGTTTTAATGCAGCCCCTCTTGCCTGGAAAATCCCATGGACAGAGGAGCCTGGAAGGCTGCAGTTCACGGGGTTGCTGAGGGTCAGACACGACTGAGCGACTTCACTTTCACTTTTCACTTTCATGCATTGGAGAAGGAAATGGCAACCCACTCCCATGTTCTTGCCTGGAGAATCCCAGGGACGGGTGAGCCTGGTGGGCTGCTGTCTATGGGGTCTCACAGAGTCGGACACGACTGCAGTGACTTAGCAGCAGCAGCATACTAGAATGATTGTTCTAAAGTTCTATGGCATGCACAGAATGTAACATTTTGTCCTCTAAAGAGAACCTTGGAAAACATTTTCAATTTTGAAGTAAGCAACTGGGAGAATGACTTTTCTTTATTTCCTCCTTTCCTGTGCTGATCATTGTTCTGGTATGATGATTTGCTTTGAAATATTTCCAAGTGCTCTTGAGTAATAAAGGTGATTCTTGGTTAAAGTGGACCTTGATATTAGGATCTAGTTCTACTACAGTTTGGAAAGAGAAAAGGCTTAGAAACAGTTGGCAAATTCAGATAGTACAGTTTTTTTTCTTTTTTTGAAAAGACATATGTATATACATATATATTTATTTTGATGTAAGGAAATACTAGGAGTCTTCTAGAGAGTATGTGTTTGAAAGATGAAGATAAGAGGAAGTAAACTAGTCAGATGCTTTCAGCTGAGGGGGTGGTCTAGGTGAAATGTTCCTGGGGGAAGAGTACTCCAGGATATAGCAACACCAAGGATTTTGACCTTCAGGAACTTTTATGTGAAGCTTCCTTTTGAAATGATTCCTCTACAAAATCTTGGCTTAACCACTCAAATTTAACTTAATCGATTTTTCTTTCATTCATTTCAAATTTATAGGAAAGAATTTGTGGTGGATTTTGACTGGCTGGACTTTTTTTTTCAAAATGTCTATTTTTATATTTAAAGCTCACATTTATTTTACTTATCTTTCATGTTTAAATGGACAATAGCAAATGGCTGGGTAGCAGGGACTGATATAAAGTCAGTTTACACTCTGAGTAGCTGAGCTGAGAGTCTTTCCTCCCTGAATTGCTCCTACAGAAATCTCTTCTGTCTGCCAAAGCATATCTACTGTGTTGTCCTTTGATAAACTCCTTAGATATTTAGCTTTTTTGATAGAAGAAAATGACCCTATGTTCAAAATTACCTTCTCAGGAGATAACCAAGCTAAATTACTCAAAGCAATAACCACTAAAAGCAGTTCAGGGGAATACAGGTAGAATAATACTATCATCTCAGTTCTAAAAGAATTCTATGTCTCCATGAGGAGATTCTTAGCCCCATGTGAGAGGTGTATATTATTACTTTTCATAAAGCAAATATCAATTTCCTATCAAAGTAGCTACTCTTTAAGTTAACATTGAGAGGAGAACCACAATCTGATGGTCTTCTGAATTATGTATTCCAAAGGAGGTAGAACTTCTTTATAGCAGGATCACAATGGGCAATAAGATGTGGTACAGTGTTTAAGATTACTGGGCTGAGAGTCAGTTCAAGTTCTCACTTTGAAATTTAGAAGCTGGGTGATCCTGAACAAGTCACTTAGCTACCATGACCCTCAGTTTATAATATTTAAATGAGACTAATACTCCCTTCTACCTACTTCACAAGGTTGTGGTGAGGATAAGATGAGATATGAAAGTGCTTTGAAAATGGTAAAATACCATACAAATGGAGGTTGCTGTTGTTAGGAACACAGCTAATCTCCTTGATATATGGTTTTTAAAATACATGGCACCATTTACTTTTCATTTCAGGGGAAGACTCAATTTAAACTGAGAAAGCCATCTTTAAACCACACCAAAGTTTTCTCTGGCTAGAGAGGCTGCAAAGAAGCACTTCTCTGAACTATCAATGCCCTTTTCATGATTAAGGCAAGCCAGGGCATGTTTCCTTGCCTCTCATCTGTCAGGTATGAGCTAGTCTATTGCAGAGAGAAAAAAATGAAGGAATAGGAAAAGGAGAAGTCTATGTTTACCTCTGATAGTGCTTGTGAAAACTGGTGCATTTCTGAAGATTAATTCATATCCAGATATTACCTTTTAAGAGTAAAAGAAGCATACTGCACTGGGCTAGCATTATGGCATTTGATTACTGGCTAGGTAGGAGGGCCCAAGGCAAATGTATGAAATACAACTAGTTCTTTAACAGTAGCTTACTGTATCCAGGACCAAGTAAAGTCTGTAGTGAAGACCAAGGCTGATACTTTCCCTGCTGAATTGGATGCAAGAGATTTTCTTTATGGTCAAGGTAGTAGTTCAGTATGTGAAGAGAATGCCAAACAGGCAATGGAAACCCGGGCAACAGATAAGAGATCCTGTGATGTGGAAAGCAGCCAAAGAAGAGACACAAGGATGATGACGCATTTTGTATTTTGGGAAAATTTGTGAGAAAACTTCACTTCTGCTTATATTTTTGTATCCCTGAGTTGAAGATTTTGATATGCATTATATAATTACTGATTCTTAAAGTTATTAGATATGGGAATTGATTAAGCAAGTTGAGGGAGAATGGAAAGTCTCTGTAATTTTCTACACTAGTACAGATGAAAGTACTAATTAATAATTTATGCTATTTAGATTCTTACTGCCTTGTCTTTCTCCTTTTTTCTCCAGTTTTTGATAATCTAGATTCTAGTCACTTGCTTTACCTCTCCACTTGAGGTGAGATATTCCTGTTATATAGGCTCTTGTTCAATTCCTAAAGTAATAACTAGTAGCTCTGCCCATAACTTTTTTGCTATACCAGTTCATTTTGGAAAGCCCTCATCATGTAAGGTTATTTCTTAATAATTGTAGCTGTGGGAAAGACATATATTCTGGAGTTCTCTGGCATGAAATTTTAAAAATATATATTTTACTATACTGCTGTCAGATCCTGTAAACATATATGAACTGAAAATCTGCCTTCAATTCTTTTGGGAATAGATGCAATATAACTGATATCTTCAAGCAGAAGAAAGGTGAAAGGATTTTTTTAAAAATATTTCATTATAATTATTGGAATCATGTTTTGAAAGGTAAAATACTTTCAACATGTTTCATTTGATCTTGGCAAAGAGCCAGTGAAGCAGGTAGCAGAGCCAGTATGAGAACTCAGTTACCCTAAAAGCCAACCCAGAGTTTGTCAAAGCTCAAATAAGTTCCTTAATAGGGAGAGATTGGAAAAAACAAGTTCATGTCTCACTTATTTCTTCCTTTTCATTTGGTCTTTTGTGAAGATGACTTAATGAATCTTTCCAATAGGAATAGGAATCCAATAGGAATTAAATCTCCTTTGAACAGGGAATTAGAAAGTATTTTCTGGCAATGAGGGAGTACTTTGTCAGCCGTTGTCTCAGGAAACTAGGGATTTAGAATTAGTTTCAACATTTTTCAAACCTAAAATTGGTAAGAAGTAGATTTTTAAACTTGATTAGATAAATACATTGTAAAGAATCAGTAAGAGTAAAGAGATTAGGTTCCTGGAGGCCCAACAAGGTTCTCATATGTAATAGTAAATTGTTTAACTGACATCTAAATAATAGCCTCCTAAATTTCAGAATAGTTAATGTGGGAGACTCGTTTACTGTTTCTTCCTTTCTGATTAATTCAGTATTAACTACTAAAAAATGTTAAAAAAAAAGTAATTTGAACAAGGTGACAGATGGGAGCAGGTGTGTATTTATTCTTGGGGTGGGGGCGGACCAGAAGAGGGAACTCTTCTGGATTATTTAACTTACTCTCCAGTATTTGATGAAATAGCTGAAGACCGTTGTAGCAATGTACAGGCAATAGAGAACAGAATAAGCTAAGAACTGAAGGAAGAATTTATAGTTGGAAAATCCAATGCAGTTATTAACCCTAAAAAAGGGGAAAAAAAAGAAAAATATTTGAAATCAGGATTCATTGATTTAGAACACACTGAGAGACAGTGAAATATGTTATCCCTGCTGCTTCATTTTCTGCTGTACAGAAAACAGAAATTGAAGTCCCTGAATAGGAACAGATCGGAAAAATAAGCTCATGTCTCACTTGTTTTTCCTTTTATTTATAGACACAGAAACACCTGGCTTATATAATAGGTTCCTGACACACCCAAGCAAACCTGGATCTTGGATTCTGAAACCTACTAGAATCTCAGCAACCATAATTACTATAGTATGGTATATTCTCTTTGTCATTATTTTATACTGATTCTCTGGGTCAGACATATAAAATTTGGAAAAGAATTGCTTAAATTAATAATCTAGAGTATTTCAAACATCAAAATGCTAAAAACAGAACTGAACTGTGTAATGTCAAAGAGAATTATTTGTGCTCTCTTTCATTATTATAGCTAATGGACAAGAGACCATTAATTCTGTGACACCAGGAATTCATTGTCACACCATTGGTGGTATATTTATTCTTGCTTTAAAATGTTATGCCTTCCCTGTTACCTACACAAATACAAAGCTCAATGAATTTTGGTAGCAGAAACAGGCATTTTACAACTATGTTTAGGAAAGTAGGCATATTGAACAACTTTGACCCTATTAGATGAGAGAAATGAATCAAAAGGACACATACCATGGGCAATGATGGTCCATTTTTAAAACACACCTACAAAAGGAACAAAATACAGTGTGATAAATTTCAGAATTGAATTCAAGATATTCAGCAGTATTTTTTACATGGTACCAGTACACTCATTCCTAGATTTCCACTATAGCTTCTCCAAAACTATTGTGTCCTCAGTTGTTCCTAGGATAAGCCAATCACTAAACTTTAGGATCTTGTTGGCAGCAAGTTACATGCCTAAAATTCAAACTTTAAAAGCCACTGGGAACTATAGGATATTGACACAGAGAATAGGTGCAGGATATCTCCCTAACTTTACTTACTTAGTTGAATAAAAGTAAAAAATAAAACATGACCACAGCCTGTGCTTGAATCAAGGTTTAGAGAAACATGGATGAAACAAGCACTTAAGAAGGACATGAAGATTATATTTATTAGCATAAAACTGGGATTTTACAAAGCTGGAGGAATTTGAGTAATACGATTAAGTAGCATTGACTTAGAGCCCAAAAGATAAAATTATTATCCATGCCCACATGGGCTTCCCTGATGGCTCAGTTGGTAAAGAATCCGCCTGTAATGCGGGAGACCCTGGTTTGATTTCTCGGTTGGGAAGATCCACTGGAGAAGGGATAGGCTACCCGCTCCAATATTCTTGGCTTCCCTTATGGCTCAGTTGGTAAAGAATCTGCCTGCAATGTGGGAGACCTGGGTTCGATCCCTGGGTTGGGAAGAATCCCTGGAGAAGGGAAAGGCTACCCACTGCAGTATTCTGCCCTGGAGAATTTCATGGATTTTACAATCTATGGGGTCACAAAGAGTCGAACACTATTCAGCAACTTTCACATATTGATATAAATAAATGAGGGAGAAGAGACAACTCTCCCATGTAGAGGAATTCCACATAATTTTTTTAGATATTGTGCCTTCAGGGTGGGGGGTGGGGGAGGATAACATTCCTTTAGTGTTGGCTGCACACCGAAACTTCCTTCTACAGAGTACATTATAGAAGACAGGGTGGAGGAAGAGTAGCTTTACAGTGGAAAAATCCACAAACACTCCTCAGTCAGATGATTAGCACTGCAGTGAGAAGTTATGTCTATAGTATTTACCCTTGATATGATTCAATGAAAATGACTCTTAACCTCTCTAATGTTCCTCTCCCAAAAGACATTACCCAAATCTAATCATGAGAAAAATATCAGACAAATCCTGAGAGTATTCTACAAAATATCTGACAATTCTAAAAACTGTCAAGGTTATAAAAAATAAGTAAAGTCTGAGAAACTGTCACAGCTAAGAGGAGCCTATGAAGACATGACAACTAAATGGTAACCTGGAACAGAAGAAGGATGTTAGAGAAAGACTAAGGAAATCTAAATAGTGTATGGACTTTGGTTAAAAATTTAAAAACAATTAATGTTGGTTCATTAATTTTCACAAATGCACCATATTAACACAAGATAATAATAGGGAAAATGGTACAGGACATATGAAAACTATGTTTACAATAATTCTATAAATCTAAAACTGTTCTCAAATAAAATGTTTATTTTTAAAAATGTGGTTTGATTTCTCTTTCTTATCTTTAGAACAGTTTGAATCATCATCATCTCTATTAGGGTATTTGGCATGTACTCATGATTGAGAGGAAATGCTCTTTAGGATCAACATATTAGGATAAGCCACTTGATTGTCAAGGCAACCATCAGTGGCCAAGCTCAGCCCAGGGGAATTATGGCTGTCACTTACATGGCACAGACAGAACAGTGGTGGCAGCGATCTGGCTTTATCAAATGGCACCGGTCACAGAATCTTACAGCTACGGAAAAATAAGGTAGTTAGCATTGGTTAGGGATCAATAAGACACCAAATATCTTACTAGCCTATCTAGATGACTTGTTATACACTGATTACAGTTACCCAAACTCACCTCATTTCAAGTAAACAAGCAAAAGATCACATAAGACAACTATGGTGTGTATTTTTTCCCTGTTGGATAAATCTTAAAAGCACATTTTGGAGGATGAGTGTAAGGGGAAAAGTTTTCATATCTGGATATCTGATCATAATATTCTGTATTATGAAACAAATTATACTGTCAATTACTTGAGTTATTTGGGGGAAATCATTTACCCTCTGTTTACTCCAAGTTTCCTATATGAAAACAGAATTCATCATTTATCTCCTGTCTCCAGAGTTTGGACTGTATCAGGAGGATAAAACTCCTAAGGTATGGTAAAGAGGGTGGTTATTAGAGTAAGAATTTGAATAATAGAAGAGACATTCTAGAACAATTAGTTCAATTGACCATTCTGCAGATAAAGAAAATAAAGACCTGAGCCATATCAAATGACTTACACAAAGTCACATAGTAAGCAAGTGGCAGTGGCAGGGCTGTGACCTGTAGAGTTTTCATGACCCTTTAGCTCAGGATTCTCTTCACTTTGTAAATATGATATAAATAATATTTCTCCTTCCCTCTCTCCCTTCTTCCTTCTTTTCTTTATTTCCTTAGATAAAAGACATTTTCCTTTCCTTCTAATTTTCTCTGTGTTCATTGACAGAGTATGCTTGTTTAATGTGATTATTAAGTTTAACAAAATTATGAATAATTTGAGCTAATATAAAAATTCCATCTAAAGTGTACCTTAAGCACACATAACTGATTCAACATAATGAACTATTCATTCAGCAGAGTTTCTGTGTTCATTCTACAACAGACATGCACATTTAGGTCCTTGAGCATGTTTTTAAATATATGGTCAAATGCTACTATCAAGTTTAAGCCATTA
This sequence comes from Nanger dama, assembly GCA_917880005.1. Lineage (NCBI taxonomy): Eukaryota > Metazoa > Chordata > Mammalia > Artiodactyla > Bovidae > Nanger > Nanger dama. Next base: position 999,717 of record CAKJTW010000056.1, read on the forward strand.
TCACTTCTAATTTAGAAGAATGCAATAATTACTAATTATTCACTTTGCTTTCATTCTTGCCCCTTCACAATACATTCTTTACAGAACAGCCAAATGATTTGTCAAAATCTAAATCAGATCTTATCACTCTCCACTAAAAACCTTCAATGGATTTTCAATACTCTTACCATGGTAAGTCCCCCTGTTTTTTGGCTACGCTGTGTGGCTTGCAGGATCTTAGTTCCCCAACCAGGGACTGAGTCTGGCCCCCACAAGTGAAAGAGCTGAGTCCTAACCACTGGATCACCAGGGAATTTTTGCAAGTAACTTTTTTCTTATTTGAGTCCCAGATCATATGACATTGCCTCAGAGAAGCCCTCTCTATTACTATGTATCAGGGACATGAACCAATGCTTCAACGGTTGAGGGAACATTGATTAGTGAAGAACCTCAGGATTCATGCCTTGTTTAAAGAGGCACTACCACTTGGCTCTAGCTAATTTTTGCCATTGGGAAATACAGAGCGAATGTTGCCAGTGTCTGAGTTTTCAAAAGAAGTCAGAAATGTGGATTTTCATGAAGAAATATTCGAATTGTTAAAAGTAAAAAATGCAAAGTATTAAAAGAAATATAAGAGATCAGAAAGAATACATCTCTGGGTCCAACTCATCCCATATAACTCTAGTTTGTAATCCATTCTCTGCCACACCATTCTGCATACTACTGTTTGGAATTATATAGAAAATTTCCTGATGTTTCCTTTCACCATACTTCAGTATGCATGAAGACTTTTTAAAAACCAGCATGCAATAATCCTCTAACAAAATGAACAATAAATTTTTAAATACAGCGGAAGTGAGAAATAGATTTAATGGACTAGATCTGATAGATAGAGTACCTGATGAAGTATAGACTAAGGTTCGTGACATTGTACAGGAGACAGGGATCAAGACCATCCCCATGGAAAAGAAATGCAAAAAAGCAAAATGGCTCTTTGGGAAGGCCTTACAAATAGCTGTGAAAAGAAGAGAAGTGAAAAGCAAAGGAGAAAAGGAAAGATATAAGCATCTGAATGCAGAGTTCCAAAGAACAGCAAGAAGAGATAAGAAAGACTTCCTTAGTGATCAATGCAAAGAAATAGAGGAAAACAACAGAATGGGAAAGACTAGTGATCTCTTCAAGAAAATTAGAGACACCAAGATGAGAAGCCTATATGTAGGTCAGGAAGCAACAGAACAGGACATGGAGCAACAGACTGGCTTCAAATAGGAAAAGGAGTACATCAAGGCTGTATATTGTCACCCTGCTTATTTAACTTGCATGCAGAGTACATCATGAGAAACGCTGGGCTGGAAGAAGCATAAGCTGGATTATCTTCTTCAAGATTGCCGGGAGAAATATCAATGACACCACTCTTTTGGCAGAAAGTGAAGAGGAGCTAAAAGCCTCTTGATGAAAGTGAAAGAGGAGAGTGGAAAAGTTCGCTTAAAGCTCAACATTCAGAAAACGAAGATCATGGCCTCCCGGTCCCATCACTCCATGGGAAATAGATGGGGAAACAGTGGAAACAGTGTCAGACTTTATTTGTTTGGGCTCCAAAATCACTGCAGAAGGTGACTGCAGCCATGAAATTAAAAGACGCTTACTCCTTGGAAGAAAAGTTATGACCTACCTAGGTAACATATTGGAAAGTAGAGACATTACTTTGCCGACTAAGGTCCGTCTAGTCAAGGCTATGGTTTTTCTAGTAGTCATGTATGGATGTGAGAGGTGGATTGTGAAGAAAGCTGAGTGCTGAAGAATTGATGCTTTTGATCTGTTGTGTTGGAAAAGACTCTTGAGAGTCCCTTGGACTGCAAGGAGATCCAACCAGTCCATTCTGAAGGAGATCAGCCCTGGGATTTCTTTGGAAGGAATGATGCTAAAGCTGAAACTCCAGTACTTTGGCCAGCTCATGCGAAGGGCTGACTCATTGGAAAAGACTCTGATGCTGGGAGGGATTGGGGGCAGGAGGAGAAGGGGATAACAGCGGATGAGATGGCTGGATGGCATCACCGACTTGATGGACATGAGTTTGAGTGAACTCCAGGAGTTGGCGATGCACAGGGAAGCTTGGCTTGCTGCGATTCATGGGGTTGCAAAGAGTTGGACATGACTGAGTGACTGAACTGAACTGAACGGAATATCTAGGTTATATTGAAACATTCCCATTGGCATATGTGATCTTAATAAATATTTGTTGAACAAGTATATGATAAATAGATGAACACAGACGTCTAATAGTACTTCCCAAACCATGAAACATGATCTTCCTTATTAGAAACATTAGAATTACTTGCCAAAAAAAACCCTTGGTTTTCTTTTTCCCTTTTAGGACCTTTATTCATTTATTTATTCTTGTCATTTAATCATCAAGGTAACTTTTTGATACAGGCAGTATTAACCCCATTTAATAGGGGAAGAAACTGGGGATTCAGAAAGGTCAATTGCTGAATGTCACACAGGGAGGAATAAGTAAGACTTTTCAATGTTCTCACTAGCTATTTTTTATATTTGGAATCTTGAAAAATAGTATAGATGATATTATTTGTAAATCAGCAATAGCAATACTGACATAGAGAAAAAAAACCTTAATTTTCAAATTTTATAAGGTGAATTATTCAGCTAGTATTGTTCCACTCATGCAGAAGAACACTAACAATAAGACTCCATAGTGAATATCACCAAAGAAAAATGAAGACATATCTCTGCACAAACACTTGTTGCAGAATTTTCATAGCAGGTTTACTCATAATAGCTGAGTACTGGAAACAACCCAAATGAGCATCAACTGGTAAATGAGAAACAAATTATGATATTCATACAATGGAATACTACTCAGCAATAAAAGGAATGAAATATGCAAGAATGTGAATGAATCTCAAGAACATTATGCTGAATAAAAGAAGCCAGATACAACAGTACATACTGTGATTCCATTTATACAAAATTCTAGAGTAGGTAGAAATAATCAACAGTAGAAAGCTCTTAGAATACTGGTTGTCTTTGGTGGTGGTGGTGGGACTGATTGGGAATTGAAGGAGCATGAGAGAACTTTCTGTGGTGTGGTAATGTTTACAGAGGTTTTGGTTACACAGGTGTATGCATTTGTCAAAACACTGAATCTGTTAAGTGTCAAAACACTTAAGATCTGTGCATGTTTTTGTATGTAAATTTCACCCAAAAAGAATAATAAACTATTTAGGTGGATCTTGGGTACTTTTCCATGGGGATGGTCTTGATCCCTGTCTCTTGTACAATGTCACGAACCTCAGTCCATAGTCCATCAGGCACTCTCTCAGATCTAGTCCCTTAAATGTATTTCTCACTTCCACTGTATAATCATAAGGGATTTGATTTAGGTCATACCTGAATGGTCTAGTGGTTTTTCCTACTTTTTTCAATTTAAGTCTGAATTTGGTAATAAGGAGTTCATGATCTGAGCCACAGTCAGCTCCAGGTCTTGTTTTTCCTGACTGTATACAGCTTCTCCATCTTTGAATGCAAAGAATATAATCAATTTGATTTCGGTGTTGACCATCTGGTGAGTCTTCTCTTGTGTTGTTGGAAGAGGGTGTTTGCTATGACCAGTGTGTTCTCTAGGCAAAACTCTATTAGCCTTTGCCCTGCTTCATTCCGTACTTCAAGGCCACATTTGCCTGTTACTCCAAGTGTTTCTTTAATTCCTACTTTTGCATTCTAGTCCCCTATAATGAAAAGGACATCTTTTTGGGTGTTAGTTCTAAAAGGTCTTGTAGGTCTTCATAGAACCATTCAACATCAGCTTCTTCAGCATTACTGGTTGGGGCATAGACTTGGATTACTGTGATATTGAATGGTTTGCCTTGGAAACGAACAGAAACAATCATTCTGTCGTATTTGAGATTGCATCCAAGGACTGCATTTCGGACTCTTGTTGACCATGATGGCTACTCCATTTCTTCTAAGGGATTCCTGCCTGCAGTAGTAGATATAATGGTCATCTGAGTTAAATTCACCCATTCCAGTCCATTTTAGTTCGCTGATTCCTAGAATGTCGACGTTCACTCTTGCCATCTCTTGTTTGACCACTTCCAATTTGCCTTGATTCATGGACCTGACATTCCACGTTCCTATGCAATACTGCTCTTTACAGCACTGGACCTTGCTTCTATCACCAGTCACATCCACAACTGGGTATTGTTTTTGTTTTGGCTCCATCCCTTCATTCTTTCTGGAATTTCTTCTCCACTGATCTCCAGTAGCATATAGGGCACCTACTGACCCAGGGGAGTTCCTCTTTCAGTATCCTATCATTTTGCCTTTTCATACTGTTCATGGGGTTCTCAAGGCAAGAATGCTGAAGTGGTTTGCCATTCCCCTCTCCAATGAACCAAATTCTGTTAGACCCCTTCACCATGAAATGCAAAAAAGCAAAATGGCTGTCTGGGGAGGCCTCATAAATAGGTGGAAAAAGAAGTGAAGTGAAAAGCAAAGGAGAAAAGGAAAGATATAAGCACCTGAATGCAGAGTTCCAAAAAACAGCAAGAAGAGATAAGAAAGCCTCCCTCAGCAATCAATGCAAAGAAATAGAGGAAAACAACAGAATGGGAAAGACTAGAGAACACTTCAAGAAAATTAGAGATACCAAGGGAACATTTCACGCAAAGATGGGATCAATAAAGGACAGAAATAGTATGGACCTCACAGAAGAAGAAGATATTAAGAAGAGGAGGCAAAAATACACAGTAGAACTGTACAAAAATAATCATGATGGTGTGACTGTGAGCCAGATTCCTGGAATGTGAAAATTCAAGTGGGCCTTAGAAAGCATCACTACAAACAAAGCTAGTGGAGGTGATGGAATTCCAGTTGAGCTATCTCAAATCCTGAAAGATGATGCTGTGAAAGTGCAGCACTCAATATGCCAGCAAATTTGGAAAACTCAGCAGTGGCCACAGGACTGGAAAAGGTCAGTTTCCATTCCAATCCCAAAGAAAGGCAATGCCAAAGAATGCTCAAAGTACCGCACAATTGCACTCATCTCACATGCTACTAAAGTAATGATCAAAATTCTCCAAGCCAGGCTTCAGCAATACGCGAACCGTGAACTCCCTGATGTTCAAGCTGGTTTTAGAAAAGGCAGAGGAACCAGAGATCAAATTGCCAACATCCGCTGGATCATTGAGAAAGCAAGAGAGTTCCAGAAAAGCATCTATTTCTGCCTTATTGACTATGCCAAAGCCTTTGACTGTGTGGATCACAATAAACTGTGGAAAATTCTGAAAGAGATGGGAATACCAGGCCACCTGACCTGCCTCTTGGAGAAACCTATATACAGGTCAGGAAGCAACAGTTAGAACTGGCCATGGAACAACAGACTGGTTCCAAATAGGAAAATGAGTACGTCAAGGCTGTATATTGTCACCCTGCTTATTTAACTTACATGCAGAATACATCATGAGAAACGCTGGGCTGGAAGAAGCGTAAGTTGGAATCAAGATTCCCAGGAGAAATATCAATAACCTCAGATATACAAATGACACCACCCTTTTGGCAGAAAGTGAAAAGGAGCTAAAAAGCCTCTTGAAGAAAGTGAAAGAGGAGAGTGAAAAAGTTGGCTGAAAGCTCAACATTCAGAAAACAAAGATCATGGCATCTGGTCCCATCACTTCATGGGAAATAGATTGGGAAACAGTGTCAGACTTTATTTGTTTGGGCTCCAAAATCACTGCAGATGGTGACTGCAGCCATTAAATTAAAAGACACTTACTCCTTGGAAGAAAAGTTATGACCAACCTAGATAGCATATTGAAAAGCAGAAACATTATTTTGCCAACAAAGGTCCATCTAGTCAAGGCTATGGTTTTTCCTGTGGTCATGTATGAATGTGAGATTTGGACTGTGAAGAAAGCTGAGCGCCAAAAATTGATGCTTTTGAACTGTGGTATTGAAGAAGACTCTTGAGAGTCTCTTGGAGTGCAAAGAGATCCAACCAGTCCATTCTAAAGATCAGTCCTGGGTGTTCTTTGGAAGGAATGACACTAAAGCTGAAACTCCAGTACTTTGGCCAGCTCATGCAAAGAGTTGGCTCATTGGAAAAGACTCTGATGCTGGGAGGCATTGGGGGCAGGAGGAAAAGGGGACGACAGAGGATGAGATGGCTGGTGGCATCACTGACTCGGTGGATGCGAGTTTGGGTAAACTCCAGGAGATGGTGATGGACAGGGAGGCCTGGCATTCTGCGATTAATGGGTCACAAGCAGTCAGACACGACTAAGTGACTGAACTGAACTGAACTGGGTACTTTGGAATGCATCAAAAAATAAGATGGGATTTCTATGGTGGTCCAGTGATTAAGAATACACCTGCTAATGCAGGGGGCATGAGTTTGATCCCTGGCCCAGGAAGATCCCACATGCTGAAGAGCAACTAAGCCCATGAGTCACAAGAGAACTTAAATAAGCAGCCCATGCATCACAAGGAAGAGTGGCCCCCCTTGCTGCAACTAGAGAAAGCCTACATGCAGTGATGAAGACCCAGAATGGTCATAAATAAATATTAAAAAATAAGATGGTTTGCCATCATTTAAAAGTCTACAAATAACAAATGCTGGAGAGGATGTGTATGGAGAAAAGGGAGCCCTCCTACTCTGTCTGTGGGAATGTAAATTCAGTTCAGTTCAGTTCAGTCACTTAGTCGTGTCCAGCTCTTTGCGACCCCATGAATCGCAGCATGCCAGGCCTCCCTGTTCATTTCCATCTCTTGGAGTTCACTCAGACTCATGTCCATCGAGTCCATGATGCCATCCAGCCATCTCATCCTCAGTCGTCCCCTTCTCCTCCTGCCTCCAATCCCTTCCAGCATCAGAGTCTTTTCCAATGAGTCAACACTTTACATGAGGTGGCCAAAGTACTGGAGTTTCAGCTTTAGCATCATCCCTTCCAAAGAAATCCCAGGGTTGATCTCTTTCAGAATGGATTGGTTGGATCTCCTTGCAGTACAAGGGACTCTCAAGAGTCTTCTCCAACACCACAGTTCAAAAGCATCAATTCTTTGGTGCTCAGCCTTCTTCACAGTCCAACTCTCACATCCATACATGACCACAGGAAAAACCATAGCCTTGACTAGACGAACCTTAGTCGGCAAAGTAATGTCTCTGCTTTTGAATATGCTATCTAGGTTGGTCATAACTTTTCTTCCAAGGAGTAAGTGTCTTCTAATTTAATGGCTGCAGTCACCATGTGCAGTGATTTGGGAGCCCAAATAAATAAAGTCTGACACTGTTTCCACTGTTTCCCAATCTATTTCCCATGAAGTGATGGGATGGGATGCCATGATCTTCATTTTCTGAATGTTGAGCTTTAAGCCAACTTTTTCACTCTCCTCTTTCACTTTCATCAAGAGGCTTTTTAGCTCCTCTTCACTTTCTGCCAAAAGAGTGGTGTCATCTGCATATCTGAAGTTATTTATATTTCTCCCGGCAATCTTGATTCCAGCTTGTGTTTCTTCCAGTCCAGCGTTTCTCATGATGCACTCTGCATATAAGTTAAATAAGCAGGGTGACAATATACAGCCTTGACATACTCCTTTTTCTATTTGGAACCAGTCTGTTGTTCCATGGCCAGTTCTAACACTTGCTTCCTGATCTGCATACAGATTTCTCAAGAGACAGGTTAGGTGGTCTGGTATTCCCATCTCTCTCAGAATCTTCCACAGTTTATTGTGACCCACACAGTCAAAGGCTTTGGCATAGTCAATAAGGCAGAAATAGATATTTTTCTGGAACTCTCTTGCTTTTTCCATGATCCTGCGGATGTTGGCAATTTGATCTCTGGTTCCTCTGCCTTTTCTAAAACCAGCTTGAACATCAAGGAGTTCACGTTCCACATATTGCTGAAGCCTGGCTTGGAGAACTTTAAGCATTACTTTACTATCATGTGAGATGAATGCAATTGTGCGGCAGTTTGAGCATTCTTTGACATTGCCTTTCTTTGGGATTGGAATGGAAACTGACCTTTTCCAGTCCTCTGGCCACTGCTGAGTTTTCCAAATTTGCTGGCATATTGAGTGCAGCACTTTCACAGCATCATCTTTCAGGATTTGAAACAGCTCAACTGGAATTCCATCACCTCCACTAGCTTTGTTCGTAGTGATGCTTTCCAAGGCCCACTTAACTTCACATTCCAGGATGTCTGGCTCTAGATTAGTGATCACATCATCATGATTATCTGGGTTGTGAAGGTCTTTTTGTACAGTTCTTCCGTGTATTCTTGCCACCTCTGTTAGGTCCATACCATTTCTATCTTTTATTGAGCCCATCTTTGCATGAAATGTTCCCTTAGTATCTTTAATTTTCTTGAAGAGATCCCTAGTCTTTCTCATTCTGTTGTTTCCTCTATTTCTTTGCATTGATGGCTGAGAAAAGCTTTCTTATCTCTTCTTGGTATTCTTTGGAACTCTGTATTCAGATGCTTATATCTTTCCTTTTCTCCTTTGCTTCTCACCTCTCTTCTTTTCACAGCTATTTGTAAGGCCTCCTCAGACAGCCATTTTGTTTCTTTGCATTTCTTTTCCATGGGGATGGTCTTGATCCCTGTCTCCCATACAACATCACAAACTTCATTCCATACTTCATCAGGCACTCTATCTAACAGATCTAGCCCCTTAAATCTATTTCTCACTTCTACTGTATAATCATAAGGAATTTGATTTAGGTCATACCTGAATGGTCTAGCGGTTTTCCTTACTTTCTTCAATTTAAGTCTGAATTTGGTAATAAGTTCATGATCTTAGACACAGTCAGCTCCTGGTCTTGTTTTTGTTGACAGTATAGAGCTTCTCCATCTTTGGCTGCATAGAATATAATCAATCTGATTCTGGTGTTGACTAATAGCATGGCTACTATGGAGAGCAGTATGGAGTTTCCTTAAGAAACTAAAAATAGAACTACCATATGACCGAGCAATCCCAGTCCTGGACACATACCTGGAGAAAACAATACCTCATAAAGATACATATACCCCAACGTTCATTGCAACACTATTTACAATAGCCAAGACATGGAAGCAACCTAAATGTCCATCAATAGACGAATGAACAAAGAAGTTGTGGCACACAATGCAATACTACTCAGACATCAAAAGGAATGAAATCATGCCATTTGCAGCAATATGGATGGACCTAGAGATGATCATACTAAATGAAGTCAGACAAAGACAAATACCATATGATATCACATGTGTGGAATCTGAAATACAATACAAATAATTTATTTACAAAACAGAAGCAGACTCACAGTCATAGAAAACAAATTTATGATTACCAAAGGGAAATGTTGTGGGGAACAGATAAATTAGAGGTTTGGGATTAGCAGATACAAACCACTATATATAAAATAAACAATAAAGACCTACTGTATAGCACAGAGAACTGTATTTAATATCCTGTAATAAACTGTAATGGAAAAGAATATGAAAAAGAATATATATACATTCATATACGTTTAACTGAATCACTTTGCTATACACCAGAAACTAACACAAAATTGTAAATCAACGATACTTCAATAAAGATTTTTTTTAAAAAAGACAGCCTGATGGATGCTGGATAGAGGAAAGGATTTTTAGACAGATACATGATAAAGCAATATAGTTAAATGTTAGTGGTAGACTCCAGTGTTGGGTATACAGATGTTTATAAGGTTCCATAAATGTTTGACATTTTTATACTATGTTGAGAAAAAACTCCATGGTGTTTCTCAGAAGAAAGAAAGGGAAAAGTGGGCTAGACTGAGGATATTTATGACTCAGTCTTTCTGAGATCCTTGTAGATCTGCCTCCCTAAATGACTTTGGATGAACTGACCTCCACTCCCAGTTCTTGTGTAAACTGGTAGCTTCTTAGCCATATCAACAAGCATCTGCTTCTGGACCTCAGGTCTCTCTTCGTTTTCATAGCGCTCCTTGTCTGTATAGGACAAGTGGAACTGCAAGGAAAAATGAGAGGCAAGACTTTACTTTCCAAGGTTCACAGAAAAGATTAAAGACAACAACATCTATTTTGATGAAAATATTTATTACCTACCCTTTGATATTCAGGTACCAATTTGGCTTATAACTTTCTCTGGATAATTATCTCATTTATCTTATCTGGCTTTTATCTCAATATTCATAACTCTAAGTGATAGGTAATATTGTTTTATAACCTAAGAAAACAAAATCTAAGTACCTTGTCTATGGTCATACTCAACTCAACTGGTAAAAGAAGCAAAACTAAGACCCAAACCAGTTTACCAAGACTTATGCCACTTCCATTCCACTATAGCATAATATGATGTTGCATGTCAATAAGTGATACCTTGCTGCCAGCAGTGTCAGACTTTATTTATTTATTTGTTTTGGCTCCAGAATCACTGCAGATGGTGACTGCAGCCATGAAATTAAAAGACGCTTACTCCTTGGAAGGAAAGTTATGACCTACCTAGATAGCATATTGAAAAGCAGAGACATTACTTTGCCAGCAAAGGTCCATTTAGTCAAGGCTATGTTTTTCCAGTAGTCATGTATGGATGTGAGAGTTGGACTGTGAAGAAAGCTGAGTGCTGAAAATTGATGCTTTTGAACTATGGTGTTGGAGAAGACTCTTGAGAGTCCCTTGGACTGCAAGGAGATTCAACCAGTCCATTCTGAAGGAGATCAACCCTGGGTATTCTTTGGAAGGACTGATGCTAAAGCTGAAACTCCAGTACTTTGGCCACCTCATGCGAAGGGCTGACTCATTGGAAAAGACTCTGATGCTGGGAAGGATTGGGGGCAGGAGGAGACGGGGACGACAGAGGATGAGATGGCTGGATGGCATCACTGACTCGATGGACTTGAGTCTGAGTGAACTCCGGGAGTTGGTGATTGACAGGGAGGCCCGGCGTGCTGATTCATGGGGTCACAAAGGGTTGGACATGACTGAGCGACTGAACTGAACTGAACTGAACTGAACCTTGCTGCCAGGATCCTGTTGATGATAAACTATGCTTTTGATTAAGTTGTGAGTATTCTTCGTAGGTGTCCTCTTGGAGAAGTTGTATGAGACTACTTGCAACTTTGTGTATTCTAATTTTGCAAATGAATAGATAATTGGATATTTTCACTATTTCAGAAGTTTTTAGTCTGGTATGGAGCTTGTTGCCACGTTTGTACCACACTGCTAGTCTTAAAAAAAAAAAAAAAGGGCAATGATTTTCCAAAGTAATACAGACCTGTAAGTTTTCTTCTGTTTGGGCCAAATGATAGCAGAGGTGAAAAAGAAAAAGATCTGTCATCAGATTTTCTGGGTTTCATCTCTGCCATTTAATAGTTCAAAAATCACTTTGGAAAATCAGACACTCTCAACCTAAGTTTCTTCATCTATAAAATAGATGAAATAATACTTACTTCACAAGATTGGTGTAAGATTGCTAGGTAATAAATAACAAGTAACTGTCTCTTTTACAAGTAAAATTTCTTAAATCATTCAAATATTTGATATTGCCAATCTTTAAACTTTTAACTATTCTAGATAGCATGTAGTAGTTATGTTACTGTGATCTTAATTTGCACCCCTTTGACTTCTAATGACATTCAGCACCGTTTTGAGTTTATTGCCCATTTGGGTATCTACCTGTGAAATGCCTATTCAAACCTTTTGTCCATTAAAAGTATTTGGGTTGCGTGTCTTTTAAATTATTGATTTGTATTGTAATGATTTGAGTAATTTATATATTTTGGATACTAGTCCTTTGTTGAATATTTTGTAAAAGTCTGTGGCTTTCCCCTTTACTTCCTTTATGGTGCATTATGAGGAACAGAAAATCTTGGTGGGAATGTAGAGTTATGCAACCACTTTGGAAAACTGTTTAACATTATCGATGTAGGCTAAATATATGCCAGCTCTATGATTCAGCAATTCCATTCCCAGTTATATACCTAAGAGAAAGGAGTGTGTGTGCATGTTTGTGTGTGTGTGTGTGTATTCCAAAAGACAGGTATAAGATCGTTCATAGCAGCTTTATTCATAACAGAAAAAATGGTAACAAGTGTCTCTTAATTGGTGAATTGATAAATCAATTGTGATAAAAGAGAATGACTAATAACAGTAAAAGGGAATGAACAACTGAAACATGCATCAGTATGAATGAATCTGGAAAACATTACACTGAGTGAAAGGCTTCCAACACAACAATATATACCACGATTCTTTTTCTGTATGAGGTTCAAGAATAGGCAAAATTAATCCACAGTGGTTACCTCTGAGAAGAAATTGATGTGGAAAGGGTATGAAGGAGATTTCTGAGGTGTTAGAAATATTCAAAATCTTAACATGGATAGTGATTATATGGGTGTAAATACAGGTAAAATTTATGAAATCATATACTTTATAGCTTAGTTCTTGGCAACAAGTATGTATTTACACATCAGTAAAATAGTAAAACAAATAAATTAATAAAGTATTTAAGATAATTTAATGTATCTAACTTTAAAAACTAGAAATGTATAAAGTCAAACACTATTTTAAGAACCATACCTGTGGTACATTTTTATGGTATCATGTTATTATAAAGTAGACTGACTGCCTGTGAGTATATGGAAATGTGTAGGGGAATTTTTGGCTATCACAATAAACATAGTGCACTACAGGCATTTAACAGGTGGAGGCCCAGGTAGCCAAGGATTCTGTGATGAACCGTACAGACACATACACTATGACATTTTGCAGCCAGAAGTCTATAGATCAATATTATAAAATGTTAACTAAATAATACAAATTTAATATAAAAACAAGTGGCAAATTTGTTTTCTCATAAGAAAAATTGTATTAATTGAAAAGTGTAAAGTTTTATTTTTAATTTATTTTTATCTTTTTATTGAGGTATAGTTGATTTAAAAGTATAAAGTTTTAAACAATTCTTGCTAATGTGGATAATTAAAAGTAGCACCTTGGGGAAGCTCTTTAAGTTCAGGGATATTCTTGGTACTGTAACTTTGTTGTCTTATACTGTTCCAGCTTGAAAGGCAGAGAAAATATTGTTACAGCTTGTATGTGATGAAACCTTGTGGTTGTACAACAAGTAGGCTTTGGTTTGGAATAAGATGTCATGCCTGGATGTCCTATTTCTGGCACTAAGCAAGTGTTATTAATGATTAGAATGCAATGAGCCAGCAAATGTGTTTTAAGTAGGACAATTGATGATAAATCAGGATGTATTTGGTATTTAGTTCAGTTCAGTCATTGAGTCGTGTCCGATTCTTTGCGACCCCATGAATCACAGCACGCCAGGCCTCCCTGTCCATCACCAACTTCTGGAATTCACCCAAACTCATGTCCATTGAGTTAGTGATGCTACCCAGCCATCTCATCCTCTGTATTTGGTATTAGGGAAATTAATATTATGGCTATCAAATAGGCCCAAATGATTCACCTTTTTATACGGGAGTGTAGATTATGCAACCACTTTGGGAAGCTTTGACATTATTTATCTCTGTGGTGTTGGAGAAGACTCTTGAGTGTCCCTTGGACTGCAAGGAGATCCAACCAGTCCATTCTGAAGGAGATCAGTCCTGGGTGTTCTTTGGAAGGAATGATGCTAAAGCTGAAACTCCAGTACTTTGGCCACCTCATGAGAAGAGCTGACTCATTGGAAAAGACTCTGATGCTGGGAGGGATTGGGGGCAAGAGGAGAAGGGGACGACAGAGGATGAGATGGCTGGATGGCATCACTGACTCGATGGATGTGAGTTTGAGTGAACTCTGGGAGTTGGTGATGGACAGGGAGGCCTGGCATGCTGCAATTCCTGGGGTCACAAAGAGTTGGATATGACTGAGTGACTGAACTGACTGACTGACCTAAGCTAAACATATGCCAAAATATTCACTTTTTATTTTTATCAATTAAAAATGATGAACATGTGGTCTTAAATGTTAGACATTTGCAGTGATTAGCTAAATTCATGCTGATTATCATCATCCATGCTGATTTCCCCAGCAATCTTTCCTGTGTAGTTATTCTCCATTTTTGTTCCACTGTGTTGCTTCAGGTTCTGAAATTAGACACTTGAGCCCTCAAGGGATATTTTCATTCATGTATAGCTGTCAGTTGTTTTTTGTCGGGGGTGGATAGAGGCTGGTATCTTCTACTCTGCCATCTTTCTGACATCACTCAAATCTTTTTTTTTCTTCCTTTCACTTTCAACCTATTTACATCTTTGGTTCTAAAGTGAGCCACTTATAGACAGTATAAAGACAGATAATAATATTTATCTATTATGCAAATATCTGCCTTTTAATTAAATATTTAAACATATTTCAAATCATTACTCATAAGAAAGAACTTTTGCCATTTTCTACTTTCTATATGTGTAATATCTCATGTTCCTCAATTCTTGCATTACTACCTTACTTTGTGTTTTATAAAAATTTATTGGAACAGAATTCATTTACAATGTTGTATTAATTTCTGGCATACAGCAACATGATTTGGTTATGCATGTGAAGTCGCTCAGTTGTGTCCGACTCTTGGCGACCCTATGGACTGTGGCCTACCAGGCTCCTCCGCCCATGGGATTTTCCAGGCAAGAATACTGGAGTGGATTGCCATTTCCTTCTCCAGGGGATCTTCCCAACCCAGGGATTGAACCCAGGTCTCCTGCATTGCAGGCAGACGCTTTACTGTCTGAGCCATCAGGGAAGGCTTGGTTATGCATATATATATATATATTTACTCTTTTAGATTCTTTTCTCATACAGGCAAACAGGTTATCATAGAATATTGAGTACAGTTCCCTGTGCTATACAGTAGGTCCTTGCTGGTTATCTATCTTGTATGTAGTCATGTGTGTATGTTCATCCCAAGCTCCTGATTTCTCTATCCCCACAATGTTTCCCCTTTGGCAATCATAAGTTTTTGATATCTGTAAGTTTGTTTCTGTTTCATAAATAAGTTCTTTGGCATCATTTAAAAACTTAAGATTCCACATATGAGATATCATATGATATTTGTCTTTCTCTGTGTTTAATTTTATTTTGTATGTGTACAATTTTAAGTGGGAAAACTAAAATCAATACTTTTCCTAATGTTGGGAGGCTGTTGAAATTTCTTCCATTGTTTTATTTCCTACTTTGGAAACTAATCTGTGTTACAGTAATCACATGTTGTAAGTATCTGATATGATTAGAAATTTTCATGTACCCTCCCAAATACTGCATGAAATACTTTCATTCAAAGGAATACAGTTTGAAAATGATCAATTTAACTATTGTAATTTTTCTCATTGTCTGAGTTCTAAATTATTACAGTTTCATAGAATTCAACTAGATGAGTCCTCAGAATCCAAGTGATTCCTTGCTTCACTCATTATCTCAACAATGCAGGTAGTAGTTTCCTAGTCTTAAAGATATCAATAGCTGGTGATTACACAAACTCCTTCAATAGACTATGTTAATTTTAACTTACATTTATTACTCCAAGTCCTTTTTAAAGATTACCTTGAATCTTTCCTTTGTAAGGGAAGGTTATTTGTTCCTCTTTATGCCCTCTTCTTGCCTTATTGGCATTTCTACTTTCCTCTGTCTTTAGTCTTTATGAAGTAAGCAGTATTCTTACCTTCTGGTTTGGCTGTTGTGGGAGTGTAAAAATAGACTTCCAGTAGGTCCAGGTAAAGAACACAAAGATGGCATGGTAGAATATGAGGTAGATAACTGAAATTTAAGGGGAAAAAAGTCAGCATTTATGTTATATTTTCACCCATTTCTAAGAGTTCAGAAAGATGTAAAGCTCAACAAAAATTTCTATTTTGTTTTCCTATTACCAAGTATTTTCTAGTATTATTATGAAAGGTTAATTTTTACCTTTTCCACATAAAGTGACAGAAACAATTTATAACGGCAAATTTGGAATCAGAGACTTTCTGGGAGTTGCATATTTTAAAAGTTGCCACATGATCCTGGGAGTAAAGGGGAAATGTCCCTTATGATAATGTGAGGGGGAGCTACTGTTGCCAATTGTTATTCTCTCTGCCACTATGCATACTGAAAGATAATAATGATAGTATTTGCACAGTGCTATAGAGTTTACAATGTGCTTTCATAATGTTATCTAATATTTTTTCAACACATTTGTGAGATAAGTAATAAGTGGATAAGCAATAAGGATAGTTGATCAACTATCAGCGTAGTCGGTTATCCAAAGTCACACAGCTACTATACAATGTGCGTGTGTGCTAAGTCATTTCAGTCATGTCTGACTCTTTGTGACCCTATGGACTGTAGCCCTCTAGGCTCCTCTGTCGATGGGATTATCCAGGCGATAATACTGGAGTGGGTTCCCATGCCCTCCTCCAGGGGATCTTCCAGATCCAGGGATCGAACCAGCGTCTCTTACATCTCTTGCATTGGCAGGCGGGTTCTTACCAGGAGTGCCACCTGGGAAGCCTCCACTATACAGAGTAGCCAGGTCTTAAACACAGGGCTTCTGACTCTAAATCACAAGTTTTTCTTTTCAGTTGCCCCAGCGACTACACACTTTTGAAATGTGAGATGTACTTTTGAGACATTTGTGGCTCGCCATCTCTTTTTATACTCTTTGCCTCCTAGATAGCTCTTCTGATACAGGAAAGTTCAGTATTCTCCAGAGCCATTTTGAGACTGTCATCTTACTGTTTCATTGTGAATCCTTGTATAATAAAGTTTTATTACTTCAATCTATGAGGAAGACTCACAGGAATGATGTGACTTGAGACCAAGTTAATAGGGCCGATTCTCTCACATATTTATAATAGAATGGCAAAAAGCTGGCACGGTGCTCTTAGCCCTGTGGTGCAAGATCTTTTAATGGCTTGTTTTGTGTAATTATGAAATCTCACTTCAAATTCAAGCAATAGAAAGCAAATGCCCACCACACACACATATATAACCTCTTCCCTCTCCCTCCTAAAGCAAAATACTTATTTTGTGTTTGATGTGTATCTTTCCAGATCCTCTGTTTTCATATGTCTATATAAATATCAATGTCTATATCAATATCAATATCAATAAATATACATATGTAATTTTTGTTATAATAAAAAATTTTCATTGTATTTTGAAATGTAATACATTCAAAAGGTTGAAAATAGTACACAGTGAAAAGTCTCCCTTCTATCCTGTCCTTCAGCCATCCAGATTCCCTCCCTGAAAGCAACAAATGTCATACTGTTACGACTTTATTCTTCATCCTATCAGGTTTTATGCACATAAAGGCATCAAAACAATGGGCTTTTAAAACAAATAGCACTGTTTTGCATTCTACTTCTATTTCACTTGCTATGAGTTGGAGAGCATTCCACTTAGTACAATTTGAGAGAGTGAGCTTCCTTATTTTCCTTTTTAAAATAAAAGCCACCATACAGAAAAGGAGGGAATCCCTCAAGAAACAGTTTTCACTGAGTCAGAGACCTCCATTGTGTTCTTGTGCACTGAAATTTGGAACTCAAGTTAAGGCCCTTACATTTTTGGTGAAATTCCTCCTGATAGATTGAACCTAGGCTGGTCTTTGGAGAGAGATCAAGCCCTGAATCTTTAGAGAGGGAGCACTGACTCCTAGACACTAGACAACCAGAGAACTCACCCTAGGGAATGTAAAATAGTGAGAACTCACACCAAGGAAACCACTGAATACAAGATTCAGCATCACCCAACTACCAGTAGCACTGTGTGCAGGACGCCTCATCTAAACAACAAACAAAACAAAAATGCAAATATAATCATCAGCAGACAGGATAACCACCTCACTCAGTTTGCCCATCAGAGGAAAAACAAACAAACAAAAGCTCAGCACAAATTTCACCCTAATTGAAGCTTACACAAACCACTGGACCAAACTTAGGAGGGCAGAAACCAAAAGGAAGAAAGAACCTTGAAACCTGGGAAAAGGAGACCTCAAACATACTATGCTAAAAATAATAATAATAATAAAAGTCAGAGAAACACTACACAAATGAAGGAACAAACTAGAAACATAGAATTTCAAATAAATAAAGAAGAAATAGGCAAACTCCCTGAAAAATAATTCAGAATAATGATAGTAAAGATGAGCAAAAATCTTGAAAACAAAATGGAGAAAATGCAAGAATCAATTAACAAAGACCTAGAAGAATTAAAGAATAAACATACAGAGACAAACAACACAATCACTGAAATTAAAAATATACTCTAGAAGGAATCAATAGCAGAATACATAAAGCAAAAGAATGAATCAGTGAGCTGGAAGATAAAATGGTGGAAATAACTACTGAAGAGCAGAATATAGTAAAGAGAATGAAAAGAACTGAGGATAGTCTCAGAGACCTCTGGGACAATATCAAATGCATCAACACTTGAATAAAAGGGGTCCCAGAAAAAGAAGAGAAAAAGAAAGGGTATGAGAAAATTTTTGAAGATACTATAGTTGATAATTTCCCCAACATGGAAAAGGAAATAATCAAGTCCAAGAGGCACAAAGAGTCCCATACAGGATAAACACAAGGAGAAACATGCCAAGACACATACTAATCAAACTATGAAGACTAAACACAAAGAAAGAATATTAAAAGCAGCAAGGGAGAAACAAGTGACATATAGGGAAACCCCATACGTTTAACAGCTGATCTTTCAGAAGAAACTCTACAGGCCACAGGGGAATGGCAGGGTATATTTAAAGTACTGAAAGGGAAAAATCTACAACCAAGATTACTGTACCTGGCAAAGATTTCACTCAACATTGATGGAAAATAAACAGCTTTTAGACAAGCAAAAGTTAAGGGGATTCAGTACCACAATACCAGCTTTACAATAAATGTTAAAGGGACTTATATAGCCCAGAAATACAAAGGAAGAAAAAAAGATCTACAAAATCAACGCCCCAAAATTAAGAAAATGACAATAGGAACATATATATCAATAATTACTTTAAATGGAAATGGATTAAATGCTCTAACCAAAAGACACAGACTGGCTGAAGGGATACAAAAACAAGACCCATAAATATGCTGTTTACAAGAAACCCACTTCAGACCTCAAGACACATATAGACTGAAAGTGAGAGGATGGAAAAATATATTCCATGCAAATGGGAAGCAAAAGAAAGCTGGAATAGCAATCCTCATGTCAGACAAAATAGAGCTTAAAATAAAGAAGATTACAAGAGATAAGGAAGCCCACTACATAACAATCAACAGATCAATCCAAGAGGAAGGCATAACAATTGTAAATATCTATGCACCCAACATAGGAGCACCTCAATACGTAAGACAAACACTAACAGACATAAAAGGAGAAACTGACAGTAACACAATAATAGTAGGAGTCTTTAACACCCCACTCACACCAAAGGACAGATCATCAAAACAGAAAATTAGTAAGGAAACACAAGTCTTAAATGGTACATTAGGTGAGATGGATCTCATTGATATCTTCAGGACATTCCATCCAAATGCAGAAGAATATACCTTCTTCTCAAAAGCACATGGAACATTCTCCAGGATAGACCACATCTTGGGTCACAAATCAAACCTCAGTAAATTTAAGAAAATTGAAATTGTATCAAGCATCTTCTCTGACCACAATGCTATGAGACTAGATATCAACTGCAAGAAAAAAACTGTAAGAAACACAGACATATGGAGATTATACAAAACATTTCTAAATAACCAACAGGTTACTGAAGAAATCAAAAGGGAAATAAAAAATTTCTAGAAACAAATGACAATGAAAACACAACAACTCAAAACCGACGGGATGCAGTGAAAGCAGTTCTAAGAAGGAAGTTTAGAGCAATACAATTCTACCTCAAGAAACAAGAAAAACATCAAATAGACAACCTAACTTTACTCCTAAAACAACTGGAAAAAAAAGAACCAAAAAACCAAAAAAAAATTAGTAGAAGGAAAGAAATCATAAAGATACAAGCAGAAAGTGATCTAGTTTCATTCTTTTACAAGTGGTTGACCAGTTTTCCCAGCACCACTTGTTAAAGAGATTGTCTTTACTCCATTGTATATTCTTGCCTCCTTTGTCGAAGATAAGGTGTCCATAGGTGTGTGGATTTATCTCTGGGCTTTCTATTTTGTTCCATTGACCTATATTTCTGCCTTTGTGCCAGTACCATACTGTCTTGATGACTGGCTTTGTAGCAGATCCTGAAGTCAGGCAGGTTGATTCCTCCAGTTCTATTCTTCTTTCCCAAGATTGCTTTGGCAATTAGAGGTATTTTGTATTTCCATACAAACTGTGAAATTATTTGTTCTAGCTCTGTGAAAAATACCACTGGTAGCTTGATAGGAATTGCATTGAATCTGTAGATTGCTTTGGGTAGTATATTCATTTTCACTATATTGATCCTTCTGATCCATGAACATGGTATATTTCTCCATCTATTAGTGTCCTCTTTGATTTCTTTCATCAGTGTTTTATAATTTTCTATATATAGGTTTTTAGTTTCTTTAGGTAGGTATATTCCTAAGTATTTTATTCTTTTCATTGCAATGATGAATGGAATTGTTTCCTTAAATTCTTTTATACTTTCTCATTATTAGTGTATAGCAATGCAAGGGATTTCTGTGTGTTGATTTTATATCCTGCAACTTTACTGTATTCATTGATTAGCTCTAGTAATTTTCTGGTGGAGTCTTTAGGGTTTTCTATGTAGAGAATCATATCATCTGCAAGAAGTGAGAGTTTTACTTCTTTTCCAATTTGGATTCCTTTTCTTTCTTTTTCTTCTCTGATTGCTGTGGCCCAAACTTCCAGAACTATGTAGAACAGTAGCAGTGAAAGTGAGCACCCTTGTCTTGTTCCTGACTTTAGGGGAAATGCTTTCAATTCTTCACCACTGAGGATAATGTTTGCTGAGGGTTTGTCATATATAGCTTTTATTATGTTGAGGTATGTTCCTTCCACCCCTGCTTTCTGGAGTGTTTTTATCATAAATGGATGTTGAATTTTGTCAAAGGCTTTCTCTGCATCTATCATATGGCTTTTATTTTTCAATTTGTTAATGTGGTGAATTACATTGATTGATTTGCAGATACACAAAAATAGACTCAAAATGGATTAAAGATCTAAATGTAAGACCAGAAACTATAAAACTCTTAGAGGAGAATATAGGCAAAACACTCTCCGACATAAATCACAGAAGGATCCTCTATGATCCACCTCCCAGAATACTGGAAATAAAAGCAAAAATAAACAAATAGGATCTAATTAAAATTAAAAGCTTCTGCACAACAAAGGAAACTATAAGCAAGGTGAAAAGATAGCCTTCTGAATGGGAGAAAATAATAGCAAATGAAGCAACTGACAAACAACTAATCTCAAAAATATACAAGCAACTTATGCAGCTCAATTCCAGAAAAATAAACGACCCAATCAAAAAATGGGCCAAAGAACTAAACAGACATTTCTCCAAAGAAGACATACAGATGGCTAACAAACACATGAAAAGATGCTCAACAGCACTCATTATCAGAGAAATGCAAATCAAGACCACAATGAGGTACCATTTCACACCAGTCAGAATGGCAGTGATCCAAAAGTCTACAAGCAATAAATGCTGGAGAGGGTGTGGAGAAAAGGGAACCCTCTTACACTGTTGGTGGGAATGCAAACTAGTACAGCCACTATGGAGAACAGTGTGGAGATTCCTTTAAAAATTGCAAAGAGAACTGCCTTATGACCCAGCAATCCCACTGCTGGACATACACACCGAGGAAACCAGAATTGAAAGAGACATGTGTACCCCAATGTTCATCGCAGCACTGTTTATAATAGGCAGGACATGGAAACAACCTAGATGTCCATCAGCAGACGAATGAATAAGAAAGCTGTGGTACATATACACAATGGAGTATTCCTTAGCGACTAAAAAGAATACATTTGAATCAGTTATAATGAGGTGGATGAAATGGGAGCCTATTATACAGAGTGAAGTAAGCCAGAAAGAGAAACACCAATACAGTATACTAACACATATATACGGAATTTAGAAAGATGGTAATGATAACCTTGTATGCGAGACAGCAAAAGAGACACAGATGTATAGAATGGACTTTTGGACTCTGTGGGAGAGGGCAAGGGTGGGATGATTTGGGAGAATGGCACTGAAACATGTATACTATCATGTAAGAAACGAATCACCACTTTATGTTCGATACAGGATACAGGATGCTTGGGGCTGGTGCACGGGGATGATCCAGAGAGATGATATGGGTTGGGAGGTGGGAGGGGGGTTCAGGATTGGGAACTCATGTACACCTGTGGCTGATTCATGTCAATGTATGGCAAAACCAATACAGTATTGTAAAGCAAAATAAAGTAAAAATAAAAATTACAAAAAAAAGATCCAAGCAGAAATAAATGAAAAAGAAATTAAAGAAAGAATAGTAAAGATTAATAAAACTAAAAGTTGGTTCTTTGAGGAGATAAACAAAATTGATAAACCATTAGCCAGACTCATCAAGAAAAAGAGAGAAAAATCAAATCAACAAAATTATAAATGATAAAGGAGATGTTACAACAGACAATCCAGAAATACAAAGGATTATAAGAGAATATTATGAACACCTATATGGCAATAAAATGGACAGATTCTTAGAAAAGTTCAATTTCTTCTAGATTCACGTGGAAGAAATGGACAGATTCTGAGAAAAGTTCAATGGTCCAAGACTGAAACAGGAAGAAATAGAAATTATGAATGACCAAATTACAAGCACTGAAATTGAAGGTGTGATTAAAAAATCTTAAAACAAGCCCAGGACTAGATTGCTTCATGGGAGAATTCTATCAAGCATTTAGAGAAGAGCTAATGCCTATCCTTCTAAAACTCTTTCAAAAAACTGGAGAGGAAGGAACACTTCCAAACTCATTCTATGAGTCCATCATCACCCTGATACCAAAACCAGACAAAGACAAAAAAAAAAAAACTACACGTCAATATCACTGATGAACATAGATGAAAAAATCCTTAACAAAATTTTAGCAAACAGAAGCCAGTGACACATCAAAAGCTCATACACCATGATCAAGTTGGGTTTATTCCAGGGATGCAAGGATTCTTCCATATATGAAAATCAATCAATGTGATACACTGCATGAACAAATTGAAAGATAGATACCATATGATAATCTCAATAGATGCTGAAAAATCCTTTGACAAAATTCAGCACCCATTCACGGTGAAAACTCTTGAGAAAATGTGCATGAAAGGAACCTACTTCAACATAGTAAATATCATATATGATAAGCCTACAGAAAACATTATTTTTAATGGTGAAAAACTGAAAGCATTCCTCCTAAGATCAGGAAAAAGACAAGGGTCCTACCTAAGGAGACAGAAGAACTGTACACAGAAAATTATAGACACTAATGAAAGAAATCAATGATGTCATAAACAGATGGAGAGATATTCCATGTTCCTGGGTAGGAAGAATTAATATTTTAATATGACTATACTACCAAATGCAATCTACAGATTCAATGCAATCCCTATCAAATTACCAATGGCATTTTTCACAGAACTAGAACAAAAAAATTCACAATTCATATGGAAACACAAAAGACTCCGAATAGCCAAAGCAGTCTTGATAAAGAATGGAGCTGGAGGAAACAACCTTCCTGACTTGGCCATCAAGACAGTATGGTACGGGCACAAAAACGAAAATATAGACCAATGGAACAAGATAGAAAGCCCAGAAATAAACCCATGCAGCTATGGGTACCTTAGTTTTGACAAAGGAGGCAAGACTATACAATGGGGCAAAGACAGCCTCTTCAATAAATGGTGTTGGGAAAACTGGACAGTTACATGTAAGAGAATGAAATCAGAAGACTTCCTATCACCATACACAGAGATAAACTCAAAATGAACTAAAGACCTAAATGTAAGACCAGAAACTATAAAACTCTTAGAGGAAAACATAGGCAGAATACTCTATAACATAAATCAAAGCAAGATCCTCTATGACCCACCTCCTAGAGTAATGGAAATAAAAACAAAAGTAAACAAGTAAGACCTGATTAAACTTAAAAGCTTTTGCACAGCAAAGGAAACTATAAGCAAGGTGAAAAGACAACCCTCAGAATGGGAGAAAATAATAGCAAATGAAACAACTGACAAAGGATTAATTTCCAAAATATACAAGGAGCTCATACAACTCAATACCAGAAAAACAGACAACCTAATCAAAACATGGGGAAAAGACCTAAACAGACATTTGTCCAAAGAAAACAAAGATATGGCTAAAAACACATGAAAAGATGCTCAACATTGCTTGCTCATTATTCAAGAAATGCAAATCAAAGCTACAATGAGATATCACCTCACACCAGTCAGAATGGCCATCATCAAAAAGTCTACAAACAATAAATGCTGGAGAGAGTGTGGAGAAAAGGGAACACTCTTGCACTGTTGGTGGGAATGTAAATTGATACAGTCACTATGGAAGATGTTATGGAGATTTGTTAAAAAAACTAGGAAGAAAACCACCATATGATCCAGCAATCCCACTCCTAGGCATACACTCTAAGGAAACAAAAATAGAAAAAGACACATGTATCCCATTGTTCACTGCAGCACTATTTACAATAGCTAGAACATGGAAGCAACCTAGATGTCCATCGACAGATGAATGGATAAAGCAGTTGTGGTACATATACACAATGGAATATGACTCAGCCATAAAAAGGAACACAGTTGAATCAGTTCTAATGAGGTGGATGAACCTAGAACCTATTATACAGAGTGATGTGAGTCAGAAAGAGAAAGATAAATATCACATTCTAATGCATATATATGGAATCTATAAAAATGGTACTGAAGAATTTATTTACAGGGAAACAATGGAGAAACAGACATAGAGAATGGACTTATGGGCATGGGGAGAGGGGAGAAGAGGGTGAAATGTATGGGAAGAGTAATATGAAAACTTACATTACCATATGTAAAATAGATAGCCAACGAGAATGCGCTGTATGGCTCAGGAAACTGAAACGGTGGCTCTGTGTCAGCCTGGAGGGGTGGGATGGGGAGGGAGATGGAAGGGAGGTTCAAAAGGGAGGGGATATATGTATACCTATGGCTGATTCATGTTGATGTTTGACAGAAAACAACAAAATTCTATAAAGCAATTATCCTTCAATAAAAAATAAGTTAATTTTAAAAATTTATCAGATCTTGTTTCATCCTTAACCTCTGCAGTGACTAAAGGACTTCCACTTTCTTCTTTATCCCTTTCTACACTGTTTTCATTTTATGAGGTTCTATTACTTTTATAATTGAGAAAATAAAGTTTTGTTAAGTTCATCCTTGATAAATTATTAAATAAATTATAGCATATCAACACCATGGAATACCTTGAGGTCATTAAAAATTAAATATGTTAGTATATACTAATATTGAAGGACACCTATGATATATTAAGTGAAAAAACTAAATCATAGGACAATATGCACAGTATCATCCAGATTAAAAAACAACCAATCCTATATAAATTATAGAAATCCATAGTCATTTGTATGTAAATACATAGAGAAAGAGCTAGAAGATATAAATCCAACCAAATATATTAGTTAACTGTGAACAGACATTGATAGGGGTGGAGTCAATGTGAGGAAGACTTTTTTCTTATATATTTTTTATGCTTGAATTTTCAATAAACATTATTTTTATAACAAAATTATATTAATGTAAGTCAGTGTATTGATATTATTATATTATATGTAATTATCATAATTACATTAATATTAAAATCAGCATAATATTCTTTTAGAAGTGGGTTAGTGCATAAAGAGAGCTTTCGTCTGGTCCCCAAATCCTCCTTATAAAGTAATTTTACAATAATAAATATAAAACAGTGTGTTATACCCATGCAGTTACAATCAATTAATTTACAACAAAGGAGGCAAAAACATCTAAAAGAATGAAATTAGATTATTTTCTCACATCATATACAAAAATAAACTCAAAATGGATTAAAGACCTAAATGTAAGACTAGAAACCATAAAAATCCTAGAAGAGAATGTAGGCAGAACATAAATCATAGTATGCATAAATCATAAATCATAGTAATATTTTTTGAATCTGTCTCCTAAGGCACAGAAAACAAAAGCAAAAACAAACAAATGGGAACTAATTTAAATTATAAGCTTCCACAGAGCAAATGAAATCACTAACTAAATGAAAAGACAACCTACTGAATGGGAGAACATATTTGCAAATGATAAAGGGCTAATATCCAAAATATGTAAATAGCGAATACAATTCAACATTAAAAAGAAACAACAACAGCCAAGTAAAAAAAAATTGGGCAGAAGACTTCACTATTCATTTTTCCAAAGAAGACATACAGGTGGTCAATAGGTACATGAAAAGCTGTTCAACATTGCTAATCATTAGAGAAATGAAAATCAAAACCACAATGAGATGTCACCTCACAACTATCAGAATGGCTATCATCAAAATGAACACAAATAATAAATGTTGGCAAGGATGTGGAAAAAGGGAACCTTCATACACTGCTTGTAGGAATGTGAATTGGTGCATCTACTGTGGAAAACAGAATGGAAGTTTCTCAAAGAAACTAGAACTAGAACTATCATATGATCTAGCAATTTTACTTCCTGGGTATATATCCACAGAAAACAAAATCACTAATTTGAAAAGATATATGCACTCCAGTGTTCATATGGGACAACCCAAGTATCCATCAACAGAAGAACAGATATATATATATATATATATAGATAGATAGATAGGTATAATATATATATATATACACACAATATACATATATATACATACAATGGTATACTACTCAGCCATAAAAAGAATAAAATTTTGCCTTTTGCAACAACAGGGATGGGCTTGGAGGGTATCATGCTTAGTGAAGTAAGTCAGACAGAGGAAGACAAATACTGTATGTTATCACTTATATGTAGAATCTAGGAAATAAAACAAACTAGTGATTATAGTAAAAAAGAAACAAACTCACAGATGTAGAGAACAATCTAGTGATTACCAGTGGGAGAGAGAAGTGGGGAGGAGCAAGGAGGGGTAAATAAGCAACAAGGATATATTATACAAGACAGAGATTGAGTATAATCTATAAAAATTTTGAATCACTGTTGTACCTGACACTAATATAATATTTTGAACCAACTACAATGTAATTTTTTTTAAAAGAAACAAGGTTGGTTTCTTCTGAGGCCTTTTCTCCTGGTTAGTAAATGGTGATCTTCCTGTCTCTTCACATGGTCTTCCTGCTGTGTGTGTCTTTCTCCTAATCTCCTTTGCTCTTATAAGGACAGCAGTCATATTGGTTAAAGCCCACCCTAGCTACCTCATTTTTACTTAATTACTTCTTTAAAGATTCTACCTCCAAATACAGTCACATTCTAAGTTACTCGGGGTTAGGATTTCAGCATATGAATTTTGAAGGAACACAAGTAAGCCCATAACAGTTCTATTATTTAGAACCGCAGCTATTTCTAAAAAGGTAAATAACTATAATCATTTTAAACTTCAAATGAGAAACTAGAGAATTTAGCATGCAAACCATTCAAAATACAAATTAATTCTCACATAATGAGTTAAATGTTTGCTTACAATGATTGATTGCCCTTTTTGGAGATGCACCACTCTTTGGTCAACACATTACACTTAATTACATATGGATTGCCTGATAGGTTGTGCCTAATCTCATTCCTAAATTCATCCCTTAGCCTCACTAATCCTTGGAGTCTACCAAATTTTTAACCTGTAGCTCATCCCATAGCCACACTTCAGGGGTAGAGGAGCAAGACTTTCTACTCTAGATTTTCAATATAGACAGCATGATGCTGAATGAGATTATCCGTGCAAAATACTCTTATGAAAGCAAAATACATTATTATTCTGCTTTCTAGTGCAGTCTAAGAAAGAACATATGGACTCATGTCTTATTTTGGAGTTATGTATAATCAAGGGTGACATAATCTATAGTATCTGGACTGTGGTTCAGATGATCTGAGCTTTAGTCCTTTCTGTGCACTAGAATCATTTGACAAAATATTTATAAGGGGAGTAGTACGAATAATAGTACTGAAATATATTATCTTTCTCAGAAGGAAGATCTTTTAGGTCTTTTCCAATGTTAATAACAATAGTATCTACTGTTACTTATTTTGTACTTAACAAATGCCATGCACTATGCAAAGAGACTTATATACAACATCTCATTTGGTGCTCCAAATAACCATGAAAGGTAGGTATTGTTATTCTCATTTTATGGAAGAAGAAAGTGAAACTTAGGTTAAGTTCCCCAAGATCATATATATAGTAAGTAGCAAAGTCAAGATTTGATCCCTGGTACATCTGACACCAAAGTCTGCTAATTTGCTACTTAATAGTACATTAGAGACTGAAATTTTATTAGAAACTATATTAGTTTCCTAAGGCTATCATAACAAATTATCACAAACTGGGTGACTTGAAACAACAGAAATTTATTTTCTTATAGTTCTGGAGACAAGAAGTCTGACATTAAGGTCCAGTTCCCTCTGAAGGCTCCTGGGTAGGATCCTTCCTTGCCTCTTCCCAGCTTCTGGCCACTCCTGGCAGTCTTTGGTGTTCCTTTGTGGTGACACAACTCTAATCTCTGCTTCTGTTTTCACATGGCCATCTTCCTTCTGTGTCTGTGTATTCAAAATTTTCTCTTCTTATAAGGACACCAGCCATAGGATACACCCTAATCCACTGTGACCTCATCTTGATTTCACCTGCAAACACACTATTTTAAAATAAATTCACATTCACAGACTTCGGGTGGACATGAATTCTGGAGGGATGCTCTTCACCCAGTAGGGGCACAATTAAGCAGATAAGAAATGGAAAAACTTGTACTATGTCTGACTAGGTTTTCTTAAGTTCTGAATAATTAATAAAAGGACATGTGATTTGAGGCTTTCATATCTTTGCTGCTTATGTATGTTTTGTTTATGCCAAATAATGTTCCTACTGGTAGTCGTATGCTATTCTGTATTCTAATTTAATCAGTTCAGTTCAGTTGCTCAGTTGTGTCTGACTCTGAGAACCCATGGAATGTGGCACGCCAGGCCTCCCTGTCCATCACCAACTCCTGGAATCTACTCAAACTCATGTCCATTGAGTTGGTGATGCCATCCAACCATCTCATCCTCTGGCATCCCCTTCTCCTCCCACCTTCAATCTGTCCCAGCATCAGGGTCTTTTCAAATGAGTCAGTTCTTTGCATCAGGTGGCCAACGTATTGGAGTTTCAGCTTCAGCATCAGTCGTTCCAATGAACATTCAGGACTGATTTCCTTTAGGATGGACTGGTTGGATATCCTTGCAGTCCAAGGGACTCTCAAGAGTCCTCCATCACCAGTTTAAAAGCATTAATTCTTTGGTGTTCAGCTTTCTTTATAATCCAACTCTCACATCCATACAGGACTACTGGAAAAACCACAGCCTTGACTAGATGGACCTTTGTCAGCAAAGTAATGTCTCTGCTTTTAACATGCTGTCTAGGTTGGTCATAACTTTCCTTCCAAGGAATAAGCGTCTTTTAATTTCATGGCTGTAATCACCACTCGGAATGATTTTGGAGCCCCCCAAATATAGCTTCACACTGTTTCTACTGTTTCCCCATCTATTTGCCAAGAAGTGATAGGACTGGATGCCATGATCTTAGTTTTCTGAATGTTGAGCTTTAAGCCAACCTTTTCACTCTCCTCTTTCACTTTCATCAAGAGGCTCTTTAGTTCCTCTTTACTTTCTACCATAAGGGTGGTGTCATCTGCATATATGAGGTTATTGATATTTCTCCCAGAAATCTTGATTCCAGCTGTGCTTCCTCCAGCTTGGCATTTCTCATGATGTACTCTGCATAGAAGTTAAATAAGCAGGTTGACAATATACAGCCTTGGCGTACTCCTTCTCCTATTTGGAACCAGTCTGTTGTTCCATGGCCATTTCTAACTGTTGCTTCCTCACCTGCATATAGGTTTCTCAAGAGGCAGGTCAGGTGGTCTGGTATTCCTATCTCTCAGAATTTTCCACAGTTTATTATGATCCACACAGTCAAAGGCTTTGGCATAGTCAATAAAGCAGAAATAGATGTTTTTCTGGAACTCTCTTGCTTTTTCGATGATCCAGCGGATATTGGCAATTTGATCTCTGGTTCCTCTGCCTTTTCTAAATCCAGCTTGAACATCTGGAAATTCACAGTTCACGAATTGTTGAAGCCTGACTTGGAGAATTTTGAGCATTATTTTACTAGTGTGTGAGAATGAGTGCAACTGTGTGGTAGTGTGAGCATTCTTTGCCATTGCCTTTCTTTGGGATTGGAATGAAAACTGTCATTTTTCAGTCCTGTGGCCACTGCTGAGTTTTCCAAGTTTGCTGGCATATTGAGTCCAGTACTTTCATAGCATCATCTTTCAGGATTTGAAATAGCTCAACTGGAATTCCATCACCTCCACTAGCTTTGGTCATAGTGATGCTTTCTAAGGGCCACTTGACTTCACATTCGAGGATGTCTGGCTCTAGGTGAGTGATCACACCATCATGATTATCTGGGTCATGAAGATATTTTTTTGCATAGTTCTTCTGTGTATTCTTGCTACTTCTTTTTAATATCTTCTGCTTCTGTTAGGTTCATACCATATCTGTCCTTTATTGTGCCTATCTTTCCATGAAATTTTCCCTTGGTATCTCTAATTTTCTTGATGAGATCTGTAGTCTTTCCCACTCTATTGTTCCCATTTCTTTGCACTAAACAAGTCACAGATTTACAGGGTTAGAAATAATCTCAGATAGTTACTAGACCTATTGGTCTGCTTCTAGGGAAGGTTCACTAATTCATGCCAGATAGTTTGGTGTCTAATACTTTCTGAAGAGGTTTTATGGCATCTCCTAGTAAACTGCCCTAATGTTCAGAAAGTTATCTTCAAGTCTAATTTTCAAACTTCTGGTTACAATTGAATCTAATTTTAGTTTATGGGTTCTACTGTCTTGCGAATCCTGACATATAAAATATGTTACAACTCAAATTGTTAATACTTCACATTTAGAAAGCAGTTTAATACTGCATATTTTATGCCTGTATAATTTTGCTCTTGCTAGCTTAAAACAATAAATCTGGGGACGCCTCCTCCTGCCGCGGCCTCGGGCCCTGGCCCCGGCTATGCTGCCGCCGCCGCCGCTGCTGTTGCTGCTGCTGCTGCTGCTGAACGCCAGCGGTGGGCAGGTGGACGCCCGGGCCCAGGAGCCAGCGGCGGTGGCGGCGGACGGGAACCCCGCGGCCGGAGGTGGGGATGGGCAGGACCCAAACGCCAAGCACCTGTACACGGCCGACATGTTCGTGCACAGTATCCAGAGTGCCGTGCAATTCGTCATGTTCTTCGCGCCCTGGTGTGGACACTGTTAGCGGCTGCAGCCAACCTGGAATGACCTGGGAGACAAGTACAACAGCATGGAGGACACCAAGCTGTACGTGGCCAAGGTGGACTGCACGGCCGACTCGGGAGGTGTGCTCCGCCCAGGGCGTGCGTGGGTACCCCACCTTGAAGTTCTTCAAGCCTGGCCAAGAAGCTGTGAAGCACCAGGGTCCCCGGGATTTCCAGGCCCTGGAAAAATGGATGCTGCAGACACTGAATGAGGAGCCCCCCCCCTCCAGAGCCCGCGGTGGAGCCGCCTCCACACCCTCGAGCTCAAGCAGGGACTGTATGAGCTCTCAGCCGGCAACTTCGAGCTGCACGTGGCGCAAGGAGACCACTTCATCAAGTTCTTCGCCCTGTGGTGTGGTCACTGCAAAGCTCTGGCTCCAACCTGGGAGCAGCTGGCTCTGGGCCTTGAACATTCCGAAACTGTCAAGATTGGCAAGGTGGACTGCACACAGCACTATGAACTCTGCTCAGGAAACCAGGTCCCAGGTTATCCTACTCTCCTCTGGTTCCGAGATGGCAAAAGGTGGACCAGTACAAGGGCAAGCGGGACCTGGACTCGCTGAGGGAGTACGTGGAGGCGCAGCTGCAGAGCACTGGGCGCGCTGCCCTGGAGCCTGCCCAGCCCTAGGAGGCCCCAGTGCTGGCCGCTGAGCCCGCGGCCGACCAGGGCACCGTGTCGGCGTTGACAGAGAGGAACTTCGATGACGCTGTCGTAGAAGGCGTCACCTTCGTCAAATTTTATGCTCCGTGGTGCGGGCACTAAAAGGACCTGGCCCCGACCTGGGAGGACCTCTCCAGGAAGGACTTTCCCAGCTTGGTGGAGGTCACCATGGCCAAGGTGGACTGCACTGCTGAACAGAACCTCTGCAGCAAGTACTCGGTACGAGGCTATCCCACAGTGCTGCTTTTCCGTGGAGGAGAAAAGGTCGGCGAGCACAGCGGGAGCCGTGACCTGGATTCCTTGCACCGTTTTGTCCTGCATCAGGCGAAGGACGAGCTGTGAGCCTGTTGGGGCGCTGTCCCTCAGCTGCCCCGCGCTCCGCCGCAGTGGTGACTCAGAGATCCGAATGTACTAACCTCGTTCTATCTTCCCCATGTGTGTCTTTAAGCCAACACACCCACCCTACAGATTCTTAAGTTTCTCTAAGTAAATGTGTAACTCATGATCCCTTTGCAAACTAAATATTTTCAGTGGCGACCTACCATCCACTCCCCCCTTTAACCTGCTCTTGGTGAAATTGAAATGGTTTCCTTTGAGACTAAAATAGAGTCGAGGAAAACCCAACTGCCAGACTACTTTTGGCTCCCGAGTGATTCTGGTGACAGCATCATCCAAAGTGCTGTTTTCAAAGGGCCCACGAGTCCTAGCAAGGTGGCCTGGCCGTGTGGCCCTGTTGAGTTGCTTTGATCACATGACTTGTTCATACGTGGCTGGTCCATAGCTTGGAGCAGATTTAACACACAAATCCCCGATGCCTGTGGAAGAGCCACTTTTCCAGCCCCTCCTGGACCTCCTGTCTCTGCGGGTGCCTCTCATGGAGGGTGGTGAGCCGCCATGAAAGCCGTGGTGCCCCTGACATGTGCCTGAGTAAGATAGTGCCGCTGCCATAGCCTTGTGTGGGTGTTGACACTTGACTGATTGCTTATTACTATTCAAGGAATCCTTTTGTCTCTCCTGCAAGATTTCATTAGGGAACATGAAGCCAGATCCCTGTGAATGTCAGGATTTGAGGTCTCTCGTGGAAACTGTGGCCGGGGAAGTGCCACACAGCTCGTCGTGACCCTTCTAAGGACTCAAAGGAAGGTTCTGATTGTCTCTGCCTCCCAAGAGGGGCAGGAGGACTGCACAAACTCTCCCAGGTCAGATGTCAGGGACCGGGGACACCCTGCGGCCCCACAGCAGAGCCCAGACCGGAAGCAGCAGCAGGTGGCGGCACACGCCCTGTGTTCGGTCTGCCTCCGGGAGGCTGACCGTCTCCTGTGTGCAGAGGGGATCGACTCGACTTCCAGATCAAGGCAGGCAGAGCTGCAGTAGGCCACGTCCCTGGTGTCCTGATTCATGCCATCCTGGGTTATGAAGCCTTTGTACCAACGCCTTTCGAAATCAGCTGCTGTAGGCCTAGGCTCCCTTAAGGTATATAACCTGTACGTCCTTCAGTATCAGTTAGTCCTTGTGATAAGACCCTTCGCCCCACCGCCCTTGCTCAGGCGACGTGGCCTCTTAGAAACGAGACCCCGTCCACTGTCTGCAGCAGACGAAACAGCAGGATCCCGGCCAGACTCTGCCTTAAAGGAGATCTTTATTAATCATGTATGGTTCACAGATGTCCTTTAAAAAAAATAATAAACCAACTTTCTAGAGAAGCACAATCCTCATGAGTGGCTTCAGCTTTGCATTGAGTCTTGTTTTAAAAGAAAATCAAAGTGGTACAATTTGTTTACACTATGATACTTTCTAAATAAACTCTTTTTTAAAAAAATAATAAATCTGTAAGATGTTATTAAACTAGACTTATTTTAAAGAAATTGTGGTCAGAGAAGTTGAGTTACTTACCAAAATCATAGAGCTAGTAAATGATAGAACTGGAACTTCAACCCAGATCCTCTGTCTCTAAATCCTGTACTTTGTCCCATTATGCCCCACTGCAGAATAAAGAAGCAAAATCTAATCTTATTCTTTGGTGTATTGATGAATATAAGAGCTACCAGGGGAGAAGTACTTAAGAATTACAAAATTCTAGAATAAGAGGGACACTATCATAAATTGTGGTAACAGTTTCCTAAAGAATTCAAATTCTGGCAACTGGATTGACGATACCAGAAAGGTTTTGAACTGAGTTGGGCTTACAAATGACTCTACATGGGTGTAGTTGAGTTCATTGATAACATACAAAAAATGAAAATATACTACTTTGGACACTAGAAAAATGAGCATTTGAGCATCAAGTTTCTGAGTAAGGAGGTCAACCAAGCAAATTAGAAAGTTGTAGATTGAGAAGTAAAAGAACAGGTATACATTTGCTTAATAGCATGGACTTTAATGTCAGGCAGTTCTGGGTTTGAATCTTACCACTTACTAGCTAGATGAACTGGGATAAGTTGCTTAACTTCTCTAAACTACCATTTTCTTCTCAATAAAATGTCATAAAGAATGTCTACATCGTTGTGTTGATGTAAATATTGAAAGATTATACACACATATAATACTTAGCAAGGTACCCTGCACAATAAATTGTAGTTTCCAATTATAATAACAATATTACTGTCATTATTACTATTATGGTGGAGCATCAACTAAGCGCCCACCCACTTCTCTTGAAAGGCTATTGTGGAAAATGACATTTATTTATAAATATTTCATATATATATATATAAAAATATAAAATCTCTGACCTTAAGAACCATTCATGGGTAGTCCCAAGATAGTGGAGGAATAGTATGGGGAGACCACTCTCTCCCCCACAAATACATCAAAGATCATCTGCCTGTGGAATAACTTCCACAAAACAACTTCTGAACCCAGATACCACAGAAAGACAAACCAATCTCTTCAAAATGAGGGAGGACAAAAGATAAAGATGAAAAGAGAGACAAAAGATTTAGGGATGGAGACCCATCCTGGGAAGGGAGTCATGAAGGAGGAGAAGTTTCCACACAATATAGAAAACCGTCTCAGAGGTGGGGTCAGTGGGGATATTTGGAATCTCAAAGGGCAGCATAACTGTAAAGAAAATCACCACAGAATTCACAATAAACAGCAATTATTAGCCAAGTGGCTCACATGCTTGCCTTTGACCAAAACCAGTGGGGGCTGGTGCGGAGGCGTGAGCTACATTGTCAGTCCTTAGGGTAAAGACTGGGGTGAACGCCCTGTGGACACTCTGAGGAGACTAATGTGACACAGCAACCTAAACCATGGGAACGTCAGAGAAACAAAGGAAAAAAAAGGACCTTTCCCATGGGAAGGCTGTAACACAGCACTGTGACCCCTGGCATGCTCACAGAGCAAAGGATCACACTCTAATGAGCAAGTTGGTCGCCACTTATGCCCTCTCTCCTTGAAGGCAGAGAGGCAGAAGGCAATGGGCCACTGCAATCTGGGCCCCAGAGACTGCATTTCTCGCCAAGCTGTGAGCTGGCTGCCAGTCACTAATCACATCTTCCTGGAATCCTGGATGGTTCATATTGGCCAGGAGTGTTAGAGCTTGGGACTAGCTCCCCTGATAAGATGCATAGCCCACCTGGGATTGTGTGCTCGCAGCACACCCAAGAGCCTGAGCGGCTTGGACCTGGGAGGTGCACAAGACAGACGGCATACCTGAGACTGTGCCATCATGGTGCACCTGGAGCCTGAGAGGCTTGGATCTGGGAAGTGCACAAGACGCACGGCTCACCTGGGACTGTGTTCTCATGGCACACCTGAGAGCCTTGGACCTGGGAAGTACATGCCACCTGGGCTGTGGCAACCCAGAGTGATCTATCCACTGTGAGCACTCCCCACACATGCCAGCAGTATTTTTTTTTTTTTTGTCCTTCCTCTCCAAAGCACAGCTGAGCAAGTGAGCTCAAATAAGTGGCCACTTTTGCCTCCACACGTCAGGGTGGAAATTAGACACTGAAGAGACTTGCAAACAGAGGAGACCAAATGAAGCAAAGGAAAGAAGGGGGAACTCCCCAAGAAGTGACAGTTGCAACAGATTAAAACTCTGCAGTTAAGCTGAGACTGCATTTGAGGGGCAACTGCAGACTTCGAGAGCAAGTAAAAGCTGGAACAAAGGACTATCTGACAGTGAACTGACCCCATCAACACTGCCCACAAAAGCTCCAGAGAAATACCTAGACATATTTTTATTATTTTTTTAATTAAAAAATTTAGCCCTTTATTGCTCCTTTAACTTTTTTTATACCAATTTATTTATTTTAATTGGAGGTTAATTACTTTACAATATTGTATTGGTTTTGCCATACATCAACATGAATCCGCCACAGGTATACACGTGTTCCCCATCCTGAACACCCCCTCCCACCTCCCTCCCCGTAACATCCCTCTGGGTCATCTCAGTGCACCAGCCCCAAGTATCCAGTATCATGCATCGAACGTGGACTGGCTCCTTTAACTTTTATTTTTATAGTATACTGTCACCTTTCTAAAAAAAAAAAAAAAAAAAAAAAAAACCACCTTATTTAAACAAACTCCATATTTTTTTCCCAGAGGAGCTACTGAAAATATGTTCTGCTTTATTTCTGGGCAATCTTCCTAAAAGATATCATCTTAAACTTTCCACTAATCTCAGTGTATTCGTAGGAAAGTTGCTCAATTTATAGGCTTAATATAATTCACTTTTAGACAGAAAGAGGGATATAGTCCTGACAAAAACACCTTATAATGCCCACTTACCTTTTTCTGCTGGGCTCAAAACAGTCACTGTGAAAAGAGAAAGATCAAGATTAGTGGTATTTAGAAACATTTTTCTTATCTGTTTTTCCATAGCATCAATTTTAGTAATTTAGTCAATGAAACTTCAGGAAACCATCAGCCTGCTAACATAAAGGAAGGCAAGGGTGATTAAATTCTATCCTTTGCTATCTTCCTTCATCTTAAACCTTGAGTGAGAATTTCTATGGGCTTCCCTGGTGACTCAGTGGTAAAGAATCTGCCTGCCAATGCAGGAGACATAGGTTCAATCCTTGGGTCAGGAAGATCCCCTGGAGAAGGAAATGGCAATCCACTCCAGTATGCTTGCCTGGAAAATCCCATGGACAGAGGAGCATGGTGGGCTAGAGTCCATGGGGTCACAAAAGAGTCAGATAGAGAGGGGACCTTCAAGATGGTGGAGGAATAGGACAGGGAGAACACCTTCTCCCCCCACAAATATATAAAAAAATCACTTGCATGTAGAACAACTCCCATATAACATCTTCTGAATGCTGGCAGAGGTTCTCAGACATCCAGAAAGGCAAACAAATCTCACTGGAGTGAGGTAGGGCAAAAGATAGAGACTAAAAGGGAGACAGAGGATTTCAGGACAGGGACCTGTACCCGGGGAGTCCTAAAGGAGGGTAGGTTTCCACACACTAGGAAATCTCCTCACATGTGGGGTCAAGGGGAAGCTTCAGAACTCAGAGGAGAGTGCAGCACAGGAAGACAGGTGCTCTGAGGCAAAAACAGAGAAAATTCACCACAGAGATTAAGCCCAACAGCACTTCCCAACTGAGAAGTGGCTCACACACTTGTGTCCAGTTGCCGTGAGTGGGGGCTAGATGCAGAGGCCTAGGCTTTGGGGATGAGGCCTCAGAGAGAGGGCCAGAGCTGACTGCCATGAAGATACTCTGAGAGGGCTGAGGCAACACAGTAGAGGTAGACCAGAAGAACTTTGGGTCTGCCAGAGAAAAAAAGATCATTCCCACAGGAAGACTCTAACACTGCCCTGTGATTCCACACTCACAGAACAAGGGACCCCATCCAAGCGAATTCTGAAGAGGTGTGCTCCAGCTGTGGTCTGTGGCCCCAGAGGCAGAGAGGCAGGTATGGTGCCAGAGGTGGAAGGCAAGGGACCGCTATAATCTCAGTCCCAGAGATCACAACTACCACCAAGCAGTGAGCAGCTGCAGGTTGCCACCCATGTCTTCCTGGAAGCCTGAGCAACTCAGCTCTGCTAAGTGTCCCACAAACCTGGACTAATTTCCCTGGGGAAAAGCATGGCCTACCTCCAACTATTTCAACCCTCTACATTGCCCAGCCACAATGAGCACTCTCCACACACCCCTCTCCCCTGCACAACTGAGCAAGTGACCCTGAATAAGGGGCTACTTTCACACCCTCACATCTGGGCAGTGAACAAACATGGGAGAGAGACTTAAAAACAAAGGTGGGGCCAAAACCAAAGCAGAACACCAGGGGCTGCATGAGCAAAGAAAGAAGGCAAAAGCATTTCAGAAGTGACAGCTGCAGCAGTTTAAATTCCAGCATTTAGCCTGAGACTGCTTTGAGAGTAAGTACAAACTGGAGCAAGATAAGACCTGAGTATGAGCAGACCCTACACTGCCCACAACATGTCCAGAGAGATACTTCCTTGATATCCTGGAGAACTTTCTGAGTAGGCAAATCAACTGGTGCCGGAAAATGGGGAAACTACTTGGACATTCCTCTCACTTTTGTTGTCATTCTGTCGCTAAGTCTTGTCCGATTCTTCGCAACCCAGTGGACTGCAGCACAACAGGTTCCCCATTCCTTCATTGTCTCCTGGAGTTTGATCAAATTCATGTCCACTGAGTCACTGATGCTATCTAATCAGCTCATCCTCTGCCGCTCTCTTCTCCTTTTGCCTTCAGTCTTTTCCAGCATCAGGGTCTTCGCCACTGAAGAGGTTCCTTGTATCAGGTGGCCAAAGTATTGGAGCTTCAGCTTCAACATCAGTCCTTCCAATGGATATTCACGGTTGATTTCCTTTAGCATTGACTGGTTTGAACTTGTAGTCCAAGGGATTCTCAAGAGTCTACTCCAGCACCAAAACTCTTTGGCACTCAGCCTTCTTTATGGTCCAACTCTCACATCTGTACATAACTACTGGAAAAACCATAGCTTTGACTAGATGCAACTTTGTTAGCAAAGTGATGTCTTTCTTTTTAAATATGCTGTGTAGGTTTGTATAGCTTTTCTTTCAAGGAGCAAGAGTCTTTTAATTTCATGGTTGCAGTAATCACCTGCAGTGATTTTGGAGCCAAGAAACTAAAACCTTCAATTGTTTCCACTCTCCCCCATTTTATTTGCCATGACTACCACGCTCCATATATTTCCCCTCCTCTTTTCCTCTTTTTCTTTTTCCTTTTCTCATACTGTCCTAATGTGGTTCTTTATTGCTCGTTTAATTTTTATTTCTTATAACCTACTTTTTATTTTTATTAAAATATCTTATTTTTAAAACAAATTTTCAATTTTTTAGATATTTCTTTTTGATATTGTAGTTTTTGAGAGTCTAATTTTCCCCATGCTTTTGATTTTTAGTTTTTTTATTTTTGTTTTTAATTTTGTATCTTTGAAAGTCTGTTAATAATTTTTAGTATCTATTTTCATTTGGGGTTTGATTATTGGCTTGATTGTTCTCTTTTTGACTCTTCTTTTTAACTTTTCTTTCTCCTTTATCTTTCTTTTCTTCTCTATATAATTGTGTGAATCTCTCTGGGTGATCTTGGCTTTTGAGTATTATTTCACCATTATTCTAGGGGTTTTTGTCTTCTGTGCTGTGTGGCCTGTGAAATCTTGATGCTACAGTCAAGGTTCAGGCCTGAATCCCAGAGGCAGGAGACTCAACTTCAAAACTGTGGACCACCAGAAACTACTAACTCCATGGAAGATTAATAGGTGAGAGCCCTCCCAAAGCCCTCCATCTCAATACTAAGGCCAAGCCCCACCAAAAAGCCAGGAAGATCCAGTGCTAAATGCCACATGCCAGTCCTTCAGCTACATAGGTGCACAACCTGCACATTAGTAGACAGGCTGACCAAAGCCATACCAAACATATCAATTTAGTTCAGCCGCTCAATTGTGTCCGACTCTTTGCAACCCCATGGGCTGCAGCACACCAGGGCTCCCTGTCTATCACCAAACACAGAGATATCCCAAAACTCACTACTGGACCTGGCACTACTCTGCAGAGAGATAAGGTCTTGCTCCATCCAGCAGAACACAGGCACAAATCCCCCAACCAGGAAACCATCACAAGGCACTGGTCCATCCCCACCCAGGGGAGGCAGAATCCACAATTAAGAAGAACTACAACCTTCCAGCTTGAAGAAAGGAGACTCCAAACCCAGTAAATTTACAAAAAAAAAAAAACAGAGAAATATCCAGCAGAAGGAACATGGTAAAAACCTATAAGATGGAACAAATGAAGATGAAATAGGCAATCTACCTGAAAAAGAATTCAGAGTAATGATAATAAAGATGATTCAAAATATTGAAAACAAAATGGAGGTATGGATAAATAGACTATAGGCATGGATCGAGAAGACGTAAGAAATGTTCATCAAAGACATTGCAGAATTAAAGAATATACAATCAACAATGAACAGTGCAATAACTAAGATTAAAAGTGCACTGGAAGGAAGCAACAGTAGAGTAACTGAGGCAGAAAAACAGATAAGTAAGCTGCAAGAAAGAATGACTGAAATAACTGAAACAGAACATGAATATGAAAATTTGAATAATGAAAAAGAATAAAAAGTACTGAGGACAGTCTCAGAGACCTATGGGACAACATTAAATATAACATTCAAATAATAGGGTTCCTAGAAGAAGACAAAATAAAGTCCATGAGAAAATATTTGAGGAGATTATAGTTGAAGATTTCCCTAAAATGTGAAAAGAAATAGCCACCCAAGTCCAGGAAGCCCAGAGCCTCACAAAAAGAATAAACTCACAGAGAAACACAACAGATATTAATCAAACCAACAAAAATCAAACAGAAAGAACAAATATTAAAAGTAGCAAGGGAAAAGCAACAAATAACATACAAGGAGATACCTAGAAGGCAAAGAGCAAATCTTTCAACAGAAACTTTACAGGCCAGAAGGGAATGATAGGACATACTTAAAGTAATGAAAGGGAAAAGCTACAACCAAGATTACTCTATCCAGCAGGGATCTCATTCAGATTTGAAGGTGAAATCAAAAGTCTTACAGACAAGCAAAAGTGAACTGAATTCAGCACCACCAAACTAGCTCCTCAACAAATGCTGAAGGAACTTTTAGACAGGAAACATAAAAAGGAAAGGCCTACAAAAACAAACCCAAAACAGTAAAGTAATGGTAACAGGATCATATATACCAAAATTTACCTTAAACGTAAATGGGATAAATGCTCCAACCAAAAGATACAGATTGAATGAATGGATACAAAAAGAAGACCCCCGCCCCCATACATACCATCTATAAGAAACCCACCTCAGACCTAGGAATAAATGCAGATTGAAAGTGAGAGCCTGGAAAAGAAATTGCTACAAGTAGAAATCAAAAGAAAGCAGGAGTAGCAATATTTATATTAGACTAAATAGACTTTAAAATAAAGATATTTGTAAGACACAAAGAAGGGACACTACATAATGATCAAGGGATCAGTTCAAGAAGATATAACAACTATAAATATTTGTATTGCCTCCTGTGAAACCTGCATGCAGGTCAAGAAGCAACATTCAGAACTGGACATGGGACAACAGACTGGCTCTAAATTGGGAAAGGAGTACATCAAGGTTGTATATTGTCATCCTGCTTATTTAACTTATATGCAGGGTACATCAAGTGAAATGTCAGGCTGGATGAGGCATAAGCTGGAATCAAGATTGCAAGGAGAAATATCAATAACCTCAGATATGCAGATGACACTACCTTTATGGCAGAAAGCAAAGAGGAACTAAAGAGCCTCTTGATGAAGGTGAAAGAGGAGAGTAAAAAAGCTGGCTTAAAACTCAACATTCAGAAAACTAAGATCATGGCATCCAGTCCTATCACTTCATGGCAAATTTGCTGTAGTCCATGGTGTCGCAAAGAGTTGGACACAACTGAGCGACCGAATTAAAAACCCAAAACAGGAGCACCTCAATACATAAGGCAAATACTAATATCTATTAAAGGGGATACTGACAGTAACACAATAATATTGCAGGGCTTTAATACCTCACCCACACCAATGGACAGATCATCCAGACAAAAAATTAATAAGGAAACATAGGCTTTAAATGATACATTGGACCAGTTGGACCTAACTTATACCTACATGGCATTTCATCTGAAAACAGTGGACTTCACTTTTTTCTCAAGTGCATACGGAATATTCTCC
Source organism: Nanger dama (assembly GCA_917880005.1). Classification (NCBI taxonomy): domain Eukaryota; kingdom Metazoa; phylum Chordata; class Mammalia; order Artiodactyla; family Bovidae; genus Nanger; species Nanger dama. The sequence goes on from CAKJTW010000056.1 coordinate 1,042,032, forward strand.
AGGATAGATTATATCTTGGGCCAAAACCCAAGCCTTCTTAAATTTTTAAAAATTGAAATTACTTCAGGTATCTTCTCTGACCACAACACTGTAAGATTAGAAATCAACTACTGAGAAAATGACTATAGAAACACAAACACATGGAGGCTAAGCAACAAGCTTCTGAATAACCAACAAATCACTGAAGAAAATATCCTTAGAAACAAATGACAATGAAAACATAACAATTCAAGACCAATGGAATGTAGCAAATCAATGCTAAGCTGGAAGCTTATAGCAATGCAAGCCTACCTCGAGAAACAAGAGAGGCATAAAAAAAACAACCTAACTTTACACCTAAAGCAACTACAAAAGAAAAAAAAATCATTCCAAAGTTAGTAAGTGGAAAGAAATTATAAAAATCTGAGAAAAAAATAAATGAAAAAGAAATAAAGGAGATAATAGCAAAGATCAAGAAAACTAAAAGCTGGTTTTTCAAGAAGATAAAACTGATAAACCATTAGCTAAAACTCATCAAGAAAAAAGGAGAAGACTTAAACTAATAAAATTAGAAATGACAAAGGAGAAGTTACAATGGACAACACAGTTACACAAAGGATTATAAGACACTACTATGAACAATTATGTCAATAAAATGGACAACCTGGAATAAATGGACAATTTCTTAGAAAACTATAACCTTCTAAACCTGAACCAGGAAGAAATAGAAAATATAATCAGACCAATCACAAACACAGAAGTGAAACTGTAATAAAACATCTTTGAACAAACAAAAACCCAGTGCCAAATTGCTTCACAGGTGAATTCTACCAAAAGTTTATAGGAGAGCTAACACCTACTTTGCTCAAATTCTTCCAGCAAACTACAGAGGAAGGAAAACACCCAAATTCATTATATGAGGCCACCATTACCCTTATACAAAAACCAGACAAAGATACCACAAAAAGAAAATTACACATCAATATCACTGATGATGTGGCTCCTCCTTTGCCCTTGGATGTGGGGTATGCTTGTTAGCTGGGATCCAACATTCTCCTGTCGATGGTTGTTCAGCAGCTAGTTGCACTTTTGGAGTTTTCACAGGAGAAGCTGAACACATGTCCTTCTACTCCACAATCTTAACATCTTTATGACAAACTACTTCAGTGTTCTTCCCTTGAGAACTCTGTGAACATACTCTATGAACAGTATGAAAAGGCAAAAAGTATGACACTGAAAGATGAACTCCCAGGTCAGTAAGTACCCAATATGCTACTAGAGAAGAGTGAAGAAATAGCTCCAGAAGGAATGAAGAGGCTGAGCCAAAGTGGTAACAATGCCCAGGTGTGGATGTGTCTGGTGGTGAAAGTAACGTCTGATGTTGTAAGAACAATATTGCATAGGAATTTGGAATGTTAGGTCCATGAATCAAAGTAAGTTGGAAGTGGTCAAACAGGAGATGGCAAGAGTGAACATCGACATTTTAGGAATCAGTGAACTAAGATGGACTGGAATGAGCAAATTTAATTCATGACCATTATACCTACTACTGTGGGGAAAGAATGCCTTAGAAGAAATGCAGTAGCTCTCATAGTAAACAGGAGTCCAAAATGCATAACTTGGGTGCAATATCAAAAACAGCAGAATGATCTCAGTTCGTTTCCAAGGCAAACCATTCAATATCACAGTAATCCAAGTCTATGCCCCAACCACTAATGCCAAAGAAGCTGAAGTTGAATGGTTATATGAAGACCTACAAGATCTTCTAGAATTAACACCCCAAAAGACTGTCGTTTTCATCATAGGGGACTGGAATGCAAAAGTAGGAAGTCAAGAGATAACTGGAGTAACAGGCAACTTTGGCCTCTGAGTACAAAATGAAGGAAGGAAAAAGCTAATAGAATTTTGCCAAAAGAATACACTGGTCATAGCAAACACCCTCTTCCAACAACACAAGAGAAGACTCTACACATGGACATCATCAGACGGTCAATACCAAAATCAGACTGATTATATTCTTTGCAGCCCGAGATGGAGTAGTTTGATACAGTCAGCAAAAACAAGACTGAGAGCTGACTGTGGCTCAGATCATGAACTTCTTATTGCAAAATTCAGACTTAAATTGAAAAAAACTAGGGAAAACCACTAGGCCATTCAGATATCACCTAAGTCAAATTCTTTATGATATACAGTAAAGGGGACTTCCTATAGCTCTGATGGTAAAGAATCTGCCTGCAATTCAGGAGATCTGGGTTTGATCCCTGGGTCAGGAAGATCACCTGGAGAAGGAAATGGCAACCCACTCCAGTATTATTGCCTGGAGAATCTCATGGACAAAGGAAGCTAGAGAGTTACGGTCTGTGGGGTTGCAAAGTGTAGGACACAAATAAGTGACTAACACACACACACATACAATAAAGGGACAGCTAGATTCAAGGAACTAGAACTAATAGAGTTTCTGAAGAAATATGGATGGAGGATCAAAACAGTGTACAGGAGACAGTAATCAAAACCATTTCCAAGAAAAAGAAATGCAAAAAGGCAAAATGGTTTTCTGAGGAGGCCTTACAAATAGCTGAGAAAAGAAGTAAAAGGAAAAGGAGATAAGGGAAGATATACCGATCTGAATGAAGAGTTCCAAAGAACAGCAGGGAGAGATGAGAAGGCCTTCCTAAGTGAAAAATGCAAAGAAATAGAGGAAAACAATAGAATGGGAAAGACTAGAGATCACTTCAAGAAAATTAGAGACACCAAGGGAACATGTCATGCAAAGATGGACACAATAAAGGATGCAAATGGTATGGACCTAACAGAAGCAGAAGATATTATGAAGATGTGGCAAGAATACAAAGAAAAAAGTGAAAGTTGCTCAGCCGTGTCCGACTCTTTGTGATCCCATGAACTAGAGAGTCCATGGAATTCTCCAGGCCAGAAACTCTAGTGGGTAGCCTTTCCTTTCTCCAGGGTATCTTCCCAACCCAGGGATCGAACCCAGGTCTCCAGCATTACAGGCAGATTCTTTACTGGCTGACTCACAAAGGAACCCCAAAGAATAAAAAGAACTATACAAAAAAGATGTTAATAACCCATATAAAAACAATGATGTGATCACTCACCAACAGCCAGACATCCTAGAGTGCAAAGTCAAGTGGGCTTTAGGAAGTATCACTATGATGAAAGCTAGTGGAGGTGATGGAATTCCAGCTGAGCTATTTCAAATTCTAAAAGATGATGCTGTTAAAGTGCTGCACTTGCTGCACTCAATACACTAATAAAATTGGAAAACTCAGCAGTGGACCAGAACTGGAAAAGATCAGTTTTCATTCCAATCTCAAAGAAAAGCAATGCCAAAGAATGTTCAAACTACCACACAGTTGCACTCATTTCACACGCAAACAAGGCAATGCTCAAAATTCTCAAAGTTAGGCTTCAAGAGTATGTGAACCAAGAACTTCCAGATGTTCAAGCTGGATTTAGAAAAGGCAGAGGAACCAGAGATCACATTGCCAATATTCGTTGGATCACAAAAAAGAAACAATTACAGAAAAACATCTACTTCTGCTTCATTGACAACGTTAAAGACTCTGATCAAAATAAACTGTGGAAAATTCTTAAAGAGATGGGAATACGAGAGCATCTTACCTGCCTCCTGAAAAACCTGTATGCCAGTCAAGAAGCAACAGAACCAAACATAGAACAAAGGACTGGTTCCAAATTTGAAAATGAGTACATCAAGGCTGTATATTGTCACCCTGCTTATTTAACTTATATGGAGAGTACATCATGTGAAATGCCAGGCTGGATGAAGCACAAGTTGGAATCAAGACTGCTAGGAGAAATATCAATAACCTCAGATATAAGGAGGACACTGCCTTTATGGCAGAAAGTGAGGAGGAACTAAAGAGCCTCTTGATGAAAGTGAAAGAGGAGAGCAAAAAGCTGGCTTAAAACTCAACATGTAAAAAAGGAAGATCATGGCATCCAATCCCATCACTTTATGGCAAATAGAGGGGAAACAATGGAAACAGTTCTAGACTTTGTTTTCTTGGGTTCCAAAATCAGTGCAGATGTTGACAGCAGCCATGAAATTAAAAGATGCTTGCTCCATGGAAAAGCTATGACAAACATAGACAGCATATATAAAAAGAGACATTACTTGGTCAACAAAGGTCCACAAAGGTAGTTGCTATGGTTTTTTCATTAGTCATGTATGGATCTGACATTTGGACCATAAAAAGGCCGAGTGCTGAAAAATTGATGCTTTTGAAGTGTGGTGTTAGAGAAGACTCTTGAGAATCCCTTGGACTGCAAGATCAAACTAATCAATCCTAACAGAAATCAGTCCTGAATATTCATTGCAAGGACTGATGCTGAAGCTGAAGCTCCAGGAGCTGGCCACCTGATGCAAAGATCTGACTCTTGGAGAAGATCCAGATGCTGGGAGAGATTGAAGGCAGGAGGAGAAGGGGATGACAGAGGATGCAATGGTTGGATGGCATCACCATCTAAATGGACATGAGTTTGAGTAAGCCCTGGGAGACGCTGAAGGACAGTGATGCCTGGCACACTGCAGTCCATGGGGTCACAAAGAGTCAGACATGACTGAGCAAAAACAATCACTGACGAATACAGATGTAAAAATCCTCAACAAAATCTTAGCAAATACAATCTAGTAACACATTAAAAAGATCATACATCATGATCAAATGGGCTTTATCCCAGGGGTGCAAGCATTCTTTATTATACACAAATAATCAGTGTGATATACCAGATTAACAAATCGAAAGATATGATCAACTCAATAGATGCAGAGGAAGCTTTCGACAAAATTCAACATCCATTTATGATAATAATAATAATAAAAACTCTCCAGAAAGCAAGCATAGAAGGAACATATCTTAACATAATAAAGGCCATATATGATAAACCCACAGTAAACATTATTCACAGTGGTGAAAAAAGGAAAGCATTTCCTCTAAAAACCAGGAACAAAATAAGAGAGGCCACTCTCGCCACTATTATTGACCATAGTTTTGGAAGTCCTAGCCATGACAATCAGAAAAGAAAAGGAAATAAAAGGAATCCATATTGCAAAAGAAGAAATAAAACACTCACTATTTGCAGATTACATGATTCTTTACATAGAACCCCTAAAGATGCCACCAGAAAATTACTAGTGCTAATCAATGAATATAGTAAAGTCACAGGATATAAAATTAATACACAGAAATCCTTTGCATTCGTATACACTAAAAAGAAAAATCAGAAAGAGAAATTAAAGAAACAATCCCATTCACCACTGCAACAAAAACAAGAAAATACGTAGGAATAATTTTACCAAAATAGACAAAAGACCTGTATGCACAAAACTATAAGATATTGATGAAAGAAATTAAGGACAACACCAACAGATGGAGAGATATAACATGTTATTGATTGGAAGAATCAATATTATGAAAATGATTATACTATTCAAAGTAATCTATAGATTCAATGCATTTTCTATCAAACTACCAATGGTGTTCTTCACATATCTAGAATAAATAATTTCAAAATTTGCACGGAAACACACAAAAAAATTGAATAGCAAAAACAATCTTGAGAAAGAAAAATGGAAATGGAGGAATCACCCTTCCTGACTTCAGACTATACTACAAAACTACAGTCATCAAGACAGTATGGTACAAATACAAAAACAAAAATATGACCAATGGAACAAGATAGAGAAACCAGAGATAAATCCATGTACTTCTGGGTACCTTATTTTTAACAAAGGAGGTTAGAATATACAATGGTACAAAAATAGTCTCTTTAATAAATGGTGCTGGCAAAACTGGACAGCTACATGTAAAAGAATGAAATTAGAACACTTCCTAAAACCGCACACAATGATAAACTCAAAATGGGTTAAATACCTAAATGTAAGACCAGAAACTATAAAACTCTAAAGGAAAACATAGAACAAAATAAGACATAAATCACAGCAAGATCCTCTATGATTCACCCCTAGAGTAATGGAAGTAAAAATAAAAATAAACAAGTAGGACCTAATTAAACTTAAAATCTTTTGCACAGGAAAAGAAACTATAAACAACATGAAAAGACAACCTTCACAATCAGAGAAAATAATAGGAAATGAAACAACTGACAAAGGATTAATTTCCAAAATATACAAGCAGCTATACAAGTCAATATAAGGAAAACAAACCACCGAATCAAAAGTGGGGAAAAGACCTAAACCGACATTTCTGCAAAGAAGACGTACAGGTGGCTAACAAAAACATGAAAAGATACTCAACATTGTTAATTATTAGAGAAATGCAAATCAAAAATACAATGAGGTATCACCTCACATTGGTCAGAATGACCGACCATCATCAAAAAGTCTACAATCAATAAATGTTGGAGAGGATGTGGAAAAAAAGGGAACCCTCTTGCACTGTTGGTGGGAATGTAAATTGATACAGCCACTATGGAAGACAGTATGGAGACTCCTTAAAAAACTAGGAATAAAAACACCATAAGACCCAGCAATCCCACTACTAGGCATATACCCTGAGGAAATCAAAATGGGAAAAGACACATGCACCCCAATGTTCCTTGCAGCACTATTTAGAATAGCTAGAACATGGAGAAGGCAATGACACCCCACTCCAGTACTCTTGCCTGGAAAATCCTATGGATTGAGGAGCCTGGAAAGCTGCAGTCCATGGGGTCGCTGAGGGTCAGACACTACTGAGCAACTTCCCTTTCACTTTTCACTTTCATGCATTGGAGAAAGAAATGGCAACCCACTCCAGTCTTCTTGCCTGGAGAATCCCAGGGACAGGGGAGCCTGGTGGGCTGCCATCTATAGGGTAGCACAGAGTCGGGCACGACTGAAGCGACTTAGCAGCAGCAGCAGTACATGAAACAACCTAGAAGTCCATCGACAGATGAATGGGTAAAGAAGTTCAAGTACTTATATACAATAGAATGTTACTCAGCCATAAGAAGGAATGTATTTGAGTCAGTACTTGAGGTGGATGAACCTAGAGCCTATTACACAGAGTGAAGTATGTCAGATAGAGAAAAACAAATGTCGTATACTAACGCATATATATGGAATCTACAAAGAAGATACTGATTAAATTATTTGCTGGGCATCAGTGGAGAACCATAGACAACAGACTTTTGGGCATGGTGGGGGCAGGGGATGGAAGGAGAGGATGGGATGTATGGAGAGAGTAACATGGAAACTTACAATACCATATGTAAAATAGATAGCAAATGGGAATTTGCTGTATGACTCAGGAAACTCAAACCAGGGCTTTACAACAGCCTAGAGATGGGATGGGGCGGGAGATATGAGGCAAGTTTGAGATGGAGGGGACATATGTATACCTATGGCTGATTCATGCTGATGTTTGGCAGAAACCAACACAATTCTGTACAGCAATTATCCTTCAATTAAAAAAATAAATTTAAAATTAAAAAAGACAGCATGATAATGGCAGAAAAAAGAAATAAAGACGAATGGAATAAGATAGAAAGCCTGAAAATAAATTCACACACCTGTGGTCACCTTATCTTTGACAAAGGAGGCAAAATATACAATGGAGAAGTCTCTTCAATTAGTGGTTTTGGGAAAATAGGTCAACTATGTGTAAAAGAATTAAAATAGAACTTCCATATGACCCAGCAATCCCACTGCTGGGCATACACACTGAGGAAACCAGAACTGAAAGAGACACGTGTACCCTAATGTTCATCTAAGCACTGTTTATAATAGCCAGGATATGGAAGCAACCTATATGTCCAACAGAAGATGAATGGATAAGAAAGCTGTGGTACATATACACAATGGAGTATGCCTTAGCCATTAAAAACAATACATTTGTTTTTAAGGTTGATGAAACTGGAAACTGGAGCCTCTTATACAGAGTGAAGTAAGCCAGAAAGTAAAACACCAAAGGAACCAGAGATCAAATTGCCAACATCTGCTGGATCATGGAAAAAGCAAGAGAGTTCCAGAAAAACATCTATTTCTGCTTTAATGACTATGCCAAAGCCTTTGACTGTGTGGATCACAATAAACTGTGGAAAATTCTGAAAGAGATGGGAATACTAGACCACCTGACCTGCCTCTTGAGAAACCTATATGCAAGTCAGGAAGCAACAGTTAGAACTGGGCATGGAACAACAGACTGGTTCTAAATAGGAAAAGGAGTACGTCAAGGCTGTATATGTGAGAAGGCAATGGCACCCCACTCCAGTACTCTTGCCTGGAAAATCCCATGGATGGAGGAGTCTGGTGGGCTGCAGTCCGTGGGGTCGCAAAGAGTCGGAAATGACTGAGCGACTTCACTTTCACTTTTCACTTTCATGCACTGGAGAAGGAAATGGCAACCCACTCTAGTGTTCTTGCCTGGAGAATCCCAGGGACGGGAGCCTTGTGGGCTGCCGTCTATGGGGTCGCACAGTCAGACACGACTGAAGCGACTTAGCAGCAGCAGCAGCAGCATCAAGGCTGTATATTGTCACCCTGCTTATTTAACTTCTATGCAGAGTACATCATGAGAAATGCTGGGCTGGAAGAAGCACAAGGTGGAATCAAGATTGCCAGGAGAAATATCAATAACTTCAGATATGCAGATGACACCACCCTTATGGCAGAAAGTGAAGAGAAACTCAAAAGCCTGTTGATGAATGTGAAAGAGGAGAGTGAAAATGTTGGGTTAAAGCTCAACATTCAGAAAACTGAGATCATAGCCTCTGGTCCCATCACTTCATGGGAAATAGATGGAGAAACAGTGGATGCAGTGTCAGATTTTATTTGCGGGGGCTCCAAAATCACTGCAGATGGTGATTGCAGCCATGAAATCAAAAGCTGCTTACTCCTTGGAAGGAAAGTTATGACCAACCTTGATAGCATATTGAAAAGCAGAGATATTACTTTGCCAACAGAGGTCCATCTAGTCAAGGCTATGGTTTTTCCAGTGGTCATGTATGGATGTGAGAGTTGGACTGTGAAGAAAGCTGAGTGCCGAAGAATTGATGCTTTTGAACTGTGGTGCTGGAGAAGACTCTTGAGAGTCCCTAGGACTGCAAGGAGATCCAACCAGTCCATCCTAAAGGAGATCAGTCCTGGGTGTTCATTGGAAGGACTGATGCTTACGCTGACACTCCAATACTTTGGCCACTTCATCAGAAGTATTGACTCACTGGAAAAGACCCTGATGCTGGGAGGGATTGGGGGCTGGAGAAGAAGGGGACGACAGAGGATGAGATGACTGGATGGCATCACGGACTCAATGGACGTGAGTTTGAGTGAACTCCAGGAGTTGGTGATGGACAGGGAGGCCTGGTGTGCTGTGATTCAAGGGGTAGTGAAGAGTCGGACACGACTGAGTGACTGAACTGAACTGATATATGGAATTTAGAAAGATGGTAATGATAACCCTATATGTGACACAGCAAAAGAGACACGTGTATAGAACAGTCTTTTGGACTCTGTGAGAGAAGGCAAGGGTGGGATGATTGAGAAAATAGAACTGAAACATGTATATTATCATATGTGAAACATATCATATCGTGAATCAGTCCAGATTTGATCCATGAGACAGGCTGTTCAGGGCTGGTGCACTGGGATGACCCAGAGGGATGTGATGGGGATGGAGGTGGGAGGGGGGTTCAGGATGGGGAACACATGTACACCCATGGCTGATTCATGTCAATGTATGGCAAAATCACTACAATACTGTAAAGTAACTAGCCTCCAGTTAAAATAAATAAATTTAAAAAATACAATGCCAAAAAAAAGAAATTTGGAGGACTCACACTCTTGACATCAAAATTTAAAACAAAGATACGATCATCAAAGCAAATATGGTACTGGCAGAAGAATGGACAAACAAATCAGTGGGACAGAATTAAGAGTACAGAAATAAATCCATACCTCTATGATCAACTGGTTTTGACAATCATGTCAAGGCTATTCAATGGCATAAGAATAGTCTTTTCTATAAATGATGCTTCATAGCCACATGCAAAAGAATGAATCTGGATTCCTCCCTCACTCTATGTACAAAAATTAACTCAAAATGGACCAAAGATCTAAACATATTTAATAAAAGGTAAAAACTATAAAAATCTTTTAGAAGAAAATACAGGGGTAAATCTTTATGGCCTTGCATTTAGCAATGGGTGCTTCTATATATGATAACAAAAAGCAGGGAACAAGTAAAAATATAGGTAAGTTGAACTTTATCAAAATTAAAGATTTTATGTATCAAATGACAGGCTTCCCAGGTAGCTCAGTGGTAAAGAATCCACCTGCCAATGTAGGAGACGCTGGAGATGTGGGTTTGATCCATGGGTCAGGAAGATCCCCTGGAGGAGGAAATGGCAACCCACTCCAGTATTCTTGCTGGGACAATGCCATGGACAGAGGAGCCTGGTGGGCTACAGTCCATGAGGTCGCAGAGTCAGATACGACTGAGCAACTGAGCAGATATCAAATTATACTGTCAAAGAAGTGAAAAGATAACACACGGAATGGGAGAAAGTATCTGCAAGTCATTTATCTGATAAGGGTTGAATATTCAAAATACATAAGGAAATTTATAATTCAAAAACAAAAAGATAAATAACCCAGTTAAAAATGTGCAAAGGACTTAAATAGATATTTCTTTAAAGAAGATATACAAATGGTCAACAAATACATGAAAAGATAATCTATTTCATTAGTCATCAGGGATATGCAAATCAAAATCACAATAAGACACTACTTCATAGCCACTCTGATGGCTATAATTTAAAAAGGAAAATAAGTTTTGGTAAGGATGTGGAATATTACTCAGCCATAAATAAGAATGAATTTGAGTCAGTCCTAGTAAGGTGGATGAATCTAGAGCCTGCTATACAGAGTGAAGTCTGAAACAGAAAAATAAGTATCATATATTAAAGCATATATATGGAATCTAGAAAAACGGTATTGATGAACCTACTTGCAGGGAAGAAATGGAGATGCAGACATAGAGAATGGACTTGTGGACATAGTAGGGGAAAGAGAGAGTGGGAAGAATGGAGAAAGTAGCACCTGATATACATACACTATAATGTGTAAAATAGATAGCTAGTAGGAAGTTTCTATATGACACAGGGAGCCCAGCCTGGCGCTCTGTAGTGATCTAGAGGGGTAGGATGGGGTAAGGAAAGGAGACTCAGGAGGGAGATGATATATGTATAATTATGGCTGATTTGTATTTTTGTACAGCAGAAACCATCACCACATTGTAAAGCAATTTTCTTCCAATTAAAAATTAAATTTAAAAATAAAAGACTTATTAAAGTTGCGTGGGGGGAATGACAGGATGGATTGGTGGAGCCAGAATTGGAAATAAAAGCTATCTTACCTTCCTAGTTTTTAAATAATGGTATCTGATGCAAAATGTTAAGGAAAGCACTGTGCAGGCCAAATGAAACACATCTGTAGGCTACATGTGGCCTGTGAGTCACAAGCTTAGACCTCTGTATTGGTTGAAAATAGATGGAGTTAAGTAAGATACTGTGGAGGTTAAAGCATGGACTGAGGACTATACTGCCTGGGTTGCCATCCAAGCTTGGACATTTACTAGCTCCATGACTTTAGACAAGCTTCACAGTGCCTCAGTTTTATTATCTTCAAAATGGTTATAATGATAATGTGTGCCTCATAAAGTTGTTATAAGGATTAAGTTTGTGTGTCTGTGTATGTTTGTGTGTGTGTAGTCACTTAAAACAGTGCCTAGAATGTAGTAAATGCCCTGCAAATATGTTAAATAAACAAAATAAATAAGCTTCTTTTCAGCTTTTAATATTATATAACTTAATAAGAACTTGTAGAAAGCTAATTATTAATTTGGTCTTTACATCATTTTGCACATCTGCACAATGGGGATAGTAATGATATCTGCTTTGTATGGTTAGTGTTAGTATTAAATAAGTTAATATATTAAAATGTTCATATATCTACAGTACTTAGAACATTGCCTGGCACAGATCAAGCACTATGTAAGTGTTAGCCATTATTACTTTTTAAAATAATTCCTTGGCAAAGCTCATGTAGGTCAGTACTGAAAAACTCCAAAATATGTCTGATATATTTACAATATGGCATTGATCCTAGGAGCAACAATAACAAAGCTGAACTTTTAACCCTTCAATCAATCATTCAAAAGCAAAGCGGTGAGCTCTGGGAAGAGAAAACTTCCCAGTCATTGTACAGCCCATTTAATGCACCTGCATATCAGAATGTGAAAAAAAAAAAAAGAAATACAGCCTAAATTTGTATCTATGAGGGCAACTAATTGAATTTGTAATAACCTTTCTGTATTTCCCTTAATAAATCTAAGAAATGGACCAAGAAAATTCAAACTCTGATGCACAGAATCTATAAGAAACTTCTATATTAGAAAATATAGCTATCTTCTGTCTCCCTAGTTAATCCCAGTCTACCTGGAGTAGACTATTGCTTTGCCAAATATGTAAGAAACAGAAATTATAAGTGAAGTCAGGTCCTAGGGTTAGAAAAAGCAGGACCTCAACCATAATTTTTAAGAGGAGAAGAATCTGATATAAAGAAATTTAGGAGTCTCTGAAGGATTTGAAGGTGAGGGGATGTCCAAAGAGATAAACAGGAGTCCTAATGTGAGGGGACTGGAAATATACTGGGACCTCACATTGAATGGATAGGGAGCATTATAGGACACAATTTTAAGAATGTTAGAAGTTGGATTCTATACTGAAGTGACAAGATTAGTGGAACTTCCTTTGAGAAGAGATGGGGATTCTTCAATGTGAGAGGCAAAGAGAGAACTCACCATGAGAAAAGCAGAGGTTCTTTTGCGAGGAGACAGGATATACTATGAAGACTCCATTGTGAATTGATAACACTACAGGAGACTGGGGGTAATCCAAGTGGGATAGAGTCTTGGGATTTGCATCTGTAAATACTGTGGAATTCGGAGTTTGAGAGCATGAGATATACTGTGGGAACTATTTTATACACTGGAGGGGATGAAATGTTCCCTGGTGTTATAGGACTGGGTATAACAGGAGACCCTAGATTTATAAAAGTATGGTCTGAGAAGGGACAAGAAATGAGCCTCCCATTGTAAGGAGAGGAAATATTAGAAACCCCTGAAGGAAAGTATGGTATTTCCCTAGTTTGAGAAGATAAGGGACAAGTGTAATCCCTAGAAGAAAAAAAGTGAAAATAATAAGAAACCCCAGAGGAAGAGGATAGCAAAATGTGGGGCTAACAGTGGAAGAGGACTGCAGGAGGAGTATATTTCAGAAAAGATAGCAAGAGGAGATCATCATTAGAAAACTAACAGCCTTTGGAAGATGTATAGGGAATATTGTGGGAACCCTTGAAACTGAAAATGTTAGTCGCTCAGTTGTGCCTGACTGTTTGCAACCCCATGGACTGTAGCCCACCAGGCTCCTCTGTACATGGGATTCTCCAGGCAAATATATTGGAGTGGGTAGCTATTGCCTTCTCCGGGAGATCTTTCCCACCCAGGGATCGAACCCTAGTCTCCTGCATTACAGGCATATTCTTTACCATCTGAGCCACCAGGGAAGCCCTTGTGGGAGGGTAAACAGGATACCCTAGTGTGAGAAGACAGTGGACAAAGCAGTACCATAGTGTGATAAAAAGCAAGGTGACTAGTATGAGGTGTCAGAAAACAATGTGGGGCCATGAATGGGAAGGAGTGAATGTACCTCAAAGCAGGCAGGCAGGAGACTAAGGGGGAGCTCCAGTGTGACAAAATCAGGGCTTCTTGTATGAGTAGAAAGGATAGGATGTATTGTAGGATTCCCATTCCATTAGAGAAGATGAGAAAATGGGGAATGGAAGGGAAACTAATCGAACTTTTAGTTTAGTCCCACAGGGAAAGAGGAATGGAAGGCGCATTACTTTGTGAAAAGGAGAGACTACAGTGGGATAGAACAAGGTGTACTGTGGGGTCCCAAGTGGCAGAAAATGCACTTCAGCTGGCTTGAGAGGATCACTGGAAAAGGAGGAATCCCAGTGTTAGATAAGGGAGAGCTAATAAGAGAGTACAGGAAATATTTGGGGGGTTCCTAGTAGGAAGAAATTGGAAAATATGGGGCTCTTAATTGGGTGAATTGGCAGGACTCATAGTGTAAGTGGCCAGTTTAAGTACACAGGGTACGTTGTTTACTCAACTCGGTAGGATGACAGCCCCTAGAACCAGAGCACAAGGCACAAGTGGTTGTCCTGTTTGAGAAAAGGGGATCCCAGTGGGGGGGACGGAAATTCTTGTGGGTATGGCCAGGAAGTAATGTAAGAAACCCTGGCTAGGAGACGATAGCGACATGGTGGGACACTCGTGGGAGGGTGCAAGAAATACTATGGGAAGCCATAGGTTGGAGATCAAGAGATCTCCAGGGAGCTTAAGGAAAACCGCAGTGTGAAGGCTAAGAACACAGAGGACACCAGCGTGAAGGGTAGGGCAGATGGTTATGCTGAAGCATAATTTCCCCACCTTAGGTGCCAGCTCGACTTACCCAGGCAGAGTTCAAAGACGTAGGCATAGTAGGACCAGAGCACGACGAGGACGATAACGAGCACTGGCACCCAGGAAAGTACACGGCGGCAGCACCGTAGCCCCCGGACAGAGCCATCTTCCAGCCCCGCCGCATCTTAGGCTCGAAGATCGACCGAGCAGGGCCTGCTGGCGCTGGGTCGGAATTGCTGGGCAGCGGCTGAGAGGCGGGAAGACGCGCTGTGCGGCGCTCCACTGCCTAGCCTGGCGGGAACAATCTCCCGTAGTCGATACCACCTGTGGGGCTGCAGGCCAGAGTGCACCACACACAATAGGCATGAGTCACGGCGAGGAGGAACAGGCTGTGTTAGAGCGGAAGATGATCCGTCAGGCTGACGAGGCTGGGCACGCTCAGAGGGAGTGGAGAGTGCAGTCCCTCCTCTTTCCTCCTCTCCCACCCCTAGCCACAGCACTTGATGCAGGGCTAGACCTCTGCAAAACTCTTAAGCAGAAGAAATTTAGGTCCGCCCATCTGCTCTTACTGCACTGCGTTCCCTTCACCTCATCTTCGCTCTGATCTCTTTCTGTTTCTTTGTCCCCTCCCCTCCCAACGCCACACACACACACACACACACACACACACACACACACACACACACACACACATTATTGTCTGACACACACGATCACAAAGACACGCAATGTGAAAGATACGAACGGTAGCATCTAATGACTTAAAGATCATCCAGCCCCATACTCCCACTGCTGCTTAAACAATATGCTTAACACGTAGCGCCGCAGTTGCTGCTTGGGTAAGTCCATTGACAGGAAGCTCCCTCCTTTCTCTAGTTCCCTTCCCCTGAGTCAACTTAGTCCATTTATTTTACGAATAAATAAACATATTGATACAGAAAAAAATGGGAGAGATATCAATTTTGTGAGAGGTGAGAGAAAACTACAAGATAGTGATATTTAAGCTGAGCTTCAGTAATAAAATGAGTTTGCCTAACAAAAAGGAAGGGAAGGACTTTTAGAACAGAGGAAACAGCATTTGCAAATGCAGAGAGTATTGGGTTTCCCTGGTAACTCGATCTTAAAGCCTCTGCCTGCAGTGGGGGAGACACGGGTTCGATCCCTGGGCCGAAAAGATCACCTAAAGAAGAAATGGCAACCTAATCCAGTATTCTTGCCTGGAGGATTCCAGGGACAGAGGAGCCTGGGAGGCCACAGTCCATGGGGTCACAAAGAGTTGAACAGGACTGATGATTAACACTAGACACTGGACACTGGAGAGTAATGAAAATATAAAAGTGTTCAAGGAACAGTCAGCACAGCTTGAGGAGAGAGTATGTGAAGAGGAGAGGTCAGGAATGAGACTGGGAATACAAGTTGTGAATAGAGTACACCCTGCCAGGGTATGTGGACATAATCCTGTAAAGCAGATTATGAACAACCATTAAAGGTTTGGGGACAATGAATTGAACAATCATTAAAAGTTTTGGGACAATGAATATGACATTATTAAAGCTGTATTTTTGTAAAAGAACTGACAGGATTTTGTAGAGGGGAACAGCCTGGAAATATACATCAATTAAAAGGCAATTATTTCAACAAGTGTTTCCAGAGTGGATGCTTTGTGTTAGGTTGCTGCTACTGCTAAGTCGCTTCAGTCCTGTCCAACTCTATGCGACCCCATAGACGGCAGCCCACCAGGCTCCCCCATTCTTGGGATTCTCCAGGCAAGAGCACTGGAGTGGGTTGCCATTTCCTTCTCCAATGCATAATAGTGAAAAGTGAAAGTGAAGTCGCTCAGTCGTGTCTGACTTCTTCGCATCCCCATGGACTGCAGCCTACCAGGCTCCTCCGTCCATGGGATTTTCCAGGCAAGAGTACTGGAGTGGGGTCATAAAAAGAATGACAAAAGGGGGCCTGTCTCCAAGAAGCTCATGTTCTCATCAGAGCAATAGATGCTCAATGACATAAGTACAATAACAGAAGTATAGCAAGCTTTTGTACATTTATAGATTTGATAAATTTGATAAATACCTGCTGTTCAAAGGTTCCCAAGTAACTCAATGGTATAGAATCCACCTGCCAATGCAGGAGACGTAGGAGACCCGGGTTCCATACCTGGGTTGGGAAGATACCCTAGAGGAAGAAATGGCAACCCAATCCAGTTTTCTTGCCTGAAAAATCCCATGAACAGAGGAACCTGGCGGACTGCAGTCCATGGGCTTGCAAAGAGTTGGACACAACTGAGCACCCAGGCAAGTTCAAAGATTTATGAAGATCTGTGACCTGAAGAAATTTGTAATTTTGCTAAGACTCATGTTGATCTCTATTTTTATTCATAGTTACATATGCAATAAATTTCCTGAACTGATAAGAACTTTGTTGTTTCTTTTCAGATTGTTACATTCATGGTTGATACTACTAAATAAATGATGTAATAAAATGCAGCTTATATCAATTACAATATTAATTTCTTAATAGCCTGATTAGACTTGTGCCCTAAGGTTCTGACATATATTTTCAAATAGTTTCCCATCTTTCTGAGATAAAACTGACAAATAAAAGTATAGGAACTTCCCTGGTGGTCCAGTGGTTAAGACATGGTGCTTCCACTACAGGTTTGATCCAGGTTGGGGAACTAAGATTGCATATGTTGACTGCATATATACATATACATATATATATATATATATATATATGTATATATATATAATGATTTGATATACATATACACTGTGAAATGATTGCCATAATCAAGCTAATTAACACATCCATCACCTCATACAGTTACCATTTTTGACAATTATTTTTTATTGAGTATATTTGACATACAAATAAACATTGTGTAATTTAAGGTGTACATCATGTTGATTGGCAGTACTATTGCTATTGTACCCTTAGCTAACATCTGTACCACATCACATAATGCAAATATGTACATTTAAACAACTTCTGTCTCATTTTCCCACCCCAACCCCTGCAGCTCCTGGTAACAATATGTTTTTTTAAAATTTCACATGTAAGAGATATCATACAGTATATGTCTTTCTCTTTCCGACATCTCATTTAGCATAATGTCCTCAAAGTGCATCCATATTTTTGCAAATGGCAGAATTTCCTTTTTCCTCATGACTCAATAGTATTTTATATGTATACTAGCAATTGTGAATAATGCTGAAATAAACATGGGAGAATATGTGTTTTCTCAGTAACCTTTTACATTTCCTGTGGATATATACCCAGAAGTGGGATTGCTGGAACATGTGGTTGTTCTATGTTTAATTTTTTGAGGAACCTCCATATGGTACTCCATAGTGGCTGAAACAGTTTACAGTTCCACCAACAGTGCACAAACACTTGTTACCTCTTGTCTCTTTGATGATAATCATTTAACAGGTGATATGACATTGTGGTTTTGATTTGCATTTCCCGACAATTAGTTATATTGAGCACCTTTCACATACTTTTTGGCAATCTGTATGTCATCCTCAGAAAAATGACTATTCAGGTAGTACTTTGTCCATTTTCAAATCAAATTGTTTATTTTTATGCTATTTAATTAACTGTATAAGTTCCTTATATATTATGGAGAACTTCTTATCAGAAATATGATTTGCAAATATTTTTCCCATCTGTGGGTTGCTGGTTAATTTTGTGGATTGTATGCTGTGCAAAAGCTTTTTAGTCTGATATTATTCCACACATTTATTTTTGCTTTTGTTGTATTTGCTTTTGATGTCATATCCAGAAAATAATTGCAAAGACTAATGTCAAGGAGTGTTTTCCCTCTGTTTTCTTCTAGGAGTTTTACAGTTTGGGGTTTAAGTCTTCAATGCATTTTGAATTGATTTTTGTTTATGATGTAAGATAATTGTCCAGTTTCTTTTGCATGTGGATGTCCAAATTTTCCAGAACTATTGATTAAAGAGACTATCATTTCCCCATTGTGTATTCACTCTTGTTAAAATTTAATAGACTGCTTATATGCAGCCAACATCTGCTGGATCATGGAAAAAGCAAGAGAGTTCCAGAAAAACATCTATTTCTGCTTTATTGACTATGCCAAAGCCTTTGACTGTGTGGATCACAATAAACTGTAGAAGATTCTGATAGAGATGGGAATACCAGACCTCCTGACCTGCCTCTTGAGAAATCTGTATGCAAGTCAGGGAGCAACAGTTAGAACTGGACATGGAACAACAGACTGGTTCCAAATAGGAAAAGGAGTACGTCAAGGTTGTATATTATCACCCTGCTTATTTAACTTATATGCAGAGTACATCATGAGAAACGCTGGACTGGAAGAAACACAAGCTGGAATCAAGATTGCCAGGAGAAATGTCAATAACCTCAGATATGCACATGACATGACCCTTATGGCAGAAAGTGAAGAGGAACTAAAAAGCCTCTTGATGAAAGTGAAAGAGGAGAGTGAAAAGGTTGGCTTAAAGCTCAACATTCAGAAAACGAAGATCATGGCCTCTGGTCCCATCACTTCATGGGAAATAGATGGGGAAACAGTAGAAACAGTGTCCAACTTTATTTGTTGGGGCTCCAAAATCACTGCAGATGGTGACTGCAGCCATGAAATTAAAAGACGCTTACTCCTTGGAAGAAAAGTTATGACCAACCTAGATAGCATATTGAAAAGCAGAGACGTTATTTTGCCAACTAAGGTCCGTCTAGTCAAGGTTATGGTTTTTCCAGTAGTCATGTATGGATGTGAGAGTTGGACTGTGAAGAAGGCTGGGCGCTGAAGAATTGATGCTTTTGAACTGTAGTGTTGGAGACGACTCTTGAGAGTCCCTTGGACTACAAGGAGATCCAACCAATCCATTCTGAAGGAGATCAGCCCTGGGATTTCTTTGGAAGGAATGATGCTAAAGCTGAAACTCCAGTACTTTGGCCACCTTATGCAAAGAGTTGACTCATTGGAAAAGACTCTGATGCTGGGAAGGATTGGGGGCAGGAGGAGAAGGTGACGACAGAGGATAAGATGGCTGGATGGCATCACTGACTCGATAGATGTAAATCTGAGTGAACTCTGGGAGTTGGTGATGGACAGGGAGGCCTGGCATGCTGCGATTCATGGGGTCGCAAAGAGTTGGACACAACTGAGTGACTGAACTGAACTATATGTGGCTTTATTTCTAGACTCATCAGTTCCATTGCACTATGTGTCTGTTATGCCAGTACCACACTGTTTTGACTGCAATAGTTTTTAATAGAGTTTTAAATCAAAAAACATGATGCCTCCAGCTTTGTTCTTGCTCACGATTGCTTTGGCTATTCAATCTTTGTGGTTCCATATACATTTTGCAGGGGCTTCCCAGGTGACTCAGTGGTAAAAATCTGCCTGCCATCAGGAGACTCAGGTTCAATCCTGGGTCAGCAAGATCCCCTGGAGAAGGAAATGGCAATCCCCTCCAGTATTCTTGCCTGGGAAATCCCATGGACAGAGGAGCCTGGCAGCTACAGTCCATGGGGTTGCAAAGAGTTGGATGTGACTAAACCACCACCACCAGCATATATTTTGCAACAGTTTTTTCTATTTTTATGAAAAAATATCATTTATATTTTGACAGAGATTGCATTGACTCTGTCGATCACATTGGGTAGTACGCACATTTTAACAATATTAATTTTTCCAATCCATGACCATAGGATATCTTTCTATTTATTTGTATCTTCTTTAGTTTCTTTCACCAATGTCCTAAAGTTGTGTATGCAAACTTTTTTCATTTCTTCAGTTAAATTAATTCCTAGGTATTTTTTTTTCAGGCTGCTATAAAAGGGATTGTTTTAGTTTCTCTTTCAGGTAGTTTGCAAAGATAGAACTGATTTTTATAAGTTTGCATCCTGAAGTTTCACCAAAATCATTTATTAGATCTAGAGGGTTTTTGGTGGTCTTTAGGGTTTTCTAAATATAAGATCAACTTGTCATCTGCCAACAGACAATTTTACTTCTTACTTTCTGGTTTGGATGCTTTTATTTATTCATTTATTCTTTATTCATTTTACTCTCTCTAGATAGGACTTCAGTTTATGTTGAGTAGAAGTGGTGAGAGTGGACATGATTGTCTTGTTTCTTATCTTAAAGAAAATCCTTTCAGATTTTCACCATTGAGTATGATGTTAGGTGTGGGCTTGTCATATATGATGACCTTTATTAAGTTGAGGGACATTTTTCTATACCTAATTTCTTGAGTTTTTAATAATGAAAGTATGGTGAATTTTGTCAAATACTTTTTCTGTTTCTATTGAGATGGCCATATGATTTTTATTCTTCATTCTGTTAATATGATGTATCACAATTATTAATTGCATATGTCGAACCATTCTTGCATCCCAGAGATAAATTTCCTTTGATCATGGTATAAGATCCTTTTCATGTGCTATTGAATTTGGTTTGCTAGTAATCTGTTAAGGACTTTTGTTCATCAGGGATATAGTCCTGTTGTTTTCCTTATTTAAGTGTCCTTGTTTGGCTTTGGTTTCAGAGTAATGTTGGTTTTGTAAAATGGGTTGGAAGTGTTTCCTTCTGTTCAATTTTTTGAAAGAGTTTGAGAAGGATTAGAAGTAATTCTTTTTAAAATGACTGTTGAAATTCACCAGTGAAACCACCTGGCCCTGGAGTTTTATTTGTTGGGAGATTTTGATTACTGATTCAAAATTCTAACTCATTATTGGTCAGGTCAGATTGTCTATTTCTTTATGATTTAGTCTGAGTAGGTTATATATTTCTAGGAATTTATCTATTTTTCTAGATAATTCAATTTGTTTTAATTTCATTGTTTATTAAAGTCTCTTATGAAATTTTTATTTCTTGGTATTGCAAAGAGTCAGACACAACTTAGTGACTGAACAACAACAAATCAGTTGAAATGCATTCTATTTAAAAATTTATTTGTCTTTCTTTCGTAGTCAGTATAGCTAAAGTTTTCAATTTTCTTTGTCATTTCAAAAACACAGCGCTTAGTTTCTTTGATCTTTTCTATTGTCTTTCCAGTCTCTATTTATTTCTTTTCTTTAAAACATTGGTTTGGGCTGTGACTTTTCTTTTTACTTTAAAATCCTATGTATGTGGAAATTAAATGTCCACTTTTAAATGATGGGTTTATCAAAGAACATTAGAAGATATTTGTAACATAAGAAAAATGAAAAGAGAATTTACCAGAATTTTTTGCATGTAGCCGAAGCTGCTCAATGCAATTAAATACAATGTGGAGTCTTGAATAAGGTATGAAAACAAATAATGGACACTAGCATAAAATATTGTGAAATTTTAATTAAACCTGTATTTTAGTTAATAATACTGTTGTTGTTCAGCTGCTAAGTCATGTCCGATTCTTTGCAACCCCATGGACTGCAGCATGCTAGGCTTCCCTGTCCTTCACCATCCCCCAGAGTTTTCAAATTCATGTCCATTGAGTTGGTGATGCCATTCAACCATCTCATTCTCTGTCACCCCTTTCTCCTCCTGCCCTCAATCTTTTCCAATGAGTTAGCTCTTCCCATCATGTGGCCAAACTATTGGAGCTTCAGCTTCAGCATCAGTCCTTCCAATGAATATTTGGGGTTGATTTCCTTTAGGAATGACTGGTATGATCTCCTTGCAGTCCAAGGGACTCTCAAGAGTCTCCTCCAGCACCACAATTTGAAAGCGTCAGTTCTTCAATGCTCAACTTTCTTTATAGTCCAACTGTCACATCCGAACACAACTACTGGAAAAGCCGTAGATTTGACTATATGGACCTTTGTCAGTAAAGTGATGTCTATTTTTTAGTACGTTGTTTAGGTCTGTCATTGCTTTCCTTCCAAGGAGCAAGTGTCATTTAATTTCAGGACTGCGGTCACCAGCTGCAGTGATTTTGGAGCCTAAGAAAATAAAATCTGTCACTTCTACTTTTCTGCCATTCTGTTTGCCATGAATTGATGGGACCAGATGCCATGATCTTAGTTTTTTGAAGACTGAGTTTCAAATCAGCCTTTTCACTTTCATCTTTGCACTCATCAAGAGGCTCTTTCATTCCCTCTTCACTTTCTGCCATTAGAGTGGTATCATCTGCATATCTGAGGTTGTTGATTTTTCTTCCAGAAATTTTGATTCCTGCTTGTGCTTCATCCAGTCTGGCATTTTACATGATATACTCTGCATATAAGTTAAACAAAGAGGGTGACAGTATACAGCCTTATATACTGTCTGAAGCCTAGCTTGAAGAATTAGAGCATAACCTTACTATAAATAGCATGTGAAATGAGTGCAATTTAATAGTAGTTTGAACATTCTTTGGCATTGCCCTTCTTTGAGATTGGAATGAAAACTGACATTTTCCAGTCCTGTGACCAGTGCTGATTTTCCAAATTTTCTGACATACTGAGTGCAGCACTTTAGCAGCAGCATCTTTTAGGATTTGAAATAGCTCAGCTGGCATTCTATCACTTTCACTAGCTTTATTCATAGTAATGCTTCCTAAGGCCCACTTGACTTCACACCCAGGGTGTCTGGCTCTCAGGAGAGTGACCACACCATCATGGTCGTTCGGGTCATTAAGACCTTTTGTATAGTTCTTCTGTGTATTCTTGCCACCTCTTCTTAAACTTTTCTGCCTTTATTAAGTCCTTACTATTTTTGTACTTTATCATGCCCACCTTTGCATGACATGTTCCCTTGATATCTCCAGTTTTCTTGAAGAGATCTCTTGTCTTTCCCATTTGTTGTTTTCCTCTGTTTATTTGCGTTGTTCATTTAACAAGGCCTTCTTATCTCTCCTTGCTATTCTCTGGAACTCTGCATTCAGTTGGCTATATCTTTCCCTTTCTTCCTTGCTTTTCACTTCTCTTCTTTCCTCAGCTGTTTGTAAAACTTCCACAGAAAACCTCATTGCCTTCTTGCATTTCTTCTTCTTTGGGATGATTTTGTTCACTGCCTCCTATACAATGTTATGAACTTCCACTCATAGCTCTCCATGCTCTCTGTCTACCAGATCTATCCCTTGAATCTTTTAACATTCACACTTCCACTGTATAATCATAAGGGATTTGATTAGGTCATACTTAGCTGTTTTCCCTTCTTTCTTCAAGTCAGAATTTTGAAATAAGAAGCTCATGATGTAATCCACAGTCAGCTCCATATCTTGTTTTTGCTGACTGTGTAGAGCTTCTCCATATGCGGCTGCAGAGAATATAATCAATCTGATTTTGGTATTGACAATCTGGTGATGTCCATATGTAGAGTTGTTGGAAGAGGGTGTTTGCTGTGACCAGTGTGTTCTCTTGACAAAACTGTTAGCTTTTTTCTCTGCTTCATTTTTTCTCCAAGGCCAAACTTATTACTTCAAATATCTCTTGACTTCCTACTTTTGCATCCCAATCCTCTTTGATGAAAAACATGTTTTTGGTGTTAGTTCTAGAACGTCTTATAGGTCTTCATAGAAGCAGTCATTTTTAGCTTCTTTGGCATCATTGGTTGCAGCATAGACTTGGATTACTGTGATGTCGTGTGACTTTCCTTGAAACCAACCAAAATCATTCTGTCATTTTTAATAATATTGTATCACATGTTAATTGCCTGCTTTTTTGTTTTAAAAAGCATAGTATTTATAGGATTAGAATTGGATTAGAGGTTTTTAAGTCTCAGAATTGGATTAGAAGTTTTAAAGTCTCATTCAAAACTTTTAAAGCACTAATTTAATAAACTTTCTAGACTCTCAACAGTAATACTAGATGCCAAAATACATGAAACTATATCAAAATTTTGAGTGAATATAAATTAGAAATCTAACATTCTATTCATATTAAGTCAAACAAATTGATTCAAAATGTCATACTTTTAGCTGGGCAAGAAGTCATAAGTTTTCTAAAATGTATTTTATACATACTCATATACCTATACAAAAGTTTTCTGCTACACTGTGGAAACTTCTGAAAGAGATGGGAATACCAAACCACCTGACCTGCCTCTTGAGAAACCTGTATGCAGTCAGGAAGCACCAGTTAGAACTGGACATGGAACAACAGACTGGTTCCAAATAGGAAAAGGAGTACGTCAAGGCTGTATATTGTCACCCTGCTTATTTAATTTATATACAGAGTACATCATGAGAAATGCTGGGCTGGAAGAAGCACAAGGTGAAATCAAGATTGCTGGGAGAAATATCAGTAACCTCAGATATGCAGATGTCACCACCCTTATCGCAGAAAGTGAAGAACTAAAGAGCCTCTTGATGAAAGTGAAAGAGGAGAGTGAAAAAAGTTGGCTTAAAGCTCAACATTCAGAAAACAAAGATCATGGCATCTGCTCCCATCACTCCATGGGAAATAGATGGAGAAACAGTGGAAACAGTGGCTGACTTTATTTTTCTGGGCTCCAAAATCATTGCGGATGGTGATTGCAGCCATGAAATTAAAAGATGTTTACTCCTTGGAAAGAAAGTTATGACCAACCTAGAAAGAACATTAAAAAGCAGAGACATTACTTTGCCAACAAATGTCCATTCAGTCAAGACTATGGTTTTTCCTGTGGTCATGTATGGATGTAAGAGTTGGACTATAAAGAAAGCTGAGTGCTGAAGAATTGATGCTTTTGAACTGGGATGTTGAAGTAGACTCTTGAGAGTCCCTTGACTGCAGGGAGACCCAACCAGTCCATTCCAAAGGAGATCAGTCCTGAGTATTCATTGAAAGACTGATGTTGAAGATGAAACTTCAATACTTTGTCCACCTGATGCGAAGAGCTGACTCATTTGAAAAGACCCTGATGCTGGGAAAGATTGAGGGCCGGAGGAGAAGGGAATGACCGAGGATGAGATGATTGGATGGCATCATGCACTCAATGGACGTGAGTCTGAGTGGACTCCGGGAGTTGGTGATGGACAGGGAGGCCTGGCCTGCTGCAGTCTGTGGGGTTGCAAAGAGTTAGACACAACTGATTGACTGAACTGAACTGACTGACACTTGATCAAAGTTTAAGAAAGTCAGAAGGAAAAGAAAGAAATTGGAAAACATTAAGTGAAATGGGAGAACTGAATATGAAACAGTAAATCTGAAATAAACTAGATATAAATAATCATCATATAGTCCAGTTGTTTTTATACATCACTGCTCATTATAAATACATCTGGAGCTTTGGAGAAAAAAGCAATACCTAGGTGTTTGTATTTTTCAAACTATTCAATGATAATTTGATATGCATTTGGATTAGAAAAATGATTATAGGTTTTTCTCTTAAATGTTTTGGCAGTACTGAATTCTTTTTCTGTTGACCAATCATGATGCAATGGTATTAAGTGAGAAATAGTTACATAATCACAGTAATAAAATGTTTATCAGTTTATAAGTTTTCACAGTCAATAGCCAGATAAAAAGTAAATGGAAGCATGATTAATCTAACAATATAAAATAACTGCACACATTCTGTGGGGTTAAATAGAGTGATATGGTAACCGGAAGTGCATACATGCACAAGCTTTCATCTGCCCAGCCAGTCTATGTCTTTTGGTTGATGCCTTTAATTCATTTACATTTAAGGTACTTAGCAATATGTATGATCCTATTGCCATTTTCTAATAGTTTTGGGTTTATTTTGTGTAGGTCTTTTCCTTGTCTTCTGTTTCCTGCCTAGAGAAGTTCCATTAGCATTTGTTGTAAAACCGGTTTGGGGATGATGAATTCTCTTAACTTTTGCTTGTTTAGAAAGTTTTTGACTTCTCCATCAAATCTGAATGAGAATCTTGCTGGGTAGAGTATTCCTGGTTGTAGTTTCTTCCCTTTCATCACTTTAACTATATGGTGCCATTCCATTCTGACTTGTAGATCTTCTGTTTGAGAAATCAGTTGATAACCTGATGGGAGTTCCTTGTATGTTATTTGTCATTTTTCTCTTGTTGCTTTTAATAGTTAATCTTTGTTTTTAATTTTCATCATTTTGATTACTATGTGTCTCGGTGTGTTCCTCCTTGGGTTCATCCTGCTAGGAACTCTCTGCACTTCCTGAACTTGGTTGACTATTTCCTTTCCTATGTTAGGGAAGTTTCAGCTATTATCTCTTCTAATATTTTCTTGGGTCCTTTCTCTTTCTCCTCTCCTTCTGGGACCCCTGTAATGTGAATGTTGGTGTGTTTAATGTTTTCCCCAGAAGTCTCTTAGGCTGTCTTCATTTTTTTCATTCTTCTTTCTATATTCTGTTCTGCAGCAGTGATTCCCACTGTTCTGACCTCCAGGTCACTTATCTGTTGTTCCTCAGTTATTCTGCTATTGAATATGTCTAGTGTACTGTTCATCTCTGTTTATTCTTTAATTCTTCTACATCTTTGGTAAACATCTCTTGCATCTTCATTCTGTTTCCCACATCCTGGATCATCTTCACTAATTATTCTGAATTTTTTTTCTGGAAGGGTGCATATCTCCACTTCATTTAGTTGTTTTCCTGGAGTTTTATCTTGTCCCTTCATCTAGGACATAACCCCTCTTTTTCATCCTGATTAGCTTTCTGTGTGGTTTTCTTTGAGCCACTGTGGAATTCCCTGTTTTTCTTGCTTCTTCTGTCTGCACACTGGTGGATGAGACTAACAGGTTAGTGTAAGCTTCCTGATAGGAAGGACTGGTGGTGGGAAAAACTGGGTTTTGCTCTTATGGACAGGGTCTTGGTAAGTAAAGATATAATTTAATTATATGCTGATGGTTGGGGTTGCACTCCCTCTCTGTTAGTGTTTGACCTAAGGCCACCCAGTCCTGGGGTCTACAGGCTCTATGGTAGGGTTAATGGCGATTGTAACAGGACTTATGCCAAGGAGCCCCTTCCAGGACTGCTACTGCCAGTGCCCCCTTTCCCATGACAAGCCTCTACTGACCCACACCTCCACGCGAGACTCTCCAACACTAGTATGTAGGTCTCATTCAGTCTTCTATGGGGTCACTGCTCCTTTTCCCCTGGGCTTGGAACACACAAGATCTTGTTTGTTCCCTCCACAGGTATAGTCTCTGTTTCCCCAGTCCTGTGGAAGTCATGTTATTAAATCCCACTGGCCTTCAAAGTCAGATTCCCTGGGGATTCCCAGTCCCTTTGGAAGACCCCAGGCTGGGAAGCCTGACGTGGGGCTCAAAACCTTCACAATAGTGAGAGAACTCCTTAATTATTGTTCTCCAATTTGTGGGTTGCCCACCCAGTGGGTATGGAATTTGATTTTATCAATTTTATTGTTAATGGCCCTCCTACCATCTCATTGCAGCATCTTCTTTATCTTTGGATGTAGGGTATCCCTTTTTTTTTTTTTTTGATGGGTTCTAGCATCCTCTGCTCATGGTTGTTCAACAGCTAATTGTGATTTTTGTGTTCTGGGTCTCTATTTCTGTTCTGCATTGGCATTACAGGCTAGCTCAGTCATGTCCAACTCTTTGCAGTTCTTTAGACTGTAGCCCACCAGGCTCCTCTGTTTGTGGAGTTTTTCAGAAAGAATACTGAAGTGGATTGCCATTTCCTCCTCTAGGGGATCTTCCTCACCCAGGGATCAAACCCACATCCTCTGTGTCTCTTGCATTGCAGGCAGATTTCTTTATCACTGAGCCATCAGGGATGCCTCTATTTCTGTTCTAGTTTTCATTAATTTCTTCCTTTGCTAACTGTGGTCTTAGTTTGTTCAAATTTCCTGAGGTGGATTATTGAAGTCCTTGCAATTATTATATTGCTTTCTATTTCTCATCCAGTTTGGTTAATAGTTTCTGTATATATTAAGTGCTTCAATGTTGATTGTATTTATATTTATAATTGCTATATCCTCTTGATGAATGGACTACATTATCATTATATAGTGACCTTCTTTGTCTATTGTGACATGAAAGTCTATTTTCTCTCTTTTAAGGATAGCCACTACTACTCCCTTTCAGTTACTATTTACACATAATATCTTTTCTATCCCTTCACTTGCAGTCAGTGGGTGCCCTTAAATCTTATGTGAATTTCTTATAGGCTCTATATTGTTCGCTTCAGTTCAGTTCAGTTCCATCGCTCAATTGTGTTAAACTCTTTGCGACTTCATGGACTGCAGCACGCCAGGCTTCCTTGCCCATCACCAGCTCCCAGAGCTTGCTCAGACTCATGTCCATCGAGTCGGTGATGCCATCCAACCATCTCATCCTCTGTCATCCCCTTCTCCTCCTGCCTTCAGTCTTTACCAGCATCAGGGTCTTTTCCAGTGAATCAGTTCTTCACATCAAGTGGCCAAAGTATTGGAGCTTTAGCTTCATCATCAGTCCTTCCAATGAATATTCAGAACTGATTGCTTTTAGGATTGACTGGTTTGATATCCTTGCAGTCCAAGGGACTCTCAAGAGTCTTCTCCAACACCACAGTTCAAAAGCATCAATTCTTCAACACTCAGCTTTCTTTATAGTCCAACTCTCACATGCATACTTGACTACTAGAAAAACCATAGCCTTGACTAGATGGACCTTTGTTGGCAAAGTAATGTTTCTGCTTTATAATATGCTGTCTGGGTTGGTCATAGGTTTTCATCCAAGGAGCAAGTGTCATTTAATTTCCTGGCTGCAGTCACCATCAGCAGTGATTTTGGAGCCCCCAAAATAAAGTCTGTCACTGTTTCCATTATTTCCCCACCTATTTGCCATGAAGTGATGGGACCAGAAGCCATGATCTTCGTTTTCTGAATGTTGAGTTTTAAGCCAACCTTTTCACTCTCCTCTTTCACTTTCATCAAGAGGCTTCTTAGTTCCTCTTCACTTTCTGCCATAAGGGTGGTGTCATCTGCCTATCTGAGGTTATTGATATTTCTCCTGGCAATCTTGACTCAAGTTTGTGCTTTATCCAGCCTGGCATTTTGCATGATGTACTCTGCATATAAGTTAAATAAGCAGGGTGACAATACACAACCGTGATGTACTCCTTTCCTGGATTTGGGATCAGTCTATTCCATGTCCAGTTCTAACTGTTGCTTCTCGACCTGCATTCAGTTTTTCAAGGAGGCAGGTAAGGTGGTCTGGTGTTCCCATCTCTTGAAGAATTTTCCACAGTTTGTTGTGATCTACACAGTCAAAGGCTTAGGCATACTCAATAAAGCAGAAGTAGATGTCTTTGGAACTCTCTTGCTTTTTCAATGATCCAGCGGATGTTGTTGGATCTTATTATTATTTTTTTAAATCCATTCAGCCATTCTATGACTTCTGATTAAAGAACTTAATACATTACATTTAAAGTAATTACTGACAGATAAGTATTTATTATTGCCCATTTGTTCATTATTTTCTGAATGTTTTTTAGTTTGTTCTTTTTCCCTCACTTATTATCTTCCGTTTTTATTCATTAATTATTCCCATGTATACATTGGTTTCTTTATTATTTGTGCATGCAGTAGAGGTTTTTGTTGTTTTTTTTTTTTACTGTGAAGCTTACAAAAGACATAGTTTAACTTTCTGCTTTAAACTCATAAGAACTTAATGTCAGTCATTTGAAAAATATGATATATTTACACTTCTCCCATACTTTATGCTATTGATATGACCTTTCACTTCTTCTTATATTGTGTATCCATTAACAAATTATTATAGCTGCAGTTATTTTTATTACTTTTGCCTTTTAAATTTTACTGTAGAGTTCAGTGATTTATATACCACCATTACTATATTAGAGTGTTCTGAACTGACTATGTATTTACCTTTACCACTGTTTGGCATTTTCATATGTTTGCATATTGTTTCTTAGGTTCCTTTCAAGTTAAAGAACTCCCTTTAGCATTTCTCATGAGTAAAACCTAATAGTAATAGTCTCCCTCAGCTCTAGTTTTTTGGGAGTGCAGTTATCTTTACTTCATTTTTAAATGAAAGCTTTTCATGGAATAGTATTCCTAGTTAGCATATTTTCCTTTTAGCATTTTGAAAATACCATTTGACTTCTTCCTGTCCTGCAAGAGTTTTGCAGAGAAATCCACTGACAGTTTTATGGAGGTTGCTCTATATGTCACACATTGTATTTCTCTTGCTGCTTCAAAATACTCTTTGTCGTAGATTTTTATGATTATCATGTGCCTTTGGGAAATCTTTAGTTGGATGTTGCTTGGGAATATTTGATCACATGAGTCTGGATGTCCATATCCATCCCAAGATTTTGGAAATGTTCAGCCATTATTTCCTTGACTGAGTTATCTGTCCCTTTCTCATTCTCTCCTTCTTCTTTGAATCCCATAAGGTGTTACGTTGAGTGCTCACTTTTATTGCTTTTACGAAAAGAAAATGTGTTCAGTTGGGAGCTGATGAATGAGGCAAGTAGTTTCATAAAGAATGACAAAGACAACAATAACATTTTCCTATTAACCATGGAGCTATGGCCAAAGTCAGAATGTAGGTGGCTGGAGATGTATTATCTAGTGCTTTATATTCCTATGGCTCACAAAGAAAATTGAAACTAAAAATTGTACACAATGCATTGAAAAAGTAGTGTAGATGACAATTTAGAAAAAAAGACAGTAGCAAATAAGCCTTGTATTAAATGACAGTCAAATCGCCTTTTGTATTTAGCTTAAAATAAAATATCACTGCTTATTCATATGTCATTTATGATTTACCATTTTAAAAAAGAATTTTCAAGCCAAGCAAGACTGACTCTAAATTATTTTATAAAAGGATGTTTCTGTTGTGTCTAAAGCATCCAGGAAAGCTCCACATCTGGCCTTTACATAAATAATTGATGAGCATTTCCTTTTCTGTACAACAGTATAATATAAATTTGATAATTAGAAAGTAGTCTTACATTTCAGACACTAGAATGGGGCAGAAATGAGGCCTACCTTTCTCATTTTTAATATATATATGAATACTGACTATAATGTAATCATAAAGGGCATATAAATTGGCAGTACCATTTTTAATTAATTAGTTTATTTTAATTGGAGGATAATTACTTTATAATATTGTGATAGTTTCAGCCATACAGTGACATGAATCAGCCATGGGTGCACATGTCCCCCATCCTGAACCTTCCTCCCACCTCCCTCCCCACCCCATCTCTCTGGGTTGTCCCAGAGCACTGGCTTTGAGTGCCCTGCTTCATGCATTGAACTTGCACTGGTTTTCTATTTTACATATGATAATATACATGTTTCAATGCTATTCTCTCAAATCATCCCACCCTTGCCTTCTCCTGCCTACTCCAATAGTCTGTTCTTTACATCTGTGTCTCTTTTACTGCTTTGCATATAGGATCATTGTTACCATCTTTCCGAATTACATATATACAGGCAGTTCCATTACCACTGAGCCACCTGGAAATCCCTCCCTGGTTATTACTTCTGCATAACTGAGTTTGTTGTTAAAGATGTGTATTGAATTTTCCAGATTTTGTCATTGTATTTCTCAGCTTCAGGATTTCTGCTTGGTTCATTTTTTTAAATAAAATATTGACTATATTCCCTGTGCCATATAATATATTCTTGTAGTTTATTTATCATATACATAGTAGTTTGTACCTCTTAAGCCCCTACTTATATCTTGCCACACTCCTTCTATTGCCCTCTGGTAACCACTAGTTTGCTACCTGTAAATCTGTTTCTCTTTGGTTATGTTTATTCACTTATTTTTAGGGTTACACATATAAGTTACAACATATAGTATTTGTCTCTGTCGGACTTATTCATTTAGCATTCTACCCTCCAAGTCTATCCATGTTGTTGCAAATGGCAAAATTTCATTCTTTTATGGCTGAGTAGAATTCCATACCACAATTTCTCCTTTAAACGTTTTTATTGGAGTACAGTTAATTTATAATGTTGTGTTTCAGGGTACAGCAAAGTGAATCAGTTATACATATGCATATATCTACTTGTTTTTAGATATTTTCCCATATAGGACAATACCGAGTACTGAGTAGAGTTCCCTGTGCTGTATAGCAGATCTTCATTAGTTAACTATTATATATATATATTAATGGTAATGTGTGTATGTCAGTTCCAATCTCCTAATTTATTCCTCCCCCACTGACACCCTGATAACAATATATTTGTTTTCTGTATCTATAAATCTATATCTGATTTGTAGATAAGTTCATTTCTACCTTTTTATATTCCACATATAAGCAATATCATATATTTGTTTTTCTCTATCTGACTTAATTGCTCAGTCATGTCTGACTCTTTATGACCCCATGGATTGTAGCCTGTGAAGTGGCTCTGTCCATGGAATTCTCCCAGAAAGATTAGAGTGGGCTGTCATTTCTTTCTTCAGGTGATCTTCCTTACCCAGGATTGAACCCAGGTTTAGAGCATTGCAGGCAGAGTCTGTCTGAGACACCACTTTGCCCACGAAGGTCCGTATAGTCAAAGCTCTGGTTTTTCCAGTAGTCATCTATGGATGTTAGAGCTGGACAATAAAAACTGAGCTGAGCAACAAAGAATTGATGCCTTCAAACTGTGATGCTGGAGAAGACTTTTGAGAGTCCCTTGGACTGCAAGATCAAACCAGTCAATCCTAATGGAAATCAGTCCTGAATATTCATTGAAATGACAGATGATGAAGCTGAAGCTCCAATACTTTGGCCATCTGATGCAAAGAGCTTACTCATTGGAAAAACCCTGATGCTGTGAAAGATTAAAGGCAGGAGGAGAAGAGGATGACAGAGGATGAAATGGTTGAATGGCATCACTGACTCAATGGACGTGAGTTTGAACAAGCTCTGGGAGATGATGAAGGACAGGGAAGCCTGGTGTGCTTAAGTCCATAGGGTCACAAAGAGTTGGACATGACTGAATGACTGAACAAAAACATCTGACTTAACTTCACTCTGTATAACAATCTCCACATCCATCCGTGTTTCTGCAAATGGCATTATTTTGTTCTTTTTGTGGCTGAATAATATTCCATTGTGTATATATACCACATCTTCTTTATCAGTTCATCTGTGGATGAACACTTAAATTGCTTACATATATTGGTAATTGTAAATAATGCTGCTATGGACATATCTGAGATTTTTGCTTGTTTGTTTGTTTTTCAGATATGTTCCAAGTAGTGGAATCTCCAGGTTATATGGTAGTTCTACTTTTACAATCACATAAAAATAATAAGATACCTAGGAATAAACCAACCTAAGGAGGTAAAAGGCCCATACTCAGAAAATTATAAGACACTGATGAAAAAATTAAAGATGACAAAAAGAGATGGAAAGAATACTGTGTTCTTAGATTGGAAGGATTAATATTGTTAAAATGAGCATATCACACAAGATTTAGGTGGAGTTAGGTTTTGTGGATTTAGTTTAGGTGGAGTTCTAGCTCAAGATGGTGGAGTATAAGGACATGCACTCATCTTCTTCTACAAGAGCACCAAAATTGCAACTAGCTGTTGAACAACCATCATGAGAAGATGGTGGTATCTACCAAAAAAGATAGCCCACAAAGACAAAGGAGAAGCTGCAATAAGATGGTAGAAGAGGCACAAACATGATGAAATCAAATTCCATACCCACTAGGTAAGTGACCCACAAAATGGAGAATAATAATACCAAAGAAGTTCTCTCACTGTTGTGAAAGTTCTGAGCCTCATGTCAGGCTTCCCAGTCTGGGAATCTGGCAAAGGGACTGAGAATCCTCAGGGCCACTTTGGGGATTTTGGCCACTCCC
Organism: Nanger dama; assembly: GCA_917880005.1. Classification (NCBI taxonomy): domain Eukaryota; kingdom Metazoa; phylum Chordata; class Mammalia; order Artiodactyla; family Bovidae; genus Nanger; species Nanger dama. The sequence goes on from CAKJTW010000056.1 coordinate 1,076,182, forward strand.
ACTTTGAAGGCCAATGGGACTTGATTATAGGACTTCCACAGGACTGGGGATAACAGAGACTCCACCCATGGAGGGCACAAACAAAATCTTGCATGCACCAATATTCAGGGGAAAGGAGCAGTGACCCCACAGGAGACTGAACCAGACCTACATGCTGGTGTTGGAAGGTATTCTGTGGAGGTGTAAGTCAGCAGTGCCTCACCACAGGGAACAGGTCACTGGCAGCAGCAGTTCTGGAAGGGGCCCATTGGCATAAGTCCTGTTGGAGTCTCCATTAACCCTACCATAGACCCCAGGACTGGGTGGCCTCAGGCCATACAGCTAACAGGCAATCCCACTCATCAGCAGATAATTGTATTGTATCTTTACTGACCAAGGTCCTGTCCACAAGAGCAAGACCTAGTTTTTCCCAACTACCAGTCCTTCCATTACGAAGCTTACACAAGCCTCTTAGTCTCATCCACCAGTGTTCAGACAGAGAAAGTGAGAAGAACCAGACTCCCACAGTGGCTAGAATGAAAACCACATTATAGAAAGTTAATCAGGATGAAAAAGCAGAGGGTTATGTCCTAGATGAAGGGACAAGATAAAACCCCACAAAAATGACTAAGTTAGGCAACCCTCCAGGAAAAGAATTCAGCATAATGATAGTGAAGGTGATCTAGGATCTCAGAAATACTATGTTGTTAAACAACAACAACAACAACAACAGGAAATTAACAAGTGATCCAGTATTATTAACTACATATTTTGTTTAAATTTCACAAAATTTTATGCTAGAGTCCATTACTTGTTTTCATACCTTATTCAAGCTTCTATATTGTATTCAACTGCATTGAAGAGTTTTAGCTGCATGCAACAGATTCCAGTAAATTCTCTTTTCATTTTTATTCTATTACAAATATTTTCTAATTTTCAGTGTTATGGCTTTTTAGATATACTCATCAATTAAAAGTGAACATTTGTTTTCCAGATAAATAGGGTTTTGTTTAAAGTATCTGTAACATTAAATTCTCATTTTGATACTAATTTCTCATGTAAATGCTTTCTTCTCTGCAATCAACCTCTGTGTTTTTTCAGACTAACATTATTGAGGCTTTAAATGCCTAAGCTGAAGATCTCTCTTGGTAAATGCATATTGCACTTGAAAATATGTGGGTTGCTTTCAAATATTTTTTGATATTGATTTCTAACATAATTCCACAGTGATAAGAGAACAGACTATGATCTCAATACATTTCGACCATGATATTCTTGCACTTTGGTTTTCTGTTCCTGGATATGTTCCTGTGTCTCCTAGTTTATAGTCTATGAAAACTTGAATAGAATTTGTATCCTTCTGTTGTGGGAAAACTGTATACATCTTTGTTATGTTGAATTGGTTCACAGAACTTTTCAGGTGTACTGAAAAGCTACTTCTACTTCCTTCTACTTCTCTGTATATTCATTCTGTTAATTTTTGAGAGTTTGATATTGAAACTCCAATTAAACTTAATTTATCTACTTAAAAGTAATTGTAACATATAGTATATGTAACCTTGTTCTGTATTTTCCAGTTCTCCTGTAAATCTGTTATCATACTTTCATAATTAAAAAAATGTTAAATCAAAAACATAGGTGGAATACTCTTTGACATAAAGTATAGCAATATTTTTGTATTTGTCTCCTAAAGCAAGGGAAATAAAGGCAAAGGTAAACAAATGTGACCTAACTAAACTTAGAAGCTTTTGCACAGCAAGGATATCCATCAGCAAATCAAAAAGACACCTTACCTGAGTGGGAGAAAATGTTTTCAAATGATATTTCTGATAAGGGGTTAATATCCAAAATAAATAAACAGCTCACACAACCAATATGAAAAAACAACAACCCTAGGTGTCCTCTTCAACAAGTGGTGCTGGAAAAACTGGAGAGCTACGTGTAAAAGAATGAAACTAGAACACTTGTTAACACAATATGCAAAGATAAACTCTAAATGGATTAAAGACTTAAACGTAAGGCCAGAAACTATAAAGCTCTTAGACATAAATCAGGCAGTATACACCTTGACATAAATCAGGGCAAGATCCTCTATGAGGATAGAAATGAAAATAAAAACAAAATGAAAATAAAAACAGAAACAAATGAGACCTAATGAAACTTAAAAGCTTTTGCACAGCAAAGGAAACTATAAACAAGTTGAAAAGACAACCCTCATAATGGGGAGAATATAATTGCATATGAAACAATTGACAAGGGATTATTTTCCAAAATATACAAGCAGCTCATGCAGCTGAATACCAGAAAAACACAGCTCAATCAGAAAATAGGAAGATAAAAACATACATTTCTCCAAAGAAGACATACAGAAGGCATGACATAGACACATGAAAACCCCACTATGTGGGTTGTCTTTCTGTTTGGCTTATGGTTTCCTTTGCTGTGCAAAAGCTTTCAAAGTTTAATTAGGTCCCATTTGCTTGTTTTTGTTTTTATTTGTATTGCTCTAGGACAGTGGTCCCAACATTTTTGGCACCAAGGACTGGCTTCATGAAAGACGACTTTTCCACAGCCAGGGGTTGGGGGTGGGAACATTTTCAGGATGATTCAAATGCATTACATTTCTTGTGCACTTTTTTCTATTGTTATTACAATGTGATATATAATGAAATAATTATACAACTCACCATAACACAGACCCATTGTGAACCCTGGGCTTGTTTTCCTGCAAGTAGATACTAAAGCTGAAACTCCAGTGCTTTGGCCACCTCATGCGAAGAGTTGACTCATTGGAAAAGACTCTGATGCTGGGAGGGATTGGGGGCAAGAGGAGAAGGGGACGACCGAGGATGAGATGGCTGGATGGCATCACGGACTCGATGGACGTGAGTCTGAGTGAACTCCAGGAGTTGGTGATGGACAGGGAGGCCTGGCATGCTACAATTCATGGGGTCGCAAAGAGTCAGACACGACTGAGCGACTGAACTGAACTGAACTGAGAGAATCTGTAAATACAGGTGAAGCTTCACTTGCTGGCCTGCAGCTCACCTCCTGCTGTGTGGCCTGGTTCCCCTACTCTAGAAGGTGCATTCAGAAAGATATTGCAACAATTTATGTCAGAGTGTCCTGCCTATGTTTTCTTCTAGGAGTTTTATAGTATCTAGTCTTCCAGTTTTGTAGTGTCTGGTCTTATATTTAGGTCTAAAATCCATTTTTAGTTTATTTGTATATGGTGTATATGGTGTTGCTGCTGCTGCTGCTGCTAAGTTGCTTCAGTCGTGTCTGACTCTGTGCGACCCCATAGACGGCAGCCCAACAGGCTCCTCTGTCCCCGGGATTCTCCAGGCAAGAATACGGGACTGGGTTGTCATTTCCTTCTCCAGTATATGGTGTTAAAATGGTCTGCTGCTGCTGCTGCTAAGTTGCTTCAGTCGTGTCCGACTCTGTGCGACCCCATAGACGGCAGCCCACCAGGCTCCCCTGTCCCTGGGATTCTCCAGGCAAGAACACTGGAGTGGGTTGCCATTTCCTTCTCCAATGCATGAAAGTGAAAAGTGAAAGGGAAGTCGCTCAGTCGTGTCCGACTCTTCACGACCCCACGGACTGCAGCCTACCGGGCTCCTCTGTCCATGGGATTTTCCAGACAAGAGTACTGGAGTGGGGTGCCATCACCTTCTCTGTAAAATGGTGTAATTTCATTCTTTTCCATGTACCTGTCCAGTTTCGCAGCAGCACCACTTATAAGAAATGTCATTTCTTCACTGTATATCCTTGCCTTCCTTGTCATAGATTAATCAACCATGGGTATGTGGGTTTGTTTCTGGGCTTTCTCTCCTATTCCATTGTTCTACATTTTTGTTTTTGTGCCAGTACCATACAGTACTATAGTCTGAAGTCAGGGGGTCTGTTTTCTCCATCTCTGTTTTTCTTTCTCAGGACTGCTTTGGCTATTCAGCACCATTTATGTTTCCATACAAATTAAAAATTATTTTGTTTTAGTTCAGTGAAAAATGACATTGATAACTTCATAGGGATTGCATTGTATCCACAGATTGTGTTGGGTAATGTGGTCACATTGAAAATATTGATTCTTGCAATCCAAGAACATGGTATATCTTTCCTTCTGTGTTATCTTTAATTTCTTTCATCATTGCCATAGTTTTCAGAGTACATGTATTTGCCTGATTATGTAGGCTTATTTTTAGGTATTTTATTATTTTTGATATGTATTTTAAAATTTTGATATATATATTTAAATGGTAAATTGTATTTTTCTTTAATTTCTCTTCCTGATCTTTCACTATTTGTGTATAGATAGAAATGCAACAGATTTCTATGTATTAATTATGTATCCTGCAAATTTACTGAATTCATTAATGAGCTCTAGTATTTCTCTGGTGGTACATTTAGGATTTTCTATTTATATTATGTCATCTGTAAACAGTGACAGTTTTACTTCATCTTTTCCAATTTGGATTTCTTTTATTTCTTTTCCTTCTTGGATTGCTGTAGCTGGGACTTCCAATACTATATTGTTTAAAGATGGCAACAATGGACATCCTTGTCTTGTCCCTAATCTTAGAGGAAATGCTTTCATGTTTTCACCATTGAGAATGATATTTGCTGTGAGTTTGTCACATATGCCCTTTATTATCTTGAGTTAGCTTCCCTATATACCCAATTTCTGGAGTTTTTTAAAAATCATAAATTGGTGTTAAAGTTTGTCAGAAGATTTTTCTGTATCTGTTGAGATGATCATATGATTTCTATTCTTCTATTTGTTGATATGGAGTATCACAGTGATTGATTTACAAATATTGAAAATTCCTTGCATCTCTGGAATAAATCCCGCTTGATCGTGGTGTATGATTCTTTTAATGTGTTGTTGAATTTGGTTTGGCAGTATTTTGTTGAGGATTTTTGCATCTATGTTCATCAGCGATGTGATATCTTTGTCTGGCTTTGATGTCAGAGTGATGGTGGCCTCATAGAATGTATTTGGGTATGTTCCTTTCTCTGCCATTTTTTTGGAATAGTTTCAGAAGTATAGGTGTTAACACTTCTTAAATGTTTGATAGAGTTCACCTTTGAAGCCGTGTGTTTCTGGACTTTTGTTTGTTGGAAGTTTAAATCACAGTTTCAACTATAGTACTTGTGATTGGCCTGTTCATATTTGTTCTTTCTTCTTGGTTAAGTCTTTGAAAATCATACATTTCTAAGAATTTGTCTGTTTATGCCAAGTTGTCCATTTTTATTGGCATATAGTCGCTTATAGTAGTCTCTTATTATCTTTTCTGTTTCTGAGGTGTACTTGTAACATTTCCTTTTTCATTTCTAATTTTATTGATTTGAACCCTCTTCTTTTTTTCTTATCATATGCTAAGTCACTTCAGTCGTGTTCGACGCTTTGTGACCCTATGGGGTTCACAAAGCCCGCCAGGCTCCTCTGTCCATGGGGTTCTCCAGGCAAGAATACTGGAGTGGATTGTCATGCTCTCCTCCGGGGAGGTTCCCAACCCAGGGATCGAACCCATATCTTTATGTCTCCTGCTTTGGCAGTTGGATTCTTTACCATTAGCACCATCTGGGAAGCAACCTACTGCTCCTCCCCTTTTTAATTGAGTCTGGCTAAATCTTCATCAATTTTATCTGTTCAAATAAGCAATGTTCAGTTTCATTAATATTTTCTACTCTTTTCTCTGTTTCATTTATTTCTGCTCTGATCTTTATGATTTCTTTCTTTTTACTAACTTTTAGTTTTGTTTGTTCTTTTTCTAGTAGCATTGGTGTAAGGTTTGGTTACTTAATTAAGATTTTTCTTGTTTCCTGAGGTGAGATTGTATTGCTATAAACTTCTCTCTTAGAATTGCTTTTGCTGTGTCCCATAGGTTTTGGATATTTGTGTTTTCCCAAAATTTTCTATTTGATTTCCTCAGTGATCCATTGATTATTCAGTAGCATATTGTTTAGCCTTTATGTGTCTATGTTTGTATTGCTTTTTTTTTTCTTGTAGTTTATTTTTAATCTCATAGTTTTGTAGTCAGAAAGATGCTTGATAGGATTTCAATGTTCTTAAATTTAATGAGGCTTGATTTATGGCCCAGCATGTGATCTATCCTGGAGATTGTTCCATCTGCACTTGAGAAAAATGTGTATTCTGCTGCTTTTGGATGGACTGTTGTATAAATATCAAGTCCATATGGTCTAATCTGCCCTTTAAGGCTTATGTTTCGTTACCGATTTTTTATCTGGATAAGCTGTCCATTGATGTAACTGGGATGTTAAAGTCTCAAAATAGTTAAACACTATTGTGTTACTGTGCATTTTTCTTTCTATGGTTGTTACTATCTGTCTTATATATTGAAGTGCTCCTATGTTGGGTGCATATATATTTACAATTGTTATATTTTCTTCTTATTGATCCCTTTATTATTATTTAATGCCCTACTTTTACTTGTAACAGTCTTTATCTTAAATTCTATTTTGTCTTATATGAGTAATGCTACTCCAGCTTTCTTTTGTTTTCCACCTCTGTGGAATAACTTCCCATCCCCTATCTTTCAGCCTGTATGTGTCCTTAGATCTGAAGTGGATCTCTTGTAGACAGAATATATTTGGGTCTTGTTTTTTTATCCATTCAGCCATCTGTGTCTTTTGGTTGGAGCATTTAATACATTTACATTTAAGGTAACAATTGATATGTATGTTTCTATGGCTCAGAGGTTAAAGCGTCTGCCTGGAATGCAGGAGACCTGGGTTCGATCCCCTGAGTCGGGAAGATCCCCTGGAGAAGGAAATGGCAACCCACTCCAGTACTCTTGCCTTGAGAATCCCATGGAGGGAAGAGCCTGGTAGGCTACAGTCCATGGGGTCACAAAGAGTCAGACATGATTGAGTGACTTCACTTTCACTTTCACTTTATTGCCATTTTAAAATTGTTTTGGACTTTTTGTAGGTCTTTTTGTCTTCATTTCCTCTTTTGATCTTTCCTTTTGTGATTTGATGATGACTGTCTTCAATTGAGTTCAGTTCAGTTCACTCACTCGGGTCCAACTCTTTGTGACCCCATGAACCACAGCAGGCCAGGACTCCCTGTCCATCACCAACTCCCAGAGTCCAGCCAAACCCATGTCCATCAAATGTGAGATCAGATCAATATTATTGTTGTGTTCAGTTGCCAAGTCGTGTCCAACTCTTAGTGACCCTATGGACTGCCTCATGAGAGGCCTCCCTGTTCCTCACCACCTTCCAGAGTTTGCCTAAGTTCATGTCCATTGAATTGGTGATGCCATCCAACCATCTCATCCTCTGCCACCCCTCTTCTCCCTTCTGGCCCCCATCTTTGCCAGCATCAAAGTCTTTTCCAGTGAGACAGCCATTCCCATGAGGTGGCCAAAGTAGTGAAGCTTCAGTTTCAGTATCAGTCCTTCCAAAGAGTATTCAGGGTTGATTTCCGTTAAGGCTGACTGGTTTGATCTCCTTGGCTTCCAAGGTACTCTTAAGCACCACAGTTCTAAAGCATCAATACTTCAGTGCTCTGCCTTCTTTATTGCCCAGCTCTCATATCTGTACATGACTACTGGAAAGACCAATTGCCTTGATTATATAGACCTCTCTCAGCAAAGTGATGTCTTTGCTTTTTAAACTGCTGTTTAGATTTGTCATAGCTTTCCTGCCAAGAAGCAATCATCTTCTAATTTCATGGCTGCAGTCACCATTTGCAGTTAATTTAGACCCCAAGAAGAGGAAATTTGTCACTGCTTCCACCTTTTCCCCTTCTATTTGCCATGAAGTGATGGGATTGTATGCCATGATCTTAGTTTTTTAATATTAAGTTTTAAGCCAGCTTTTTCACCCTCCCTCTTCACCTTCATCAAGAGACTCTTTAGTTTTTCTTCACTTCCTGCCATTAGAGTGGTATCATCCAGATATCTGAAGCTGTTGATGTTTCTCCCATCTATATTCCAGCTTGTAACTCATCCAGCCTGGTATTTCACATGATATGCTCTGCATATAAGTTAAATAAGCAGGGTGACAATAAACAGCTTTGTTATACTCCCTTCTGAATCCTGAACCAGTTATTTGTTCCACTCGGGGTTCTAACTGTTGTTTCCTGACCCACATACAGGTTCCTCAGGAGACAGGTAAGATAATCTGGTATTCCCATCTCATTAAGAGTTTTCCAGTTTGTCGTGAACCACACAGTTAAAAGATTTAGTGTAGTCAATGAAACAGATGTAGATGTTTTTCTGGAATTACTTTTCTTTCTCTACGATCCAGCAAATGTTGTCAATTTGATCTCTGGTCCCTCTGTCTTTTCTAAACCCAGCTTGAGCATCTGGAAGTGCTTCGTTTAAGTAATGCTGAAGCCTAGTTTGGAGGATTTTGAGCATAACCTTACTAGCATGGGAGAAGAGTGCAATTGTCCAGTGTGTTTAAAAATTCTTTAGTATTGCCCTTCTTGGGAATTGGGATGAGGACTTTTCCAGTCCTGTAACCCCTGCTAGGTTTTCCAAATTTGCTGACATATTGAGTGCCACACTTCAATAGCATTATCTTTTATTATTTTAAATAGGTCAGCTGGAATTCTATCACCCACTTGATTTCACACTGCAGAATGTCTGGCACTGAGTGAGAGATTACACCATGTGGTTATCGAGGTCATTAAGATTTTTTGTCCAGTTCTTCTGTGTATTCTTTACATCTCTGTTTATCTCTTCTTCTTCTGTTTGGTCTTTACCATTTCTGTCCTTTATTGTGTCCATATATGGATGAAATATCCCTTTGATATTCCCAATTTTCTTGAATAGATCTCTAATTTTACCCTTTCTGTTGTTTTCCTCTATTTCTTTGCATTGTTCATTGAAGAAGGCCTTCTTATCTTTCCTTGCTATTCTCTGGAACTTTGCATTTAGTTGGGTGTACCTTTTCCTTTCTCCCTTGCTCTTCACTTCTATTCTTTCCTCAGCTATTTATAATGCCTCCTCAGACAACCACTTTGCCTTCTTGAGTGTTTTTTTTCCTTTGGGGTGGTTTTGCTTGCTGCCTTATGCACAATATTACAAACTTCTGTCCATAGTTCTTCACACTCTGTTTACTAGATCTATCCCTTGAATGTATTCATCACATTCGATTCACAGGGGATTTGATTTAAGTCATATCTGAGTGGCCTAGTGGTTTTCCCTGCTTTCTTTAATTTAAACCTGAATTTTGCTATGAGGAGCTGATAATCTGAACCACAGTCAGCTCCCAGTCTTATTTGTGCTGACTGTATACAGCTTCTTCATTTTGGTTACAAAGAATATAATCAATCTGATTTTAGTATTGACCATTTGGTTATGTCCATGTATAAAGTCATGTCTTGTGTTGTTGAAAAAGAGTGTTTGCTATGATCAGTGCATTCTTTTGGCAGAATTCTGTTAGCATTTAGCATTTGCCTTGCTTCATTTTGTACTCCAAGGCCAAACTTGCCTATTATTCCAGGCATCTCTTGACTCCTTACTTTTGCATTCCAATCCCCTATGATGAATAGGACATCTTTTGGGGCATTATTTCTAGGAGGTCATCTAGGTCTTCATAGAGTTGATCAACCTCAGCTTCTTCATCGGTGTTTGTGGGATCGGCTTGGATTACTGTGATGCTGAATGGTTTGCCATGGAAATGAATGAGATCATTCTGTCATTTTTAAGTTTGTATCCAAGTACTGCATTTTGGACTCTTTTGTTGACTATGAGGGCTACTCCTTTTCTTCTATGGGATTCTTGCCCACAATAGTAGTTATAATGGTTGTCTGAATTAAATTCATCCATTCCTATCCATTTTATTTCATTGATTCCTAAGATGTCAGTGTTTACTCTTGCCATCTCCTTTTTGACCACATCAAGTCTACCTTGATTTACGGACCTGACATTCCAGGTTCCTATGCAATACTGTTCTTTACACTATCAGAGTTTACTTTCATCACCAGACACATCCCCAACTGAGTGTCTTTTCTGCTTTGGCCCAGCTGCTTCATTCTTTCTGGAGCTATTAGTAGTTGTCCTCCATTCTTCCCTAGTAGCATATTGGACACCTTTCAACCTGGGGGGTCATCTTTTAGTGTCATATGTTTGTGCCTTTTATACAGTTCATGAGTTTCTCACAGCCAGTATACTGGAGTGGTTTGCCATTCCCTCCTCCAGTGGATCATGTAGATCAGTAGAGGAAGAAAAATCATTTGGTAATATCCATCTCTGATAAAAGTCTCAAAAGACAAGGAGTAGACCATAACTGCCTCAGTTTGATAAAAATCATCTATAATAACCTAAAGATAACATCATACTTAATGGTGAGAAACTGAATGTTTACACTCTGAGATTATAAACTAGGCAAGGTTGCTCTCTTTCATCGCTTTTATTCAATATTGTATTGGTGGTGTGAGCTCATGCAATATAGCAATAAAAAGAAATAAAACACATTGAGAGGAAGAATAATAATCTCTTTAGTTACAAATATCATGATTGTGTACGTAGAAAATCCTATACAATCTATAAAAAGACAAAAAGGAATAACAAATGAATTATCAAGTTTGAAGGATATCAAATCAATATAGATTTCCATAGATCCAACTGATTTCCATATACCAGCAAGGAATAACTGAACACATTAGTAATATCAAAAATGTAAAATGCTTAGGCGATATATCTGACAAAAGATGTAATCTTGTATACCAATTTGTTGTTGCTGTTGTTGTTGTTCAATCACTCAGTCGTGTCTGAGTCTTTGTGACACCATGGACTCTAGCATGCTGGGCTTCCCTGTCCTTCAGCATCTCCCGGAGCTTGCTCAAACTCATGTCCATTGAGTCAATAATGCCATCCAACCATCTCATCCTCTGTCATCCCCTTCTCCTTCTGCCTTCAATCTTTCCCAGCATCAGGGTCTTTTCTAATGACGTGGCTCTTCACATCAGGTGGCCAAAGTATTGGAACTTCAGCTTCAGTATCAGTCCTTCTAATGCATATTCCGGATTGATTTCCTTTAGGATGGACTGGTTTGATCTCCTTGCAGTCCAAGAAACTTTCAAGAGTCTTCTTCAACACCACAGTTCAAAAGCATCAATTCTTTGGCATTCAGCCTTCTTTACACTGATTTGTAGGTCACACAAATTTGTTGAGAGAAAATTTAAAGGACAGAACATGAATGGATATATATATATATATATATATATATATATATACACACAAAATTCCTGGGCCAGATGATCCAATATTTCCAACTCTGCCCCAATTATATTCCAGTAGTGTTTACATAGAAAATGACAGGCTGATATCATAATTCATTTGTAAATGCTGTTCATTTATAAATGCAATCATTTGTAAAGTACAGAATAACCAAGCAGATTCAAGCTAGAAGAAAAAAGTTGTAGGACTAAAACTACCTAATTTCAAAACTTAGTGTACATGTATAGTAATAAAATCACTGTGGTATTTTATGAAGGTAGACAAAGCAGTGTAGCATAGACACACACATACATACAATAAATAATTAATTATTGAAAAGTATGCAAATACAATTCAGTGAATACAGGATCATGTTTTCCAGAAATGGTTCTGGAATAACTGGATATCCATACACCTATATATATATATATATATATATATATATATATATATATATCTCCATACCTCTTTACCATATATATAAAAAAAAATCTCAACACAGATTACAGACCTGTGAATACTAAAATAATAAAATATCTAGAAAAAAACAGAAAGTCTGTTTCACTTTGGATTGGACAAATACTTCTTAGACATGAAAAAAATACAGTCAATAAGAGAAATAAATTGATTTTATCTGATATTTTAATTGTGTTGTGAAGATCATGAGAAGACAGGCATAGACAGGGAGATAATATTTGCAACCCAATAAAAATCTGGAAAATACTTGGAGAGATAACTAACCCCAAAAGGTATACATAGCAGAAATAAGAATAAAATGCTTGATATCATTATTCATTAGGGGAATTCAAATTAAAACCAGAATGAGATATCACCATATATGAAAGCCAGAGGCTTCTGAATTACTTAGCAAAGACTTTTAAGACAACTGTTTTTGAGTTGAAACAGATTTGAAATATAACATCATGCACATTTAAGGTATATGACATGTTAATTTGATACACTTATATATTGCCATATGATTGCCATTGTAGCAACAATTAACACTGCTATTATATTACATACTTATCATTTTCTAGTGATTGGAATAATTAAATTCTAGTCTCTTGGTAACTTTGGTGATTATAATACATGATTGAAAACAATTGTCTTAAATGTACTCAGTGAACTAAAGCAGAATACAGACAATGAAAGGAAGTCAGAAAAATAATATATGAACAAAATGAGAAAATTTAGAAATAGATGGGAATTATAAAAAGAAACAAATACTGGGGCTGCAAAATATAAGAAAGACCTGAATTGAAAGATTCACTAGAAGGTTCAACCGTTGACTTGAACAGGTAGAAAGAAGGGTTAAAGGTAAGGGTTAAAGGGTTGAAGGTAAGTCAATTGAAATCATCAAGTCTAAGGAACAACAACAACAAAAAGAGTTAGGAAAAAGAATAGTTTCTAAAGGTTTTATGGGAGACCCTAAGTCTACTGTTGGCATTTCAGAAGGAAAAGAGAGAGAGAGGGAGAGAAGTAGATTATTTGAAAAAAAAATAATGGCAGAATACTTCCTAAGTTTGAAGAAAGACATAAATCTACAAACACATTATAAACAGATTGTTAAAAACAGAGACAAAGACAGGATTTTGAAAGCAGGAAGAGAAAATTAGTCATCACATCAAGAGAACCTCAATAAAATGTAAGCAGAATTTTCAGCAGAAATCTTAAAGGCCACAAGAAAGTAGGATGGTATATTTAAAGTCCCAAAAGAACCAAAAAACTTTTGTTGACCAATAATGCTATATTCAACAAAACAGGGAGGGAGGAGGGAGGGGGGTTCAGGATGGGGAACACATGTATACCTGTGGCAGATGCCTGTTGATGTATGGCAAAACCAATACAATATTGTAAAGTAATTAACCTCCAATTAAAATAAACAAATTTATGTTTTAAAAAAGTGAAGAAGATTAAGACATTCTAAGATAAAAAAAGCTGAGGGAGTTTATTATCACAAGAACTGCCTTATGAGAAAGGATTAAGGAATTCCTTCAATTTGACAGGAAAGCATATGAGATAATAACTCAAACTCACATGAAAATACAAAATTCCCCAGAAAAGGTAAATATATGAATGAATATAAAACCTATATTACTGACAATTTTCACAATTACACTTTTAATTCTTTTGTAGTATTTAAAAGATAAAAACATAAAACTATAAATCTATGTTTATGGGTCCACATTAAAGATGTAATTTGTGACATCAATAACAGAAGTGGCAGAGGGTGAGCAGTGTTGTAAAGGAATAGATTTTTGGATGTGGTTGAAGTTAAGTTGGTATCAGTTCAAAATAGATTATTTTAATCTTAGGGCATTTTATGTAACCTCCCTGTTAACCACAAAGAAAATATCTGTAAAATATAGACAAAAGGAAATGAAAGCAATAAGAGATGAAATAAAAATGATGTAAGTCATACAAAAACACTGATAATATGGCAATACAAAGTCCTTTTCTAGCAGCAATTATAATAAAGGTTAATAAATTAAACTCCCAATAAAAATACATAGAATTAGAGACTTCTCATTTCCAGTTCTATATGTAAGGAGCTTGGAAAGTTGCCACTATATCCTAACAACAAATAAAAACTTAAACTCTTCTTGGATCCATAAGAGAAGGCAGGACAAAGGACAAACCACTGAACACAAGATTGGAGAGAAAAAGAGATAGATACAGGGGAGTCATTGTTTACCAAATTAGAGGCTCACAAGCAAAAACCGCCATGGGAACCAGTGCTGACATAGGGAAAACTGTAATTGGTTGAAGCCTCAGCAAAAACAAAGTGTGAGAGTCAAAAATTCCAGGGGACCCAGTCATAGAGGGCAAACAATATTGTAAAATACATCTCCAGGAGGTTAACTGGGTTCCAACAGTAAATATTGGAGAAAAATTCCATTGTGATTCCGGCAGGGGGAAGAAAATTTTGAAAAAAATATTTTGAAATACGCAAGAGCATTCTACTCTTCTTAACAAGGAATGTCCTAAGAAGAAACTAGTTTAAATAGAACCTAACTTCTAGTTATTATTATAACTAGAGCTGGGTTATTATTAGAGCCTAACTAACCTGGAGGAAAGAAACACTCAACTCCAGATGGCTCTAGCCTTACATGAGGGAGAAGGGGGAAAACAGCTCCAACCTGCTCTAGTCATCCTGTCCCAATTGGTGGCGCGGAGTCGGGGGTGGATTTTTAAGCCAACACTTGTGAAGTTCACATTCCAGGAGCATAGACTCACTAATAGACTGAGACCTAATAATAAGAATGTAGAAAGCTTCCTTTCCTCCCATATCTCACCATCTCACTATGAAAGAGTTTATTTATAGCAATTTCTTTTATGGAGATCATATACAACTATCAAGAAAAATTGCAAGGCATACTAAAAGGCAAAAAATACAATTAGAAAAGACAAAGTGAACATCAAAATCAGACATGGCAGGGATGTTGGAATTATTAAACTGGAAACTTAAAACAATTATGATGCAAATTTAATTTATATTAATTTAAAATTAATTATATAATTAAAATTTATATTAATTTAAAACAATTAATATGTTAAGGGCTCTAATGGATAAAGTAGATAGCATACAAAAAGAGATGGGCAATGTAAGCAGAGAGATGGAAATCCTGAGGATAAAACAAAATAAAATTGCCAGAGATAAAAACACTATAACTGAAATGAGGAATGCTTTTGATGGGCCTGTTAGTACACTGGAATGGATGAGGAAAGAATAGCTGAGCTAGAGAATATATCAATACAATTCTCACAAAGTAGAGAACAGAGACTCAAAAGGAAACCCAGAATATCCAAGGACATGCTGCTGCTGCTAAGTCACGTCGGTCGTGTCCAACTCTGTGTGAGCCCATGGACTGAAGCCTACCAGGCTCCTCTGTCCATGGGATTCTCCAGGCAAGAGTACTGTAGTGGGTTGCCATTGCCTTCTCTGTCCAAGGACATAGGGACAACTATAAAAGTTGTAACATTAGTGTAGTGGGAATACCAGAAGAAGAATGAGAAAAAGAAATAGAAGAAATATTTGAAATAATAATGACTGAGAATTTTCCCCAAACTAATATCAAACACCTAGATGCGAAGAGCTGACTCATTTGAAAAGATCCTGATGCTAGGGAAGACTGAAAGCGAGAGAAGAAGGGGATGACAGAGGATGAGACGGTTGGATGGTGTCACCCGACTCAATGGACATGAGATTGGGTAAACCCCGGGAGTTGGTGATGGACAGGGAAACCTGGTGTGTTTCAGTCCACGGGGTCCCAAAGAGTCGGACACGACTGAACGACTGAACTGAACTGAATATCAAACACCAAATCACAGGTCCAAGAAGTTCTGAGAACACCAAGTGATAATTTCAAAACACTGCACCTAGATATATTATTTTAAACAGAAACGCAAAGATAAAGAAAAATTCCTGAAAGAGGCTAAAGGGAAAAAGACCTTACCTACACAGAAACAAGGGGGGTTCCCTGATAGCTCAGTAAGTAAAGAATCTGCCTGCAATGCAGGGATAGGCTAGCCACTCCAGTATTCTTGGCCTTCCCTGGTGCCTCAGCTGGTAAAGAATCCACCTGCAATATGGGAGACCTGGGTTCTATCCCTGGGTTGGGAAGATCTTCTGGAGAAGGGAAAGGCTAGTCACTCCAATATTCTAGGCTGGAGAATTCCATGGACTTTATAGTCCATGGAGTCTTAAAGAGTCAAACACGACTGAGCAACTTTCAAAGATACAGAAACAAACATTAAGGTAACCTCTCTCTCTCTTTTTATCTCATCCTTGCTAGAAGTTTCTCAGTTTTATTCACAAAACCAGCTTTTTAGGTTGATTTGTTCTATTGTTTTCTCATTTAAAATTTTGTGTTCTTGGCAAAACCACTACAATATTGTAAAGTAATTAGCCTCCAATTAAAATAAATAAATTTATATCAAAATTAAAAATTAAAATTAAATTAATTTTAAAAATAAATAAAATTTTGTTTTAATTTTTATTTTATTCTGTTTGCCTTAGGTTTACTTTTATTATTAGTGTAGTTAAGATAGAACTTTATCCTATTTATTTTAGATATTTCTTATTTTATAATCTTGTGCTTCATCACTTAGTTGTTTCTGACTCTTTGTGACCCCATGGAGGAGCCAGCCAGGCTCTTCTGTCCCTGGGATTTTCCCAAACAAAATATACTGGAGTGGGTTGCCATTTCTTTCTCCAGAGGAGAAGGACTTTTATCCATCCAGTGATTGAACTCGCATCTACTGTGTCTCCCAGATCCTTTACCCACTGAGCCACAATACATGGATTTAATTTTCCTGTGTGCAAGGCTTTAGCTGAATATCACACAATTTTATATATTGCATCTTAATTTTCATTTAGTTGAAAATATAATTTAATTTCTCTGGAGACTTTCTTTTTGCTCATATGTTTATTTCCAAATATGTAGAGGTTTCCAAATATGAAGAGGTTTAATTTTCAAATATGCAGGACTTTCCTCATAGCTCAGTTGGTAAAGAATCTGCCTGCAATGCAGGAGACCCAGGTTTGATCCCTGGGTTGGGACGATCCCCTGGAGAAGGAAATGGCAACCCACTCCAGTATTTTTTTAATATAAATTTATTTATTTTAATTGGAGGCTAATTACTTTACAATATGGTATTGTTTTGCCATACATCAACATGCCATGTTGATGTATGGTGATGTATAGCAAGACCACCCCAGTATTCTTGCCTGGAGAATCCCATGGGCAGAGGAGCCTGGAGGGCTATTGTCCATGGGGTCGCAAGAGTCAGACACAACTTAGCAACAACACCAGAGGTTTCTCAGATGTCTTTCTGTTATTGATCCTTGTTAAATCATGTTATGGCCAAAGAACATACATCATATGATTTCTGTTCTTTTAAATGTTTTAAGGTTTGTTTTATGGCTCAGGATAGGGTCTGTGTTGCATGTTTTCCATTTACTTAAGAAGAATATGTATCTGTTGTTCAGTCAGAGTGCTATGAAAGTCAATTAGGACACAGTGGTTGATTTTGAAGGATATTTTCACTTGGTATACAAATAGAGTACCAGGTTATAGGTTTTTTCCCTTTCAACACTTAAAAGATATGGTCTTGCTTTCATAGTTTCTGAAGATGTCTTTTATGATTCTTATTCCTTTTCTACTGTAGGCAATATGTTCCCCTTATATCACTCTGAGCTGACTGCAAGATTTTCTCCGTGCTGTTAGTTTTTAGGAGTGTGAATATCACATGCTTAGGTGTGTATATATTTTTATTTTTGTATTTATTTTGTCCTGCTTGATGTTCTCTGAAATTCTTGAGTTTGTAGTGTTTGTTAACGATTTTGGAAAATTCTCAGTCATTATTTTATCAAATATGTCTTCTGTTTTGCTTTCTCTCTTGTACTTATAGAGCTCAAATGGAATGTTTATAACATTATTGTTGTCCCACAGTGCTTGCATATTTTGTACTGTTTTCCCCTTAATATTTCAGCTTCGGTAATTTTTCCTTAACGTATCTTCAAGATTAGTGATTCTTTTCTCAACTCTAGTGAGTCTGCTGGTGAGCCCATCAAAGACAATCCAGTTTCTGATTTTGTGCCTTTTATTTCTAGCTTTCTATTTTATTCTTTCTTAGAGTTTCTGTCTTTATACTTAAAATACTGATATATTTTTCCATATATTCTACTTTTTCCATTAAAGTTTTGTTTGTTTGTTTGTGTTGGCCACACTGTGCAACTTGTGGGATCTTAGTTCCCTGACCAGGGATTGAATCCAGGCCCTTGGCAGTGAAAGTGCAGAGTCCTAATCACTGGACTGCTAGAGAATTACTGCCATTAAAGTTTTAAACACAAGGTTTTTTTTTTTCTTCTAATTTTAAAGATGGCTTTCTACAAGTCTTTTTTAAATTTCCACAACACTTTCATAAACAATTTACCTCAAATCTACCAGGTTTGAGCAATAGGCTTTAAAATTCAGTTACCAGGGAATTTTGGAAAGTATAGACACTACAAAGACAAAAGTACAGACACTACAAAAGATTTCCCAATCTCAGAGTAATATAGGTTTTCAGCCAGATGATTTCAAAGTAAGGTGCTATTCTGTACATTGTATAACAGGATGTTTATCATCATCCTTGGTTTCTACCCACTAGATGCCAATAGCACACACTATGGCAATCATATATACTACTGGATGTTGCCAAATAATCCCTGTGAGCAAAGTTTCTCCCCTTTGAGAAACTGCTTAAACATGTTAATCATGAGTGACAGTCTCTCAGTTGTATCTGATTCGTCATGACCCCATGAGCTGTAGCCTGCCAGGCTCCTTTGTCCATGGAATTCTCCAAGCAAGAATACTGGAGTGGGTTGCCATTCCCTTCTTCAGGGGACCTTTCTGACCCAGGGATCAAAACCAGGACTCTCACACTGCAGAAAAATTCTTTACCATCTGAGCCACCAGGGAAGCCCACATGTTAATCATAGTTGTTTTAAATTTCTTTGCTGATCATCCTAACAGCAATGCCATATCTGACTTTGTTACATATGATTTCTCTTTCTCTTAAGTCTGCGTTTGCTCATGCTTTTTGATATGTCACAAAATTTTTTTTGAAAGAGTAACATGTATAGAATAGTCAGTTCAGTTCAAATCAATCACTCAGTTGTGTCCGACTCTTGGGGACCCCATGGACTGAAGCACGCCAGGCTTCCCTGTCCATTACCAACTCCTGGAGCTTACTCATACTCATGTCCATCGGGTCATTGATGCCATCTAACTATCTCATGCTTTGTCGGCCCCTTCTCCTCATGCCTTCAGTCTTTCCCAACATCAGGGTCTTTCCTAGTGAATCAGTTATTGGCATCAGGTGGCCAAAGTATTGGAGTTTCAGCTTCAGCATCAGTCCTTCCAATGAATATTCAGGACTGATTTCCTTTAGGATAGAATGGTTGGATATCCTTGCAGTCCAAGGGACTCTTAAGAATCTTCTCTAGCTCCACAGTTCAAAAGCATCAATTCTTCTCCACTCAGCTTTCTTTATAGTCCAACTCTCACATCCATACATGACTACTGGAAAACCATAGCTTTGACTAGACGGACCATTGTCGGCAAAGTATTATCTCTGCTTTTTAATATGCTGTCTAGGTTTATCAAAGCCTTCCTTCCAAGGAGCAAGTGTCTTTTAATTTCATGGCTACAGTCACCATCTGCAGTGATTTTGGAGTCCCGAAAAATAAAGTCTCTCACTGTTTCCATTGTTTCCCCGTCTATTTGCCATGAAGTGATTGGACCAGAAGCCATGATCTTAGTTTTCTGAGTGTTGAGTGTGGAGCCATTTTTTTCACTCTCTTCTTTCATTTTCATCAAGAAGCTCTTTAGTTCTTCTTTGCTTTCTGCCATAAGGGTGGTGTCATCTGCGTATCTGAGGTTGTTGATATTTCTCCCAGAAATCTTGATTCCAGCTTGTGCTTCATCCAGCCCAGCCTTTCTCATGATGTCCTCTGCATATAAGTTAAATAAGCAGGGTGACAATATTCAGCCTTGACATACTCCTTTTCCTATTTCAAACAAGTTTGCTGTTCCATGTCCAGTTCTAATTGTTCTAACTGCTTCTTGACCTGCATATTGATTTCTAACTGCTTCTTGACCTGCATACTGATTTCTCAGGAGGCAGATCAGGTGATCTGGTATTCCCATCTCTTTCAGAATTTTCCAGTTTGTCGTGATCCACACAGTCAAAAGCTTTGGTGTAGTAATAAATAAAGCAGAAGTTTTTTCTGGAACTATCTTACTTTTTCAATGATCCAATGAAATATAAAATAGTAGATATTGAAATAAAATTTTTATACTTCAAGATTAGCATGTTTTTCCTTCTGCT
This sequence comes from Nanger dama, assembly GCA_917880005.1. Classification (NCBI taxonomy): domain Eukaryota; kingdom Metazoa; phylum Chordata; class Mammalia; order Artiodactyla; family Bovidae; genus Nanger; species Nanger dama. The sequence continues at coordinate 1,096,239 of CAKJTW010000056.1, forward strand.
GGGCATTTAGTGTGGACGTTTGTGTTGATAGAGTCAGGAGTTAGACTAGGTTTGAAATTTGCTAAGTCGCTATGGTTGCTATGGTTCCAGAGTTCAAATTTGTTGCTATGGTTATCAGAGGCAAACTTGTTGTTACTATAGGCACCAGAGATTTCAAAATCCTCTGGTGATGCCTTGTTTTTATCACTTCTCTTGGCTTTGGATCTTTTTCTGTTTTCCTTTCCATAGTCTATCTTTTGCCATTCTTCCAGCTACACTCCACCATTGTGTTTACTTAAGGTTTGTCAGCCTACTAAGAAGGTGGTTGAAGGGGCCATTCTCTTATGTTCTTTATAGGTCTCAGTTTTAGGGAAGTATCTTGAACTTGGATTTGAGTTATGTTATTCACAGGTACTCCTATCCCTTCTCCAAATGTGGAAGCCTCTAGAGACAAATATATGGGTACAGTTTTGGTAGTGGTCGCCATTCCCCTCACTAAATTTGGAATGAGTTTCCATTAGTACACCACCCTAAAGATAAGGAATATTGTTCTGAGATGCAGATGGACGAGAGGAAGATATTGGTCCAGGTTTATATTGGCAGTAGCTATTGCTTTTTTCCTCCAGCCAGAAACATGGGGAAGCTTTCCAAGAATCCTCTTTAGTCTTATTTGTGTGGTTTCTGGGAGAAAAAGACATGCAAAGGGATGAGAACCCACTTATGCTTTAAGCCCTCAGGGCTTCATGCTTTCATAGTAATATATGGTTGGTCTTTGGCAGTTGGCTAAATATTTCCAGTTTGATATTCCTATAGCTTATATGATCAACTCAGATGACTCAGTGGTAAAGAACCCACCTGCCACACAAAAACAGAAATACAGACCAATGGAACAAGATAGAAAGGCCAGAGATAAGTCCACACACCTATGAGTAACTTATCTTTGACAAAGGAGGCAAGAATATACAATGGAGAAAAGATAGTCCCCTCAATAAGTGGTGCTAGGTAAACTGGACAGCTATGTATAAAAGAATTAAATTAGAATGCTTTTGTATACCATACACAAAGATTAACTGAAAATGGATTAAAGACCTAAACTTAAGACCAGAAACTATAAAACTCTTAGAGGAAAACATAGGCAGAATAATGTACGGCATAAATCACAGCAAGATCCTCTATGACCCACCTCCTAGAGTAATGGAAGTAAAAACAAAATTGAGCAAATGGGACCTAATTAAACTCAAAAGCTTTTGCACAGCAAAGGAAACTATAAACAGGGTGAAAAGACAACCCTCAGAATGGGAGAAAATAATAGCAATTGAAAGAACTGACAAATGATTAATCTCCAAAATATATAAGCAGCTCATGCGACTCAATACCAGGAAAACAATCTAATTAACAAGCTGACAGAAGACCCTCTAAAGAAGACATACAGATGGCTAATAAACACATGAAAGGATGCTCAACATCACTTATTATTAGAGGAATACAAATCAACTAGAATGAAATATCACCTCACACTGGTCAGAATGGCCACCATTAAAGATCTACAAACAACAAATGCTGCAGAGTATGGAGAAAAGGGAACCCTTTTGCAGTGTTGGTAGGAATGTAAATTGACACAGTCACCGTGGAAGACAGTAGGGAGATCCCTTAAAAAAAAAAAAAAACTAGGAAAAAAATTACCATATGACTGAACAATCCCACTACTGGGCATATACCCTGAAAAAATCATAATTGAAAAAGACACACGTATCCCAGAGTTCATTGCAGCACTATATACAATAGCTAGAACATGGAAGCAACCTAGATGTCCACTGACAGATGAATGGATAAAGAAGCTGCGGTACGGTATGCATATACAATGGAACATTACTCATGCATTAAAAGGAAGGCATTAAGTCAGTTCTAATGAGGTGGATGAACCTATAGAGCCTATTATACAGTTAAGTAAGTCAGAAAGAGAAAAAAAACAATATATTAAAGCATATACATGAAATCTAGGAATATGGTACTGATGAACCTATTTGAAGGGCAGCAGTGGAGATGTGGACATAGAGAATAGACTTGCAGATGCAGGGGAGGAAGGAGAGGATGGGACAAATGGAGATCATGGAATGTAGCATGGAAATATATATATTACCATATGTGAAATAGATAGCCAGTGGGAATTTTCTGTATGACTCAAGGAGCTCAGACTGGTGCTCTGTGACAATCTAGAGGAATGTGATAGAATGGGAGGTGGGAGGGAAGGCCAAGAGGGAGGGGACATATGTATACCTATGGCTGGTTCATGTTGATGCGTGGCAGAAAGCAACACAATATTGTAAAGCAATTATCTTTCAATTGAAAAAAAATTTTTTTAATTCACCTGCCAGTGCAGGAGATCCAGAAAATGTGGGTTCAATTCCTGGGTTGGGAAGATTCCCTGGAGAAGGAAATGGTAACCCACTACAGTATTCTTTCTTGGGAAATCCCATGGACAGAGGAGCCTTGCAGGCTATGGTCCATAGGGTCACAAAGAGTCAGACAAAACTAAGGTACTGAGCATGCACAAATATATACCTTAAATGGCATTCAATGACATCTATTCTGGGTACACAATTATCTAGTCATGTTTTTGTCATGTCAGTTGTTTGCCCATTTTAAGTCTAATTTTGTAATAGGTTCTAGAAAAGTTGTTAGTTTACATTTTGTCCAGCAGTTTTCTTGTTGTATAGATCAGAGTGATGTTCTTGCCACATCTCTGTCTTCTAGATGAAATCAGAAACTAATAAGCCTTTAAAGAGATTTAAATAATAACAATAGCTATATGGTTACCCAAGCAGTTATCATTTTGGGGGACATTCCTCTGAATAGATCCATTTCCCGTCTGCTTTCATTTTCCTTCTGTCTGAAAGACTTCATTTACACTGTTTTTGTAGTGTGGGTTTGCTGCTGATGTGTTTGAAAAAGCCTTCATTTTACTTTCATTGTTTTGAAAGTATTCTTTCTGGGTACAGATTTCCAGGCTGACAGCTTTTTCTTTCAGTACTTGTATTAGGGTAGTCTAGAGAAAAAGAAGCCAAGACAATGTGTGCTTCATATATTTTTTTGTTTTTAAAAAGTTGTTTCAGGAAGGAAGGTCTCTGGATTTTCACCCAATGGCAGATTTGCAATGGCAGACTGGTCCACTGACTGTTGGTCCTCTGTCCAGCGGTAGAACTGAATCAGGTCGATGATCTCTTGAACATCTGTTTACCCAGACCCTGCAACTCTTCATCCTCCACTCTGTGGAAGAAGGGTGTATAGATAAGTGCTTCCCTTAGGTGGTGCTACTAGTAGAGACAGAATGTGGAGCTCACTCACACTGAATGACAGGAAAATAGTCCAAGGAAAGTATCTCTGTCCAATAAGTTGTTATCCTCTTTCATCTAATGATACCAGTGGTTCAGAGAAAAAGTGATTCATACCCACAAGTGGCACTAACACGGCAGGAAATCAAGCAGAACCAGAAGAAGGAAGAATACAATAGCATGGCCAAGGCTCAGAAAACTGAGTTATTAAAACACAGTCCACAAACAAGGCCTGAACTATATACTAAACTACCTGAAGCTGGGTAAGAGGAATGGAACATATTCTTTATCACAGCCCTCAGAAGAAACTAATCCTGCCAGCAACATAATGTTGGTTATCTAGACACCAGGATGTCTGGCTCTAGGTGGGTAATCACACAATTGTGGTTATCTGGGTCATTAAGATCTTTTTGTATAGTTCTTCTGTGTATTTTTGCCACCTCTTCTTAATATTTTTGCTTCTGTTAGGTCCATACCATTTCTGTCCTTTACTGTGCCCATCTTATATGCAGTGTTGCCTTGCTATCTCTAATTTTCTCAAAAAGATCGCTAGGCTTTCCCATTCTATTGTTTTCCTCTATTTCTTTGCATTGATCACTGAGGAAGGCTTTCTTATCCCTCCTTGCTATTCTTTGGAACTCTGCATTCAAATGGGTATATCTTTCCTTTTCTCCTTTGCCTTTCATTTCTCTTCTTTTTATCGGGTATTTGTGAGGCATCCTCAGACAACCATTTTGCCTTCTTGCATTTCTTTTTCTTTGGGATGGTCTTGATCACTGCCTCCTGTACAATGTCATGAACCTCAGTCCCTAGATCTTCAGGCATTCTATCAGATCTTATCCCTTGAATCTATTTGAACTGTTCAAAAAGATCTTCCTAACCCAGATAATGACTCACCTAAAGCCAGACATCCTGGAATGTGAAGTCAAGAGGGCCTTAGGAAGCATCACTACAAACAAAGCTAGTGGAGGTGATGCAATTCCAGTTGAGCTGTTTCCAATCCTAAAAGATGATGCTGTTAAAGTGCTGCACTCAATATGCCAGCAAATTTGGAAACCTCAGCAGTGGCCACAAGACTGGAAAAGGTCAGTTTTCAATCCCAAAGAAAGGCAATGCCAAAGAATGCTCAAACTATCGCACAATTGCACTCATCTCACAAGCTAGCAATGAATGTAATGCTCAAAATTCTCTAAGCCAGGCTTCAACAGTATGTGAACCATGAACTTTCAGACGTTCAAGCTGGTTTTAGAAAAGGCAGAGGAACCATCAAATTGCCAACATCCATTGGATCATCAAAAAACAAGAGAGTTCCAGAAAAACATATACTTCTGCTTTACTGACTACACCAAAGCCTCTGACTGGTACATCACAACAAACTGTGGAAAATTCTTAAAGAAATGGGAAAACCAGGCCATCTTACCTGCCTCCCAAGAAATCAGTATGTAGGCCAAGAAGCAACAGTTACAATTGGACATGGAACAACAGACTGGTCCAAATCAGAAAAGGAGAAAGTCAAGGCTGTATATTGTCAGCCTACTTATTTAACTTATATGCAGAGTACATCATGTGAAAGGCTGGGCTGGATGAAGCACAAGCTGAAATCACGATTGCTGGGAGAAATACCAACAACCTCAGATATGCAGATGACACCACCCTTATGGCAGAAAGCAAAGAAGAACTAAAGAGCCTCTTGATGAAAGTGAAAGAGGAGAGTAAAAAGTTGGCTTCAAACTCAGCATTCAGAAAACTAAGATCATGGCAACTGGTCCCATGGCAAATATATGGGGAAACAGTGGAAACAGTGTGAGAATTTATTTTGGGGGCTCAAAAATCACTGCAGATGGTGATTATGCCATGAAATTAAAAGACACTTGCTCCTTGGAAGGAAAGCAATGACCAACCTAGACAGCATATTAAAAAGCAGAGACATGACTTTGCCAACAAAGGTCCATCTAGTCAAAGCTATAGTCTTTCTAGTACTCACGTATGGATGTGAGAGTGAAGTCGCTCAGTCGTGTCTGATTCTTTGTGACCCCATAGACTGTAGCCTACCAGGCTCCTCTGTCCATGGGGATTTTCCAGGCAATAGTACTGGAGTGGATTGCCATTTCCTTCTCCAGGGATCTTCCCAACCCAGGGCTCCAACCTGGGTCTCCTGCATTGTAGACAGATGCTTTACTGTCTGAGCCATCAGGGAAGTCTTATGGATGTGAGAGTTGGACTATAAAGAAAACTGAGTGCTGAAAAATTGATGCTTTTGAACTGTGGTGTTAGAGAAGACTCTTGAGAGTCCCTTGGACTGCAAGGAGATGCAACCAGTCCATCCTAAAGGAAATCAGTCCTGAATATTCATTGAAGGACTGATGCTGAAGCTGAAGCTCCAATACTTTGGCCACCTGATGTGAAAAACTGACTCATTTGAAAAGACCCTGATGCTGGGAAAGACTGAAGGCACGAGGAGAAGGGAACGACAAAGAATAAAATGGTTGGTTGGCATTCTCAGCTTGATGGACATGAGTTTGAGCAAGCTCCAGGAGTTAGTAAAGAACAGGGAAGCCTGGCGTGCTCCAGTCCATGGGGTCACAGAGTCGGACAGGACTGAACTGAACTGATGGATCTAGACACCAGAACTCTGAGACAATCAATTTCTTTTCCTTTAGCCACCCAATTCTGATACTTTATTATGGCAACCTTAAGAAACTAATTAACAACTTGAATGAGAAAAGATAACCAGCTCGTTCCAATAACAATATGTATCAGATATTGGAATGATCTGAGGATTTTTATAGACAGATTTATTGATATATACTTCACATAACATACAATTCACCCATTTTAAGTGTGCAGTTTAATGTTTTTTAGTATATTCATAGGATTGTGCAATCATAACCACAATCTAATTTTAGAACATTTCATACCCCACTAAAAGGAAGCCATATCTATGACTAATCAACCATCATCCCTATTCAACCCCAGACATAAGAATCCAGGGACCAATTTTCTGTATTTATAAATTTGCCTGTTATGGAAAGTTCATATCAATGAAATCATATATTATATCACTCTTTGTAATTGGCTTCTTTCACTTAGCATGCATATAAGTGTCATTCATTTTGTAGTATGCATTAGTATTTATTTCTTTTATTGATAAGCAATATTACATTGCATGAATATGCTAATTTTTAACATATTCATCAGTTAGTGGACATTACATTTGTTTCCATTTGGGGGATATTATAAATAATTCCATTACATGTGCAAATCTTTGCTAAAATGTATCCTTCCATTTCTTTTCAGTGTAAACCTTAGAGTGGTGGGTCATACAGTGATTTTATGTCTATCTTTTTGATAAACTTCCAAAATGTTTCCTGTAGTGACCATATACATTTTCACATAAACCAGTAACTTATAAGGTTCCAAATGTTCTGAACAAGGTTTTTAAAGTAGTCATCATAAAAATATTTCAATAATAAATTACAAATTCTCAAAAACAAATGAAAACTTGGAAAGCATCATAAAAATGAAAGTTATAACGAAAGATTGAATGTACATTCTAGAACTGATGAATAGAATAAACAAAAGAACAATCTGCTGATTGGCTTCATAGTAGAATGGTAATGACAGAGATGGAATCAGTAAACCTAAGGACAGAACAATATAATTATTCAATCTGGAAATCAGAAAATTGACTGGAAAAAAAAATGAACAGGTTTGCAATGCTCTGTGAGACATTAACAAAAGACCTAACATGTATATCATCAAGGTCTCAGATGAAGAGGGGAAAGTAGAGAAGTCTGAAAAAGTATTAGAAAAATAAATCATTCCAAATAAGGCAACCTACAAAGTAAAAAGGCTGAGTGAACCCTCAAAGGAGGTAAACAAAAAGAAACCCATCAAAAGACATCATAAACTTCTGAAAAATAAATACCAAGAGAACATCACAAAAGCAAGTAGAGAAACTATGCATTACCTGTAGGGAAAAATTTTAATAACAGCAATTACTATTGAGGCCAGAAGGAAGTGGCACATCTTTCAGGTGCTGATGGAAAATTATTGCCAACCATGAAGTCTATACTGATAAAGCTATTCTTTAGGAATGAAAGAGAAGTTATGACATTCTCATATGAAGGAAAACAGAATTTAGGACTAGCAGACCTATTCTTAAAGAATAGCTAAATTATTGTTCTTCAGCAGAAAGCAAATAAAAAAGAAAAAAAATTAGACCTTCAGAAAAGTAAGAATTACCTAATCGGTAAAAATAGAGTGAGTATAATAGACAATTCTTTTCCTCATGAATTTCTTAAATTATATTTAAGGGTTAAGCAAAAATTAAAATAGTGTTGTTGAGGGGTTCAATGAATGCAGAGGAAATACATGAGGCAATTGTTTTTAATGAAGATAATAAAATGATCTACATCAAATAAAGTTTTTAAAATATCACTCAAAAAAATCACTCAGAGTAAACACTGGTAACAGTAGGCTGTGATTAAAAATACACACACACACACACACATATAATTCTTAGAAAAGCCACTGATAATTATACAAAATGATATATACTGAAGAACACTATAAAATAAAACTGAATTATTAAACATTCCAATAACCTAAAGTAAGAAAAACAATAGAATGGGGAAGAGCAGAAAATTGGAGATACCAAGAGAATATTTCATGCAAAGATGGGCACAATGAAGCATAGAAAAGGCAAGGACCTAACAGAAGCATCAGAGATTAAGAAGAGGTGGCAAGAATACACAGAACTGTAAAGAAAAGGTCTTAATGACCCAGATAACCATGATGATGTGGTTACTCACCTAGAGCCAGAAGTACTGGAGTGTGACGTCAAGTTGACCTTAGGAAGCATTACTATGTATGATCAAAGTTAGTGGTAACAGAATTCCCACTGAGCTATTTCAAATCCTACAAGATGATGCTGTTAAAGTGCTGCACTCAATATGGAAAACTCAGCAGTGGCCACAGGACTGGAAAAAGTCAGTTTTCATTCCACTCCCAAAGAAAGACAATGCCAAAGAATGTTCAGACTATGGCTCAATTGTACTCATTTCATATGCTATCAAGATTATGCTCAAAATCCTTCAAGCTAGGCTTCAGCAGTATATTAACTGAGAATTTCCAAATGTACTAGCTGGATTTAGAAAAGGCAGAGGGACAGAGATCAAATTGCCAACATCCACTGGATCATAGCAGAGAAGGCAATGGCAACCCACTCCAGTGTTCTTGCCTGGAAAATCCCATGGACGGAGGAGCCTGGTAAGCTGCAGTCCATGGGGTCATGAAGAGTCAGACATGACTGAGCGACTTCACTTTCACTTTTCACTTTCATGCATTAGAGAAGGAAATGGCAGCCCACTCCAATATTCTTGCCTGGAGAATCCTAGGGACGGGGAGCCTGGTCTATGGGGTCGCACAGAGTGGGACACGACTGAAGCAACTTAGCAGCAGCAGCAGCAGCAGCAACTGGATCATAGAAAACGCAAGTGAATCCTCACCCCCACAAAAAAAAATAATCGAGTTCTGCTTCTTTGACTACGCTTAAGCCTTTCATTGTGTGGATCACAATAAACTGTGGGGAAATTCTTCAAGAGATGGGAATACCAGACCACCTTACCTGCCTCCTGAGAAACCTATATGCAGGTCAAGTAACAACAGTTAGAAGCAGACATGGAAAAACAGACTGGTTCAAAATTGGGAAAGAAGTGCATCATTGTCACCCTGTTTAATTCACTTCTAATGCAGAGTAAATCATGTGAAATGCTAGGCTGGATGAAGCACAAGCTGGAATCAAGATCACCAGGAGAAATATCAACAACCTCAGACATGCAGATGATACCACTTTAATTGAAGAAAGCTAAGAGGAACTAAAGAGCCTCCTGATGAACATGAAAGAGGAGAGTGAAAAAGTTTCCTTGAAACTCAACATTCAAAAACGAAGATCATGGCATCCAATACCATCACTTTATGGCAAACAAATGGGGAAAGGTGGAAACAGTGATATTTTATTTTCTTGACTCCAAAATCACTGTGGATGGTGACTATGGCTATGAAATTAAAAGACACTTGATCCTTGGAAGAAAATCAATGACAAGCCTAGACAACATATTACAAAGCAGACACATTACTTGGCCAACAAATATCCATATAGTCAAAGCTATGGTTTCTCCAGTTGTCATGCATATATGTGAGAGTTGCACCATAAAGAAAGCTGAGCACTGAAGAAGTGGTGCTGGAGAAGACTCAGGAGAGTCCCTTGGACAGCAAGGAGATCAAACCAGTCAATCCTAAAGGAAATCAACCCTGAATATTAATTGGAAGGACTGATGATGAAACTGAAGCTCCAGTACTTTGGCCACCTGATGCAAAGAGCCCACTCTTTGGAAAAGACCCTGATGCTGGGAATGATACAGGGCAAGAGAAGCGGGCAACAGAGGATGAGATGGTTGGATGCCATCACTGACTCAATGGACATGAGTTTAAGCAAACTTAATGAGATGGTTAAAGACAGGGAAGCCTGGCATGCTGTAGTGATGGGCTTGCAAGGAGTTGGACACAACTTAGTGACTGAACAATAACAACAAAGTAGGGCAAGAGAATAGAAAAGCGGGAGTGAGAAAACCAAGAAAGAAACAGAAAAATAATAATATGGCAGACCTAACCCAAAATAGTCAATAATTACATTTAATCTCAATAGTCTAAATAAGCCAATTAAAATAAAGAGATTGGGAGAGTGAAAAAGGGAACATGACTCACCTGTAATCTGTGTACAAGAAATTCACTTACAATATAATTGTGTAGGCAGACTGAAGTGAACAAATGTAAAAAGACACACAGTGGAAACATTGATCAAAAGTAAGCAGAGTGCCAACATCAATCAGAAGATAAAGTAGATGTTAGAGCAAAGGAAATTACCGAGGACAGAGGGACACAGCATAATAATAAAAGGATTGATCAACCAAGAAGACATAGGAATCCTAAAAATCTATGTATCAAACAACAGCAAATATATGAAGTAAAAGCTAATAGGAGAAATAGGAGAATCATTAATTATCATTGAATTTTTCAACTGTGCTTTCTCAGTAATTGATGGAACAACTTGACAAAATCAGCAAGAATATAGAATAATGCAGTAATATCATCAGCCAACAGGATCTAATTGACATTTACAGAGCACTTCAGCCGAAAACAGTAGAATACACATTCTTTTCAAGTGCCCAAGGAAAACTGATGAAGACAGACCATAACCTGGGTCATAAAAAAGAGTTCAACAAATTTAAAATAATTAAAACCATAAAGAGTTCTTTCTAATAAAGGATTAAGCAACAAATCAATAATACAAAAAGAAAAATTTCTAACATTTGGATTTAAAAAAAATAAAACAATTTGAAAGAATCCATAAATGCAATAGGAAATCTCTAAAAATTATTTTCAAACATGAATGAACATTTATACATACATGAAAATACAACCTATCAAAATTTGTAGGTTGAAGCTAATGTAGTGCTTAGAGAGAAATTTATAGCACTAGATGCTTATATCAGAAAAGAGGAAAGATCTCAAATCAATAATCTAAATTCCTACTTCATGAAATTATAAAAATGAATCTAAAACAATGGTAAAATAAGAGAAGAAATTTACTAAATTGAAAATGAGAAAATCAGTAAAGTTGGTTTTTTAAAGTAAACCAATATTTTCCACATCAGCAGGGAAGAAATGAATACATATGCTAATTTATGTATATAGCCTTCCTCATTATGTATAGAATACAGTGCCATGATTCACACCTATTGATGCAGTGGAAAATACTTTTGATACTTTATACGTGTTTATCACCTTAATATGCTTTATATCAGATGTTTATTGTTAGTTAGGATGGCATTGTGGAGAAATCTTTTATCTGCTTTGCCAACTTCACATTATTGATATGGTGTTCACATTGGACAATAAAAACTATGCAAAACTTTAAAATAGAATAAGTCAACAAAATTGGTAAATGTATATCAAGATTGACAAAGATAAAAAGACAAAAGCCACCAATATCAGAAATGAAAACGTGAATAACACTACAGATTTTGCAACTATGGAGAACTCTGCACTCATAGATTTGATAGATTAGAAAAATGTATCAATTCCTCAAACCCCACAAAATACCACATCTCATTCAAAATAAAATAGATGACTGGAATGGTCTTATAATCATTACATTTATTGAATTTGTAATTAAAGTGCTCCTCAAAAGAAAACTTCATGTCTAGTTGGCTTCACTGGAGAATTTTATGAAACATTTAAAGAAAAACTAATACGTGAACTTTCAGATGTTCAAGCTGGTTTTAGATCATGTTGATGTATGGCAAAACCAATACAATATTGTAAAGTAAATAATAATAATAAATGGTTAAAAATAATAATAAAATAAAATGCCAGTGGATTAAATGTCATTATAAAATTAAAAAAAGAAAGAAAAGAAAAGGCAGATGAACCAGAGATCAAATTGCCAACATCCGCTGGATCATGGATAAAGCAAGAGAGTTTCAGAAAAACGTCTATTTCTGCCTTATTGACTATGCCAAAGCTTTTGACTGTGTGGATCACAACAAACTATGGAAAATTCTGAAAGAGATGGGAATACCAGATTACCTGACCTGTCTCTTGAGAAACCTGTATGCAGGTCAGGAAACAACAGTTAGAACTAGCCATGGAACAACAGACTGGTTCCAAATAGGAAAAGGAGTACATCAAGGCTGTATATTGTCACCCTGCTTATTTAACTTATATGCAGAGTACATCATGAGAAAGGCTGAGCTGGAAGAAGCACAAGCTGGAATCAAGATTACTGGAAGAAATATCAATAACCTCAGATATGCAGATGACACCACCCTTATGGTAGAAAGTGAAGAAGAACTAAAGAGCCTCTTGCTGAAAATGAAAGAGGAGAGTGAAAATGTTGACTTAAAGCTCAATATTCAGAAAGCTAAGATCATGGCATCCGGTCCCATCACTTCATGGCAAATAGTTGGGAAAACAGTGAAATCAGTGGCTGACTTTATTTTTCTGGGCTCCAAAATCACTGCAGATGGTGACTGCAGCCATGAAACTAAAAGACACTTGCTCCTTGAAAGGAAAGTTATGACCAACCTAGACAGCATATTGAACAGCAGAGATATTACTTTGCCAACAAAGGTCCATCTAGTCAAGGCTATGGTTTATCCAGTAGTCATGTATGGATGTGAGAGTTTGACTATAAAGAAAGCTGAGTGCAGAATAATTGATGCTTTTGAACTATGGTGTTGGAGAAGACTCTTGAGAGTCCCTTGGACTGCAAGGAGATCCAACCAGTCCATCCTAAAGGAGATCAGTCCTGGGTGTTCATTGAGGGACTAATGTTGAAGCTGAAACTCCAACACTTTGGCCGCCTGATGAGGAGAGCTGACTCATTTGAAAAGACCCTGATGCTCGGAAAGATTGAAGGCAGGAGGAGAAGGGGGAGACAGAGGATGAAATTGTTGGATGGTATCACCGACACAATGGACATGGGATTGGGTGGATTCCTAGAGTTGGTGATGGACAGGGAGGCCTGGCGTGCTGCGGATCATGGGGTCACAAAGAGTTGGACATGACTGAGTGACTGAACTGAACTGAACTGAATACATATTTCATACAATTTTTCCAGAAAATAGAAGAGAACAATTCCTAACTTATTTTATGAGACCTTAACACAGAAACTAGACAAAGACAATGAGAGAAAACTGTAGACCAACATTTCTTATGAACTTGGATGCAAAAATATTCTGCAAAATATTAGTAAATCAATTTCAGCAGAGTATAAAAACAATTATACACTGTGAGCAAGTGGGATTTTTCCATGTATGGTAAAACTGGTTCAGTACTGGTTGAAAACTACTGTAATCCAACATCAACAGACTAAAGAAGAAAACTCACATGATCACAGGACAAGTATTTGACAAAACCCAACATGGCAGCCCACTCCAGTACTCTTGCCTGGAAAACCCCCATGGGCGGAGGAGCCTGCTAAGCTGCAGTCTGTGCAGTCGCTAAGAGTTGGGCACGACTGAGCGACTTCACTTTCACTTTTCACTTTCATGCATTGGAGAAGGAAATGGCAACCCACTCCAGTGTTCTTGCCTGGAGAGTCCCAGGGATGGGGGGGAGCCTGTTGGGCTGCCATCTATGGGGTCACACAGAGTCAGACACGACTGAAGTGACTTAGCAGCAGTAGCAGCAACACTCACTCATGATTTAAGCTCTCAAAAAACTAGGTGTAGAGTGGAGTTTTCTTAACTTACTAAAGAACATTTGCAAAACACCTACAGTTAACATTGTACTTAATGTTGAAAGACTGTAGATTTCCCCCTAGGATTGGACACAAGGAAGGGCTGTTCACTCTCACCATTCTTACTGAACATAATATTGAAATTTCTAGTGAGAACAAAAAGAAAAAATTTAAATAAAAATGTTTATTGAAAAGCAAAGAATAATTTCCTAAAACTATCGAGTTTAGGCAATGTCATAGCATACAAGATAAACACATGAAAATCTATTGTACTTCTATAGACTAACAATAAACATATGGATATTAAAAATACAATAACATATAAAATTGCTATCTAAAAAATCCCACAAAATACTTAGGTATGAATCTAACCTTTCCAAAGTACAAAACTTTGTTGCTGAAAATTGCACAATACTGATGAAAGAAATTGACGAAGGCAAATAACACTAGTGAGGTATCATACTGCAGGATTGGAAGACTCGCTATTGTATAAAGACACCAATTTTCCTCAAAATGATCTATAGGTTAATGCAATTTTAATTAAAATCTCAGTAAGTTTTTAGATAAGCTTATTTTAAAATTGTCACTATTTGCAGATTATGTGGTACATACATAGAAAATCCTAAAGATGCCACCAGACAGAAAACCACTATGGTTCGTCGATGAATTGGGTAAAGTTGTAGGACACAAAATTAATATACAGAAATCTGTTGCATTTCTATACACTAACAATGAACTATCAGGATGATAAACTAAGGAAGCAATCTCATTTATCATCACATCAAAAATAATAAAATACCTAGGAATAAATGTACTAAAGGAGGTAAAGACCTGCTCTCAGAAAACTATAAGATACTGATGAAAGAAACTGAAGACAACACAAAGAGATGGAAGGATATAGTGTTCTTGGATTGGAAGAGTTAATATTGTTAAAATGACCTTTCTACCCAAGGCACTTTGCAGATTCAATGCAATCCCTATGAAAATACCTATGGCATATTTCAAGGAACTAGAACAAATAATTTTAAAATTTCTATGGAAACACAGTGAAGTGAAGTCATTCAGTTGTGTCCGACTCTTTGTGACCCCATGGACTGCAGCCCACCAGGCTCCTCTGTCCATGGGATTTTCCAGGCAAGAGTACTGGAGTGAGTTGCTATTTCCTTCTCCAGGGGATCTTCCCGACCCAGGGATCAAACCCAGGTCTCCCACATTGTAGGCAGATGCCTTTACCGTCTGAGCCACCAGGGAAGTTATGGAAATGCAAAAGACCCACAAATAGCCAAAACAATCTTGAGAAAGAGCAGAGCTAGAAGAATCATGCTTCCTAACATCAGGCTATACAGGAAAGCTACAGTAATCAAAACAGTATGGTACTGGCACAAAAACAGATAAATAGATCAGTGAAATAGAAGAGAGCCCAAAATAAATCCATGCACTTATGATTAATTAATTTATGACAAAGGAAGCAAGGATATACAATGGAGAAAATTAGTCTCTTCAGTACATGGTAGTGGGGAAATTGAACAGCTACATATAAAAGAATGAAATTCGAACATTTTTCTAACACCACATACAAAAATAAACACAAAATGGATTGAAGACCTAAATGGAAGATTGGATGCTATAAAACTCTTAGAGGAAAACAGGTAAAACACTCTTTGACATAAATTATAACAATCTTTTATGGATCCGTCTCTTAAGGCAAAGGAAATAAAAGCAAAAATAAACAAGTGGGACCTAATTAAACTTAAAAGATTTTGCACAGAAAAAGAAAACATAAACAAAATGAAAAGACAATATAATAAATGGGGAAATAACTGCAAATGCTATGATCAATAAGGAATTAATATCCAAAATATATAATCAGCTGATACAACTCAATATAAAAAAAATAACCCAATTAAAAATGGGTAGAATACCTGAATACAAATTTTTCCAAAGAAGACATACAGATGGTCAATAGGCACATGAAAAGATGCTTGACATCACTAAGCACCAGGAAAATGCATATCAAAATCAGTGATATATCATCTCACACCTGTGAGAATGGCTATTATAAAAAATTGCACTGTAACAAATGCTGGTAATGATGTGGAGAAAAAGGAACCTTCATACTCTATCAGTGGGAATGTAAATTGGTGTATGCACTATGGAAAACAGTATGAATGCTCCTCAGAAAATTAAAAATTAAATTAAGTTAAAAATAACCGTATGATCCAGCAATTTCAGTCCTAGATATATATTCAAAAATAATGAAAACACTAATTTAAAAAGATACATGCACCCAAATGTTCATAGTAGCATTATTTACAATAGCCAAGACATGAAAGCAACCTTAGTGTCCATCAACAGATGAATGGATAAAGAAAATATGGTATATACATACAATGGAATAATAGTCAACCATAAGAAAGAATGAAATTTTGCCATTTGCAAAACCATGCATAGACCTAGAGGGTATTTTGGGCTTCCGTGGTGGCTCAGTGGTAAAGAATCTATCTAGAAAATAGGAGACACAGGAGACACAGGCTGGATTCTTGGATCGGGAAGATATCCTGAGGAGGGGATGGCAACCCACTCCAGTAATTTTGCCCAGAAAATCCCATGGAAAGAAGAGACTGGTGGGCTATAGTTCATGGTGTCACAAAGAATCAGACATGACTGAAGCAACTGAGCACAGAGGATACTATGCTTAGTGAAGTAAGTCCTACAGAGAAAGACACTGTATATCATTTATATGCAGAATCTAAAAAATAAAACAAACTAGTAAAAGTAACAAAGAAGAAATAGACTTGTGGATATAGAGAACAAAGTAGTGGTTATCAGTGGGGAGAGGGAAGAAGGAGGAACAATATAAGGGTAGGGAATTAAGAGGTACAAGCTATTATGTGTAAAACAAGCTATAAGGATATATTGTACAATACAGGGAATACATGGCTGTATATAACTACAAATGGAATATAACCTTTAAAAATTGTGAGTCACTCTATTGTACACCTTTAATGAATGCAATATTGGACATCAACTGTTCAATAAAAATCTTTAAAATGTTAAATTTTATGTCATATATACTTGACCAATTTCATCTTTCAATGGCACCAATAAGAGAATGCACCATCTAAAAATAATGATATGTGTATATTTAAAACATGTTGAAAGGATAATACTTTGGATATATTGTGCTAAATAAACCATATTATTAAAGTTTTTAAATAAAAGAAAATAAAATTCACATGTAAAACCAATTGGGAAAATGATGTACAAATATTTATGAAAATTGAAAATACAAATGCTTTTTAACCCATAAATACTACACTTGAAAAATTATCATATAAAAGTACCACTAAACAATAATATACATATATATATATGATGTTTATTAATGTGTTCTTTATAGTTGTAAAGTTTGTAAATAATCTATCAATTGAGAATTGAATCAACTGTATAGTGTCCATACTGTAGACTATTATGAAACTATATTTAACCATAACTTTTTAGGACAGGGAGGAATTAGTCATATCCACAGGACAAAAAGAGATGTCACCTTTTAACAAAAACAGGGACATATCATCTTTTATAAAAGGACAGCATATTGGTAAAGATGTCGTAAGTTGGTAGCTTTGGGGGATGGAGGCAATGGACTTTCCATCTAATTGTGACTATTTTCTGAATGACAAGTGAAGCAGTCATGAGTTTGCTGTGAGAGACGGGAGAGGATGCAATAGTGGAGGTTTGAGGTAGGAGAAGGATTTTGGCAATAGGAAAGCAAACAGCAGGGTAGCATAGCAAGATAGCTTAATGGGCAAGCTATCTTCCCACCTGAGACTTTGAGTTCTTGTATATAAATGAGACCAATCAGTAGGGATTTGTGAATATCTTTAGGCACAATACTAATGTTTGGGAAATTGAGAATTTATTATGCTATAAATTTGTATGTACCTGTTTGTAGCTATTTAAACTTTATATTTCTCTTATGCATTAAAATCACTGCATAACCACCAACTAAAATCATCTCAAAGACCTCCATGCATTCCAAATGGAAAAATACTGCCTTAAAAATTTTCCTACTATGTACAATTGTGCGGTAGTTTGAGCATTCTTTGGCATTGCCTTTCTTTGGAATTGGAATGACAACTGACCTTTTCCAGCCCTGTGGCCATTGCTGAGTTTTCCAAATTTGCTGGCATATTGAGTGCAGTACTTCCACAGCATTATCTTTCAGGATTTGAAATAGCTCAACTGGAATTCCATCACCTCCACTACCTTTGTTCATAGTGATGCTTTCTAAGGCCCACTTGACTTCCATTCCAGGATGTCTGGCTCTAGGTGAGTGATCACACCATCGTGATTATCTAGGTCTTGAAGCTCTTTTGTACAGTTCTTTTGTATATTCTTGCCACCTCTTCTTAATATCTTCTGCTTCTGTTAGGTCCAGACCATTTCTGTCTTTTATTGAGCCCATCTTTGCATGAAATGTTCCCTTGGTATCACTAATTTTCTTGAAGAGATCTCTAGTCTTTCCCATTCTGCTGTTTTCCTCTATTTTTTTGCATTGATCACTGAGGATGGCTTTCTTATCTCTCCTTGCTATTCTTTGGAACTCTGCATTAAGATGTTTATATCTTTCCTTTTCTCCTTTGCTTATTGCTTCTCTTCTTTACACAGCTATTTGTAAGGCCTCCCCAGAAAGCCATTTTGCTTTTTTTTGCATTTCTTTTCATGGGGATACTCTTGATCCCTGTCTCCTGTACAATGTCACAAACCTCATTCCATAGTTCATCAGGCACTCTGTCTATCAGATCTAGCCCCTTAAATCTATTTCTCACTTCCACTGTATAACCATAAGGGATTTGATTTAGGTCATACTTGAATGGTCTAGTTTCCCCACTTTCTTCAATTTAAGTCTGAATTTGGCAATAAGGAGTTCATGATCTGAGCCACAGTCAGCTCCCAGTCTTGTTTTTGCTGACTGTATAGAGCTTCTCCAACTTTGGCTGCAAAGAATATAATCAATCTGATTTCGGTGTTGACCATCTGATGATGTCCATGTGTAGAGTCTTCTCTTGTGTTGTTGGAAGAGGGTGTTTGCTATGACCAGTGTGTTCTCTTGGCAAAACTCTATTAGCCTTTGCCCTGCTTCATTCCATACTCCAAGGCCAAATTTGCCTGTTACTCCAAGTGTTTCTTGACGTCCTACTTTTGCATTCCAGTCCCCTACATGAAAAGGACATCTTTTTGGGTGTTAGTGCTAAAAGGTCATATAGGTCTTCAAAGAAACGTTCAACTTCAGCTTCTTCAGCATTACTGGTTGGGGCATAGGCTTGGATTACCGTGATATTGAATAGTTGGCCTTGGAAATGAACAGAGTTCATTCTGTCCTTTTGAGATTGCATCCAAGTAGTGCATTTCAGACTCTTTTGTTGACCATGATGGCTACTCCATTTCTTCTAAGGGATTCCTGCCTGCAGTAGTAGATATAATGGTCATCTGAGTTAAATTCACCCATTCCAGTCCATCTTAGTACTCTGATTCCTAGAATGTCGATGTTCACTCTTGCCATCTCCTGTTTGACCACTTCCAATGTGCCTTGATTCATGGACCTGACATTCCAGGTTCCTATGCAATCTTGCTCTTTACAGCATCAGACCTTGCTTCTATCACCAGTCACACCCACAACTGGGTATTGTTTTTGCTTTGGCTCCATCCCGTCATTCTTTCTAAAGTTATTTCTCCACTGATCTCCAGTAGCATATTGGGCATCTACTGACCTGGGGAGTTCCCCTTTCAGTATCCTATCATTTTGCCTTTTCATACTGTTCATGGGGTTCTCAAGGCAAGAATATTGAAGTGGTTTGCCATTCCCTTCTTCAGTGGACCACATTCTGTCATATCTCTCTACTATGACCCTCCCATCTTGGGTGGCCCCATAAGGCATGCCTTAGTTTCACTGAGTTAGACAAGGCTGTGGTCCGTGTAATCAGACTGGCTAGTTTTCTGTGATTATGGTTTCAGTGCCTCTGCCCTCTGATGTTCAAGCTGGTTTTAGAAAAGGCAGAGGAACCAGAGATCAATTTGCCAACATCCACTGGATCATGGAAAAAGCAAGAGAGTTCCAGAAAAACGTCTATTTCTGCTTTATTGACTATGCCAAAGCCTTTGACTGTGTGAATAACAATAAACTGTGGAAAATTCTAAAAGAGATGGGAATACCAGACCACCTGCCTCTTGAGATACCTATATGCAGATAAGGAAACCACAGTTAGAACTGGACATGGAACAATAGAATGGTTCCAAATAGGAAAAGGAGTACATCAAGGCTGTATATTGTCACCCTGCCTATTTAACTTATATGCAGAGTACATCATGAGAAAGGCTGAGCTGGAAGAAGCACAAGCTGGAATCAAGATTGCCGGGAGAAATATCAATAACCTCAGATATGCAGATGACACCACCCTTATGGCAGAAAGTGAAGAGGAACTAAAAAGCCTCTTGATGAAAGTGAAAGAGGAGAATGAAAAAGTTAGCTTAAAGCTCAACATTCAGAAAACGAAGATCATGGCATCCTGTCCCATAACTTCATGGCAAATAGCTGGGGAAACAGTGGAAACAGTGACATACTTTATCTTCTTGGGCTCCAAAATCACTGCAGATGGTGACTGCAGCCATGAAATTAAAAGACACTTACTCCTTGGATGGAAGGTTATGACCAACCTAGACAGCATATTGAACAGCAGAGATATTACTTTGCCAACAAAGGTCCATCTAGTCAAGGCTATAGTTTTTCCAGTGATCATGTATGGACGTGAGAGTTGGACTGTGAAGAAAGCTGAGTGCTAAAGAATTGATGCTTTTGAACTGTGCTGTTGGGGCAAGGAGATCCAATCAGTCCATCCTAAAGGAGATCAGTCTTGGGTGTTCATTGGAAGGACTGTTGCTAAAGCTGAAACTCCAATACTTTGGCCACCTGATGTGAAGAGTTGACTCATTGGAAAAGACAACCCACTCCAGTGTTCTTGCCTTGAGAATCCCAGGGACAGGAGAGCCTGGTGGGCTGCTGTCTATGGGGTCACACAGAGTTGGACTCGACTGAAGCAACTTAGCAGCAGCAGCAGCTGGGAGGGATTAGGGGCAGGAGGAGAAGGGGACAACAGAGGATGAGATGGCTGGATGGCATCACCGACTCGAAGGACATGAGTTTGAGTGAACTTCGGGAGTTGGTGATGGACAGGGAGGCCTGACCTGCTGTGATTCATGGGGTCACAAAGAGTTGGATACGACTGAGAGACCGAACTGACTGACCATGTACAAATATCACCTGTTCTATGAAGCATTGTGAGACATCCAGAGACACAGTGAAGAACTCCTTCTCCTTTGTCTCAATAGAATCTTGCACTTAATCTTATTCAGCTCCTTAAAAATATGGGCTGTGTCTCTTAAAAATGCATGCCCATGACCTTACAGAATCTGAAGCCTTGAACATAGTGGAGCCTTGCTTACTGACTGATGGGAGAGAGCCAAGTGCTCATCAAGATTTTGAAAACTGAATTCTGAAAACTAAGCCTGGGTTGGGAAGATCCCCTGGAGAAGGGAAAAGCTACCCACTCCAGTATTCTGGCCTGGAGAATTCCACGGACTGTATAGTCCATGGGGTCACAAAGAGTCAGATATGACTGAGCGACTTTCACTCACTCACTCACTCAAGCCTTTATAACATCCACCAAACACCTATCTGCCACCATCTGAGAGACAGCTGGGCCACATTTGTCCTTAGAAAAAGAAATGTTCCCTAGAATATCACTGTGGACATGAAATCCTTGCCTGAAGTGAATTAAAGAGATATGATTCTCACCAAGAATATAGCAGCCATGTAATCTATTAATACCTAAACTTTAAATGTAGGAAAGCTTCATTCAATGTTAAATCCTTGCTTCTTCCCTTAATCTACACTTTGTTCCTGGGTGATCTTTCCTAACTTGATAGTTTTTTTATTTTTTTCCTTCTTCTTCTTCTTTCTTTCTTTCTTTTTTTGTTTATACTTTATTTTACTTTACAAAACTGTATCGGTTTTGCCATACATCAACAGATATCTCCATATTCACAAGTCTCAAAGCTTACTTTACCCTGTTCTTTGAAAGAATAATAAGCCACTTCAAATATGATATGGCCAAAATAGCACTCTTGATTTCCTCTAAGCAAACCAGTTCCTATCCCAATTGTCACCATCTTTGTAAAATTCATCCCTATGTACCAAACGACTTAAGCCAAAGCTTTAAAATTTACTCTGAATATTACCCACATTTTCTTACTCCCTAAATATAATACATCACCAAATCTCAATTCTTCCTAAGAAATACTGAGAATGTATAAAATTTTCTCCTTCTCATACCATAATTAAAATCCAATCTACCATTATCGCTAACCTAGATTATTCCAATAGTCAATAGTCTCTAATCTTGCTTTTTCTCTGTTCTACCATCCATTCATCAGAGAGAAGCCAAAATAATGTCTTTAAAACATTATGTCCAAACTCTCCAAAGCCATGTATAGACTCAACACAATCCCCACCAAAATACCAATGTCATTCTTCACAGAAATAGAAAAAGCAAACCTAAAATTTACATGGAACCTCAAGAGTCTGAATAAATGAAACAATTCTAAGGGAAAAGAACAAAGCTAGATATATCACACTTTCTGATTTCAGACTCTATTACAAAGCTGTCATAATAGAAACAGTATGATTCTGGCATAAAAATAGACACATGAACCAGTGGAACAGAATCCAGAATCCAGAATCCAGAATTAAAGCCCACATATACGGTCAACTAATATTTGACAATGGATCCAAGAATACCCAATAGAGAAAGAATAGTTTCTTCAACAGATGGTGCTGTAAAAACTGGATAAACGTATGCAGAACAATAAAATTGGGCCCTTGTATTACATCACTCACAAAAGTTCACTCTAAATGGATTGAATACTAATATAGGAACTGATACCATAAAGCTCCTTGAAGAAAATGTAGGGGAAAAGTTCATTGACATTGGTTTCGGCAATAATTTTTGTATGTGGCACCAAATCAAGCAACAAAACACAAAAGCAAAAATCAACAAGTGGGCTACACCAAATTTAAAAGATTCTGTACAACAAGAGAAACAATTTAAAAAATTAAAAGACAACATACAGAATGTGAGAAAAAAAGTTTGCAAAGCATGTATCAGTTAAGGGGTTAATATCCAAAGTATATAAAGAACTCATATAATTTAACAACAACAAAGAAAATCTATTTTTTTAATGGTCAAAAGAACTAAAAGGACATTTTTCCAAAGAGGACTTCAAATGTTCAGTAAGCACCTGAAAAGATGCTCAACATCACTAATCATCAGGAAAATGGAAATCAAAATCACCAAAACCCCTCACACTTGTTGAAATGGCTATTAAGAATAATACAAGAGATAACAAGTATTGGTAAGAATGTGGAGGAAAGGGGATGTAAACTAGTTCAACCACTACGAAAAAAAATATGGAAGTTTCTCAAAAATTAAAAATGGATCTAAAATATGATTAGCAATTCCAGTACTGAGCACATACCAAAAGGAAATGAAAACAAGATATTGAAGAAATAAATGCACTTCCATGTTTATTGCAGCATTATTCACAACAGCAAAGGTATGGAAACAACCTAAGTGCCCATTGATGAATAAATGGATAAAGAGATATAGATAGGGAATTCCCTGGCAGTCCCATGGTTAGGATTCAGTGCTCTCACTGTTGGGGCCCTGGGTTCAAGCCCTGGCCAGGGAACTAAGATCCTGCAAGCTGTGCAATGTGGACAAAAAATGATGTAGACCATTAACAGGAACATGAAAAAAAAAAGTTCAACATCACTATCAGGGAAATACAAATCAAAACCACAGCAAGATATATCACCTCATGCCCATTAGAATGACTATTATAAAGATGCAATAAATAACAAGCATTGGAGAGGATGTCTTAGTTTTGGTGATAGGAAGGTAAATTGGTGTAGCCACTTTGGAAAATAGTGTGGAGATATCTCACAAACAATTAAAAACTGTACTACTATATGAATACAGCTAATCTACTTCTGGATATTTATCCAAAAACTATGAAAATACTAATTCAAAAAGATAAATGCACTCCTATGTTCATCTCAGTATTATTCACAATAGCAAGGAAATATAAATACCATAAGTGTCCATCAATGGATGAATGTTAAAGAAGATGTGAGATACACACAAACACACACACACACACACACACACATCCTGGAATACTACTAATCAGCCATTAATAAAAGACTGAAATCCTACCATTTGCCATAACATGGATGGACCTGGAAGGTATTATGCTAAATGAAGTCAGAGAGAGAAAAACAAATGCCATGTAACTTCACTCATATGTGGAATCTAACAAAAAGAAGAAAACCAATGAACAAACACAATAAAACAAAAACAAGCCAATAGATACAGAAAACGATGTAGTGGCTACCGGAAGAGAAGGGGGTTGGTGTTGGGTGAAATGGGTGAACAGGGTCAACTGTATGGTAATGGATGGTGATTAAACTGGTGGTGGTGATCACTTTGTAGTGTATACAGATGCTGAAATACAATACTATATACCTGAAACTTATATAATAAATAAATACATTCCAGATTATTTTTAGATTTAAAAATGAAAGTTAAACTATAAACAAATGGGACCTAATAAAATTTAACAGCTTTTGCATAGCAAAGGGAACTATAAACAAGATGAAAAAGCCCTCGGAATGGGAGAAAATAATTGCAAATGAAGCAAGTGACAAAGGATTAATCTCCAAATTATATAAGCAACTCATACAGCTGAATATCAGAAAAGTAAACAACCCAATCAAAAACTGGACAGAAGACCTAAAATGACATTTCTCCATATAATACATACACATAGCCAATAAACGCATTGAAAGATGCTCAACATTACTCACTATTATGCTTAGATGTTCAGTCATGTCCTTTGTGACCTCATGGACTGTAGCCCTCCAGGCTCCTCTGTCCATGGGTTTCTCCAAGCAAGAATACTAGAGTGGGTGCCATTTCCTCCTCCAGGGGATACTCCTGACCCAGGATTGAACCCGTGTCTCTTATGTCTCCTGCATTGGCAGGTACATTCTTTATCACTAGTGCTACCTCATTATTATAGAAATGCAAATCAGAACCACAATGAGGTATCATTTCATACCAGTCAGAATGGCCATAATCAAAAAATCTACAAACAATAAATGCTGAAGAGGATATGGAGAAAAGGGAACTCTCCTGCACTTTTGGTGGTAATGTAAACTGATACAGCCATTATGGAAAACAGTATGAAGATTCCTTTAAAAACTAGGAATAACTCTATCATATACCCCATCAATCCCACTACTGGGTATATACCCTGAGAAAACCGCAATTCTAAAAGACACATGTATCCCAAGTTTATTGCAGAAATATTTACAATAGCCAGGACATGGAAGCAACCTAGGTGTCTGTTGACAGATGAATGGATAGAGAAGATGTGGTACATATATACAATAGAATACTACTCGGCCATAAAAAGTAACAAATTTGAATCAGTTGTAGCAAGGTGGATGAACTTAGAGCTTCTTATACAGAATGAAATGAGTCAGAAAGAGGAAAATAAGTATCATATATTAATGGATATATATGGAATCCAGAAAAATGGTACTGATGAACCTAGCAGAGAATGGACTTGTGGCCACAGCAGGGAAAGGTGAGTGTGAGGCAAATTGAGAAACTGGCTTTGACATATATACACTGTCATATGTAAAACAGATAGTGAGAAGTTGTTGTATAACACAAGGAACCCAGCCTGGTGCTCTGTGATGACCTAGAGGGGTGGGATGGGGGAAGGGAGAGAGATTCAAGAGGGAGGGATATACATATAATTATGATCGATTTGTATTGTAAGGCAGAAACCAACACAATATTGTAAAGCAAATTTCCACCAATTAAAAAAAATTAATCTTTTAAGCATACAAAAATCTCACTGTGAACTTGGAGTAGGCAAAAATTTCTTAAATAGCACTAACCAGAAAGGATATTAATTGATAAGTTGAACTGTATAATAACTATTAACTCCTGTTCATTGAATAAGAACATTAAGATAGTGAAAAGGCAACCTGTATATTAGAGAAGATATTTGCAATGTGCATATTTGACAATATATTTGTATATATAAAATATAAACTCTCTATAAATCAACAAGAAAAGATTGAGAACCCAGTAGAATGGGCAAAACACTTGAACAGGTCATTACAAAAAGATATCCAAATGGCTAATAAATATGTGAAATGGAGCTCAATTTCCTTTGTCATGAGTGAAAAGTATATCAAAGTCACAGTGCCATATCACTGCATCACCCACCAAAATATTAATAGTTATAATGGAAAAGAAAGAATGTACCAAATGTCAGTGAAGATGTGGAGAAACCAGAATACTTGTTCCTTGCTCATGGCAGTATGAATTGGTATAGCCATTTCAGGAAACTGTGTCAGAAGCTGAACATATGTATAACCTATGATCCAGCAATGGCATTCTTAGATGCCCAATGTAAATGCATGCAAAAGTTCATTAAAAAACATGTACTAGAATATTCATAACAGCACTAATTATTCTAAAAACTGGAAATAACTCAAATGCTCATCAACAGTAGAATGGATTTTAAAGTTCTGGTGTGTTCACAAAATAAAATAATATACAGCAGTAAAATGAATGATTGACAGCTACAAGCAATAATATGAGTGAATTTCACAAATATATTGAATGAAAGAAGCTAGATACACACAAATTATACCACAAGGTTCCAATTACATAGAGTTAAAAAATAGGAAGAATGAACCTATGATGTTAATATTTAGGTGTTTACCTTTGGGGCAGAGGGTGTTGTAATGAGTGAAGCAAGGTGCAAGGGTGGGCTTCTGATTGGTTACAATATTCTGTTTGTTAACCGGTTGTTGGTTACACAAATACATTCAACTTGTGAAAATTAATTGATCTGTTTACTTGTATTTTATGAACTTTTCTATAGAAATGTTATATTTCAATACAAAGTGGGGAGAAAAGAGAAGACTAGGAATGACACAGGCCAAAATGCTAGCAATAAATATCTCTGGTTGGTGGAAACATGAACAATTTTCTGAAAAAAAATTTATATGTTTTTATATCTTCCAACTTAATAACATAATCAGATCTTGTTATTTGACTCAATAAAAATACAATTGTTCAAAAAAATAAATTAAGTGATCATTACAATTTTAGATATAAAAGAATGCATATTATTAAAAAATTAGGGTACAATTAACACAGTGTTGTATCCAGAGAGTAATATCCAGGAATGAGATTTTTTTCCTTTTAATTTTTTTAAAAATTTATTTATTTTTTTGGCTGTGCTGTGCAGCATATGAGATCTTAGATCCCGGACCAGGGATTGAACCTGGGCCCCCAACACTGGAAGCACAGTCTTAATCACTAGACCACCAGGGGAGTCTCTCCTTTTAATTTTTAACTGAAGTATAGTTAACATACAATATTATATTACTTTCAACTGTACAACATAGTGATTCAACATTTATATACATAACAAATAGAGCATCACAGTGATTCTAGTTACCATCTGTCACCAGGCAAATTTATTACAATATCATTGACTAAATTCGCTATGCTGTACATTACATACCTGTAACTTATTTATTTTATAGCTGGAAGTTTGTAGTTCTTAATCTCTTTCACCTATTTCACTCATTCTCTTGTCTCCCTTCCCCTCTGGCAAACATCAATTTGTCATGAATGAGATTTTACATATGTGAATTTTCTATATAATTATATTATTTCATTAAGGACTAACACTTTTTAAATGTAATGTATTTTCTGGGTTAAGAATTCTGTAATATATATATATTTTCATAAACAGAAGTTAACTTCTCTTGATAAAGATAGATCTTTAATAATTATAATATGCAATTAAAATTTTGAGGACAATTAGTACATTGAGGATTTCTTGTCCTTGCACTGAGTACCCAGACAGAATAGTATTTATGTTCTAAATTCAATTTTGAATAATGTTTGCATATCTCTTTCCCTTTTGAGTGTCTACCAACTATCACTTCTTGCCGCTGTCTTCTGACTAACTTCTAGCATCTCCTGTTTTCTTAACTTTCTGCCTTTAATGTCCATTAACCTGGAAAAACAAATGACAACTGTTGTCTGAAAAGCATTTTTTTAAAAAAGCTAAATATGAGTGAAGAGAAAAAAATCCCATATGATACACCATAGCACACTCACTATAATGCCCACAGACAAGAATATAGAGCAATAAGAACTCTCATACAGTACCAGTGGAAGTGTAAACTGGTGTAACAATTTCAAAAACTCTCTAGAAATATCTGTGTGAACTGAAATCACACACATTTATCACACAGTAGTTCCTTTCATAGATTTATTTCCAATGTAAATGAATCTGTGAACCAAAAGACAGGTATAAAAAGGATCATAGCGGCATTTTTGGTAAGAACCACAAACTGAAAAAAGATAATGTCCACCAGCAATCCACAGGATAGGTTGTGGTACAATCATTCAATGTTAAAGTATATAATAATCCAAATGAACAAATATTGTTATATACAACAAGGGTAATAAGATATGGTGGGGTTTTATTGTTAAAATAAGAGAGAGAGAGAGAGCTAAAAATGAGGCTGCTGCTGCTGCTAAGTCGCTTCAGTCGTGTCCAACTCTGTGCGAACCCATAGACGGCAGCCCACCAGGCTCCCCCATCCCAGGGATTCTCCAGGCAAGAACAATGGAGTGGGTCGCCATTTCCTCCTCCAATGCATGAAAGTGAAAAGTGAAAGTGAAGTCGCTCAGTCGTGCCCGACTCTAGCGGCCCCATGGACTGCAGCCCACCAGGCTCCTCCATCGATGGAGCGTCCATGGGGCCGCTAGAGTCTGGCACGACTGAGCGACTTCACTTTCACTTTTCACTTTCATGCATTGGAGGAAGAAATGGCGACCCATTCCATTGTAAAAATGAGTACATGTTGTATAATTCCATTGATATACCAAACTCAGAAACCAGCAAAACTAATCTGTGATGATAGAAGTCAGAAGAGAGGTTTCCTCTTGGGCAAGTATGAGGGAAGAGATAGGAGGGGTGCCACAGGAGGTTCTGAAATGCTGGTAATGTTTTGTTTCTTGGTTGGCATAATGGTCATAAGGTGTGTTAAATCTGTCATAATTTATCAAGTTCTGCATTCATGATTTGTATACTTTCTCTGTATATGTTATATCTCAGTAAAGCACATAATTATAAAGTTAAAATATGTTATTAAAATTATGTGGAAGACAAATGATTGTATGGAAAGATATTCACACATTTTTAAATGCAATAAAGGTCAGAAAATATCAAAAGAATTTCAGAATGGAGAGTATAATCCCATCTTTTTACAGTCACACTTAGGATGGAAAACATGACATAAGTCACAGTCACAGGCACAGCTCCTTCATTTTTCATTTAGCAAGAACTAGAACTGTTTGGAGACAGGTAAAGTAGAAATGGCTGAGACCAGGAGTGTAGTTTTGTGTGGCTAAGGAACAGATTTCATGGAAGGATGAGCTAGAGGGAATAAAGATGAAAATGGAGAGACAGATAGGAACCAATTGGTGAAGAATTTGAATTCTGTAGACTGGGATCAGCATGTCATTTCACAGGTAAGATATTGTTGCTCAGTGCTATTTTTATCTATTAGATACAGGGGTAGTAGAAAATTCAACTCACCAAAAAAAAAAAAATGTGAGCTGAATTTCAAGGGGAAATTACATCTTTTTTTTTTTTTTTTTTAATGACTGCAGAATTTAAAATCCTCTCTGAACTTACCCCTGGGCAGTACCTGTCTAGACAAGGAGCTTGAGGTCCTTCTGGGGAAGGGGAAAGACCAGGATGAGGGATCTTATCAGATATGATCTCAATTACACCTTTGCAACAGTTCAAAAGATGCTGCAGCTTTCCACAAGATTCTCTGAATACACGATTAGCATGGAGACTGAACATTTCTACCTGGTAGAACATGCACATTCACTTCTGTAAAAATTTATGTCTTTAGTCTAGCTTGCTCCTGAGCTACCTGCTTTGCTACTTTAAGAAAGCATCTGGGATGTGGAAAATGTCAGGTTTGAGTGTCTGGCCCCTCAGGTGCCCTCTGAAGGAATTTCAGGGCACAAAATAACTAAATTCAACATTACTATCAAGAATTTTAGGAAGGATTTGAATTGTGGCTGCAGAAAAATGCAAATTTTTCTCCTCAATATTCCACTGCATACTCTGATGGTTGAAAGCTAGGATTTAGCTCAATTACTTTGGTAGCAGTCCCAGAATATAAAACAGCTGACCCCCTCGTCCGAGTCAAAGTATTTGAATTATGCCTCCCTAAATACATGACCAAACACCTGAATAATCAGGTCCTGTTCTGGTGTTGCTGTTCTTACCTCATGGAGCCCCAATTGCTACATGAAGAAACAGAAAGTCCAATCATTTCTGTCTTATCACTTTCATCCTCATCTCCCTCCCTTCCTAGTGCACTTTGGCTCTAGCCACTCTGAATGACCAGTGTTATGCAAACTTATTTTGTACTTTTATACCTCTGAGCTTTTCTGATACTGATCCCTCAGCCTAGAAAGCCCTTATAAATCCTTCCCATCCTATTCATCACTTGGAGCTCAGTTCGTTCTTGAGGCATGTGTCCCCAGTCCGAGACACCTCAGACTAAGCTGTAATTCATTGCTTGTTCCTTCTTCTGTGTTTGTACCATATGTTAACTGTCATTTCACAGAGCATATATTTTCAACTACTTTAATTACTAGTGCCTTAAATAAACAGGGCTAATCATCTGTGACGGAGAAGGCATGTGCAACTCACTCCAGTACTCTTGCCTGGAAAACCCCATGGACGGAGGAGCCTGGTAGGCTGCAGTCCATGGGGTCGCTAAGAGTCAGACACGACTGACGCAGTTTAGCAGCAGCAATCATCTGTGATGGGCAGATGGTATGAGAGAAAGTACTTTTATTGAGACTCTGGCAGACAGGTTCTAATCCTGATCTCTTCCACTTGTTTTTGCCTGACTTTGGACAGGTAAATTCACCTCTCTGACTCAGTTTCCTTGTCTGTAAAATGAGAACCATTAAGAGTAGCTACCTCATAGTTAAGATTAAGTGATTCAATGAGATAAGTGAAAACACAAGAAACAGTGTTTGGCACATAGCAAGTGCTCCACTATTATTACCATAGTTTGATCCTACTCCAGAATGTAAGCTCTACACAGAAAGGGATAATCATTACGTTTGTACTCTGGTGTACCCCTAGTACCCAGTACTGTGCCTAGCACATGACTCATACTCAAGAAATATGTGTTAAATGAGTGGATGAATTAATGAATCTGTGAAGTAATTCTCATCTTCAGTATCCTCCCCTCCAAATCCTCTGTTGCCTATTAGCTTTACACCTCACAGAAAAACTTTGTGGTGCTTCATTGAACATCCCCCATCTCTTACCCTTTTGCTTTACCTCTGTTTATTACCGCCTTTCATGAGTTCTCTTTAACAAGTTTGACTGTAGCAGTAACCGCTCCAACAGCAGCTTGGGCCAGGCAGAAGTAGGGGGCGGGCGTGGGGACTTAGAGCGGGGCGTGGCCACCACGTCGCAGAACCCAACTGCGCCTGCGTAGGCTGCGGCAAACCGTAGCTCTGTGAAGTTCGCGGTCATTGCCGGCTGGTGTTTGCGTAGGAAGATAGCTCCTCTCACCAGCTGTCACTTCTGACCCGCCCAGCTCCCGGGCCTCTGGCTTTGGCTTTGTGCTGAGGCGCCAACACACCTACCATCCTCTCTCTGACGGATCGCAGAGCTCCCCGTTCCTGTTTCCTGGAACCATGTCTCTGGTAAGCAAGAATGCGTGTCACCGCAGCGCAGAGACAACTGCAGATTACAGCGACTTCCATGGTGAGATGCAGGCTACTGATGCCTCTGGGCTCCCCGTCTCCATGGTATTTCCTGATGCCCCCAGGGCCCTCAGGCGCCGGACGACCCTCAGGTTGCCAGCGCTTCCCAGGCTGCGCAGGACCCAAAAGACCTCGATGTGCTGATTGATGAGCAGTCCCGACGTTTGGGGGCGCTCAGGGTGCACGATCCTCTAGAAGACAGGTCGATTGCTTTGGTGAATTTCATGCGCATGAAAAGCCAAATCGAGGGGTCTATTCAGCAGACAGAGATGCTGGAGTTCCTCAGAGAATACTCAGATCAGTTCCCTGAGATCCTCAGACGAGCCTCAGCCCATCTGGATCGGGTCTTTGGGTTGAATCTGAGGGTTCTTGATCCCCAAGCTGACACCTACAACCTAATCAGCAAACGGGGTCTCCAGACCAATGATTGGATAGCAGAATCCCTGGACATGCCAAAGGCAGGTCTCTTGGCCTTGGTCCTAGGTCACATTCTCCTAAATGGTAACCGAGCAAGAGAGACCTCCATTTGGGATCTGTTGCTAAAGGTTGATGTATTAGGTGAGC
Organism: Nanger dama; assembly: GCA_917880005.1. NCBI lineage: Eukaryota > Metazoa > Chordata > Mammalia > Artiodactyla > Bovidae > Nanger > Nanger dama. The sequence goes on from CAKJTW010000056.1 coordinate 1,128,458, forward strand.
CCCAGAGGATCAACATCCCCTTTGGGAACACGAGGAACCTCCTAACTACTGACTTTGTGCGTATGCGATTCTTGGAGTACTGGCCAGTTTATGGCACTAATCCCCTCGAATTTGAGTTCTTGTGGGGTTCTAGAGCCCACAAAGAAATCACAAAGATGGAAGCCCTGAAGTTTGTGGCAGAGGCCCATGATGAAGAACCCTGGAGCTGGCCAGAAGAATATAATAAGGCCCTAGAAGCTGACAAGGCCAAAGAAAGAAGCCAGGCTGCTGGCATAGAGTTCTGGTCAGAAGACACTATGAATGATAAGGCAAATGATTTGGTCCAGTTGGCCATTAATGTCACAGAGGAGTTGCTACCTATACATCAGGATGAGCTATTGGCTCACACTGGCAAAGAATTTGAGGATGTGTTTCCAAATATCCTCAGTCGAGCTACTCTAATACTTGATCTGTTCTATGGGTTCTCTCTGATTGAGGTTGATACCAGTGAGCACATTTACCTCCTTGTCCAGCAACCAGAATCAGAAGAAGAGCAAATGATGCTAGAGAGCCTGGGGAGACCCACTCAAGAATATGTGATGCCAATCCTGGGTTTGATCTTCCTGATGGGCAACCGTGTCAAAGAGGCCAATGTCTGGAATTTGCTTCGGAGATTTGGTGTGGATGTAGGGAGAAAGCATGCCATCACCTGCAAACTTATGAGACAGCGCTACTTGGAATGCAGGCCACTCTCCTATTCTAATCCAGTTGAATATGAGCTTCTATGGGGTCCTCGAGCCCACCTTGAAACCACCAAAATGAAAGCCCTGGAGTATATGGCCAGGCTCTACAGAAAGCAACCACAGGATTGGCCAGAGCAATATAGGGAGGCTGTTGAAGATGAGGAGGCCAGAGCCAGATCTGAGGCAACTGCCATGTTCTTCTTTGGCCCCATGTGAAGTCTGAGGGAAGTATGTCACTTTAGTTAGGTGGCATCAATTAAAGGGGCCTGGGAAATGGGTACTGGGGCCCCAAATCAGAAATTGGGCAGGGTTGGGGGTGAAAAGTACAAATTGTGCTTGCTATTTGTGTTCCATTTCTAATAGTATTTTCTTCCTTTTAATATACCCTGAATTAGATTCATGATCAGTGTTTAAAAATAGAATTGCTCATTTGTCATTACTGTCTTGTTTCATTATGAAAGTTCATATGGCTGCATAAAATGTGTTGGTAATATTTACATCTTTCTATGATGTGGAAGAAAATATATAGCTTTTCTTTAACCATTTGAAATAATCAATGAAATGATCTCATACAGGAGTTAAGTAACAACAGTGATAATATACACACAAGAAAAACAAACACAAAATCATTGGTCTGTTGATGTTCTCCCATCGTGTCTACTTTTTTTTTTTCATTACTGGCATTTACCTATATTTGCTTTGTGGTTCCAGAGTGTAGTGAAAAATAAAAGTTCAATGAATTAGTCTCCATGCTTAAGTACTATTTTATTCAACAAACATTTATTAAGTACCTGCCATGCTCTAAGCACAGTGCTTTATGCTGGAAATATAAGGGTGAGGAAGAGCCAGTTGAGCCCCAGGGCTTAAGGGGGAGGGTCTGTGAAAGTAAACCAATATTTATATTATTGCTGTGGCAAGTGGTATAATAGGGGTAAGCTCAGAGATCTATGAGAGTTTGCAGGAGGAAGTCCCAACTAAAGTGCAAGTTGTGGGAGGGGACAGTGAAGGGGCAGGGGTGTCACACAAATGGAGGAGTGGTCAGAGGTGGTGGCAGGGGAGGATGAAGTGGTATGCAGGGCTAGGGACAAGTTAACCTTTAGTGACTTCTATTGTAAGACCCCAGGTTGGGAAGAGGGAGGGAAGGAGGGCTAGTCCATGAAGTCAGGGGCAGTATGTAAAATTGCTTGGTGGGACTTACATGAAGCTCAGGAAGACAATGTTGAATTGAAGAGCAGAGAGAGAGATAAGCCTGTGGCAGAGATAACAAAGGTTCGTATTCTCAGAAAGTGGGTCTTAGAAATCAACAATAGTTCTCCTGAAGGCAGCTAGTCTTGGATCTCGTCAGACCTAACAGTTCACATGGAGGAACTCTGAATGGCAACCTCGGCTGCGCTGTTTATTTCTGCACTCAAGCCGTTAAGGTGAGTGTTAGTATTTTGGTTCTCTTCATCCAGATCCAGGATCTCACAGCTTCTAACCCTGCTCGCAGCTCTCCTCTGGAGAGCTGGCAGCAGCAGCTAACAATTCCTGTAAGGGAGCCCTGGCTTAGTAGTATATTATACCTAAAGTCACCTCTAACGCAAGGTTGCGGGGGAAAAAGGGGGCTGTCTATCAGTGGTGTAGGTTTTATGCTTTGTCTCCTCCTGGCATCCATAAGCTTTCTGCCCTTTCATCCATTTAATTACTAGAGGCTACCCTCAAATGCCACCCCCCTATCAGATGGAAGAGAGGACTTTCCTCACATTTTCGTCAGTCTCAAGAAAAAAACAACACAATCGTCTAACGGGGGAGAGGGGACAGAAAGAGGGGAGATACACTCTTTCGGCCCCAAGTCCAGTAGCAGTGCAGAAGGCAAACTGGAGCTGCCTGCTTGGGAAAGTCACTGCGCAGGCGCACTCCACGGTTGCCTGGGCGATAGAGCCCCAACTAGTCTCATTGATCTCCCCTGTCGTTGCATTGCCAGGAAAACTAAAGGCTAAGCACGGAATTTCCAGTGACAAGAAAATGTGTAACTGGAGAACTAAAGGGGTTCTTTAAAATAGGATGGAGGTGGAGTTGTGAGGCAGGAGAATATTCAACTAAAAATCTGGGACCTTGAAATAGTGTACGACTTCCAAGCTAAACTGAGAGCCTCTCATTATTCAGCCTCCTTGGACCCTTGTCTGTACATGCTTGTGGGGTGGGGGAAGGGGGAAAAGCTGATAAGTCCCAAGTTTTCTTGCTCTGATTTTTTGGGGAATTGTTAAACTTCTGGATCCTCAAGTATATCAGTTCTTCTGAGGGCAACAGTAGAGAGAAACCTGTCAAGGGGAAGGTGTAGAATCTGGACCAACCATAATGTAAAGCTGCCAACATTTTTAATACTAAATTTATGCCAGACATTGTGCTGAGTTCTTCATCTTCTTTAGCTCCAATCTCACCACCAGTTCTCCAATAAGCATTTTAATAGTCCCATTTGATACTACGGGAAACTGAGGCTTAGGTAAGATGCCCAAGGTCACACAGCCAGTCAAGAACTGGGATTAGAGGCTGCCTTTGGCTACAACCCATACTGTTTACAGTGCATAGCATCACAGGCCTTTGCTATGTCCTTACTCAAATTTATTGACTCTCAAAAGTACAAGGAACGGCTATATGCCAGGCTGGGAGGGGCTTAAGACAACAGCTTTCCAAAGGAAGATGAAAGTGAGGCTGAAATTTCTCCAGGCTCTTCTTTGTTCCATTACTCAGGCTCCATGAGAGCTGTAGGTGTAGAATTTGCATTTCTGTCCAGTCTCCCTACAGCATTTCTCCAGAAGTGTTGGCAATTTTTATTTTGTAACCCTGAAACAACAATGATCTGATAGAGCTCCTGCCTTGCCCAGGGGAGCTAGGGATGAAAAAACAGAAGTGAAAAATAGCTTCTGTGTCACAGATGCCACATGTAGTCTCCCAGAAGTAACAAAGGTGAGGCTTGTACAGAACACATGCCATTGATAAGGGGAAAGGTATAGCATCTTAGTAACTACAGCCATTTCTTCGAAGGTCATGAAAGGCCTGGATATTCTTCTTTATTCAAGTACCAAATTAGAATTAGCACCCCTTAGGGGACTCTCGGAGAAGGCAATGGCACCCCCACTCCAGTACTCTTGCCTGGAAAATCCCATGGACAGAGGAGCCTGGTGGGCTGCAGTCCATGGGGTCGCTAAGAGTCAGACATGACTGAGTGACTTTACTTTCACTTCTCACTTTCATGCATTGGAGAAGGAAATGGCAACCCACTCCAGTGTTCTTGCCTGGAGAATCCCAGGGACGGGGGGAGCCTGATGGGCTGCCATCTCTGGGGTCGCACAGAGTCGGACACGACTGAAGCGACTTTAGCAGCAGCAGCAGCAGGGGAAACACTTAGGGGTAGAAATGAGTGTCAGGCAAACAATATTTACAAATGATGTTTGAATTACTCTGAAGTATTAAATACAATCACCAAGCCTTAAGAACACTGGACCAAATACCCTTCTTCTGTATAAATTAATTTGTAAAATGGTACAGTCTGAGTTCATTTGCAGACTCTTTGGGTTATTGATACCCACCAGGTATTGAAGTTTTGGCCAAGGTGGGGCTTGCAGAATGGGTGTTGGTTAGATATGGACTCAGTATCCTATATGTACAATGCAATCCAGAGTCCCTTTTGATCCGTGATTGGGATTTTTGCTGGGGAAAAAGCACTGAGGATATATGCATGTTCAAGGTTTCCCTGGTGGCTGGTAAAGAATACACTTGGGATGCAAGAGACTGCCAGCAATGCGGGAAACACAGGTTCGATCCCTGGGTTGGGAAGATCCCCTGGAGCAGGAAATGGCAACCCACTCCAGTATTCTTGCCTGGGAAATCCCATGGACAGAGAAGCCTAGCAGTATCCATAGGGTCTTAAGGAGTCAAACAGGACAGAGCGACTGAGCACACAGGAGCGCCCTCTTTTGGAGAGAATGTGCAGTTATGGAAGCCTTTCCTGCCCTTGTCTTCATCAGTTTCAGTAAACTTATCACAAATAAGCATTACAATCCAAAGAAAAGTTGAGCTGGACTGACAACTGTGGACTTCAAGGCAATTCTCCTAGCCCCAGGATTACTAAACCGTCCCTAAACCCTACAATACCAACAATCTAGACCAACCTGCAAGTACCCTTCACATTTAGGCAAGGACCCCACAGTCTCCTCCCTTCCTAGAGGGTATCTCCATGCAGGGAGATTTCTCACTCAACAGTTTCTTCTCCCCTTCCATGAGTACTCAAAAATGTCTTAAGGAATTTTCTACAGGCAGGGTTTGAGGCTAGTTGCAAATAAAGTTGGAAAAGAATTATCAGAGTAGGTCCTGCTCCCTGAGATAATTTGTTCTAGTTCCCATATGAACATTCTAAACATAAGGAGGGGATAGTATATCAGAACAGCTATGAACTCTGGATCTGGACAATGCTGGCTCTGTCACTTCCTAGCCATATGACCTATGCAAGTTACTCAACATCTCTTTCTAAACCACTCAAAGCTGTTTTCAAGAAATTGATAGACAAGCCCAGGTTCACACATTTATTATTTGATAACATCAGAACTATAACCCAGGCCAACTGTATCTTAGTCTAGCAGTATTTACACCCTGCTGCTGCTGCTGCTGCTAAGTTGCTTGAGTCATGACCGACTCTGTGCGACCCCATAGACGGTAGCCCACCAGCCTCCTCCGTCCCTGGGATTCTCCAGGCAAGAACACTGGAGTGGGTATTTACATCCTACAACAGTGATTTTAAGACTGCTAATTATCAACACCTGGTTCAGTTCAGTTCAGTCACTCAATCGTGTCTGATTCTTTGCAGCCCCATGAATTACAGCACACCAGGCCTCCCTGTCCATCACCAACTCCCAGAGTTCACTCAGACTCACGTCCATCGAGTCCGTGATGCCATCCAGCCATCTCATCCTCGGTTGTCCCCTTCTCCTCGTGCCCCCAATCCCTCCCAGCATCAGAGTCTTTTCCAATGAGTCAACTCTTTGCATGAGGTGGCCAAAGTACTGGAGTTTCATCTTTAGCCTCATTCCTTCCAAAAAACACACAGGACTGATCTCCTTTAGAATGGACTGATTGGATCTCCTTGCAGTCCAAGGGACTCTCAAGAGTCTTCTCCAACACCACAGACAGAAATATAGATCAATGGAACAAAATAGAAAGCCCAGAGATAAATCCATGCACCTATGGACACCTTATCTTTGACAAAGTAGGCAAGAATATACAATCTATTAAATACAATCTCTTTAACAAGTGGTGCTGGGAAAACTGGTCAACCACTTATAAAAGAATGAAACTAGAACACTTTCTCACACTGTACACAAAAATATACTCAGAATGGATTAAAGATCTAAATGTAAGACCAGAAACTATAAAACTCCTAGAGAAGAACATAGGCAAAACAGTCTCCGAGATACATCACAGCAGGAGCCTCTATGACCCACTTCCCAGAATATTGGAAATAAAAGCAAAAATAAACAAATGGGACATAATGAAACTTAAAAGCTTCTGCACAACAAAGGAAACTATAAGCAAGGTGAAAAGACAGCTTTCAGAATTGCAGAAACTAATATAGCAAATGAAGCAACTGACAAAGAATTAATCTCAAAAATACACAAGGAACTACTGAAGCTCAGTTCCAGAAAAATAAACAGCCCAGTCAAGAAATGGGCCAAAGAACTAAACAGACATTTCTCCAAAGAAGACGTACACATGGCTAACAAACGTATGAAAAGATGCTCAACATCACTCATTATCAGAGAAATGCAAATCAAAAGCACAATGAGGTACCACTTCACGCCAGTCAGAATGACTGCGATCCAAAAGTCTACAAGCAATAAATGCTGGAGAGGATGTGGAGAAAAGGGAACCCTCTTACACTGTGGGCGGGAATGCAAACTAGTACAGCCACTATGGAGAACAGTGTGGAGATTCCTTAAAAAACTGGAAATAGAACGGCCTTATGACCCAGCAATCCCACTGCTGGGCATACACACCAAGGAAACCAGAATTGAAAGAGACACGTGTACCCCAATGTTCATCGCATCACTGTTTATAATATCCAGGACATGGAAGCAACCTAGATGTCCATCATCAGATGAATGGATAAGAAAGCTGTGGTACAGTTACACAATGGAGTATTACTCAGCCATTAAAAGAATACATTTGAATCCATTCTAATGAGGTGGATGAAACTGGAGCCGATTATACAGAGTGAAGTAAGCCAGAAAGAAAAACACCAATACAGTATACTAACGCATATATATGGAATTTAGAAAGATGGTAATGATAACCCTGTATGCGAGACAGCAAAAGAGACTCAGATGTATAGAACAGTCTTTTGGACTCTGTGGGAAAGGGAGTGGGTGGGATGATTTAGGAGAATGGCATTGAAACATGTATAATATCGTATATGAAATGAGTCGCCAGTCCAGGTTCGATGCATGATACTGGATGCTTGGGGCTGGTGCACTGAGACGACCCAGAGGGATGGTGCAGGGGAGGGAAGAGGGAGGGGATGTTCTGTATGGGGAACATGTGTATATCTGTGGCAGATTCATGTTGATGTATGACAAAACCAATACAATATTGTAAAGTAATTAACCTCCAATTAAAATAAATAAATTTATACTAAAAATAACAAATAAAAACAATAAGAATCCCCCCAAAATAAATTCTAAAAATAAATTCCAGTCCTCTTTTCATCTTTTAAAACATTTTAAACAGTCTTATTTTTTTCAGTTTTCTATTATTGCTTATTTATTTAGTTGTAAATTCTGCCTTTTTGGGGTCTGCTCAGTATCTAATGGTGATGAGTTTTTGTATGGGTATTATAACTTGTATCTGTATGCTAATCTTTAGCTGAGCTGACATTATCTTCTTAGAAGCTCTCTATGGCTGGCTCTGTTGCCAAATTCTCCCTCCTGGGGAGGAAAGATGGAGCTATGTGCTGTCTGGTGCAGCTGTTCTACCCCTAGTCCTTCCAGCACAGACACAGAAATCTTTCTGAGCTTGGATGCTCTCTAGAGCTCCCCTAGAGAGAATACTTCCTGCCCCATAGAAGCCTTCTCCTGTACATATATCTTTGAGATATTTATCCAAATCTCTGCTGCTCTTTATGACTCAGTGCTCTTATAATTTATTCCTTTAATAAATCGTTAGTGTCATTTAAATGGGATTTTGGAAAGATGAGGGAAAAACAATATAATCCAATGTCATGACCAGAACACAATTTTTATTTTAATACATAAAAGTTGGAGTCACTGCAAGTATTTTGGTTATACTTGTTAATATAATTAGAGTCCCTCCATTCATTGAAATGGTATAAAATATTTGGAAATGATGGAGTAGAGACTATTACTAAAGAATACAAAATTATGGTTAATGTATATTGTTAAATACAAAATACAAGCTGTGAAACAGTAGAGTCGATATTATCTTGTAAAAATGTATATTTAAATAATGGAAATATATTTCTTTTCAAGTTGATGAATAGTAGTCCAGTAGACAAAATAATAGCTGCTCAAAGATGTCCACATCCTGATCCCTGAAACCTGTGAATATGTTACTTTACATGGCAAAAGGGACTTTTCAGATTGATTGAATTAAGGATATTGTATTAGGGAAATTATCTTGGATTATTCAGATGGACCCAAGGTTAGGACAAGAGTCTTTATAAGAGGGTGGCAGGAGAATTAGTTAGTAGTAGGGGATGTGACAAATGAAGCAAGAGGTTGAGGTAATGTGAGAAAGGGATCCTGAACCAAGAAACACTGACGGCCTCTGGAAACTGAAAAGCAAGGAAATGGAGCCTCCCTTCAAGGCTTCAGGAAAGAACTAGTCCTACTGACATTTTTACTTTAGTCCGATGAGACTGATTATAAACTTTTGAACTTCAAAATTGTAAAATAATAAATTGTTGTTGTTTTAAGCCTCGAAATTTGTGATAATTTGTTACAGCAACAATAGGAAACTAATACAAATGCTTACTAGAGGGCAGAGAATTTTAAAGTGTCTACTTTTGCTTGAAAAGAAATTAACATCCAGATAAACAAGACAAATAAAATACAGTGCTTAAAACAGCTGAATCTGTCCATAACAATGAGACTCTGGTGTCAGCTTATGATTGTAAAAAAATTAAAATGTTGCAATACCCATGTAGGAGAATACAGAAGGAAAAGTGGAAGTACTTACATGTCTCACAGAAATGTAAAGTGATAGTAGGTTGTATAGGACTACATCAATTACTACATAAAAATTTTAAGGAAATGCTTGTGTCCTGTACACTGTAGTTTCATTTCTAAGAATGGATTTTGAGAAAACATTCTTGGATGTGAGCCTACATTTGGTTTGAAAGTATCATCCCAGGCTGAATTTAAATGAGGAAAAACACCAACTACAACCAACTAAAAACACCAACTAAACTTTTAATAATATTTGATTGATAAGGAAAATAAAGATTGTCCTATGCAATAGAAGGACATACAGATATCAGAAGTTATGATGTTCAGGTTCTTCTCTGATGGTCCAGTTACTAAGACTTCACACTTTCACCACAGGGGACACAGGTTCAATTTCAGGTCAGGGAAATAAGATACTGTATGTCATATGGCACAGCCAAAAAAGGTTGATGTTCAATAATGGTTAATAGCAAGAAAGTCTGTTTAGGAAACAATACCAACAGTGTGACTCAATTTCTATGGAATAAAAGAGAACTATTTCTCTAGCCACATTGTAATCTTATTTATCTCTGGTTTGTGGCTTTATAGGTGCTTTCTGTTTTTTAAAATATATTCTAATATTCATTTTTAATATTCCACAGAGGAATTGCATTTGTTCTAACGAATTGAAGAAAACATCAGAGGCACACTGTGATAACCTCTTTCTTTCGAAAAGTGAAGAATTTAAATGTTCTCAATGAGGGTTGGGTTGAGGAGACAATCTATGATGCTGTGGATGGGAGCATACCCATGAACAGCCCCTTTGTGAAGCATCTTTTGGCAACAAAGAACACTTTTGAAGATTTTCTCAGGAAATAATCCAGCAGAGAAGCATAGATCTAGCTATATAGATAACATAGAAATATTGATGGTTCATGATAAAATTTGAAATGATTTTAAAACCAAAAATTAGTTACAGAAAATAGGATTTGTTAATTAATTTGAATGAAATTCTGTCACTGAACAGGAAATATCAGAAAAATATTTAAATGCACATAAATTCTGAAGATTTATCATTTTGTAATAAAAAGTAAATATTTGGCATGATTATATTTCTGTAGAAATAAACACATGTACACAAAATTTATACAATGGAAATGAATGTTCTCAAATTAAGCTTTGATCATATCTCTGTGTTGCATGTAATTCTGGTGACTTTCTAACCTTCTTATCCTGATTTTTGTCTACAACAAAGTACTGTCTCTTGTGTAATAATATTTTTAAAGCCTGTATAAAACAATAAGGATCAAGTAATTTTAATTAATGAAATGAGCACAGACCCAATGTAATTAATGATATCCAATGGAAGCATTCACTTGAACACTGTATCACATTACCCATGAGACCCTATATTGGAGCAACATCAGTGAAAGCCATTTGGCAGCATTTCATTCAAAGCTCTGAAAGACACAGGCACTTTCAAAGTGCCATTTAACTTTGAGAAATGTTTGCTCATAAGTAATTCTGAATATCAGCACAAATGTAAATACAAAGATGTTCTACTCACTACCACCTATTCAAATTGGGAAACCTTGAAAACTCAACAGTGATGGAGAGGGTTGAGAGTATGAATCAGTTATGGGAATTTAACACATTATAAGCACTGCAAATTATGTCATGGAAGAATTTTTAAAGACATGGAAAATTGAAAACTAGGGTTTTAAAATATTTTAAAATAATTACTGAAACACAAGAAGTTGCAAAGTTGGTACAAAGAGATTCTGTATACTTTTCAACCAATATTTCCCAGTGATTATTACTTAAATATATATAATATAATGTCAAAACCAGGAAACTGCCTTGAATATAAATGTTTAGTTCTATATCATTTTATCACATGTAACCACCACCACACAACACAAACTATTCCATCCCAACAAACATTTCCTTCTTGCTACCCCTTTATAGTCAACACCCAGACTGATTTTTCACCAGAAAATGGCACGATTTAAAGTGATGAAAGGGAAAAATCTAAAACCAAGATTACTTTAACCAGCAAGGATCTCATTCAGATTTGAAGGAGAAATCATAAGCTTTACAGACAAGCAAAAGTTAAGGTGATTCAGCACGACCAAACTACCTCTACAACAAATGCCAAAGGAACGTCTCTAGACAGGAAACACAAAAAGAAAAGGCCTACAAAAACAAACCCCAAACAATAAAGTACATGCTAACAGGACCATACATGTCAATAATTACCTTAAATGTAAATGTATTAAATGCTCCAACGAAAAGACACAGATTGACTGAATGGATATAAAAACAATACCCCTATACATGCTGTCTTGAAGAGACCAACTTCAGACCTAGGAACACAGACAGACAAAGTGAGGGGCTGGAAAAGATACTCTATGCAAATGGAAGCAAAAAGAAAGCAGGAGTAGCAATACTCATATCAGATTAAATAGACTTTAAAATAAAGAATTAAAGAAGACAAAGAAGGACAGTACATAATGACCAAGGGATTAATCCAAGAGGAAGATATAGCAATTATAAATATATATGCACCCAACGAAAGAACATCTCAATACATTACGCAAATGCTAACAACTTTTAAAGGGGAAATAACAGCAACACGATAATAGTGGGGATTCTAATAGCACACTGACACCAAAAGACAGACTATCCAGACAGAAAATCAATAAGGAAACACTACCTATAAAAGGTACATTCCCAATATACTGGAAATAAAAGCAAAAATAAACAAATGGGATCTAATTAAAATTAAAAGCTTCTGTACAACAAAGGAAACTATAAGCAAGGTGAAAAGACAGCCTTCTGAATGGGAGAAAACAATAGCAAATGAAACAACTGACAAACAACTAATCTCAAAGATATACAAGCAACTTATGCAGCTCAACTCCAGAAAAATAAACGAACCAGTAAAAAAATGGGCCAAAGAACTAAATAGGCATTTCTCCAAAGAAGACATACGGATGGCTAACAAACACATGAAAAGATGCTCAACATCACTTATTATCAGAGAAATGCAAATCAAGACCACAATGAGGTACCATTTCACACCAGTCAGAATGGCTGCGATCCAAAAGTCTACAAGCAATAAATGCTGGAGAGGATGTGGAGAAAAGGGAACCCTCTTACACTGCTGGTGGGAATGCAAACTAGTACAGCCACTATGGAAAACAGTGTGGAGATTCCTTAAAAATTGCAAATAGAACTGCCTTATGATCCAGCAATCCCACTGCTGGGCATACGCACTGAGGAAACCAGAATTGAAAGAGACACATGTACCCCAATGTTCATTGCAGCACTGTTTATAATAGCCAGGACATGGAAACAACCTAGATGTCCATCAGCAGATGAATGGATAAGAAAGCAGTGGTACATATACACAATGGAGTACTACTCAGCCCTTAAAAAGAATAAATTTGACTCAGTTCTAATGAGATGGATGAAATTGGAGCCGATTATACAGAGTGAAGTAAGCCAGAAAGAAAAACACCAATACAGTATACTGACACATATATATGGAATTTAGAAGGATAGTAATGAAGACCCTCTATGTGAGACAACAAAAGAGACTCTGAGGTATAGAACGGACTTTTGGACTCTGAGGGAGAGGGAGAGGGTGGGATGATTTGGGAGAACGGCATTGAAACATGTATACTATCTTGTAAATATGAAGCCCCAGTCTATGTTCAATACAGGATGCAGGATACATGGGGCGGGTGCACGGGATGATTCAGGGAGAGGATGTGGGGTGGGAGGTGGGAGGGGGCTTTGGCATTGGGAGATCGTGGACACCTGTGGCTGATTCATGTCAATGTATGGCAAAACAAATACAGTATTGTGAATTAAAAAAAATAAATAAATTTTAATTTAAAAAAATGGAAAAAAAAAAAAAGGTACATTGGACCACTTGGACCTAATCGATATCTAAAGGACATTTCATCCAAAAACAATAGATTTCACTTTTTCTCAGGTTTAGATGGAACATTCACCAGGACAGATCACATCTTGGGCCACAAATCAAGACTTAGTAAATTTTGGGAAAAAATGAAAACATTTCAAGCATTGTTTCTGACCACAAGGCTACAAGATTAGATATCAACTACAGGAAAAAGAGTACAAAAATCTCAAACACATGGAAGTTAAATGATATATTTCAGAATAACCAATATATTTCTAAATATCAAAAAGGAAATAAAATATGCCTAGAAACAAATAAAAATGAAAACAGAACAACTCAAAACCTTTGGGATGTAGTAAAACCAGTGCTGAGAAGTTTATAACAATACAAGTTTACATCAAGAAACAAGAGAGATATCAAATAAACAACTTAACCTTACCCTTAAATTGACTAGATAAAGAAGAACAACAACTACTACCAAAAAAAAAAAAAACAACCCAAAGGTAGTAGAAGGAAAGAAAGCATGAATTTGAGAGCAGAATTAAATGAAAAATAATGAAGATGACAATAGACAACATAGGTTGGATCATAGAAAAGCAAGAGGATTCCAGAAAAACATCTACTTCTGCTTCACCGACTACACTAAAGTCTTTGTGTGAATAACAACAAACTGTGGAAATTTGTAAAGAGATGGGAGTAAAGGAACACCTTACCTGCCTCCAGAGAAACCTGTATGCAAGTCAAGAAGCAACAGTTAGAATCAGACGTGAAACAATGGACTGGTTCAAAATTGGGAAAGGAGTACATCAAGGTTATATATTGTCACCTTGCTTATTTAACTTATATGCAGATTACATCCTGCAAAATGCTGGACTGGATGAAGCACAAGCTAGAATCAAGACTGCCAGGAGAAATATAAATATCTTTATATCAAAATATCTCAGATATGCAGATGACACTACCCTTATGGAAGAAAGTGAAGAAGAACTAAAGAGCCTCTTGATGAAGGTAAAAGAGGAGAGTGAAAAAGCTGGCTTAAAAATCAGTATTCAGACAACTAAGATTATGGCATCTGGTCCCACTACATCATGGCAAATAGATGGGAAAACAATGGAAGCAGTGACAGACTTTGTTTACTTAGTCTCAAAAACCACTAATGATAGTGACTGCAGCCATGAAGTTAAAAGACACTTATTCCTTGGAAGAAAAACAAGGTTTGTCTATGACAAACCTAAACAGCATGTAAAAAGCAGAAACATTATTTTGCTGAAAAGATCCATATAGTCAAAGCTATGGCTTTTTTAGTAGCCATGTATGTATGTGAGAGTTGGATCATAAAGAAGGCTGAGCACTGAAGAATTGATGCTTTTGAACTGTGCTGTTGGAGAAGACTCTTGAGAGTCCCTTGGATAGAAAGGAGATCAAACCAGTCAATCCTAAAGGAAATCAGTCCTGAATATTCATTGGAAGGACTGATGCTGAAGCTCCAATGCTTTGGCCACCTGATGTGAAGAGCTGACTCATTGGACAGGACCCTGATGCTGGGAAAGATTGAAGACGGGAGGATAAGAGAACAACAGAGGATGAGATGGTTGGATGGCATCACTGACTCAATTGACATGAGTTTGAACAAGTTCCAGAAGATGGTGAAGGACAGGGAAGCCTGGTGTGCTGCAGTCCATGGAGTCACAAAGAGTTGGACATGACTGAGCGACTAATCAACACTAGCAATCATAAAAAATCTCCAGGAAGTAGGCACAGAAGGAACATAACTCAACATAATAAAGGCTGTATATGGCAAACCCAAAGCAAACATTATCCTCAACAGTGTAAAATTGAATGCATTTTTCCTGAGAACAGAAACAAGAAAAGGGTGCCCACTCTTGCCAGTATTATTCAACATAGCTTTAGAAGTTCCAGTCACAGTAATCACAGAAGAAAAATAAATAAAAGGAATCCAGATTGGAAAAGAAATAAGCCTCTCACTGTTTGAAGATGACATGATCTTATACACAGAAAACCCTAAAGATGCCAGGACAGAATTACTATCAGTAATCAATGAATATAGTAAATATCAGGACACAAAAGTAATACACATAAATCCCTTGCATTCCTATACACTAATGATGAAAAATCAGAAAGAGAAATTAAGGAAACAATCCCATTCACCATTGCAACAAAAAGAACAAAATACTTAAGAATAAATTTAACTAAAGAAAAAAAGACACATATAGAAAGCTATAAAACACTGATGAAAATCAGTGACACAAATAGGTTGAAAAAATATGCCATGTTCTTGGAATGAAAGAATCAATATAGTGAAAATGAGTATACTGCCCAAAGCAATCTATAGATTCAATGCAGCAGCTAGCTAAGTTGCTTCAATTATGTCCAACTCTGTATGACACCATAGACGGCAGCCCACCAGGCTCCCCCATCTCTGGGACTCTCCAGGCAAGAACACCCAAGTGGGTTGCCATTTCCTTCTCCAATGCATGAAAGTGAAAAGTGAAAGTGAAGTCTCAGTCATGTCCAACTCCTAGCCACCCCATGGACTGCAGTCTACCAGGCTCCTCCATCCATGGGATTTTCCAGGCAAGAGTATCCCTATCAAACTACCAATGGTATTTTTCACAGAATTAGAACAAACAATTTTACAATTTGTATAGAAACACAAAAGGCCCTAAATATCCAAAGCAATCTTGAGAAAAAAGAATGGAACTAAGAGAATCAACTTTTGAGACTTCAGACTATACTACAAAGCTACAGCCATCAAGACAGTATGGCACTGGCACAAAGACAGAAATATAGATCAGTGGAACAACATAGAAAGCCCAAATGCAATTCCAGGCATCTATGGACAGCTTATCTTTGAACAAGGAAGCAAAAATATACAATGGAGTAAAGACAGTCTCTTCAACAAGTGGTGCTGGGAAAATTGATCAGCTACATGTAAAAGAATGAAACTGAGACACTTTCAAACACCATACACAAAAGTAAACTCAAAGTGGATTAAAGAACTAAATGTAAGACCAGAAACTATAAAACCCTTAGAGGAAAACATAGGCAAAACACTTTCTGACATAAATCACAGCAAGATCCTCTATGACCCACCTCCCAGAGTAATGGAAATAAAAACAAAAATAAACAAATGGGATGTAATCAAACTTAAGAGCTTTTGCACCACGAAGGAAACTATAAGCAAGGTGAAAAGATAGTCCTCAGAATGGAGAAAAAACAATAGCAAACAAAGCAACTGACAAAGAATTAATCTCCAAAATATACAAGCAGCTCAAGTGCTCAATACCAGAAAAATGAACAACCCAATCAAAAAGTAAGCAGAAGACCTAAACAGAAATTTCTCCAAAGAATATACACAGAAAAGAATAAAAACATGAAAAGATGCTCAACATCACTCTTTATTGGAGAAATGCAAATCAAACTGCAATGAGGTATCTTCTCACATGGATCAGAATGGCCACCATCAAAAAGTCTACAAACAATAAATGCTGGAGAAGTGTGGAGAAAAGGGAACATTTTTACACTCTTGGTGGGAATGCAAACTGGTACAGCCACTGTGTTGAACAGTGTGGGGATTCCTTAAAAAAAAAAAAACAACAAAACAAAACTTGGAATAGAACTGTCATATGACTCATCAGTCCCACTGCTGGGCATATATCCTGAGGAAACCAGAAGTGAAAGAGACACATGTACCCCCAATGTTTATTGCAGCACTGTTTACAATAGCTAGGACATGGAAGCAACATAATTGTCTATCACCAGATGAATGGATAAGGAAGTAGTGGTACATAAACACAATGGAATATAACTCAGCCACAAAAAGGAACGCATCTGAGTCAGTTCTAATGAAGTGGATGAACCTACAGCCCATTATACAGAGTGAAATAAGTCAGAAAGTGAAAAGGCAAATACTGTATATTAACACATTCAGTTCAATTCAGTTCAGTTGCTCAGTCATGTACGACTCTTTGCAATCCCATGAACCGCAGCACACCTGGCCTCCCTGTCCATCACCAACTCTTGGAGTTTACCCAAATTCATGCCCACTGAGTCGGTGGTGCCATTCAACCATCTCATCCTCTGTTGTCCCCCTTCGCCTTCTACCCCCAATCCCTCCCAGCATCAGGGTCTTTTCAAATGAATCAGTTCTTCACATTAGGTGGCCAAAGTATTGTAGTTTCAGCTTCAACATCAGTCCTTCCAATGAACACTCAGGACTGATCTTTAGGATGGACTGGTTGGACCAGTCCAACTCTCACATCCATACATGACCACCGGAAAAACCATAGCCTTGACTAGATGGACCTTTTTGGCAAAGCAATGGAATTTAGAAAGATGGTACCAATGATCCTACATGCAGGGCAGCAAAAGAGACACAGATGTAAAGAACAGACTTTTGGACTCAGTGGGAGAAGGTGAGGGTGGAATGATTTGAGAGAATAGCACTGGAACATGTAAATGACCATATGTAAAATAGATGACAAGTGCGAGTTAGATGCATGAAGCAGGGCACCCAAAGTTGGTGCTCTGGGACAACCCAGAGGGATAGGATGGGGAGGGCGGTGCGAGGGGGCTTCAGGATGGGGGAACTACATATGTATACCTGTGGCTGACTGATGTTGATGTATGGCAAAACCCATCACAATATTGTAAAGTAATTATCCTCCAATTAAAATAAATTAATAATTTTTAAAAAATAAAAATGAAATTAAAAGTATCTGAATTGGAAAGAAAGAATTAATGCTATTTACTATTGCAGATGACATGATCCTATATGTAAAAATTTCTAAAGGTTTTCCATATAAGAAAAACTATTATGACTAATAAATTCAGTAAAGCTACAGGGTAAAAAAATCAACATACAAAAATTATTGGTATTTTATATCCTAACAATGAAAAATCTGAAAAGAAAGATAAGAAAAGTGATTTAGAATAGCATCAAAAAAAATAAAATAGGGGCTGTGGTTCAAGATGGTGATGTATTAAGATTCTGAACTCATCTCTTCCCACAGTAACACCAAATGAACAGCGATTATATGGAACAATTTCATCTGGAAAAAAGACTAGAACATAGAGAAGGAAATGTCAACCCACTCCAGTATTCTTGCATGAAGAAGCCCATGGACAGAGGAGCCTGACAGGCTACAGTCCATGTGGTCACTAGAGTCAGACACGACTTAGCAACTAAAACACAGTACATGCAAATATTCTGTATCTTGATTACTATAGTGATGATGTAAATTCATGTGTTTTCCACACTAGTAGGGTTATGCACTAAAAAGAAGAAGTTTTACTGCATGTAAATTACACTTCAATTTAAAAAAAGGC
This sequence comes from Nanger dama, assembly GCA_917880005.1. Lineage (NCBI taxonomy): Eukaryota > Metazoa > Chordata > Mammalia > Artiodactyla > Bovidae > Nanger > Nanger dama. The sequence continues at coordinate 1,146,652 of CAKJTW010000056.1, forward strand.
TACAACAAGCTTCGAAGTCTTACATTTCCTGATTTCACAACTTACTACAAAGTCACTGTCATCAAAATAATGTGGTATAGACAGACATATAGCCCCATGAAATATTATAGAGGGCCTATGAAATATTATACAGAGCCCAGAAATAAGCCCTTGTATGAATGGTCAATGATTTTCAACAAATGCCAAAATGATTCAATTGTTTCTCCATTTAAACAAATAATGTTAGGACAACTGGATATCCACATATAAAAGAATAAAATAGATCCTTACCATATATAACATATATACCATCTACGAAAAAACTCAAAATGAATCTAAAATTTAAACATAATTTCTAAAGTTTTAAAACTTTTGTAATAAAACATAAGACTAAATTTACACAGGCAATGGTTTCTTTGATATGATACCAAATGCTCAGAAAACATTTTAAAAAACACATAATTGAGCATCATTAAAATTAAAATGATTCCACTTCAAAGTAAACCAACAATTTGAAAATACAGCCCCTAGAACTAGGTAAATTATTTGCAATCCATGTATCTTATAAGGGACTGGAATGTAGAATGCGTGAAGAACTCTTACAATCCAATACTAAAATATCAACTATCAAATTAATAAATGAACCAAGGATCTGAGCAGATATTTCTCTAAGGAAGATAAGCAAATGGCTAATAAGCACACTAAAGGATTCTGTAATTATTTTCCATTAAGGAAACACAAATCAAAGCCACAATGAGATATCACTTGACATTTACTAGAATGCTGAAAACGTTACATTATGTGAAAGAAACCAGTCACACAAAAAAATCACATATTGTATGATTTCATTTACATGAAATGCCTGGAATGAATAAGCAAATTCTTAAGTAGTAAATGTATATTAGTGTTTTCTTATGCCTGAATGAATTAAGAGAAGGTGAGCAGTGACTGCTAAAAGATACATGGCTTTTTATTGAAATGATAAAATATTCTATTGTTATGATGGTTGCACAATTCTGTGAATACACTCAAAACCATTGAAGCATGCATTTTAAACAGGTGATTTTTATGGTATGTGAATTATATTTCTCTTTATTCCCACTTGAAGGAATTGTATGAAGGTGCTACACATGGATGAGAGAAATTAAAACTTCATCTTGCATTTGCATTCCAGTTAACTCTACCCACTTAATATCAAGATGGGCACAAAAAGAACAGACACAGTAAAGACCTAACAGAAGCAGAAGAGATTAAGAATAGGTGGCAAGAATACACAGAACTGTACAAAAAATGTCTTAATGATCCAGAAAATTGCAATGGTGTGTCACTAATCTAGAGTCAGACATCCTAGAGTGTGAAGTCAAGTAGACCATAGAAAGCATTACTATGAACAAAGTTAGTGGATGTAATGGAATTCCAGCTGATCTACTTAAAGTCCTAAAAGATGATGTTGGTAAAGTGCTGCATTCAATATGTCAGCAAATTTAGAAAACTCAAAAGGACTGTAAAAGCTCAGTTTTCATTCCAATTCCAAAGAAGGGCAATGCCAAAGAATGTCTAAACTACCACACAATTACACTCAATTCACATGCTCGCAAGGTAATGCTCAAAATCCTTCAAGCTAGGCTTCAACAGCTTATGAACCAAGAACTTTCAGATATACAACCTGGATTTTGAAGAGGCAGAGGAACCAGACATCAAATTGTAAGCATTGAATCATCAAACTGAATCATGGAGAAAGCAAAGGAGTTCCAGAAATAATATCTACTTCTGCTTCACTGACTATGCTAAAGCCTTTGACTATGTGTATCACAACTGTGGAAAACTCTTAAAAGATGGGACTACCAGACCACTTTACCTGTCTCCTGAGAAATCTGTATGTAGGTCAAGAAGCAACAGTTAAAACAGGACATAGAAAAACTGACTGGACCCAAACTAGGAAAGGAGTACCACAAGGCTGTATATTGTCACCCTGCTTATTTAACTTATATGCAGAGTGCATCATGTGAAATCCTGGGCTGCATGAATCACAAGCTGGATACACAGTTGCTGAAAGAAATATGAACAATCTCAGATATGCAAATGATACCACTGTAATGGCATAAAGAATCTCTTGATGAAAGTCAAAGTGGAAAGAACTGGCTTGAAATTCAACATTTAAAAAGCTAAGATCATGGCATCCAGTCTCATTACTTCATGACACATAGAAGGAAGAAAAGTGGGAACAGTGACAGACTTTATTTTCTTGGGCTCCAAAATCACTCTGTGGACAAAGACTACAGACATGAAATTCAAAGATGCTTGCTCCTTCGAAGGAAAGCAATGAGAAACCTAGACAAAGTATTAAAAAGCTATGGCTTTTCCAGTAGTCATGTACGGATGTAAAAGTTGGACCATAAAGAAGGCTGAGCGCCAAATAACTGATGCTTTTCAGCCATGGTGCAAGGAGATCAAACCAGTCAATGCTAAAGGAAATCAACCCTGAATATTCATTGCAAAGACTGATGCTGAAGCTGAAGCTCCAATGTTTTAGCCACCTGATGCAAAGAGCTGACTCATTGGACAAAACCTGATGCTGGAAAAAATTGAAGGCAAACAGAGAAGGGGAAGGCAGAGGATGAGATGGTTAGATAGCATCACTGACTCAATGGATATGCATTTGAGCAAACTCTGGGGTATAGTGGAGGAGGCAGTCTATGAGGTGGCAAAGAGTTGGACACGACTTAGCAACAATGCAATATCATATTTCTATAGTCTCCTAGTTTCACTCAGTTATTTATCCTAAATTGCTTCACTTAATTAGGGCCCAGCATTTTGTCAAAAAATATGGATTTTGGCAAGGTAAAAGGATCATGAGAGAGCATCGTCTTCATTTACAGGATCTTAGAATCTTAGGCTATTCAGTCAGGACTGTAAAGGTTTTACATTGTAAATAATGGGAAATTAAATCCTAGGGTGGGTAAGACCAAGTCTTAGATCATAAGCTTTGTTACTGATAGAGTTATGAGTCAATCTCAGGATTCAGTTGATTATATCAGGCTCTGTCTAGAGGGATTACCAGTCAGCAGCTAAGAGCACTTATTGTGAGCCAGACATTCCTCTAGGCACTGAGCATGCATGCCTCCATGCTCAGTCACTCAGTCATGTCTGACTCTTTTCGACCCTATGGACTGCAACCTACCAGGTTCCTCCGTCCATGGGATTCTCCAGGCAAGAATACTGGAGTGTGTAGCCATGCCCTCCTACAGGGGATCTTCCCCACCCAGGGTTGGAACCCACATTTCCTGCATCTCCTGCATTGCATACTGATTCTTTTACCCATTGTTCAGTTCAGGTTCAGTTCAGTCACTCAGTCATGTCTGACTCTTTGCGACCCCATGGACTGCAGCATGCCAGGCTTCCCTGTCCATCACCAACTGCCAGAGCTTACTCAAACTCATGTCTATCGAGTCGGTGATGCCATCCAACCATCTCATCCTTTGTTGACACCTTCTCCTCATGCCTTCAATCTTTCTCAACATCAGGGTCTTTTCCAGTGAGTCAGTTCTTCACATCAGGTGGCCAGGGTATTGGAGTTTCAGCTTCATCATCAGTCCTTCCAAAGAATATTCAGGACTAATGTCCTTTATAATGGACTTTTGGATCTCCTTCCAGTCCAAGGGACTCTCAAGAGTCTTCTCCAACACGACAGTTCAAAAGTATCAATTCTTTGGCCCTCAGCTTTCTTTATAGTCCAACTCTCACATCCATACATGACTACTGGAAAAACCATAGCTTTGACTAGATGGACCTTTGTTGGCAAAGTAATGTCTCTGCTTTTTAATATGTTGTCTAGGTTGGTCATAGCTTTTCTTCCAAGAAGCAAGCATCTTTTATTTTATGGCTGTAGTCACCATCTGCAGTGATTTTGGAGCCCAAGAAAATTTTCCATTATTTCCCAACTATTTGCCATGAAGTGATGGGACCAGGTGCAGAATCTTAATTTTCTGAATGTTGAATTTTAAGCCACCTTTTTCACTCTCCTCTTTCACTTTCATCAAGAGGCTTATTAGTTTTTCTTTGCTTTCTGCCATAAGGGTGGTGTCATCTGTATATCTGAGGTTATTGATATTTCTTCTGGAAATCTTGATTCTACCTTGTGCTTCATCCAACCTGGCATTTCTCATGATGTACTCTGCATATAAGTTAAATAAGTTAAATAAGCAGGGTGACAATATATAGCCTTGATGTACTCCTTTTCCTATTTGGAATGGAAATAGTCTGTTGGCCCATGTCCAGTTCTAACTATTGCTTCTTGACCTGCATACAGATTTCTCAGGCGGCAGGTGAAGTGGTCTGGTATTCCCATCTCTTTAAGAATTTTCCACAACTTGTTGTGAACCACATAGTCAAAGGCTTTGGTGTAGTCAATAAAGCAGAAGTAGATGTTTTTCTGGAACTTTCTTGCTGTTTTCAATGATTCAGCAGATGTTGGCAATTTGACCTCTGGTTCCTCTGCCTTTTCTAAATCCAGCTTGAACATCTGGGAGTTCACGCTTCATGTACTTTTGAAGCCTGGCTTAGAGAATTTTGAGCATTACTTTGCAGTGTGTGAGATGAGTGTGATTGTGCAGTAGTCTGAACATTCTTTGGTATTGCCTTTCTTTGGAATTGGAATAAAAATTGACCTTTTCCAGTCCTGTGGCCACTGCTGAGTTTTCCAGATTTGCTGGCATATTGAATGTAGCACTTTCACAACATCATCTTTTAAGATTTGAAATAGCTGAACTTTAACTCTATCACCTCCACTAGCTTTGCTCATAGTGATGCTTCCTAAGGCCTATTTGACTTTTCATTCCAGGATATCTTGCTCTAGATGCATGATCATGCCATCATGGGTCATTAAGATCTAGGTCATTATCTGGGTCATTAAGATCTTTTTGTATAGTTCTTCTGTGTATTCTTGCCACCTCTTCTTAATATCTTCTGCTTTGGTTAGATCCATACCATTTCTGTATGGGCACATTCCTTTATGTGCCCATCTTTGCATGAACTGTTCCCTTGGTATCTCTAATTTTCTTGAAGAGATCTCTAGTCTTTCCCATTCTATTGCTTTCCTCTATTTCTTTGCATTGATCACTGAGGAAGGCTTTCTTATCTCTCCTTGCTATAATTTGGAACTCTGCATTCAGATTTACCCACTGAGCCATTTGGAAATCCAGGCACTGTGCATACAGCTCTAGAAATAAGCCATTGAGAAAATAAGCTCACACCTGTGTGTGAGAAGGGTAGATGGGAGAGAGGTGACCACTCCCTCCCCCCGCCCCTGCACTTTCTTTCCCCTCCCTCTGGCCTGGTTGTTCAGGGCACATTATATGTTGTGCACAAACAAGCTGATGGATCCCATGGACTGGAGGTGGGAAAAGGTTTGTAGCCCCCAGCTAGTCAGCTGCTTCACATCTCTCCAGTTGAGTCCTACTGTCTTTCCTGTCAGCTTCTGTCCTCCATACAATATTCTGGGCTCTATAATCAACTCAGGTGTTTAATGACACAATTATAGCTTAATTGGCCCTTGCTGCTGGTTGCTATGGTGATGTAGCCAGACATTCTGCTCACTAAATTAAAATAAGAGGGAATCTGAGGTGGGAGGGGACAACATGGAAAGCTTGAGGAGGCTGAAATAATACTTTAATAATTTCTCTTGATTAAAAGTCTGTTTTAAATGTCTGTTCCCTAGTCTGTCTCTGGAAAAATAGAGACTTAATTGGGGTAAAAGCATTTTGAAAAAAATTCATTGGAGTGTAGTTGCTTTACAATGTTGTGTTAGTTTCTGCTATACATCAAAGTGAATCAGTTATACATTATCCACTCTTTCCCAGATTCATTTCCCATTTAGATCACCACAGGGCACTGAGTAAAGTTCTTGTGCTATACAGTAGGTTCTTGTTAGTTACAAATTTTATAGAAGTAGTGTACACGTCAGGGGAAAAAAGCCTTTTAATAGAGATATTTCCAAGGTAAGGACAAGGCTTCATATACTCAAGACCAATAATAATTGCAGGAAGTGACTTTGGAAAACATATCGGTAGGAATTGAAAGATCCTTATTTATAAGGGTCTTAGTTTCAGACACGTCAGTCCAGGCTTCATTGGCACCTTCCAACGTATTTTTTACATATTTTATTTTTCTCTTTCTGGATAAACTTTATTTATAGACCAGGTTTTTAAAAACTGAAGTATAGTTGATTTACAATATTAGTTTCAGGTGTGCAGCAAAGTGATTCTATATTTTTATAGATTATATTCCACTTAAAGTTACAACAGATAATGGCTATATTTTCATATATTGTACAACGTATCCTTGTTGCTTATCTATTTTATACATAGTAGTTTGTAACTCTTAATCCTACACCCCTATCTTGCCCCTCCCTCACTTCCCTCTCTTCACTGGTAGCCACTTGTTTTTTCCTCTGTGTCTGTAAGTCTAAGTAATATCATACAGTATTTGTCTTTCTCTAACTTATTCCACTAAGCATAATATTCTTTATGCAGATCCCCATTGTTGTAAATGGCAGAATTTCTTCTTGTGGCTCAGTAATATTCCATTGTTTATATATACCATTTCTTTATTCTTTCATCTGTTGATGGACACTTAGGTTGCTTCTGTATATTGACTATTGTAAATAATCCTGCTATGAACATTTTGCGGTGCATGTGTCTTCAAATTAGTGTTTTTGTTGTCTTTGAATACATACCCAAGAGTAGAATTGTTGGATTATATGGTAGTTCGATTTTTAATTTTTTGAGGAGTATCCATACTGTTTTCCCTAGTGGCTGCACTAATTGACATTCTCACTAAGAGTGTAAAAGTTTTCCCTATCTTCCTGTTTTTGCCAACATTTGTTATTTGGGATCTTTTTGCATTCTGACAGGTGTAAGATGATATATCATTCAGCTTTGATTTGTGTTTCTCTGATGATTAGTGATGTTGAGCATCTTTTCATGTGTCTGTTGGTTATCTCAGTATCTTTTTTGGAAAAGACCTGTTCAGGCCCTCTGCTCATTTTTTAAATCAGGTTGTTTGGGTTTTTATGTTGAGTTATGTGAATTTTTTGTATATTTTCATATTAACCCCTTGTCAAGTGTGTTGCTTACATAGTTATTCCATTCAGCAGTGGACTTTAAGCTTCTTTTGATAGTTTCTTTCACTGTGCTAAAGGAATTTAGTTTGATTAGTCCCAATTGTTTACTCTTGCTTTTTATCCCTTTGCTGGAGGAGACATATCAAAAAAACCTTGCTGAGATAAATGGCAAAGAGCATACTGGTCTTTTATGTTTGTTTTGTTTTTCTTCTAATTTTATAGTTTCCATTTACATCTTTAATTGATTTTGAGTTTATTTTTTGTGTATGTTGTTAGAGAATGTTCTAATTTTATTCTTTCCTATGTAGCTGTGCAGTTTTTCCAGAACCACTTATTGAAGAGACTGTCTTTTCTCTATCGTATATTCTTGCCCCCTTTGTTGTAGATTAATTGTACCTATAAGGATGGGTTCATTTCTGGGCTGTCTATTCCATTCCATTTATATGTCTCTTTTTTTTCCTACATGGTATTATGATTTATTTTACTTTTTTCATCTTTTATTCTCAGAATATTTTATTTATTTATGATATAATTAAGGGCTTCTCAGGTGGCTCAGTCGTAAAGAATCTGCTTGCCAATGCGGGATATGCAGGAGACCCAGGTTTGATCCCTGGGTCGGGAAGATTCCCTGGAGGAGGAAATAGCAACCCACTTCAGTATTTTTGCTTGGAAAAATTCCATGGAAAGAGGAGCCTGGCTGGCTGCAGTCCATCGGGTCACAAAGAGTTGGACAGGACTGAGCACCCATGCTACGCCAATCACTATGATATAATTGACATTGAACATTATGTACATTTAAGGTATACAATGTGTTGATTGAATACATTTATATATTGCAACATGATTACTACCCCAGTGTTAGCTAACACCTCTATCACATAATCATTGTTTCTTTTTTTGTGTTGAGGACATTTAAGATCTAGTCTCTTAGCAAGTTTGAAGTATATAACACAGTATCATTGACCACAATCACAATGCCGTGCACTACAAACTTGTAGTTAGAAGATGAATAAGTTCTGGAGAGCAAAAAGATGTTTTGATTCCACACAACTAGTAAGCAACCAGTTGAGACTTGAATAGCATTCTCTGAACTTTTCAACTTTTCATCTCACTTTTTCCTTTGCCCAAGACTATGGCCACAATGACCTACATTTCTCCTTCACCTCTCCAAACTATCTTCATGTGTTAGCACTTTTGTATTTGCCCAAGTTCTGCCTCGTCTCTGGGCTCCCATATCTTCCACTGATTGCCTTTATTTTGTCATATGACCTCTCCTAAATGTTGTCTCTTGAGAGGCATGCTATCTTAAGTATACCCTCACCCCAGCTTTCCCCATCCCTCTGACTCCTAGTTATATTTTATTACTCATAACATTTACTACTACTGAAAAATTTGTCACCTGCTTAAATGTTTTCTCTCAGTTTTCTCATTTAGAATATAAACTCCATGAAAATTGGACTGTTGTTCATTTTATTTACCACCATATCCCTTGCCTTGAACATATGATTTATTTTCATTTTTTACAAATTTTAAAGACTACAGAGCATTTTAAGTTATAAAATATTGGCTATATCCCCCATGTTGTACAATACATCATTGTAACCTATCTTAAAATCAATAGTTTGTACCTTCCACTCTCTTCCACCTCAGTATTGTCCCTCCCCACTTCCTCACTGGAAACCAGTAGTTTGTTGTCTATATCTGTGTGTCTGTTTCTTTTTCTTATATATTTTAGTTTTTTTGTATATTTTAGATTCCATGTATAAGTGATATTACATGATATTCATCTGTCTTGGTCTGACTTACTTAGCATAATACATTCCAAGTCCATCCATGTTGCTGCAAATGGTAAAATTTCATTCTGTTTTATGGCTGATTAGTATTCAATTGTATATATAATCACATCTTCTTTAGCCATTCAGCTGTTGATAGACACACAGGTTGTTTCCATATGTTGGTAACTGTAAGTAGTGCTACAACATTGAGTTACATGTATCTTTTTAAATTATTGTCTTTATTATTTTTTTTCAGATATTTACCCAGGCATGGGATTGCTGAGTCATCTGGTAATTATGTTTTTATCTTTTTGAGAAACTCCATACTATTTTCCACAGTGGCTGCACCGACTTATTTCCCACCAACACTGTAAAAGAGTTCCCTTTTCTCCACATCCTTGCTAACATTTGTTACTTATGTTCTTTTGATGATAGCTGTTTGGACAGGTGCGAAGTGATATCTAATTGTGTTTTAGATTTGCATTTCCCTGATGACTAGCTAATTTGAGCATCTTTTCATGTGCCTATTGGCCATCTGCATTTACTCTTTAGAAAAATGTCTATTCAGTTCTCCTGCCCATTTTTCATTAAATTGCTTGTTTGATGTTGAATTGTATGAGATGTTTATATATGCTGGATATTAATTCCTTATTGGTCATATCATTTGCTAATATTTTCTTTCATGCAGTATGCTGTCTTTCTGTTTTGTTGATGGTTTCCTTTGCTGTGGAAAAGCTTGTAAGTTTATTTAGGCCCCATTTGTTTATTTTTCTTTTTATTTACTTTAGGAGATCAATCAAAAAATGTTACTAGGATTTATGTCAAAGAGTGTTCTGCCTGTGTTTTCCTCTAGGAGTTTTATAGTATCCAATCTTACATTTAGGTTTTCAATTTATTTTGAGTTTATTTTTGTATATGGTGTCAGAGAATGTTCTGATTTTATTCTTTAATATATAGCTTTCCAGTTTTCCCTGCACCACTTACTGAAGAGACTGTCTTTCCTCCATTGTATATTCTTGCCTCCTGTTATAGATTAATTGACCATAAGTGCATGAGTTTATTTCTGGGCTTTCTATCCTGTTGCATTGACTTGTGCGTCTGTTTTTGTACCAGTACCATACTGTTTGACCATAAACAAGGCTGAGAGCCAAAGAATCAATGCTTTCAAACTGTGGTGTTGGAGAAGACTCTTGAGAAACCCTTGAACAGCAAGGAGACCAAATCAGTCAATCGTTAAGGAAATCAACCCTAATATTCATTGGAAGGACTGATGCTGAAGCTGAAACTCCAATTCTTTGGCCACCTGATGTGAAGAGCTGACTCACTGGAAAAGACCCGATGCTGGAAAATTTTAAGTGCAGGAGGAGAAGGGGGTGATAGACGATGAGATGGTTGGATGGCATTACCAATTCAATGGACATGAGTTTGAGCAAACTTCAAGAGGTAGAAAAGGACACGGAAGCCTGATGTGCTGCAGTCCATGGGGTCCCAAATAGTTGGACATGACTTAGAAACTGAATAATAACAACAACAACCATACTGTTTTGATTAATATAGCTTGTAGTATAGTCTGAGGTCAGGGAGCATGATTCCTCCCGCTTTGGTCTTCTTTCTCAAGATTTTTGGCTCTTTGAGGTCTTTTGTGTTTCCATACAAATTTTAGAATTATTTGTTCTAGTTCTATGGGAAATGCCCTTGATATTTTGATAGAGATTGCACTGAATCTGTATATTGCCTTGGGTAGTAAAGTCATTTTAACAATATTGATTTTTCTAATCCAAGAACATGGTATATCTTTCCATCTGTTTTGTAATCTTCTGTTTCTTTCACCAGTGTCTTATAGTTTTTGGAGTACAAGTCTTTAATTAGTTAGATTTGTTTCTAAGTATGTTACTGTTTTTGATGAGACTGTAAATGGGATTGTTTTCTTAATTTCTCTTTCTGATAGCAGTTTTCTTTTAAACTACTCAAGTAAAATCCTGGGGGTACGGGTAGTTGAATAAGAAATCAGAAAAAGGAATTGGTCATTATTGGTCCCTATTGGCATGTTTGTTGATAATAATGGTTGCTTAGGCACTAAGTCATGTCCAGCTCTTGTGACCCCATGGACTATAGCCCACCAGGTTTCTCTGTCCATGGAACAGAGGCAGGAAGGAATACTGGTGTGGGATGCCATTTCCTTCTCCAGAGGATCTTCTGAACCCAGGGACTGAACCTGGGTCTCCTCCACTGCAGGCAGTCTCCTGCCATTGCAGGTGAATTCTTTACTGACTGAGCCACCAGGGAAGCTTAGATATCTAAATGTCATTAAACATTTTAGGGGAAAAAAAAAGCAAATCTGGATTTAGATTAGAAGAGACTTTATTCCAATGGATTTGAGGAAGAGTGGGGGAAAGGAATTATTTCAATGGGAAGAACTTCTGCCCATGAAATCTATAAGTATTTCAAAATTTAGGCATAAAACAGCTTTTCCTTTATAGGAGAAAGAGACCAAAGCTGGAAAGAACTGGGCTTTGGGAAGTGGGATGAAAGAGTAGCCAGATTAAACAGTTGATAATGAAATGTTTTTACCTGAGGTCAATTGATGCCATTAAGGGGCCATGAAGAATGTTCAGGCTAAGGGTAAGTCAAAGTCAAAAGACCTGAAAGAAGGAGAGACGCTTAACTAAAGTTTGATCAAGTCAAGGTACCATTTATATTGTCAAGATTGGTCAGTGGTTTCAATCAGTTAATTATTTATGAGGCAAAGAATAAATATTTGGAGGGTCTGTTCAGCTTTGTTATATAGGTTTAAAAAAAAGGTGTGTATCATATGTCTTATCTAAGTTATATGAAAAAGAGTGGCTCTCTGTAGTAAGCTGTTTCTTGGAGCACAAAAGAGTAGATTATTTCTCAATTTTCTCTGTATTCTAAAAGCACAGGGCTCAGGTAAAATTCAACATCGTCAGTCCCTACTTCTGTTCAAGATGAATGATGTTTGTCACTAAGCAACTGAGAGATAGTTATAAACTTCCTGAGTGGTAAGAAGCAGGTTCTCCAAGTATTTCACCAGTCTACCCTGATGATCCAGACAACAGATTCTCCAGGCATAAATCCAGCAAATGTATGATCTGCCACAGTAATAAGTCCTTCAGGTATATTTCAAGTTGCAGGTAAGAAGATGGTTTGAAAGAATTAGACTTGACATAAAAAGATTGATTAAGGAGACTGGTTTAATAGTATGGATAGAAATAATAAGAATAGCTTACTTTACTTAACACTTACTTTGTAGCAGGCACAATTCTAAGCACATACCATCACTACTGAAACTTGTTCCTCTAATCATTAAGTGTAACTTCTGGATATGGGGATATTTGTAAGCAAGATCAAGAGTGTGAAGTTAATCATTAGAGAAGCTGCCTGGACCACTGAAAGTCTTTCCAGAATCTCTAAGACTGCTCTGTGAATCATGAGGTTAATTTTACTGATAGATATTCCTGGTGCCACTGCTGCTCTCAGAACTGGATCCTTCTTTAACTTTTTAAACAGTCCAGAATGCTTTTAAAAATATTTTCTTAGACATCTTTATTTATTTTTAACAGATTTAGTGAAGTGTAACTTACATATCATCAAATTCACCCACTTTAAGTGTACAATTCAATAACTTTCAGCTTTGTAACTGCTGTCAAGTTTTAGAACATTTCCACAGTCCCAGAAGAATTCCTAGTGCTCATTTTCAGCCATTTCATGTTTCCATTCTCAGCCCCAAGAAAACTACTTTGTGTTTCTACTATATCTCTGTAGATTTGCCTGTTATGAACATCTATGATGTAACAGTGGCTTCCTTGGGGGCAAGATATGTGGGTTTGATCCCTAGGTTGGAAAGATCCCCTGGAGGAGGAAATGGCAACCTACTCCAGTATTCTTTCCTGGGTAATCCCACAGACAGATGAGCTTGGCAAGCTACAGTCCATGGGGTCACAAAAGAGCCAGTCACAACTGAATGATTAAACAAGAGCAACAACATAATGTAATAATATAACATATGGTCTTTTGTGTCTGGCTTCCCAGTTGCCTTTTTATTTAGAGCTACATCTTTCCCATTACTCACCCTTAGCATCCCAATCTTTTTCCAATTACCTACTACACATCATAAACTCCATAAAATAGTCTTCAAATAAAACATAAAAGGGAAAGGGACTTCATTCAACTTATATTAATCTCTGTGTGTTCTTTCCCACATATAGCATATGAATATTCAAATATATACATAAGTGTGCATTAACCTCTCCCCTCTATTAAATGAATAGTAGAACACAAAGATTTATACATTTTCTCACTTAAAATTTATTTCTTAATATTTTATATTTTAAAAATTCTCCAATAAATAAATTGGACACACACACATATATGGAATAAATTCTTATGAATGAAAATGACCATTAAAGGATATGTACATTTGTAATTTTGAAATGAATTGACAAATTGTCTTCCAGAGGTTGTGCTAAGCTTTATCAGCAGCATAGGATGTGAACAATAATTCACAAAGAAGGAAATCATATTAATAATAAATGAAAAAATATGCTAATAAATTTTAAATTAAAATTAATACAATATTAGGGTACCATTTTTTTACCTTAAAGAAGAATAAATAGAACAAGAACAGTGGTATCCATTACTCAAGGAAAGAGCCATTGACGTAAATGTAAACTACAACAGTATTTTATAAAATGGTCATAATATTTTACTCAGTAATCCACTCCTTGTGCTCTTTAATAAAAACCAGAAATGCAGATTTTTGCACTCAAAAATCTATTACAGTATATTTTCTAATAGTAGGAATATTTTAAATGTTCTATGGCAATAGAATATTAAAGTGATTAAACAGTTGATTTTATATATAGACACTAAAATAACATTTTTGAAAAGTTCTAGTGGCATGTAATATATAGAATGAAATAATACTCATGTAAAACTGTACATTAATGAAAACTGTATATAAGCATATGATCTCAATGGAATGAAAATGTGTAACACTTGCATAGAAAAATGCAAGTGTTGGGAAAATACACCAAAAGTTTAACAATGATTATCTCCAGTATGAGAGATTTTAAATGATTTTTCTCATTCATTTTTACCAAGTTTTCAACAGTGCTCAAGAATCGCTTTTAAATTATAAACAAAGCTTTTTAAAAACACTTATGCAAAAATTATTAATGTTATGGGGAATAGTCACTAAATACTAACATGAAGAAAACAGGATATGAAGCAAAGTGATGGGCTTCCCTGGTAGCTCAATGGTAAAGAATCCCCCTGTCAAACCAGAGAGTTCAGTCTCTGGTCTGGGAAGAGTCCACTTGCCCCAGGACAACTAAGCCCATGTGCCATAACTACTGATCCAGTGCTCTAGAGCCCAGGAGCCACAATTACTGAAACCCACACACCCTAGAGTCCATGAACTGCAACAAGAGAAGCCATCGCAATGAGAAGCCCTCACATTGTAACTAGAGTAGCCCCCACTCACTGCAACTAGAGAAAAAGCCCGTGCATCATCGAACATCCAGCACAGCCAAAAAAAAAAAAAATAAACAAAAGTAAAATAAATTAAAAAATTTTTAAAGTAAAATTGTTTAAAAAGCAAAATGATGTTAAATATAAAAATACAAATAACTACACAGATGGGGAAAAGCTAGTAAAAATGTATCTAAACATTAAAATTGTTGTTTCTGGTGGTGTGAAAATGTGGGTGTTCAGTTGCACACATCATTATTTTTCCATAGAAAACTGATTTGGAAAATGCAGCAACCATTGAGAAAAATAACAGCTATAAAATAATATCTCAGTGTAAATTTATGGTAAAGGATATGAATGTCATTCCAAAAGAAAAATCAGAAATGCTGTGAAATGTAGCAATATGTTTAGCTTTCCTACTTATCAAAGAAATGCATATTAAAACAATTCTGAGGTGCAAATTTTCACTTATCACATTGAGAAACAATTATTTTAAAGAATAAAATCAATGGAAGCAATAATGTATAAAAGCATATCTACTTTGCTCCAAGTTTGGAGTGAGGTGAAGGGGACAAGGGCAGAGGGAGGAAGGCGATACAGTTGTATTTCATAGAGTCCTGCTGCCATCTTCAGGAAGCTAGCAAAATCAATAACATCTTTTTTTTTTTTCCAGTTGACTTCACTCACAGATATGAAAGCCTTTGTAAAGATGTTTAACCCAGTGACTGAATGTGCTGTAATTCAGGTATACTTAGGAAGAACTGGATTTTTGTTTAGTCAAGGAGATGGAGAGAGCTCACTGTACAAAAGTTGAGCATGTAGAGTAATGGAGCTGAGTAGTGAAAAGTGGCAGATGCTGCTCATAAAAACTCCAAGGCAATACAGAATCATACCCACCTGGGGCAGTAGATTATGGGTAGAGAGATTAAATAAATAAACTAAATCCTGAAAGCATAAATGACACTTATTTGTGGCTGTGTCTGGTTCCCCGATAGGTCAGTTGGCAAAGAATCCGTCTGCAATGTGGGAGACCAGGGTTCAGTCCCTGGGTTGAGAAGATTCCCTGGATAAGGGAACAGTTACCCACTCAAGTATTCCGGCCTGGAGAATTCTAATGACTGTATAGTCCATGGGGTCACAAAGAGTCAGATACGGCTGAGCGACTTTCACTTTTACTTTACTTTCACTGGTGGTGAAACTAAAGCCCAATGCTCTAAAGAATAATACTGCAGGGGAACTTGGAATGTTAGGTCCATGAATCAAGGTAAATTGGACATAGTCAAGCAGGAAATGGAAAGATTGAACATCAATATCTTAGGAATCAATGAAGTAAAATGGATATAAATGGACAAATTTAATTCAGATGATGATTATATCTACTACTGTGGGAAAGAATCTCTTAGAAGAAATTGAGTAGTCCTCATAATCATGAAAAGACTCTGAAATGCAGGATTGGGGTGCACTCTCAAAAACAGTACAATGAACTCAGTTTGTTTCCAAGGAAAACCATTCAACATCACACTAATCCAAGTCTATGCACCAACCACTGATGCCAAACAAGCTGAAGTTGACCAATTCTATGAAGACCTACAAGAACTTCTAGAACTAGCACCCCACTCCACCCCCCGCCAAAAAATGTCATTTTCATCATAGAGGACTGGAATGCAAAAGTAGAAAGTCAAGAGATACCTGGAGTCACAGGCAAGTTTGGCCTTGGAGTACAAAATGAAGCAGGGCAAAGGCTAACAGAGTTTTGTCAAGAGAACATGCTGGTCATAGTAAACTCCATTTTCCAAAAACCCAAAGAGACTATTCTACACATAGACATCACCAGATGGTCAATACCAAAATCAGATTATGTTCTTTGCAGGCAAAGATGGAGAAGCTCTACACAGTCAGTAAAAACAAGACCTGGAGCTGACTGTGGCTCAGATCACAAGAGCCATACTGCAGAGTTCAGTTCAGTGTCTGACTCTTTGCAACCCCATGGACTGCAGCATTCCAGGTCTCCCTGTCCATCACCAATTCCTGGAGTTTACTCAAACTCATGTCTGTTGTTTTTTCCTTATTGCAAAATTCAAGAATAAATTGAAGAAAGTAAGGAAAACCACTAAACCATTCAAGTATGACCTAAATCAAATTACTTATGATTATACAGTAGAGATGATGAATATATACAAGGGACTGGATCTGGTAGACAGAGTGCCTGAAGAACTATGGATGGAGGTTCATAATGTTTTACAGGAGGCAATGACTAAAACCATTCAAAAAGTAAGGAATGTAAAAAGGAAAACTGGTTGTCTGAGGAGGCTTAAATAGCTGCGGGGAAGAAGAGAAGAGAAAAGCAAGGGAGAAAGGAAAAAGATATACCTAACTGAATGTAGAGTTCCAGAGAATAGCAAGAAGAGATAAGAGGTCTTCATAAATAAGCAACACAAAGAAATAGAAGAAAATAATAGAATGGGAAAGACTAGAAATCTCTACAAGAAAACTGGAAATATCAAGGGAATGTTTTGCACAAGGATGGGCACAAGAAAGAACAGATATGGTAAGGACCTAACAGAAGCAGAAGAGATTAAGAAGACATGGCAAGAATATACAGAAGAACCACACAAGAAACGTCTTAATGACCCAGAAACCAAGATGGTGTGGTCACTCACCTAGAGCCAGATATCCTGGAGTGTGAAATCAAGTGGGCCTCAGGAAGCATTACTATGAACAAAACATTACTATGGACATGATGGAATTCCTGACCTCTTAAAATGCTAAAAGATGATGCTGTGAAAGTGTTGCACTCAATATGTCAGCAAATTTGGAAAACTCAGCAGTGGCTACAGGATGGGAAATGATGGTCAGTTTTCATTCCAATCCCAAAGAATATTCAAACTGCTGCACAATTGTGCTCATTTCACATTTAGCAAGGTTATGCTCAAAATCCTTCAAGTGAGGCTTCAACATGAACCAAGAACTTCCAGATATACAACCTGGGTTTTTGAAGAGGCAGAGAACCCAGATGTCAAATTGCTAACATTTGTTGAATCGTGGAGAAAGCAAGGGAGTTCCAGAAAAACATCTACTTCTGCTTCATTGGAGCTTCCTGGTGTCTCAGAGGTTAAAGCATCTGCCTGCAATGTGGGAGACCTGGGTTTGATCCCTGGGTCAGGAAGATCCCCTGGAGAAGGAAATGGCAACTCATTCCAGTATTCTTGCCTGGAGAATCCCATGGACGGAGGAATGTGGTGGGCTACAGTCCACGGGGTCGCAGAGTTGGACATGACTGAGCGACTTCACTTTCACTTCTTGCTTCATTGACTATGTTAAAGCCTTTGACTATGTGGATCACAAAAACTGTGGAAAATTCTTAAAGAGATGGGAATACCAGACTGCCTTACCTGTCTCCTAAGAAATCTGTATGTAGGTCAAGGAGCAACAGTTAGAACTGGACATAGAATAACTGACTGGTTCCAAATTAGGAAAGGAGTACCATAAGGCTGTATATTGTCACCCTGCTTATTTAACTTATATGCAGAGTGCATCATGAGAAATCCTGGGCTGCATGAATCACAAGTTGGATTTACAATTGCTGGAAGAAATATGAACAATCTCAGATATGCAGATGGTACCACTGTAATGGCAGAAAGTGAAGAGAAGCTAAAGAACCTCCTGATGAAAGTGGAAGAGGAGAGTGAGAGAACTGGCTTGAAAGTCAACATTTAAAAATATAAGACCATGGCATCCAGTCCCATTCAGTTCAGTCGCTCAGTTGTGTCCGACTCTTTGCGATCCCATGAATCGCAGCACGTCAGGCCTCCCTGTTCATTACCATCTCTCGGAGTTCACTCAGATTCATGTTCATCGAGTCAGTGATGCCATCCAGCCATCTCATCCTCAGTCGTCCCCTTCTCCTCCTGCCTCCAATCCCTCCCAGCATCAGAGTCTTTTCCAATGAGTCAACTCTTCACACGAGGTGGCCAAAGTACTGGAGCTTCAGCTTCAGCATCATTCCTTCCAAAGAAATCCCAGGGTTGATCTCCTTCAGAAGGGACTGGTTGGATCTCCTTGCAGTCCAAGGGACTCTCAAGAGTCTTCTCCAACACCACAGTTCAAAAGCATCAATTCTTTGGCTCTCAGCCTTCTTCACAGTCCAACTCTCACATCCATACATGACCACAGGAAAAACCATAGCCTTGACTAGATGGACTTTAGTCGGCAAAGTAATGTCTCTGCTTTTGAATATGCTATCTAGGTTGGTCATAACTTTTCTTCCAAGGAGTAAGCGTCTTTTAATTTCATGGCTGCAGTCACCATCTGCAGTGATTTTGGAGCCCCCAAAATAAAGTCTGACACTGTTTCCCCATCTATTTTCCATGAAGTGATGGGATCGGATGCCATGATCATGATGATGTGATCACTAATCTAGAGCCAGACATCTTGGAATGTGAAGTCAAGTGGGCCTTAGAAAGCATCACTATGAACAAAGCTAGTGGAGGTGATGGAATTCCAGTTGAGCTGTTTCACATCCTGAAAGATGATGCTGTGAAAGTGCTGCACTCAATATGCCAGCACATTTGGAAAACTCAGCAGTGGCCACAGGACTGGAAAAGGTCAGTTTTCATTCAAATCCCAAAGAAAGGCAATGCCAAAGAATGGTCAAACTACCACACAATTGCATTCATCTCACATGCTAGTAAAGTAATGCTCAAAATTCTCCAAGCCAGGCTTCAGCAATACGTGAACCGTGAACTCTCTGATGTTCAAGCTGGTTTTAGAAAAGGCAGAGGAACCAGAGATCAAATTGCCAACATCCGCTGGATCATAGAAAAAGCAAGAGAGTTCCAGAAAAGCATCTATTTCTGCTTTATTGACTATGCCAAAGCCTTTGACCGTGTGGATCACATGAAACTGTGGAAAATTTTGAAAGAGATGGGAATACCAGACCGGTCCCATTACTTCATGGCAAATCGAAGGGGGAAAAGTGGTAATAGTGACATATTTTATCTTCTTGAGCTCAAATATCACTCCAGACAAGAACTACAGACATGAAATTCAAAGATGCTTGCTCCTTGGAAAGAAAGCAATGACAAACCTAGAGAGCATATTGAAAAGCAGAGACATCACTTGGCCAACAAAGGTCCATCTAGTCAAAGCTATGGTTTTTCCAGTAGTCATGTATGGTTATGAAAGTTGGACCATAAAGAAGGCTGAGCACCAAAGATTTGATGCTTTTGAACTGTGATGCTGGAGAAGACTCTTGAGAGTCTTGGATCTTGAGATTGCCATGAGATCGCCTTGGATTACAAGGCGATGCTAAATGGAAAGTCAATGCTAAAGGAAATCAACCCTGAATATTTGTTGGAAGGACTAATGCTAAAGCTGAAGCTTTAGTGCTTTGAACACCTGATGCAAAGAGCTGACTCTTTGGACAAGACCCTGATGCTGAGAAAAATAGAAGGCAAAAGGGGAAGGGGGTGGCAGTGGATGAGATATTTAGATAGCATCATTGACTCAGTGGACATGCATTTAAGTAAACTCTAGGATACAGTGGAGGAAAGAGAAGCCTGGTATGCTTCAGGTCCATGAGGTTGCAAAGAGTTGAACATGACTTTAGCAACTGAATAACAACAAAGCCTGAAAGAAAAGTTGAAGTGAAACTCTGCAAAATTAAGACACTCAAAAGCAGCCATATATATGTAGGCATTTAGAAAGTCACATGCAGGGCACTTTCTCAGAAATGAACTTAGAAAACTTTATTTTTTGCTTGGACTGAACACTTGGCTCTGAGAAAGCCCAGCTACATCTTGAAGGAGTGCTCAAGCAAAGAACACTGCAACAACTTGATGAGCTCCTGGAATTCAAAAAATTTCTGTCAAGTACATTCAAAATAAAGCCCTGGGGGAGGATGTTTTCATGATTGTGGAGGAATAAGATGGGGAGACCACACTGCCCCCAAATACATGAAAACTTCATGTGCATATGGAACAACTCCTACAGAACACCTGAATGCTGGCAGAAGACCCCAGACTTCCAAAAAAGGCAAGCCAATTTCTTCAGAATGATGTAGGACAAAAGGTAGAAAGTTTTTAAAAAGAGAGACAAAGGATTTCAGGACAGGGAAATGCACCTAGGAGAGGGACTCATGAAGGAGGAAAAGTTTCCACACACTCAGAAACCTCTCACAGGCACAGTCAGAGGAAAGCTTCAGAACCTCAGACGGGAACATAGCAACAGGTGCTTGGAAGGAAAAGCAGAGAATTTACCACAAGATCATTGCTAAACAGCACTTCCCAGCCAAGAATTAGTTTACATGCCCACCATTGTGAGTGGATGCTGGGTGCTCAGGCTCAGGCTTTGGAGGTCAAACCCCAGGAAGAGGACTGGGGTTGGCTGCCATGAAGATACTCAGAGGGGGCCAGTACAACGCAGCTGAGGGAGTCCACAGAAAAGCCTGGGCCTGCCAGAGAGACAAAAGATCCTTGCTATGAGAATGCTCTAACTCCAAGCACTCCCAGAATGCAGGACCCAGCCTTTCTGAGTGCTGTAGTTGGCACAAGATGACTGCGGCCTGTGTCTCCAGAGGTAGAAAAGCTGGTGCAAATACCAAAGGCAAAACTAGATGCAATTGCAGTTTGGGATATTAGAGGGGGTACATGACCACTTGACTGCTGCCAGGGCTGGTGTGGGTATCAGAGGTGGAGGACAGGAGCCTACTGTGGGCTCAATGCCAGGAGTCACAGCTACTACCAAGCTGTGAGTGGACACAAGTCACTGTCCACACCTTCCTGAGAGCCTGAGCAGCTTAACTCTGCTGAGGGACCAACAACCCAGGGCCAACTTCCTGGGGAAGCACACAACCTGCCTCAGACTGTGGTGTGGTAACTTCCCCAAAGATTCTGCTGCAGCAGATACTCCCCACACACCCCAACTGTGTCTGCCATACCTCTCCCTCTCCCCAGCTTAACTCAGTAAGTGAGCCTCAATAAGCTGCTACTTTCACCCCCTCTTGTCTGGGCAGAGAACAGACACAAGAGGGAGGCCTACAAGTACAGGCAGGGTCAAAACCAAAGCAGACCAACAGTGGGGCTGTGTGAGCAAAGGAGAGAAGGGGATATCACTTCTGCAGCCTCAAGTAGTGGATTAAGTCCTTGGAATTAGCCTGAGATTGTGAATTTATGGGCAAGTGTGGATTTTGGGAACAAGTACAAACTGGAGTAAGGCCAGATCAGAGTCTGACCTGACCTCACACTACCCACAACAGGTCTGGAGATCTTCCTAGAAATATTGGAGAAATTTCTGAGTAGGCAGATTGACTGGAGCACATGGTGTGGAGAGGTAAATGAAGGAATTACAAATTGCAACCCTGTGGACTGAAGACCACCAGGCTCCTCTGTCCATCGAATTCTCCAGGCAAGAATACTAGAGTGAGTAGACATTCCTTTCTCCAGGAATCTTCCCAACCCAGGCATTGAACCTGGATCTCCTGCATTGCAGGTAGATTCTTTACCCTCTGAGCCACCAGGGAAGCCCATTCTTCTTACTATCACTCTCTATATATTTTCTCTTTTTTTCCTTTTATTCTTTTTCAAATTATTCTATATTTTTTCTTTATTATTCCTTTAATTTTTTATAACCTAATTTTTCCTTTTTTAAACTATCTTATTTTTAAATAAATTTACTTTCCTACTTTTACAGTATATATTTATTATATTACATTTTCCCCTGTTTTTGAATATGTATTTTTTCTAGTCTAGTTTTTAGTATCCATTTTTACTTACTGGTTTTTCTATTCACTTGATTACTCTCCTCTTTTTGACTCTTGTTTTTATTCTTTTTTTCTTTTCTCTGTTTTTTTTTTTTTCCCTCTTCATTTCTCTTTGTGAGTCAGTTTCTTTGGCTGTTGTGGGCTGTTGAGTGTTGATCTCACCATTAGTCTTGGGGTTTTGTCTTCTATGCTGTGTGACTTGTGAAGGTTTTGTGCTACAGTAAAGGGTCAAGATTGAACTCCAAGTCCAAGACTTTGGACCACCAGAAAATTCCCAACTCCATGAAACATTAATCAACGAGAGCTCTCCCAAAGGTCTCTATCTGAACAATAAGACCAAGCTTCACTCAAAGGCCAGCAAACTCCAGTGCTGGATGCCTTAAACCAAACCTTTAGCACAACAAGAACACAACTCAGCCAATTAGCAGACTGGCTGCTCAAAGCAATACCAAGCCTATTGACATCCCAAAACAAATTACTGGACATGGCACTGCCTTTCAGAGAGACAAAATCCAGCTCCATCCACAAGAATACAGGCATAAGTCCCCTCAACCAGGAAACCTTCACAAGGCACAGATACAACCTCACCCATGGTGAGCAGGCTCCACAATTAAGAGGAACTAAGACCTTCCAGCCTGCAGAAAGGAGACTCCAAATACAGTAAATTAAGCAAAATTAAAAGAGAGAGAAACATACAGCAGTTTGAGGAACATGGTAAAAACACACAAGAGCAAACAAATGAAGAGGAAAGAGACAGTTTGCCTGAAAAAAGAATTCAAAGTAATAATAGTAAAGATGATCCAAAAACTTGAAAATAAAATGGATGCACAGATAGACAGGAGGCACAGATTGAGAAGACACAAGAAATGTTTAACAAAGACCTAGAAGAAGTAAAGAATTGAAAATCATCAATGAACAGCAAAATAATTGAGATTAAAAATATATTAGAGGGAAACAATAGCAGAATAGCTGAGGTAGAGCTGCAAGATAAAATGGTGAAAATAATTGAAGCAGAGCAGAATAAATAAAAGAAAATAAAAAGAAATGAGGACAGCCTCAGAGACCTCTCAGTTCAGTTCAATTCAGTTCAGTTCAGTTGCTCAGTTGTGTCTGATTCTTTGCGACCTCATGAATCGCAGCACGCCAGACTTCCCTGTCCATCACCAACTCCCAGAGCTCACTCAGATTCACGTCCATTGAGTCAGTGATGCCATCCAGCCATCTCATCCTCGGTCGTCCCCTTCTCCTCCTGCCCCCTAGTCCCTCCCAGCATTAGAATATTTTCCAGTGAGTCAGCTCTTCGCATGAGGTGGCCAAAGTACTGGAGTTTCAGCTTTAGTATCATTCCTTCCAAAGAAATCCCAGGGCTGATCTCCTTCAGAATGGACTGGTTGGATCTCCTTGCAGTCCAAGGGACTCTCAAGAGTCTTCTCCAACACCACAGTTCAAAAGCATCAATTCTTTGGCTCTCAGCCTTCTTCACAGTCCAACTCTCACATCCATACATGACCACAGGAAAAACCATAGCCTTGACTAGACGGACCTCAGTCAGCAAAGTAATGTCTCTGCTTTTGAATATGCTATCTAGGTTGGTCACAACTTTTCTTCCAAGGAGTAAGCGTCTTTTAATTTCATGGCTGCAGTCACCATCTGCAGTGATTTTCGAGCCCCCAAAATAAAGTCTGACACTGTTTCCACTGTTTCCCCATCTATTTTCCATGAAGTGATGGGACCAGATGCCATGATCTTCGTTTTCTGAATGTTGACCTCTAGGACAACATTAAGTGTTGGGGAGTGTTTAACAGGAGGATTCGTATGTGCTGTTTCTCACAAGTCCTTTGTTTCTTTTCAAGCGGAGCAGTCCACTGCTCCCAGGAACTGAGGTCATTGTGTGAGACAGGCTTGAATCTCCTCTAGTAAACATTCTTTTTATGACAAAACTGCTTAGTCTCGATCCTCTTTCTTGAGATATGGATCATCTCCTGACCTTGTGACCATTATTAATCCCTTGTTCCCTTGGTAATGGTTGCTGTACATTTGGTTTTCTGATCTTTATCATTGTCGTAAGAAACTTCTTGTACCACAGCCTATATACACTCATAGAAAAATCATTAAAGCACCTTTGCTCCATCAGAGCTTGGGTCCCCGTGTCTGTCTTTCTTTTTTTTTCCCTCTCCTTCTCACTCCCTCCCTCCCTCCAGCTCTCTCTTTTTCACTTTTTATCATCGACTGTGGACCACCAGGTCCCGGTCCATTAAAGGACCCCAACAATTAAGTGCAATAACATTCGAACTATAGGGGTCACAGAAGAGGAGAAGAGAAGAAGAAGAGAAAACGTTTGAGAATATATTTGAGGAGATTATAGATGAAAACTTCCCCAACATGGGAAAGGAAATAACTACCCAAGTCCAGGAAGCCCAGAGACTCTCACACAGGATAAACCCAAGGAGAAACATGCCAAAACACATATTAATCAAAATAATGAAAATTAAACACAAAGAACAAATATTAAAAGCAGCAAGGGAAAATGAACATACAAGGGAATCCCCATAAGGACAACAGTTGATCTTTCAACAGAAACTAATGCAGACCAGAAGGCAGTGGCAGGATATACTTAGAGTGATGGAAAAAAAAAAAACTATAGCCAAGATTGCTCTATATAGCACTTATTTCATTCAGATTCAAAGGAGAAACCAAAAGCTTTACAGATAAGCAAAAGTTAAGAGAATTCAGCACTACTACAACAGTGCTTATCTGGTAGCTCAGCTGGTAAAGAATCTGCCTGCAATGCAGGAGACCCTGGTTTGATTCCTGAGTTTGGAAGATCCACTGGAAGAGGGATAGGCTACCCACACCAGAATTTTTGGATGTCCATGGTGGCTCATCTGGTAAAGGATCCACCTGCAACGTGGGAAACCTGGGTTTGATCCCTGGGTTGGGAAGATCCCCTGAAGAAGGGAGCAGCTACCCTGAATATTCCAGTATTCTGTCCTGGAGAAATCTATGGGCAGTATAGTCTACGGGGTTACAAAGAGCTGGACACAACTGAGTGACTTTCACTTCACTAAACCAGCTTTCCAACAAATGCTAAAGGAATTTTTAGACAGGAAACACAAGAGAAAGAAAAGGCCTACAAAAACAAACCCTAAATGATAAAGTAAATGGTAATAGAATCATACATATCAATAATTATCTTAAATGTAAGTGGATTAACTGCTCCAACACAAAGATACAAATTGGCTGAATGGATACAAAAACAAGAACCCTATATATGCTGTCTACAAGAGACCTACCTCAGACCTATGGACACATACGACTGAAAGTGAGAGGCTGGAAAAAATATTGCGTGCAATTGGAAATCAAAATATAGAGAGGGTAGCAATACTCATATCAGAAAAAATATAGACTTTAAAATAAGGACCATTACAAGAGACAAGGTAGGACACTACATAATGGTGAATCCAAGATGAATATATAACAATTAAAAATATATATGCACCCAACAAAGGAGCACCTCAAGGCAAATGGTAGCAACTATTAAAGGGGAAATCAACAGTAAGACAATAATGGGGAATATTAAAACCTCCCCCACACCAATGGATAGATCATCCAGAGAGAAAATTAATAAGGAAACACAAGCTTTAAATGACACACTGGAAAATTTGAGCCTAATTGCTATCTACAGGGCATTTCATCCAAACACAGTAGATTTCACTTGTTTCTCAAGTGTACATGGAACATTCTCCAGGGAAGATAATATCTGGAGTCATTAATGAAGCCTTGGTAAATTTTTAAAAGCATTTTTAAAGCATTTCAAGCATCTTTTCTGATAACAGTGCTATAAAATTAGATATCAACTACAGGAAAAAACAAAATATAAAAAACACAAACACGTGGAACCTAAACAATATGATTCTAAATAACCAAGAGGTCACTGAAGAAATTAAAAGGAAATTAAAAAATATCTAGAAACAAGTGACAAAGGAAAAATGACAACTCTAAACCTATAAGATCAGTAAGACCAGTGCTGAGAAATTTGTAACAATACAATCTTACCTCAAGAAACAAGAAAAATTTTAAACAACCTAACATTACACCTAAAGAACTAGGAAAAGAAGAACAAAAATTCCAAAGTTAGTATAAGGAAAGAAATGATAAAGATCAGGGTAGAAGTAAGAAAGAAAGGGGAAATAGCAAAGATCAATAAAACTAAAAGTTGGCTCTTTCAGAAAATAAACAATTGACAAACGATTAGACTCATCTGGAAAAAAAGGGATAAGACTCAAATCAATCAAATTAGAAATGAAAAGAAGTTACAACAGACAATACAGAAATGCAAAGGATCATGAGCCTACTATGAGCATCTATATGCTAATAAAATAGACAATTTGGAAGAAATGGACAAATTTTTAAAAAGTATAACCTTCCAAAACTGAACCAAGAAGAAATAGAAAAATGAACAGACCAATCATAAGTTTGGAAATTGAAACTGTAATAAAAATATTTCAACAGATGAAAGACCAGGACCAGATGGCTACACAGTTGAATTCTATCAGAAGTTTAGAGAAGAGCTAACACCTCTCCTGCTCAAACTTTTTCAGAAAATTTCACAGGAAGGAAAACTTCAAAACTCATTCTGAGTTTACCATCACCCTGATACCAAAACCAGACAAAGATGTTACAAAAAAGAAAATATCAGGCCAATATCACTTATAAACACAGATGCAAAAATCACCAACAAAATTCTAGCAAACAGAATCAACAACATATTTAAAAAGATCATACATCATGATCAAATGGGTTTTATCACAGGGATGCAAGGATTCTTCAATATACCCAAATCAATCAATGTGATACACCACATTCATAAACTGAAGGATAAAAGCCACCTGATCATCTAAATAGATGCAGAGAAAGCTTTTGACAAAATTTAACATCCATTTATGATAAATACTCTCCAGAAAGTAGGCACAGAAGGAACATACATCAACACAATAAAGGTTACATATGGCAAGTCTACAGCAAACATTATTCTCAATGGTGAAAAACTGAAAACATTTTCACTATAATCAGGAAAAAGAGAAAGGGTACCCACATTCACCACTATTATTCAAGATAGCTTTGGAAGTCCAAGGCACAGCAATCAGAGAATAAAAAGAAATAAAATGAATCCAGGTGGGAAAAGAAGTAAAGCTCTCACTGTTTGCAGATGACATGATTCTTTACATAGAAAACTCTAAAATGCCACCAGAAAACTACTAGAGCTAATCGATGAGTATAGTAAAGTCACAGGATATAAAATTAATACAGAGAAATCACTTGAATTCCTATATACTAACAAAGAAAAATCAGAAAGAGAAATTGAGGAAAGTACCTCATTCACCATTGTAACAGAAAGAATAAAATACCTTGGAATAAATCTTCCTAAAGAAATAAAAGATCTGTATGCAAAAAATGATAAGATACTGATGAAAGAAATCAAAGAGAACACAAACAGATGGAGAGATATACCATGTTCCTGGTTTGGAAGAATCAATATTGTGAAAATGACTATCCTACCCAAAGCAATCTACAGATTCAATGTAATCCCTATCAAACTGCCAATCATATTTTTCACAGAACTAGAACAGAT
Organism: Nanger dama; assembly: GCA_917880005.1. NCBI lineage: Eukaryota > Metazoa > Chordata > Mammalia > Artiodactyla > Bovidae > Nanger > Nanger dama. Next base: position 1,174,407 of record CAKJTW010000056.1, read on the forward strand.
AATTTCACAATTTTTATGAAATTACAAAAGACCCTGAATAGTCAAAACAATCTTGAGAAAGAAAAATGGAGCTAGAGAAATCAATCTTCCTGACTTCAGACTGTACTACAAAGCTGCAGTCACCAAGACAGTATGGTACTGGTACAAAACCAGAAATATAGACCAATGGAACAAGATAGAAAGCCCAGGGATAAACCCACATGCCTATGAGCACCTTATCTTTGATAAAGGAGGCAAGAATATGCAATGGAGAAAAGACAGCCTTTTCAGACAGCTGGGAAAACTGGACAGCTGCATGTAAAACAATGAAACCAGAACAGCTCCTAAAACCATACACAAAAATAAACTCAAAATGAATTAAAGAATAAATATAAGGCCAAAAACTATAAAGTTCTTAGAAGAAAACATAAGCAGCACACCCCTTGACATGAATCACAGCAAGATCCTCTATGATCTACCTCCTAGGTTAATGGAAATAAAAACAAAAATAAACAAGTGATATCTAATGAAACTTAAAAGCTTTTGCACATCAGAAGAAACTATAAACAAGGTGAAAGACAACTCTCAGAATGGAAGAAAGTAATAGGAAATGAAATAACTTACAAAGGATTAATCTCCAAAATATACAAGCAGCCATACAGCTTAGCACCAGAAACACAAACAACCCAGTCAAAAAGTGGGCAGAAAATGTAAACAGACATTTTTCCAAAGAAGACATACAGATGGCTAATAAATACATGGAAAGATGCTCAGCATTGCACATTATTAGAGAAATGCAAATCAAAACTATGATGAGGTATCACTTCATTTTGGTCAGAATGACCATTACTAAAATATCTACAAACAATAAATGCTGGAGAGGGTGTGGGTAAATGGAACCCTCTTGCATTATTGGTGGGAATGTAATTTGATACAGCTACTATGGAGAACAGCATGGAGAGTCCTTAAAACACTAGGAATAAAGCTACCATATGACCCAGTGAGATATGACCATATCCCACTACTGGGCATATACCTTGAGGAAACCATAACTGAAAAAGACACATGTAATTCAATGTTCATTGCAGCACTATTTACAATAGCTGGGACAAGGAAAGATGAATAGGTAAAGAAGTTGTGGTACATATACACAAGGGATTTTTACTCAGTGATTAAAAAGAACACATTTGACTCAGTTCTAATGAGGTGGATGAACCTAGAGCCTATTATATACAATGAAGTAAGTCAAAAGAGAAAAAACAAATATCATATAGTAACACATATATATGTAATCTAGAAAGTTGGTACTGATAAAACTATTTGCAGGGTAGCAATGGAGACAGGGACATAGAGAACAGACTTGTGGATGCAGTGGGGGAGGAGAGTTGGGAAGAATGAGTGAGCAGCACTGGAAAATATGCATTACCACATGTAAAATAGATAGCCAGTGGGAATTTGCTCTATGATCCCCAGGAGCTTAAACCTGGTGCTCTGTGACTACCTAGAGTCTAGAACGGGATGGGAAGTGAAAGGGAAGTTCAAGATGGAGGATATATATGTATGCCTATGGTTGATTCATGTTGATGCATGGCAGAAACTAACACAATATTGTAAAGCAATCATCCTGTTAAAAATAAGTAAATAAATTTCTGGATCTTTCTCTTTCCTAGGGCAGTCCTTCATATTCAGGGGAAAATTTTCTCTCAATGCATTGCCCTGTGGAGGATTGGAGCATGGGAGACCAGTGTGGTGAAGATTGCCCTGTGAATAAATAAAGTCTGCTCTTTGGCTTCCAGTTCAAGATAGAGGACTAGAAGGACATGTGCTCATCTCCTCCTATGACAGCACCAAAATTGCAACTAGCTGTTGAACAACCATCTACAGGAGAATGCTGGAAATGACCAAAAAAAAAAAAAAAAAAGATACCACATGTCCAAAGGCAAAGAAGAAGCTACAGCAAGATGGTAGGAGGGGCACAATCACAGTAAAATCAAATCCCATACCTGATAGGTGGGTGATCCACAAACTGCAGAACAATAATACCAAAGAAGTTCTCCTACTGCTGTGAAGATTCTGAACCCCATGTCAGGCTTCCCAGCCTGGGTATCTGACAAAAAGACTTGGAATACCCAGGGAATCTGGCCTTGAAGGCCAGAGGGATTTAATCATAGGCATTCCACAGGCCTGGGGAAAACATAGACTCCCAGTCTAGGAGAGCAGAAACAAAATCTTGTGTGCACAAAGACCCAGAGGAAAGGAGCAGTGACTCCACAGGAAACTGAGCCAAAACTACCTACTAGTGTTGGAGCGTCTCCTGTGGAGGCATGGGTCAGCAGGGGCTCACCACAGGGTCAGGGGCACTGACAGCAGCAGTCCTGAAGGTCCTCCTTGGCATAAGCCCTCTTGGAGGTTGCCATTAAACCTAGAGCCAAGAGCTGGGTCACCTCAAGCCAAACAAGGGAGGGAGCCCGTCCTTACCCATCAACAGATAATTGAGTTAAAGCTTTACTGAGCAAGGCCCTGCCCATCACAGCAAGACAACAGTTTTCCTCACAGCCAGTCCCTCCCATCAGGAAGCTTCCACAAGCCTTTTAGCCTTCTTAATCAGAGGGCAGACAAAAGAAGTAAGAAGAAAAACAACTCGCAGTGGCTAGAATGAAAACCACACTATTGAACATTAATCAGAATGAAACAACAGAGGGTTATGTCCCAGATAAAGGGACAAGGTAAAACCTCAGAAAAACAACTAAATGAAGTGGATAAAGGCAATCTTCCAGAAAAATGATAGTGAAAATGATCTAGGATCCTGGGGAAACAATAGAGAAGATGCAAGAAATATTTCCCAAAGTCCTACAAGAACTAAAGAACAAACAAACAGAGATGAATAATACAGTAGAAGAAATCAATAGCAGAATAACTGAGGCAGAAGAACAGATAAATTACCTAGAGGACAGAATGGTGGAGCTAACTGCTGTGCAACAGAATGAAAAAAAAAAAAAGACAGCCTAAGAGACCTCTGGGACAACATTAAATACATCAATATTCACATGATAGGGGTCCTAGAAGGAGAAGAGAGAGAGAAAGGACCTTAGATAATATCTGAAGAGATAGTAGCTGAAAAGTTCCCTAACATGGGAAAGGAAATAGTCAACCGAGTCTAGGAAGCACAGAGTCCCAGGCAGGATAAACCCAAGGAGGAACACAGTGAGACACACAGTAAACAAACTGACAAAAATTGAAGACAAAGATAAATATTAAAATCAACAAGGGGAAGACAAGTAATAACATACAAGGTAACTCCCATCAGGTTATCAGCTGATTTCTCAAAAGAAACTCTACAAGCCAGAACCGAATGGCATAATATATTTGAAGTGATAAAAGGGAAGAACCTACAACCAAGAATACTTTACCAGCAAAACTCTTCTTCAGAGTTCATAGAGAAATCAAAAGCTTTCCAGACAAGCAAAATTTAAGAGAATTTAGCACCACCAAACCAGTTTTACAACAAATGCTAAAGGAACTTCTCTAGGCAGGAAACACAAGACAAGAAAAAAGACCTACACAAAATAAACCCAACAACTATTATATATAAAGCAGACAAACAATAAGGACCTACTATATAGCACAGAACTGTACTCATTATCTTATAATGAAGTATAATGGAAATGAATTTTAAAGATATATTTATATGCATATTTTATATAAATGTGAAAGACAGTCCTTTAAACCATTTTGCTTCATTAGAAACACTTAAATTATAAGAATCTGTTAAAAAGCAGATATACAAACCTAGACAGTGCATTAAAAAGTAGTGACATTATTTGCCAGAAAAGGTCCATATAGTCAAAGCTATGGTTTTTCCAGTAGTCATGTATGGATGTGAGAGTTGGACCATAAAGAAAGCTGAGCACTGAAGAATTGATGCTTTTGAACTGTGGTATTGGAGAAGAGTTTTGAGAGTCCCTTGGACAGCAAGGAGATCAAACCAGTCCATTGTAAAGGAAATTTGTCCTGAATATTCATTAGAAGGACTGATGCTGAAGCTGAAGCTCCAATACTTTGGCCATCTGATGTGAAGAACTGACCCATTAGAAAACACCCTGATGCTGGGCAAGATTGAAGACAGCAAGAGAAGGGGATGACAGAGGATGAGATGGTTGGATGGCATCACTGACTTGATGGACATGCATTTGAGCAAGCTCTGGGAATTGGTGATGGACAGGGGAAGCCTAGCATGCTGCTGTCCATAGGGTCACAAAGAGTCAGACATGACTGAGTGACTGAACTGAACTATTAATATAATTGTATCATGACTGATCAACAGAAAATAATAGAATTCTATAGCACTAATAGTATCATTTAATATAAAAACCTGTAATCCCTTTTTAAATCCAGATGCATATCAGAATTATCTTGCAATTTTTTGAAAAATACAAATGCCCAGGTATTGCTTTTCTTCTCTAAACTCCAGATATGCTTCTAATGAGCAGCCATGTTTAAAAACAACTTTACTATTTGATGACCTTTTAATTTTATCTAGTTTGTTTCATTCATTCCATTTCATATTCACTGCTCCCACTTCATTTAGTTTGTTTTCCAATTTCTCCATCTCCTTTTTTCTTTGATGTTCTTTCTCAAGCCTTTATCAAGTATAGTAGAAAAAGTTTTGTAGACATATATATAAATTATATAATATATACATTTTAGAAAACTTACAAACTTTTGCCTAACTAAAAATTTATGACATTTTGATTCCATTTGTTTGACTTAGTATGAATAGTGAAAGTCATTCAGTGATGTCTAACTCTCTGCAACCCCATAGAGACTAAAGCCTGCCAGGCTCCTCTGTCCATGCAATTTTCCACTGGAGTGAGTAGCCATTCTCTTTTCCAGGGGATCTTCCCAACTCAGGGATCAAACTCAGATCTTCCATATTTCAAGTGGATTCTTTACTATCTGAGCCACCAAGCAAGCCCTTAGTATGAATAGAATGTTAGATTTCTGATTTAATAAAATAGACATGCAACAAGCAACAAATGTTTACTGTATAGCACTGGGAACTTTAGCCAATATCTTATAATAACCTATAATGAAAAATAATCTGAAAAATAATATATGTTTATGTGTATAACTGCATCACATTGCTTTGCATGTGAAACACTGTAAGCTAAATATACTTCAATAATATATATATATATTAAGAAAAAAATGTCATTAAAACATTAATGGAACATGAGCTATGCCAAAGCCTTTGACTGTGTGGATCACAATAAACTGGAAAATTCTGAAAGAGATGGGAATACCAGACCACTTAACCTGCCTCTTGAGAAATCTGTATGCAGGTCAGGAAGCAACAGTTAGAACTGGACATGGAACAACAGACTGGTTCCAAATTGGAAAAGGAGTACATCAAGGCTGTATATTGCCACCCTGCTTGTTTAACTTATATGCAGAGTACATCATGAGAAATGCTGGACTGGAAGAAACACAAGCTGGAATCAAGATTGCCAGGAGAAATATCAATAAGCTCAGATATGCAGATGACACCACCCTTATGGCAGAAAGTGAAGAGGAACTAAAAGCCTCTTGATGAAAGTGAAAGAGGAAAGCAAAAAAGTTGGCTTAAAGCTCAACATTCAGAAAACAAAGATCATGGCATCTGGTCCCATCACTTCATGGGAAATAGATGGGGGAAACAGTGGAAACAGTGTCAGACTTTATTTTTGGGGGCTCGAAAATCACTGCAGATGGTGACTGCAGCCATGAAATTAAAAGACGCTTACTCCTTGGAAGAAAAGTTATGACCAACCTAGAAAGTATATTGAAAAGCAGAGACATTACTTTGCCAACTAAGATCCGTCTAGTCAAGGCTATGGTTTTTCCTGTGGTCATGTATGGATGTGAGAGTCGGACTTTGAAGAAGGCTGAGTGCCAAAGAATTGATGCTTTTGAACTGCGGTGTTGGAGAAGATTCTTGAGAGTCCCTTGGACTGCAAGGAGATCCAACCAGTCCATTCTGAAGGAGATCAGCCCTGGGATTTCTTTGGAAGGAATGATGCTAAGGCTGAAACTCCAGTACTTTGGCCATCTCATGCGAAGAGTTGACTCATTGGAAAAGACTCTGATGCAGGGAGGGATTGCTGGCAGGAGGAGAAGGGGACGACTGAGGATGAGATGGCTGGATGGCATCACTGACTCGATGAATGTGAGTCTGAGTGAACTCCGGGTGTTGGTGATGGACAGGGAGGCCTGGAGTGCTGCGATTCATGGGGTTGCAAAGAGTCAGACACAACTGAGCGACTGTACTGAACTGATCTAACAGAACAAAGACTACAGTGGTCATATACGAAAATGAATAGTCTTTACCAAAATAGTTTGAAACTCTCAAAACTGACAACTGCAACCTTAAAAAATAATAATAATGAAAGCTCTAAGGAAGAGAGAAAATTTTATTTGTAAATACCGAACTTTCAACTAAAAAAATCAAAGAACACAGAGAAACAGAATAATGTGGCCTATTCAAAGGGACAAAATGAATTGACAAAACCATTCCTGAGGAAGCCCTGATATACGATATACTAGACAGATGTTTTTACCAACTTTGCTAAGATATAACTTACATATAACACTGTGAAAGATTAAGGTGTACAGGTGATTTGATATCATATGTATTACAAAATGATTACTGTGATAAAGTTGGTTAACATCTATCTCCTCACATAATTACTGTATTATTTTGTGGCGATCTTCTCTCCTCACAACTTTCAAGTATATAACAGAATTGTCATAGTCATCACACTAAATATTAGATTCCCCAAACTTATTCATTCTAACTAAAAATTTGTATTTTTTATTCAACATGTCTTTTTGTAGCTTCCAGTCTCTCGCTAACCATCATTAATTCACTCTGTTTTTATGAGTTTTACTTTTCTAAAAAAATTCCCCATACAAGTGAGAGTAAACAGTATTTGTCTGCCTATGTATGACTTATTCTACTTCTCATAATGCCTTCAAGGTCCATCCATGTTGTCACAAATGGTAATGTTCCTGGTGAATTTGAGGGTTTTGATATCTTGTCACTGAAAGAATTCAGCAAGAAAAGGTTATTAATAAGAAGTAGATTTATTTAGAGAGAAACACATTTCACAGGCAGAGATTGGGCCATCTCAGAAGAGGAGAGAGCCTCCAAATATGACATGGTTAGTTTTCAGTGGTTAGATAATTTCATAGGCTAATGAGTAGGACCAACTATTTCAAGGAAGGAGTGGGGATTACCAGGAACTGGGCCACCACCCGCGTTTTGGCCTTTTATGGTTGGTCTCAGAACTGTCGTGGAGCTTATGGGTGTGTCCTTTAGTATGTTAATGTATTACAGTGAGTGTATAATGAGGTTCAAGGTCTGCTGCTGCTCCTGCTAAGTCGCTTCAATCGTGTCTGACTCTGTGTGACCCCATAGACGACAGCCCACCAGGCTCCCCATCCCTGGGATTCTCCAGGCAAAAACACTGGAGTGTGTTGCCACTTCCTTCTCCAATGCATGAAAGTGAAAAGTAAAAGAAGTCTTTCAGTCGTGTCTGACTCTTAGCGACTCCATGGACTGCAGCCTACCAGGCTCCGCCACCCATAAGATTTTCCATGCAAGAGTACTGGAATGGGTTGCCGTTGCCTTCTCCAGGTTCAAGGTCTACTAGAAGTCAAATCTTCTGCTATCTTGGACACAGTTGGTTCTAACTAGTCTTTGTCATGTCCTATACATCCTGGAATGTGAAGTCAAGTGGGCCTTAGAAAGCATCACTATAAACAAAGCTAGTGGAGGTGATGGAATTCCAGTTGAGCTATTTCAAATCCTGAAAGATGATGCTGTCAAAGTACTGCACTCAATATGCCAGCAAATTTGGAAAACTCAGCAGTGGCCACAGGACTGGAAAAGGTCAGTTTTCATTCAAATCCCAAAGAAAGGCGATGCCAAAGAATGCTCAAACTACTGCACAATTGCACTCATCTCACATGCTAGTAAAGTAATGCTCAAAATTCTCCAAGCCAGGCTTCAGCAATACGTGAACTGTGAACTCCCTGATGTTCAAGCTGGTTTTAGAAAAGGCAGAGGAATCAGAGATCAAATTGCCAACATCCGCTGGATCATGGAAAAGGCAAGACAGTTCCAGAAAAACATCTATTTCTGCGTTATTGACTATGCTTGACTGTGTGGATCACAATAAACTGTGGATAATTCTGAGACATGGGAATACCAGACCACCTAACCTGCGTCTTGAGAAATCTGTATGCAGGTCAGGAAGTAGCAGTTAGAACTGGACATGGAACAACAGACTGGTTCCAAATGGGCAGGGAGGCCTGGTGTGCTGTGATTCATGGGATCACAAAGAGTCAGACATGACTGAGCGACTGAACTGAACTGAACTGAGTGCCTTGCTGGTGGAAATGTAAATTGGAAGAACCACTATGGAAAACAGTATGAAGCTTCCTCAAAAAAACAAAAACAAAAACAAAAACAAAAATAGAACTAGTGTACGATATAACAATCCTACCCTTGTGTATATATATGAATGAATGAAATAAGTATTTCAAAGAGGTTATCTGCACCCTCACATTCATTACAGCATAATTCATAAGAGCCAAGACATAGAAATAATCTAAGTGTCTATAGACAGATGAATTGATTTTTAAAATTTAATATATATGCAATGCAGTATTAAGTTCCATAAAAGGAAGTCCTACTGAATAGAAGGGAAGGGAGTAGAACACAACCTTTAAAAGAATCGCATAGCCATCCATCAGTCAGTCAGTTCAGTTGCTCAGTCGTGTCTGACTCTTTGTGACCCCATGAACAGCAGCACGCCAGGCCTCCCTGTCCATCACCAACTCCCGGAGTTCACTCAGATTCACATCCATTGAGTCAGTGATGCCATCCAGCCATCTCATCCTCGGTCGTCCCCTTCTCCTCCTGCCCCCAATCCCTCCCAGCATCAGAGTCTTTTCCAATGAGTCAACTCTTCGCATGAGCTGGCTTCAGCATCACTCCCTCCAAAGAAATCCCAGGGCTGATCTCCTTCAGAATGGACTGGTTGGATCTCCTTGCAGTCCAAGGGACTCTCAAGAGTCTTCTCCAACACCACAGTTCAAAAGCATCAATTCTTTGGCGCTCAGCCTTCTTCACAGTCCAACTCTTACATCCATACATGACTACTGGAAAAACATAGCCTTGACTAGACGGACCTTAGTCGGCAAAGTAATGTCTCTGCTTTGAATATGGTATCTAGATTGATCAAAACTTTTCTTCCAAGGAGTAAGTGTCTTTTAATTTCATGGCTGCAGGCAACATCTGCAGTGATTTTGGAGCCCCCCAAATAAAGTCTGACACTGTTTCCACTGTTTCCCCATCTATTTTCCATGAAGTGATGGGACCAGATGTCATGATCTTCGTTTTCTGAATGTGAGCTTTAAGCCAACTTTTTCACTCTCCTCTTTCACATTCATCAACAGGCTTTTTAGTTCCTCTTCACTTTCTTCCATAAGGGTGGTGTCATCTGCATATCTGAGCTTATTGATATTTCTCCTGGCAATCTTGATTCCAGCTTGTGTTTCTTCCAGTCCAGCATTTCTCATGATGTACTCTGCATATAAGTTAAACAAGCAGGGTGACAATATACAGCCTTGATGTACTCTTTTTCCTATTTGGAACCAGTCTGTTGTTCCATGTCCAGTTATAACTGTTGCTTCCTGACCTGCATACAGATTTCTCAAGAGGCAGGTCGGGTGGTCTGGTATTCCCATCTCTCTCAGAATTTTCCACAGTTTATTGTGATCCACACAGTCAAAGGCTTTGGCATAGTCAATAAGCTGAAATAGATGTTTTTCTGGAACTCTCTTGCCTTTTCCATGATCCAGTGGATGTTGGCAATTTGATCTCTGATTCCTCTGCCTTTTCTAAAACCAACTTGAACATCAGGAAGTTCACAGTTCACATATTGCTGAAGCCTGGCTTGGAGAATTTTGAGCATTACTTTACTAGCATGTGAGTTGAGCGCAACTGTTTGTAGTTTTAACATTAGGGTCCCCTTTTCTCCACATTTTCAACAGTATTCATTATCTCTTGATCTTTTTAGGCCCTTTTCAAAAATTTATTTATTTATGGCTGTGCTGGCTGTTCCTTGCTGCACATGGGCTTTCTCTAATTGCAGCAAGTGGGGGCTACTCTCTAGTTTTGATGTGCAGATTTCTCGTTTTAGTGGCCTCTTTAGGGTGCATGGGCTTCAGCAGTTGCAGTGTACAGGCTCAGTAGTTGTGATACATGGGCTTAGGTGCTCTGAGACATGTGAATATTCCCAGACGAGGGACTGAACCCATGTCCCCTACTTTGGCAAATGATTTCTTAATCACTGGACCACCAGGGAAGTCCTCTCGATTTTTTTATAATAACCATCTCAATAGATGCAGGTTAATGTCTCAATATGGCTTTGATTTTCATTTCAGTAATGGTTAATAATGTTAAGCATCATTTCATGTATCTGTTTTGAAGGGGATATCCCAGAATTCAAGGCAGCAGAAATGTGCCCACTTTTTTTTTTTAACACAATGAGTGAAAAGGAGAGATTGCTTCTTTTTGTGACACTCTGCTCTCACCTCCAGAAAATCAGTTAAGAAGCTATTTCCTTGACATAAAATCCACTGCAGCAGACATACTCAAATAAATAAGAAGCAGAAAGCACTATTTACAATAGCCAGGGCAACATAGATGTCCATTGACAGATGTATGAATAAACAAGTTTTGGTACATATATACAGTGGAATATTACTCAGCCATTAAAAGAAATGAATGAGTCAGTTAAACTGAGGTAGATGAACCTAGACCCTGTTATACAAAGTGAAGTAAGTCAGAAAGAGAAAAACAAATATCATATAGTAACACATAAATATGAAATCTAGAAAATAATGATACTGATGAACCTACTTGCAGGGCAGGAATAGAGATACAGATGTAGAGAATGGACTTGCATGGACACAGCAGGGAAAAGAGAGGGGGGATGAATTGCGAGAGTAGCACTGACATAAATACTCTAGCATGTGTAAAAGAGAGAGCTAACGGGAAGCTGCTGTGTAATACAGGGAGCTCAGCCTGCTGTCCTGTGACAGCCTAGAGGGGTAGGATTGGCAGGTGGATGGGAAGGAGGCTCAAGAGGGAAGGGATACATTTATATTTATGGCTGACTTGGGTTATTATATGACAGAAACCAACACAATATTGTAAAGCAATCATCCTCCAATTAAAAATAAGTAAGAAGCAGAAGAAACACGATGTTCCTCTTGAAATTCTGGCTTCTCCATAGCTACAGAAATAAATTGGAAATGAAGTAGTGGGAAGACTTAGACCTATTTCACCTATGCTGAATGATCAAATTAATGCATAAAGGGGATTGAAATGAATAGGAACAGATACACTGGAGTACAGGGACTAGAGACCACATTTTAGGCTGGCTATAAAACAAACAACAAAAATTTTTAAAGAATTGAAATCATATGGAGTAGGTAGTCTGACATTAATGTAATAAAACTAGAAAACAACAGAAATACAATAGGAAAGCCTTTACATACTTGGGAAATAGACAAAACATTAACAAAAAATCAATGGGTCAAATTGGAAATCTGAAAAGAAATAAAAATATGTAGAACGGAATAAAAATGTAAATGCAACATAACAGAATATGTAGGCTGCAGCTAAAGCTGTGCTGAATGGGAAATTAATAGCACTAAATGCTTACCTTAGAAAAGAAAACAAATCTTAAATCCATAATCTAAATTTCTACTTTAAGAAACTTGAAAATAGAAGAGCAAAATGAAAACAAAGCAAGCAGAAAGAAGGAAATGAAACAAAAATTAATAAAATTAAAGCAGAAAAATAATAAAGAAAATAAATTTTAAAAATATGTATTTAGAAAAGCTCATTAAAATTTATAAACCTCTAGCAAGACTGAGAAAGATAAAAAGAGAAGACATAAATTGCCATTATAAGGCATAAAATGGGAAATATCATTACAGATATTATAACCATTAAAAGAAAATAGAGTATTGACAAAGAGTCTCTCCTTGACCAAACTTTAGTCTTTAGTCAAGCTCTTCTGAATCCTCTTTTCAACTAGGCCTTGATCTTTGGACTTCCATGTTTATCTTTGCATTGTCCAATTGTAGTAAGAATCCAACCATTTAAAGTCAGCTTAACAAAAATCCCCACTCTAGATATCTATCACTCTTGATATCTGATTAAATTCTTCATCCCTCACCACCCCTCAGTTCAGTTCAGTTCAATCGCTCAGTCGTGTCCAACTCTTTGCGATTCCATGAATCGCAGCACGCCAGGCCTCCCTGTTCATCACCATCTCTCGGAGTTCACTCAGACTCACGTCCATCGAGTCCATGATGCCATCCAGCCATCTCATCCTCAGTCGTCCCCTTCTCCTCCTGCCCCCAATCCCTCCCAGCATCAGAGTCTTTTCCAATGAGTCAACTCTTCACATGAGGTGGCCAAAGTACTGGAGCTTCAGCTTCAGCATCATTCCCTCCAAAGAAATCCCAGGATTGATAATCCCTCTAGACTACCTTTGGGCTTCCTATGGTGGCTCAGATGGTAAAGAATCCACCTGCCATGTGGGAGACCCAGGTTCGATCCTTGGGTTGGGAAGATGCCCTGGAGGAGGGCATGGCAAACCCACTCCAGTATTCTTGCCTGGAGAATTCCATAGACATAGGAGCCTGGCAGGCTACAGTCCATAAGGATGCAAAGAGTTGGAAACTCTTTTCTGAATGACTAACCCTTTGCTACCTTTAGCAAAAATCCTATGAAGTCAGTTTAGCCAGTGAAAGTGAAAGTTCAGTGGTGTCCAACTCTTTGAGAACCCATGGACTATGGAGTCCATGGAATTCTTTAGGCCAAAATATTTGTATGTGTAGCCTTTCCCTTCTCCAGGGAAATCTTCCCAACCCAAGGATTGAACCCAGGTCTCTCATTATGCAGGTGGATTCTTTAACAGCTGAAAGCCCAAGAATACTGGAGTGGGTAGTCTATCCCTTCTCCAGCGGCCCTTCCTGAATCATTCCTTATCCCTGATATTTCCTCTAGTAATTTTCCATCCACTGACCCCTCCACTCTGTTCCTTAGTTATAAATCCTCAACATTCCTTGTATTCAGAATGGTGTCCAATTCTACACAGAGGTCTCTTTTCCCAAATTGCAATATCCTGATTAAATTCTGCTTTTACCACTTTAACTACAATTAAGCTTTGCTTTCTCTTCACAGTATAGATAATCTGCACTCAAATTTTGACAATTTAGAAGAAATGATCCAGTTCCTCAAAAATAGGCCACCACCTAAGAGAGAGGATGGAAGAGGCAGTGTTGGAGGCTTGAAGAGAGAAAACAGGTTGTAAAATAACAGGGTGGGCAGGGATGGGGGCATGAGAGAAATGAGCAGTTTGAAGATTTGAACTAAAAATCTGGTGGAAAGATGTTTTAGGTTAAATAGAGACACTGGGAGTTCCAAGATCTGACAGTGCTCATTCTCTATGATCCAGGTACCTGAGTCCACAGGTGGAGGGGCAGCCTTCCCTACCAGTGCCCCACCAGGTGACAGATTAAATCTGGGGTCACATAACTACTGTTCAGTCTACCCTCTGCCTCAGTGAAGTACACCAGGCAATGCCTTCCTTCATTCTACCCCCAGATGGAGATACTCCGCCTCCATTTTACCTGAGTTCCATTTGCCAGGAAGGCTGGACATTCCACAATAGTTCTGAGCCTCTCCTGAGAGCTCCTGGCATCATACGGAGATTTACACAGATGCTTCTGTCTGCCCACATTGCTGTGAGCTACAGCGGTGGCCAGTCTGAGTTTCCTGTAGCTTTCTTCTTCCTTGAGTTCCATACAGCACCATGCTTTCTAATCACGATTCCCATCAGCACTCCCTGAAGCAGAGTTCCATGTAGGCACCGCATCTCAATGGGATAATTTGAGTACCTAATAATTAGTGGGATGCATCCTGGTAGGGGTGACTACAAGAGCTATATTTTGGGGGTACTGGTTGCCCCACATATTCCACAAAGCCCTTACAGAGGAAACTATAAAATGAAAATTTTAGAAACACTTTGGCCAGGAGGGCTGGGGATTGAAGGAGCAGCATCTCACACTTCTGGACTTTCTGCCCCCAAATAAGGATGTGCTGCAGGCATAATACCTCCTCTGGGTGTACGTGTTACTCGTCATCTTCTCCATGAAGTTCAGGAAGATAAAAGGGCCATGGAGGTGCCCGGGCACCCTCTCCATTCAACAAAGCCCTCTACCCCCACCCAGTCAATGGTCAGATACAATGTTTTCTCCTTATCTTCATTTGCCATAAATATAAGGAATACACCCCAAACATCTTACATAGTGAACAGATAGCTTCCTGGCAAAAAGTCCTATATGTCAAAAAACAAAACAAAACAAAACAGAAAAACAGTTATGTGTGCTCTTTAGCAGCAGCTTAGCCATTCACCAATATAGTCTTTTACAAATACACATTTTTAGGCCACCTCCCCCCACCCCCACCCCCCACACACACATACCACATTTAGAGAAGCACATTGACGTTAACTGGTAGTTTAGTAATATGATCACCCAGGTAAGTCATTCAGAAGACGGCAGTCTCCTCCAGGATTTCCAAAAATTGTTTTCAGATATTTAAGGTGATCATATGCTGCTGCTCCCTTGGTCATTTAGCACATCTCATTCAGGCAGGGAATACCGTGAAATTGTCCCTTGGCTCTCCTTTCACTCAAGCAAGAGAAGTTCCAAGTTAAATCTGTCGAGACTCAGCATTTCTGAAATGGTACTCAGGAAGAGAGAATGGAGTCTGACTCTTGATTTCTCTCTTCATCACCATTATGTTCAGGCAAACATTTGAAAAAGATAAGCAGACTCAGGGCAACTTAGAATTGTATAGCCTCTCAGCTCTCAGAAATCAGGAATTTAAAGGCACTAAAACTGCATCCAATCAATAGCCCTGTTCACTGAAGGCACACAGAAGTGCAGTACAGCATAGAGCCTTGGTGCTCAAAGTACGGTCCACGGACCAGCCCATGAATCAAATTCTGCATATGAGCACAGTGAAGTCTGAAAAGTTCAGCTCTAGTGATTGGTTAAGAGCTGGGGCACTGACTAGAGCAGTGGTTCTCCAAATTGAGTGTACATCAGAGTCACCTGGAAGGTGTTTTAAACCACAGGTGACTGGGCCTTGACCCCAGAGTTTCTGATTCAGTAGGTGAAGGATAGGGCCTGAGGACTGGCATTTTGAACAAGTTCCCAGGCAATACTGATACTATTATTGTTCTGGGGACAACACTTTCAGAAGAAAAAAAAAAAAAACAAAACTGGACTAGAGACAAAGCTGGATGGAAACTATGGCTGTGTTTGTTTAACCTCACATGAATCTCTTAAACTAAGCCTTAGTTTCTTCCTATGTAAAGTGTTACTGTGAAGATTAAATGAAGAACTAGGGAGAGGGCCCTTGGCACAGGGCCCGCCACGTGATAAAACTCAAACAGATGTAGCCAATTATTGTTGTTATTATTATTCAAAGCATACCACGGCAGACATTTCGTCCTCCTCTAACACCCCTTTTCCCCCTGTCTCTCCAGGGAATTCTGTCCCCAAAATAACGTAGCTAAATTATACGCAGAGTATGGACAATCCCCCGATAAAGCTCGGTGCTCTGAACATAGAGGACAAATCCTGTCGTGGCCTGTATCGGAAGAAAAGGCTGGGGCTGATCTTAGAAAGAATGAAGATCACAGTTACCTGCAACCTGCCATCTAACACAACAGGGCAAAGTCTTGCCGCTACCCTGGCCTAGACCAGCTGGTGTCCTTGATGTTCCCACTCAACACAAGCTAGTAGGTGCCCTCTAACAGGGCATCAGGGACTCTTCAGTATCTGTCTTACACTACAGCAATCAGTCCCAACCTCTCCCCCGCACCCCCACAACACTGGGGCTATTCACTCCATTTTGTCTATTTAGAGTTCTTTTGCTTCAGATTTTTCCCAGGGTGAGACCCTGTTTTTCCAACTTCCCTTCACCGTGCACCTCACACCTACGAAAGGAGAACCACAGCTAGTGATGAGTCTATAGCCTTTTAACTCCCTGTTTTCCTCCAGACCCAGGATAACTGAGGGGATCCTACTGTTGTCTACCACAGAATATGCATGCATGCATTCATTCATTCTTTCATTCAATTTATGATGCTGCTGTCAACACGGTTTCACCTTCTACTAAACTTTAGTGTGTGTTAGTCGTTCAGTCGTGTCCCACTCTGCGACCCCATGGATTGGAGCCCTTTAGGATTCCTTAAAATACCAAAGTTGTGAACGCTACGTAGGATCTGCTATGTACTATGGACCCATTCCAAACTCCTCCCTGTCATTAAAGTTCCACTGGCATTCCATCCATAGTAATGCAGGTCTGTGACAAACTCTTCCATTACAGCAAAACAAAGCCCCATAGTGACCTGATCTGGAAAGACAAGATCCCAGGACCCATAGAGAAAGGAGACCAGAAAGGAAGGCAGGCCACAAAGAGGAAGGGAGCCAGGCTTCCCCACCCTCTGTACTCCTGGGCCTTCTGTGGAAAGAGGCTTTTAAGCTAGGTGCTCAAGGCCCGAAAAGCAGCTGTTGTCCAGTCTAGTGCCAGCACTTCCTGGTCCTGATCCGTTCAGCCCTTCTATCAGAACTTTCCATTCTGATTCTACTTCAGAGAGTCTAGGAGCTACCGCAGGCAATGAAGCAGCAAACATTTCTATCTTTTGTGTGTTCATCTAAGCCTCTGTATTAATAAGGCATGAAACAATGCAAAACCAGGAAGAAGCTTTTATCCTTATGAATATCATCAAAGGCCATACAGGACTATTCCTAATGTCCTCACCTGTCATCTCCTTGAAGAAGCTGAATCTGACCACCCAGTGAAAATGGGTGCATATCCACCACGTTTCTCTCCATCATATCACCCCGTTTTATTTTCTTACTGTCACTTATCACTATCTGAAATCGACTCGGTAGTTTATTTATGTTCTGTCTCCACTCCCTAGAAGGAGTGGTCCCTGAGCACGGAACCTCTTGTGATCTTCAGTGTCTTGGATCCCCAGAGTCTAAAACTGTGTCTGGTACGTAACTGGTGCTCAGTGAATATTTGCTTTATGAATGAACGGACGCACGGATAGCTGGGTGAATGATGCCCTCTTAAAAGGGGCTCCGGGGCTACTTGGCTTTCTCTTTCTCTCCCTCAAACACTCAAGCCCCGATCCACAAACTAAAGGGCCAGCGGAAACTTCCCACTAAATAGCTTGAAGGTCGAGGGCACACAGCTGACTTGGGAAGTCCGTACAGCGCTGATGCGCATGTCCCCACGCCACTGATACGCATTACTCTTCTCGATGACTCTTAGAATGGGTCTGAAAACTAACGCCATCCCCATGCTTGCTCTCAATCCTCCCGGAAATGTTCGCCACAACAGGGAACATAAGAAACTACCCACAAAATTAATTCAGATAGGAAAGAGCGGACCCGAAATCTGTACAACCGTAAGACAAACCGCCACACTTCCCATCAGCCATTGGCGCTGCCCACCCGGAAGGCCGCGCAGGAACTTCCTGTTGCTGTTGCTATGGCTTCGGGGGCGGGTCTTCAGGAGGCCGCTCTCAGTTCAGTTCAGTCGCTCAGCGCTGTGTGACTCTTTGGGACCCCATGGACTGCAGCACGCCAGGCTTCCCTGTCCATCGCCAACCCCCGGAGCTCACTCAAACTCATGTCCATCCAGTCGGTGATGCCATCCAACCATCTCATCCTCTGTCGCCCCCTTCTCCTCCCGCCTTCAATCTTTCCCAGCATCAGGGTCTTTTCCAATGAGTCAGTTCTTCGCATCAGGTGTCCAGAGTATTGGAGTTTTCAGCTTCGGCCTCATTCCTTCCAAAGAATATTCAGGACTGATTTCCTTTGGATTGGCTGGTTGGATCTCCTTGCAGCCCAAGGGACTCTCAAGAGTCTTCTCCAACATCACAATTCAAAAGCATCAATTCTTCGGCCCTCAGCTTTCTTTATAGTCCAACTCTCACATCCATACATGACTACTGGAAAAACCATAGCTTTTAGACGGAGCTTTGTTGGCAAAGTAATGTCTCTGCTTTTTAATATGAGGCCGCTCCCCTGCCTCTCAATTGCATATCCACTTCCGTGGTGCCCCCACCCCCACCCCCCACCCGGAGCAGTTTTGTGGACTCAGCGCTCTAGCTACAGTCGCTTTCCCCTCCCGCTTTATCTCGCTCAGGTCCCTTAGTGGGTCTAAGAGCAGAGACTGGGCCGCGAAGAGAATCTCTTCCCAGGCCGTCTTCATCGCTCAGTGAAACTGTGGCCGCTTGATGGCAGTATAACGCTCTAATTGCGTGTCACTCCGCTCTTCCCCCCGCCCTTCCTGTTTGGAAAAAAGTGCTCTTCGGGCTCAGAACAAAAGTTCTGTGTCCACAGAGACGGGGCTGTTTTAGGGCGGCCTTGTTGCTCCCATTTCCTTCCTTAAATCTCTGTGGCAACCCGATGGGCAGAAGTGTGACAGTAAAATGTTTTTTAATGTGAGTTTCTTTGATTATTAGCCCGTTTTTGTAAACTTTCTCGCCTGTGGCCCCCCCTTTTAAGCCGTCGTGTTGAGTCTCCTGTAGGGCTTATTTTAGCTTTCTTTTGTTCATTAAATGAATTTCAAGACGCTGAACATATAACAGTTGAAAGGTCAGAAAGTATGAAGGTAAACAACGCCTTAGTATTTTTGTGTTGTGTCTTTTATAACTGGTAGCATTTTTTTAATGTATTTTCCTATTCTAACAAGCAACGTTTGAAAGAGTTCCATCTTATTTCACACTATCAAGATCATACAGTATTGACCATTTTGTACCCTGATTTTTAAAAGCCCAAAAATATATGCTTTAAGCTTTCTTCTGTTTTCTCTATTTCCTTGGGAAAATTCCTGAAAGTGCAACACAACTGTTTTCTTTTTCAGTGTTTTACAGGGTTTACCATACCATTGTAAAGATTGAGGATTACTTGAATTTATTCTTGGAATTCTTTTAACTAAAGTCCTTGTTTTACGATGATGATGGTATTTTAAAATTGTGGTATAATTAACATGTAGCAAACATACATGCTTTTCTAACAGGGGTCAAATCTATTGCATTGAGGAAGAGAGCCTGAGCTCAGTCTGAGTATGAGAGAGAGCTGGGGGTTTACAGCAGATAATCAGAGAAAGGGTGTCAGTTGGCTGGAAAACTACAGAAAGGAGGCACTGAGGATAGAAAGTTTCTTGCTAAACTTGTCGAACAGTATTCTTGCTATGCAGGGCTAAGAAGTTAGACACTATGGTAGGTTTGAAGAACTGGATCAGAAATGGGAAATTTTCACTAATTTTTCAATTAACAAAATTTTATTTTTAATTTTCATTTAATTTTCCTTTTCATTGTCTTTTATAACTAGATCGGAGTAGAAAAATTATCACTAAAATTATAAACTTCGCTCTTACCAGGGTAGAGGCCTATCATGGGTCATTATGACAAAGCTTACCTCCTCCATCAATCTTTAATCCAGGAGGCCTCCACCCTGGCCTTCCATTATGAAAACCCTGTAAAACACTGAAAAAGAAAACAGTTGTGTTGCACTTTCAGGAATTTTCCCAAGGAAATAGAGAAAACAGAAGAAAGCTTAAAGCATATATTTTTGGGCTTTTAAAAATCAGGGTACAAAATGGTCAATACTGTATGATCTTGATAGTGTGAAATAAGATGGAACTCTTTCAAACGTTGCTTGTTAGAATAGGAAAATACATTAAAAAAATGCTACCAGTTATAAAAGACACAACACAAAAATACTAAGGCGTTGTTTACCTTCATACTTTCTGACCTTTCAACTGTTATATGTTCAGCGTCTTGAAATTCATTTAATGAACAAAAGAAAGCTAAAATAAGCCCTACAGGAGACTCAACACGACGGCTTAAAAGGGGGGCCACAGGCGAGAAAGTTTACAAAAACGGGCTAATAATCAAAGAAACTCACATTAAAAAACATTTTACTGTCACACTTCTGCCCATCGGGTTGCCACAGAGATTTAAGGAAGGAAATGGGAGCAACAAGGCCGCCCTAAAACAGCCCCGTCTCTGTGGACACAGAACTTTTGTTCTGAGCCCGAAGAGCACTTTTTCCAAACAGGAAGGGCGGGGGGAAGAGCGGAGTGACACGCAATTAGAGCGTTATACTGCCATCAAGCGGCCACAGTTTCACTGAGCGATGAAGACGGCCTGGGAAGAGATTCTCTTCGCGGCCCAGTCTCTGCTCTTAGACCCACTAAGGGACCTGAGCGAGATAAAGCGGGAGGGGAAAGCGACTGTAGCTAGAGCGCTGAGTCCACAAAACTGCTCCGGGTGGGGGGTGGGGGTGGGGCACCACGGAAGTGGATATGCAATTGAGAGGCAGGGGAGCGGCCTCATATTAAAAAGCAGAGACATTACTTTGCCAACAAAGCTCCGTCTAAAAGCTATGGTTTTTCCAGTAGTCATGTATGGATGTGAGAGTTGGACTATAAAGAAAGCTGAGGGCCGAAGAATTGATGCTTTTGAATTGTGATGTTGGAGAAGACTCTTGAGAGTCCCTTGGGCTGCAAGGAGATCCAACCAGCCAATCCAAAGGAAATCAGTCCTGAATATTCTTTGGAAGGAATGAGGCCGAAGCTGAAAACTCCAATACTCTGGACACCTGATGCGAAGAACTGACTCATTGGAAAAGACCCTGATGCTGGGAAAGATTGAAGGCGGGAGGAGAAGGGGGCGACAGAGGATGAGATGGTTGGATGGCATCACCGACTGGATGGACATGAGTTTGAGTGAGCTCCGGGGGTTGGCGATGGACAGGGAAGCCTGGCGTGCTGCAGTCCATGGGGTCCCAAAGAGTCACACAGCGCTGAGCGACTGAACTGAACTGAGAGCGGCCTCCTGAAGACCCGCCCCCGAAGCCATAGCAACAGCAACAGGAAGTTCCTGCGCGGCCTTCCGGGTGGGCAGCGCCAATGGCTGATGGGAAGTGTGGCGGTTTGTCTTACGGTTGTACAGATTTCGGGTCCGCTCTTTCCTATCTGAATTAATTTTGTGGGTAGTTTCTTATGTTCCCTGTTGTGGCGAACATTTCCGGGAGGATTGAGAGCAAGCATGGGGATGGCGTTAGTTTTCAGACCCATTCTAAGAGTCATCGAGAAGAGTAATGCGTATCAGTGGCGTGGGGACATGCGCATCAGCGCTGTACGGACTTCCCAAGTCAGCTGTGTGCCCTCGACCTTCAAGCTATTTAGTGGGAAGTTTCCGCTGGCCCTTTAGTTTGTGGATCGGGGCTTGAGTGTTTGAGGGAGAGAAAGAGAAAGCCAAGTAGCCCCGGAGCCCCTTTAAGAGGGCATCATTCACCCAGCTATCCGTGCGTCCGTTCATTCATAAAGCAAATATTCACTGAGCACCAGTTACGTACCAGACACAGTTTTAGACTCTGGGGATCCAAGACACTGAAGATCACAAGAGGTTCCGTGCTCAGGGACCACTCCTTCTAGGGAGTGGAGACAGAACATAAATAAACTACCGAGTCGATTTCAGATAGTGATAAGTGACAGTAAGAAAATAAAACGGGGTGATATGATGGAGAGAAACGTGGTGGATATGCACCCATTTTCACTGGGTGGTCAGATTCAGCTTCTTCAAGGAGATGACAGGTGAGGACATTAGGAATAGTCCTGTATGGCCTTTGATGATATTCATAAGGATAAAAGCTTCTTCCTGGTTTTGCATTGTTTCATGCCTTATTAATACAGAGGCTTAGATGAACACACAAAAGATAGAAATGTTTGCTGCTTCATTGCCTGCGGTAGCTCCTAGACTCTCTGAAGTAGAATCAGAATGGAAAGTTCTGATAGAAGGGCTGAACGGATCAGGACCAGGAAGTGCTGGCACTAGACTGGACAACAGCTGCTTTTCGGGCCTTGAGCACCTAGCTTAAAAGCCTCTTTCCACAGAAGGCCCAGGAGTACAGAGGGTGGGGAAGCCTGGCTCCCTTCCTCTTTGTGGCCTGCCTTCCTTTCTGGTCTCCTTTCTCTATGGGTCCTGGGATCTTGTCTTTCCAGATCAGGTCACTATGGGGCTTTGTTTTGCTGTAATGGAAGAGTTTGTCACAGACCTGCATTACTATGGATGGAATGCCAGTGGAACTTTAATGACAGGGAGGAGTTTGGAATGGGTCCATAGTACATAGCAGATCCTACGTAGCGTTCACAACTTTGGTATTTTAAGGAATCCTAAAGGGCTCCAATCCATGGGGTCGCAGAGTGGGACACGACTGAACGACTAACACACACTAAAGTTTAGTAGAAGGTGAAACCGTGTTGACAGCAGCATCATAAATTGAATGAAAGAATGAATGAATGCATGCATGCATATTCTGTGGTAGACAACAGTAGGATCCCCTCAGTTATCCTGGGTCTGGAGGAAAACAGGGAGTTAAAAGGCTATAGACTCATCACTAGCTGTGGTTCTCCTTTCGTAGGTGTGAGGTGCACGGTGAAGGGAAGTTGGAAAAACAGGGTCTCACCCTGGGAAAAATCTGAAGCAAAAGAACTCTAAATAGACAAAATGGAGTGAATAGCCCCAGTGTTGTGGGGGTGCGGGGGAGAGGTTGGGACTGATTGCTGTAGTGTAAGACAGATACTGAAGAGTCCCTGATGCCCTGTTAGAGGGCACCTACTAGCTTGTGTTGAGTGGGAACATCAAGGACACCAGCTGGTCTAGGCCAGGGTAGCGGCAAGACTTTGCCCTGTTGTGTTAGATGGCAGGTTGCAGGTAACTGTGATCTTCATTCTTTCTAAGATCAGCCCCAGCCTTTTTCTTCCGATACAGGCCACGACAGGATTTGTCCTCTATGTTCAGAGCACCGAGCTTTATCGGGGGATTGTCCATACTCTGCGTATAATTTAGCTACGTTATTTTGGGGACAGAATTCCCTGGAGAGACAGGGGAAAAGGGGTGTTAGAGGAGGACGAAATGTCTGCCGTGGTATGCTTTGAATAATAATAACAACAATAATTGGCTACATCTGTTTGAGTTTTATCACGTGGCGGGCCCTGTGCCAAGGGCCCTCTCCCTAGTTCTTCATTTAATCTTCACAGTAACACTTTACATAGGAAGAAACTAAGGCTTAGTTTAAGAGATTCATGTGAGGTTAAACAAACACAGCCATAGTTTCCATCCAGCTTTGTCTCTAGTCCAGTTTTGTTTTTTTTTTTTTTTTCTTCTGAAAGTGTTGTCCCCAGAACAATAATAGTATCAGTATTGCCTGGGAACTTGTTCAAAATGCCAGTCCTCAGGCCCTATCCTTCACCTACTGAATCAGAAACTCTGGGGTCAAGGCCCAGTCACCTGTGGTTTAAAACACCTTCCAGGTGACTCTGATGTACACTCAATTTGGAGAACCACTGCTCTAGTCAGTGCCCCAGCTCTTAACCAATCACTAGAGCTGAACTTTTCAGACTTCACTGTGCTCATATGCAGAATTTGATTCATGGGCTGGTCCGTGGACCGTACTTTGAGCACCAAGGCTCTATGCTGTACTGCACTTCTGTGTGCCTTCAGTGAACAGGGCTATTGATTGGATGCAGTTTTAGTGCCTTTAAATTCCTGATTTCTGAGAGCTGAGAGGCTATACAATTCTAAGTTGCCCTGAGTCTGCTTATCTTTTCAAATGTTTGCCTGAACATAATGGTGATGAAGAGAGAAATCAAGAGTCAGACTCCATTCTCTCTTCCTGAGTACCATTTCAGAAATGCTGAGTCTCGACAGATTTAACTTGGAACTTCTCTTGCTTGAGTGAAAGGAGAGCCAAGGGACAATTTCACGGTATTCCCTGCCTGAATGAGATGTGCTAAATGACCAAGGGAGCAGCAGCATATGATCACCTTAAATATCTGAAAACAATTTTTGAAATCCTGGAGGAGACTGCCGTCTTCTGAATGACTTACCTGGGTGATCATATTACTAAACTACCAGTTAACGTCAATGTGCTTCTCTAAATGTGGTATGTGTGTGTGGGGGGGTGGGGGTGGGGGAGGTGGCCTAAAAATGTGTATTTGTAAAAGACTATATTGGTGAATGGCTAAGCTGCTGCTAAAGAGCACACATAACTGTTTTTCTGTTTTGTTTTGTTTTTTGACATATAGGACTTTTGCCAGGAAGCTATCTGTTCACTATGTAAGATGTTTGGGGTGTATTCCTTATATTTATGGCAAATGAAGATAAGGAGAAAACATTGTATCTGACCATTGACTGGGTGGGGGTAGAGGGCTTTGTTGAATGGAGAGGGTGCCCGGGCACCTCCATGGCCCTTTTATCTTCCTGAACTTCATGGAGAAGATGACGAGTAACACGTACACCCAGAGGAGGTATTATGCCTGCAGCACATCCTTATTTGGGGGCAGAAAGTCCAGAAGTGTGAGATGCTGCTCCTTCAATCCCCAGCCCTCCTGGCCAAAGTGTTTCTAAAATTTTCATTTTATAGTTTCCTCTGTAAGGGCTTTGTGGAATATGTGGGGCAACCAGTACCCCCAAAATATAGCTCTTGTAGTCACCCCTACCAGGATGCATCCCACTAATTATTAGGTACTCAAATTATCCCATTGAGATGCGGTGCCTACATGGAACTCTGCTTCAGGGAGTGCTGATGGGAATCGTGATTAGAAAGCATGGTGCTGTATGGAACTCAAGGAAGAAGAAAGCTACAGGAAACTCAGACTGGCCACCGCTGTAGCTCACAGCAATGTGGGCAGACAGAAGCATCTGTGTAAATCTCCGTATGATGCCAGGAGCTCTCAGGAGAGGCTCAGAACTATTGTGGAATGTCCAGCCTTCCTGGCAAATGGAACTCAGGTAAAATGGAGGCGGAGTATCTCCATCTGGGGGTAGAATGAAGGAAGGCATTGCCTGGTGTACTTCACTGAGGCAGAGGGTAGACTGAACAGTAGTTATGTGACCCCAGATTTAATCTGTCACCTGGTGGGGCACTGGTAGGGAAGGCTGCCCCTCCACCTGTGGACTCAGGTACCTGGATCATAGAGAATGAGCACTGTCAGATCTTGGAACTCCCAGTGTCTCTATTTAACCTAAAACATCTTTCCACCAGATTTTTAGTTCAAATCTTCAAACTGCTCATTTCTCTCATGCCCCCATCCCTGCCCACCCTGTTATTTTACAACCTGTTTTCTCTCTTCAAGCCTCCAACACTGCCTCTTCCATCCTCTCTCTTAGGTGGTAGCCTATTTTCAATGTTTCACTGAGAAAATTGTATAAGAGTCAATCCAAATCTACGAGTCCAAAATTGAACTTCCCATTCTTCCCTCTGAACCTTCTCCACTGGCTGTATTTCCCATCCGAAGTTAATGGCAATTCTCTTCTCCCAGTTTTTGTGCCATGGACTTGAGAGTGATCTTTCACTCTGCTCTTCCATGCACCTCACATTTTTATCCTGTCAGGAAATCTTATGAGCTGATTTTTCATAATATATCCAAAATCTGACCACTTGTCACCACCTCCACTGCCACCATCGTATTCCAAACCAATGTCAGTTTTCCTCCTAGGTTACTGGACTTTTTTGTTTCACCCTCCCCCTGCTCCACCAAACCCCCACTGATAATCAATTCAACAACCAGAATAATGCTATTAAAATGTATGATCAGGTCATATAATGCCTCTGCTCAAAACCAACAGCTTTCTTTTCATTCAAGGTAAATTAAGGGTCCGTTATGTCTTCCAAGGTGACACTTGTGGTAAAGAATCTGCCTGCCAATGCAGGAGATGCAAGGGACGCAGCTTTGATCCCTGGGTCAGGAAGATTCCCTGGAGAAGGAAATGGCAACCCATTGCCTGGCAGGCTACAGTCCAAGGGGCCGCAAAAGAGTTGGACAAACTTATACTCTATAATGTGAGATGCTTTCCTCTACCCCATGGCACCTTAGCTCCAGCAATTATAGCTTTCATCTTCTCCACACCCTTGTTATCCCTCAGCAGCATAGTCAGGATCAGCGATGCCTTCAGGTCCACCTATGGCATGTCTGCATCAACTGTCTTAGAAGGAAGCTGAAATTCAGCTCAGTGATTCCCTTCCAGAAAAAAAAGAGGGAATCATCCCAGTGGACTTCCATCTCCAGTTTTGTTACTCCATACCAAAGGTCTTTCTCTCCTTGAGATGGTTCCTGAAGTCCACCACCTCTCCACTATTATGCCCTTCCTGGCACATTCCTCTTTCTCTTATTTTAATATCCAGCTACTTTGAGTCCATCTGAAACAACAGGTATGGGCACAAACCCAGTGCTTATTCTTATAATCTCTGCCTGGGCTGGTTCCTTTGGCAGTCGGAAAGGCCTCTGGGTGGCAGTTTTATTTCTTGCTCTTTGGCAGTATGGAAGCAGTTGACTTTTCCAATCTTGTGAGGACCCAGTTCCTGGTCTCTGAAAGTGAAAGTCACTCAGTCATGTCCAACTCTTTGTGATCTCATAGACTATACAGTCCATGGAATTCTCCAGGCCAGAATACTGGAGTGGGTAGCCATTTTCTTCTCCAGGAATCTTCCCAACCCAGGGATTGAACCCAAGTCTCCCACATTGCAAGTATCTAAAACTGTGAGTACTTGAATAGCGAGAATTTCCCTCATTTAGGGAAAAAAACAGTCCTAACAGAAAATAAAACATGCCTATACTATATACATCTTTTTTTTTTTACTGTTAAAAAAATTTTGTTACTCTATATTTTAATAGATTTGAAAGAATTAGAAGTGATGAATCTGCCCAAAATATTAGATAAAGCAAATTACCTAAGTGCTTCCTCAGGTAAAAGGTTAGTTTTGGTTCTTGGAATTCTACCCATATGCACTTGTTATGCATTGATTTGGCCATCATCTTGAGCCTATCCCTCCATTTTCTTGTTGTCGATTGATGTCCTGGTCAGGCCTCCACATTCACTAGCATTTAGCATCCATGTGGATGACCCATCATACATTCAAACCCCTGGGTTACATACAGACTGTTACCATTGCAGAATCATGTCCTCTAGTTTTACCTGGTCCCTGAAAACTTCCCTCCATCTCCTTGTTACCTTTCTTCTCCCTCTCGTCTGAATTGCTGTGCACAACTTCTCAAGACCAGACTATTGCTCTCACAGTACCTCTTGCTTTCAGTTGCTCTCTCATGCTTCATAGAGAAAACAGAAAGCATCTGGTAGGATCACACCAATTTCCTGTTTATGCTGCCTGTCTTCATTCCATGTACCTGGAGATACACCTATCTCACCTTCCAGGACCCTTTTTGTATAAGACCAATTCCCCGGTACACTTAAGTCTCTTTACAATTAACATCATAATTTTTAAAGTCCTTGAGGTTCCTCAAAAAGTTTAGATTATAATTATCATGTGATCCAGCAATCTCACTTTTGGAAATAAATCCAAAAGAATTGAAAGCAGAGTTTGGAAGTGGTATTTGCACACCCATGCTCATAGTGACACTGTTCACAATAGACATAAGGAAGCAACCCATATGTTCACTGACAGAAAAATGGATAGAGAAAATGTGTTGTATACATAAAGTGGAATATTATTCAGCCTTATAAAGGAGGGAAATACTGTCACATTGGCAACACCATGGATGAACTTTGAGGACATTATACTAAGTGAAATAAGCCAGTCACCAAAAGAAATGCTATATGAATCCACTTATATGAGGTATTTAAAGTAGTCAAAGACATAGGAAAAAAAGAAAGTATGGTGGTAACCAGGGGCTAGGGGTCGAGGAAAATGGGGAATTGTTGTTTAATGGGTATAGAGTCTCAGTTTTGCAATACGAAAAAGTTCTGGAGATCTATTGGATACCAAGGTAGATTTTCATGTTCTGTTTTTTTTTTTTTTTTTTTTACCACAAGTTTAGAAATTCCTTGGACTTCATGTCTCTTTCTATCTGCAACTCTCTGGAAGAATCTTATATGGTCATTATCAAGTCTTCTTTAACTCCCATTCCTTTCTCAACCCACTGCCCTTTGACTTCTGTCCTCACCATTCCACTGAAACTGCTCTTGCTAAGGTTTTCAAGGACGTTTCAAAATTTCTGGGCTGCGGGTACTCAACCCAGGTTAGTGGACACTGTTCACCACTTCTCCAGAGTTCTCTTACCGTTGGCTTCTGTGAGACTCTCCCTCTGTTCTTTCCTGTGTCTCACTGATAACTGTCTCCTTCTGTCTTTTTGCTGTCCTTTCTTCCTTAATAGTTCTGTTGTTGGTCTCCTTCTCTTTGTGTCTTTACAGTTCTTCATAGTTTCCCTAGGATAGCTCAATTAAATCAGAAGTATCAACTATCAGATTTATATCTCTGATCAGATCTCCCTCTGACTAGTCAACTCTACGCTAATGTTCTATAGGTTCTTCATTAAATTCATCATCCCTCCTGTGTTTTCTAACTCAATGTCATTTATTCCCCAACTGTATTCTGAAACCTGTGAGTCATGCTGGAATCCTAATTCTTCTTTATCCTCCATATCCAGTTAGTCAAAAAGTCCTATAGATTGTTTCCCTTATTAATTCTCAACGTCCATCTCAACTGTCAGTGCCTCAGCTTAGGTTTTTAACCACCCAATGCCTTCAAGTTAGTCTGCCTCCAGTTTTGCCTTCCTCAGATTTACCTTCCATGTGATACTTCAGTGACCTTCTTATGATTTAAGTTTGATCATGAGGCTGGTCTAGTTAAAGGCCTTCAGTAGCTTATCATTGTTTTTAGGGTAGAGTCTCAAGTCTCTAATATTCGGCATACAAAGCCCCTCTGCTCTCCCCAAATCATGGTGGATGACAGGACCATGATCCAAGGCGACTAATTCTTGGGAGAGTTAGACCCCAGTGGAAGAAAACGAAACCTTCGTTGTGAATTTAGCATCTTACCAGCATAATTCTTCCTTGACATACTACCTACTCCAGTTCCTAGTATCATGCTTGTTTGTAACTTAGTTGCTGATTGGGGTGTTGCAAAGTGTGTATGTCCCCAAAGAAAAGGCGTGCAAGCACAAATGGAGAATGTAAATTTGAATAACAGCGAGACAGTGCAGCGGGGATGCGAAATTTACATTTGAACCACCTCCTAGTACTCCAGCAGCCACCTAAACCACGCCTTTGTTCCTGAGCGGGGCGAGCAGGAGGGGCCTGGGAGTATCGCCTCTAGGCGAGGGAGGGTGTGGCGCAGGCGCAGGCGCAGGCGCAGACGGATGAAAGTCGCTCTTGCCCGCCCTGCGTTTTTAACCAACTGAAAACCGAGGAAGGAGTACAGCAAAAGTCATTTTCGAAGTGGCCACGCTTTGCGGGCTGCAACATGGAGGCCACCGGTGGAACTGAGGAGTTGGTGAGACGTTGCTCTGTGGTCGGGTGAGTGGGGAAGCCGAGCTGGGTCGAACCTCGAACGTTCCTTCCCTATCTCTTTTTCCTTTCCTAGGTTTCCGGGGAATTGGTGTCAGTGGCACATGCTCTTTCTCTCCCAGCAGAGTCTTATGGCAACGATGTGAGTATGACTCACCCACAGCTTCCACTAACCCAGCTATCCTGGGTTAGTCTGTAGGGCTCGCCACCAAATTGTAACCCCCTACCCAATTATCTTCCGTAGACTCTTCCTGTGTCTGCCAGAAATTGCGCCTTTCAATTAATTCTAATTTTTCGGTCCCCAAAC
The DNA here is from genome assembly GCA_917880005.1 of Nanger dama. Classification (NCBI taxonomy): domain Eukaryota; kingdom Metazoa; phylum Chordata; class Mammalia; order Artiodactyla; family Bovidae; genus Nanger; species Nanger dama. The sequence continues at coordinate 1,204,224 of CAKJTW010000056.1, forward strand.
GCAGGCCTGATGCGAATAGGTGTAGTTCCCAAACTGTACCGCACTTTAGAGTTACTTGGGAATCTTTTAAATATCCCAGTGTTCAGGTTGCAATCCATCCTCGTTAAATCACAGTATCTCGGGGGAGAGAGTCAGGAATCAGTTTTTAAAGGTCCCAGGGTGGTTCCATTGTGCAGTAAAGTTCACTACTGTCTGGTTTAGATCCTAAGGAGAAAGCCCATGATGTATTTTGAGTCAAGACACACGGACATGGAAATAATGATAACGCTTTAATAATAATGTGATGTATGCTGGTAGATTGGCGGATCAGGGTATAAGATCCAAAGGAGTTTAGCCAAAAGAAACCCTAAGGACCCAGACAGTAGAGGAAGACCGCTGAGGAAGTAAGTGTAGATGGACAAAGGCATGGATTGACAGTCAGGAAAAGGGCATGGTCTAAGGCATGGAGGTAAAAATGCAATTTTTTTTTTTTCTGGAGTCAATGAAATAAATTCTTCTATTTGGTGTAAGAGATTCCGATGAAACAGGTGCTTTGTAAGGCTTTTTATAATTTAGCCTGCTTCTTGATACTAATTCTTTTCTAAGTATTGTAGGATAGAGAATTGGCTATCTGATAAATACAAATGATGGGTTATGACATGCTACAGTCTTAAATGTGAAGAGTAACCTCACTTCTGTTATCTTACTTTGTCCTTAGTGGTGTATGTGGTATATCAGTTTTAAAATGATTTAACTCAGTCCTGAGATGATTTATCTGCTGCTTTATGTAGTCTTCTATACTTTCACTAACTGATGGGGAGACAGCCAGTAACTCATTTTGTTTATTAGGCTGTGTAGGTTTTCTCTTGGTTGTCATAAAGACAAAGAGATTATTATATTTTCCAGACTCACTAGTCTAGTTTTTAACCTTTGCTAGTAACACCAAACTTGGTAGCCCTCTTGAACATTAACTAGACATCCACTGACTTTTTAAGTTTGTTCTTTAGTAGCAAGATTAGGTGAGTTCTGACCTGGCGTTCTTCACTCCTTTGCAGCCTGATATTGAAATGGCTTGGGCCATGAGAGCAATGCAGCATGCTGAAATCTACTACAAAGTGAGTTGTCTATGTTCTTTATGAAGCAGGATTAAATATGTAATTTCAGTGTATAGTGCTCTGCTAAGCACCATTCTCAGTAAGTTAAATACTTGTGTTTTGGAGATAATTTTTATTACTCTAAAATCTTATCTACAGAGAACAGAGGTATGAAAGTGAATTTTTGCTTTGACAGTGAGGAGTTGTGCTTCTTTGCCCAGTGTTCTGTTGCTAACCAGCGAAAGGATGTCTGACCCATGCTGCAGCTGCTGCTGCTGCTTAATCGCTTCAGTAATGTCTGACTCTGTGTGACCCCATGGGCTATAGCCCACCAGGCTCCTCTGTCCATGGAATTCTCCAGGCAAGAGTACTGGAGTGGGTTGCTGTGCTCTCCTCCAGGGGATCTTTCCAGCCCAGGGATCAAACCATGGTCTTCTGCATTGCAGGCAACTTCTTTACCACTGAGCCACCAGGGAAGCCTTTCTGGCCCCTGGTAGGCACTAAATAAATTTCTTGATTGAATAAACAACCCACAGAGGGTAATAGCCAGGTATTACTAGGACCAAAGTAGTTTAAATTGGTGGAAGGGACTGTAGTATATATGGCTCTTTAGAATTATGTCATTTCATCTGAAACCTAGGCTGTCTATATATTCTAAAGAACTCTCCTGCCCTGAGAACCATGAGGAATTTTGGGAGAAGAAGAGACAGAAGTATAGCGAATTAGAGACTAGCATCTGTATGTTGTCTTACTCTCTGGCAGCTGATTTCATCAGTTGACCCACAGTTCCTGAAACTCACCAAAGTGGATGACCAAATCTATTCTGAGTTTCGGGAAGATTTTAAGAATCTCAGGATAGATATACTGGATCCAGAAGAGCTCAAATCAGAGTCAGCTAAAGAGGTAAGAATCCTCTCTTAAATATTGCCTAGCATTTGATCAACAATTATTGATCATGAATACATTTTTATATCATTAGACTTGGGGGTGGGTTGTTTTAAGACAAATATGTTAAGAAGCTGGGCTTTTATGTAGTTTAATGAACTAATATGTTATTAAATGAATGTTTTTCTGGTTTATGGATTTTTCATGTTCACTGAATGTGGTTTTTTTTTTTCCACTTTGGTTTGGACCTTTTATCACTACACACCTAGCTCTTTCAGAGGAGAAGGAATACATTTTTTATGTGAGTAGTTTAACCAGAAGGCCTAGATAGAAAGTTGGCAAATAGAGTACAGAGAGGTGTTTGAGTCCTCTGGATTTAAGATCATATCACAAGCTGTGGATAATTGGAAAACTTGTGTTTTGCATTGCTTATTTGATTATCTTCTACTTTTACAGAGCACTAAAACGCTTATACTTAGGAAATGGTTTTCCTTGAGAGTAGACTCTTGGCTTATGAAAAATGAAAACTTTTAACTCTAAGCAGGCTGTTACTGATCTTTGGAAAATTGCCTTTGTTGAATGGACTTCTTTCTTAAAATTTAACTTTGTGACTTCGGGCCTAATTCCTGCCTTCTTTGTGTTATTTGTGCTTCAGTGGGAATGAGTAACCATTTTGGGCTGAACTAGCAAATAACTTAAAACTGAGAATATACTTAAGAAAATAAAATTTAATTCTCTTCTCTAGACAAGGATTTAAGTATTTTATCAGATTTAAATATTGTTCATGTTGGAAAATACCAACTTAAAGATGCCAAAGATAGCACAGAAACTCATAGCTAGTGAAACTAGCAATCAGCTCAATTCTAGTCTCTCTCACTGTGGTTATTTTCCTTACTGGGGAGATGGAAGCCCCTCTCCTGGCCTGACTTCACCAGCCTCCTGCATTTTTAGCTAAGATATCTTTTTTGCCTTTATAGAAGTGGAGGCCATTCTGCTTGAAGTTCGATGGGATTGTGGAAGACTTCAACTATGGTACTTTGCTGCGACTGAACTGTTCGCAGGGCTACACTGAAGAAAACACCATCTTTGGTGAGTTTCTTGCCTCTGGGATTGTTTCTGAATAAGGAGAGTGAGGGGTCTGGTTTTACTGATGAATCAATGACATGGATAGTTTGGGAATCATTTTGTTATAACTTTAAAGATCTTATTACTGTATCTTGAGTAACTGGAGATAGAATAAGTATTTTCAGCTTCATTTAGTATAGGATTAGAATTTCACATCTCTGAATCTTATGACTATACTTGAATGCTTTGTATGTTAGTTAAACTTTGTCAGTTTCCACTAGGTTTAGAGAATTAACTAGGACTAGGACAGTAATCAATTCTACTCACCTTTCAGCACCCAGGATACAATTTTTTGCCATTGAAATTGCTCGGAATAGAGAAGGTTATAACAAAGCAGTTTATACTGGTATTAAGGACAAAGAAGAGAAAGAAGCCAGCAATGGAGGGAGACAAAGGAGCCAACAGCAGAGGAGAAGAAGAAAAAGGAGCCAACAGAGGAGGAGAAAAAGAGAAAACCAACGAAAGAGAAGAAAAAGAGAAAGAAGCCTACAAAGAAATCAATAAAAGTAGTGAAACAACTATGTGAGGTAGTCAGCGAACAGCACTGTAGAAGCTATGATTCAAGTGAGTCTGCAAGTACCATGTTGCTACTTGCACAGGTCCCTATGGTCAAATGTATTAATATCTCCTTTTTTAGTGGAAGGACATGCAGAAGGACATCTTTCTGGCCTAATTATCAGAAACTGCAGTGGTTGTTCTCTTGTGTGAACTGGCTTGAAGACTATTAGTGGGGTCTTAGTTGATGGTTTGTTGGTTCACACCACCAGTCAAGTAAGAAATTTTGTAAATAAATTTCTTTTGGTTCTTATGACTATATATCTGTGACTGACTTTTAAAAGGTATTGAAAATTATTTGACATGAGTTTTTTAGTGCATAATCTTTGTCATGTCGTATGTATAATGATTTATGCTTATTTCTCAGGGCTTTTCACTACTTCCTGTAGTGAAGTTCATTCATACCTGTAAAGTTGCACATGGTTTTGGATTAGAAATTCTTACATAAAATTGACAGTTGCTGTTTGAGTGACTGTAGCTTTCTGATTTTATTTGCTATATCTCTCAAAAGATTTGATAAATACTCTACAGGGATAATAGCAGCAGCCTGAATCTGTCAGACAGGGAAACAGTGCAGTTCACCTTCGAGGAGCAAGAGACTAGACCTGCTTTAGTACCTGCTTTTCTTTTGTAATCAAGTTGTAACCTGAATACAGCAGAAATTAATAATGAAATACAAAGCTTAGTAGAATGTCTTTCCTTTTATAATACTATGGACAATAGCACGTATACATTAAATACAAAATGAACATATTTCTAAATGGTATTTTGTCAGACTTCAAAAATAGACCAAGTGATTCTGTATGGATGGGGGACGTTCCTTCTCATCTAATGACTTTTAAGAGTGCATGTTTTCAGTTATCTTTAGAAATGTAGAGATTTGTGCATGTCCCCATAGACATACTGACTTTGTTTGCTAAAACTAGTTAGAGGAAGCTGCAGTGTTTATAGTGCATACATTAAATACTCTTGAAAGTCTAACCACAGCATGATCATGCAAGAAAAGATATACCAGAGCAGAGGAGGGTGAATGAGACTTTTCCCTCAGTGGACACAGAAGACAAAAAGTTAAAATGAATGAGTTATCCCTTAGGCAAGAGCTACACTAAAGATGCACGCAGCCAGCAGAAACAATTGTGCACAAAGCAAATAGATTTCTCCACGAATTCTCTTGGGCCAGTTCTTAAAAGTTTTTTAAACATCTGTTAAAGTTTTTATTTTATAGAATGTATTTTAAAAAAAGGTAGAGTGTTAATATAACATACTAGGTGGACTTTTTGAGATTAAGAACATGCTTTATTAAACTTTCTCTTTGATTTTACAGAGAATATGTATGAAACATACTGTTGAAAGTCACACTGCTTTAAAACAAGAGGCATCTGTCTATAAACTAGGTTATAAAAGGTGGTAAGAAGAAGGGAAATAAGAACACAGAACACTTTGTGTTAACCATTTGATTTTTTAAAATTAATTTATTCTGATTGGCAGCTAATTACAGTATTGTGGTGGTTTTTGCCATACATTGCCATGAATCAGCCATGGGTGCACATGTGTCCCCCCTATCCTGAACCCTCCTCCCACCTCCCCACTCCATCCCTCTGGATTGTCCCAGAGCACTGGCTTTGAGTGCCCTGCTTCATGTATCAAACTTGCACTGGTCGTCTATTTTACATATGGTAGTATATATATGTTTCAGTGCTGTTCTCTCAAATCATCCCACCCTCGCCTTCTCCCTCAGAGTTCAAAAGTCTGTTCTTTACATCTCTTTCTCTTTTGCTGTCTCGCATATAAGATCATCATTACTGTTTTTCTAAATTCCATATATATGCGTTAACATACTGTATTGGTGTTTCTCTTTCTGACTTCACTTTGTATAATAGGCTTCCATTTCATCCACCTCATTAGAACTAACTCAAATGCATTCTTTTTTATAGCTGAGTAATATTCCATTGTATATATGTACCACAACATCCTTATCCATTCATCTACCAATGGACATCTAGGTTGCGTCTGTGTCCTAGCTATTGTAAATAATGTTGCAATGAACATTGGGGTATACATGTCTCTTTCAATTCTGGTTTCCCCATTGTGTATGCCCAACAGTGGGATTGCTGGGTCATATGGCAGTTCTATTTCCAGTTTTTAAAGGAATCTCCGCACTGTTCACCATAATGACTGTACTAGTTTGCATTCCTACCAAGAGTGTAAGAGGATTCCCTTTATCTACACACTCCAGCATTTATTGTTTGTAAACTTTTTGATGGCAGCCATTCTGACTAGCATGAGATGGAACATCATTGGTGGTTTTGATTTGCATTTCTCTGATAATGAATGATGTTGAGAATCTTTTCATATGTTTCTTAGCCATCTGTATGTCTTCTTTGAAGAAATGTCTGTTTAGTTATTTGGCCCACTTTTCGATTGGATTGTTTATTTTTGATTTTGAATTGATCAAAAGGGGTAATATTCTGAGTGAGGCCATCGTAATCAAGTGAGACATTAAAAGAGACAAGCAGCAGCTGATGTTCTGTTGACCTTGAAGAAGCAAACAGATACGTGACAGAAGGACATTAGGTGGCAAAGTGTTGAGGGTGACATCTGGGAGCTGAGAATGCTCCCAGGCTGAGAGACAGCAAGAAAAGTGGGATGTTACTCCTAGAGTTGAAAGGAACTGAATTTTGTCGACAACTGGTAAGTTTGGGAGAAGAACTCAAGCCACAGATGAAATTATAGTGCTGGTTGACATCATGATTTCAACCTTGTGAGGACCCAGTTATGTCATACCTGGACTCAATCTGCAGGACTAGTGAGATAATAACAGGTATTGTCTTAAGCCACTAGTTATGTGTTAATTTGTTATAGAGCAGTAGAAAACTACATAGGCTTCAGTTATAAAAGTAGACTGCTGCTGTAATAAGTACCTAAAGTGTGAGAATGCCTTTGGAATCAGGCACTGGATGGAAGCTGGAAGAATACTATGTAGCGTAAATTGCCTTGTGCAGACTTTCATATTTCATATTTCAGTAGAAATATGAACTTTAAAGATGCTGCTGGTGAGGGATCAAAAGGAAGTGTTGTTACTGGAAACTGGAAGAAGGGGGAGCCTATTAGTAGGTGGTAACATTGCAGAGGCCAAAAAGTTTGAGATTTGAGTTCTTGCTCTGAATTATTTGGAAAGTCATATGAGGCCAGTATTGACATTATAGTTAAACATCAGATTTATTCAGATTCTGGTACCAATTCAATTATTTATCTCCATGACATCTTTTGGAGGCAGGAAAAGAGACTAATTTTTGCATTTACAGAAAGGAATACTGAAGCCATTTAAAACTTTGAAGCCATTAAGTTTGTGATTTGTTACAGCAGCAGTATAAAACGAATAAGCATAGTGAACCCTGCTCCAAAAGTGGAGACATTTATTGCACTGTCATTATTTATTTTGAAACTGTAAACAAGGATATGGATATGTTGTACCAGAAGATTGGAGAAGTGAACTACACTCAAAGTGAGCCTCAATAATTCTAAACTGTTTAGAACTTATTCTCCAAAGGAACTCCTATAGCTGAGTCTGTGTGTGTTGTATGTCAGGTGCTACTGGTATAACTGGGAATTCTCTAAATTAGATTCTGTGTATAATACAATGCTTATTAGTGATATATATGTATCAAATGAGCACATATTTTATATATATATATATATATATATATATATATATATATATGTATATATATGGCTTCCAAGGTGGCTCACATGGTAAAGAATCTTTCTGCAATGCAGGAGACCTGGGTTTAATCCCTGGGTCAGGAAGATTCCCTGGAGAAGGGAGCAATTAACCACTCCAGTATTCTTTCTTGCCTGGAGAATTCCATGGATAGAGGAGCCTGCAGGCTATAGTCCATGGAGTTGCAAAGAGACATGACCGAGCAACTAACACTTTCACTTCACTTTTGAAAGTGCTTCCCTCAGCTCAGTTGGTAAAGAATCTGCCTGCAATGCAAGAGAGCCGGGTTCGATTCTTGGGTCGGGAAGATACCCTGGAGAAGGAAATGGCAACCCACTCCAGTATTCTTGCCTGGAAAATCCCATGGACAGAGGAGCCTGGTGAGCTACAGTCCATGGGGTTGCAAGAATTGGACACCGTTTAGCGACTAAACCACCACCATATATATATAAACTCAACAGTAGGACCAAGAAATGTGTTTCTGGAGAGGTGTGTTTTTTTATCATTGACATTGTTTAAAATTGCCAGATCATGGTGATAATTAAAGCTGATCAGCTTTTATTGGTTTATTACCATTTTTTAATTTTCTACAGATAATGTAGCTTTTTTTTGTTTGTTTGCACCAGTGTAGATGATTCTCACTACTCCACATTTGTACTCCACAGTTGCTTTTATATGTTGGTTTTTTTTTTTTTTCAGATTAATGGTTAATATCTTAACTGATAATTCAAAATTAAGACCTGTTTGTATGATATGTTAATGGTCATTTTTCTATGCCTCCATTCTACCTCTAGAATGGTGGAAGGATTACGAATATCAACACATTGTTGGCCTCCTGAATTACACAGCAGTCACATGATGACCATATATATGTATGACAGGCTAGCTTTTCCCTGCTCTACTTAGGGTTTCTCTGAATTCCTCAGTATAAATTTTAAGAGAAGTCAGTATTTATGTTTTTATTTTATTAATAGAAAACAAGATTGAGTCATAATTTTCCCTCTGTCACATAGTGATGTTGGGACTCAGATCTGCATCTTTTGATTATTAATCTCATCTAAAATCCAAATTCCTATCCTAGAACAAGCTTCTTGCTAGAATAGACAGTTAATATGGATGAGGAATTGAAGCATTCAACAATAAGCATTCAATTGTGAAGTGATGCACCAAACTAGTTTAAACTCTTCAACATGTTTTAAATTTCTCTTTTTTTTCCATCTAAGAGGTTCCTTTTTATATATGCAACTGAAATATTTAAAAGCCATGATGGCATAATTACTATATCCATAATAGTTTCTTCAATTTCAAAATTATATTATTGGTTGGTTTTTTACATTGTAAATAAAGAAAATTGAAAATGCCTTAACTTAGAGGATAAACCTTTGCAAGTGGAAGATATCTCAGAAATCTAATTCAAAAATCTCCTTTTTCTGTGAAAAAATCAAAAGACACTATAGGATATGCTTTACCTGGTTGAAAAATCTCTATGTATGTAAAGATTGTTTATTAACTTACTTATCATCCTTCCTGTTATACTAAGAACACTGTACATGACATAATTCCATAATGTTTCCATTGTCCTATATACCTTCACAAGACACTAATTTCTAGAAAACAGCTTTAAAATTATCTCTCTGCTTCTCTATGATTTAGGATTCTTATTATGTCCTTTCTGTTTCAGTTCAGTTCAGTCACTCAGTCGTGTTCGACTCTGCGACCCCATGGACTGCAGCACACCAGGCCTCCCTGTCTATCACCAACTCCTGGAGTTTACTCAAACTCATGTCCATTGAGTCGGTGATGCCATCCAACCATCTCATCCTCTGTTGTCCCCTTCTCTCGCCTTCAATCTTTCCCAGCATCAGGGTCTTTTCAAATGAGTCACTTCTTCACATCAGGTGGCCAAAGTATTGGAGTTTCAACTTCAATATCAGTCCTTCCAATGAACAACCAGCACTGATTTCCTTTAGGATGGACTGGTTGGATCTCCTTGCAGTCCAAGGGACTCTCAAGTATTTTCTCCAATACTCCAGTTCAAAAGCATCAATTCTTTGGCACTCAGCGTTCTTTATAGTCCAACTCTCACATCCATACGTGACGACTGGAAAAACCATAGTCTTGACTAGATGAACCTTTGTTGGCAAAGTAATGTCTCTGCTTCTTAATATGCTGTCTAGGTTAGTCATAACTTTTCTTTCAAGGAGTAAGCATCTTTTTATTTCATGGCTACAGTCACCATCATCTGCAGTGATTTTGTAGCCCCCAAAATAAAGCCCTTTCTGTTTACACTATATCTGGCCAATCTTATACAATTCTGAGAATTTGGATTATATTTAAAATCAAAATCACTATAATTTAAAATTTGCATGTTCTTAACTTTCTATTAAAGAAAACAAGTCTAAAAAATTTGTCAATCTTAAGGTCATTTTTCTCCTCCACAGTCACTAAGGCTTACATGCTCTCCTTTGGTTTACAGAAGATAAACAAAAGAATTCTGCCTTCTGCTCCCTGTAACTCCCCACCATTGAAATAAGTTTTTGCCTCTTATTGTGAATGAGATCATGAACTCTGGCACTTGCATTCCTGGTATACTCAAATCATATTCACCTATGATATATTTATTTTAAATTCTTTTTGTCATGAAAATTTTAAACATACACAATAGTAGAAATAATAGTATAATGAACCCCTATATATCTGTCATCCAGATTAAATAGTTACCAATATTTTGCTACATCTGCTTCATTTATCCTTTTAGCTTTATTAAAGCAATGAAAACAAACATCAGACATTATCATTACACCCCTGTATATTTTAGTGTGTATTTCTAAAAGTAAGCATTTTATTATATAATCTCAATGACAATAAGATTTTCAACTCATATTCAATTATAGAAAAAAATTGTGGATGCATATTCAAATGATAGTGATTGGAAAAAAGTCCTTTATATTTAAGGAAGAGCCATTAGTGTAGGTTGACTATAGGCTATATGTATGTACAAAAGAATTAGAAAAGATTGAAAACATGTTTAATTCACACTGCAGAAACTAATAATAAGCCCTAGATACTGAGCTAGATTCTTGACATAAATCTTATTCCCATTATATAGGCATTATCAACCCTGTTTTACACATTAGGAAATTTAGGCATGGGGAGATTTTGAGTCCCAGATTTTAGAATTAGACACTAGTGGCTAGATATTGGAAGCTTATTTTAATTCCTGGCTAGTTATATGATGAAAACTGATTATGGAAGATTAAATTATGCACTATATTCAGTTCAGTTGCTCAGTCATGTCCAACTCTGTGACCCATGGACTGCAGCATACCAGGCTTCCCTGTTCACCATCTCCTGGAACTTGCTCAAACCCATGTCCATCAAGCTGGTGATGCCATCCAAACATCTCATCCTCCGTTATTCCCTTCTCCTACCTTCAATCTTTGCCAGCATCAGGGTCTTTTCCAATGAGTCAGCTCTTTGCATCAGGTGGCCAAAGTGCTGGAGCTTCAGCCTCAGCATCAGTCCTTCCCATGAATATACAGGACTGATTTCCTTTAGGATTGACTGGTTTGATATCCTTGCAGTCCAAGGGACTCTCAAGAGTCTTCTTCAGCACCACAGTTCAAAAGCATCACTTCTTTGGCACTCAGCTTTATGGTCCAACACTCACATCCATACATGACTACTAGGAAAACTATAGCTTTGACTATACAGAACTTAGTCAACAAAGTAATGCTCTGCTTTCTAATGCACTGTCTAGATTTGTCATAGCTTTTCTTCAAAGGAGCAAGTGTCTTAATTTCATGGCTGCAGTCACCATCTGCAGTGATTTTGGAGCTCAATAAAATAAAGTCTCTTACTGTTTCCATGGTTTCCCCATCTATTTGCCGTAAAGTGATGGGACCGGATGCCATGATCTTAGTTTTCTGAATGTTGAGTTTTAAAGCCAGCTTTTTCACTCCCTCTTTCACTTTTATCATGAGGCTCTTTAGTTCCCCTTCACTTTCTGCCATAAAGGGTGTCTTCTGCATATCTGAGTTTATTGATATTTCTCCCAGCAATCTTGATTCCAGCTTGTGCTTCATTCAGCCTGGCATATCGCATGATGTACTCTACATATAAGTTAAATAAGCAGGGTGACAATATACAGCCTTGATGTACTCCTTTCCCAATTTGGCACCAGTCTTTACCTGCATACAGACTTAGGAGGCAGGTCAGGAGGTCTGGTATTCCCATCTCTTGAGGAATTGTCCAGTTTGTTGTGATCCACACAGTCAGATGCTTTGACATAGTCAATAAGGCAGAAGTAGACTTTTTTTCTGGAACTCTCCCTGCTTTTTCTATGATCCAACAGATATTGGCAATTTATCTCTGGCTCCTCTGCCTTTTCTAAATCCAGCTTGAACACCTGCAAGTTCTTTGTTCATGTACTGTTGAAGCCTTGCTTGGAGAATTTTGAGTATTACTTTGCTAGCATGTGAGATGAGTGCAATTGTGCCATAGTTTGAACGTTCTTTGGCATTACCTTTCTTTGGGATTGGAATAAAAACTGACATTTTCCAGTCCTGTGGCCACTGCTGAGTTTTCCAAATTCACTGCCATATTGAGTGAAGCAGTTTTACAGCATCATATTTTGGTTAGGATTTGAGATAGCTGGAATTCCATCACTTCCACTAACTTTATTTGTAGTGATGCTTTCTACGAACTTTGACTTTGCATTCTAGCATGTCTGGCTCTAGGATAATGATCACACCATTGTGGTTAACTGGGTCATGAAGATCTTTTTGTATAGTTCTGTGTATTCTTGCCACCTCTTCTTAATATCTTCTGCTTATGTTATGTCCATACCACTTATGTCCTGTATTGTGCCCATCTTTGCATGAAATGTTTCTTTTCTTTAAGAGATCTCTAGTCTTTCCCATTCTATTGTTTTCCTCTATTTCTTTGCATTGATCACTTAGGAGGGCTAATCTTTCCTTGCTGTTCTTTGGAACTCTGCATTCAGATGGGTATGGCTTTCCTTGTCTCCTTTGCCTTTTGCTTCTCTTTTTCTCAGCTATTTGCAAGGCCTCCTCAGAAAACCATTTTGCCTTTTTGCATTTCTTTTTCTTTGGGGTGGTTTTGATCACCACCTCGTATAGAAAGTCATGAACCTCCTTTAGTAGTTCTTCTGGCAGTCTCGTCTATCAGATCGAATCCCTTAAATCTATTTGTCACTTCTGTATAATCATACAGGATTTGATTTAGGTCATACCTGAATGGCCTAGTGGTTTTCCCTACTTTGTTCAATTTATGTCTTAATTTTTGCAATAAGGATTTCATGATCTGAGCCATAGTCAGCTCCTGATCTTGTTTCTGCTGACTGTATAGAGCTTCTCCATCTTCAGCTGCAAAGAATATAATCAATCCAACTTCAGTATTGATCATGTGTAGATGACACATGACACGTGTAGATGACACATGATGTCCATGTGTAGGGTCTTCTCTTGTGTTGTAGGAAGAGGGTGTTTTCTATGACCAGTGCCTTCTCTTGGTAAAACTCTATTAGCCTTTGCCCTTCTTCATTCTGTACTCCAAGGCCAAACTAGCCTGTTACTCTGTTACTTCAGGTATCTCTTGATTTCCTAGTTTTGCATTCCAGCCCCCTATGATGAAAAGGACTTTGTGTGTGTGTGTGTGTGTTAGTTCTAGAAGGTCTTGTAGGTCACCATAGAACCGTTCAACTTCAGCTTCTTCAGCATGAGCGGTTGGGGGCATAGACTTGGATTACTGTGATATTATATGGTTTGCCTTGGAAATGAACAGAGATCATTCTGTCTTTTTGAGACTGCACCCAAATGCTACCATTTAGGACTCTTGTTGACTGTGAGGGCTACTCCATTTTTCCTAAGGGATTCTTTCCCACAGTAGTTGATATAATGGTCATCTAAATTAAATTCACCCATTCTTTTCCGTTTTAGTTCACTGATTCCTAAAATGTCGATGTTCACTCTTGCCATCTCCTGTTTGACCACTTCCAATTTGCCTTGATTCATGGACCTAACATTCCAGGTTCCTATGCAATATTGTTCTTTACACCATCAGACTTTACTTCCATCACCAATCACACCCACAACTGGGTGTTGTTTTTGCTTTGGCTCCATCTCTTCATTCTGTCTGGAATTATTTCTCCAGTCTTTTCCAATAGAATATTGGGCACCTACTGACTTGGCAAGTTCATCTTTTAGTGTCTTTTTTTTTTTTTTAACTTGTTCATACTGTTCATGAGGTTCTCAAGGCAAGAATGCTGAAGTTGTTTGCCATTCCTTCTCTAGTGGACCACATTTTGTCAGAACTCTACACCATGACCCGTTCGTCTTGGGTGGCCCTACACAACATTGTTAGTTTCATAAATTAGACAAGGCTGAGATCTATGTGATCAGTTTGGTTATTTTTCTGCGATTGTGGTTTTCATTCTGCCTGTCCTCTGATGGATAGGGATGTGAGGCTTTTGGAAGCTTCCTGAGGAGAGGGACTGGCTATGGGGTAATGTACTGTATTAAGTAAATTAAATATTAAACACTTATTCTGCATTGACTGTTTTGGCCTGATTCATGCGTTCATTCATTTACTTTAAGTGTTTATGAAGTGAGTCCTACACACCATGTACTTTAATAGTCTAATAGGGAAGGCAGAACTTAAATATATATAAGATGTTGATATCGTTTGCTAAAAAATATATGTTAGAAAAAACAAACCTATGCTCATTTTTTAAAGTGTGAAAAATCAGAATCCACAAGCAAGAAAATATTAATTACTCATGACTACACTGCCAGGGATTTTTATTGTTTTTTTTTAATTGATTTTTATTGTTCCTGATACATATCTTCTACTCATATTCTGCTAAATAAAACTCAATTTTCTTTCACTGAATTGCAAAGAGCGTGGGAAATTTAGTTTAGGAAGACAAGAAAGAAGATTTTATTGATCAGCTAACCAGTCTCTGTCTCAGTAACTAGTTATTGTATCCCTCACATATTTATTAATTTCAGTTTATTCATTTCTCAAATTCTAGAAAGAAATTCCCCATCTGTGACTCTGGTGCTCAGTGAAAATTAATTGTACATTTAACTTCTTGAATCCATGTTCCTGGACACTATGTCAGTATGGTCTGAAAAAGCAAGCTTCTGCTTCGGACTCATTTCTTCTTTTGCATGATTAAAATGCACTGTGTTGGAATTTTTTAAAAATATCACTTTGTACTTTTAATCTAAGCAATATAATCTGTGCATTATTTATTTTTAGTTTAAAAGAAATCTATTCTTGACACAGACTTCATTTCCTTATAATCTGCGATAGATTTAGGACATTAAACCTGATAGGCTAGATGAGTAAATTATAGACGTGACAAGTTGGTTCAGTCTTTAGGTAAGGAAGTGTTATATGCCATAAAATAAGCATTACAGATTCACATGGAATGGAGTTGGACCTCAGTTTTGAAACTGAGTACTCTTAAAATTATTCTAAATTGGTTCAGCACAGTGTAAGAGAGAGAAAGGATTTAACATATGGAATCATTATAGAATTATTTGAACTGTTTTTAATAAAAGAAAACGTCTTTCTTTCTTCAAGGAAATGTTCTAGCAGTGTCGTCACCAACAAATTATAATTGATTCAAGCAAGCTTGAAATAGTTCATCTGATTCTGGAGTTCATTTTATCCTTATTTATTCATTTCATTACATCATAATGAACACATTTTTATATTGTCTTTATGCATTTACTTAAAGGGTAATCATCTTCAAGATCCCTGCCATATTCACCAGTGACTCGTTGTGCTCCTGTTCTCACCTTCAATCTCAGGCTCTTTACATTTAAAATTCCCTCTGCCCAGAAAGCTATTCCCACAGATATCTGTATGATATTCATTCACTTCTCAAAGATCTTTTCTCAAATATAATGTAATAGAGAAGTCTTTTCTGGCCTCTTTACTTAAAATAACACCTTTCTTGGCATGATCGCCCTATCCTAGCTGTATTTTTAATTATAACTCATCACTATCCCATTTACCACCACCCTAGAGAATGGAACATTGTTTTGCCTGATGTTGTGTGCTTAGTACCTAAAACAAGGTCTGGCTGGCATGTAGTTGGATCTTAATAAATATTTTTGAAGAGATGAGTGAATGGAGTACATACTGTATATCAGACATAATTCTAGTACACTAAGATCACAGTTGAGACACTGAACAATCAGACTGAAGGAAGATTTAAAATGTTTCCAATGTTGTTCTATCTATCCAGACCTAAAGATATATTCAGTTCAGTTCAGTCGCTCAGTCATGTCTGACTGTTCGCGACCCCATGAATTGCAGCATGCCAGGCCTCCCTGTCCATCACCATCTCCCGGAGTTCACTCAGACTCACGTTCATCGAGTCAGTGATGCCATCTAGCCATCTCATCCTCTGTCGTCCCCTTCTCCTCCTGCCCCCAATCCCTCCCAGCATCAGAGTCTTTTCCAATGAGTCAACTCTTCGCATGAGGTGGCCAGAGTACTGGAGTTTCAGCTTTAGCATCAGTCCTTCCAAAGAAATCCCAGGGCTGATCTCCTTCAGAATGGACTGGTTGGATCTCCTTGCAGTCCAAGGGACTCTCAAGAGTCTTCTCCAACACCACAGTTCAAAAGCATCAATTCTTTGGCGTTCAGCCTGCTTCACAGTCCAACTCTCACATCCATACATGACCATGGGAAAAACCATAGCCTTGACTAGACGGACCTTAGTCAGCAAAGTAATGTCTCTGCTTTTGAATATGCTATCTAGGTTGGTCATAACTTTTCTTCCAAGAACTAATCGTCTTTTAATTCCATGGCTGCAGTCACCATCTGCAGTGATTTTGGAGCCCCCAAAATAAAGTCTGATACTGTTTCCACTGTTTCTCCATCTATTTCCCATGAAAGATCCAAATAACTTTACATTTTGAAGGGTCTTTCTAACTCATAAACTAGAGCCACTAGATACTTACTTTTCTATAGGAATTTTCAGCCATGACACAAGGTATATGAAATCACCTTTATAAAGTGAATATGACTATGGCTAAGAGTCCATATTTTTAAGAATTGCATACAGTACAGGAACTGCATACAGCATTTGACTTGTACATGTGCGATCTCAAACCAATCATATTATCTTCCCTAACCTGTGGCTCCTCATGAATTCACCTGTTTGGGGGTCATAATCATTTCCCCGCATCGTTTTTTGGCTTAAAATCTTGGCATTATCTCTCCTTCCTCTCCTCCTTTTACTTCTTTCTCATTCATATGGCTTTCACCTATAATGTCCTGTGGCTAACGTCACTGCACACTGCATTGAGCAACTACAGGGGATACCAATCACATTTTACTCTATGTTAATGGGGTTGTGAACTTGCTTAAGCCATCACAATGATACACAGTGGTCCTGCATGTGACTAGAACTGCTAGTTACCTGCAAAACAACCATTCCCCCAACTCCTTTTTAAAAAATCGTTTTGCAGTATAGTTGTTTTACAATGTTGTGATAGTTTCTGCTGTACAGCAAAGTGAATGAGTTATACATTTATCCCCTCTTTCTTAACTTTCCTTCAGTTTAGGTCACCATAGAGGATTGAGTAGAGTACAGTAGGATCTCATCAGTTATCTGTTTTGTACATAGTACTATATATTGCTATGTGTGTATATATATCAATTACATATATACATATATATATATATATATATATGCCATACCAAGTCACTTCAGTCGTGTCCGACTCTGTGTAACCCCATAGATGGCAGCCCACCAGGCTCCCCCGTCCCTGGGATTCTCTAGGCAAGAGCACTGGAGTGGGTTGCCATTTCCTTCTCCAATGCATGAAAGTGAAAAGTGAAAGGGAAGTCGCTCAGTTGTGTCCAACCCTTAGCATGGACTGCAGCCTACTAGGCTCCTCCATCCATGGGATTTTCCAGGCAAGAGTACTGGAGTGGGGTGCCATTGCCTTCTCCGATACATACATACATACATATATATATATACATATATATATATATATATATGTAAACCCCAATCCCCAATTCAGCTCACCATTTTTGCCTCTTGGTATCCATAAATCTGCTCTCTACATTTGTATCTCTATTCCTTCTTTGCAAATAAGTTCATGTGTACCATTTTTATAGATTTCATGTATAAGCAATATTATAAAATACATAGTTTTCTGATTTACTTCACTCTACATGATGGTCTATGGGTCCATCTTTATCTCTGAAATGGCACTATTTTATTCCTTTTTATGTCTGAATATTCCATTGTCAAAAGATATGACACCAGAAGATGAGCTCACCGAGTCAGACATTGTCAGTATACTACTGAGGCTTAAGAAAGAATGAAGTGGCTAAGCTAAAGCAAAAATAATGCTCAGTTGTGGATGTGTCTGGTGGTGAAAGTTAAGTTCAATGCTGTAAAGAACAGTGCTGCATATGAATCTGGAATGTTAGGTCCATGAATCAAGGTAAATTGGATGTGGTCAAGTAGGAGATGGCAAGTGAACTTTGACATCTTAGGAATCTCTGAACTAAACTGGATGGGAATCAGTGAATTTAATTCAGATGACCATTATATCTACTACTGTGGGCAAGAATCCCTTAGAATAAATGGGATAGTCCTCATAGTCAACAAAAGAGTCCAAAATACAGTACTTGGGTGCAACCTCAAAAACAAAAAATGAACTTGGTTTGTTTCCAAGGCAAAACATTCAACATCAGAGTAAACCAAATCTATGTCCCAACCACTGATGCTGATGAAGCTGAAATTGAATGCTTCTATGAAGACCTACAACACCTTCTAAAACTAACACCTTTTCATCATAGGGAATTGGAATGCAAAAGATGAAATTCAAGAGATACACAGAAATCAGGGAAACTTGGTTGTGGAGTACAAAATGAAGCAGGGCAAAGTCTAACAGAGTTTTTCAAGAAAACACACTGGTCATAGGAAACAAGCTTTTTGAATAACCCAAGAGATGATGCTACACATGGACATCACCAGATGCTCAATTCGAAATCAGATTGATTATGTTCTTTGCAGCCAAAGATGGAGAAACTCTATGATTAGTTAAAAACACGACCTGGAGCTGACTATGGCTCAGTTCATGAACTTATTCTTGAGAACTTCAGACTTAAATTGAAGAAAGAAAAGAAAACTGCTAGTCTATTCAGATATGATCTAAATAAAATCCCTCATGATTATACTGTGGAGGTGACAAATGGATTCAAGGGATTAGATCTTGTAGACAGAGTGTCTGAAGAACTATGGATGAAAGTTTGTAACACTGTACAAGAGGCAATGACCAAAATCATCCACAAGAAAAAGAAATACAAGAAGGCAAAGTTTTTGTCTGAAAAGGTTCGTCTATTCAAGACTATGATTTTTCCAGTAGTCATGTATGGATGTGAGAGTTGGACTGTGAAGAAAGCTGAGCACCAAAGAATTGATGATTTTGAACTGTGGTGTTGGAGAAGACTCTTGAGAGTCCCTTGGACTGCAGGGAGATTCAATCAGTCCATTCTAAAGGAGATCAGTCCTGGGTGTTCTTTGGAAGAAATGATGCTGAAGCTGAAACTCCAGTACTTTGGCCACCTCATGCGAAGAGGACTCATTGGAAAAGACCCTGATGCTGGGAGGGATTGGGGGCAGAAGGAGAAGGGGACGACAGAGGATGAGATGGCTGGATGGCTTCACCGACTCAATGGACGTGAGTTTGAGTGAACTCTGGGAGTTGGCGATGGACAGGGAGGCCTGACATGCTGCAATTCACGGGGTCACAAAGAGTCGGACACGACTGAGTGACTGAACTGAACTGTATTGAGGAGGCTTTACAAACAGCTGAAGTAAGAAGAAAACTGAAAGGCAAGGGAGAAGGGGAAAGATATACTCAACTGAACTCGTCAGAGTTTCAAAGAACAGCAGGAAGAGAAGAAAACTTTCATAAATGAACAGTGCAGAGAAATAGAGGAAAACAATAGAATGGGAAAGATGAAAGGTCTCTTTGAGAAAATTAGAGATACCAAGGAAAAAATTCATGCAAAGATTGGCACAATAATGGAGAGAAATGGCAAGGACTTAACAGAAACAGAAGAGATTAAGAAGAGGTAGCAAGAACTATACAAAAAAGGTCTCAGTGACCTGAATAACCATGATGGTGCGGCCACACACCTAAAGCCAGGCACCCTGGAGTGTGAAGTCAAGTGGCACTTAGGAAGCATTACTATGAACAAAGCTGGTGGAGGTGATGGAATTCCAGCTTAACTATTTAAAATCCTACAAGATGATACTGTTGAAGTGCTGCACTCAATATGCCAGCCAATTTGGGAAACTCAGCAATGACCACAGGTCTGGAAAAGGTCAGTTTTCAGCCAAATCCTGAAGAAGGACAATGATAAAGAATGTTCAAACTACTGTACAATTGTGCTCATTTCACATTCTAGCAAGGTAATGCTCAAAATCCTTCAAGTTAGGCTTCAACAGTACATGAACAAAGAGCTTCCAGATGTACAAGCTGGGATTTTAAGAAGCAGGAGAACCAGAAATCGAAGTGCCAAATATTCACTGGATCATGGAGAACAAAGGCAGTCCAGAAAAACATCTGCTTCATTGACTACATTAAAGCCTTTGACTGTGTGGATCACAACAAACTTGTGATCCACAAGTGGAAATTCTTAAAGGGATGGGAATACAAGACCACCTTGCCTATTTCCTCAGAAATGTGTATGTGGGTCAAGAAGCAACAGTTAGAACCTGACATGGAACAACTGATTGGTTCAAATTTAAGCAAGGAGTACAACTATACTATGTATTGTCACCCTGCTTATTTAATTATGTACAGATTACATCATGGGGAATGCTGGGCTAGGTGAATCACAATCTGGAATCAAGATTGCTGGGAGAAGTATCAATAACCTCAGGTATGTAGATGAGACTACTCTAATGGCAGAAAGCAAAGAGGAACTAAAAAGCTTGTTGCAGGAAAAAGAGGAGAGTGAAAAAGCTTGCTTAAAACTCAACATTCAATAAACAAAGATCATGGCGTCACATCCCATCACTTTATGCCATGTAGATGGGATAAAAGTAGAAACGGTGGAAGATTTTATTTTCTTGAGCTCCAAAATCACTGTGGATGGAGATGATAGCCATGGAATTAAAATGCCCTTACTCCTTAGAAGGAAAGCTATAACAAACCTAAACAAACCTAGACAGCATATTGAAAAGCAGATACATCACTTTGCCAACAAAGTTTGTATAGTCAAAGCTATGGTTTTTCCGGTAGTCATGTACAGATGTGAGAGTTGGACCATAAAGAAGGCTGAGCACTGAAGAACTGATGCTTTTGAACTGTGGAGTTGGAGAATACTCTTGAGAGTCCCTTGGACTGCAAGGAGAGCAAACCAGTCAATCCTTAAGGAAATCAACCCTAAATATTCATTCGAAGGACTGTTGCTTAAGCTGAAGCTCCAATAATTTGACCATGTAATGCAAAGAGCCTACTCACTGGAAAAACCTGGATGCTGGGAATGATTGAAGGCAAAAGGAGAAGGAAGTGGCAGATAATGAGATAGTTAGATAGCATCCCTGACTCAGTGGACATGAATTTGAGCAAACTCCCAGAGATAGTGCAGGATAGATGAGCCTGGCATGATGCAGTCCATGGAGTCTCAGAGTTGGACATGACTTAATGACTGAATGATAACAATAAATATTCTATTCAAGGAGTGGTCCTAAGATGGCAGAGGAATAGGACGGGGAGACCATGTTCTCCCCCACAAATTCATTGAAAGAACATTTGAACGCTGAGCAAATTCCACAAAATGACTTCCAAACGCTGGCAGAGGACACCAGGCACCCAGAAAGGCAGCCCATTGTCTTTGAAAGGAGGTAGGACAAAATATAAAAGATAAAAAGACAGAAAAAGAGTTAGGGACAGAGACCTGTCCAGGAAGGGAGTCGTAAAGAGGAGAAGTTTCTAAACACCAGGAAACCCTCTCACCGGCGGGTCTGTGGGGAGTTTTGGAATCTCAGAGGGCAACATAAACAAGAGGAAAAATAACTAACTAACTAACTAAATAAATAAAGCCCACACATTAGGGGCCTAATGGCAACTCCCAGTGGAGAAGTAGCCCAGTCGCTCACATTCGCGACCAACAAGCACGAGCTGAACAGGGAGGCACGGGCTGCATTGCTTAGGGTAAGGCCTGGGCCTGAATGCCCTGAGGGCAATCTGAGGGACCTGCTGTGAGATAGCAACCCAAATTGTTGGATACCCCGAGAGAGAGAGAGAGAGAGAGAGAGAGAGAGAGAGAGAGAGAGAGAGAGAGAGAAGAGAGCAAGAGAGAGAGAAATTTCCCATGAAAAGCCCTAACCTAAGTTGGCTTAAAGCTCAACATTCAGAAAACTAAGATCATGGCATCTGGTCCCATCACTTCATGGGAAATAGATGAGGAAACAGTGGAAACAGTGTCAGACTTTATATTTTGGGGGTCCAAAATCACTGCAGATGGTGATTGCAGCCATGAAATTAAAAGACGCTTACTTCTTGGAAGGAAAGTTGTGACCAACCTAGATAGCATATTCAAAAGCAGAGATATTACTTTGCCAACAAAGGTCTGTCTAGTCAAGGCTATGGTTTTTCCAGTGGTCCTGTATGGATGTGAGAGTTGGACTGTGAAGAAAGCTGAACACCGAAGAATTGATGCTTTTGAACTGTGGTATTGGAGAAGACTCTTGAGAGTCCCTTGGACTGCAAGGAGATCCAACCAGTCCATCCTGAAGGAGATCAGTCCTTGGTGTTCATTGGAAGGACTGATGCTGAAGCTGAAACTCCAATAATTCGGGGCAGGAGGAGAAGGGGACGACAGAAGATGAGATGGCTTGATGGCATCACCGACTCGATGGACAGGATTTTTAGTGAACTCCAGGATTTGGTGATGGACAGGAAGGCCTGGCATGCTGTAATTCATGGAGTCGCAAAGAGTCGGACATGACTGAGTGACTGAACTGAACTGAAGGCACTGCTGGGCCTGCTCACAGGACAAAGGACTGAGAGAATACCAGAGGAGAGCTAGCCGGCTGTGGACCAGCCCATCCCTCGATGGAGGTAGGGAGGCAAGCAGGCAACAGCTAGAGCCTGAAAGGGGCAATCTTGGCCCCAGAGATGGCATCCTTTACCAAACTGTGAGCAGGCTCCCAGTTGCTAACCAAGTCTTCCTGGGATCCTGGATGGTTGACATCCACCAGGAGGGTCACAGCCAGAGATCAGCTCCCTAGAAGAGACATATGGCCCACGTGAGACAGTGCTCCCACTGCACACCCAGGAAACCGAGGGGCTGGGATGAGGGGAGGCAAAAGATGCACCACACCTGGGGACTGTGTGCTGGGCAAGCACCTGGTTACCTGAGCTGCTCGGACCTGGGAAGAGCACAAAATGCAGGCCCAACCAAGTCTAAGTCTTTGTGGAGTACCCAAGAACCTGAACCTGAGTGGCTTAGACCTGGGAAGTACATGCAACCCAGGGTCCACTTTAGACAGTTCCCGTGCAGAGCAACCTGGAGCCTGAGCAGTGTAGACTGGGAAAACACACACACCATAACCAAGACACTGTGAGCAGTCCCCACACATGTCAGTGCTATTTCTTTGCAGTGTTCCTCCCTCCTCACAGCACTACTGAACAAGTGAGCCTAAATAAGTGACCACCTTCGACCCCTTGTGTTAGAGCAGAAATTAGACACTGAAGAGACCTGCAAACAGAAGAAGCCAAAATAAACAGAAGGAACCGCTTTGGAAGTGACAAGTACAACAGATTAAAACCCTGTAGTTAGCACCGACTACCGTCTAGTGAAGGCTATGGTTTTCCAGTAGTCATGTATGGATGTGAGAGTTGGACTGTGAAGAAAGCTGAGCGCCAAAGAATTGATGCTTTTGAACTGTGGTGTTGGAGAAGACTCTTGAGAGCCCTTTGGACTGCAAGAAGATCCATCCAATCCATTCTGAAGGAGATCAGCCCTGGGATTTCTTTGGAGGGAATGATGCTGAAGCTGAAACTCCAGTACTTTGGCCACCTCATGCGAAGAGTTGACTCATTGGAAAAGACCCTGATGCTGGGAGGATTGGAGGCAGAAGGAGAAGGGGACGACAGAGGATGAGATGGCTGGATGGCATCACCAACTCGATGGACATGAGTTTGAGTGAACTCTGGGAGTTGGTGATGGACAGGGAGGCCTGGCGTGCTGCAATTCATGGGGTCACAAGGAGTCGGACACGACTGAGCAACTGAACTGACTGACTGAACTGACGCTGGAAGGGGCCTATAGATCTTGAGAAGTATAAGCTGGAACAAGGAACTGAAACTGAAATGAAACTGAACTGACCCCAAACTCCTGGCAAAAGCTCCAGAGTAATTCCTAGATATGTTTTTACTCTTATAATTTTTTTAATTAAAAATTTTTTAAATTTTTAGGTCTTCTGTTACTCTTTTAATTAAGGTATAATCTTTTATTAAAGGTATAACATTTTACTCCTTTTATTAAAAGTATAACCTATTACCTTGCAAAAAAATACCCAATTTTTAAAGCAAACTTCATATATATCTTTTATATTTTTGTCATTTTTTTAATATTGTATTTTTGAGAGTCTAACCTCTACTCTTCCTGGTGGCTTCCCTGGTGGCTCAGATGGTAAAGCATCTGTCTACAATGTGGGAGACCTGGGTTTGATGCTTGGGTTGGGAAGAGTCTCTGGAGAAGGAAATGGCAACCCACTCCAGTACTCTTGCTTAGAAAATCCCATGGACGGAGGAGCCTGGTGTCCATGGGGTTGCAAAGAGTTGGATACAACTGAGCAACTTCACTTTCACTTTCAACCTCTACTCTAGATTTTTAATCTTTGCTTTTTGGTATTTGTTATTAATTTTGTACCTTTAAGAATCCAATCTTCAGTACCCATTTTTACTTAGGAGTGTGATTACTGGCTTGATTACTTTCTCCCCCTTTTGACTCTTTTTGTTCTCCTCCAGGTCACCTTTATCTTCTCCCTCCCCCTTCTCTTCTCTACAAAACTCTGTGAATCTCTGTGTGTTCTGGGCTGTGGAGAACACTTAGGAGCTGATTACTGCCTAGATCTGTCTCTCTCCTTTCGATTTCCCCTTTTCATCTCCTGGTCACCTCTATCTCCTTCCTCCCTCTGCTTCTCTATGTAACTCCGTGAACCTCTCTGAGGGTTCCAGACTATGGAGAGCACATAGAGAACTGATTACTGCTTTGATTGCCCTCTCCCTCTTTTGACTCTCTTTTTTCTCCCCTAGGTCACCTCTGTCTCCTCCCTCCCCCTTTTCTTCTCTACCCAACTCTGTGAATCTCTTTGGGTATTCCAAGCTGTGGAGAGCACATAGGGATTTGATTACTGGCTAGATTGCTCTCTCCTCTTTTGATTCCCCCTCTTCTCCTCCTGGTCACCTCTATCTCCCTTCTCGCACTTCTCCTCTCTATTTAACTCAGCAAACCTTTTTGGGTGTCCCTCATTGTGAAGCATCTTTTCTCCATTAACCTAGATGTTTTATCATCTGTGCTGTATGGATGGAAAAGTCTTGAGGCTACTGTAAGAATAAGACTGAAAACCAGAGACAGGAGGCTTAAGTCCAAAACCTGAGAACACCAGAGAACTCCTGACTCAGGGAACATTAATCGATAAGAGCTCATCCAAAAGCCTCCATACCTACACTGAAACCAAGCTCTATCCGAGAGCCAACAAGTTCCAGAGCAAGATATATTATGCAAATTCTCCAGCAACAAAGGAACATTGCCCTGAGCTCTAATATGCAGGCTTCCCAAAGTCACACCAAACCCATAAACATCTCAAAAATCACCACTGGACACTTTATTGCACCCCAGAGAGAAGAAATCCAGCTCCACCCAATCAGAACACTGACGCAAGCTTTCCTAACCAGGAAACCTTGACAAACTACTCGTCCAACCCCACCCACAGGGAGGAACCTCCACAATAAAGAGGAACCGCAAATTGCCAGAATACAGAAAGGCCAATCCAAACACAACAATCTAAACAAGATGAAAAGGCAGAGAAATACTCAGCAGGTAAAGCAACATAATAAATGCCCACCAAACCAAACAAAGAGGAGTAGATAGGTAGTCTACCTGAAAAAAAAAAAAAAATCAGAATAGTGATAGTAAAAAATGATACAAAATCTTGAAAACAAAATGGAGTTACAGATAAATAGCCTGGAGACAAGGATTGAGAAGATGCAAGAAACGTTTAACAAGGACCTAGAAGAAATAAAACAGTCAATCAAAAATGAGTAATGAAATAAATGAGATCAAAAACTCTGGAAGGAACCAACGGTAGAATAATGGAGGCAGAAGATAGGATAAGTGAGATAGAAGATAGAATGGTAGAAATAAATGAAACAGAAAGGAAAGAAGAAAAAAGAATTAAAAGAAATGAGGACAACTTCAGAAATCTCTGGGACCATGTCAAATGCCCAAACATTTGAATCATAGGAGTCCTAAAACAAGAAGACTAAGAGAGACACCATGAGAAAATACATGAGGAGATAATAGTTGAAAATTTCCCTACAATGGGGAAGGAAATAGTCACACAAGTCCAAGAAACCCAGAAAGTCACAAACAGGGTAAACCCAAGGAAAACACCCCAAGACACATATTAATCAAATTAACAAAGTTCAAACACAAAGAACAAATAATAAAAGAAACCAGGGAAAAGCAACAAATAACACACAGGGGATTCCCATAAGGGTAACAACTGATCTTTAAATAGAAACTCTCCAGGCCAGAAGGGAATAGAAGGACATACTTAAAGTGATGAAAGAGAAAAACTACAGCCCAGATTACTGCACCCAGCAAGGATCTCATTCAGATATGAAGGAGAAATCAAAAGCTTTACAGACAATCAAAAGCTGAGAGAATTCAGCACCACCAAACCAGTTCAACAAATGCTAAAGGATCTTCTCGTGACAGGAAACACAGAAAAGATGTCTAAACTTGCACCCAAAATGACAAAGCAAATGGCAGCGGGATCATTCAGTTCAGTTCAGTTGCTCAGTTGTGTCCGACTCTTTGCGATCTCATAAATCGCAGCACGCCAGACCTCCTTGTCCATCACCAACTCCAGGAGTTCACTCAGATTCACGTCCATCGAGTCAGTGATGCCATCCAGCCATCTCATCCTTGGTCGTCCCCTTCTCCTCCTGCCCCCAATCCCTCCCAGCATCAGAGTCTTTTCCAATGAGTCAGCTCTTCGCATGAGGTGGCCAAAGTACTGGAGTTTCAGCTTTAGTATCATTCCTTTCAAAGAAATCTCAGGGCTGATCTCCGTCAGAATGGACTGGTTGGATCTCCTTGCAGCCCAAGGGACTCTCAAGAGTCTTCTCCAACACCACAGTTCAAAAGCATCAATTCTTTGGCACTCGGCCTTCTTCACAGTCCAACTCTCATATCCATACATGACTACTGGAAAACCATAGCCTTGACTAGACGGACCTTAGTCTGCAAAGTAATGTCTCTGCTTTTGAATATACTATCTAGGTTGGCCATAACTTTTCTTCCAAGGAGTAAGTGTCTTTTAATTTCATGGCTGCAGGCACCATCTGCAGTGATTTTGGAGCCCCCCAAATAAAGTCTGACACTGTTTCCACTGTTTCCCCATCTATTTTCCATGAAGTGATGGGACCAGATGCCATGATCTTCGTTTTCTGAATGTTGATCTTTAAGGCAAATTTTTCACTCTCTACTTTGACTTTCATCAAGAGACTTTTGAGTTCCTCTTCACTTTCTGCCATAAGGGTGGTGTCATCTGCATATCTGAGCTTATTGATATTTCTCCTGGCAATCTTGATTCCAGCTTGTGTTTCTTCCAGTCCAGTGTTTCTCATGATGTACTCTGCATGTAAGTTAAATAAGCAGGGTGACAATATACAGCCTTGACGTACTCCTTTTCCTATTTGCAACCGGTCTGTTGTTCTAAGTCCAGTTCTAACTGTTGCTTCCTGACCTGCATACAGATTTCTCAAGAGGCAGGTCAGATGGTCTGGTATTCCCATCTCTTTCAGAATTTTCCACAGTTTATTGTGATCCACACAGTCAACGGCTTTGGCATAGTCAACAAAGCAGAAATAGATGTTTTTCTGGAACTCTCTTGCTTTTCCCATGATCCAGCGGATGTTGGCAATTTGATCTCTGGTTCCTCTGCCTTTTCTAAAACCAGCTTGAACATCACGAAGTTCACGGTTCATGTATTGCTGAAGCCTGGCTTGCAGAACTTTGAGCATTACTTTACTAGAATGTGAGATGAGTGTAATTGTGCAGTAGTTTGAGCATTCTTTGGCATTGCCTTTCTTTGGAATTGGAATGAAAATTTACCTTTTACAGTCCTGTGGCCACTGCTGAGTTTTCCACATTGTTGGCGTATTGAATGCAGCACTTTGACAGGATTTGAAATAGCTCCACTGGAATTCCATCACCTCCACTAGCTTTGTTCATAGTGATGCTTCCTAAGGCCCACTTGACTTCACATTCCAGGAAGTCTGGCTCTAGATTAGTGATCACACCATCATGATTATCTGGGGCGTGAAGATCTTTTTTGTACAGTTCTGTGTATTCTTGCCACCTCTTCTTAATATCTTCTGCTTCTGTTAGGTCCATACCATTTCTGTCCTTTATCGAGCCCATCTTTGCATGAAATGTTCCCTTGGTATCTCTAATTTTCTTGAAGAGATCTCTAGTCTTTCCCATTCTGTTCTTTTCCTCTATTTCTTTGCACTGATCGCTGAAGAAGGCTTTCTTATCTCTTCTTGCTATTCTCTGGAAGTCTGCATTCAGATTCCTATAGCTTTCCTTTTCTCCTTTGCTTTTTGCCTCTCTTCTTTTCATAGCTATTTGTAAGGCCTCTCCAGACAGCCATTTTGCTTTTTCCGTTTCTTTTCCATGCGGATGGTCTTGATCCCTATCTCCTGTACAATCTCACGAACCTCATTCCATAGTTCATCAAGCACTCCATCAGATCTAGTCCCTTAAATCTATTTTTCACTTCCACTGTATAATCATAAGGGATTTGATTTAGGTCATACCTGAATGGTCTAGTGGTTTTCCCTACTTTCTTCAATTTGAGTCTGAATTTGGTAATAAGGAGGTGATGATCTGAGCCACAGTCAGCTCCTGGTCTTGTTTTTGTTGACTGTATAGAGCTTCTCCATCTTTGACTGCAAAGAATATAATCAATCTGATTTCGGTGTTGACTATCTGGTGATGGCCATGTGTAGAGTCTTCTCTTGTGTTTTTGGAAGAGGGATCATATTTATCAATAATTGCCTTAAAATAAATGGGTTGAATGCCTCAACCAAAAGACAAAGACTGGCTGAATGGATACAAAAACAAGACTCCTATATATGCTTTCTACAAGAGACCCACCTCAAAACAAAGGACACATACAGACTGACGGGTTGGAAAAATTATTTCATGCAAATGAAGACCAAAGGAAAGCAGGAGTTGCAATATTCACATCAGATAAAATAGACTTTGAAAGAAAGGCCGTGAAAAGAGACAAAGAAGTACACTACACAATGATTAAAGTCTCAATCCGAGAAGAATAACAATTATAAATATATATGCACACAACATTGGAGCACTGCAATATGTAAGGTAAATGCTAACAGGAATGAAAGTGGAAATTAACAATAACACAATAATATTGGGAGGCTTTAATGTCAAACTCACACCTATGTATAGATCAACTAAACAGAAAATTAGCAAGGAAACAGAAACTTTAAGTGATACAATGGATTAGTTAGAACTAATTGATATCTATGGGACATTTCACCCCCAAACAATGAATATCACATTTTTCTCAAGAGCACACACAGCCTTCTCAAGGATAGGTCACATCCTGGGCCATAAATCTAGCCTTGGTAAGTTTAAAAAAATTGAAATTATTCCAAGTATTTTTTCTGATCACAATGCAGTAAGATTAGATGTCACCTACAGGGGAAAAAAAACTATTAAAAATTCCAACATATAGAGGCTAAACAACACACTTCTGAATAGCCAAGAAATCACAGAAGAAATAAAAATATGCATAGAACTGAATCAAATGAAAACACAACAAACCAAAACGTACGGGATACTGTAAAAACTGTTTAAGGGGTAGGTTCATAGCAATGCAGGCTTACCTTAAACAAACAAGAAAAAAGTCAAATAAATAACCTAACTCTACACCTAAACCAACCAGAAAAGAAAGAAATGAAGAACCCCAGGGTTAGTAGAAGGAAAGAAATCTTAAAAATTAGGGCAGAAATAAATGCCAAAGAAACAGACCAAAGCAAAAATCAACAAAGCCAAAAGCTGGTTCTTTGAGAAGATAAATAAAATAGACAAACCATTAGCCAGACTCATTAAGAAACAGAGAAGAATCAAAACAACAAAATTAGAAATGAAAATGGAGAAATAACAGACAACACAGAAATACAAAGGATCATAAGAGACTATTATCAGCAAGTCCAAAACTGAACCAAGAAGAAATAGAAAATCTTAACAGACACATCACAAGCACAGAAATTGAAAATGTAATCAGAAATCTTCCAGCAAACAAAAGCCCAGGACCAGACAACTTCACAGCTTAATTCTGCCAAAAATTTAGAGAAGAGCTAACACCTATTATACTCAAACTCTTCCAGAAAATTGCAGAGGAAGGTAAATTGCCAAACTCATTCTATGAGGCCAACATCACCCTAATACCAAAACCAGGCAAAAATGCCACAAAAAGAAAACTAGAAGCCAATATCACCAATTAACATAGATGCAAAAATCCTTCACAAAATTCTAGCCAACAGAATCCAACCACATATTTAAAAGATCATACACCATGACCAAGTGGGCTTTATCCCAGGGATCCAAGGATTCTTTAATGTCCACAAATAAATCAATGTAATACACCAGATTAACTAATTGAAAGATAAAAACCGGATGATTATCTCCACAGATGCAAAGAAGGCCCTTGACAAAATTCAACATCCATTTATGATAAAAACTCTCCAGAAAGCACGAATAAAATGAACATACCTCAACATAATAAAAGCTATATATGACAAACCCACAGCAAACACTATCGTTAATGGTGAAAAATTGAAAGCATTTCCCCTAAAGTCAGGAACAAGACAAGGGGGCCCACTTTCACTGCTACTATTCAACATAGTTCTGGAAGTTTTGGTCACAGCAATCAGAGCAGAAAAAGACATAAAAGGAATCCAGATTGGAAAAGAAGGAGTAAAACTCTCACTGTTTGCAGATGACATGATCCTCTACATAGAAAACCCTAAAGACTCCACCAGAAAGTTACTAGAGCTAATCAATGAATATAGTAACGTTGCAGGATATAACATCAACACACAGAAATCCCTTGCATTCCTATACACTAACAATGAGAAAACAGAAAGAGAAATTAAGGAAACAATTCCATTCACCATTGCAACGAAAAGAATAAAATACTTATGAATAAATGTACCTAAAGAAACTAAAGACTTATATATAGAAAACTATAAAACACTGGTGAAAGAGATCAAAGAGGACACTAATAGATGGAGAAATATACCATGATTATGGATTGGAGGAATTATAATAGTGAAAATGAGTATATTACCCAAACCAAATGATAGATTCATTGCAATCCCTATGAAGTTACCAATGGTAATAACTAGAACAAATAATTTCACAATTTGTATGGAAATACAAAAAACCTCAAATAGCCAAAGCAATCTTGTGAAAGAAGAATGGAACAGGAGGAATCAACCTGCCTGACTTCAGTCTACTACAAAGCCACAGTCATCAGGACAGTATGGTACTGGCACAAAGGCAAAAATATAGATCAATGGAACAAAATAGAAAGCCCAAAGATAAATCCATGTACCTATGAACACTATCTTTGAGAAAGGAGGCAAGAATATACAATAGAGAAAAGGCAAACTCTTTAACAAGTGGTGCTGGGAAAATTGGTCAACCACTTGTAAAAGAATGAAACTAGATCACTTTCTAACACCATACACAAAAATAAACTCAAAATGGATTAAAGATCTGAACATAAGACCAGAAACTATAAAACTCCTAGAGGAGAACATAGGCAAAACACTCTCTGACATATATCACAGCAGGATCATCTATGACCCACCTCCCAGAGTAATGGAAATAAAAGCAAAAATAAACAAATGGGACCTAATTAAACTTAAAGCTTTTGCACAATGAAGGAAACTAGAAACAAGGTGAAAAGACAGCCTTCAAAACTGGAGAAAATAATAGCAAATGAAGCAACTTACAAAGAATTAATCCCCAAATTTTAGTAGCAATTCCTGCAGCTCAATTCCAGAAAACTAAACGATCCAATCAAAAAATGGGCCAAAGATCTAAACAGACATTTCTCCAATGAAAACAAATAGATGGCTAACAAACACATGAAAAGATGCTCAGCATCACTCATTATCAGAGAAATGCAAATCTGTCGGGTTCTAGCCCCGGTGGATCCAGGAATTTGAAGCAGCGATGGAGTCAGAGTCTGGGAAAGGACTATTTAATTAGAAATATAAGAGAGATTAGGAAAGAATAGTATAGTAGGAAAATTAGTGGAGAAAAGATGCTGAATAACTCGGTTCATGCAGAAAACTAATAAAACCTCTAGACAAGAGGTTTGCACCATCTATGTTAGGCCACCGGCACCTGCTTGAATAGCGGAGGGTGCCCCGTTTTGGGCTCCCTCTTACGTGGGTCTTAGAAGCCAGGGTAAGTAAGTAGACGTGGTGAGCCTCCGCACTCCAGATGGGAATTCAGCCTGAAAAGGAAAGGGAGGGAGAGGGAGAAAGAGAAAGAGAGAGAGATTCGACACAGGGGATACCAGTCTTTCCAGTGACTGGCCCATCCTTTATTGTCTGGAAAAGCTTTTTATACTTTTGGTTGTACATAGAGATCAATGGAAATTACAAAATTATGCAGCATCAGGAGCCTGACTCTTATCGAGACCAGGCTTTCTCTCTGCATACCTAGCTGTATACACAAGTCTTAGGTGATTTACGCCATCTTCTGGCCAGAAGGCCAATTAGCATTTTACGGTCCTTTTCAGATAAGGGTCTGAGAACCAGAGAACTTATTTGCCTTAATAGTGTTGTTCTTCCCAAAGTCTGGTGCCACTCTCAGAAAGCACTAAATTCTTACATAGCAAGGACACAACAATTTATAAAAAAGAAAGAGGAGTATAGTGATTTATAACAAAGAGAAAATCAATTAACTCAAAAGTCTAGTGTTGCTAACATCAAATCTACTATATTCCTTTTTCTATATCCCAACTACATTGATTAATATCCTTCAGGTGCCTAAAAGATAAAGAATATGGAGGCCTAGCAGCAGTCATTGACTCAGTAGTGAAACCCATCACCAATATAATTTATAGCTCTTTAAAAAGGGGGGCTCTATATCTTTAAGATGCTTTAAGCTTCACGCCTCTTGTGGTTGGGGGCTGTAAACAATTCACATGCCTATTTGTAAAAATCTGGATAGACCGGTCAGGTACGTTAGAAAGCTATCAGAGGGGTTTAAGCCGAGACATTCTTTTTATATGCAGGAGACTGTTAACTGGAACTCTAAGTTAATTCCTTTTAGAGGAAAGTGGTCGGGATAGCCCCCTGTTATGTCAGAAGAGTGGAAAGCACAGTACAATAAGGCAGGCAGACTCTGATTTTGGGGGTAGATGTTCAGGAAAATCCAGGGGGAAACCCTGAAGCCATATCATGCCTTTACATATGTCAGGCTTCCTTCCTCATGACCTTTTCCATGGGCGGGATTCCTCACGCTGGCTCCCGGGACAAATCAAAACAACAATGAGGTACAATTTCATGCCAGTCAGAATGGCTGCTATCCAAAATTCTACAAACAATAAATGCTGGAGAGGGTGTGGAGAAAAAGGAACCCTCTTACACCATTGGTGGAAATGCAAACTAGAACAGCCACTGTGCAGAACAGTGTGGAGATTCCTTAATAAACTGTAACTAGAACTTCCATATTACCCAGTACTCCCACTGCTGGGCATACACACCAAGGAAACCAGAACTGAAAGAGAAACATGTACCCCAGTGTTCATCACAGCACTGTTTATAATAGCCATACATGAAAGCGACCTAGATGTCCATTGCAGACAAATGGATAAGGAAGCTGTAGTATATATATACCAATGGAATATTACTCAGCCATTAAAAAAATACTATTGAATCAGTTCTAATGATGTGGATTAAATGGAGTCTCTTATACAGAGTGAAGTAAGTCAGAAAGAAAAACACCAATACAGTATAGTAACACATATTCAGTTCAGTTCAGTCACTCAGTGTGTCCACTTCTTTGTGACCCCATGAATCGCAGCTCGCCAGGCCTCCCTGTCCATCACCAACACCCGGAGTTCACTCAGATTCACGTCCATCGAGTCCGTGATGCCATCCAGCCATCTCATCCTCTGTTGTCCCCTTCTCCTCCTGCCCCCAATCCCTCCCAGCATCAGTCTTTTCCAATGAGTCAACTCTTCGCATGAGGTGGCCAAAGTACTGGAGTTTCAGCTTTAGCATAATTCCTTCCAAAGAAATCCCAGGGCTGATCTCCTTCAGAATGGACTGTTTGGATCTCCTTGCAGTCCAAGGGACTCTCAAGAGTCTTCTTTAACACCACAATTCAAAACCATCAATTCTTTGGTGCTCAGCCTTCTTCACAGTCCAACTCTCACATCCATACATGACCACAGGAAAAACCATAGCCTTGACTAGACGGACCTTAGTCGGCAAAGTAATGTCTCTGCTTTTGAATATACTATCTAGGTTGGCCATAACTTTTCTTCCAAAGACCAAGCATCTTTTAATTTCATGGCTGCAGTCACCATCTGCAGTGATTTTGGAGCCCCCAAAATAAAGTCTGACACTGTTTCCACTGTTTCCCCATCTATTTCCCATGAAGTGATGGGACCAGATGCCATGATCTTCGTTTTCTGAATGTTGAACTTTAGCCAACTTTTTCACTCTCCTATTTCACTTTCATCAAGAGGCTTTTGAGTTCCTCTTCACTTTCTGCCATAAGGGTGGTGTCATCTGCATATCTGATCTTATTGATATTTCTCCCGGAAATCTTGATTCCAGCTTTTGTTTCTTCCAGTCCAGCGTTTCTCATGATGTTCTCTGCATATAAGTTAAATAAGCAGGGTGACAATATACAGCCTTGACGTACTCCTTTTCCTATTTGGAACCGGTCTGTTGTTCCATGTCCAGTTCTAACTGCTGCTTCCTGACCTGCATACAGATTTCTCAAGAGGCAGGTCAGGTGGTTTGGTATTCCCATCTCTTTCAGAATTTTCCACAGATTATTGTGATCAACACAGTCAAAGGCTTTGGCATAGTCAATAAAGCAGAAATAGATGTTTTTCTGGAACTCTCTTGCTCTGTCCACGATCCAGCGGATGTTGGCAATTTGATCTCTGGTTCCTCTGCCTTTTCTAAAACCAGCTTGAACATCACGAAGTTCACGGTTCATGTATTGCTGAAGCCTGGCTTGCAGAACTTTGAGCATTACTTTACTAGAATGTGAGATGAGTGTAATTGTGCAGTAGTTTGAGCATTCTTTGGCATTGCCTTTCTTTGGAATTGGAATGAAAATTTACCTTTTACAGTCCTGTGGCCACTGCTGAGTTTTCCACATTGTTGGCGTATTGAATGCAGCACTTTGACAGGATTTGAAATAGCTCCACTGGAATTCCATCACCTCCACTAGCTTTGTTCATAGTGATGCTTCCTAAGGCCCACTTGACTTCACATTCCAGGAAGTCTGGCTCTAGATTAGTGATCACACCATCATGATTATCTGGGGCGTGAAGATCTTTTTGTACAGTTCTGTGTATTCTTGCCACCTCTTCTTAATATCTTCTGCTTCTGTTAGGTCCATACCATTTCTGTCCTTTATCGAGCCCATCTTTGCATGAAATGTTCCTTGGTATCTCTAATTTTCTTGAAGAGATCTCTAGTCTTTCCCATTCTGTTCTTTTCCTCTATTTCTTTGCACTGATCGCTGAAGAAGGCTTTCTTATCTCTTCTTGCTATTCTCTGGAAGTCTGCATTCAGATTCCTATAGCTTTCCTTTTCTCCTTTGCTTTTTGCCTCTCTTCTTTTCACAGCTATTTGTAAGGCCTCCCCAGACAGCCATTTTGCTTTTTGCATTTCTTTTCCATGGGGATTGTCTTGATCCCTGTCTCCTGTATAATGTCACAAATCTCATTCCATAGTTCATCAGGCACTCTATCTATCAGATCTAGGCCCTTAAATCTATTTCTCACTTTCACTTTATAATCATAAGGGATTTGATTTAGGTCATACCTGAATGGTATAGTGGTTTTCCCTACATTCTTCAGTTTGAGTCTGAATTTGGTATTAAGGAATTCATGATCTGAGCCACATTCAGCTCCTGGTCTTGTTTTTGTTGACTGTATAAAGCTTGTCCATCTTTGGCTGCATAGAATATAACCAATATGATTTTGGTGTTGACCATCTGGTGATGTCCATGTGTAGAGTCTTCTCTTGTGTTGTTGGAAGAGAGTGTTCGCTATGACCAGTTCATTTTCTTGGCAAAACTCTATTAGTCTTTGCCCTTCTTCATTCTGCAATCCAAGGCCAAATTTGCCTGTTGCTCCAGGTGTTTCTTGACTTCTTACTTTTGCATTCCAGTCCCCTATAATGAAAAGGATATCTTTTTGGGTGTTAGTTCTAAAAGGTCTTGTAGGTCTTCATAAAACCGTTCAACATCAGCTTCTTCAGCATTACTGGTTGGGGCATAGACTTGGATAACTGTGATACTGAATGGTTTGCCTCGGAAATGAACAGAGGTCATTCTGTCGTTTTTGAGATTGCATCTAAGTACTGCATTTTGGACTCTTTTTTTTGACTGTGAAGAATGGCTACTCCATTTCTTCTGAGGGATTCCTGCCTGCACTAGTAGCTATAATGGTTATCTGATTTAAATTCACCCATTCCAGTCCATTTTTGTTCGCTGATTCCTAGAATGTTGATGTTCATCCTTGCCATCTCTTGTTTTACCCTTTCCAATTTACCTTGATTCATAGACCTGACATCCCAGGTTCCTATACAATATTGCTCTTTACAGCATCGGACCTTGCTTCTATCACCAGTCACATCCACAACTGGATATTGTTTTTGCTTTGGCTCCATCCCTTCATTCTTTCTGGAGTTATTTCTCCACTGATCTCCAGTAACATATTCAGCACCTAATGACCTGGGGAGTTCCTCTTTTGATATCCTATCATTTTGCCTTTTCATACTGTTCATGACAGAATGTGGTCCACTGGAGAAGGGAATGGCAAGGCACTTCAGTATTCTTGCCTTGAGAGCCCCAAGAACAGTAACACACATATATGGAATTTATAAAAATGGTAATAATGATACTATATGTGAGACAGCAAAAGAGACCCAGATGTATAGAACAGTCTTTTGGACTCTTTGGGAGAAGGCAAGGGTGGGATGGTTTCAGAGAATAGCACTGAAACATGTTTATTATCATATGTGAAATAGATCACCAGTCCAGGTTCAATGCATGAGACAGGATGCTCAGGGCTGGTGCACTGGAATATCCTTGATGGATGGGATGGGGGGGGAGGTGAGTGGGGGTTCAGGATGGGGAACACATTTACACCCGTGGCTTATTCATGTCAATGTATGGCAAAAACCACTACAATATTGTAAAGTAATTAGCCTCTAAGTAAATTGAAAAAAAAACCTGAAACCAATAAATAAATAAATTAATTAATATCCTATATATATATATATATACACCATATCTTCATTATCCATTCTTTCTTGATGGACATTTAGGTTGCTTCCATATCCTGGCCATTATATATAATGTTGCAATGAATATTCGAGTGCATGTATATTTTGAGTTAGTTTTTCTTTAGTTTCTCAAATAAACCACCTAACCTTATGGCTAAAGCAAATAGAGAAAGAAGAACAAAGAAAATGCAAAGTTAGTAGAATGAAAGAAATCACAAATATAATAGCTGAAATAATGAAACAGAGACCAAAAAATAGCAAAAATCAATAAAACTAAAACCTGGTTCTCTGAGACAATAATGAAAATTAACAACCTTTAGCCAAACACATCAGGAAAAAAAGGGAGAAAACTCAGATCAGAAAAGTTAGAAATGAAATAAGAGAAATTACAACTGACACCACAGAAATTTGAAGGATCATAAGTGACTGTCATAAGCAACTCTATGCCATTAAAATGGATAACCTAGAGGAAATGGGCAAATTCTTAGAAAGGTACAATTTCCCAAGACTGAACCAGGAAGAAATAGAAAATGTGAACAAACTGATCATAAGTAGTGAAATTGAAACTGTGATTTAAAATCTTCCAACCAATAAAAGTCCAGAACTAGATGGATTCCCAGGTGAATTCTATCAAGTATTTAAAGAAGCGCTAACACCTAACCTTCTCATACTCTTTCAAAACATTGCAGATGGAGAACACTTCTAATCTCATTTTAGGAAGCCACCACCACCTTGATCCCAAACCAGATAAAAATACCACAAAAAAGAAATTATAGACCAATATCACTGATGAACATAGACACAGAAACCCTCAGCAAAGTACTAACAAACAAATTTCAACAGCACATTGAAAGGACTATACACCATAATCATGTGGAATTTACCCCAAGGATTCCTCAATATATGCAAATAAATCAATGTGATACACCATATTAACAAACTGAAGGAAATAAATCTTATTATCATCTCAGTAGATGTAGAGAAAGCTTTTGATAAAGTTCGACATCATTTTCGATAAAAACTCTCCAGAAAGTGAACATAGAGACAACCTACCTCAACATAATAAAGACCATATATTACAACTCACAGCAAACATCATTCTCAATGGTGAAAAACTGTAAGTACTTCCTCTAAGATCAGGAACAAAACAAGGATGTTCACTCTTACCACTATTATTCAAGATCGTTTTGGAAATCTTAACCATAGCAATTAGAGAAGAGAATGAAAGAAAAGTAATTCAAATTTAAAAAGAAGTAAAACTCAGTTGCAGATGACATGATACTACACACAGAAAATTCTAAAGAGGCCACCAGAAAACTCCTAGAGCTTATCAAAGAATTTGATAATGTTGCAGGATACAACATTGATACATAGAAATCTCTTGCATTCCTATATACTACCAGTGAAAGATCAGAAAGAGAAATGAAGGAAACAATCCCATTTACCATTGCAACAAAAAGAATAAAGTACCTAGGGAAAAAATGTACCCAATGAGACAAAAATTCATACTCAGAATAGAATACTGATGAAAGAAATCAAAGATGTCACAGATAGATGGAGAGATACACCATGTTCTTGTATTGCAAGAATCAATACTGTGAAAATGACTGCACTGCCCAAAGCAATCTGCAAATTCACTGCAATCCCTATCAAATTACTAATGGCATTTTTCACAGAATTATAACAAAAAGTTTTACAGTTTGTATGGAACTAAAAGATACGGAATAGCCAAAGCTATCTAGATAGAGAAAAATGTAGCTGGAGGAATCAGACTCCCAGACCTCAGACTATACTACAAAGTTACAGTCATCAAGACAGTGTGGTACTAGCACAAAAACAGAAATACAGATCAATGGAACAGACAGAAAGCCCAGAGATAAATGTGTTATCAAACAAAGTTATGATTATTAAACCTATGCAATGAGGTACTGCACATTAGGAGAAACATGGAGAATCTCTCCAAACAAAGGAAGATAGAATGGTGATAGGATTTCTGGAAAAGGAGTTTAGGTGAAATACAAAATAAAATTTAAGCTAAAAAGGGCCAAAATGGTGGAATAGGAAGACCTTGAAGTCACCTCCTTCTATAGGCATACCAAGATTACAACTATTTCAGAGCAATTATTGGCAAACAAACAAACAAAACTGGAAGACTTACAGAAAAGATCTACAGCTAAAGTTATAAATTAGGAACTATAAAGGGACAAGTAGGAGGTCCAGAGATGTGGTATAGTAATGATGCACACCTCTAGATGTGTACCCCCAAATGGGAAGATAATTACATTGCCAAGGTTCTACTAAAGGAGTGAGTGATCTGAGCCTCTCATAGGCTCCCCATCCAAGGGTCCTGCACCAAGAAGACAAGCTGCCAGAATATTTTGCTTTGAAGGTCAGTAGGGCTTACTTTCGTGAGACTGGAGGACTGTGGAAAATAAAGACTCCACTCTTAAAGGGGACAGAAAACATCTCACAAGCACTGGGACCCAGAGCTAAAAGAACAATTTGAAAGGAGCCTGGGTCAGACCTAACTGCTGATCTTGGAGAGCCTCCTAGAGAAACAGGGGACAACTGGACTCACCCTGGGGACAGAGATGTTGTTGGCAGACATTTTGGAGAGCTCATTCTATCACAAGGATATTGGTACTGCAAGTGCCATTTTGGAATCATCTTTCTAGCTTATCAGTACTGGGACCAGGCCTCACCTGTTAACCTGTTAGCACCAGTACTGGAATACCTCAGACACAGAAATGGAGATACAGCCCCATCTGCCAGCAAGCCTGCTGCCTTAAAGGTGCCCCAGGACCCAACCCAGTACACAAGAGGTTCTAGGGCATGGCCCCACACACCAGTTTGCCAGCACTAGTCCTGAGACTCTCCAGGGTCCTCCATCCAGAGCTTTAGGAACCTGTCTCCACACATCAGTGAGTCAGGACTAGCCCTGGGAACCCACCAGCTGGGAAAAACATCAACCTCAGAATCCCCAGAGCTCTGCAACCAGAGAAACCTGAGACCTGGCTCTGCCCACCATGGAACTGGCACTATTTCCAGGACCCTGTGGGCCTCAGCCCCACCAACCAGTGGTGGACAACACTCCTAGGACCACCACAGCCCTGCAACCTATAGTTTTTAGGACACAGTCCATCCACCAGCAGGCCAGTACCGGTGCTTGAACTCCCCAGGGCCCTGCAGCCAGAGTCCTGGGATCCAGCACCACTCACCAGCAGGTCAATGTGTGCTTTGGAACACCATAGACCCCACAGCCAACAGTGTCTGGAAGTGGTCCCACCCACTAGCAGGCCAACAGTAAATCCAGGACCCCTGGATCTCACAACCACTGATTCCAGAACCTGGATCCACTCAGCAGTGAGCAAACACTAGCCCTAGGATCCCCCAGGGCATTTCAGCAAGCAGCTTTGTTTTCCAGTCCCACTAACCAGTGACTAGCAGTCTCCACACAAAGGAGAGCCTGCAACCAACTGTACCTAGGGCTAGTCATGCCTACTAGACCTCTCATAGTAGGCAGCCCACCATAACAAAAGGACCCATGCAGTTAATATAGAGAGGCACACCTAAAGCATATAGCTCTGGTGACCAGCGGGGAGTGCACTGCTGGGATACATAGGGCATCTCTTAAAAAGGCCACTTTTCCAAGGTTGGGAAACATAAACAGCATACCAGATATACAGAAATAAGAAAGACAAATTAGGTAAAATGGGTCAATAGAGGACTATGTTTCATACAAAAGAACAAGATAAACTCAAAAGAGGAACTAAGTGAAGAGATACGCAATCTACTCAATAGAATGTTCAAGGTAATGATCATAATGATGCTCAGAGAACTCTGGAGAAGATTGGATGAACAGAGTGAGAAGTTAGAAGTTTTAAACAAAGAGAAAATATAAAGAAGAACCAAGTAGAACTGAAAAAATACAATAACTAAAATGAAAAATACACTAGAAGGAATCAGCAGTAGATTTAATGATACAGAGGAATGGATCAGCAAGCTGGAAGACAAAGTAGTGGAAATCATTGAACAGAAAACAGATAAAAGAGAAAAAGGAAATGAGGACAGTTTATGAGAATCCCAGACAACATCAAGAGTACTAACATTCACATTATAGGGATCCCAGAAAGATAAGAGAGAGTGAAAAGGGCGGAAAACAAATTTGAAGACATAATAGCTGAACACTTCCCTAATCTGGTAAAAGGTATAGACACACAGGTACAGGAACCATAAAGAGTCTCAAGCAGAAAGAGGATCACATCAAGGTACCTTGTAATTAAAATGGAAAAAAATAAAGACAAAGAGAATATTAAAAGCAGTAAGGAAAAAACAACAAGTTCCATACAAGGGAACTCCCATAAAGCTGTCAGCTGACTTGGTGAGAAGGAAGTGGCACAATATATTTCAAGTGATGAAAGGGAAAAACCTGCAACAAAGAATACTTAGTAAGGTTTTCGTTCACATTTGATGGAGAGATAAAAAATTCTACAGATAGGCAAAATCCAAAACAGTTCAACACCATCAAACCAAGAAATGTTTAAGGGACATAAAAAATGTCTCTAAGTGAAATAGAAAAGGCCATAACTAGAAACATGAAAATTGCAAGAAGAAAATTCTCATTGGTAAAGGCAAATATACAGTAAATATAGTAAGTCAGCCATGTATAAAGCTAGGAGGAAGGTAAAAAACAAATTTAGTAAAATCACTTTTTAAAAGATGAAAAATATGATGTCAAAACCGATGTGGTGGGAGGCACTAAAAAATGCAGGATTGTAAGCTGTGTTTGAACTCAAGAGATCAGCAACTTAAAATAATCATTAATATATAGAGATTTCTATGTATGACATGGAGAATGTAGTAACTAAATATGTGATATCTTTATATGGTGACATATTGTAACCAAACTTAATCATTTGTTGTTGTGCAGTCTCTAAGTCATGTCTGACTCTTTTGCAACCCCATTGACTGTAGCCTGCAAAACTCCTCTGTCCATGAGATTTTCCAGGCAAGAATACTGGAATGGATTGTCATTTCCCTCTCCAGGGGATCTTTCTGACCCAGGGATAGAATCCATATCTCCTGTTTTGCAGGTGGATTCTTTACCACTGAGCCACCTGGGAAGATCCTAGGTGATCACTTTGAAATCTATAGAAATGCCAAATCAGTATGTTGTGTAGCAAGGACTAAAAGAGAAAAACAACTAACGTATATTAATGCGTATACATGGAATCTAGAAAAGTAGTACTGATGAGCCTATTTGCAGGGCAGAAATAGAGACTCAGACATAGAAATTGGACTTGTGGATGCAGGAGGGGAAGGGGAGGGTGGGATGAATTAAGAGTAGCATTGACATATATACACTACCATGTGTAAAATAACTAGTGGGAAGCTTCTGTATAGCAAAAGAAGCTCAGGTCAGTGCTCTGTGCTGACCTAGATGATGGGATTGGGGGAGAAGGAGGGATATTCCATTGTGTGTGCGTACCACACTTTCCTTATCCATTCATTCAAGAGGTAGGGCACATATGTATACATATGCTTGATTCACCTTGTCATACAGCAGAAATTAACAGAACATTGTAAGGCAACTACATGCCAATTAAGAAAGAAAAGAACTAACATAGTGTTGTAGGTTAGTTATACTTCAAAAACAAACAATAAGTGCAGGAGAGGGTGTGGAGAAAAGGGAACCCTCTTACACTCTTGGTGGGAATGCAAACTGGTACAGCTACTATGAAGAGGAGATTCCTTTAAAAACTGGAAATAGAACTGCCACACGACCCAGCAATCCCTCTGCTGGGTATATACCCCGAGGAAACCATAATTGAAAGAGACACATGTACCTCAATGTTCATTGCAGCAATGTTTACAATAGCTAGGACATGGGAGCAACCTAGATGTCGATCGGCAGATGAATGGATAAGGGAGTTGTGGTACATATACACAATAGAATATTACTCAGCTACAAAAATGAATGCGTTTGAGTCAGTTCTAGTGAGGTGGATGAACCTGGAGCCTATTATACACAGTGAAGTAAGTCAGAAAGAGAAAGACAAATTCTGTGTCTTAACATATACATATGGAATTTTGAAAGATGGTACAGATGATCCTACATACAGGGCTGCAAAGGAGATGCAGATCTAAAGAACAGACTTTTGAAATATGTGGGAGAAGGTGAGAATGGGATGATGTGAAAGAATAGCATTGAAACATGTATATAAATAGATGACCAGTGCAAGTTTGATGCATGAAGCAGGATACCCAAAGCCGGTGCTCTGGGACAACCCAAAGGAACAGGGTGGGAAGGGAGGTGGGAGGGGGTTCAGTAAGGGGGGAAACACATGTATACCTACTGCCAATTCATGTTTATGTATGGCAAAAACCATCACAATATTGTAAAATAATTATCCTTCAACTGAGGTAAATAAATTAATTTAAAATAAAACCAAACAAACTCATAGGAAAAAAA
Organism: Nanger dama; assembly: GCA_917880005.1. NCBI lineage: Eukaryota > Metazoa > Chordata > Mammalia > Artiodactyla > Bovidae > Nanger > Nanger dama. The sequence goes on from CAKJTW010000056.1 coordinate 1,247,967, forward strand.
AAAGATTGGATTTGTTGTTACCAGAGGTAAGGGGATGGTGAGAGGGGCAATAAGAAAAAGGCAGTCAAAAGTACAAATTTTCAGTTATAAGACGAATAGGTATTAGGGATGTAGTGTACAACAGGATAAATATAATTGATATTGCTGTATGTTATATATGAAAGTTGTTAAGAGAGTAAATCCTAAATGTTCTCATAACAAGGAAAACAATTTTTTCTATTTCTTTAATTTTGTATCTATATGAAGAGATGTATGTTCACTACATTTATTGTGGAAATTATTTCATGATGTATACCTTAAACTTATATAGTGTTGTATGTCAATTACATGTCAGTAAATCTGGATGAGTAACATTACAGCATGATACATAACTGTATGGTCTTAATTACATAAAAATGGATGCTTAGTTGTGAAAATACACAAATGAGACCTAGAAGGACATGTCAAACGGTAAACTGCTTGTGATTATGAATGACTTCGTTTTTTGCTTCTTGTGCTTTTTGGTTTCCTATTATGCACATGTTAACTTTTAAGAAATAAATGTTATTTTAAAAACCTTAAAAAAAAGAATAACATTAAGAATTTTAGCAGTTTTCCTTTGAGTTGACTCATCTAGAGTGTGAGAGAGCCAGTTTCCAGATGGATGTAATTTCCCACTCTATCTTGTTCCTTTTTACTAGATGGGAAAGGTTCTTGTTCAACTCATTAATAAACATGAAGTTGAAAGCTACCCTGGTGGGATGAATGGCTGAAGGAAGACTAGAATTTTCTTTTTAAAGAAATCTGAAGTCTCTTGTAACAATTACAAATAAAGTCATCAGATTTTTGTGTGCAGTCCTAAATTTTGTTCCAATCAATAGACTTTGGAAAAGAGTTAGGAATTTTTCAATGAAATAACCTAGTGAAAGATTTAACGGTCAGGCAGTTCTCGATAAGGAGGCCAGAGGTCCCCAAGTGGCAGGAGGAAACAAATGGCAAGAAGCAGACATTTTTTTCCCCCATACATTCCTTCCTTAGTCACATAGGAGGCTCCTTTTAATTCTCTGTGTATGTGCGGACAATTGGTTCCACCTGAGACTTTTCCCCGAACATTGAGCTGCTAATTGCCCAACACAACAATACATCTTACTTCTGGAAATGTTTTTCTTAAGCTATGTTAATGAAACATGTATCTTGCTTGGAGGCCTTTTTTTTCTTTAAGACTTATGTCAGTTGTTTTATGGATACAATATATTTTGCCCAGAGATTTCTCCACAGGAGGCAACTCCCTTGCAGATATATGTATTGTGGGAGAGAAACCTGGTGCAACTTTCTCAGCCTTGAGGTGTTTCTTTTATCTGTGATTAACAGCTCTCTAACAAGTATAAAATGCCTTGTTAAAAACTAATAAGGAGGTATCTTTTCTGCTCCCTTCTGATGCCAATGTCAGAACCTTTTATACTTTTAAAAAAATTTTTATTTTTACTTTATTCTACTTTACAATACTGTATTACTTTAATAACATTTTGCTACACAAAAGATCAGAGTGATCAAGCCTTGTTTCTGGGCCTGGATGGAAATTCTCTCCTCCGTAGGCCAAGGATCCTGGAGTCATTCATGGCTCACAGCCAGTCTTTCACTAGTAACTGCTGACTCCTGATTATATAGTAAGGTCTCCCGGTTGTAATTGTAGAGACCTTTCAGGATTTTCCAAATTAGAAGTTTTATTCAATGCTAGGCTTAGCCTTTATTGACAAACATACCAATATGGCTAATATAAGTCAGAGAAGCCGGGTTGATATATTTAAATGACTATACCAAATTTCTCTGCAAATCTGCATGGAAGTTCACTTACTTTGGGGAAAACTTTGACTGTGGCCCACAGTTCATCTTGAGTTCAGGTAGTATAACAGATTAAAGTTTGGCTTCTGTATCTTCAGAAGGTTTAATTTAGTTAAATTTATTTTTTAATTAATTTATTTATTTTGATTGGAGGATAATTACTTTACAATATTGTGATGGATGGCTTTTGCCATACATCAACATAAATCAGCCAGGGTGTACACATGTCCCCCTCATCCCGAACCCCCTCCCACCTACCTCCCCACCCCATTCCTCTGGGTGGTTGCAGAGCACCAGCTTTGATTGCCATGCTTCATGCATCAAGCTTGCAATAGTCATCGATTTTACATATGGTAATGTGCGTATTTCAATACTATTCTGTCAAGTCATCCCACCCTTGCCTTCTCCCACTGATTCCAAAAGACTGTTCTTTACATCTTGGTCTATTTTTACTGCCTTGCATATAGGATCATTATTACAGTCTTTCTACATTCCATACAGATGCGTTAATATATGATATTTGTCTTTCTCTTTGTGACTTACTTCACTCTGTATAACAGGCTCCAAGGTTTATCCACATAATTAGAACTGACTCAAATGCTTCCCTTTTAAAAGCTTAGTAATATTCCATTGTGTATATGTACAACAACTTCCTTATCCATTCGTCTGCTGATGGACATCTAGGTTGCTTCCATGTCCTAGCTATTGTAAATAGTGCTGCAATGAATATTGGGTACATGTGTCTCTTTCAATTCTGTTTTTTTTCAGTGTGGATACCCAGCAGTGGGATTCCTGGGTCATATGGCATTTCCAGTTTTTTAAAGGACCTGCATACTGCTCACCATACTGGCTGTACCAATTTGCATTCCCACCAACAGTGTAAGAGGGTTTCCTCTTATCTGCACACTCTCCAGTATTTATTGTTTGTAGACTTTTTGATGGCAGCCATTCGGAACAGCATGAGATGGTACTTTATCATGGTTTTGGTTTGCATTTCTCTAATAATGAGTGATGTAGAGCAACTTTTCATGTGCTTGTTAGCCATCTGTATGTCTTCTTTGGAGAAACGTCTGTTTAGTTCTTTGGCCCATTTTTTTTTTTTTTTTGATTGGGTCACTTATTTTTCTGGTATTGAGCTGCATGAGCTGCTTATATATTTTGGAGATTAATTATTTGTCAGTTGTTTTATTGGCTATTATTTTTTCCTATTCTGAAGGCTGCCTTTTCATCTTACTTATAGTTTCCTTTAAGTTGTTGTTCAAAAGCTTTTAAGTTTAATTAGGTCCCATTTGTGTATTTTTGTTTTTATTTCTATTACTCTAGGAGGTGGATCATAGAGGATCTTGCTGTGATTCATGTTGGAAAGTGTTCTAAGTTTTTCTCTAAGAGTTTTATAATTTATGGTCTTACACTTAGATCTTTAATCCATTTTTACTTTATTTTTGAGCATGGTGTTAGAAAGTGTTCTAGTTTCACTCTTTAACATGGGGTTGACCAGTTTTCCCAGCACCACTTGTTAAAGACATTATCTTTCTCCATGGTATAGTTTTCCCTCCTTTGTCAAAAATAAGGTGTCCATGGGTGCATGGATTTATCTTTGGGGTTTCCATTTTGCTCCATTGATCTATATTTCTGTCTTTGTGGCAGTACTATACTGTCTTGATGACTGTAGCTTTGTAGTATAGTCTGAAGTCAGGCAGGTTGATTCCTCCAGTTCCATTCTTCTCATGATTGCTTTGGCTATTCCGATCTTTTGTGTCTCCATACAAATTGTGAAATTATTTGCTCTAGTTCTGTGAAAAATACCATTGGTAGCTTGAAAGGGATTGTGTTGAAGCTATAGATTGCTTTAGGTAATATACTCATTGATTGCTTGAAAGAGATTGTGTTGAATCTATAGATTGCTTTGGGTAGTATACTCATTTTCACTATATTGACTTTTCCAATCCACGAACATGGTATATTTCTCCATCTATTTCTGTCATCTTTGATATCTTTCATCAGTGTTTTATAGTTTACTGTATATAGGTTTTTGTTTCTTTAGGAAAATTTATTCCTAAGAATTTTACTCTTTTCATTGCAATGGTGAATGGAATTGTTTCCTTAATTTCTCTTTCTGTTTTCTCACACAAGGAATTTCTGTGTATTAATTTTACATCCTGCAACTTTACTATATTCATTAATAGCTATAGTAGTTTTCTGGTGGCTCCTTTATGGTTTTCTATGTAGAGGATCATATCATCTGTGAATGGTGAGAATTTTACTTCTTCTTTTCCAATCTGGATTGCTTTTATTTCTTTTTTTCTCTGATGTCTGTGGCTAGGGCTTCCAAAACTATGTTGAATAGTAGTGGTGAGAGTGAGCACACTTGCCTTATCCCTGGTTTTAGAGGAAATGCTTTCAATTTATTTGGATTGAAGATAATGGTTTCTGTGAGTTTGTTGTATATGACTTTTATTATGTTGTGGTATATTCTTTCTATGCCTGCTTTCTGGAATTTTTATCATAAATGGATGTTGAATTTTGTCAAAGGCTTTCTCTGCACCTGTTGAGATAATCGTATGGGTTTTATCTTTCAATTTGTTAATATGGTGTATCACATTGATTGATATGCGAATATTGAAGAATCCTTGCATCCCTGGGACAAAACCCACTTGATCATGATATATGATCTTTGTAATATGTTGTTGGATTCTGTTTATAGGAATTTTCTTAAGGAATTTTGCATCTATGTTCACCAGTGATATTGACCTGTAGTTTCCTTTTTTGTGGCATCGTTGTCTGGCTTGGGTATCAGGATGATGACCATCCTCATAGGATGATTTTGGGAGTTTTCCTTCCTCTGCAATTTTCTGGAAAAGTTTGAGTAGGCTATGTGTTAGCTGTTCTCTAAATTTTTGGTAGAATTTATCCGTGAAGCCATCTGATCATGGGCATTTGTTAGTTGGAAGATATTTTTATTACAGTTTCAATTTCCATGCTTGTGATGGATCTGTTCAGATTTTCTATTTATTCATGGTTCAATTTTGGAAGGTTATAGTTTTCTAAGAATCTGTCCATTTCTTCCAAGTTGTCCATTTTATTGACATATAGTTGCACATAGCAGTGTCTTATGATCTTTAGTATTTCTGTTTTGTCTGTTGTGATTTCTCCATTTTCATTTCTAATTTTATTGATTTTATTCTTCTCCTTTTTTTCTTGATGAGTCTGGCCAATGGTTTGTCTATTTTATTCATCTTCTCAAAGAATTAGCTTTTAGTTTTATTTTTGCTATAGTCTCCTTCATTTCTCTTCCATTTATTTTTGCTCTGATGTTTATGATTTGTTTCCTTCTACTAACTTTTGGGTTTTTCTGTTCTTTTTCTAGTTACATTAGGTGTAGAGTTAAGTCATTTATTTGATGTTTCTCTTGTTTCTTGAGGTAAGCTTGTATTGCTATGAACAACAATGAAAGTTGTATATGACTTTTATTATGTTGAGGTATATTCTTTCTATGCCTGCTTTCCAGAATTTTTATCATAAATGGATGTTGAATTTTGTCATAGGCTTTCTCTGCATCTGTTGAGATAATCATATGGTTTTCATCTTTTTATTCTTTTTAGGACTGCTTTTCTGAATCACACAGTTTTGGGTTGTCGTGTTTTCACTCTTTTTATTTCTATGCATATTTTGATTTCCTTCTTGATTTATTCCATGATATGGTGGTTATTCAGAAACATGCTGTTTAGCCTCCATATTTTATGTTTTTAATAGTTTTTTCCCCTGTAGTTGATATCTAATCTTACCACCTTGTGATCAAAAAGACACTTGAAATGATTTAAATTTTAAAAAAATTTACCAAGGCTTGATTTATGGCCCAGAATGTAATCTATCCTGGAGGATGTTCTATGTGCACTTGACAAAAAAGTGAAATCCATTGTTTTCAGGTGAAATGCCCTATAGATATCAATTAGGTCTAACTGGTCCATTGTATCATTTTAAAACTTGTGTTTCCTTGCTAATTTTCTGTTTGGTTGATCTATCCATAGGTGTGATTGGGGTATTAAAGTCCCCCATTGTTACTGCATTACTGTTACTTTCCCTTTCATACTAGTTACCATTTGCCTTATGTATTGAGGTGTTCCTATGTTGGGTGAATATATATTTATAATTGTTATATCTTCTTCTTGGATTGACCCCTTGATCATTATGTAGTGTCCTTCTTTGTCGCTTATCATGGTCTTTATTTCAAAGTCTATTTTATCTGATATGAGTACTGCTACTCCTGCTTTCTTTTGGTTTCTCTTTGCATAAAATACCTTTTTCCAACCTCTCACTTTCATTCTGTATGTGTCCCTAGGTTTGAAGTGGGCTTCTTGTAGACAGCATATATAGGGGTGTTGTTTTGTATCCATTCATTCAAGAGAGAGGAAGAAGATGGCATAGGAGTAAGATGGGGAGATTGCCAGCCTCTCCACAAATACATGAAAAACTCATGAAGATATGGAACAATCCCTACAAAGCAATCCTAGGTGACAGCAGAAGATCACAGGTCTCCTGGGGGACAGGCTATGCTCCTTGAAATGAGGTAGGAGAGAGGATTAAGACATAAAAAGGAAAAGATGGAGAACATCTGGATGGGAGCTTGTGCAATGAGAGGAAGGGAATGAGAGAGTCCTGAAACAAGAGGAGTTCCAATGCAGAAGAAAGCTCCCTCACAGGTGAGCCCAAAGAGAAGCTGTAGAGTCTCAGAAACCTGGTCAAAGTGGGGAATTAGAGGGCAGACAACAGAGAAGGCTGCACTTCCCAGACCATTAACAGCTCATGGACCGTGGCCCCAACCAGACACTGGGCTCAGAGAACCAAAGGTGGGGAGGCATACAAACCTCTCCAGTGCACACAACCCTTGCAGCACAGAGTGTGCTCAGGTAGCTGAAAATGGTGTGACATACAAACTTGGCCAACAGAAAATCAAAACTATAGACCAATATCACTGATGAATATAGATGCAAAAATCCTCAACAAAATTCTAGCAAACAGAATCCAACATACTAAAAAGATTATACATCATGACCAGGTGGGCTTTATCCCAGGGATGCAAGGATTCTTCAATATTCACAAATCAATCAATGTGATACACCATATTAACAAATTGAAAGATAAAAGCCATATGATTATCTCAATAGATGCAGAGAAAGCCTCTGACAGAATTCAACACCCATTTATAACAAAAACTCTCCAGAAAGCAGGCATAAGAGGAACATACCTCAACATAATAAAAGCCATATATGACAAACCCACAGCATACGTTACCCTCAATGGCAAAAAACTGAAAGCATTTCCTCTAAAATCAGGAACAAGCCAAGGTTGCCCACTCTCTCCACTAGTCAACATAGTTTTGGAAGTCCTAAGCACAGACATCAGAGAAGAAAAAGAAATATAAGTAATCCAGATTGAAAAAGAAGTAAAACTCCCATTGTTCAGAGATGGTATGATCCTCTACATAGAAAACCTTAAAGACACCACCAGGAAATTATTAAAGCTAATCAATGAATATAGTAGAGTTGCAGGATATAAAATTAATACACAGAAATCCCTTGCATTCCTATACCTTAACAATGAGAAAACAAAAAGAGAAAATAAGGAAACAGTCCCATTCACCATTGCAATGAAAAGAATAAAATACTTAGGAATAGATGTACCTAAAGACATAAAATATCCATATATAGAAAACTATAAAACACTGATTAAAGAAGTCAAAGATGACACAAATAGATGGAGAAATATACCATTTAGTGGATTGGAAAAATCAATATAGTGAAAATGAGTATACTACCCAAAGCAACCTATAGATTCAACACAATCCCTATCAAGTTACCAATGGTATTTTTCATAGAACTAGAACAAGTAATTTCACAATTTGTATGGAGACACAAAAAACCTCAGATAGCTAAATCAATCTTGAAAAGGAAGAATGGAACTGGAAGAATCAACCTGCCTGACTTCAGACTATACTACAAAGCTACAGCCATCAAGGCAGTATGGTACTGGCATAAAGACAGAACTATAGATCAATGGAACAAAATAGAAAGCCCAGAGATAAGTCCACACACCTATGGACACTTTATGTTTTGACAAAAGAGGCAAAACTATACCATGGAAAAAGACAATCTTTTTAACATGTGGTGCTGGGAAAACTGGTCAACCACCTGTAAAAGACTGAAACTAGAACACTTTCTAACATTATGCATAAAAATAAAGTAAAAATGGATTAAAGATCTAAATATAAGACCAGAAATTATAAAACTCTTAGAGGAAACCACAGGTAGAACACTCTCTGCCATAAATAAGAGCAAGATCCTCTATGATCCACCTCCTAGAGTAATAGAAATAAAAACAAAAATACACAAATGGGACCTAATTAAACTTAAAAGCTTTTGAACAACAAAGGAAACTATAAGTAAGGTGAAAAGGCAGCCTTCAGAATGAGAAAAAAATAATATCCAATGAAACAACTGACAAATAATTAATCTCCAAAATATATAAGCAGCTCATGCAGCTCAATACCAGAAAAATAAATGACCCAATCAAAAAATGGGCCAAAGAACTCCAAAGAAGACATGCAGATGGCTAACAAGCACATGAAAAGTTGCTCTACATCACTCATTATTAGAGAAATGCAAATCAAACCTACAATGAGGTACCATCTCACGCTGTTCCGAATGGCTGCCATCAAAAAGTCTACAAACAGTAAATACTGGAGAGTGTGTAGATAAGAGGGAACCCTCTTACATTGTTGGTGGGAATGCAAATTGGTACAGCCAGTATGGAGAGCAGTGTGCAGGTCCCTTAAAAACTGGAAATGGATATGACCCAGGAATCCCACTGCTGGGCATACACACTGAAAAAAACAGAATTAAAAGAGACACATGTACCCAATATTCATTGCAGCACTGTTTACAATAGCTAGGACATGGAAGCAACCTGGATGTCCATCAGCAGACGAATGGATAAGGAAATTGTTGTGCATATACACAATGGAATATTACACAACTATAAGAAAGGACACATTTGAGTCAATTCTAATAAGTTGGATAAAAATGGAGAATACCAATATAGTATATTAACACATATATATATAGAATTTAGAAAGATGGCAATGATGACCCAATATACAAGACAACAAGAGACAGAGATGTAAAGAACAGACTTTGGATTCTGTGGGGGAAGACAAGGGTGGGATGATTTGAGAGAATCGCATTGAAACATGTATATTACCATATATAAAATAGGTGACCAGTGCAAGCTTGATGCATGAAGCAGGGCACTCAAAGCTAGTGCTCTGGGATAACCCAGAGGTTTGGGGGTGGGAGGGTGGTGGAGGGGGTTTCAGAATTATGGGACACATGTATACCCGTTTTCTATGACCAGTGCATTTTCTTGGCAGAACTCTTTAGTCTTTGGCCTGCTTCATTCCACATTCCAAGGCCAAATTTGCCTGTTACTCCAGGTGTTTCTTGACTTCCTACTTTAGCATTCCAGTCCCCTATAATGAAAAAAACATCCTTTTTGGGTGTTAGTTCTAAAAGGTCTTGTAGGTCTTCATAAAACCGTTCAACTTCGGCTTCTTCAGCGTTACTGGTTGGGGCATAGACTTGGATAACTGTGATATTGAATGGTTTGCCTTGGAGACGAACAGAGATCATTCTGTCGTTTTTGAGATTGCATCCAAGTAGTGAATTTTGGACTCTTTTGTTGACCATGATGGCTACTCCATTTCTTCTGAGGGATTCCTGCCTGCAGTAGCAGATATAATGGTCATCTGAGTTAAATTCACCCATTCCAGACCATTTTAGTTCGCTGATTCCTAGAATGTCGACATTTACCCTTGCCATCTCTTGTTTGACCACTTTCAATTTGCCTTGATTCATGGACCTGACAATCCAGGTTCCTATGCAATATTGCTCTTTACAGCATCGGATCTTGCTTCTATGACCAGTCACATGCACAACTGGGTATTGTTTTTGCTTTGGCTCCATCCCTTCATTCTTTCTGGAGTTATTTCTCCACTAATCTCCAGTAGCATATTGGGCACCTACTGACCTGGGGAGTTCCTCTTTCAGAATCCTATCATTTTGCCTTTCATGAAGTTCATGGGGTTCTCAAGGCAAGAATACTGAAGTGGCTTGCCATTCCCTTCTCCAGTGGACCATGTTCTGTCACTAATAGAGTTTTGCCAAGAAAATGCACTGGTCATAGCAAACACCCTCTTCCAACAACATAAGAGAAGAATCTACACATGGACATCACCAGATGGTCAACACCGAAATCAGATTGATTATATTCTATGCAGCCAAAGATGGAGAAGCTCTATACAATCAACAAAAACAAGACCAGGAACTGACTGTGGTTCAGATCATGAACTCCTTATTGCCAAATTCAGATTGAAATGGAAGAAAGTAGGGAAAACCACTAGACCATTCAGGTATGACCTAAATCAAATCCCTTATGATTATACAGTGGAAGTGAGAAATAGATTTAAGGGCCTAGATCTGATAGAGTGCCTGATGAACTATGGAATGAGGTTCGTGACACTGTACGGGAGTCAGGGATCAAGACCATCCCCATGGAAAAGAAATGCAAACAAGCAAAATGGGTGTCTGGGGAGGCCTTACAAATAGCTGTGAAAAGAAGAGAGGCGAAAAGCAAAGGAGAAAAGGAAAGATATAAGCATCTGAATGCAGAGTTCCAAAGAAGAGCAAGAAGAGATAAGAAAGCCTTCTTAATGATCAGTGCAAAGATATAGAGGAAAAGAACAGAATGGGAAAGACTAGAGATCTCTTCAAGAAAATTGGAGATATCAAGGGAACATTTCATGCAAAGATGGGCTCAATAAAGGACAGAAATAGTCTGGACCTAAGAGAAGCTGAAGATATTAAGAAGAGGTGGCAAGAATACATGGAATAACTATATAAAAAGATCTTCAAGACCCAGATAATCATGATGATGTGATCACTCATCTAGAGCCAGACATCTTGGAATGTGAAGTCAAGTGGGCCTTGGAAAGCATCACTATGAACAAAGCTAGTGGAGGTGATAGAATTCCAGTGGAGCTGTTTAAAATCCTGAAAGATGATGCTGTCAAAGTGCTGCACTCAATATGGCAGCAAATTTGGAAAACTCAGCAGTGGCCATAGGACTGGAAAAGGTCAGTTTTCATTCCAGTCCCAAAGAAAGGCAATGCCAAAGAATGCTCAAACTACCACACAGTTGCACTCATCTCACATGCTAATAAAGTAATGCGCAAAATTCTCCAAGCCAGGTTTCAGCAATACGTGAACTATGAAGTCCCTGATGTTCAAGTTGGTTTTAGAAAAGGCAGAGGAACCAGAGATCAAATTGCCAACATCTGCTGGATCATGAGAAAAGCAAGAAAGTTCCAGAAAAACGTCTATTGCTGCCTTATTAACTATGCCAAAGCCTTTGACTGTGTGGATCACACCTGACCTGCCTCTTGAGAAATCTGTATGCAGTCAGGAAGCAACAATTAGAACTGGACGTGGAACAAGCTACTGGTTCCAAATAAGAAAAGGAGTACATCAAGGCTGTATATTGTCACCTTGCTTATTTAACTTATATGCAGAATACACCATGAGAAACGCTGGACTGGAGGAAACACAAGCTGGAATCAAGATTGCCGGGAGAAATATCAATAAGCTCAGATATGCAGATGACACCACCCTTATGGCAGAAAGTGAAGAGGAACTAAAAAGCCTCTTGATGAAGGTGAAAGAGGAGAGTGAAAAAGTTGGCTTAAAGCTCAGCATTCAGACAACGAAGATCATGGCATCCGGTCCCATCACTTCATGGGAAATAGATGGGGAAACAGTGGAAACAGTGTCAGACTTTATTTTTGGGGGCTCCAAAATCACTGCAGATGATGACTGCAGCCATGAAATTAAAAGACGCTTACTCTTTGGAAGAAAAGTTATGACCAACCTAGATAGCATATTCAAAAGTAGAGACATTACTTTGCCAACTAAGGTCCATCTAGTCAAGGCTATGGTTTTTCCAGTGGTCATGTATGAATGTGAGCATTGGACTGTGAAGAAAGCTGAGCACCGAAGAACTGATGATTTTGAACTGTGGTGTTGGAGAAGGCTCTTGAGCGTCCCTTGGACTGCAAGGAGATCCAACCAGTCCATTCTGAAGGAGATCAGCCCTGGGTGTTCTTTGGAAGGAATGATGCTAAAGCTGAAACTCCAGTACTTGGGCCAGCTCATGCAAAGAGTTGACTTACTGGAAAAGACTCTGATGCTGGGAGTGATTGGGGGCAGGAGGAGAAGGGGACGACAGAGGATGAGGTGGCTGGATGGTATCACGGACTCGATGTACGTGAGTTTGAGTGAACTCCGAGAGATGGTGATGGACAGGGAAGCCTGGCGTGCTGTGATTCATGGGTTCGGAAAGAGTTGAACACTACTGAGAGACTGAACTGAACTGAACTGAACTAAACTGCGGTATTTTGTCTTGGGTTTTTCTGTTTGGTGCTCTCTGGGATTCTTGGAGTTGAGTGATTATTTCCTTCCCCATTTTAGGGGAGTATTCAACTATTATATCCTAAAGTATTTTCTCATGGTCTTTCTTTTTGTCTTCTTGGACTCCTATGATTTGAATGTTGGGTCGTTTAACATTGTCCCAGAGGTCGCTGAGATTGTCCTCATTTCTTTTAATTCTTTTTCTTTTTTCCTCTCTGTTTCATTTATTTTTACCATTCTATCTTCTATCTCACTTATGCTATATTCTGCCTCTGGTATTCTACTGTTGGTTCCCTCCAGAGTGTTTTTGATTGCATTTATTGCATTATTCATCATATATTAACTTTTTACAATTTCTTCTAGATCTTTGTTAAACGTTTCTTGCATCTTCTCACTCCTTGTCTCCCGGCTATTTATTTGTAACTCCTTTTTGTTTTCAAGATTTTGGATCGTTTTCACTATCATTATTTGGAATTATTTATCAGGTAGGTTCCCTATGTCTTCCTCTTTTGTTTGGTGGGCCTTTATCCTGTTTCCCTACCTGCTGGGTATTTCTCTGCCTCTTCATCTTGTTTATATTGCTGTGTTTGGGGTGGCCTTTCTATATTCTGGTAGTTTGTGGAATTCTCTTTATTGTGGAGTTTCCTCACTTTGGGTGGGGTTGGACGGGTGTCTTGTCAAGGTTTCCTGGTTAGGGAAGCTTTTATTGGTGTTCTGATGGGTGCATCTGGATTTCTTCCTTCTGGAGTGCAATGAAGTGTCCAGTAATGAGTTATGAGATGTCTGTGGGTTTGGAGTGACTTTGGGCAGCCTGTATTTTGAAGCTCAGGGTTATGTTCCTGTGTTGGTGGAGAATTTGCATGGTATGTCTTGCTCTGGAACTTGTTGGCCCTTGGGTAGTGCTTTGTTTCAGTGTAGATATGGAGGCGTTTGATGAGCTCCTATCGATTAATGTTCCCTGTAGTCAGGAGTTCTCTGGTGTTCTCAGGATTTGGACTTAAACCTCCTGCGTCTGGTTTTCAGTCTTATTCTTACAGTAGCCTCAAGACTTGTCCATCTGTCACTTCCAAGGTGGTTCCCTCTGTTTTAGCTTCTTCTGTTTTCTGGTCTGTTCAGTGTCTAATTTCAGCCTTGACACAAGGGGGCTGTGGTGGACACTTTTTAGGCTCACTTGTTCAGTCGTGCTGTGGGGAGGGAGGAACACTGCAAACAGATAACACTGGCATGTGCTTGCAGTGTCTTATCCACAGTGGGTTTGCCCCCACTCACAGCGTGTGTGCTTTTCCTGTCTATACTGCTTAAGCTCTAGGTTGATCTGCCAGGAACTGTCTGTGGCTGGCCCTGTGTTGTATGCACATCCCAGGTCTAAGCCACTCACATTCAGGTACTCAAAGTGAAGTGAAGTGAAGTTGCTCAGTTGTTTCTGACTCTTTGTAACCCCATGGACTGTAGCATACCATGCTCCTCTGTCCATGGGATTTTCCAGGCAAGAGTACCAGAGTGGGTTGCCATTTCCTTCTCCAGGGGATCTTCTTGACCCAAGGAATGAACTCGGGTCTCCTGCATTGCAGGCAGATACTTTACCATCTGAGCTACCAGGGAAGCCTTAAAGGCACAGACTCAGTTGGGCCTGCGTCTTGTGCCCTTCCCAGGTTCAAGCAGCTCAGGTGATCAGGTGTTTGGCAAGCATGGTCGCTGCGACTTATTGCCTCCCCCATCCCTGCCGCTTGGTTTTCTGGGTGTTCAACCAGTGCACCTTCTCAGGTGGATGTTGACTGTCCAGAATCCTTAAGAAGTCTTGGTTAGCAATGAAGCCTGCTTGCAGTTTGGTAGATGATGCCTCTCTGGGGCCAGGATTACCCCCTTCTGGCTCTGGCTGCCCTCGCCTGCCTGTCTCAGGCGGGGGATGGACCAGTCCGCAGTCAGCTAGCTCTAGTCAGTCCTTTGTTCTGTGAACGGGCCTGGCGGTGTCTTAGTTTAGGGCTTTTCACAGGGTAGCTATCTCACAGTCTGGTTTGCTATCTGAAGTTAGTTCCCTTAGATTGCCCTCGGGACATTCAGGTCCTTACTCTAAACATGCTGTCCTTACTCTAAGCAATGCAGCCGGTGCCTCCCTGCCCAGCACCCTCTTGCTAGTGGTTGATGCAGGCGTCTGTGCTGCTTCTCCGCTAGGAGTTACCGTTGGGCATGGACTCTGTGAGTTTTAATTATTTATTTATTTTTCCTCCCAGTTATGTTGCCCTCTGAGGTTCCAAGGCTCGCCAGAGACTTGCCAGTGAGAATGTTTCTTGGTGTTTGGAAACTTCTCTCTTTTTAAGACTCCCTTCCCTGGACGGATCTCCATCCCTACCTCTTTTGTCTCTTTTTATCTTTTATATTTTTTCCTACCTCCTTTCGAGGACAATGGGCTGCTTTTCTGGGTGCCTGATGTCCTCTGCCAGCATTCAGAAGTTGTTTTGTGGAATTTACTCAGCGTTCAAATGTTTTTTGATGAATTTGTGGGGGAGAAAGTGTTTTCCCTGTCCTATTCCTCTGCCATCTTAGGACCTCCTCTCCCTTACTCCTAATAACCACTGATCTTTTTACTGTCTTTGTAGTTTTGCCTTTCTTTCCCAGAATGTTGTGTACTTGGAATCATATGCACCAGAGAGTTTTCTGACTGGTTTATTTCACTTACTAATATGCATTTAAATTTCCTCCCTATCTTTTCATGGCTTCTTATCTCCTTTCTATTTAGTGCTAAATAATATTTGATTGTCTGGATGTACCAGTTTATCTATTCTTTCATGAAAGACATCTTGGTTGCTGCAAAGTTTTGGCAATGTGAATAAAAAAACTGATATGAAGATCCATGTGGCCAATTATATGTGAACATAGGGTTTTGATTCATTTGTGTAAACACCAAGGAGCACGATTGTTGGATCACAGGCTAAAAATATGTTTAGTTTTGCAAGGAACTGCCAAATTAGTTTCAAAAGGTCTGTGCCATTTTACATTTCTACCAGCGATAAATGAGAGATTTTGTGTTCCATATCCTTTCCAGCACTTGATAGTGTATGTGTTTTGAATTTGAGCTCTTATAATAGGTGTATCTTATTGTTGACTTAATTTGTAATTCCCTAATGAGATAAGTTGAGTATCTTTTCATATGCTTACTTGTCTTCTGTATATCTTCTTTGATGAGATATATGTTCAAGTGTTCCCTTATTTTTAGTGAAATTGCCTTCTTATTAAATTTTAAGAGTTCTTTGTATGTCTTGCTTAACAGTACTTTATCTGATGTGTCTTTTGCAAATATTTTCTCCTAGTATGTGGTTTGTCTTCTCAATCTCTTGACAAGGTTTTATGGAAAAGTTTTAATTTTAATGAAGTCCAACTTATCAATTATGTTTTTCATCGACTATAACCTTGTTGTATTTTAAAAGTTATTGCCCTACCCAAAGTCCTTTGGTTGTTCTCCTGTATTCAGCTCAGTGCAGTTGCTCAGTTGTGTCCGACTCTTTGAGACCCCATGGACTGCAGCATGCCAGGCCTCCCTGTCCATCATGAACTCCCAGATTTTACCCAAACTCATGTCCATTGAGTTGGTGATGTTATCCAACCATCTCATCCTCTGTCGTCCCCTTCTCCTCCCGCCTTCAATCTTTCCTAGCATCAGGGTCTTTTCAAATGAGTCAGCTCTTCACATCAGGTGGGCAAAGTATTAGAGTTTCAGCTTCGACATCAGTCCTTCTAATGAACACTCCTAGAAGTTCTATAAGTTTTTTCCTTGTATACTTCGATGCTCTGATTTTAGGTGCATACACATTAAGGGTTGGTATGTTTTGAAGAACTGACAACTTTATCATCATGTAATGTCTCTCTTTTTCTTATCAGCCTTGTTCTGAAATTGACCATGTCTGAATTTAATATAGATACTTCTACTTTCTTTTGATTAGTATTAAGATGACATATGGAGAAGGCAATGGCACCCCGCTCCAGTACTCTTGCCTGGAAAATCCTATGGATGGAGGAGCCTGGTAGGCTGTAGTCCACGGGGTCGCTAAGAGTCGGACACGACTGAGCGACTTCCCTTTCACTTTTACTTTCATGCATTGGAGAAGAAAGTGGCAACCCACTCCAGTGTTCTTGCCTGGAGAATCCCAGGGACGGGGGGAGTCTGGTGGGCTGCCATCTATGGGGTCGCACAGAGTCGGACATGACTGAAGTGAATTAGCAGTTTTAGTTTTAATCAATATATGTCTTCTACATAAGTTTCTACAGAGAAATCAACTGGTAGCATTGTAGGGGTTTCCTGCTTTTCTCTTGCTGCCTTTACAATACTCTCTTTTTCCACTTTAATTAAAATATATCTTGGTGTGGATCTGTTTGGGTTTGTCTTATTTGGGTCTTTGTGCTTTCTGTACCTGAATATCTGATTCCATATTTAACTTTGAGAATGTTTCATTCATAAGTTCTTCAAATACATTTTTGATCTCCTTCTCTCTCTCTTTTCATCCAGAACCCCTATTAGGTATAGATTGGTATGTTTTATATTATCCCATCTATCCCTTATGTTGCTTTCATTTTTTAAAAGACATACCCTTCTGTCTGATGTTCTGATTGATTTCCAATATGGTTTCTGATGTATGATTGAGAGATTCCCCTATTTTTCTAGATAACTTATTTATTCTGTGTCATTTAGTCAGCTACTCATTGTTTGTAAGTTGCTTTTCATCTTGGAAATTAAATAATCTCTTTTTGAATGGTGTATCTATCTAGTTTCTAGTTCCTTGTTACAATGATCTGTGTTTCTATTGATAATCTTTTTTATTCAGTTAGTATTTTTATTATCACCTTTTTTGAAACAGGGGTCTGGTAGACTTGAACTCTGTTTCATTGCTTGTTTTTTCAGGGAATTTCTCCTGATGTTTTAATTGAGAGTATTTCCTCTAACTTTTCATTTTAGTTAACTTTCTCTGTCTCTGACTTTAGGAGCAAAAGTTGTCTACTGTGGTTTTAAAGGGGTGTTTTTAAGTGAGAGCATCCTTGTGTAGACTCTTTATGCCCAGTGTTTCTGCTGCGAGGGTAGACTTGGCATGGATGCCAGCCACGTCTTCCCTCAGGGTGTGCTGGCCATGGCGCTCTTGATAGGGGATGTGATTGGTGTTGGAGTATCTGGAGCCTGTGCTAGACTAAGGTGGAGCTTCCTCTATGCTCTGTGGTTGTCACTGTCCTGTCAGGGATAGGGTCTGCTTCTCAATTGTTGGAGTAGAAACCCTGAAGTTTAGTTTCAGTCAGGCTCCATTGCACTTGAATGTGTGTCCTACCCCAAAGGAGATGATTGCTGAAGCAAGTGTGGCCTCTGCAGTCACACAGGACTTATATGCTGCTTGTGTAAATGCCCATGCTTCCACTGAGAAGTAGCACAAAGTTGCATCCTTTTGTTGTATTTGTCCCAGATCTGGTGCAAGGCTGTGGTGAGGAATAATAGGTTGGGAATTGGGGCATTAGGGCTGCAGAAATTGAAATGGTTGCACTGCCACAAGAGATCTGGGCTGCCTCTGTGACAGTCTGCTTCCAGGATCTGTCTGTCTCAGATCGAGGTCTAAGTTGGAGTGTGGAATGGGTGAAGTCTGTGGCATCTCACTGGGAAACAAACAGCTGTGAGCTCCTCAGTGAACTGACAATTCTTGTCTCCCCTTCCTGTCCACCCGAATTACACCATAGTTTTCTAGGACTGTCTTTGCATAGCTAGACCAAGTCCTCTCCCAGGGCCTACATGCCTAAGATCTAGTGCTAGCTGTGGTATGTTCCTATGGTGCCACCCACTGTGTACACTGATAATAGTCACCACCACTGTCCCACAAAGCCCATGTCTAAGGCTCCCCAGGCTGTCTCTGTAGCTAGGCTGAGTCCCCTCCCAGGGCCTGTCAGCTCAATATCCAATGCTATGCTATGGTATACTCCTGTGATGCTGCCTTATGTGTGTGCTGACAGCGGCCTTTCCTGTCCCACCTGGATGACATACTAGGTCTAGGTCTAGTCTGTCTTGTGAAGCTAGACTATGTCTTTTCCCAGGGCATACTTTGCCCAGATCTAGTACCAAGCTGTGTTGTGGAGTTAGCAGGCCCAGGGTATTTACCTCATTTGGACTGGGGAATGTGGGAGGTGGCAGCTGCTGCTACAAGGCTCTCTTCACCCTAATTGTTGGCAACAGCACCCACACATTCCATATGAGTAGTAGCTAAGCTTCTCCAGTCTTTCTGCCTGTCCTAGTGATACTTCCAGAACCCAAGGGGGCTTATCTACTCTGTGCAGGATCCCGAGTCTAGGATGTCTGAATTGTGCCTCTACCTGCCCACTGCCCTATGTGAGGGTACACCTGTGTGGATCTTCTCTCCCTTTCAGATTCCTCCCATGTGTGTAGGCCCTGACCTGATGTTTCTTCTCCTTTCTAACTTGTTATATGGAGATTTTTCTTGCAGCTTTGTCTGTATAGGAGTTCTTCTGCAAATTTTCTGTGAGAATTGCTCCATATGTAGATGTGTCTTTGATGCATTTATGTGGGGAGTGAACCGCATGGTCTTCCACTCCATCGTCTGATCTCCTCCCATTATCACTGTAATTCAACACGTATTGGAAGCCATAGCCAGAGCAGTTATAAAGAAATAAATGAATACATATATCCAGCTTGGGCAGGAAGAAAAATTTTCACTTTGGCAAATGACATGACCTGTATATTAAAAACACTAAAGACTTAACAAAAACTATGAGAACTAATAAATGATTCAGTAATTTTTACAATACAATATTAATATACAGAAATTTGTCATGTTTCTTTATACTAATAATGAACTATCAGAAAGGGAAATTAAGAAAACAATTTCAGCTACATTTGTATTAAAAGGAATAAACTATCTATGAATGAATCTAACCAAGAAGTTAAAAGACTTGTATTTGAAAATCTAAAAGATATTAATGAGAGAGGAACTTCACTGGTGGTCCAATGGTTAAGTCTCCATGCTGCCAAGGCAGAGGGCCCAGGTTTGATCTCTGGCAAGGGAACTAGATCCCACATGCTGCAACTAAAAATCCTGCTGCTGCTGCTGCTGCTAAATCGCTTCAGTCGTGTCTGACTCTGTGTGACCCCATAGATGGCAGCCTACCAGGCTCCCCCGTCCCTGGGATTCTCGATGCAAGAACACTGAAGTGGGTTGCCACTTCCTTCCCCAATGCATGAAAGTGAAAAGTGAAGTTGCTTAGTCATGTCTGACTTGTACAGCCTACCAGGCTCCTCCACCCATGGGATTTTCTAGGCAAGAGTACTGGAGTGGCTTGCCATTGCCTTCTCAAAAAATCCTGCATGTCACAACTAAAAGATCCTACATGCCACAATGAAGATAGAAGATCCCGCATGCTGCAACTGAGACCCAATGTAGCCAAATAAAGGAATAATTACAAATAAATATTAAAAATAAACTACTTAATACCTTTATAAAAATGATATTAATAAAAATATATTAATGATAGAAATTGAAGATGATACAATCAGATGAAAAGAAATATCATGCTCATGGATTAGAAGAATTGACATTGTTAATGTGAACATATTACCCAGGTAAGCTACAGATGCAATTTAATCTTTATCAAAATACAGTTGGAATTTTTCACAGAGCTAGAAGAAATAATTTAAAATTTGTATGGAAACACAAAAGACCCTGAATAACCAAAGCAATCCTGGGAAATAAGAAGAAAGCATCACATTTCCTGATTTCAAAATGTATTACAAAATTATAATAATCAAAACTGCATGGTATTGGCAGAAAAAGAGACTAAGATCAATAAAATAGAATAGGGAGAACAGAAATAAACCCACACTTATATGGACAGTTAATCTGTGATAAACATGGCAAGAATAAACAATAGGGAACCCACCATCTATTTAACAAGTGGTGCTGGGAAAACTGGACAGGTACATGTAAAGGAATAAGACAGGATTATTATACTATATACAAAAGTAAATTTAAAATGGATTGAAGATTTAAATGTAGGACCCGAAACCATAAAGCTCATAGAAGATAATATATACCATATGATTTTTGACATTGGCTAACAATATTTTTTGGATCAATCTCCTCAAGCCAGAGAAACAAACCAAAAATATCAAATGGGGCTACATAAAGCTAAAAAACTTTTGCCTAGTGAAGGAAACTACCAAGAAAATTTAATGACAGTCCATTGAATGGGAGAAAATGTTTTCAAACAATCTGTTCAATAGGCATTTAATTTCCAAAATATATAAGGTAATCACACAATGAAATAGCAAGGAAAAAAAAAAAAGATTGTCTTATTAAAAATGGGCAGTTGGGGACTTCCCCAACCATTGGTTGCCCAATGGTTAAGATTCTAAGCTTCCAATGCAGGGGACACAGTTTTGATTCCTGGGAAACAATGATCCTACATGCCACGTGGTGCAGCCAAAAGTAAAAATAAATATGGGCAGTGAATGTAAATAGATATTTTCCCAAAGATATGTAGACTGCCAACAGATACACAAAAATTTTTCAGTATCACTAACCACTAGGGAAACAAGAAGATTACACCACACGCCTGTCAGAATGACTATCAAAAAAATAGCAAATAACAAGTATTGATGAGGCTGTGGAGAAACGGGACCCCTTGTGCAATGTTGTTGGAATGAAAATTGGTAATACCAGTATAGAAAACAGTACGAAGATTCCTTAAAAATTAAGTATATAGCTACCCTATGATCCAGCAATCCCACTTCTGTGTATATATCCAAAAGAATTGCAGTCATTCTCTCAAAGAAACACTTATACTCTTATGTTTATTGTAGCATTATTCATAATAGTCAAGATATGGAAATATATTTATAAAGTGTACACACACACACATGCACAAGCATACATTATTCAACCACAAATGGAAGGAAACCCTGACATTTGTGACAACATGGATATACCTTAAGAGCAATATTCTGAGTGAAATGATTCAGGCATGCAAAGACAAATACTATACATTCTCACTTACATGCGGAAGCTAAAACAGCCAAATTCAAAGAAATATAGAGTAGAATGGGGATTCTTTTCGTACTGTTTTCTATACTGGTAATACCAATTTTCATTCCAACAACATTGCACAAGGGGTCTCTTTTCTCCACAGCTTCATCAATGCCTGTTATTTGCTATTTTTTTGATAGTCATTCTGACAGGCGTGTGGTGTAATCTCCTGTGGTATAAGGGAAATGGCTTATGTTCAAAGTTTATAAACATCTAGCTAAAACATGTAAGGTCTGGAGATCTAACGTACAGCATGATGGCTATAATTAATGATACTGTATTATATACTTGAAAGTTCATTACAGAGTACATCCATAAGATTTATCAAAAAAAAAATGCAAAAGGCTTAAAGTGTAAATTAATCTTATTGAGCTAATCACTTCACAATATGTATGTATTGCATCATATTGTACATCATAAACATACATATATGTCAATAATATCAATAAAACTAGAACAATAATATCTCAATAATTTCTTCTAAGATAAATATTTCAATACAATGAAGCCAAATTCTTGAGTACGAGGTAGTGTAATTTAGAGTTTAAGAACAACATGTCTGCCATGCTCCAGAGGTTAGAATATTTGATGTTACTTAATAGTAATGCTATTAATAAACTAGTCTTGTTATGTATCTCTCTACCCCTCCATTTGCTTTTAGTGGGTATAATAATGGTAACAAAGGCACAGAATTTTCATAAATATTAAATAATTAATATTACAAGTATTCATAATTAGTTTTTGCACACAATAGTGGCTATATGTTCTAAATAAATAAAACTATTTTAATGAAAACATGTGCTTATAATTTCCATAAATCACTGAACTCTCATTATTATTGCAATATATATTTGGATTGTTTAGTTTCATTTCTGCTTATTTTCAGTTTGATTTATTACAGCATAGCATGATCTTTATTCCATCATTTCAATTCAATACCATGCTGACATAGATGCAAAAATCCTCAACAAAATACTAGCAATCTGAATGCAATGATACATTAAAAGGATCGTAAACCATGATCAAGTGGCATTTATCCCAGGGATGCAAGGATTTTTCAGTGTCTGCCAATTAGTTAGTATAATATACCACTGTTATGGTCTTCTTGACAGACCAGAACCTGGGGACAGGAGTCAATAAAAGAAGGCAAAGAAAAGAAGGATGCAGGGATCCAAGTCTCTAGTGGAACAAGGGTGCTTTATTTATGGCAGTGTGTGCTTATATATTGTAATACAAGAAGCTTTAGGCAAAATATAAAATTAAGTAAAAAACACCAAAACCAGACATATAACAACAGTAACTAAGGGAATAACAATAGTCATAGGGCCATGACAACAGTAATTAGGGGAATAACAATCATCACAGAGCCAGAAGACAATCCATGTGTTGGAAATAAGAACATGACTAAGTAATTTTACAAAAAAGTAAAATGTTACTGAAAGGAATCCATGTATGCGTTCTGCCTCATGACCTCAGTCCTGAGAACTGTGTGCAGCTCTGCTCGTTCCTGTTTTCCAGGAACCAATAAGGAACAGAGGGCCCTTGAGAAACAGAATACAATATATAGGATTCCTTAAAATTAAATGTTCCCTGACATACCACATCACCAAACAGAATAACAAAAATCATATGATCATCTAAATAGATGCAGAAAAAACTGTTGACAAAATTCAATACCCATTCATGATAAATAAAGGCCATATACAACAAAACTACAGCTAGAAGCATTTTCTCTAAGATCAGGAACAAGACAAGGATGTCAAGTCTCACCAACTGTATTCAACGTAGTTTTGGAAGTCCTAGCCATGACAGTTAGGGAAGAAAAGCAAATGAAAGAAATCCAAATCAGAAAAGAACAAGTTCAACTGTCACTGTTTGCAGATAACTTGATTCTATACATAGAAAATCCTAAAGAGACCATGAGAAAACTACTAGAGTTTGTTAATGAATTTAGTAAAGTTTCAGTATACAAAATAAACACACAGAAATCCGTTGCACTTCCATACACTAACAATGAAAGATCAGAATAATCCCATTTACCAGTGTATTGAAAAGAATAAAATACTTTAGAATAAACTTAACTAAGGAGACAAGAACTGTAAGACACTGATGAAAGAACTCAAAGATGACACAAACAGAAGGAAAGATACACTGTATTCCTTGATTATTAGAATCAATATTGTCAAAATGACTGGACTATCAAAAGCAATCTACAGATTCAATGCAACCCCTATCAGATTAACAAGTATTTTTCACAGAATCAGAAGAAAAAAATCTTAAAATTTGTATGCAGACACAAAAGACCTTGAATAGCTTCCTCTTCATTTTCTGCCATTAGAGTAGTATCATCTGTATATCTGAAATTTTTTATAATTCTCCAGTAAATGTGAATTCAACTTGTGATTCATGCAGCCCAGGATTTCACATGAGGCACTCTGCATATAGGTTAAATAAGCAGGGTGACAATATACAACCTTGTTGTACTTTTTTCCTAATTTGGAACCATTCTGTCTGGTTCTATGTCTGGTTCTAACTGGTTGCTTCTTGACTTGCATACAGATTTCTCAGGAGGCAGGTAAGGTGGTCTGATATTCCCATCTCTTTAAGAGCTTTCCATAGTTTATTATGATCCACACAGTCAAAGGCTTTTGGTGTTTGGTAGGTGAAACAAGGGCTTCCCTCATAGTTCAGTTGGTAAAGAATCTGCCTGCAATGCAGGAGACCTGGGTTCGATTCCTTGGTCGGGAAGATACCCTGGAGAAGGAAATTGCAATCCACTCCAGTATTCTTGCCTGGAAAATCCCATGGACAGAGGAGCTTGGTGGGCTACATTCCATGGGGTCTCAAGAGTTGGACACGAATTAGCAACTAAACCACCATCACCAGATGAAACATGTACATCTGTCTCATTAACTAGCCAAAACCTTTGGCTGTGTGGATCATAATAAACTAAACCTACACAGGTAGATTTTGGAATAATTTTATACAATAATTTCCATACTACAGTGAATTATGGCAAGAATTGAGACTCTCAGAGAGGAATATTTTGTCAACTCTGAGAATAAGCAGAATGTTATTTTGGCATTATTTGAACAAATGCAAAAGTTTTCTGAAATGTTCAAATTACAGCATTCATTGGTTAAAATGTAGTTGATAATTCACACCTTGTTATTAGAATTAGTGACTTTTTCTCTATTTTCTGCTTATTTATATTCACTTACATGAAAATGTGAGTTATAACTCATTTTGGACAGCAGCCATTTGCTTTTTAGCATGACATCCAGAATTAAGTAATGAAATTCTGTAAGATAGCTCAAATACTTCTTTAAAATCCGAAGTTTTCTCTTGAAAGAAATGCCATATATGTTGTAACAGAGGCAACATGGTAATTTTTTTGTTGTTGTTTCCAGAATGACTTTGCTACATGTGGGAACCATCAGCAATTTAGCTTCACTCCCAATCAACTTGAGCAATTTGTAATCATAAACTTTGTGACAAACAAAAAGGAACTCTCAAGACCAAATTAGGCACGGTTAATACAGGAAACTCTCCAGTAACCTGGCAATTTGCAGCCAGGGGAGGACACATGCAGCATTGTCTTAACAAGTTCATCAAACATGTAATTAGCCCCTGGCTATCTGTGCAAACAGAATCTGAGCTGCTCCCAATCACAGATTGGCTAGCAGATGCCTCTTAGCAGAAACCTAGGTATGTGTTCAAATACAGTGTGTACCACTAGAGGCAAACAGTCATGTTTGTCTGGCTTTTTATTTGATGGACTCACAATATTTTTCCTTTTTAAATGAACTTGGATTTCTAGTGTTAGTTTCACTCAAGTTTATCTTCTGAAGCAAGAAGCCCAGGCAGGATATTGCTTTCTGTCAGAGTTTAGTGGCAGAAATGAAGTCAATTGGCTTGCAGAGATGGCCTTGATTCAGATAATTAGATTTTCCATTGGAAGAAGTTGGTTTTAAAACTTCTAATAAGGAGAAATAATCAGAACCCCACTGCTCATGGCCTGCCATATCCAGTATAGTGAGAAAGGCCTCAGGATCCCATTTTTCATTCCAGAATTGTAGAAAGAATTAACTGAAAAACATTATCTCTGCAAATAAAAAAAAATAATAGTACATCCAATTAAGCATGACCAGTAAAGATTAAAGTCTGTGGCTTTTCTTTCTGGAAAAATCTGTCAATTCATTCTAGGACCAGTATAGACTACTTCTCTCAGGATGTAAGATTTCAAAGGAAGAAAAATGTTCTCAGAGCTCAGCTGGTAATTCATCTTTCCATATGACTGCCTCATATTTCTTATTAATTATCAATATTCAATCATGCATTAAAAATGAATCTTTTGGGCTTCCCTGGTAGCTCAGTGGCAAAGAATCTCCTGCCAATACAGAGGACACGGGTTCAATCTCTGCTTGAGGAAGATCCCACATGCCACGAGACAACTGATCCTGTGTACCACTGTACTGAACCAGTGGTCTAGAGCCCAAAAGCCACAACTACTGAAGCCCATGCACCTAGAGCTGGTGCTTCACAAACAAGAGAAATCACTGCAATGAGAAGCCTGCACAGTTAGAGAGTAGCTGCAGTTGGAGAGTAGCTCACACTTGCCTCATCTGGAGAAGGCCTGAGTTCACCAACGAAGATCCAGCACAGTCAAATAATAAATGAATGAATCTAGAATGAATCTTTCTTTTAAAAAATGGATTTTTCTTTGACCAAATTTAGCTTTTATAAAACTTACTTTTCAAACTTTAAAATTTTTTTTATTCTATATTCGAGCATAGTTGATTAACAATGTTGTGTTAGTTTCATCTGTACAGCAAAGTGATTCAGTTATGTATCTATTCTTTTTCAAATTCTTTTTCCCATTTAGGTTATTACAGAATACTGAGCAGTTCCCTGTGTTATATAGTAGATCCTTCTTGATTGTTGATTTTAAATATAGTAATCTGGGGAATTCTGTGGCAGTCCAGTGGTTAGGACTCCAAACTCACTGTCAAGGGCCTGGATTTGACCCTCGGTCTGGAACTAAAAATCCCATGAGTCATGCAATGTGGCTAAATAAATAAATAAATAAATAGTGTGCATCTATTAATCCTAAACTCCCAATCTTTTCCCCCCTATTCTTCCCCCTGTAACCCTAAATTCATTCTCTAAGTCTGTGAATTTGTTCCTGTTTTGTAAATAAGTTAATTTTGTATCATTTTCCTTAGATTCTGCATATAAGCAATATCATGCAATCTTTGTCTTTTCCTGTCTGGCTTATTTCACTTAGTATGATAATCTCCAGGTCCATCCATCTTGCTGCAAATGGCATTATTTCATTCTATTTAAAGGCTGAGTAATATTACAGTATATATATGTACTACATCTTCTAAATTTTGTTTTCTAAATTTTTATCTGAGTATAATTAATTTACAATGTTGTGTTAGTTTCAGGTGTAGTGCAAACTGAATCAGTTATACATATATCCACTCTTTTTTAAAAAGATATTCCCCATATAGTCCATTACAGAGTATTGAATAGTGTTCCCTGTGCTATGCAGTGATCTATTTTATATTTATCTATTTTAGTTATCTATTTTATATATAGTAGTGTCTGTATGTCAGTCCTAATATTCCAATTTATATCTCCCCACTTAACCATAAGTTTGTCTTCTACCTCCATGACTTTACTTCTGTTTTGAAAATAAGTTCATTTGTACCCCCTTTTTTGATTCCACATATAAGTGATATTGTAAGATATTTGTCTTTTTCTATCTATCTTACTTCATTCAGTATGATAATCTCTAGATCAGTCCGTGCAGCTACAAATAGCATTACTTCATTGTGTTTTTAATGGATGAGTAATATTGCATTTTATATATCTACCACATCTTCTTTATCCATTCCTCTAGTGATGAACATTTAGATTGCGTCCATGTCTTGGCTATTGTAAAAATAGTGCTGCAATGAACAATGGGGTACATGTATCTTTTCAAATTACGTTTTCTCTGGATATATGCCCAAAAGTGGGATTGCTAAATCATATGGTAGATATATTTTTAGTTTTTAAGGAATTCCACACTGTTTTCCACAGTGGCTGTACCAGTTTACATTCTCCAGCAACAGTGTAAAAGGATTCCCTTTTCTCCATATGTCTCCAACATTTATTGTTTGTGTTGCTATGCTTTTCCATCTTTTTGTGTCCTCTTCAATTTCTTTTGTCAACATCATATAGCTTTTGGAGTACAGTTCTTTTTCACTTTAGGTAGGTTAATTCCTAGGTATTTATTCTTTTTGATGTGGTGGTAAATGGGATTGTTTCTTAATTTCTTTTCTGATCTTTCATTGTTACTGTATAGAAATGCAATCTATTTCTGTGTATTAATTTTGTATCCTGTATCTTTTCCTAATTCATTGATGAGCTCTAGTAGTTTTCTGGTAGTATCTTAAGGATTTTCTATGTATAGAATGATGTCATCTGCAGACAGTGAAAGTTTAACTTGTTTTCCTATTTGGATTCTTTTTAGTTCTTTTTCTTTGCTGATTGCTGTAGCTAGGGTTTCCAAAACTATATTGAATACAAGTGGTGAGAGTGTACATCCTTGTCTTTTTCCTGATCTTAGAGAAAATACTTTCAGCTTCTCACTGTTGAGTATGATGTTAGCTGTAAGGTTGTTTTATATGGCCTTTATTATATTGAGTTATGTTTCCTCTATCCCCACTTTCTGGAAAGTTTTTTTCATGAATGGGTGTTGAATTTTGTCAACAGCCTTTTTTTTTTTTTTTTCATCTCAGTTGATCATAAGGTTTTATTATTAAATTTGTTGATGTGGTGTATAACACATTGATTTGCAGATATTTGAAAAGTCCTTGGGTCCCTGGGATAAATTCCATTTGATCATGGTGTATGATTATTTTAATGTATTGTTGGATTGAGATTGCTAGTATTTTGTTGAGGATTTTTACATCTATGTTAATCAGTGCTATTGGCCTGTAGTTTTCTTTTTGTGATATCTTTATGTGGTTTTGATATCAAGGTGATTGTGGCCTCATAGAATGAGTTTGTGAGAAGAATAGGTGTTAACTCTTTTCTAAATGTTTGATAGAATGTGAAGCCAACTGGTCCTGGACTTTTGTTTGTTAGGAGTTTTTAAATCACAGCTTCAATTTAGGTACTTTTGATTCATCTGTTCATATGTTCTATTTCTTCCTGGTTCAATCTTGGGAAATTGATGATAAATTTCTAAAAATTTATCTATTTCTCCTAGGTTGTCCATTTTATTGACATATAATTGCTTGTAATAGTCTCTTATGATCTTTCATATTTCTGTAGTGTCAGTACTTTTTGCATTCCTAATTTTTTTGAGTCCTCTTCTTTTTTTTTCTAGATTAGTCTATCTAAAGGTTTATCAGTTTTGTTTGTTTTCAAAGAACCAGCTTTTAGTTTAATTGATCTTTGCTATTGTTTTGTCTCTTATTTATTTCTGCTCTGATCTTTATGATTTATTTCCTTCTACTAACTTTGAGTTTTGTTTGCTCTTCTTTGCCTTGTTGCTTGACATGGAAGGCTGATTTTTCTTGTTTCCTATGGTAATATTGTATTGGTATAAACTCTCTTAGAACAGTTTTTGCTATATTCCATAGATTTTAGATTGTTTTGCTTTCATGTTAACTTGTCTCTATGTATTTCCTCTTGGATTTCTTTAGAGATCTATTGGTTTTTAATATCATATTGTTTGGACTCCACGTGTTTGTGTTTTTTTCCTGCAGTTCTTTCATTGTAGTTTATTTCTAATTTCATAACATTGTGATGAGAAAAAATGCTTGATATGATTTTAATTTTGTTAAATTTACTAAGGCTCACTTTGTGCCAGCATGTGGTCCATCTTGGAGTATTTTCTATGTCCACATGAGAAGACAGTCCTGTTGATTTTGGATGGCATGATGTATAAATATTGGTTAAGTCCCTCTGGTCAAATGTATCATTAAGGCCTTTGTTTACTTATTGGTTTTCTGTCTAGATGATCTGTTGATGATAGTGCAGTAATAAAGTCTCCCACTGTGGAGGCTGACAAGATGGCAGAGGAGTATGTGGATAAGGAGTACATCTCTCTCCATGGATAAATCAGGAATACATCTTCAGATGCAGAAGATCTTGCAGAGAACCAGCTGGGAACTGGCAGGAGTCCCTGACAACTGGAAGGGAATATATAGATTTAGGCAAGACTTGATAAGGCAAGGGAAGGAAGGGGAAAGAGGAGAAGAGTGAGCAGGACTGGACCTTGCCAAGGAGTGACAGCCCCACATCTGGGATAATCGTTTGGGACAGAAGGGAAGCATTAGAAGCTGTTAGAAAGTGAAACAGCTGACCTGTGACACTCTGAATGGAGTAAGACCCACATAGACAATCCATGCTGCAAATGCATGTATCCCAGATAGGACACAAACCCAACGGAATGCACAGCAGATGGGAGCTGAAGCTTGGGGGTTGGATAGAAATTCCAGAGCGAGGACACAAGGACTGCTATTGACTGTAGGGAGATGGCCTACGGGGACAAGAGGGAGGAAATCCATTGTGGGGCCCTAAATGGGAAGCCTTAAAATGGAAACTAAGATGGCACCTGGCGGAAGAGATGGGGGCATGGTCTATGTTGTTTGTCAAAGTTTTTGATTGGCTCTCTTGATTTCCGTGCACGTAAACAGCTCGTGATCTCCATAGACTCATGTTATAATGAAGGCACATGACGATTTGACCTTTAACGTGATTGGTGCCACTATGGAAAGTCCCTCCTAAACCCCCTCTGCTTGCCTATTTAAGCTGGGAGTTTACAGCAATAAAGCCGAACTGCTTAGACGGAACCCATTGAGTCTGATTGTCTCTCCCTCGCCAAGGGGCTGGGTTGATGGACAGCAGGCTCACCTCTCCTCAGGACCCCTCGGCTTTGCTGAGGGAAGTTCCACTGCCTCTCTCTTTCTGCGGAGCAACCCGCCCCCCCCGCTACAATCCATGGCAGAGAATGCCTTTGGAGAAAAGCAAGGCAGCCAAGGAGGCAGGGCACTACTGCTTTAGTCATACATGGGGTGGAGCCATTACAGTAACCTCTCTCTCTCCAAATGCTGGTGCCAGCAGTTGACCAAATAGAAAAAGACCCCAGCGAGGGTGGCCCTATGAGTGCCTGCTGTTCCAAGCAATAGAGAAGGACCAGTCAGAGAGGCCTTTTGAGTGACAGCTGCTAGAGGCTAGAAAAGAATCCTGATAGCTCCATATCTCCTGCACCAGTGGCCATTGGCTTCCCTGTGCACCTGGCACTGCTGGTGTCCTGATGATCCAAGCAGCCACAATACCTATATGCTTAGTCCAAACTGGGGCAGGGGGTTCCCTCATAGCTCAGTTGTTAGAGAATCTGCCTGCAATGCATGAGACCTGGGTTCATGTCCTGGGTTGGGAAGATCTCCTGGAGAAGGAAATGGCAACCCCTTCCAGTACTCTTACCTGGAGAATTCCATGGACAAAGGAGCCTGGCAAGCTACATTCCATGGGGGGTCAGAAGAGTCTGACATGACTTAGTGACCAAACCACCACCAAACTGGGGCAGAGCTGCCAGAGCCTAGAAAACTATACTAATAGTGCTGTAATTCCTGCACCTGTAGTTACTGGCTTTCTTGAGCAACTGGTGCTGCTGGAGTTCCCATGATCCAAGCAGCTGCACCACCTCCACACCTGGTCCTCACTGGGGCAGACTCAAGTCCTCCATGGCAGCCTCAGGAGGAAAATCCTATGTATGACCCACATGCAGAGGTGGAGATAAAAGACAAATTGAGCTTCACAGGTGGAGAGATTATAGAAGAGGATCAAAACCTTTCCACCAGCTATATAAGCTGCAGATTAAATCCACAGGATCAACTAGGTAGACTCTGTCTATGGAATGTATAAGCAGACAGTAAGTGTTCCCACAAAATAAAATGATCTAGCATTGGAAGCTGTGGACATTGGAGGCAAGCACTTGGAGGAATATGACCAGATTAGAGTTGAAACTGTCCCTACAGCAGGTCCAGAGACCACCCTCCTCAGTACTGGAGGGCATCCTAGGGAGATAAAGGTGGGCTATGGCTCACAGTGGGGAAAAGGATGGTGACAGCTAAGATCTGAGAAAAATATTTATTATATTCTTATATTTTGATTTGTTCTGTAGTTCTAGATTTTTCTTTTTTTCTCTGTTGTTGTGGTTGTTGTTTTTATTATTATCTATGTTTAGGCTTTTGGGAATTTTTAAAATCACACTTTTTATCACTTTTCTATATTTCTACTTCTATTTGGCTTTCTGTAGTTCTGTGCTTTTTCTTTTGTTTTAGCTTTTTGTTAATGCATATAGATCTTTTAAATATATTTCTATTTAGCTTTGCTTTTCTATTTTTTCAGTTTTTCATCATATTTATTTGCTTGTTTTGTTTGCTTTGCTTTATTCATCGGTGGGCACTCTACTGTAATCTTGTTTTCTGCTTTGTGTTTTAGTTAGTTTTGTTTTAATTGGTTGATGTCATTTTTGGTGTCCTTTGCTCTCTTCTACTTTGTTTTCTTTGATCTGTTTTGGTTTCATTCGTGAGTATGTGTATGTGTGTATGTGCCTGTGCATGTGTATGTCCTTTTGTTTTTATTTTTGTCTGATTTTTCTTTTACTATTTGTCTGAGGTTTGGATTTTGCTTCTTCTTTGCTTTAACCCCCTTTATTGCCATAACAAACAGCTTGTGTGGTCTTGGTTCCCTGAACAAATATCCAGCCTGAACCTCAGGAGTGGGAGCACTGCGTCCAGAACACTATACCACCAGAGAACTCTTGACCTCAGGGAGGATTAATCACTGTGAACTCCCACAGAGGCTTCCACTTGTATCCAATTCCTGGAACCACCTAACTGCCTGCAACACCCAGTGCAGGATGCCTCACTGAAATGACAATCAAGTCAAGAACACAAACCCAGTCATCAACAGACATCCAAAACACACCACCTCACATGGCCCTGCTGTGTGTGCTGTGTGCTAAGTTGCTTCTGTCATATCTGACTCTTTGCGACCCTGTGGACTGTAGCCCACCAGGCATGAGATTCTCCAGGAAAGCTTTTTTTTTTTTTTTGTAGATTTTTTGATTATGGCCATTCTGACCAGCATGATATGATACCTCTTAGTGATTTTGATTTGCATTTCTTCAATAATGAGTGATGTTGAGCATCTTTTCATGTTTATTAGCCATCTGTATGTCTTGGGAGAAATATCTGTTTATGTCTTTTGTTCATTTTTGAGTGAGTTGTTCATTTTTCTAGTATTGAGCTACAAGAGCTACTTGCATGTTTTGGAGATTAAGTGTCAGTTGCTTCATTTGTTATCATTTCTCCCTTTCTGAGGGCTGTCTTTTCACCTTGTAGTTTTCTTCATTTTTAAGTTTAACTAGGTGACATTTATTTTTGTTTTTATTTCCAATATTCTGAAAAGTGGGTCATAGAGGTTCTTGCTGTGATTTATGTCAGAGAGTGTTTTGCCTATGTTTTCCTCTAAGAGTTTCATAGTCTCTGATCTTACATTTAGGTATTTAATTCATTTTGAGTTTATTTTTGTGTATGGTGTTAGAAAGTGCTCTAGTTTCATTTTTTTACACATAGTTGACCAGTTTTCCCAGCATAACTCGTTGAAGAGATTGCATTTTCTCCATTGTATATTTTGCCTCCTTTTTCAAAGATAATGTGTCCATAGGTGTTTGGATTTATCTCTAGACTTTCTATTCTGTTCCGTTGATCTATATCTCTTTGTGCCAGTATCGTATTGATGATTGTAGATTTATAGTATAATCTGAAGTCAGGCAGGTTGATTCCTCCAGTTGCATTCTTCTTTCTCATGATTGCTTTGGCTATTTAGGGTCTTTTGTGTTTCCATAAAAATCATGAAATTATTTTTTCCTAGTTTGGTGAAGAATACCATTGGTAGTTTGATAGGGATTGTGTTCAATCTATAGATTGCTTTGGGTAGTATACTCATTTTCACTATATTGATTCTTCCAATCCACGAACATGGTATATTTTTCCATCTATTTGTGTGGGCTTTGGTTTCTTTCATCAGTGTTTTATAGTTTTATATATATATATATATGTCTTTTGTTTCTTTAGGTAAATTTGTTCCTAAACATTTTATTCTTTTCATTGCAACTGTGAATGGAATTGTTTCCTTAATTTCTCTTTCTGACTTTTCATTATTAGTGAATAAGAATGCAAGGCATTTATGTGTATTAATTTTATATCCTGCAATTTTACTATATTCATTGATTAGCTCTAGTAGCTTTCTGGTGGCAATTTAGAGTTTTCTATGTAGAGAATCATGTCATCTGCAAACCATGAGAGTCTTACTTCTTCTTTTCCAATCTGGATTGCTTTTATTTTATTTTTCTCCTCTGGTTTCTGTGGCTAGGACTTCCAAAACTATGTTGAATAATAGTGGAGAGAATGGGCACCCTTGTATTGCTCTTGATCTGAGAGGAAATGCCTTCAGTTTTTGCCATTGAAGATAATGTTTGCTGTGAGTTTGTTGTATATGACTTTTATTATGTTGAAGTATGTTTTTCCATTCCTCCTTTCTGGAGAGTTTTTATCATAAATGGATGTTGAATTTTGTCAAAGGCTTTCTCTACATCTATTGAGATAATCATATGGTTTTTATCCTTCAATGTCTTAATATGGTATATATTCCTGGTTCAGTTTTGGAAGCGATAGCTTACAGTGAATGGTGTCAAATTTGTGATCTCTGAAGAAGATTTACCTTTGGTACCAGGGACCAGGCTTGATCCCTCAAGAGCTTTAGTGTCTCACAGTCTTATTAAAGTATAAAAAGGGACAGAAAAAGCTTCTGACATAGACATCAGAAGGGGTATGGAGAATGCCCCACTCACTAGTCTTAGCAAGGGAGCTGTATACTTTTTAAATTGGCTATCGCAATAAATCAAAAGAATGTCTCAAGACTGTAAAGATCTTACTAGACCCACTCCCACAATTAACATTTTATTATGACAGGATTAGAACTAACAATAGAAAGATCTTACCAGAATTACTCCAATAATATACATTTTAAGATAACATTAATATGTTCTAGAATTAGATAGGGTTAGTGATTACACAACTCTGTGAATATGCTCAAAACTACTAAATTATATATATGAAAATGGTAAATTTATAACATATGAATTGTATCTTTATAAAAATGAATTATTTAAAAACTATTATATTTACTTTATGTTGAAATGATAACATTTGGCTATATTCAGTTAAACAAAATATAAAATTTAAATTAAAAAGTTTGTTTTTCCTCCTCCTTGAGAATTCCAGACCCCTTTCGCCTCCTTGGGGACCTCAGACTTCTTATCAACCTGCCTAGGAATTGACTCTCTCAGAAGGTTATACTCTTCTAAGAATTTGTCCATTTCTTTCAAGTCGTCCATTTTATTAGCATATAGTTGCTCATAGTAGTCGTTTGCATTTTTTATATGTAGGTTGTAATTTCTCCATTTTCATTTGTAATTTTACTGATTGGAGTCTTCTCCCTTTTTTTTCTTGATAAGTTTGGCTAATGTTTTGTCTATTTTGTTTATCTTCTCAAAGAATCAGCTTTTAGTTTTGTTGATCTTTGTAATAACCTCTTCATTTCCTTTTCATTTTTTCTGCTCTGATTTTTATGATTTCTTTGCTTCTGCTAACACTGAAGGATTTTTTGGTCTTCTCTATTTGTTTTAGGTGTAAAATTAGGTTGTTTACTTGACATTTCTCTTGTTTCTTGAGGTAGACTTGTATTGCTATGAAATTCCCTCTTAGCACTACTTTTACTGAATCCCATCGGTTTTGGGTAGTCATGTTTTCATTATAATTGTTTCTATGCATATTTTGAATTTTTTATTTCTTCAGTTTTCTTTTGGTTGTTCAAAAGCATGTTGTTTAGCCTCCATATGTTTGTGTGTGTGTTTTTTTTAAAGATTTTTATTTTTATTTTATTTTACTTTACAATACTGTTTTGGTTTTGCCATACATTGACACAAATCCACCACAGGTGTACATGAGTTCCCAATCCTGAACCCCTCTCCCACCTCCCACCCCATATCATCTCTCTGGATTGTCCCCGTGCACCAGCCCCAAGCATCCTGTATCCTGTATCGAACCGAGACTGGTGATTCGTGTTTGTGTTTTTATAGTTTTTTAATGTGGTTGATATCTACTCTTATAGCATTGTGATCAGAAAAGATGCTTGAAACAATTTCAATTTTTAAAAATTTACCAAGGCTAGATTTGTGGCCCAGGATGTGATCTATCTTGGAGAATGTTCCATGTGCACTTGAGAAAAAGGTGAAATCCATTGTTTTGGGGTGGAATGCCACATAGATATCAATTAGGTCTTACTGGTACAATGTATCATTTAAAGCTTGTTTTTCCTTCTTAATTTTCTGTCCGGATGATCTGTCTATTGGTGTCAGTAGGGTATTAAAGTCCCCCACTAATATTGTGTTACTGTCAGTTTCCCCTTTAATAGTTGTTAGCGTTTGCCTTTATGTATTGTGGTGTTCCTATATTGGGTGCATATATATTTATAATTGTATCTTCTTCTTGGACTGATCCCTTGGTCTTTATGTATTGTTCTTCTTAGTATTTTATAAGAGCTTTATTTTAAAGACTATTTTACCTTATGTAAGTCTAGTCAGGGCTATGGTTTTTCCTGTGGTCATGTATGGATGTGAGAGTTGGACTGTGAAGAAAGCTGAGTGCCGAAGAATTGATGCTTTTGAACTGTGGTGTTGGAGAAGACTCTTGAGTGTCCCTTGGGCTGCAAGGAGATCCAACCAGTCCATTCTGAAGATCAACCCTGGGATTTCTTTGGAGGGAATGATGCTGAAGCTGAAACTCCAATACTTTGGCCACCTCATGCGAAGTGTTGACTCACTGTAAAAGACTCTGATGCTGGGAGGGACTGGGGACAGGAGAAGAAAGGGACGACAGAGGATGAGATGGCTGAATGGCATCACAGACTCGATGGACATGAGTCTGAGTGAACTCCGGGAGTTGGTGATGGACAGGGAGACCTGGAGTGCTGCAATTCATGGGCTCACAAAGAGTCGGACACGACTGAGTGACTGAACTGAACCGAACTGAAGTATTGCCATCCCACTTTCTTTTGGTCTCCATTTGCATGAAATATCTTTTTCCAACACTTCACTTTCAGTCTGTATATGTCCTTAGGTTTGAGGTGGGTCTCTTATAGACAGTGTATATAGGGAGTCTTGTATCCATTCAGGCAGTCTTTGTCTTTCAGTTGGAGCATTTAGCCTATTTACATTTAAGGTAATTATTGAAAAGTATGATCCCATTACTATTTACTTTATTGTTTTGGATTCGTTTTTATAAACCTTTTCTGTGTTTCTTGTCTAGAGAAGATCCTTTAGCATTTGTTGAAGAGCGGGTTTGGTGGTGCTGAATTCTCTCAGCTTTTGCTTGTCTGTAAAGCTTTTGATTTCCCCTTTGAATCTGAATGAGATCCTTGCTGGGTAGAGTGATCTTGGTTGTAGGTTTTTCTCTTTCATCACTTTAAGTATATCTTGCCACTCCCTTTTGGCCTGTAGAGTTTCTACGAAAGATCAGCTGTTATCCTTACAAAGATCCCTTTGTATGTTGTTTGTCGCTTTTCCCTTGCAGCTTATAATATTTGTTCTTTGTGTTTAATTTTCCTTCATTGATTAGTATGTGTCTTGCCATGTTTCTCTTTGGGCTTATCTTGAAGACTCTTCTGGGCTTCTTGGACTTCAGTGGATATTTCTTTCCCCATTTTGGGAAAGTTTGCAACTATTATCTCCTCAAATATTTTCATCCATTTTCTTTTGTCTTCTTCTGGGACACCTATGATTCAAATATTGGAGCATTTAACATTGTCCCATATCTCTAAGACTGTCCTCATTTCTTTTTATTTTTTCCCCCACTCTGACTCACTTATTTTTATCATTCTATCTTACAACTCACTTATGCTTTCTTCTGCCTCAGTTACTCTATTGCTTGTTCCCTCTAAAGTGTTTGTAACCTCCTTTATTGCATTGTTCATTACTGATTGACCATTGTTTATTTCTTCTTGGTCCTTGTTAAACATTTCTTGCTTCTTCTCAATCCATGTCTCTAGTCCACTTGCTTGTAACTCCATTTTGTTTTCCAAAGATTTTGGATCATCTTTGATATCATTATTCTGAATTCTTTTTGGGTAGACTCCCTTATCACCTCCTCTTTTGCTTTGTTTGGTGGTTTTTCATCATGATACTTCACCTGCTGGATATTTCTCTGACTTTTGATTATTTTTTAGTCTACTGTGTTCATTGTCTCCTTTGTGCAAGTTGGAGAGTTGTAGTTCTTCTGAGCAGTGGAGTCTGCTTGCTGCAGGTACAGTTTGGACCAGTTGTTTGTGAAGGTTTCCTGGTTGGGGCAACTTGTGTCTGTGTTCTGGTGGATGGAGCTAGATCTCATCTCTCTGGAGGTCAATGCAGTGTCCAGTAGTGAGTCTTGAGCAGTCTTTGGGTTTGGTATGGCTTTGGGCAATTTGTCTTTTAATGTTCAGGTTTGTGTTCTTGTTTTTCTGGAGGATTAGTGTGGTATGTCTTTTACTGGAGCCTGCTGGCTTTTGGGTGGAACTTGGTCTCAATGTATGGGCTCTAATCTATTAATGTTCCTTGGGGCCTGGCATTCTTTGATGGTCCAAAGTTCTGGAGTTGAGTCTCCTGCCTCTAGGTTTGGGTCTCCCTCTGACACTAACTTCAAGACTTCTCCGTCCACACAGAACTGAAGGCAAAAACTCTAGGTTAATGGTGAAACAACTCTCCACAGTCAGAAACACACAAAGAGATTCACAGAGTTATATAGAAAATATAAGTGGGAAGAGGGAGATAGAGGTGATCAGGAGGAGAAAAGGGAGTGTCAAAAGGGAAGTAAGTAACTGAGCCAGTAATCAAATCCTTATGTGAAAATGGATACTAAAAATTATAATCTTAAAGGCACAAAGTTAATAACAAATATCAAAATGTAAAAATTAAAACCTAGAATAGAGATTAGACTCTCAAAAGTACCATACAGAAAAAGCAAAACAAAATTGTCAGATAATCCCATGTTCTGGCTTGTACTTGTTTTCAAAGTCTGTGGTTTACCCTCAAGTGCACAGTCTTAGTTTAACTGCAGGATTTTAATCTGTTGCACCTGCCACTTTTGGGGCAGTTCCCCTTCTTTTCTTTGCTTGGGCTGGCCTCTTCTGCTTGCCAGTGTCTTCAGTGTCTAATCTCCACCTTGACATGAGGGGATGAAAGTGTCCATTTATGCAGGCTCACTTGCTCAGTTGTGCTATGCAGAGGGAGGGACACTGCAAACAAACAACACTGGCATGTGTGGGGAGCACTCATGGCATGTGGATGGACCACACTTGGTTGCCACAGCCCTAGGCAGAGTGAACTTTCCATGTCGAAGCCACTCAGGCTCCCGGGTGCTCCACGAGGGCCTAGCCCCAGGCAGGCTGTGCATCTCATGTACTTCCCAGGTTCAAGCTGCTCAGACTCTCTCTTCGAGGGCACAGTCCCAGGTGAGCTGTGCATCTTGTGCACTTCCCATGTCCAAGCCACTCAAGCTCCCTGGTGCACCATGAGCACACACTCCCAGGCAGGCCATGCATCTCCTCAGGGCAGCTGTCTCAGGCTCTGACACTTCTGGCAGATATGAACCACTCAGGATCCCAGGAAGACATGGTTAGCAACTGGCACTCTGTTCACAGCTTGGCAGGAGATGTGGTCTCTGGGGTTGAGACTGCAGCAGCCCCTTACCTTCCCCCTCTCTTTGAGCACCTCTCTGCATCCAGAGAGGGCTGGCTGTAAATGGCAGCCAGCTTGCTTTCCTTTGGTATTTGCTAGGGCACAACCCTTTGTTTTGTGAGTGCACCAGGAGACACACTATGGTATCAGAGCCTTCCTGGGGGAAAGGTCCTTTGTTTTTCTTTGTCTCTCTGGCCTTCCCAAGGTTTGGGTTGCTGTGTCGTGTTACTCCCCTCAGTGTGTCCTCAAGGCATTCAATATCAGTCCTTACCCTAAGGACCAATGATGTAGCCCATGCCTCTGCACCCAGCCCCCACTCACTGTGGGCAGACATGAACATATGAGCTGCTTCTCCACTGGTAATTGCCATTTGTCATGAATTCTGCGGTGACTTGTTGTTGTTGTTATGCTGCCCCAAAGTTCCCCACTGACTCCACCTGTGAAAGGATTTGCTACTGTATGGAAACTTCTCCTTCACTACTCCCTTCCCAGGATGGGTCCGTCTCTAAATCCTTTGTTTCTCTTTACATGTTTATCCTTTGTCTTATTTCATTTCAAAGAGATTAGTTTGTCTTTCTGGGTACCTGGAGTCTGTTGCCAGCATTCAGAATTTGTTTTGTGGAAGTTGTTCCACATGCAGATAATCTTTTCATGTATTTGTGGGGAGAAAGTGGTCTCCCCCTCCACGATCTTTGGACCAGCTCTCAACATTTCTTGTAAGGCAAGTCTAGTGGTGACAAACTCTTTAAGCTTCTTTAAAAATTTTATTTATTTTTAAATTGGAGGATAATTGCTTTACAGAATTTTGTTTGGTGGAATGGGGAGGGAGATTGGAGGGAGGTTCAAGGGGTGAGAACATATGTACACCTATGGCTGATTCATGTTGATGTTTGACAGAAAACAAATTTCTTTCAGCTTTTGTTTATCTATGAAAACGTTTATTTCTCCTTTACATTTGAAGGACAACTTTGCTAAATAGAGTATTCTAGGGTGAAAGATTTTTACCTTTCAGTGGTTTAGGCTTTCCTGGTGGCTCAGATGGTAAATCCACCTGCAATGTGGGAGACTCAGGTTCGATCCCTGGGTCGGGAAGAACCCCTGGAGAAGGAAATGACAACCCACTCCAGTACTCTTGCCTGAAAAATTCCATGGGCAGAGGAACCTTGTAAGGTACAGTCCATGGAGTTGCAAAGAGTCAGACACAACTGAGCCACTTCACTTCACTTCACTTCATTTTGAGAATATCATTCCACATCCTCCTGGATTGTACAGTTTCTGCTGAGAAGTCAGCTAGAGCCTAATTGGGTTCTTTTGTAGGGTACCATCCTTTTCCCCCTGTCTTTAAAATTATGTCTTTGTCCATTCATCTGTTGTTGGACATCTAGGTTGCTTCCATGTCCTAGCTATTGTAAATAATGCTGCAATGAACATTGAAGTACATGTGTATTTTTCAATTATGGGTTTCTCAGGGTATATGTCCAGTGGTGGTATTGCCAGGTCATATGGTATATTTATTCCTAGTTGTTTTTTTTTTTAAGAATCTCCATACTGTTCTAAATAATAGCTGTATCAGGTCACATTTCCACAAATATACAATGGAATATTACTCAGCCATAAAAAAGAATTAATTTGAGTCAGTTCTAGTGAGGTGGATGAGTCTAGAATGTGTTATACAGAGTGAAGTAAGTCAGAACAAGAAAAAATATAGTATATCAATGCATATACGAAATCCAGAAAAATAGGATTGATTAATCTATTTGCAGGGAAAGGATGGAGATGCAGATGTGGAGAATGGACTTGTGGATACAGTAGGGGAGAGAGTGAGTAGGATGAATGGAGAAAGTAGCATCAGTATATATACACTATCATGTGTAAAGTGGATAGTTTGGGA
Organism: Nanger dama; assembly: GCA_917880005.1. Classification (NCBI taxonomy): domain Eukaryota; kingdom Metazoa; phylum Chordata; class Mammalia; order Artiodactyla; family Bovidae; genus Nanger; species Nanger dama. The sequence continues at coordinate 1,289,103 of CAKJTW010000056.1, forward strand.
GAAATTGCTGTATAACACAGGGAGCCCAGTCTGGCACTCTGTGATGACTTAGAGGGATGGGATGGGGAGAAAACAGGAAGGCTCAAGATGGAGGATGTGTATGTATAAGTATGACAGATTTGCATTGTTGTATGGTAGAAACAAAAACAACACTGTAAAAATTAAAAAGCAAAAAATAAAAAATATAGAAAAAATGATGTCTTTGTCATTGACTTTGGATAATTTTAATATAGTGTTTCTTGAAGAAAGTCTTTTTGTATTGAGATAACCCAGAATTCTCCTTAGCTTCATTAACTTGCATATTCAGTTTCTTCCCCGAGTTTCAGAAGTTCTCAGCTGTTATTTCTCAAAACAAACTCTCTCCTCTCTTTTACTCCCTTCTCTTTCTGGGAAATTCATTATTCTTATATTACCCTTCCTAATGCAGTGAGATAATTCTTATAGAATTTATTAATATCTTTTAGATCTTTCTTTTCTCCCCTGTTCTACTGTATCTTTTCTAGATTTTTATCTACAAGCTTACAATTGCTTCCTTATGATCTGTTCTATTTCCAATGCTTTCTTATGCATATTTTGTCTCATTTTTTTAGTCCTTCAGTTCTGGAAGAATTTATGTTTGGTTCTTTTGGAATTCCAATCTCTTTGGTAAAATATTCCTTTTGGTTACTAATTTTATTTCTGAGCTTCTTGAACTGTCTTTCTGCATTTCCTTGTATCTCCTTGAATTTCTTCATGATACCTATTTTGCATTCTGTGTCAGCTGATTGCAATATTCTGTGACTGTGTATTTGGTTTATGAAGAATTGTCATTTTCTTTTCATGATACCATGCTACCATGTTTTTTTGTGGTCCTTGACGAGTTTTATGTCTGTTGATATTTTTGAAGCAAGAAACACTTTTCTTCTGTAGGTAAAAATGTTTTACTTGATTCTAGCAATTCAAGATTATAAATTACAGGCCTTTCTTTTTATTTTTCAGTAGGTGGCAATGTAGCACAAGTTTTTAATTTCTTTACGTGAGCTGTCTCCAGATATTTTTGAGGATTGGCACATTTCACCTTCCACAGCCTCTTCCAGAGCTGTTGTTTGGTGCCCTTTTCATTACTCTTTTTGCCTCCCAGGTCATTGGTTCCTTGCTACTATCAATGTTGCTGCTGTCACTGGTGTCATTGCTCTAGGGAGGTGTGTCTTTCAGCACATCTAGTGTCACCTGGGTCACTGACTCCACTGCTTTGGGGTAAGAGAGAAGTTTAGTGGGGAGCTGAGGTCATGGATAACTCTGCTTAGTCCAAGGAAGTCGAGTTTATGTGCTCCACAACTGTGGAAATGGTATCCAGAGTCACATGCAAATCTGAACCTGGAAGGATTAGGTCACAGGCCTTCCTGCTGCTGTTGCCTGGTTCCTTGCAGCTGTGGGTACATCTACGACCAAGAGGCTGGAGTTGTCTGGGGCACCTCTCCTGCTCCTACTAGATTCTTTAGGGCTGTGGCTCAGTCACCACAACAGGGGAACTGAGGCCATAGCCATCACCTCTGTTGTTCCCCTTGTTCTACCTCCTCCATGTGTTCCAGTCCACCCTCCTTTAGATGTATGGATATGTAGAATTCTCTGGAATCCTGGTGCAATGGATAAAGAAATCATCACTGAGTTATGAAATGAGTCTCAGATTGCAAGTAAGACACAAAGAGAGCATTTCATACTGCTATGATGCTGATGTAATTGTTCTTTTTAATTTTATATTTTATTTAACTGAATATAGCCAAAATATTATCATTTCAACATAAATATAATAATTAAAAATGATTCATTTTTATAAAGATACAATTCCTATGCTATAAACGTATCATTTTCATATATATAATTTAGTAGTTTTGAGCATATTCACAGAGTTGTGTAATCACTAACCCTATCTAATTCTAGAATATTTTAATCTTTCTAAAAAAGAAACCCCATGCCATTAGCAATTGTTCCCTATGTTTCCTTTTCTGTTAGAAATTTCCTTCCAGGGGATGGTCTTAAGATGGGGGAGGAATAGGATGGGAAGACCACTTTCTCCCTCACAAGTTCATCAAAATAACATTTTAACACTGATAAATTCCACAAAACAACTTCTGAATGCTGGCAGAGGACATCAGGCACCCAGAAAAGCAGATCATTGTCTTCAAAAACAGTCACCATCCGCCTGAGAAGAGGCGCCAGTTGTACACCCAGAAAACTGAACAGCAGGGACAGAAAAGGCGATAAGTCGCAGCAACTGCACTCGCCAAACACCTGAGCTACTCAGACCTGGGAAGGGCTCAAAATGCAGGCCCAATGGAGTCTGCACCTCTGAGGACTACCTGAGTGCCTGAGCCTGAGCGGCTTAGACCAGGGAGGTGCATGCAGTCCAGGGCCAGCCTCAGACGGTTCCCGGCAGAGCAACCTAGAGCCTGAGCGGTGTGCACTGTGAGCGGGGGCAGGCCCAGTGTGGCTGAGACACTGCGGGCACACACCAGTGTTATTTGTTTGTAGCATCCCTCCCTCCCCACAGCGTGACTGAACAACTGAGCCTAAAAAAGTGTCCACCACCGCCCCCTTGTGTCAGAGTGGAAATCAGACACTGAAGAGACCAGCAAACAGAAGAAGCTAAGACAGAGAGAACTGCCTTGGAAGTGACAGGTGCAATAGATTAAAATCCTGTTGTTAGTACCAACTACATAGGAAGGGGCCTATAGATCTTGAGAAATATAAGCCAGACCATGGAACTATCCGAAAATGAACTGACCCCACGCTGCCCACAACAATACCAAAGTCCCAGATATATCTTTACTATTTTTATGATCATTCTTTTTTTTTTTTTTGGTTTGTTTTTTTCTTCTTTTCTTTAACATTTGTTAATTTTTAATTCCTCTATTTCTCCTTTAATTTTTATTTTTATAACCTACTATTACTTTTCAAAAAATACCTTATTTTTAAAGCAAACGCCATATATATTTTCTTGTGGTGGTTGTTGTTGTTTTTAAATAATTTTTGTGACTGTTCTTCTTCTTTCTTTCTTTAATATTGTATTTTTGAAAATCCAACCTCTACTCCAGATTTTTAATCTTTGCTCTTTGGTATTTGTTATCAATTCTGGCGTGCTGCGATTCATGGGGTCGCAGAGTCAGACACAACTGAGTGACTGAACTGAACTGATCAATTTTGTACCTTTAAAACCCCAATCTTCAGTACCCATTTTTACTTGAGAGTGAGATTACTGGCTTGGCTTCTCTTTCCTCCTTTGGACTCCTTTGGGATAAAATAATAGCAAATGAAGCAACTGAAAAACAACTAATCTCAAAATATACAAGCTAATTATGCAGCTCAATTCCAGAAAAATAAATGACCCAATCAAAAAATGGGCCAAAGAACTAAACTGACATTTCTCCAAAGAAGACATACAGATGGCTAACAAACACATGAAAAGATGTTCAGCATCACTCATTATCAGAGAAATGCAAATCAAGACCACAATGAGGTACCATTTCACACCAGTCAGAATGGCTGCAATCCAAAAGTCTACAAGCAATAAATGCTGGAGAGGCTGTGAAGAACATTTGGTGTTCTCCAACACCATGGGGTCGCAAAGAGTCAGACACGACTGAGCGACTGAACTGAACTGAACTGAACTGACAGCATAATGCCTTCACAAATGTAGAATTTCCTCATAATTTTTAATGGGTGAATAATATTACATTGTTATTTATACCATAACTTCCTTTTTCATTCATCCATCAATGGACACTTAGGTTGTTTCCTTGTAATGGGTATTGTAAATAATGCTATTATTAACACGGAGGTGCATGTATCTTTTGAGTTAGTTCTTACATTTCCTTTGGATATATATTCACAGAAGTGGAGCTGCTAGATCATATTGTAGTTCTTTTAATTTTGAGGATCCCTCACAGTGTTTTCCATACTGGCTTTATCAATTTACAATCCGCAAAACAGTGCACAAATGTCCTCTTTCCCCGTATCCACATGGCCAGTTATTTCCTGTCTTTCTGAGAATAAACACTCAAAGAAGTGTGAAGTGATATCTCACGATTTTGATTTGTATTTCTTTGAAGATTAGTGATGTTGAGCATCTCTTCATGTATGCTTTGACCATATATATGTCTTCTTTAGAAAAATGTATATTCAGATCCTCTGCCTATTTTGTAAACAGATCGGTTTTGTAGTTTGTTTTGTTGTTGTTTTGTTGTTGTTCTTGCTGTTGTTTTCCTGTGGGTTTTTTTTTTTTTTTTTTTTTGCTATTGAGTTGTATGAGTTCTTTATATATTTTGATTATTACCCTTTATCAGATATATGGTTTGCAAGTTTTTTTCCTATTTGACAGGATGTCTTTTCACTTTATTTTTCTTTTGCTGTACAGAAGATTTTTAGCATTTTATATTCTTACTTTTTAATTTTTTATTCTATTGCTTGTGCTTTAGTTGTCAGATCCAAAAATCATTGCCAAGACCCATGTCAAGTTGCTTCTTCCCTATATTTTTTAGAAGTTTTATGATTTGAGGCCCTATATTTATGTCTTTAATGCATTCTGATTTAGATTTTGTGAGTCATGTAATATAGGGCTTACTTTCATTCTTTTCCATGTAAATATCCAATTTCATCATTTATTGAAGAGCTTGTCTATTTTCCATTGAGTATCCCTGGCTCCATTGTCAAATATTAGTTGACAGTATGTATTTCTGTTATCTCAGTTTTGTTCCATTGGTCAATTTGTTTTTATGCCAGTACCATACTGTTTTAATTACTATAGCTTTATTGTATAGTTTGAAATCAGGAAATGCTATTCTTCCTACTTTATCCTTTCTCAGACTTGCTTTGGTTGTTTGAGGTCTTTTGTGATTTCCTATAAATTTTAGGGGGCTTCCCAGGTGACTCAATGGTAAAGAATCCACCTCCCAATGCAGGAGATGCAGTTTTGATCCCTGGACTGGGATGATGCCGTGGAGAAGGAAATGGCAACCCATTCTTGTATTCTTGCCTGGGAAATCCCATGCACAGAGAAGCCTAGCAAGTTACAGCCCAAGGGATTGCAAAAGAGTTGGACACGACTTACCGACTAAACAGCAACAACAAATTTGAGATCTAGATTTGTTAATTTCATCTTCGATTCATTGACTGTTTAGTATATTTTCATTTCCACATATATACGAATTTTCTAGCTTTCCTCTTGTTATTGATTTTTAGCTTCATACCAACCTGGACAGAAAAGTTACTTGACATAATTTTAGTCTTTTATACATGCTGAAACTTGTTTTGTTATCTAACATTTGCTGCCTAATTATTCAGTGTGTGCTTGAGAATAGCGTATTTTCTTCTGCTGTTGGATGGAATATTCTGTGTATATCTGTTCAGTCCATTTTGTCTAAAGTGTATTTTAAGTCTGATGTTTCCTTATTAATTTTTTTTCTGAATGATCTATTCATTGTTAAAAGTGAGGAGATGAAGTCCCCTATTATTGTTTTGTTGCCTATTACTCGCTTTTGATCTGTTAGTATATGCTTTATATATTAAGTGTACTCATATTAGGTGCATATATATTTATAATTGTTATATTTTGATGAATTAATCACTTTATCATTATATAAATGACCATCTTTGTCTTTGTTACAGTTTTTGACTTAAAGTTAACTTTGTCTGATATAAGAGTAGATATCCCTGCTCTTCATTTGTTTTCTTTTGCATGGCATATCTTTTTTCCAATCCCTTCAATTTGAGCCTCAGTTCAGTTCAGTTCAGTCGCTCAGTCATGTCCAACTCTTTGCGACCCCATGAACTGCAGCACACCAGGCCTCCCTGTCCATCACCATCTCCCGGAGTTCACTCAGACTCACGTTCATCGAGTCCATGATGCCATCCAGCCATCTCATCCTCGGTCGTCCCCTTCTCCTCCTGCCCCCAATCCTTCCCAGCATCAGAGTCTTTTCCAGTGAGTCAACTCTTCACATGAGGTGGACAAAGTACTGGAGTTTCAGCTTTAGCATCATTCCTTCCAAAGAAATCCCAGGGCTGATCTCCTTCAGAATGGACTCGTTGGATCTCCTGGCAGTCCAAGGGACTCTCAAGAGTCTTCTCCAACACCACAGTTCAAAAGCATCAATTCTTCAGCACTCGGCCTTCTTCACAGTCCAACTCTCACATCCATACATGACCACAGGAAAAACCATAGACTTGACTAGACGGACCTTAGTCGGCAAAGTAATGTCTCTGCTTTTGAATATGCTATCTAGGTTGCTCATAACTTTTCTTCCAAGGAGTAATCATCTTTTAATTTCATGGCTGCAGTCACCGTCTGCAGTGATTTTGGAGGCCCCACAAATAAAGTCTGACACTGTTTCCACTGTTTCTCCATCTATTTCCCATGAAGTGATGGGACCGGATGCCATGATCTTTGTTTTCTGAATGTTGAGCTTTAAACCAACTTTTTCGCTTTCCTCTTTCACTTTCATCAAGAGGCTCTTTAGTTCTTCACTTTCTGTCATAAGGGTGGTATCATCTGCATATTTGAGGTTATTGATATTTCTCCTGGCAATCTTGATTCCAGCTTGTGTTTCTTCTAGTCCAGCATTTCTCATGATGTACTCTGCATATAAGTTAAATAAACAGGGTGACAGTATGCAGCCTTGACATACTCCTTTTCCTGTTTGAAACCAGTCTGTTGTTCCATGTCCAGTTATAACTGTTGCTTCCTGACCTGCATACAGATTTCTCAAGAGGCAGGTCAGGTGGTCTGGTATTCCCATCTCTTTGAGAATTTTCCACAGTTTATTGTGATCCACACAGTCAAAGGCTTTGGCATAGTCAATAAAGCAGAAATAGATGTTTTTCTGGAACTCTCTTGCTTTTTCCATGATCCAGCAGATGTTGGCAATTTGATCTCTGGTTCCTCTGCCTTTTCTAAAACCAGCTTGAACATCAGGGACTTCACAGTTCACGTATTGAGGAAGCCTGGCTTGGAGAATTTTGAGCATTACTTTACTAGCATGTGAGATGAGTGCAATTGTGTGGTAGTTTGAGCATTCTTTGGCATTGCCTTTCTTTGGGACTGGAATGAAAACTGACTTTTTCCAGTCCTGTGGCCACTGCTGAGTTTTCCAAATGTGCTGGCATATTGAGTGCAGCACTTTGACAGCATCATCTTTCAGGATTTGAAATAGCTCAACTGGAATTCCATCACCTCCACTAGCTTTGTTTGTAGTGATGCTTCCTAAGGCCCACTTGACTTCACATTCCAAGATGTCTGGCTCTAGATTAGTGATCACATCATCATGATTATCTGGGTCGTGAAGATCTTTTTTGTACAGTTCTCTATATGTGTCTTATAAGCTTAAGTGAGTCTGAGTCTCCTGTAGACAGCATATAGCTAGGACTTCTCTTTTTATCCATTCAACTACTTTATGCCTTTTGAATAGGAACATTAATCTATTTACATTTAAAGTAATTATGATAAGTAAGGACCTGCTGTTGCCTTTTTGATAATTATTTTCTGGCTGTTTTGTAGAATCTTTGTTCCTCTGTTCTTCTCTTGCTGTCTTCTTTTGTGAGTTGATAATTTTCTATAGTGGTAAACTTTGTTTTTCTTTTTTGTATATCTTTACACTTTTGTTTTGTGGTTATCCTAGGGTATAGTTGAAACATCTTATAGATATAAAGGTATATTTTAAGTTGATAATAATTTAACTTTGATCACATATAGAAACTTTATACTTTCTTCACCCTACAGTTTTTTATGGCTTTTATGTCACACTTCATATCATTTTATATTGTTATCTGTTAACAAATTACTGTAGCTGTAGCTGTTTTTAGTACCTTTGTCCCTCAATATCTATACTAAATTCAAGTGGTTAACACACCATGATATTACAGTACTTGAATATTCTTAATCTGACCATATACTTGCTGTTACCAGTGTGCTATTTATTTTCATGCACTATTTAACATCCTTTTATTTCAGCTTGAACGAATCCCTTTGGCGTTTTTTTGTGTGACAAGTCTAGTGGTGATGAACTTCCTCAGCTTTTTGTTTGTTTGGGAAAAGTTTTCATCTTGCTTTTGTTTCTGATGGACAACTTTCCTGGGTGAAATATTCTTGGTTTGCAGTTTCCTTCTTTCTGTACTTGCGTATATCATTCCATTTTCCCTTGGCCTATAAGGTATCTGCTGACAAATCCACTGATAGCCTTATGGGGTTTATGTTGTATGATAAAAACATTTTTTAAAATCTTGCTGCCTTAAAAAGTTTCTCTTTGATTTTAGACAGTATTATTATAATTTGTCTTGAAGAAGAACATTTTAGAATAAATTTGGTGGGGGGTGATCTATTAGTTTTATGAACTTTGATGTCTTAATCTCTGCCAAGGTTGGGAAGTTCTTAGCTACTATCTCTTTAAATAAACTTTCTACTTGTTACTCCCTCTTTTCTTCTTCTGGTACTTCAATGATATACACATTGTTTCCTGTATGATGTCCCATAAAACCCACAGGCTTTCTCACACCTTTTCATTCTTTTTTTCCTTTTTGTTCCTCTGACTAGATAATTTCAAATGATGTCTTCAAAGGGAATGATTCTTTTTTGATTGTCTTCTATTTAAACTCTCTATTGAATTCTTTGGTTTAATCATTGTATTCTTCAGCTCTAAAATTTCCTTTATTACTATTTTACTTCTATATTGGACTTATTTTGTTCTTGTATTGTTTTGCTGATATGGTTAAATTGTTAACTTGTGTTCTCTGAGCATATTTAAACAATTATTTTGAAGTCTTTGCAAAGAAAATTCTGTATCTCCCTTTCTTGGGTCTGTATTGGAGATTTACTGTATTCATTTGGTAGAATCATGTTCCCCTGATTTTTTATGGTATCTATAGTTTTGTGTATGTCTCTTCATTTGAAGAAGCAGTCACTTCTAGACTTTATGGACTGATCTCGGTAACAGAAGACTTATCTATGGGTGGGGGCATGATGGAGTGTACTGTGATCCAGGGTCTAGTGGTACAGGGCATCAAGTGCAGAAGTGTTTGGTGGCACCAAGAGGGTGAGGTATTTCATTGAAGCCATGAGGTCCACAATATTCACAACTGCATGGTCCTTGGCAAACATTATGGGGGAACATTGAAACTGCCAGGGTTATTGGGATAATCAGTAGCATCTCCAAGTCCAGCAGGTAGGGATTGGAGCAAGCAGCTGTAGTGGTCAAACCAATGATATGTACACACAGCACAAGTGACAATGTAGTAGTAGGTACTGGTTAGAAACATATAGCTGTGGCAGCCAACACAGGCAGCAACTACAGGGCCAACTGCAGTTACACTGGCTGTTGTAGGGACCCTGTCTGTCAGCATGCACTTCCATGGCTGCTGGGTCTCACATTGGAGCATGAAAGTAGAGGCCAGTGACAGGGGTTGAGCTGAGCAGGTGCACTTTTGGTAGAGCTAGCTGTAGGTGAGTGCAGGCTTCATGTCAGAGACAGAAAATAAGGCCTGATCTTAGCCCACTAGCAGCTGCAGGAGCCCTGGATGTCAGTATGCTCTCCTGTGGCTGCACAGTCCCTCCTGTGGTCAGGTACATCAAAATGGAGGTCGGTGATGGTGTCAGACTGATGATGTGCAATCATGCTGCTTGGAAGAACTAGCCCTAGGCAAAAGCTTGGTAGTGGGAGTCAGCTACACAAGTATAGGATGGCATTTGCACTCATGTAGCCTCAAAGGCCTGGGCTGGCTGCTGATGTGATTTCTGGGCTCTGGTAGAGGTATGAGGGCAGAGAGTGAGCAAGGACTCTGATGGCTGGTGATAGCGAATGCAGATACATGTGAAGTGAAAACCAGTAAAATCTGCAGGAGGTCCACAGTGACTGTACTGTCCATTGGCTTCTTCAGTGTCAAAAGCTGCTGGGTTTACCTACATAGCATGTCAGTAGGAATGACAATCACTTCTGCTGTATTGCTGCTAATGGTAATGCCTGGGTTTCTTCCTTTTCCTGGCTGCCTGTGTACATCTCACATTTGATGGTCTTGGTGGAGTGAAACCAAAGTGGGACCTTCATGCAGTGTCCCAAAAGGTTGGAGAAACTGGTTGCTCATCCCACTCTTCTGTTATCTAGTAGGACAACTTTTCTAGCTTGAGAGTTCTCCTTTGATGCTGAGTGATTATTTGCTGTGTGATTATTCTCAGGCTTTATGTTTCACTGTGTTAGTTACATTTCTTAAATGAACTCCAGAGCTCCCAGATGGCAGGTTCCCCCCACCATGGATAGCAGTTTAATTATTGATCATTTATGGGCGGTGGGGGCTTGGTTCTCCTACTATGCCATCTTGGTGACATAATTTCTCTATATAGCCCTTTGTGAGTTCAATCTTTTAGGGTCTTTTGGGTCTCATATATTCGGATGTCTATTTCTCTCTCCATTTTTAAAAGTCTTAAGTCTTCTTTCCTTTAAATAGATTCTCTATTCCTTTCTTCTATTGTTATCTTGATATCCCATAAATCCTGTAGGCTTTCTTCTCTAACTTTTTTTCTTTTTGTTTATCTAGATAATTTCAAATGACCTAGTTTCAAGTTCATGGATCCTTTCTTCTGCTTGATCAAGTTTGCTCTTGAAGCTTTCTATTAAGTTTTTATTTTCTTATATTTTTAAGCTCTAGAATTTCTGTGCTTTTAAAAAAATGTTTCTATTTCTTTGATGAACTTATTGTGTTCATGCCTTGTTTTCTAATTTCATTTAGTTGTCTGTTTTGTAGTTCACTGAACTTCTTTAAGAGAATTATTCTTAATTCTTTGTCAGACAGTTCATAATTTTCCTTCTCTAGGGTCAGTTATTGGAGTTTTAATTAGTTTCCTTTAGTGGTATCATGTTTTCCTGATTCTTTGTGATCTTTGATTCCTTGCATTGGTGTCTGCACATTTGATAACATAGTCTCTTCTTCCAGGTTTTATGGGTTTTGCTTCAAAGGGAAATACCTGCACCAGCCAGTTCAGTTTGGTGTACTGAACAGGATAGCTGATTGCAACCACAAGCAGGCAGGTTTTTCTATCACGTTCTCTAACTGGGTGAAACCCATGCTGAGGTCATAGGTTTGAGAATGCCAATTTCTAGGTCCACAGCTGGGTGGACCTGCTTGCTGGGCTCCATATTTAAATGAGACTATTGTGTAGAATCCCTGATAGGGTAGGGCTGCTGGCTGTGCTACACAAGACCACTAGCTGGACTCAGCAATCACCTCTGGGAAGCTAGGATTTCAAACTGTGTTTCTGAAACTGTCAGGGCTGTTGGGCTGTTCAATTGGGCAGAGCTGCAAGCTGGTCTCAGAAATTGCTTATTCTAGTGGGGTCTCAGGCCGTGCTTCCCAGTTGGACATGCCACTGGTTAGACTTTGTGTTTAGACAAAGCAGCAGGCAGGGCTTGGCAGGCAGATAAAGACTTAGGATGTTGGTCTTCTTATGAGGGAGATTGAAGTTAGAAACAACCTAAGTCATCATCTCAATATTGTCACCACATGCAACTGTATGTAGAAAATAATGATGAAGTTCTAATTTCAAAAACTTGCCCTCACAGTTAAGAAGTCAGTCTGGATGCTTAAAGTGAGGATATCATTCAGAAGTAAATAGAAAAATCCAGATTTGAATTTGAGATAGCTTCCTGAAACTGAGCTAGACAGTTCTTACCCATCCCAACTTGTATTGCTTTGCTATGTTACACTAAAGATGAGCTTCTTAAATCACTACTCTCCTCACTTATTGCAAACTAGAGATATTGGAAACCTTTAATTCTTGACAATTATAAGGATAAAGATGTGACGGGAAATGAGGGATGGTGATACCAAATGTTTTTGATCAAATTTTATTGGTGTTGCTATCATCAGTGATACTCACAAATTTATTCTTCTTAATCTATATAACTTTTGATTTGGAACTAGAAATGTTTGACCCACATGTGCTCCTTTGTGTTTCATGATTCTTTATTCACTATTAATTCCACATGACAATCCTCAGAATCAAAGTAGAAAAGAGGAGCAGAGGGCATGCTATATAAGCTCTTACCCACCCATCTCCTCACTCCTCCCTCAGGTGCAAATACTACAGCAAGACACTTCTGTGGTTGGGGGCAAGAGTGGGCAAGTGAATCTATCTAAAGCAGAAACCTGGACTTGCGCATTAAGTGTTTACAAGACTTCAGGAGATGTTTTGTTTTCTTTAAGACCAAGAGAGGCTTTGTTTTGTTTTCCTTACTTGAAAGTAGGCAAATTATAGTATCAGTTCAGTTCAGTTCAGTTCAGTCGCTCAGTCATGTCCGACTAGTATATGTATCCCTTATCTCTAGTAATCTTGATAAGAAAGTGCAATTTTCTATTAAATGCAAACTTCTATAAGTTTTACTTATTGATCATGTTTGTTGTTGTTCAAATATTCTATAATCTTGTTGTTGTATGTTCTCAATATGTCTATTTCTAAAACTGATGCATCAAGGAGTCCATTACAGTGGTGAATTTTCCAGTTTTACCCAATATTTCCAGCAGTTTTGCTTTATATATTTTAAAATTATGTTGATATGTAGGTAAAATTTGGTCATTATCCTATATTACTGCTTAACAGTTTTTTTCTTAATTAAATTTATTTATTTTTTTAATTACAATACTTTATTTGTTTTGCCATACATTGACACGAATCAGCCATAGGTGAACAGAATCTCCAAATGCCGAATCCCCCTCCCACCTCCCCACCCCCCATCCTCTACTTGAATCATCCTGTGCATCAGCCCCATGCCTCCTGCATCCTACATTGAACATAGATTAGCGTTTCGTTTCTTACAGGAAAATATACATGTTTCATTGCCATTCTCCCATACCATCCCACCCTTTCCCTCTCCCTCAGAGTCCAAAAGTCCACTCTATACCTCTGTGTCTCTTGTTGTCTCACATATAGGGTCATCATTACTGTCTTCTAAATTCCATATATATGTGTCAGTATACTGTATTGGTGTTTTTCTTTCTGGCTTACTTCACTCTGTATAATCGGTTCCAATTTCATCCATCTCATTAGAACTGAGTCAAATTTATTCTTTTTAAGGGCTGAGTAGTATTCCACAGTGTATATGAACCACAGCTTTCTTATCCATTCATCTGCTGATGGACAGTTTTATCATTATAAAACATACCTATTTGTACTGTTTAATGATCTTTACCACAAATTCCATTTTGCTTAATATTTGAAATACCAAGCTGGATGAAAATCAAGCTAGAATCAAGGTTGCCAGGAAAAATACCAATAACCTCAGATATGCAGACGACACCACCCTCATGGCAGAAAGGGAAGAACTAAACAGCCTCTTGATGAAAGTGAAAGAGGAGGGTGAAAAAGCTGGCTTAAAATTCAACATTCAACAAACTAAGATCATGGAATCCAGTTCCATCACTTCAAGGCTAATAATTAGGAAAAAATTAAAATAATGACAGACTTTATTTTCCTGGGCTCCAAAGTCACTGTGGACGTTGAGTGTAGCCATGAAATTAAGATGCTTGCTCTTTGGAAGAAAAGTTATGACAAACCTAGACAGTGTATTAAAAAGCTGAGACATTACTTTGCCAAAAAAGGTTCATCTAGTCAAGGCTAAGGTTTTCTCATAGTCATGTATGAATGTGAGAGTTGGACCATAAAGAAAGCTGAGCAACAAAGAATTGATGCTTTTGAACTGTGGTATTGGAGAAGACCCTTGGACTGCAAGGAGATCAAACCAGTCCATCCTAAAAGAAATCAACCCTGAATATTCATTGGAAGGACTGGTATTGAAGTTGAAGCTCCAATACTTTGGCCACATGATGCAAAGAGCTGACTCATTGGAAAAGACCCTGATGCTGGGAAAGATTGAGGGCAGGAAGAGAAGGGGGCAACAGAGGATGAGATGGTTAGGAGGCATCGTCAATTCAATGGACATGAATTTGAGCAAACTCCGGGAGTTAGTGAAGGACAGAGAAGCCAGGCAAGTTGCAGTTCATGTGGTCACAGTCAGACACGACTAAGAAACTGAACAAAAGCAATATTATAGCACCTATCTGGTATATAGGGGTTCCCTGATATCTATGGCTTCCCTGACAGCTCAGCTGGTAAAGAATCTGCCCACAATGCAGGACACCCTGGTTCAATTCCTGGATTGGGAAGATCCCATGGAGAAGGGATAGACTACCCATTCCCCTATTCTGGCCTGGAGAAATCATGAACTGTATAGTCCAAGGGGTCACAAAGAGTTGGACACGACTGAGTGACTTTCACTTTCACTTCACTTTATCGGGTATATATTTTTATATATTCAATTTTGCTAATCTATGTCATTTCTTTTAGATCTATCTCTTATAAACAGCAAAGTGCTGGGTTTTCTATTTTATTTTCTTGCTTTATCTAATATGACAGCTGCTGGCTTCCAGTACAGGAATTTGTTTTATTCTATTTTCTTTTTTATCAAAGCAATATATTCATACAATAAAGATGAAATTGAATTGACAAACTCTCATAAAAAAATAAACTATCCTGAGTTCCTGATGCCTCTTCCATTTCTTCACTTTAAAAGGCTTCTGTTTTTATTTTCAGTGGTAACATCCTCAACTCTATGTAATATGTTGCAATTTCTTTATTTATAAGCTTTGGACATTTTCTTTTATGACAACAATGAAAATCTAGGTCACTTTTCCTTTTAAAAGTTTAAATTATTATACTATGATTTATCTCAGTTCTTATATCTTGTTCCATTTTTATTTGATAGTGTATCTCTCATATATCCATTAGTATTATGTTGAGTAAGAAATTGCCATTTTTATAGTTCAAAAATAGTTAAGTGTCAGCAAATTCATGTGGTTCAGCTTCATAAAAGAAGCTAGCAGTGTTCTGGTCTTTTCTTTCACTGCTTTTCCCCACTTTCTAATGATCACCTTCTAAGCTGTAACTTTATCTTGACATCTTGAAATTTACCAATGCTTTTTAATATTACAAATCATAACTACACATTCATTGCTATGTGTTCAGTTCAGTTAAATTCAGTCACTCAGTCGTGTCTAAAATTTTGTGACTCCATGGACTGCAGCACGCCAGGCCTCCCTGTCCATTACCAACTCCCAGAGTTTTATCAAACTCGTGTCCATTGAGTTGGTGAAGCCATCCAACCATCTCATCCTCTGTCGTCCCCTTCTCTTCTTGACTTTAATCCTTCCCAGAACCGGGGTCTGTTCAAATGAGTCAGCTCTTTGCATCAGGTGGCTAAAGTATTGGAGTTTCAGCTTCAACATCAGTCCTTCCAATGAAGAGCCAGGACTAATCTCCTTTAGGATGTACTGGTTGGATCTCCTTGGAGTCCAAGGGATGCTCAAGAATCTTCTCCAACACTACAGTTCAAAAACATCAATTTTTCGGAGCTCAGCTTTCTTTATAGTCCAACTCTCAAGTCCATACATGACTACTAGAAACACCATAGCCTTGACTAAACGAACCTTTGTTGACAGAGTAATGGCTCTACTTTTTAATATGCTGTCTATGTTGGTCATAACTTTCTTTTCCAAGAAGTAAGCATCTTTTATTCATGGCTGCAATCACCATTTGCAGTGATTTTGGAGCCCCCAAAATAAAGTCTGCCGCTGTTTCCACTATTTCTCCATCTGTTTGCCATGAAGTGATGGGATTGGATGCCATGAACTGTGTTTTCTGAATGCTGAGTTTTAAGCCAACTTTTTCACTCTCCTCTTTCACTTTCATCTAGAGGCTCTTTAGTTCTTCACTGTCTGCCATAAGGGTGGTGTCATCTGCATATCTGAGATTACTGATATTTCTCCCAGCAATCTTGATTCCAGCTTGAGCTTCATCCAGCTCAGCATTTTTCATGATGTATTCTGCATATAAGTTAAATAAGCAGGGTGACAATATATAGCCTTGACGTACTCCTTTATCTATTTGGAACAAGTCTGTCCCATGTCCAGTTCTAACTGTTGCTTTCTGACCTACATACAGATGTCTCCAGAGGCAGGTCAGGTGGTCTGGTATTCCCATCTCTTTCAGAATTTTCCACAGTTTATTGTGATCCACACAATCAAAGGCTTTGGCATAGTCAATAAAGCTTTTTCCATGATCCAGTGGATGTTGGCAATTTGATCTCTGGTTCCTCTGCCTTTTCTAAAACCAGCTTGAACATCTAAAAGTTCACAGTTCACATATTGTTGAAGCCTGGCTTGGAGAATTTCAAGTATTACTTTGCTAGTGTGTGAGATGAGTGCAATTGTGTGGTAGTCTGAGCAACCTTTGGCATTGTCTTTCTTTGGGATTGGAATAAATACTGACCTTTTCCAGTCCCGTCGCTACTGCTGAGTTTCCCAAATTTGCTGGTATATTGGGTGCAGCACTTTGACAGCATCATCTTTCAGGATTTGAAATAGCTCAACTGAAATTCCATCACCTCCATTATTTTTGTTCATAGTGATGCTTTCTAAGGCCCACTTGACTTCACATTCCAGGATGTCTGGCTCTAGGTGAGTGACCACACCACCGTGATTATCTTTGTCATGAAGATCTTGTTTGTACAGGTCTTCTGTATATTCTTGCCACCTCTTCTTAATATCTTCTGGTTCTGTTAGGTCCATACCATTTCTGTCCTTTATTGAGCCCATTTTGCGTGAAATGCTCCCTTGGTATCCCTAATTTTCTTGAAGAAATCTCTAGTCTTTCCCATTCTGTTCTTTCCCTCTATTTCTTTGCACTGATCACTGAGGAAGGCTTTCTTATCTCTCCTTGCTATTCTTTGGAACTCTGCATTCAGATGCTTATATCTTTCCTTTTCTCCTTTTCTTTTCACTTCTCTTCTTTTCACAGCTATTTGTAAGGCCTCCTCAGATAGCCATTTTGCTTTTTTTTCATTGCTTTTTCTTGGGAGTGGTCTTGCTCTTGTCTCCTGTACAGTGTCACAAACTTCATTCCATAGTTCATCAGGCACTCTATCAGATCTAGTCCCTTAAATCTATTTCTCACTTCCACTGTATAATCAGAAGGGATTTGATTTAGGTCATACCAGAATATTCTAGTGTTTTTCCCTACTTTCTTCAATTTAAGTCTGAATTTGGCAATAAGGAGTTCATGATCTGAGCCACAGTCAGCTCCTGGTCTTGTTTTTGCTGACTGTATAGAGCTTCTCCTTCTTTGGCTGCAAAGAATATTATCAATCTGATTTTTTTATTGACCATCTGGTGATGTCCATGTGTAGAGTCTTCTCTTGTGTTGTTGGAGGAGGGTGTTTGTATGACCAGTGCGTTCTCTTGGCAGAACTCTATTAGCCTTTGCCCTGCTTCATTCTGTACTCCAAGGCCAAATTTGCCTGTTACTCCAGGTGTTTCTTGACTTCTTACTTTTGCATTCCTGTCCCCTATGATGAAAAAGACATCTTTTTTGGGTGTTAGTTCTAGAAGGTCTTGTACCTCTTCACAGTACGGTTCAACTTCAGCTTCTTCAGCATGAATGGTTTGCCTTGGAAATGAACAGAGATCATTCTGTCGTTTCTGAGATTGCATCCAAGTACTGCATTTTGGACTGTTTTGTTGACCATGATGGCTACTTAATTTCTTCTAAGGGATTCTTGCCCACAGTAGTAGATTTAATGGTCATCTGAGTTAAATTCACCCATTCCAATCCTTTTAGTTTGCTGATTCCTAAAATGTCGACGTTCAGTCTTGCCATCTCCTGTTTGATCACTTTCAATTTGCCTTGATTCATGGACCTAACATTCCAGGTTCCTATGCAGTATTGCTCTTTACAGCATCAGATCTTGCTTCCATCACCAGTCACATTCACAGCTGGATGTTGTTTTTCTTTGGCTCTATCTCTTCATTCTTTCTGGAGTTATTCCTCCACTGATCTCCAGTCGTCTTTCAGTGTCCTATCTTTTTGCCTTTTCATACTGTTTATGGGGTTTTCAAGGCAGGAATACTGAAGTGGTTTGCCATTCCCTTCTCCAGTGGACCACATTTTGTCAGTGGACTGCATTTTGTTGCTATGTGTATAGACTGAAAAATCAATTAACAGTATGATTTACATTATTAAAGAAAAATTAGATGAGAAATCTGAGGAAATCTGCTAGATAAAAAGCAAGCCAATAAGAAAGAGATGATTATCATGCCAAATATGATATTGAGGAACAATTCAAGATGACCAACATCCATCTTATAGGAGGTCTAGAAAGAAGAGAAGAAAAGTCAGT
Source organism: Nanger dama (assembly GCA_917880005.1). NCBI lineage: Eukaryota > Metazoa > Chordata > Mammalia > Artiodactyla > Bovidae > Nanger > Nanger dama. Next base: position 1,307,348 of record CAKJTW010000056.1, read on the forward strand.
ACAGAGCTATTATTAAAAAAATATAAAAAGTTTCCCACTGCCCAAATGGCCAAAATGAAATGGCCTCTTACATGGTGTCCTATTGACTGGAAGGAATGGGAAAAGATCCTTCAACATGATCCATCACATTGACATTTGTAACAAGAATAATTGGAAACTCCTAAAAATTCCTACGTTGTGGGAAGGCAGAGATGACTTGAAAGAAATGGAAACTAGACTGGCAACATACCTACTATTAGTAACATTAGAAGATAGAGATGTATAGGACAGATCTTGAGAAGTGAACTTATTGGCAAAAAATGTATGAACTTTAAAAATTTTATTGATATTGCCAAAGTATTCCTCAAAATGTTTGCCCAATTTACATTTTTCAAAACTAATATATAAAAATACTTATTTTCCATGTATTCTTATCTACTCTGGACAGTTGTTGTTTTTTTTTCTTTTGAGTTAACTCCAATCTGACAGATGGTAGTGATTGTTTCATTTCACATTTAGATGACTACAGTGAGACTGAGCATTAAAAAGTATTTGGTATATTCTCTTTGTTTTCTCTAGAGTTTGCATAAATGGTATTGTCATTCAGAACACTTGCTGTTCTTCCCTATAGGGCCCTTTTCTTAGGATAAGCTTTGCTCCTGCTCCATGCATACTGAGTTTGACTGTGTGACTAGCCTTAGCTGATAGAATGCAAGTGGAAATGACGTATACCACTTGGGAGAAAGATTTAAGACTGTATAGTCCACCAACTTTCCTCTTCCACAAGATCAGCATTGTCTTAAATAAGGGCCACTTCTCTTTCAGTCTGGATTTTGGAGTGAAGATGAGGAGAGAAGAGCCACAGTTGAGTCCCCTGAGAGGGACATGGAGCCTGAGTAAGAAGTAAATCTTTATTGTTGTAAACTACTGAAATCTTGAGATTATTTTTATCCTAGTTTGACAGTATAAGTTAACTATTCACAAATCCTTTCATTAACTGGCAGAAGATCTTCTGGCACTAGATATATTCATCTTTGCTTATGTGTATATTACAAATTATTTCCAGTGTTGTACATGTATTTTTATTTTATTTATTCTATTATCATTCTTGTAATTTACATATTAAGGAGCCTTATAATCATCTTAGTCAAATCTGTCAATTATTTCCATTATAGTTTGTGGCTTTTAGGTCATATTTAGGAAAAATCTTTCTCTAAATCATAATTATAAAATATTTACAAAATTATAAAATATATACAAATAAACTTTACAGCTCTGTAGTTTCATTTTATACATTTAAAATATTTAACTATATGAATTTATTTCAGTATAATAAAGTTTATTTATTCATAAAGCCAAATTAAATTATTTCAAAAGTTGTTAGTTCATATTTTACCTAATAATTTTAAATATTGCTTGTATTATATACATATACTAAATTATACAAACTTGAATATATTTTAGACCTTTTCTTGTTCCAGTATTTTGTCAGACTATTTCTGTACATGCATCTTGTTATTTTCTTCCGGTTTTATTGAGATGCAATGACACATAGAACTGTATAAATTTAAGGTGCACAGCATAATGATTTGACTTACAGCATGAATTAACTATCACAATGAGTTCAGTGAACATCCTTGATTTTTATAGATATAAAATTAAAGAAATATAAAAATTTCCTAATAATGAAAACTCTTATGATTTGCTCTCTTAATAACTTTTACATATAAAATACAATAGTGTTAATTATGTTTATCACATTGTTTTAATTACTGTAGATTTATTTATGTTTTTGTACTTGGACTGCCCCTCATTTTTTTCTTTTTAAACTCTTCTTTTTAAATAATGAATATTAGAAACCTTTAATCTAATGAAAATGGAACCTTTTCTATATTGTTTCACTACTTAATATAGTCAGGACTTTCATCTTTCTGATACCTCCTGTGCCTTGTCATAGTAACCCCAAATGATAAACTGGAAAGTGACTTTTCATTTTCCAATAGTACCATGTTTAGGTCTAATGCCAGCATGGTAATCTACCTCTCATTTCCAGAACACCTCAGAATGTAGTGTTTTCCAAAAGATAAATGAATCTAAGGATATACTGATTTCATCTAATTGTGGGGGAAAGGACCAAGTGAGAGAGATAAGTGCTCCAGTTTTATTTCCACAGACCCAACTGAACCTCCCATACATCATGATCCTATAAGCATATAAAAGCCAATGTCAAAAAGTGATATTCTAGACCATGGGGTTGCAAAGTGTCGGATATGACTGAGTGACTAAGCACACATATTAGGCCAAGTGGTTTGCATATTCTTGTACTTGGTTGCTCAGTCATGTCTGACTCTTTGCGACCCCATGGACTGTAGCCCACCAGGCTCCTCTGTCCATGGGGATTCTCCAGTCAAGAATACTGGAGTGGGTTGCCATGTCCTGCTCCAGGGGATCTTCCCAACCCAGGGATCAAACCCAGGTCTCCCACATTACAGGTGGATTCTTTACCAACTGAGCCACCAGGGAAGCCCTTGGATATTCTTATTATCCTTTAAATAAGATTACATATGGAAATTTAATACAACACAATACAATTTTTATATAATAAAAATTATAAACGGGGGGCTTACTGGTTAAAATGAGAACCTTCCTGAACCACTTCCACTCGATCCCTTGCACTTCATGGAGCACAGTTTAACAACTGCTGTTCAATGATTCCTTCAGAGATGCTAATTCTGATCTGATCTTTTAACACATTCCATCATTCCATCCACTTGTTAAAAATTCTCTTATTTTCTCTGATGAAGACTCCCTGTCCTTTAAGAGATCTACCCTTCACTCCAACCACTTAAATGGCTCAAGAGTAGGCCAGCTATAACCAGTTTATTATCGACTATTGAGAGGGTTAAGACTGGTTCCCTTATGATCTCTGGTGAGTGACTGGCAGGTCAGGGTTAGTCTACCTAAAAGCCTCTCTCTCTTTTTTTCTTTTTGTCCTTCTTGTCATGGGGTTTTCTTTAATATTTTTCTTTTGGTGGCAGTATTGCTCCACTAAAATAAAACCATTCCTTCCTCCCACTCTTTGTTTTTGAAAAACACCTACAATTGTAGTAAACATTTTATTTGTAAAAGTGACTTGCATCTCAGTCTGAGATTTGTGTCTAAGGTTCCTGGAACTCATCCTTAATAATTCTCTGCCCAGGTTTTCTTGATTATATAGGAAAGGAAGGTCAAGCAGATCCCATGATCTTTTCTCTGTTTCTTTTCTTCATGTTTCTCTTTTTTTCAATAATTTTTCCATAGCTATAAAATATGCACCTCCTTATTGTAGAAAATTTGGAAAATACAGAGAAGATTAAAGAAGAAAATAAATATCCATAATCCCATAAACAAGAGAGAGAACTACTGTTAAAAGTTTGAAGCAAGTCTCTCCAGTGTGTTTTCTTTGTACACATTAAATATAATTATGATCATATGGTACATATAATCTAGAATTCTAGGTTTTTTTCACTTATAGATAATAAACATGTTTCCATGCTCTGTAATTTGAAACATTATTAATTTATCATTCTTAATGGCTGGAATAATCTTTATATGGATGTTGCATATGCTAATTTCAGCTTCTTCTAAGATGTGACAGGTTGCTTCTAAAGTATCACTATTTTAGGACTTCCTTGGTGGCACAGTGGATAAGAAGCCACAACCACTAAGCCTGCACTCTAGAGCCCACAAGCTGCAACTACTGAGCCTATGTGCCACAACTACTGAGACTGTGTGCTGCAACAACTGAATCCTACACACTCTGAAGTGTGCACACCACAGCTACTGAGCCTACCTGCTGCAACTACTGAAGCCTGCACACTTAGAGCATGTGCTCCACAACAAGAGAAATCACCACGATGAGACACCCATGCACTTCAACAAAGCATAGTGCCTGCTTTCAACAAGAGAAAGCCCGATCACAGAAACAAAAACCCAGCACAGCCAAAAATAAATAAATAAAATTTTATTTATTATTTTGTGTGTGTGTGTGTAGATTTTACTTTTATTTATTTTTAATATAAATTTATTTATTTTATTGGAGGCTACTTTACAATATTGTAATTGTTTTTGCCATACACTGACATGAATCAGCCATGGATGTACTTGTGTTTCCCATCCTGAACCCCGCTCCCACCTCCCTCCCCATTCCATCCCTCTGGGTCATCCCAGTGCACCAGCCCTGAGCACCCTGTCTCATGCATCAAAACTGGACTGATGATCTATTTCACGTATGATAACATACATGTTTCAATGCCATTCTCCCAAATCATCCCACCCTTGCCCTCTCTCACAGAGTCCAAAAGACTGTTCTTTACATGTGTGTTTCTTTTGCTGTCTCACATACAGGGTTATTGTTACCATCTTTCTAAATTCCGTATATATGTGTTAGTATACTGTATTGGTGTTTTTCTTTCTGGCTTACTTCACTCTATAATAGGCTCCAGTTTCATCCACCTCATTAGAACTGATTCAAATGTATTATCTTTAATAGCTGAGTAATACTCCATTGTGCATCTGTACCATGGCTGTCTTATCCATTCATCTGCTGATGGACATCTAGGTTGCTTCCATGTCCTGGCTATTATAAACAGTGCTGCGATGAACATTGGGGTACACGTGTCTCTTTCAATTCTGGTTTCCTTGGTGTGTATGCTCAGCAGTGGAATTGCTGGGTCGTATAGCAGTTGTATTTCCAGTTTTTTAAGGAATCTCCACACTGTTCTCCATAGTGGCTGTACTAGTTTGCATTCTCATGAACAGTGTAAGAGGGTTCCCTTTTCTCCACAGCCTCTCCAGCATTTATTGCTTGTAGACTTTTGGATAACAGCCATTCTGACTGGTGTGAAATGGTACGTCATTGTGGTTTTGATTTGCATTTCTCTGATAATAAATGATGCTGGGCATCTTTTCATATGTTTCTTAGCAATCTGTATATCTTCTTCAGAGAAATGTCTGTTAGTTCTTTGGCCCATTTTTTGATTGGGTCATTTATTTTTCTGGAATTGAGCCACAGGAGTTGCTTGTATATCAAAAATAAATAAATAAATATTTAAAAATAACACTATTTAAAATAATACTTCTATCGAGTGAACAAACTGAGTGCTTCCTTATTTGAGTGGGCAAAATGCATCTTTGAGGAAATAAAGACTGAATGGCAATAAGTTTCTACCTTATATTGAAGATGTTGAGGTACTTTTGTATACTGACTTCCACAAGTCACCTATTCAAGAAGTAGAAGAAATTCCTTTAGAACTTTAAAGAATCTAAAACACAGTTTTAAAATATCTCTCTAATTATGGTCTACTCTGAAACAAACAAGCAGTAAATCATTGAAACTGATGTTCTTAATCCTGTAATTGTATCATGCCTACCCCAAAAGAGGTTAAATTCATGAAACCAAGATTCTTGCACATTAAAAAAAAATCATTTATTTTTAATTGAAGGATATTTGCTTTACAATATTGTGTTGGTTTCTGCCATACATCAACATGAATCAGTCATAGGTATATCTTGCACATGTTTTAAAAGGAAGTTGCTCTTCTAACCAAGGAACCAATCCTCTTATACCCAGGAATTATGGGAGATGAAGGCAACCTTTAGGGTTTGAGATACTAACAGACAGATATCTGGCACAGCTATTTAGAAAGTTCCATCTACTACGTATGAGCTGAGTCCTGTTTTTGTTTTTTCCTGATTTAATTTTTTTAAAGTATGCAAATTACTAAACTCCCCTACTCCATCTCCACTATTTATAAGGATCCACTTAGTTTTGAATCACTCTTCTACATCTGGGTCACACATTTCCACCTACTACACCATAATCAAACATCCATTCCAGAGATGGAGAAGCACTAGATAGTAAAGGAAGTATAAGATCCTTATTATTGCCATAACCAAAATTTTAATACCTGGTACAATAAAAATATAACCCAGAAGAATAGTCATGGAACCAAAATTATCACATAAATAGTGGACTAGTTTAGTTCAGTTTAGTCACTCAGTTGTCTCCAACTCTTTGTGAACCCATGGACTGCAGCACACCAGGCCTCCCCATCCATCACCAATTCTTGGAGTCTACCTAAACTTATGCCCGTTGAGTTGGTGATGCCATCCAACCATCTCATCATCTGTCATCCCCTTCTCCTCCTGCCCTCAATCTTTGCCAACATCAGGGTCTTTTCAAATGAGTCAGTTCTTCACATCAGGTGGCCAAAGTATTGGAGTTTCAGCTTCAACATCAGTCCTTCCAATGAACACCCAGAACTGATCTCCTTTAGGATGGACTGATTGGATCTCCTTATAGTCCAAGGGACTCTCAAGAGTCTTCTCAAACACCACAGTTCAAAAGCATCAGTTCTTTGGCACTCAGCTTTCTTTACAGTCCAACTCTCACATCCATACATGACCACAGGAAAAACCATAGCCTTGACTAGATGGACCTTTGTTGGCAAAGTAATGTCTCTGCTTTTGAATATACTATCTAGGTTGGTCATAACTTTCCTTCCAAGGAGTAAGCGTCTTTTAATTTCATGGCTGCAGTGGACTAGAATGCTTCATAAAAAGTAAATACCAAGTCACTTCAGTTGAAGCTATCTCTAACTCAGTAATTTTTAAAATTAATTAATTAATTTTAATTAGAGGCTAATTACTTTGCAATATTGTAGTAATGGTACCCCACTCCAGTACTTTTGCTTGGAAAATCCCATGGACGGAGGAGCCTGGCTGGCTGCAGTCCATGGGGTGGCAGAGTAGGATACAACTGAGCAACTTCACTTTGACTTTTCACTTTCATGCATTGGAGAAGGAAATGGCAACCCACTCCAGTATTCTTGCCTAGAGAATCCCAGGGAGAGGGAGCCTGGTGGGCTGCTGTCTATGGGGTTGCACAGAGTCGGACACGACTGAAGTGACTCAGCAGTGGTTTTTGCCATACACTGACATGAATCAGCCATGAGTGTACATGTGTCCCCCATCCTGAACCTCCCTCCCACCTCCCTCCCCATCCCATCCCTCAGGGTCATCCCAGTGCACCAACCCTGAGCACCCTGTCTCATGCATCAAACCTGGACTGGTGATCTATTTTACATATGGTAATATACATGTTCCAATGCTATTCTCTCAAATCATCCCACCCTTGCCTTCTCCCACATGGTCCAAAAGTCTGTTCTTTATCTCTGTGCCTCTTTTGCTGTCTTGCATATAGGGTCATTGTTACCATCTTTCTAAATTCCATATATATGAGTTAATATACTGTATTGGTGCTTTTCTTTCTGACTTACTTCACTCTCTATAATAGGATCCATTTTCATCCACTTCATTAGAACTGATTCAAATGCATTCTTTTTAATGGCTGAGTAAAATGCCATTGCATTTTTAAGTAGTTTTTTCCCTGTAGTTGACATCTAATCTTATCACATTGTGATTAGAAAAGATGCTTGAAATGATTTCACTTTTTTTTGAATTTACCAAGACTAGATTTATGGCCCAGGATGTGATCTATCCTGGAAAATGTTTTGTGTGTACTTGAGAAAAAGGTGAAATCCATTTTTGGGGGTGAAATGTCCTATAAATATCAATTAGGTCTAACTGGTCCATTGTATCATTTAAAACTTGTGCTTCCTTGCTAATTTTCTGTTTGGTTGATTTATCCATAGGTGTGAGTGGGGTATTAAAGCCCTCCACTATTATTGTGTTACTGTTAATTTCCCCTTTCATACTTGTTAGCATTTTCCTTATATATTGTGGTGCTCCTATGTTGGGTGCAAATATATTTATAATTTGTATATCTCCTTCTTGGAGTGATCCACTGATCATTATGTAGGGTCTTTGTCTGTCTCTTTTCACGGCCATTATTTCAAAGTCTATTTTATCTGATATGAGTGTTGCTACTCGTGCTTTCTTTTAATCTCCATTTGCATGAAGCATCTTTTTTCAGCCCTTCACTTTCAGTCTATATGTGTCCCTTGTTTTGAGGTGGGTCTCTTGAAGACAGTGTATACAGGGGTGTTGTTTTTGCATCCATTCAGCCAGTCTTTGTCTTTTGGTTGGGGCATTCAACCCATTTACATTTAAGGTAATTATTTATAAGTGTGACCCTGTTGCCATTTACTTTGTTGCTTTGGGTTCAAGTTTATAAACCTTTACTGTTTCCTGTCTAGAGAAGATCCTTTAGCATTTGTTGAAGAGCTGGTGTGGTGGTGCTGAATTCTTTCAGCTTTTGCTTGTCTGTAAAGTTTTAGATTTTTCCTTCATATTTGAATGAGATCCTTGCTGGGTATAGTAATCTGGGTTGTAGGTTTTCTCTTTCATCACTTTACGTATGTCCTGCCATTCCTTTCTGGCCTGAAGAGTTTCTATTGAAAGACCAACTGTTATCCTTGAGGGAATCCCCTTGTGTGTTATTTGTTGCTTTTAATATTTGTTTTTTTGTGTTCAATCTTTGTTAAGTTGATAAATATGTGTCTTGGGGTGTTTTGCCTTGGATTTATCCTGTTTTGGACTCTCTGGGTTTCTTGGACTTGATGGCTATTTCCTTCCCCATTTTAGGGAAGTTTTCAACTGCTATCTCCTCAAGTATTTTCTCATTCCCTTTCTTTTTTTCTTCTTCTTGGACACCGATGATTCGAATGTTGATGTGTTTAACATTGTCCCAGAGGTTTCTGAGGTTGTCTGCATTTCTCTTAATTCTTTTTTGTTTTTCCCTCTTTGCTTCATTTATTTCCACTATTCTTTCTTCTACCTCACTTATCCTATCTTCTGCCTCTGTTATTCTTCTGTTGGTTCCCTCCAGAATGCTTTTGATCTCAGTTACTGCATTATTCATTATTGATTGACTCTTTAAATTTCTTCTAGTTCCTTGTTAAGCATTTCTTGCATCTTCTCAATCCTTGTTTCTGGACTATTTATCTGTAACTTCATTTTGTTTTCAAGATTTTGGATCATCTTTACTATCATTGTTCTGAATTCTTTTTCAGGTAGACTCCCTATCTCCTCCTCTTCTGTTTGGTTTGTTGGGCATTTATCATGCTCCTTTACCTGCTGAATATTTTTCCACCTTTTAATTTTGTTTAGATTGCTGTGTTTGAGGTGACCTTTCTGTAGGCTGGAAGTTTTTGGTTCCTCTTTATTGTGGAGGTTGCTTCTTGTAGTTGGGGTTGGACTAGTGGCTTGTCGAGGTTTCTTGGTTAGGGGATCTTTTGTCTGTGTTCTGGTGGGTAGAGCTGTATCTCTTCTCTCTGGAGTGCAATGAAGTGTCCAGTAGTAACTTTTGGGGTGTCTATGGGTTTGGTGTGACTTTGGGCAACCTATATTTTAATGCTCAGGTCTGTGTTCCAGCGTTCCTGGAGAATTAGCATGGTATGTCTTGCTCTGGAACTTGTTGGCTCTTGGGTGGAACATGGTTTCAGTGTAGGTATGGAGGCTTTTGCATGAGCTCTTGTTGATTAACATTCCCTGGAGTCAGGAGTTTTCTGGTGTTCTCAAGTTTTGGATTTAAGCCTCCTGCCACTGGCTTTCAGTCTTATTCTTACAGTAGCCTCAAGAGTTCTCCATCCACACAGCACAGATGATAAAATATCTAGATTAAGGGAGAAAAGATTCTCCACTGTGAGGGACACCCAGAGGTTCACAGAGTTACATGGAGTGGAGAAGTGCGAGGAGGGAGAGGTGACCAGGAGGAGAAGAGGGAGATTCAAAAGGGGAGAGACCAATCTAGCCAGTAATCGGTTCCCTAAGTGTTCTCCACAGCCCAGAAGACCCAGAGAGAGTCACGGAGTTAAGCAGAGAAGATAAGGGGGAGAGAGGAGATAGAGGTGATCTGGGGGAGAAAAGGGAGAGTCAAAAGGGGAGAGAACAATCAAGCCAGTAATCACATCCCTAAGTAAAAATGGGTACTGAAGACTAGATTCTTGGTACAAAACTGATAACAAATACTGAAAAGCAAACATTTAAAATCTAGAGTAGAGGTTAGACTCTAAAAATACAATATTAAAAATACAAAACAAAATCAATCACAAAAATTGTGAAAAATATATATATGAAATTTTCTTTAAAAATTGGATCTCTTTTTGGGAGGTAATAGTAGGTTATAAAAATGAAAATTAAAGGAGTAATAAAGTAAAAATTAAAAAATAATTATTTTTTAAATATTAAAAAAATGATAAGAGTAAAAAAATATATCTAGGAATTTCTCTTCATAAAACTTCAACTTCTGCTTCTTCAGCATTACTGGTTGGGGCATAGACTTGGATAACTGTGATATTGAATGGTTTGCCTTGGAGACGAACAGAGATCATTCTGTCGTTTTTAAGATTGCATCCAAGTACTGCATTTCAGACTCTTTTGTTGACCATGATAGCTACTCCATTTCTTCTGAGGGATTCCTGCCCACAGTAGTAGATATAATGGTCATCTGAGTTAAATTCACCCATTCCAGTCCATTTTAGTTCGCTGATTCCTAGAATGTCGACGTTCACCCTTGCCATCTCTTGTTTGACCACTTCCAATTTGCCTTGATTCATGGACCTGACATTCCAGGTTCCTGTGCAATATTGCTCTTTACAGCATCGGATCTTGCTTCTATGACCAGTCACATGCACAACTGGGTACTGTTTTTGCTTTGGTTCCATCCCTTCATTCTTTCTGAAGTTATTTCTCCACTGATCTCCAGTAGCATATTGGGCACCTACTTACCTGGGAGTTCCTCTTTCAGAATCCTATTATTTTGCTTCTTCATGCTGTTCATGGGGTTCTCAAGGCAAGAATACTGAAGTAGCTAGCCATTCCCTTCTCCGGTGGACCATGTTCTGTCAGCCCTCTCCACTATGACCCGCCTGTCTTGGGTTGCCCCGCAGGCATGGCTTGGTTTCATTGAGTTATACAAGGCTGTGGTCCTACTGTGATTAGATTGACTAGTTTTCTGTGAGTATGGTTTCAGTGTGTCTGCCCTCTGATGCCCTCTTGCAACACCTACCATCTTACTTGGGTTTCTCTTGCCTTGAGTGTGGGGTATCTTTTCACGGCTGCTCCAGCAAAGCACAACTGCTGTTTCTTACCTTTAACGAGGGGTGTCTCCTTACCACCGCCTTCCTGACCTTCAATGTGGGATAGCTCCTCTAGGCCCTCATGCTCCTATGCAGCCACCAATCCTCGGGTTGATCCTCCCGGCCGCCAGCCCTGGCCTTGGGCGTGGGTGGCTCCTTTCAGCTGCGGCCTCTGGCCTCAGGCTTGAGCTCGGGGTGGCTCCTCAGGGTTACTGCCCCTGGCCTCGGGCGCGAGGTGGCTCCTCCCAGCTGCCACCTCTGGCCTTGGGCTCATGGTGTCTCCACAGCATCACCACCCCTGGCCTCAAGTGCAAGGTGGCTTCTTCTGGACGCCCTTGACCTCGGACGTGGGATGTCTCCCCCGGCCGCCCCTGGCCTTGGTCGTGGGGTAGCTCCAACCACCTGACACCCTGACCTCAGACGCGGGGTGTCTCCTCCCAGCCACTGCCTCTGAACTCAGACGTGGGGTATTTCCTCCCAGCATCAGCCCCTGACCTCGGACGTGGGGTGCCTCCTACCTGATGCCACTGACCTCAGACACGGGGTAGCTCCTCTCAGTCATTCCTGAGCTGTCGTAGCCTGGTACTCTAGGCTGCTGCCCCTGACATCAGACGTGGGGTAGCTCATCTCGGCCATGCTTAGTGCGCCGGCCCGGCCCTTGCAGCCATCCACGTTTAGTGTGCCGGTTTTATGAAGACCTACAAGACCTTTTAGAACTAACACCTAAAAAAGATTTCCTTTTCATTATAAGGGACTGGAATGCTAAAGTAGGAAGTCAAGAAACACCTGGAGTAACAGGCAAATTTGGCCTTGGAATGCGGAATGAAGCAGGGCAAAGACTAATAGAGTTTTGCCAAGAGAATGCACTGGTCATAGCAAACACCCTCTTCCAACAACACAAGAGAAGACACTACATAGGGACATCACCAGATGGTCAACACCAAAATCAGATTGATTATATTCTATGCAGCCAAAGATGGAGAAGCCCTATACAGTCAACAAAAACAAGACCAGGATCTGACTGTGTCTCAGATCATGAACTCCTTATTGCCAAATTCAGACTGAAATAGAAGAAAGTAGGGAAAACCGCTAGACCATTCAGGTATGACCTAAATCAAATCCCTTCTGATTATACAGTGGAAGTTAGAAATAGATTTAAGGGCCTAGATCTGATAGATAGAGTGCCTGATGAACTATGGAATGAGGTTCGTGACACTGTATGGAAGACAGGGATCAAGACTATCCCCATGGAAAAGAAATGCAAAAAGCAAAATGGCTCTCTGAGGAGGCCTTACAAATAGCTGTGAAAATAAGAGAGGTGAAAAGCAAAGGAGAAAAGGAAAGATATAAGCATCTGAATACAGAGTTCCAAAGAATAGCAAGAAGAGATAAGAAAGCCTTCTTTAGCAATCAATGCAAAGAAATAGAGGAAAACAACAGAATGGGAAAGACTAGAGATTTCTTCAAGAAAATTAGAGATATCAAGGGAACATTTCATGCAAAGATGGGCTCGATAAAGGACAGAAATGGTCTGGACCTAACAGAAGCAGAAGATATTAAGAAGAGGTGGCAAGAATACACAGAACTGTACAAAAAGATCTTCACGCCCCAGATAATCGTGATGATGTGATCACTAATCCAAAGCCAGACATCTTGGAATGTGAAGTCAAGTGGGCCTTAGAAAGCATCACTACAAACAAAGCTAGTGGAGGTGATGGAATTCCAGTTGAGCTGTTTCACATCCTGGTAGATGATGCTGTGAAAGTGCTGCACTGAATATGGCAGCAAATTTGGAAAACTCAGCAGTGGCCACAGGACTGGAAAAGGTCAATTTTCATTCCAATCTCAAAGAAAGGCAGTGCCAAAGAATGCTCAAACTACCGCACAATTGCACTCAACTGACATGCTAGTAAAGTAATGCTCAATATTCTCCAAGTCATGCTTCAGCAATACGTGAACCATGAACTTCCAGATGTTCAAGCTGATTTTAGAAAAGGCAGAGGAACCAGAGATCTAATTTCCAACATCCACTGGATCATGGAAAAAGCAATAGAGTTCCAGAAAAACATCTATTTCTGCTTTATTGACTATACCAAAGCCTTTGACTGTGTGGATCACAACAAACTAAAAATTCTGAAAGAGATGGGAATACCAGACCACCTGACCTGCCTCTTGAGAAATCTGTATGCATGTCAGGAAGCAACAGTTAGAACTGGACATGGAACAACAGACTGGTCCCAAATAGGAAAGGGAGTACGTCAAGGCTGTATATTGTCACCCTGCTTATTTAACTTCTATGCAGATTACATCATGAGACAATGGGCTGGAAGAAAGACAAGCTGGAATCAAGATTTTTGGGAGAAATATCAATAACCTCAGATATGCAGATGACACCACCCTTATGGAAGAAAGTGAACAGGAGCTAAAAAGCCTCTTGATGAAAGTGAAAGAGGAGAGTGGAAAAGTTGGCTTAAAGCTCAACATTCAGAAAACGAAGATTATGGCATCCGGTCCCATCATTTCATGGGAAATAGATGGGGAAAAAGTGGAAACTGTCAGACTTTATTTGTGGGGGCTCAAAAATCACTGCAGATGGTGACTGCAGCCATGAAATTAAAAGACGATTACTCCTTGGAAGAAAAGTTATGAGCAACCTAGATAGCATATTCAAAAGCAGAGACATTACTTTGCCGACTCAGGTCCGTCTAGTCAAGGCTATGGTTTTTCCTGTGGTCATGTATGGATGTGAGAGTTGGACTGTGAAGAAGGCCGAGTGCTGAAGAATTGATGCTTTTGAACTGTGGTGTTGGAAAAGACTCTTGAGAGTCCCTTGGACTACAAGGAGATCCAGCCAGTCCATGCTGAAGGAGATCAACCCTGGGATTTCTTTGGAAGGAATGATGCTAAAGCTGGAACTCCAGTACTCTGGCCACCTCATGCAAAGAGTTGACTCATTGGAAAAGACTCTGATGCTGGGAAGGATTGGGGGCAGGAGGAGAAGGGGACGACCAAGGATGAGATGGCTGGATGGCATCACGGACTCGATGGACGTGAGTCTGAGTGAACTCCGAGAGATGGTGATGAACAGGGAGGTCTGACATACTGTGATTCATGGGGACGCAAAGAGTCGGACACGACTGAACGACTGAACTGAACTGAACTGAACTGAGGAATTTCTCTGTAGCTGTTGAGAGGTGTGTGGGGTCAGTTCAGTTTCAAATAGTTTCTTGTTCCAATTTATACTTCTTCTCAAGGTCTTCAGGCCCCTTCCAATGCTTAGTCAATGCTAACTATAGGGTTTTCATCTGTTTTAACTGTCACTTCCAGAACAGTTCTCTCTTCTTTGTTTATTTTGGCTTCCTCTGTTTGCAAGTCTCTTCAGTGTCTAATTTCCACCCTGACATAATGAGTCAAAGGTGGTCACTTATTTAGGCTCACTTGTTCGGTTGTGTTGTGGGAAGGGAGAAACACTGCAAACGAATATCACTGGCATGTATGGGGAGTGTTCGGAGTGTATGGACCACACTGGGTTTGCCCCAGCTCATGGTGGTGTGTGTTTTCCTGGTCTACATTGCTCATGCTCCAGGTTGCTCTGCAGGGGTACTTTCCAAAGTGGTCCTGCATTTCATGTACTTCTCAGGTCTAAATTGTTCAGGTTCTTGGGTATTCCATAAAGGCATAGACTTGGTTGAGTGTGTGTTTTGTGCCCTTTCCAGGTCCGAGCAGCTCAGATGACCAGATCCTTGGCCAGCGCACTGTCCCAGGTAGGCTGTGTACCTTAATCACCTCCCTGGTCTTGGCCACTCCGTTTCCCAGGTGCACTACGAGAGTACCATCTCAGGTGTGCCATGTGTCTCCTCTGGGGAGCTGATCTCAGGTTGTGACCCTCCTGGCAGATGTAAACCATCCAGGATCCCAGGAAGATGTGGTTAGCAACCAGGAGCCCACTCACAGTTTGGTGGAGGATGCCATCTCTGGGGCTGAGATTGCCCCTTTCCTCTGGTACTGGCTGTCGCATGCCTGCCTCTCTGCCTCCAGCAGGGGCATGGGCCAGTCCACAACCAGCTAGCTCTCCTTTGGTATTCACTCAATCCTTTGTTCTGTGAGTGGACCAGGCTGTGCCTTAGATTAGAGCTTTTCAGGGGAAAGTTGTTTTTTTTCTTTTTCTCTCTCTGGCTATCCCACAGTTTTGGTTGCTATCTCATGTTAGCTCCCTCAGACTGTCCTCAGGGCATTCAGACCTGGTCCTTACCCTAAGCATGCAATGCGTGATCCCTGTATAGCCCCCATTCGTTGGTGGCTGACACGAGCATCTGGGCTACTTCTCCACTGGGAGTTGTGGTTAGGTGCATATTCTGTGTTTTATTTTCCTATCAGTTACATTACCCTCTGAGATTCCAAAACTCCCCACAGCCCCACCAGTGAGAGGGTTCCTGCTGTTTGGAAACTTTTCCTCCTTCATGTCTCCCTCCTCAGGACAGGTCTCCATACCTAACTCTTCTGTCTCTCTTTTTGTGTTTTATATTTTGTCCTACCTCCTTTCGAAGGGAATGGGCTGCCTTTCTAGGTGCCTGGTATCCTCCACCAGCATTCAGAAGCTGTTTTGTGGAAGTTGCTCAGCATTCAAATGATCTTTTTTGTGAGAGAGAGCAAATGGTCAAATTTGTGGGGGAGAAAGTGGTCTCTCCGTCCTATTCCTCTGCCATCTTAGGACCGCGTAACTCTGAGTTAAGACTCAGATATATCTGGCTGGATGAAACACAAGCTGGAATCAAGATTGCCAGGGTAAATATCAATAACCTCAGAAATGCAAATGAAACCACCCTTATGGCAGAATGTGAAGAGGAACTAAAGAGAGTCTCTTGATGAAAGTGGAAGAAGAGAGTGAAAAAGATGGCCTAAAACTCAACATTCAGGAAACGAAGACCATGCCATCTGGTTCCATCATTTCGTGGCAAATAGATGGAGAAACAATGGAAACAGTGAGAGACTTTATTCTTTTGGGCTCCCAAATCACTGCAGATGGTGACTGTAGCCATGAAATTAAAAGATGCTTGCCCTTTTGAAGAAAAGCTATGACCAATCTAGACAGCATATTAAGAGACATTACTTTGCTGACAAAGGCCCATTTAGTCAAAGCTCTGGTTTTTCCAATAGTCTTGTACAGATGTGAGAGTTGCACCATAAAGAAAGCTGAGCACCGAAGAATTGATGGTGTTGGAGAAGACTCTTGTGAGTCCCTTGGACTGCAAGGAGATCAGCCCAGTCAATCCTAAAGGAAATCAGTCCTGAATATTCATTGGAAAGACTGATGCTTTAGCTGAAACTCCAATAGTTTGGCCACATGTTGTGAAGAACTGACTCATTTGAAAAGACCCTGATGCTGGAATAGACTGTAGGCAGGCAGAGAAGGGGGTGACAGAGGATGAAATGGTTGAATGGCATCACCATCTCGATGGACATGAGTTTGAGCAAACTCTGGGAGATGATGATGGACAGGGAATCCTGGCGTGCTGCAGTCCATGGGGATCACAAAGAGTCAGACACAATTGAGTGACCGAACTGAATATATAAATATTCAGACATTCCAGACTTTCTTGATGACCCCAGTCCACACTGAGTGCTGAATTTAACATAGAAATAAATACAAAAGTAATATAGTCTATCCTTTGTGGATGTATACAAAATCAGAGCTATCATCACTGAGTATTTACGGAAAACCTGCTCTTTCTTCAAACTATACCTGGTTGAAAAAGGAAGGCATCATGTATCCAACTCCTATCTGTCTTTCTATCTTTTCAATGAACTCATCGGTCTCTGTGTTTTCAGGTTATTGACTATTGGAAGAGAGATGAAGAAAACAAAAATAGAAAAATTGGATATAGAAAAAGTTTAAGACTACAAATTAACAAAAATCCTGGTATGGTCATCATGAATGCCTATTGATGCTATCTGAAAGATTTCATTGTACATTTTGTTTGTTTTTTGCCTACAAACCTCCACTCCAATCTTGGTACTCATTTTATCTACATCATGTAGACACTTTTATCATGAAGGTTCACTTTGCTAGGCTTCAGTTCTAAAGAGGCATTGTGTGTGTTAGTTGCTTAGTTGTGTCCGACTCTGCAACCCCATAGACCACAGCCCACCAGGCCCTTCCATCCATGGGATTCTCCAGGCAAGAACATTTGAGTGGGTTGCCATTTCCTTCTCCAAAAGAAACTATAGAAAGAAAGAAAGGGAAGTCACTCAGTCATGTCTGACTCTTTGCAACCCCATGGACTGTAGCCTACCAAGCTCTTCCATCCATGGAATTTTCCAGGCAAGAGTACTAGAGTGGGTTGCCATTTCCCTCTCCAAAGAGGCATTGCTGCTGCTGCTGCTAAGTCACTTCAGTCGTGTCCAACTCTGTGAGACTCCATAGATGGCAGCCCACCAGGCTACCCTGTCCCTGGGATTCTCCAGGCAAGAACACTGGAGTGGGTTGCCATTTCCTTCTCCAATGCGTGAAAGTGAAGTCGCTCAGTCGTGTCCGACTCTTCGGACAGCCTACCAGGCTCCTCCGTCCATGGGATTTTCCAGGCAAGAGCACTGGAGTGGGATGCCATTGCCTTCTCCAAAAGAAGCATTAGATTATAACAATTTAAAAGACATGCTTGCAGATTGATCTTAATATAAATTCTAGCTCAACCATTTAGTATGCATGTCTTTGTTTAAGCATGCATGCTCAGTCGCTCAGTCCTGTCTGGCTTTTTGTGACTCCATGGACTGTAACCTGCCAGGCTCCTCTGTTCATAGAATTTTTCAGGCAAGAATACTGGAGTGGGTTGCCATTTCCTACCCAGGGGATCTTCCCGACCCAAGGATCAAACCTGCATCTCCTGCCTATCTCTTGCATTGCAGGCTGATTCTTTATCACTGAGCCACCAGCAAAGCCCCCTTTGCACAAGACACACCTCAATTTGTGTACCAGCAAAACACAAAGGTTAGACTATATTACTTTTATATTTATTTCTATGTTAAATTCAGGACTCAGTGTGGACTGGGGTCATCAAGAAAGCTTGGAATGTCGGGAAAGGAGGATGATAATGTAAACTACTAAAGCATGGAAAAGTTTTAGAAAGAATACCAAAAAAAAAATCTATTGCCTTATGGCATTGGCCATATCTTCTGACCTCCGCATCCTTCTTGATTTGCTTCTTTCATTTTTTATTACTCTGTGATTCTATAAAACAGTGAGTTACTTTCTTGAACAAATGTTTAAATATAAATGAGTGTGGAAAGTTATCAGTATGAATGCTCAGAGCAAGCACAACTGATATTGTGTAAGGAAAGAACAACATTGCTGCAGATGAAAGCTGAAAAAGTCTTTGAGTTTCATAGTCTGGCTTCAGTTTCTCTGAGCATTTATAAACCCATTCTAGACAAAGCCTCTAGTGAATCCAGGGAACTTAGGCTCACCAATGTGGAGATAATCTAGCAGGGCGATAGAGTGAATTAGATAATGAACTTCTGACAAGAAATGAGCATATATATATATATCCTTCTAAACCTACCATGGCCAATCTTCTCTCAGGAGCAGTTAAAAGCAAAACACTTTATTGAAGGCTTATTAATCAGGGTAAGCTAGTGAGCATAACAAATTTTCAGTAGATTAACACAATAAAATCTTATTTTAAACACATTGTTGTTGTTTAGTGTCTAAGTCGTGTTCAGCTCTTTTGCGATCCCATGGATTATAGCCCATCAGGCTCCTCCGTTCATGGGATTCCCAGGTAAGAATACTGGAGTGGGTTGCTGTGCCTTCCTCCAGGGGGTCTTCCTGACCCAGGAACTGAACCCAAGCCTCTTGCATCTCCTGCATTTCAGGTGGATTCATTATACTGAGCCACCAGGGAAGCCCATTTTAAACACATACCACAGTCCAATGTAGGAAGGCAGGGTGAACTTTCTATGTCATCATCCCCAATTGATCCATACAGCATTGAGAGGAAATTAGAAATTCCAAGAGTACTTATTCTGAGAAAGCTAAGTACTCAGAAGAACCTGGACCAAACCCACCTAGGTATTTTGCCCTAAGATTACAAAAATAAATGGTCTTATAGCAGCAGGAATCTTGTTGATGACGGTCCTTGACATGTCTGTATTAAATTCCACTGCACCAGTCTAGACTGGTTGCTTTCAACACTTGGTGCAAAGCTGGGATCTCCCTTTACCTTATCCTAGGGATTCATTTTGACCCTTTCATGTATTTGGTTTCCAGTTTTATCTATCCTGTGTCTTTCTCTTTTGTATTTATTACCAGTTTGGGTGGCATACATCTTCATATTGCTACATGAGGAATGGTGCATGACAGGGAAAGTTTTTAAATTTTTATATATTAGTTTGCTAGGGCCGCCATGACAAAGCACTACAAACTGAGTGATGTGACCAACAAAAATGTGTTATCTCACCGTTCTGGAGGCTAAAATTCCAAAATTAAGGAGTCAGAAGATTTGATTCCTTTTGAGGGTTGTAACAGAGAAACTGTTCTGTAGAGCTTTTGAAACATGTGGTGGATTGACAATGCCAAAGCCAATGCCAATCTTTGGCATTCTTTGGCTTGTAGACGGACCATCCCAATCTCTGTCTTCAGGGTCACATGGTGTTCTCACTATGTGTGTAGATCAGTGTCTCAATTTCCCCATTTTAAAGGATATCAGTCATAAGAGATTAAGAGCCCAGGCTATTCCAGTATGATAACATATTAACTAAAGTGGTATCTTCAGTAACTTTATATCCAAATGAGATCACATTATAAAGTACTGGGGGTTAGGACTTTAACATACGGATTAGAAGGAGACATAATTCAATCCACAACATTTCACATATCTGAAAATGTCTTCATGCTCTCCTAAAATGTCATTACATTGAAGGTTAGAAATAATTTTCTTTCAGATTTTGAAAACATTACTTCTTTATTGTGTAGCTTCTAGTGCTGCCTGTTGAGAAATCTGAAGTTTTTGAATTCCTAGTATTTCACATGTGATTTGTTCAAATCTCTCTAGAATCTTTAACATCTTTTCTTTTTACAAGCACTCTGAAATCTTACAATAATGTCACTTGGTATGGAAATATTTTCATCCGCTGTTACAGGTACCTTGTGGACCTTTTCTAGGAACCTATGGCTCTAAGTCCTGGGATTTTCTTGAATTTGTTAATGGTTTGATAATTCTTGCTTCTACTTTTAATGTCCTCTCTCGCTTGAAACTCTTATATGGTTGTTATATCCTCTGGACTGGTCTTCTAAAAATTTTTTTTTCTCTTCTATATCCTATTTATCTGTTGTTTTTTTTTCTTCCATTTTCTGAGATTTATTCAAATATCTTCAAAAATTTCAATCAAGTTTTAAATTTTTTGCTATCATGTTTTTAAGTTCCATGATGTTTTTTGTTTTCCTAGTGCTTCGTGTAACATCCTATTCTTATTTGTTTGTATCTCTGCCTGCATAATTTCCATTTGCCATACATTGCCTTTTCTTTTTGTCTTCTCAGTTGTTTCATAACTCTTAGTTGTCTGGTATTACTTCCTTTTATTGATTGTAACCTTTGAGTTCAATTCTAAAGGAAATCAGTCCTGAATATCCATTGGAAGGACTGATGCTGATGCTGAAGCTCCAACACTTTGGCCACCTGATGCAAATAACTGATTCATTGGCAAAGACCCTGATGCTGGGAGAGAGTAACGGCAGGAGGAGAAGGTTGGATAAGGATGAGATGGAAGAGGATGAGATGGAAGAGAATGAGATGGTTGGATGACATAAAAACTCAATGGACATGAATTTGAGCAAGCTTCGGGAGTTGGTGATGGACAGGGAAGCTTGGTGTGCTGTAGTTCATGGGGTCACAAAGAGTTGGACATGACAGTGACTGAAGTGAACTGAATCCTTGCGTTCATATTTATGACTTCTTGACTGTGAGCCTCATTTTAAGGTTATATCACTGCACTTCATTTTAAGGTTATACAAGGTTATATCACTTCATTTTAAGGTTATGGTTATATCTTTTCTCTTAAAAAATGGTCAATTTGCTGCACACCCCAAATACTCTTCCAGTTTTCTGCCTAAAAGCGAAGAGCTATCTGCCACCTTTCTGGGAGCCCAGTGGAAGAAGAAGGCTTAGGGGAGGTAGTTTCGGTTCACTACAATAGCCCTATCCTCAGCTACACCTGATGTTCTTCAGTCAAGATATCTTTTGTTTTACCCTCCCTAGAAAATAAATGCCCAAATCTCTGTCAGAGTGTAAGAAAGGAATCGCCCAGTCCCATTCACAGTAATATAGAGTGCCAAAGTGAAAGTTATTCAGTCTGACTCTGCAACCCCATGGACTGTAGTCCATGAAATTCTCTAGGCCAGAATACTGGAGTCTTTCCCTTCTCCAAGGGATCTTCCTGACCCAGGAATCAAACCAGGGTTTCCTTCATTGCAGGTGGATTCTTTACCAACTGAGCTATGAGGGGAAGTATAGAGTGCCACCTAGTGCTCAGATCTTTGTCAGTTTTCTAGTAATACCCCTTTTCTTAGTGTCCTTTATGGTAGACACTAAGGAAATGCAACAATAATTCAGCTTTCCTCATTTCACTTCCCAATCTCCTTTGGAGTTTAAACACAGTCATGTGAATTGTTTTGGCCTTGAAATGTGAGCAGATGAAGCATGTCATTTCCAAGCAGAATGCTTAGGAACAAATGTATGGTTTGCCATGCTACTTTTTTTTCTGCTATGACAATTGTTTCAAGATGAAGCCCCTACAAGCCTCATTTCCTGAGTGATTACACTAGACGTGAAGTGTGAGCAATAAACAAATCTTTTAATGTTTTAAACCTATGAGATTACAGTTACCATAGTATAACTTAGCCTATTGGTCACAGACTCCACTTTATCCTTACTTCCAAATTAAATGTTGCCATAATTCCCGAAAGTTTTGAATATGGTTCAACATAAAACTTATTTGCTGTTAGCTTTCTCCCATTCCTAGCTTAGGATCATGCTTCCTTTTTTCTTTCTTAAAAATTATTTATTTATTTTGTTTTTGGTTGTGCTGAGTGTTTATTGCTGCATAAGCTTTTTGCTAGTTGCAGGCCAGTGGGGGCTACTCTCTAGTTGTGGTACACAGGCTCCTCATTGCAGTGGCTTCTCTTGTTGCAGAACACAAGCTCTAGGGCATGCAGGCTTCAGTAGTTGCAGCATATGGATTCAGTAATTGTGACTCCCAGTCTGTAGAGCACAGGTACAAAAGTTGTGACTCATGGGTTTAGTTGCTCCGTGGCATTTGGGTTCTTCCTGGATCAGGGATCAAACCTGTGTCTCCTGCATTGGCAAGTGAATTATTTACCACTGAGCCACCAGGGAAGCCCAAGATCATCTTTTCTTCAGCATGATAAGTTGGCTGCTACTTGTTCATCTACATTCTATTTGCTAAACCTAATTGCTTCTATCCCCTCTCTTATTTTCCCTCTCCTTTTGGATGTATGGCTTTAAGAAAGATCCCTTTGCTTTATCTTTAGTGAGGTTTCAAGAGGTAATGAAAGTAGATGTGCATGTTCAAGGTGCCATCTTTACTAAGAAGTTTTCACTCCAAATTAAGGAAAATTGAAGGACATGATGCTTTTGGACCCATTGTCTGAGATCCTGTGGACTCCTGCCACCTGCTACAGTTTGAGATGTTGAGGAGACCCACGCATGACTTCCAGAATCTGGATCAATGAAGTGATATTTTTGTAAGGCTTTTTGTTCACCATAAGGGCTCTAGGGTGTGAATGTACTTTTCACACTCTAATGTCCAGTTGAATTTCTGCCAAAATACTTGCCTTAGGTATTGGGCCTGGCATCAGCCTTCAGTGTATAGAACCAATCAAGTATCATATGTCTTGCAAAATTTTTAATTTTCTAGTGGCAGCATTACTGGCACATGCTTACATTTTGGGGGATTCCTTAGGCCCTTTATTATTTTTAATTTTAAATTTATTTATTTTTAATTGAAAGATAATTGCTTTACAGAATAGTGTTGGTTTCTGCCAAACATCAACATGAATCAGCCATAGGTATACCTCTGTCCTGTCCCTTTTGAACCTCCCTCCTATCTCCCTTCCGATCTCACCCATCTAGACTGTTAAAGAGTCCCTGTTTGCATTCCCTGAGTCATACAGCAAATTCCCATTGGCTATCTATTTTATATATGGTAATGTAAGTTTCCATGTTGCTCTCTCCATACACTCCACTCTCTCCTTCCTCCCCCTCCCCATGTCCATAAGTCTGTTCCCTATGTCTGTCTCCATTGCTGCTCTGCATATAATTTCATCTGTATCATCTTTCTAGATTCCATGTATATGTGTTAGTATATGATATTTGTTTTTGTCTTTCTGACTTACTTCACTCTGTATAATAGATTCTAGGTTCATCCTCCTCATTAGAACTGATTCAAATGTGTTCCTTTTTATGGCTTAGTAATATTCAATTGTATATATGTCAATTTTCTAAAACTAGAAAATTAAAAATTCTGCAAGACATATGATACTTGATTAGTTCTATGCACTGAAGGCTGATTCGCGCCCTAGAGCCCTTATGGTGAACAAAAAGCCTTACAAAAATATCACTTCATTGACCCAGACTCTGGAAGTCATGAGTGGCTCTCAACATCTCAAACTGTAGCAGGTGGCAGGAGTCCACAGGATCTCAGACAGTGGGTCCAAAAAGCAGTGGGTCCACAGCTTCTTTATCCATTCATTTGTCAATGGACATCTAGGTTGTTTCCATGTTCTAGTTATTGTAAATGGTGCTGCAATGAACATTGAGATACATGTGTCTTTTTCAATTTTGGTTTCCTCAGGATATATGCCTAGGAGTGGAATTGCTGAGTCATATGGTGGTTTTATTCCTAGTTTTTTAAGGAATCACCATAATGTCTTCCATAATGGGTGTATCAATTTAAATTCCCACCTACAGTGCAAGAGGCTTCCCTTTTCTCCACAGCCTTTCTGGCCTTTATTGTTTGTAGACTTTTTGATGATGATCATTCTGACCAGTGTGAGGTGATATCTCATACTTTTGACTTGCCTTTCTATAATAATGAGCAATGTTGAGCATATTTTCATGTGTTTGTTAGCCACCTGTATGTCTTCTTTGGAGAAATGCCTGTTTAGTTCTTTTCCCCACTTTTTGATTGGGTTCTTTGTTTTTCTGGTATTGACTTGTATGAGCTGCTTTTGTATTTTGGAGATTAATCCTTTGTCAGTTGTTTCATTTGCTATTATTTTCTCCCATTCTAAGGATTGTCTTTTCATCTTGCTTATAGTTTCCTTTGCTGTGGAAAAGCTTTTAAGTTTAATTTGGTCCCATTTGTTTATTTTTGTTTTTATTTTCATTACTCTAGCATGTGGGTCATAGAGGATCTTCCTGTGATTGATGTCAGAAAGTATTCTGCCTATGGTTTCCTCTAAGAGTTTTATAATTTCTGGTCTTACATTTAGGTCTGTAATCTATTTTGAGTGTAATCTTTGTGTATGGTGATAGGAAGTGCTCTAATTTCATTCTTTTATGTGTAGCAGTCCAGTTTTCCCAGCCCCACTTATTTAAGAGACTATCTTTGCCCCATTTTACATTATTGCCTCCTTTGAAAAAGTTAAGTTATCCATAGGTGCATGGGTTTATCTCTGGGCCTTCTATCTTGTTCCATTGTTCTATGTTTCTGATTTTGTGCGAATAACATGCTGTCTTGATGGCTGCAGCTTTGTGGTATAGTCTGAAGTCAGGAAGGTGGATTCCTCCAGTTCCATTCTTCTTTCTCAAGATTGCTTTGGTTATTAAGGGTCTTTTATGTTTCCATACAAATTGTGAAATTTTTTGTTCTAGTTCTGTGAAAAATGCCATTGGTAATTTGATAGGGATTGCATTGAATCTGTAGATTGCATTTGGTAGTATAGTTATTTTCACAACGTTGATTTTATTCCAACCCCAAAATATGGAATATCTCTCCATCTGTTTCTGTTGTCTTTGATTTCTTTCATCAGCATCTTGCAGTTGTCTGTATACAGTTCTTGTGTCTCCTTAAGTTGGTTTATTCCTAGATGTTTTATTATTTTGTTTCAACAGTGAATGGGATTGATTCCTTAATTTTTCTTTCTAATTTTTCATTGTTAGAATATAGGGATGTAAGTGAGGGGGCCTTTATTAATATACCCTGAGATTTTCCCATGTTTTGGCTCCTGGGGAAGCAAGACAGTAGTGTGCAATGCATGGGGAAGGTATGTGGTCATGAGAAATATTCAGCAGCTTTGGGGATCTGTGTTTTCATTGGTAAGTTATGTCTTAAAAGACAAGAGCTGTACAAGAGTCACCTGAGGCTGACCTATCTGAGGCCCTAAGGAGTTCTGGCCAGAACCTGAGAGAATCTAAGTTATAGACTATGCTTGTCTACTAACTCCCTCTGTGATCTTGAACAATTTCACCTCCCTGAGCCTCTCAGTTTCTTGAAATCTCTTCCAGCTCAAATATTCTAATTCATGAAAGTTTAATGATGCTGGGGATTGATCTGCTCAGGGTAATAATAGTTTGAGGAGAGAAATGAATAGGCTGGTTATATCCCCTTCCCAGGGGATATAAAATGGTTTCTCAATTAAATGTACATCTTCTGAACCAGTTTGCAGTTAGCAAGGGCTGTGTGAGTCAGCTTTATGATGAGGCTGCATAGACAGGAATTCAGAATTTAGGGAGTAGATGGTGACAGACACATAATGATTCTCACCTGTCACACAGTAAAGCAGGAGTATGGTGCTTACAGTTGACAGTCACATTTTAGTCAGGGCCACAGAGAGGCTGAAGAGGTTTCAGGGCTGTGACCAGGATGATAATGGTACTCTGAACTATGCCACATGAAGAACAGAAAGGCTTGGGGATAAGTAGCTAGAATAAGACCACAGGAAGGTCTGGGCCCTTGTTTTTAGCTGTCTGAAGGGCTCTTGTGAGGGAGAAGAGTGACTTCAAACAATGGAGTTTGGCAGGTAGATGTAACAGAGCTACATCAATAGGAAGGTTTTGCTAACTTTTAGAAGCATAGGATGCCTCAAGAAGCAGTGGGTTTCTGTTGAATGTTTTTAAGGAGTGACTCAATTACCATTTGATAAGAAAAATGTAGAAAGGGTCAGATATCAGGTGAGGAAGTAGATCAAATAATCCAAAATGTCAGAGCACCATTCAAATCCTGAGAGTCAATCACCAGGATAGTGGGAAGAGAATTTTAATCATGAGGTCTGAAATTCAACATAGAAAAAATACCTATATACCACAATTTATAATGCAGTTCCTGCCCATTGGCCTCTGGACAAATATCTGATTGCCATCTTGGAGTTGTTGTTTAGTCACTCAGTCATGTCCAATTCTTTTGTGACCCCTACTGTAGCCCACCAGGCTCCTCTGTCCATGGGATTTCTCAGGCAAGAATACTGGAGTGGGTTCCCTTCTTCTTTCCATTCCCTTCTCCATGGGATCTTTCTGACCCAAGGATTGAAACCACATCTCCTACACTGGCAGGTGGATTCTTTACCACGGAACCACCAGGGAAGCCCTGCCATCCTAGAGAGTACATCTTAAATTCAGGAATTTTGTCATTGTTTCCCCAAATTCTAAATTTATGTCTTGTTCAGTCTGTAGCATTATTTTCTGTTTCAAGTGTAATTTGAATATTTGAATTATAATGTCATAACATTTGATATTCAAATATGATAATGAATATAAAGGTGTTTGGCAAGTTACAAAGTGCCACAGAAAAATACAGGATTATTAATGTTACACTGGTATCAGTATAATCTGGTCTCTAATAGATTTAAAAGAAGGGCAGCTTCCCTAAGGTAGGAAGAGGTAGATGGTTTGCTAAGTGATTCCCTCTAGGACCTCTGACTAATAATTGCTAACCTTACAATTACTTCTACAATCATCTACATTTCCCTCTAGAGACATGTGGAAAGAAAATGAAGAGAGATGATTGAACATTATGAGTAGTTGGAGGTAGGAGATTGCAGAGTATGATGTTCAGTTACTCAGTCTTGTCTGACTCTTTGTGACTCCATGGACTGCAGCACGAAAAGGCCCTCCTCTCCCTCACCATCTCCTAGAATTTGCCCAAGTTCATGTCTATAGCATCAGTGATACCATCCAGCCATCTCATACTCTGACGTCCTCTTCTTCTTCTACCCTCAATCTTTCCCAGTATCAGGATTTTTCCAAAGAGTTGGCTGTTCGCATCAGGTGACCAAAATACTGGAACTTCAGCTTCAGCATCAGTCCATCCAATGAGTATTCAGGGTTGATTTTCTTTAAGATTGACTGGTTTGATATCCTTGCTGTCCAAAGGACTGTCAGAAGTCACAGAGTATAATAGCAGGGCTATATAAAAGATTGCAAGAGTGGGGATGTGTATAACAGAAACAAGAATAGAACATACAGAGGCCAATGTGAATTAAATAGTCAGTGTCATATGCAGATGCTCCCAGTATTTTTAAAATACAAAATTTAGATATTTGTTCATTTGTACAAGACTGTTTAGGTGGTGCCACCTCAGGATAGAAATTGTTGTCCAAAGCCTAGGGACTTTAAAAGTACAAAAGCCTCTACTTTCTTTGGCACAGGTATGATGGGTGGGAAACTTCATCTCTGCAAATGAGTTGGATAAAGAACTAGTATATTGGGAAAGGGAATTGTATCCCTGCAATGAACTCTGGGGCTGGCAAGAACAGTTGATATTCTTTCCTACTCCCAGCTGTTTCTAAGAAACAAGCATTGTTTACTTTTTGAAGAGGAGGGAAAAAAATGACACATTTTTTTTTCACCAGGGAGGAAAAAAAGATGTCTCTGTCAGATTGTCTTTGGGCTTGGGCTTGTTTATTTATTAGCTGCTAGAAATCAACTGTTTTCTGAAGCCAAGGCCCAGGTCACAGGGTCTATGTAATGAGAGGATGTATCATTAATGAGCAGTGGATATCAGTATCAACTGTGCATAGTAACACCTCAGTATTATTTGTGATTAAAACTCTTCTCAGCTATTCTCTCTCCTTTTTCTCCTTGGCTTATAATTCCCTCTTTTCTTTTTTCATTTTTCGCTCTCTTTGTCTTTTATTTCTTAATCTCTCTTTCCTAATTCTTTCCCATTATCCCTGTTCTACATTTTATTTTTCTTCTCCCTCCCTATCTGTCGATTTCTTTTGCTTATCATTACCAGCTGGCTCAGGCACCATGCAGATGTGCCTCCACTTTTCCATCCCCAGCGTTTTTCTAAAAAAAAAAAAAAAAGACAGATGCAAAGCCCTTATTAGCTCATCTGCTTGGTCTCCCAGCCAGGGAAAGATTGCTCCCCAGATAGGTTCTACTTTACCTTACTTTAATGTGAAATGACTCAAACCAATTGACTTCCACATCTTCCTTAGGGATGATCATTTCATTGTTTAATACTACATGCTTTCAATTTTTCCTTCTTGGGCTAATATTTCCTTTGCTTCACTTTAACTCACTACTCTTGATTAGGATATTTGGGACTATCCTAAACCTTTTGCTCCTTCCTTAGTGTTTATTCCTTTCTTAGGACTTAAATGTACTTATCACACTCCCACAGAGTAATGATGCTTTTGGCCCCTAAAAGTTCTGTTCCATGGCCACTACGCCATAAGGTAGATATTATTATTACCACTTTTAAAATATGGAAATTGAGACCCAGAGGGATTAAGAAACTTGCATAAGAATGCAGAGTTAGAAAGTAGTAGACTCGAGATCCAAAACTAGATCTGCTTGATTCCAAAGCCCGTCATGGTCTGTTCACACAAAAACAAGGCTCAGGAGAGCTTATGAAAAAAATCTCATAAAATACTTCTCTAGTTACTTGATCAGTCCTCAGGTCTAGCCCAAAATTCACTTGAAAATTAATTTGGAGTACATGAAAGGCAGCATGGCATATCAGAAGAACCTGGGCTATAGTCCACACACACACACACACACACACACACACACACACACACACACACACTATATATATATACATATATATATATTTATATTTATATACATACATACATACATACATACACACACTGTAGGTGTCAGGCATTAAGCTAAGTACTTTATGTATACCAAGCTATTTTGTTTTCTGCATTTCACAGATTGAGAAACTGAAGTAAGTAAAATTAAATAATACTCAAGATCACTCATTTATTAAATAGCAGAATTAAATCCAAAACCAGACAGTCTGACTCTAGAGTCTATGGTCTCAACTACAGCATTATCTCTTGCCAAACACCACATTATCTCTTAGTCCTATTGGTCCTGTTTCTTCTCAGTTGTTCACTTTCCTCATATACAAAATAAGCAGGCTGGACTAATGCAAAGGTCTGCAAAATATGTTTTGCAGAACCCCGGGTTCCACAGAGGTATCTCAGGGGCCAGTGAAAATAAAGGAGAAGATTTGGAAGGGAAGACTAACCAACAGCGTTCTCGGTCTCCCAGCTTGCTTTCAAACCAGACCAGAGTTGCCTTTATCTGTTTTATCTATTGGAGTTCCTCTACCATGAAAATGTTTGAAAATACTTTTAAAGGATGATGCAAATAGTGGCAGAATGTTTTAGAGAATGGCAATCCCATTTTATCTCATTTTAATGTTCACCTGTATTCAGTCCTTGTATTTAGTCTCTTGATAAAGGCCATTTATTTTATGGACTTATTTACTCCAAGATACTGCAAGCTGTGTCTAGGCTTCCACGTAATTTCTTACATGCCATTTGCACTGCCTTTATTTCCATCTTATCAAGAAATCAGTTCTAATCTATTTGATCTACCCGATAATCACTCAAAGATTATGAAATTATTTGAACTCCTAGGGACATAATATACTTATTTTTAGTGAGGTGAACTGAAAGTTTTACTGAGGCAGGGACTGGAAAGCTTCTGATATTCTGCTGTGTTATAGCCTAAATTTAACTTCACAATTTAAAAATATTTATTCATTTGGCTTTGTCAGGTCTTAATTATGGCACTTAGGATTTTGTTACATCATGTGGAATCTTTCATTGTGGCGAATGGGCTCTCTATTTGTGGTGCACAGGCTTTGTTGCCCTGTGGCATTTGGGATCTTAGTTCCACAACCAGGGATCAAACCAGAGTCCCCTGCATTGCAAGGATTCTTAACCACTGAATGACAGGGGAAGTCTCTTAAGGTCACATTTTTATTATGCTCAGATAATTCTGAGCACCAAGGATATGTTAGGTATATTCTAAACATGAGGCCAAACGGAAACACAGAGTAATTGAAATAATGTGGGAGAAGGGGAAGAGGTAAAAGTTCTATGTTGGCTGCTTTATCTTGAATTATAACTAAAGCTCCATATTTCACCTTGAGATTAGAAGGCCTTATGTATTGGAAGACTTAATTTAGCTCCATTTGGGAAGTTTGTAAGCCCTATAACGTTGAGGTGAGACATCTTATTAGCATTTCCACAAACTATAGACTTTTCCTAGAGAAATTTCCATTAGATCCACTTACATTGTATTTATCATGAAAATATATGGAGGGACAAAGATAAACCAGTTTTGAAAACTGTTGTCATAATTTTATCTTAAAACAAAATAGGTTCACACAGTAAATTTATGTTCTATTTATGTTTTCTTTGGGAAATGCCTACTTTAGGTTTAGCTTTACTCTTCCTTGTTCTGTGAAAGAAGAATGCTTTGTCCTCAATTGAGGAAGAAATGGGAGGCTTCAATGCCCTTTATATTTTGCTTTTCCTAGAGAAATATTTGCATTTTATGCTTATTTGTGGGAAGACTGATCATCTGATTTTTTTCACACGTTGCTTCCTTTCAAAATAGCTACATACCCCACTCTCTCTTTCTACAGTACAGGGAAGGCACAAAGAAGAAAATGGAAGTCAAGAGATAGTCCAAGATCTTAAAAAGGAGAAATTTCAACTGATTTTCTCAGATCATGTAAAAATGAATCTGTAAATCAGATAAACTATGACAGTTTGAGAACTCAGACTGTCAGCTTGATTATTTAATACTCATATTTTAAATTTTATCTGCTCTTTCCACTTTTCCTTTGTTTTTAGTAGTGTTTCTTTGGACAATTATAGTATTTCTGCATGCCTGCATGCTCAGTCACTCTGTCGTGTCTGGTTCTGACACCCTATGGACTGAAGGCCGCCAGACTCCTGTGTCATGGGGCTTTCTGGGCAGGAATACAGGAGTAGGTTGCCATTTCCTCCTCCAGGGGATCTTCCTGACCCAGGGATCCAACCCACAACTTCCTCCTCTCTTGCATTACAGGCAGACTCTTTTACCACTGAACCACATAAACTGTGTTAAAGCTGACAAAGAAAAGGGATATTTTTATGTCAAAAAGTGTCTGAGTTTAATGGAGAAGCAGTGTCTTTTGATGTGAATTTTTAAAAATGTACAAGGGAGAAACTATTTCAAGCCATACTCTACTATTTAGAAATTTAATTCTCAGAATTATTCTCTATTCCAAATTTGGAAAGGTTTGTTTTATATAATGAGAGGCACTATCCCTTAAGCAAATTCACCAGAAGATGCTTTTGGACACCAAAGGATTAAATTGCCTCTGTTTTCATTGATAGATATTACTATATGCTTCATTTTCAATGATATATTGTTCAGCCAATCAAATGTGTAAAATACCTAATGTTTGATATGAAGATAAGTTTTGTCTTCAGATTCAATGAAATTGATGCAGTAGTAAAGAATCCACGTGCCAGTCAAGGAGACATAAGAGACATGGGTTGGATCCCTGAGTTGGGAAGATCCCTTGGAGTAGGAAATGGCAATCCTGCTCCAATATTCTTGCCTGGAAAATTCCATGGACAGAGAGGCCTGGTGGGCTACAGTCCATGAGGTTGCAAAGAGCTAGACACGGCTGAGCACACACAGACACATCTTAGCCCACAAGTTTTGGCTAAGAAATTTTAAGACATAATAACTTAAAAGTCATCTACATTTTATCCTCTCTCTTTCCCACCCACCTCCCTCACTAGTGCCATGAGTCCTCATGTATTGGCAGACTAGATTAAGTTTAGTTTAGCTAACATTTATCTCTGTTAAATTGGAGCCAGTTTTATTAACACATAATACACAACAATGACAAGAATCATGGCCAACAAATGTTCTATCGTGAAAATTCTCTCTTCTGTTCATTCTAACTGGGCTGTGTACAGAGGAAAGCAAGTGACCAGTGTGCCAGGGAAATGGGAACTGTTCTGGACTGCAGATTCTACTAGGGGAAAAACAGCACCATCACCTGAGTACTAATCCTAGAAATGAGCCAAACACTTAAAGCAGTTAAAGCTTTAAATATTCATCTTTGTTACTTAGTCAAAAGCAAACTTTGCTTATCGTGTTACTTGGGCTTTTGAAAAATTGAAGGGTAGTTTTTAATAAACATTAGGCTCAAAGTGTTTAACAATCTCTTTGTTACATCTGTAATGCCCAGTGTTGCATTATTTGCTCTTATGTCAAAACATATCCAAATGCTTTGTCTGTATAAACTTGAAATATTAGAGTTTTTTTTTCATCCAGGCAAGAAATATTTATTGAGTGCCTATTGTGTGTAAAATAACACTAGGTGCTGGGGAACACAACTACCAAGATGGTAAGCAAAGAGTGAAAGCAAATAGGATGACTTTAAATTTTATTAAGAGCTATTAAGAAAATCAAGTACAATAATGAGGCATTACAGGGTTTAGAAAAAGCTTCTTGAAAGAAGTGACATGAGCTGAGATAGGAAAGATGACATATTTGTTTTGTACTACCACATAACAAGTTGCCACAAATTTACTATCTTGGAGTTTCTGTGAGTCAGGTGTCCAAGTACATATTAGCTGAATATTTTGCTCAGGGTCTTGCAAGCCAAAACCAAGGTTCTTGCTGGGATTGTGATCTCATCAGGTGCTTGGGGTTCCCTTTCAGGTTCAGTCCTCAGCAAGATTTATTTCCTAGCGGCTGTATGACTGTGGTCCCTTACTTCTGCTGGCTGTTGTCTGGAACCACTGTCAGCACCAAGACACTGCCCTCTGGTCCTTGCTGTACAGCCTCCTCCTCTTAAAACATACTTTCTAATAGGCCAACAAAAAACTATCTTTCTGATACTTCACCCTCTTTTATTATTTTATTTTTTAATTTATTTATTTTAATTGGAGGCTGTTTACTTTACAATATTGTAGTGACTTCTGCCATACATTGACATGAATCAGCCATGGGTGTACATGTGTTCCCCATCCTGAATGCCCCTCCCACCTCCCTCCCCATCCCATCCCTCTGGGTCATCCCAGTGCAACAGCCCAGAACACCCTGTTTTATGCATTGAACCTGGACTGGCGCTCTGTTTCACATATGATAATATACATGATTCAATGCTATTCTCTCAGAGAGTCTCTCCCACAGAGTCCAATAGACTGTTCTATACATCTATGTCTCCTTTGCTGTCCCACATATAGGGTTATCATTTCCATCTTTCTAAATTCCATATATATATGTGTTAATATACTGTATTGGTGTTTTTCTTTCTTGCTTACTTCACTCTGTATAATAGCCTGCAGTTTCATCCACCTCATTAGAACTGATTCAAATGCATTCTTTTTAATACCTGAGTAATATCCCATTGTGTATCTGTACCACAGCTTTCTTAACCATCCATCTGCTGATGAACATCTAGGTTGCTTCCATGTCTTGACTATTATAAACAATGCTGCAATGAACATGGGTACATGTGACTCTTTCAGTTCTGGTTTCCTTGGTGTGTATGCCCAGCAGTGGGATTCCTGGGTCATATGGCAGTTCTATTTCCAGTTTTTTAAAGGAATCTCCACACAGTTCTCCATGGTGGCTGTACTAGCTTGCATTTCCACAAACAGTGTAAGAGGGTTCCCTTTTCTCCACACCCTCTCCAGCATTTCTTGTAGACTTGTGGATAGCAGCCATTCTGACCTGCATGAGATGGTACCTCATTATGGTTTTGATTTGCATTTCTCTGATAATGAGTGATGTTGAGTGTCTTTTCATGTGTTTGTTAGCCATCTCTGTGTCTTCCTTGTAGAAATGTCTGTTTAGTTCTTTGGCTCATTTTTTGATTCAGTGGTTTATTTTTCTAGAATTGAATTGCAGGAGTTGTTTGTATATTTTTGAGAGTAACTCTTTGTATGTTGCTTCGTTTGCTATTAATTTCTCCCATTCTGAAGGCTACATTTTCACCTTGCTTATAGTTTCCTTCATTGTGCAAAAGCTTTTAAGTTTAATTAGGTCCCATTTGTTTATTTTTGCTTTTATTTCCATTACTCTGGGAGATGACTCATAGAGGACCCTGCTGTGATTTATGTCAGTGAGTGTTTTGCCTATGTTCTCTCTCCTCTAGGAGTTTTATATTTTCTGGTCTTATGTTTATATCTTTAATCCATTTTGAGTTTATTTTTGTGTATGGTGTTAGAAAGTGTTCTAGTTTCATTCTTTTACAAGTGGTTGACCAGTTTTCCCAGCACCATTTGTTAAAGAGATTGTCTTTACTCCATTGTATATTCTTGCCTCATTTGTCGAAGATAAGGTGTCCACAGGTGTGTGGATTTACCTCTGGGCTTTCTATTTTGTTCCATTGATCTATAGTTCTGTCTTTGTGCCAGTACCACACTGTCTTAATGACTGTGACTTTGTAGTAGAGCCTGAAGTCAAGCAGGTTGATTGCTCCAGTTCCATCTTTCTTTCTCAAGATTGCTTTGGCTATTTGAGGTTTTTTGTATTTCCATACAAACTGTGAAATTATTTGTTCTAGTTCTCTGAAAAATAAAATTGGTAGCTTGATAGGGATTGCATTGAATCTATAGATTGCTCTGGGTAGTATACTCATTTTCACTATATTGATTCTTCTGATTCATGAACATGGTATATTTCTCTATCTATTTGTGTCATATTTGATTTACTTCATCAGTGTTTTATAGTTTTCCATATGTAGGTCTTTTGTTTCTTTAGGTAGATATATTCCTAAATTTTTTAGTCTATTCATTGCAATGGTGAACGGAATTGTTCCCTTAATATCTAATTCTGTTTTCTGATTGTTAGTGTATAGGAATGCAAGGGATTTCTCTGTGTTAATTTTATATCCTGCAACTTTACTATATTCATTGATTAGCTCTAGTAATTTTCTGGTGAAGTGTTTAGGGTTTTCTATGTAGAGGATCATGTCGTCTGTAAACAGTGAGAATTTTACTTCTTCTTTTCCAATGTGGATTCCTTTTATTTCTCTTTCTGAAGTAAGTTGCCATTCCCTTCTCCAGTGGACCACATCCTGTCAGACCTCTCCACCATGTCGGGCCTGTCTTGGGTGGCCCTGCGGGCATGGCTTAGTTTCATTGAGTTAGACAAGGCTGTGGTCCTAGTGTGATTAGATTGACTAGTTTTCTGTGAGCATGGTTTTGGTGTGTCTGCCCTCTGATGCCCTCTTGCAACACCGACCATCTTACTTGGGTTTCTCTTAACTTGAGTGTGGGGTATCTCCTCACCACCGCCCTTCCTGACCTTCAACGTGGGATAGCTCTTCTAGGCCCTCCTGCACCAGCGCAGCCACTGCTCCTTGGACGTGGGTTGCTCTTCCTGGCCACCGCCCCTGGCCTCAGATGCAGGTGGCTCCTGCAGCTGTTCTTGAGCTGTTGTAGCCTGGTACTCTTGGCCACTGCCCCTGATCTCCAACGTGGGGTAGCTCCTCCTCGGCCGCGCTGAACACACTGGCCGTCTCAGCCTCTTGCACTGAATGTGGTGGCTGTTGCAGCTGCTTGTGCTGAGTGCAACCCCATGAACAGTATGAAAAGGCAAAATAATAGGATACTGAACTAGGAACTCCCCAGGTCAGTAGGTGCCCATTATGCTACTAGAGATCAGTGGAGAAATAACTCCAGAAAGAATGAAGGGATAGAGCCAAAGCAAAAACAATACCCAGCTGTGGATGTGACTGGTGATAGAAGCAAGATCTGATGCTGTAAAGAGCAATATTGCATAGGAACCTGAAATGTCAGATCCATGAATCAAGGCAAATTGAAAGTTGTCAAACAAGAGATGGCAAGAGTGAATGTCGACATTCTAGGAATCAGCTAACTAAAATGGACTGGAATGGGTGAATTTAACTTAGATGACCATTATATCTATTACTGTGGGCAGAAATTCCTCAGAAGAAATGGAGTAGCTATCATGGTCAACAAAAGACTCTGAAATGCAGTACTTGGATGCAATCTCAAAAATGACAGAATAATATCTGTTCGTTTCCAAGGCAAACCATTCAATATCACAGTAGTCCAAGTCTATGCCCCAACCAGCAACACTGAAGAAGCTGAAGTTGAATGGTTTTATGAAGACCTGCAAGATCTTTTAGAACTAACACTCAAAATGATGTCCTTTTCATTATAGGGGACTGGAATGCAAAAGTAGGATTCAAGAAACACCTGGAGTAACAGGCAAATTTGGCCTTGGAATGCAGAATGAAGCAGGGCAAGGACTAATAGAGTTTTGCCAAGAAAATTCACTGGTCATAGCAAACACCCTCTTCCAACAAGAAAAGATTCTACACATGGACATCACCAGACGGTCAACACCGAAATCAGATTGATTATATTCTTTGCAGGAAAGATGGAGAAGCTCTATACAGTCAGCAAAAACAAGACTGGGAGCTGACTGAGGCTTAGATCATAAACTCCTTATTGCCAAATTCAGACTGAAATTGAAGAAAGTTGGGAAAACCGCTAGACAATTCAGATATGACCTAAATTAAATCCCTTATGATTATACAGTGGAAGTGAGAAATAGATTTTAGGGCCTAGATCTGATATATAGAGTTCCTGGTGAACTATGGAATGAGATTCGTGATATTGTACAGGAGACAGGGATCAAGACCATCCTCATGGAAAAGAAATGCAAAAAAGCAAAATGGCTCTCTGGGGAGGCCTTACAAATAGCTGTGAAAAGAAGAGAAGTGAAAAGCAAAGCAGAAAGGGAAATATATAAGCATCTGAATGCAGAGTTCCAAAGAATAGCAAGAAGAGATAAGAAAGCCTTCTTCAGCAATCATGCAAAGACATAGAGGAAAACAACAGAATGGGAAAGACTAGACATCTCTTCAAGAAAATTAGAGATACCAAGGGAACATTTCATGCAAAGATGGGCTCAATAAAGGACAGAAATGGTATGTACCTAACAGAAGCAGAAGATATTAAGAAGAGGTGGCAAGAATACACAGAACTGTACATAAAAGATCATCATGACCCAGATAATCACGATGGTGTGATCACTAATCTAGAGCCAGGCATCCTGGACTGTGAAGTCAAGTGGGCCTTAGAAAGCATCACTATGAACAAAGCTAGTGGAGGTGATGGAATTCCAGTGGAGCTATTTCAAATCTTGAAAGATGATGCTGTGAAGGTGCTGCACTGAATATGGCAGCAAATTTGGAAAACTCAGCAGTGGCCACAGGACTGGAAAAGGTCAGTTTTCATTCCAATTCCAAAGAAAGGCAATGCCAAAGAATGCTCAAACTACTGCACAATTGCACCTCTCACATGCTACTAAAAGAATGCTCAAAATTCGCCAAGCCAGGCTTCAACAATACGTGAACTGTGAACTTCCAGATGTTCAAGCTGGTTTTAGAAAAGGCATAGGAACCAGAGATCAAATTGCCAACATCCGCTGGATCATTGAAAAAGCAAGAGAGTTCCAGAAACACATCTACTTCTGCTTTATTGACTATGCCAAAGCCTTTGACTGTGTGGATCACAATAAACTGTGGAAAATTCTGAAAGAGATGGGAATACCAGACCACCTGACCTGCCTCTTGAGAAATCTGTATGCAGGTCAGGAAGCAACAGTTAGAACTGGACATGGAACAACGGACTGGTTCCAAATAGGAAAAGGAGTACGTCAAGGCTGTATATTGCCACCCTGCTTATTTAACTTATATGCAGAGTACATCATAAGAAACGCTGGACTGGAAGAAACACAAGCTGGAATCAAGAATGCCAGGAGAAATATCAATAAGCTCAGATATGTAGATGACACCACCCTTATGGCAGGAAGTGAAGAGGACCTAAAAGCCTCTTGATGAAAGTGAAAGAGGAGTTTGAAAAAGTTGGCTTAAAGCTCAACATTCAGAAAATGAAGATCATGGCATCCAGTCCCGTCAATTCATGGGAAATAGATGGGGAAACAGTGGAAACAGTGTCAGACTTTATTTTTGGGGGCTCAAAATCACTGCAGATGGTGACTGCAGGCATGAAATTAAAAGATGATTACTCCTTGGAATAAAAGTTATGACCAACCTAGATAGCATATTCAAAAACAGAGACATTACTTTGCCGACTAAGGTCCGTCTAGTCAGGGCTATGGTTTTTCCTGTGGTCATGTATGGATGTGAGAGTCGGACTGTGAAGAAGGTCGAGTGCTGAAGAATTGATGCTTTTGAACTGTGGTGTTGGAGAAGACTCTTGAGAGTCTCTTGGACTGCAAGGAGATCCATCCAGTCCATTCTGAAGGAGATCAGCCCTGGGATTTCTTTGGAAGAAATGATGCTAAAGCTGAAACTCCAGTACTTTGGCCACCTCATGTGAAGAATTGACTCATTGGGAAAGATTCTGATGCTGGGAGGGATTGGTTGCAGAAGGAGAAGGGGACGACAGAGGATGAGATGGCTGGATGGCATCATGGACTCGATGAATGTGAGTCTGAGTGAACTCTGGGAGTTGGTGATGGACAGAGAAGCCTGGCGTGCTGCAATTCATGGGGTCATAAAGAGTCGGACACGACTGAGTGACTGAACTGAACTGAACTATTTCTTTTTCTGCTCTGATTGCTGTGGCCAAAACTTCCAAAATTATGTTGACGATTAGTGGTGAGAGTGGGCATCCTTGTCTTGTTCTAAACTTAGGGGAAATGCTTTTAATTTTTCACCAGTGAGGATAATGTTTGCTGAGGGTTTGTCATATATAGCTTTTATTATGTTGAGGTACATTCCTTCTATTTCTGCTTTTTATTCCTGGTTTTTATCATAAATGGATGTTGAACTTTTTTATCATCATTTTTTATCATTCATTTTTTTATCATAAATGGATGTTTTCTCTGCATCTATTGAGATAATCATATTGTTTTTATCTTTCAATTTGTTAGAGTGGTGTATTACATTGATTTACAGATATTGAAGAATCCATGCATCCCTGGGATAAAGCCCACTTGGTCATGATGTATGATTTTTTAATATTTTGTTGGATTTCATTTAGTAGAATTTTGTTGAGTTTTGCATCTATTATCAACAGTGATATTGGCCTATAGTTTTTTTTTTTTTTTTTGGTAGCATCTTTGTCTGGTTTTGGTATTAGGGTGACGGTGGCCTCATAAAATGAGTTTGGAAATTTACCCTCCTCTGTATTTCTAGAAGTGTTTGAGTAAGATAGGTGTTATCTCTTCTCTAAATTTTTGGTAGAATTCAGCTGTGAAGCTCTCTGGTCCTGGATTTTTGTTTGCTGGAAGATTTTTGGTTACAATTTCGATTTCTGTGCTTGTGACGAGTCTGTTAAGATTTTGTATTTCTTCCTGCTTCCGTTTTGAAAAGTTACACTTTTCTAGGAATTTGTCCATTTCTTCCAAATTGTCCATTTTATTGGCATATAGTTGCTGGTAGCAGTC
Source organism: Nanger dama (assembly GCA_917880005.1). Classification (NCBI taxonomy): domain Eukaryota; kingdom Metazoa; phylum Chordata; class Mammalia; order Artiodactyla; family Bovidae; genus Nanger; species Nanger dama. Next base: position 1,347,138 of record CAKJTW010000056.1, read on the forward strand.
TCTTATGATCCTTTGTATTTCTGTGTTGTTTGTTGTGATTTCTCCATTTTCACTTCTAATTTTGTTGATTTGATTCTTCTCCTTTTGTTTCTTGATGAGTCTGGCTAATGGTTTGTCAATTTTATTTATCCTTTCAAAGAACTAGCTTTTAGCTTTGTTGGTTTTTGCTATGGTCTCTTTTGTTTCTTTTGCATTGATTTCTGCCCTAATTTTTAAGATTTCGTTCCTTCTACTAACCCCGGGTTCTCCATTTCTTCCTTTTCTAGTTGCTTTAGGTGTAGAGTTAGGTTATTTATTTGACTCTTTTCTTGTTTCTTGAGGTAAGCCTGTATTGCTATGAACCTTCCCCTTAGCACTGCTTTTAGAGTGCCCCATAGGTTTTGGGTTGTATTTTCATTTTCATTCGTTTCTATGGATATTTTGATTTCTTTTTTTTTTTCTGTGGTGTTTTGGTTATTCAGAAGCATTTTGTTTAGCCTCCATATGTTAGAATTTTTAATAGTTTTTTTCCTGTAATTGACATCTAATCTTACTGCATTGTGGTCAGAAAAGATCCTTGGAATGATTTCAATTTTTTTGAATTTACCAAGGCTAGATTTACGGCCCAGGATGTGATCTATCCTAGAGCAGGTTCCATGTGCAATTGAGAAAAAGGTGAAATTCATTGTTTTAGGATGAAATGTCTATCTATCTATCCTATAGATATCACTTAGGTCTAACTGGTCTTTGTATCATTTAAAGTTTGTCTTTCCTTGTTAATTTTCTGTTTAATTGATTTATCCATAGGTGTGAGTGAGGTATCGAAGTCTCCCACTGTTGTTGTGTCATTGTTAATTTCCCCTTTCACACTTGTTAGCATTTGCCTTACATATTGCAGTGTTCCTATGTTGGGTGCATATATATTTATAATTGTTATACCTTCTTCTTGGATAGATCCTTTGATCATTATGTAGTGTCCTTCTTTGTCTCTTTTCATAGCCTTTATTTTAAAGTCTACTTTATCTGATATGCATATTGCTACTCCTGCTTTTATTTTTGGTCTCCATTTTCATGAAATATCTTTTTCCAGCCCTTCACTTTCAGTCTGTATGTTTTCCTTGTTTTGAGGTGGGTCTCTTGTATTGGTGGGTCTCTTATATTGGGATCTTGTTTCTTTATACATTCAGCCAGTCTTTGTCTTTTGGTTGGGGCATTCAACCCATTTACATTTAAGGTAATTATTAATAAGTATGATCATGTTGCGATTTACTTTATTGTTTTGGGTTTGAGTTTATACTCCCTTTCTGTGTTTCCTTTCTAAAGAAGATTCTTTAGCATTTGTTGAAGAGCTGGTTTGGTGGTGCTGAATTTTCTCAGCTTTTGCTCGTCTGTAAAGCTTTGATTTCTCCTTCATATTTGAATGAGATCCTTGCTGAGTATAGTAATCTGGGTTGTAGGTTTTTCTCTTTCATCACTTTAAGTATGTCCTGCCATTCCCTTCTGGCCTGAGGAGTTTCTATTGAAAGACAAGCTGTTATCCTTTTGGGAATTGCCTTGTGTGTTATTTGCTATTTTTCCCTTGCTGCTTTTAATATTTCTTCTTTGTGCTTGATCTTTTAATTTGATTAATATGTGTCTAGGGTTGTTTCACCTTGGGTTTATCCTGTTTGGGACTCTGGGTTTCTTGTACTTGGGTGACTATTTCCTTCCCCCCTTTTGGGAAAATTTCAGCTATTATCTCCTCAAGTATTTTCTTATGGCCTTTCTTTTTATCTCCTTCTTCTGGAACTCCTATGATTCGAATGTTGGGCCATTTGAAATTGTCCCAGAGGTCCCTGAGGTTATCCTCATTTCCTTTAATTCTTTTTTTTTTTTTCTTCTCTGCTTCACTTATTTCTACCATTCTGTCTTTTACCTCACTTATCCTATCTTCTGCCTCCATTATTTTACTGTTGGTTCCCTCCAGAGTGTCTTTGATCTCATTTATTGCATTATTCATTATTGATTGACTCTCCTTTATTTCTTCTGGGTCCTTGTTAAATGTTTCTTTCATCTTCTCAGTCCTTGTCTCCAGGTCATTTATCTGTAACTTTTTTTTTGTTTGTTTGTCTGTTTTCAAGATTTTGGATCATTTTTACTATCACTATTCTGAATTCTTTTTCAGGTAGGCTCCCTATCTCCTCCTCTTTTGTTTGGTTTGGTGGGCATTTATCATGTTCCTTTACCTGCTGAGTATTTCTCTGCCTTTTCATCTTGTTTAGATGGCTGTGTTTCAGGTGGCCTTTCTGTATTCTGGCAGTTTTTGGTTCTTCTTTATTGTAGAGTTTCCTCCCTCTGGGTGGGGTTGGACAAGTGCCTTGTCAAGTTTTCCTGGTTAGGGATGCTTGTGTTGGTGTTCTGGTGGGTGGAGCTGGATTTCTTCTCTCTGAGGTGCAATAAAGTGTCCAGTAGTGAGTTTTCAGATGTCTATTGTTTTAGTGTGACTTTGAGCAGCCTTTATATTGAAGCTCAGGGCTATGTTCCTGCATTGCTGGAGAATTTGCATGGTATGTCTTGCTCTGGAACTTGTTGGTTCTTGGGTGGTGCTTGGTTTCAGTGTAGGTATGGGAGGCTTTTGTCTGATCTCTTATTGATTAATGTTCCCTGGAGTCAGGAGTTCTCTGGTGTTCCGACGTTTTGAGCTTAAACCTCCTGCCTCTGGTTTCAGTCTTATTCTTAACAGTAGCTTCAAGACTTCTCCATCTATACAGCACCGAAGATAAAACACCTAGGTTAATGGTGAAAAGGTTCTCCACAGGAGGGATACCCAGTGAGGTTCACAGAGTTAGGGAGGAGAAGAGGAGGAATCAAAAGGGGAGAGAGCACTCTAGCTAGTAATCAATTCCCTATGTACTCTCCTCAATCTGGAACCTTCAGAGAGGTTCATGGATTTACATAGAGAAGAGAAGAGGAAAGGAGACAGAGGTGACCAGGAGGATAAAAGGGGGAATCAAAGGAGAGAGACAGGTCCAGCCAGTAATCAGTTCCCTAAGTGTTCTCCACAGCCCAGAACACAGACAGAGATTTATAGGGTTGGGTAGAGAAGAGAAGGGGAGGGAGGAGATAGAGATGACCTGACGGAGAAAAAGGAGAGTCAAAAGGGGGAGATAGTAATCAAGCCAATAATCACACTCCTAAGTAAAAATCAGTACTGAAGAGTGGATTCTTAAAGGTACAAATTTGATAACAAATACCAGAAAGCAAAGATTAAAAATCTAAAGTAGAGATTACACTCTCAAAAATACAATATTAAAAAAAAATCACACAAATTATAAAAAATATATGTGAAGCTTGCTTTAAAAATAGGGTCTTTTGGTAAGGTAATAGTAGGTTATAAAAATGAAAAGTAAAGGAGTAACAGAAGACCTAATAATAAAAAATATTTTAATTAAAAAAATTTAAAAAAAAAGACAATAGTAAAAATATATCTAGAAATTTCTCTGGAGCTGTTGTGGACAGTGTGGTGTCAGTTCAATTTCTGATAGTTCCTTGTTCCAGCTTATACTTCTCAAGATCTATAGGCCCCTTCCAATGTAGTTTGTGTTAACTACAGGGTTTTAATCCTTTGCAGCTGTCACTTCAAAGGTGGTCCCCTCTGTTTATTCTGGTTTCTTTTGTTTGCAGGTCTCTTCAGTGTCTAATTTCCGCCCTAACACAAGGGGGCGAAGGTGGTCACTTACTTAGGCTCACTTGTTCAGTGCTGTGGGGAGGGAGGAACACTGCAAACAAGTATCATTGTCGTGTGTGGGGCGTGCTCACAGTGTCTCAGCCACACTGGGTTTGTGTCTGCTCACAGTGTGTGTGCTTTTCCAGTCTACACTGCTCAGGCTTCAGGTTGCTCTGCAGTGGAACTGTCTAAAGTGGGCCCTGGGTTGCATGCACTTCCCCAGATCTAAGCCACTCAGGTTCAGGTTCTCGGGTATTCCACAAAGGTGCAGATTCAGTTGGGCCTGCGTTTTGTGCCCTACTAAGGTCTGAGCAGCTCAAGGCGACCAGCTGCTTGGTGAGCACACTCTTCCCAGGTACAGTACATCTTATCACCTTCCTGGTCCTAACTGCTTGATTTCTTGGGTGGCAGTGGGTGCGCCCTCTCAAGTGTACTATGTGTCTCTTCTGGGGAGCTGATCTCTGGCTGCAACCCTCCCAGCAGATGTCAAATGTCTAGAATCCCAGGAAGTCTTGGTTAGAACTGGAAGCCTGCTTGCAGTTTGGTAGAAGATGCTGTCTCTGGGGCCAAGTTTGCCCCATTCCGGGCTCTGGCTGCCACCTGCCTGTTTTCCCGCCTCTGGTGGGGGATGGGCCAGTCCGCAGCTAGCTAGCTCTCCTCTGTGTTCGCTCAGTCCTTTGTTTTATGAGCGGGCTGGCAGTGCCTTAGGTTAGGGCTTTCCCTGGGATAGTTCTCTCTCTCTCTGCACCCCACCCCCTCTGGCTAACCCATAGTTTGGGTTGCTATCTCATGTTAGCTCCCTCAGATTGCCCTCAGGGCATTCAGGCCAAGTCCTTATCCTAAGCATTGCAGCCCACTCCTCCCTGTTCAGCCCCTGCTTGCTGGTGGTGGATGTAAATGTCTGGGCTACTTCTCTGCTGGGAGTTGCCATTAAGCATACAATCTGTGGGTTTTATTTATTTATTTATTTTTCCTCCTGGTTATGTTCCCCTCTGAGATTCCAAAACTCCCCACAGACCCGCCGGTGATAGGGTTTCCTGGTGTTTGGAAACCTCTCCTCTTTAAAGACTCCCTCCCCAGGACAGGTTTCTGTCCCTAACTCTTTGTCTCTCTTTTTATCTTTTATATTTTGACCTACCTACTTTTGAAGACAAAGGACGCCTTTCTACGTGCCTGGTGCCCTTTGCCAGTGTTCAGAGGTTGTTTTGTGGAATTTGCTCAGTGTTCAAATGATCTTTCAATGAATTTGTTGGGGAGAAAGTGATCTCCCCATCCTATTCCTCTGCCATCTTTGGACCGCCCCTTAGAGTTTTATTATGAACATTCCAGGACTATATTTTCCTGAGAGCCTATTCCTGTTACTTATCAGTATTTCTTAGAAAAATCCACATGTCCATGTATACTTCTTCCTCAAATTGAAACAAAACAAATAATCAGTTATTGAAGAGGCAGAAAGTTGATTTGGTCAATGGGTTTAGTTTCAGTATCTTCCTAATGGCTGTTGATTAATTCAACATGGCTGTCACATAGTAGCCTAATGGGAAGAACAAGGGGTTTGGAGAAAACACACTTAAGTGCTCTGGATCACATTTTGCTGGATGACCCTTGGAAAAGTCAATTAACTGATTTGATCCTTACTTAACTAAACTCTAAAATGGGGGATTAAAACTGATTTCATAAGGATGCTGTGAGGGTTAAATAATATAATTTGTAGAAATTTACAAGCACAACTTAGGTGCTCAATATTTAGTAGTCATATGAATGATCTTTGATAACGTTAGGCTAAGTGCTGCATGCCAGTCACAAAAATATAGTAAGTTTATGACCCTATTTATATGAGTTATCTAAAATAGTAAAATTTCTAGAAAATGAACATAACATTGTGGTTTCCAGGGATGGAAGGGAGGGAGAAATGGGAAACTGTTGCTGACCAAGTAATAGAATTTTAGTTTCGTAAGATGATAAAGTTCTAAAGAGTGGCCAAGATGATGGAAGAGAAAGACCGTGAGCTCACTTCCTTGCACAGGCACACCAAAACTATATTTACAGAGAAACTATAGATGAGAATGATCTGAAGACTAGCAGAAAAGATCTTCTACAAAGACAAAAGAAAGAGCCAGTACTATATTCAAATTAGATAACCAACAGGGACTTACTCTATAGCACAAGATTTTGCTCAAAATTCTGTAATAACCTAAATGGAAAAGAATTTGCAAAAGGATAGATATATGTACATGTATACTGGAGGGTTTCCCAGGTAGTGCTAGTGGTAAAAAAAAAAAAAGAAAAAAATCCTGCCTGCCAGTATGGGAGACAAAAGAGACATGGTTTCGACTCCTGAGTCAGGAAGATCCCCTAGAGGAGGGCATGGCAACCCACTCCAGTATTCATGCCTGGAGAATCCCATGGACAAAGGATCCAGGTGGGCTATGATCCATAGGGTCCCAAAGAGTAGTACATGACTGAAGTGACTTAGCACATGTGTACATGTAACTGAATCACTTTGCTGTACACCTGAAACTAACACAACAGTGTAAATCAACTATAGTCCAATATAAAGTGTTTTTGTTCAGTTGCTGTGTAATGTCCAACCCTTCATGATCCCATGGACTGCAGCATGTTAGGCTTCACTGTCCTTCCTATCTCCCGGAGTTTGATCAAATTCATGCCCATTGAGTTGGTGAGGTTACCCAACCATTTCATTCTCTGCTGCCCCCTTCTCTTCCTGCCCTCAGTCTTTCCCAGCATAAGGGTCTTTTCCAATGAGTTGGCTCTTCACATCAGGTGGCCAAAGTATTGGAGCTTCAGCTTAAACATCAGTCCTTCCAATGAATATTCAGGGTTGATTTCCTTCAGGATGGACTGGTTTGATCTCCTTGCTATCCAAGGGATTCTCAAAAGTTGCCTCCAACTCCACAGTTCAAAAGTATCAATTCTTTAGTGCTCAGCTTTCTTTATAGTCCAACTCTCATATCCGTTCATGACTACTGAAAAAAAAATTACTGGAATAAAGTTGATCTACAATATTTGTTAGTTTCAGGTGTAAAGCAAAGTGAATCAGTTATATATATGCATATATCCAATCTTTTTAGATTCTTTTCCTATGTAGGCCATTAAAGAGTACTGAGTAGAGTTCCCTGTACTATACCATAATCCTTGTTGTTCAGTTGTTTTGTCCAACTCTGTGACCCCATAGGCTGTACCCTGCCAGGTTCCTCTGTCCATGGAATTTCCTGGGCAAGAATACTGGAGTGGGTTGCCATTTCCTTCTCCTGGGGATCTCCTCAGATCAAGGCTCTAACCCATAACTCCTGCATTTGCAGGCATATTTTTAACCACTGAGCCATCAGGGTTCAGTTCAGTTCAGTCGCTCAGTCATGTCTGACTCTTTGTAATCACATGGATTGCAGCTCGCCAGGCTTCCTGTCCGTCACCACCTCCCAGAGTTTACTCGAAGTCATGTCCATTGAGTCGGTGGTGCCATCCAACCATCTCATCCTCTGTCATTCCCTTCTCTTCATGTCTTCAGTCTTTCCTAGCATCAGGATCTTTTCAAATGAGTCAGTTCTTCACATCAGGTGACCAGAGTATTGGACTTTGACCTTCAGCATCAGTCCTTCCAATTAATATTTAGGACTGATTTCCTTTATGATGGACTGGTTGGATCTCCTTACAGCCCAAGGGACTCTCAAGAGTTTTCTCAAACACCACAGTTCAAAAGCATCAGTTCTTCAGTGCTCAGCTTTCTTTATAGTCTCACATCCATACATGACTACTGGAAAAACCATAGCTTTGACTATAGAGACCTTTGTTGGCAAAGAGATGTTTCTGCTTTTGAATATACTGTCTGGGTTTCCTGTAGCTTTTCTTCCAAGGAGTAAGCATCTCTTAATTTCATGACTGGAGTCACCATCTACAGTGATTTTGGAGCCTAAGAAAAAAAGCCTGCCACTGTTTCCATTGTTTCTCATCTATTAGCCATGAAGTAATAGGGCCAGATGCCATGATTTTAGTTTCTGAATGTTGAGTTTTAAGCCAGCTTTTTCACGCTCTTCTTTCACCTTTGCCAATAGGCTCTATAGTCCTCTTTGCTTTCTACCATTAGGGTGGTATCATCTGCATATCTTGATTACAGCTTCTGATTCATCAAGCCTGGCATTTCACATGATGTACTCTGCATAGAAGTTAAATAAACAGGGTGACAATATACAGCTTCTCTCAATTTTGAACCAATCCATTGTTCCATGTCCAGTTCTAACTGTTACTTCTTGACCTGCATATGGGTTTCTCAGGAGGCCGGTATTCCTATCTCTTTCTACAGTTTGCACTGATCCACACAGTCAAAGGCTTTAGCATAGTCAATGAAGTAGATGTTTTTCTGGAATTCTCTTTCTTTTTCTATGATCTAGCAGATGCTGGCAATTTGATCTCTGGGTCCTTTGCCTTTTCTAAATCCACCTGGTACATCTGGAAGTTCCTGGTTCATGTATTGTTGAAGCTTAGCTTGAAGGATTTTGAGCATTACCTTGCCAGCATGTGAAATGAGTACAGTCATATGGTAGTTTGAACATTCTTTGGCATTCCTTTTCTTTGAGATTGGAATGACAACTGACCTTTCCTAGTCCTGTGGCCATTGCTGAGTTTTCCAAATTTACTGGCATATTGAGTTCAGCACTTAACAGCATTATCATTTAGGATTTGAAATAGCTCATCTGTAATTCCATCACTTCCACTGGCTTTATTCATAGTAATGCTTCCTAAGGCCCACTTGACCTCCCATTCTAGGATGTCTGGCTCTAGAGAACTGACCACACCCTCATGGTTATCCAAGTCATTAAGACCTTTTTTAGGGGATACAGTTCTGTGTATTCTTGCCACCTATTATTAATCTCTTCTGGTTCTGTTAGGTCTGTCGTTTTAGTCCTTTATCATGCCCATCTTTGCATGATATGTTCCCATGGTATCAAAAATATTCTAATTATAAACAGCTAAAGGATCTATTTCAGTTTATTGGAGAATAGTATTTGAAAATATGTGCTTTCAAATAGTATTTGAAACATGTGCTTTTCAAAGCACAAAAGATGTGCTTTTTGTTGTTTCTTTTATGCCCTCTCTATTGACAAAACAAGGAAATATATATGTGTATACTAATCCATATGTTATATATATATCCTGGTTTTCTTGATAGCTCATTGGGCAAAGAATCTGCCTACAACGCAGGAGACACAGGAGATGTGAGTTTGATCCCTACATCAGGAAGATCCCTTGAAGGAGTAAATGGCATTCCAGTATTCTTGCCTGAAAAATCCCATGGACAGAGGAGCCTGTCGGTCTTCAGTCCATAGGATCACAGAAGAATTGGACACAACTGAGCTCAAGCACATATACAGGGATATCCGTTCGGTTCAGTTCAGTTGCTCAGTCGTGTCCAACTCTTTGCAACCCCATGGACTGCAGCACACCAGGATTCCCTGGTCATCACCAACTCCTGGAGCTTGCTCAAACTCATGTTCATTGAGTCAGTGATGCCATCCAACCATCTCATCCTCTGTAGTCCCCTTCTCCTTATGCCTTCCGTCTTTCCCAGCATCAGGGTCTTTCCCAGTGAGTCAACTCTTCACATCAGGTGGCCAAAGTATTGAAGTTTCAGCTTCAACATCAGTCCTTCTAATGAATATTCAGGACAAATTTCCTTTACAATTGACTGGTTTGATCTCCTTGCTGTCCAAGGGACTCTCAAGACTCTTCTCCAATGCCATAGTTCAAAAGCATCAATTCTTCAGTGTTCAGCTCTCTTTATGGTCCAACTCTGACATCCATACATGACTACTGCAAAACAAAAAACAAAAACAAAAAAACAAAAAACAGAGCTTTGACTAGACGGGCCTTTGTTAGCAAAAGGATATACATATATTTGAATCTTTCTATAGGTCAAACATCAGTTTTTATTGATGTCTCCAACTCCAATCCATTAGCAATCAAGCCATTTCGCCTCCTCCCCCACTTTTAACCTATGTTCTCCTACTTCATTCCAAAAATAAGACAACTGGTTCCTACCATCCACCATGCATTTACTTAACTGTTTATTTCCTGTACCCATGCATAAAAGTATCAAAATTATTAACCCATATCCCCATGGAAACAATTTTATCAACTAGAATTCAGTGAATATGTATAGTTTTGTTTGCCTTTTAGTTCTACAGACTCCACTCCTTTCCAAATTTACTTATATATGCACCTTTTTTCTCCGTCTTCTTTATTGAGATTGTTTCATACATTTATAGTGCAATTTAGTTGTTTTGTCACATTCTAAATCCTATTCTGGGATCCTCCAGTCTCCTAAATTATGTCTTCACTTTGCATATATTGAGGTTCAATTTTTGTGCTGTAAAGTTCTGTAGGTTTTGACAGATGTATATCCTACATTATAGCATCATACAGAATAATTTCACCAACCTAAAAACTCTCTTGTGCCTCACTAATACACCTCTCTCCCTCTTTCTCTGCACTGGTGACCCATGATCTTTTTATTGTCTGTATAAATTTGCCTTTTCTAAAATATGATGTATCTGGGATCATAAAACATATAGTTTTTAGCTGCATTCTTTCACTTAACAATATGCATTTAAAATTAAGCTGCATCTTTGCATGACATGGTAGCTATCCCTGCATAGAATGCCATTATATGGATGTACAACAGTTTGCTTATCCATTCACATGTAGAAGAGCATTTTGGTTTGGGGGATTATAAATAAAGTTACTATAAACAATCATAAGAAGGTATTTATGTAGACATTTTAAATCAATTGGGTAAGTACTTGGGAATGTGATTGCTGGATCATATGGTATCATTATGTTTGGCTTTGCAGTATACTGCCAAATGATCTCTGAAAGTGGCTGTATTCCACAACTTTTCATGTAAAGAAAAATAAAAATCCTTAACATGGATTACATGGTCTGGATAATTCCCATATCTTCAGCCTCATCTTACATTACTTTTCCCCTCACTTTGCATGCACAGACATACCCCATAGTTACCATACTCCCTTTAGCCTCTAAGAACCCATTCTGTGCCTTAGGACTGGAAGCTACTCCTTCTATAATCTTCCCTTCCCCAACTTCATTATCATCCCACGTTTTCATCACATCAGAATTTAAGCATACTTTCTCTTTTCTAAATCAATTAATTTTTAATTGAATGATAATTGCTTTACAATATTGTGTTGGGTTTTGTCATACATCAACATGAATCAGCCATAGGTAAACATATGTCCCCTCTGCCTTGAACCTCTCTCCCACCTCCCACTCCATCTCACCCCTCTAAGTTGTCACAGAGTACTGGGTTTGAGCTCTCTGCATCATACAACAAATTCCCACTGGCTATCTGTTTTATATATGGTAATATATGCGCTTCAATGCTACTCTTTCAATTTGTCTGACGCTCTCCTTCCCCGACTGTGTCCACAAGTATGTTCTGTTTGTGTCTCCATAGAGCTTAAGCATCTTTTCTTTAGGCCAGCCTTCACTGACAACTTTGGCAAAGTCAAATACCCCTAATATAGGCTCTCATAGCTCCAAATATCTTGCATTTGTAGCACTTATCATAGTTATGATACTATTAATGTATTCATTTGACCCCCCCCACCCCACTCATATTCTTTACCAGGCTGTAATCACCATAAAATCAGGACCAGATTTTTCTCACTATTACATTCCTAGCACATAGAATAGTATCTTACATATAGGAGGAGTTTAACATATATATTTTTTATTAGATGAACAAATAAATGAATGTGTAAATAGAGTAAAATGTATTGATTACATTTATAAGTTAATGGTATACATTTACAACATGGATGAAATTTTAAAGTATTATGCTAAGTGAAGTAAGTCAGATAGAGAAAGACAAATACTATACTCCACTTATATGTGGAAACTAAAAAGCTAAATTCATAGAATGAGAGAATGGAGAGTAGTTACCAGGGGCTGAGTGTTGGGAAAACAGGGAGATGATGGTCAAAGGGTATAAGCTTCCTATAAGATGAATAAGTTCTTAGGGTCTAATGTACAACATGGTGATTATAAATAATGTTGTATTATATACTTGAAAGTTGCTAAGAAAGTTGATCTTAAATGCTTTTACCACAAAAGAAGAAATGTAATGGTGGTGTTAGCTTAAACCTATGGTGGTAATAATTTTGCATATATTTAACTGTATCAAATCAACACATTATTTACCTTAAATTTATATAATATTATATATAAATAAGATATTGTTATATATCAGTAAGGGTTTTCCTAGTGGCTCAGATGGTAAAGAATCTGGCTGCAGTGCAGGAGACCTGAGTTCAATCCCTGGGCCAAGAAGATACCTGGGAGAAGGGAATGGCTACCCATTCCAGTATTCTTGCTTGGAGAATTCAATAGACAAAGGAGCCTGGTGGGTTACAATCCATGGGGTCACAATCCATGGGGTCACAAAAAGTTGGGCATGACTGAGAAACTAACACTTTCACTTGACTTTCATATATCAATAAGGCTTGAAAAAGGCAATGGAAAAGTATTCTTTACATTTAAAGATATCGACTAAATTTGTAGAATCAATGTTTTTATAATCTTTTTCAAAATATGTCACTTTCACCATTTTATATCATAATAATGCCATGCTATAATTGCTGTTGTACATATAAAGTAACTACTAATTCTAACTGTAATTCCAATGTTCCTCAAGTTATTTATTTACAACATTTAGAACAAAGTGTGTCTGTGAAATACCACTGTAAAAGAACAGTGTTTTTTTCCCCCTCAGTATGGTTCTCAGTTGGCTTAAGATTCTTTTTTTTTTTTTTCCTCATTCACCAGATTCCAAGAAGGGAGAAAATGATAATAAACCATCTACCAAGAAAAATCTCTCTTAAAAGGCTTTGTCTCAATCCTTATTAAGAGATTCAAACAAAAGTGGATGAATAGATTGTTTTCAATCAACCAATTTGACCACTGTTTCTTACACGTAGTTAACTGAAAGCTTAATTGAATACTGAAGGAAAAAAAAATCAGTCTTAAGCTACATTACCAAAACTCCTACCACATCTTTAAGGTATGTTACAAAAATCTTTATTTGTGCATTTCTTAACCTAAGTGTAAAAATGTATTCCTTTTGAATTTCTTTTTGCTTCACCAGCAGCAAGAATAGTCATTTCAGACTAGTCGAAGTATCACTAACTCCAAGAAACTAAGACTTGAAAAGAAACGAAAGAAACTAGTTTAGTTTCCTATCCAATATATGTTTTCTTTTTACAATATTTGAGCTCTTCATGATGCCTTCCAATGATGGGTATCTCACTTTGTACTGACACAATCAATTTCATTTTCAGAAATTTCTCATCTATGAGTAGGTGACCAAAATTTTAAATAGGAGACAATCAAATACAAACGAAGAAGGCAATGGCACCGCACTCCAGTACTCTTGCCCAGAATATCCCATGGATGGAAGAGCTTGGTAGGCTTCAGTCCATGGGGTCGCTAAGAGTCAGACATGACTGGGCGACTTCACTTTCACTTTTTATTTTCATGCATTGGAGAAGGAAATGGCAACCCACTCCAGTGTTCTTGCCTGGAGAATACCAGGGACGGGGAGCCTGGAGGGCTGCCATCTGTGGAGTCACACAGAGTCGGACACGACTGAAGTGACTTAGCAGCAAATACAGAGAAATGAGCAGATACTGATCTAACATTGATTCAATGACAGCTCTTTTCGTATCTTGCTAATTTTGAATCATTGTAGTTGTTATCAAAGCTACAAATTAAAGCTAGAAATTGTTGTTTCTCTATCTCATCAATAAATATAAATTTTTTTCTAGGCAACAGTAATATTTTCTTCATATCTAACACTCTCCAACATAAACTTCCTATGCTAGTCAATTTTATTTATTCTTACTCCAAATCCAAATAAACTTTTCGATCTCAGTGCACAGAATAATTTTCTAACTTCTCATAACCTAACTTCACTTCTGGAAATCAGGATCCCTCTTTATTTTTCTTTTCTAAAAAATTAATTCGTTTTAATTGGAGGCTAAGTACTTTACAATATCATGGTAGATTTTGCCATCAGTTCAGTTCAGTCACTCAGTTGTGTCCAACTCTTTATGACCCCATGAATTGCAACATGCCAGGCCGCCCTGTCCATCACCAATCTCGGAGTTCACTCAAACTCACTTCCATCGAGTTGGTGATGCCATCCAGCCATCTCATCCTCTGTCGTCCCCTTCTCCTCCTGCCTCCAGTCCCTCCCAGCATCAGAGTCTTTTCCAATGAGTCGCCTCTTCGCATGAGGTGGCCAAAGTAATGGAGTTTCACCTTTAGCATCATTCTTTCCAAAGAACACCAGGACTGACCTCCTTTATTTTATGTTTACTTTTTTTATAATGGACTGGTTGGATCTCCTTGTAGTCCAAGGGACTCTCAAGAGTCTTCTCCAACACCACAGTTCAAAAGCATCAATTCTTTGGTGCTCAGCCGTCTTCACAGTCCAACTCTCACATCCATACAAGACCACAGGAAAAACCATAGCCTTTACTAGACGAACCTTAGTCGGCAAAGTAATGTCTCTGCTTTTGAATATCTAGGGTGGTCATAACTTTTCTTCCAAGGAGTAAGCTTGTTTTAATTTCATGGTTGCAATCACCATCTGCAGTGATTTTGGAGCCCCCAAAATAAAGTCTGACACTGTTTCCACTGTTTCCCCATTTATTTCCCATGAAGTGATGGGACTGGATGCCATGATCTTCGTTTTCTGAATGTTGAGCTTTAAGCCAACATTTTCACTCTCCTCTTTCACTTTCATCAAGAGGCTTTTTAGTTCCTCTTCACTTTCTGCCATAATGGTGGTGTCATCTGCATGTCTGAAGGTTATTGATATTTCTCCTGGAAATCTTGATCCCAGCTTGTACTTCTTCCAGCCCAGTGTTTCTCATGATGTACTCTGCATGTAAGTTAAATAAGCAGGGTGACAATATACAGCCTTGATGTACTCCTTTTCCTATTTGGAACCAGTCTGTTGTTCCATGTCCAGTTCTAACTGTTGCTTCCTGACCTGCATATAGGTTTCTCAAGAGACAGGTTAGGTGGTCTGGTATTCCCATCTCTCTCAGAATTTTCCACAGTTTATTGTGATCCACACAGTCAAAGGCTTTGGCATAGTCAATAAAGCAGGAATAGATGCTTTTTGGAAACCTCTTGCTTTTAAGGTGATCCAGCAGATGTTGGCAATTTGATCTCTGGTTCCTCTGCCTTTTCTAAAACCAGCTTGAACATCTGGAAGTTCACAGTTCACGTATTGCTGAAGCTTGGATTGGAGAATTTTGAGCATTCTTTTAGTAGCGTGTGAGAGAGTGCAATTGTGCAGTAGTTTGAGCATTCTTTGGCATTGCCTTTCTTTGGGATTGGAATGAAAACTGCCCCTTTCCAGTCCTGTGGCCACTGCTGAGTTTTCCAAATGTCCTGGCATACTGAGCACAGCACTTTCACAGCATCATCTTTCAGGATTTGGAATAGTTCAACTGGAATGCCATCACCTCCACTAGCTTTGTTCATAGTGATGCTTTCTAAGGCCCACTTGACTTCACATTCCAGGATGTCTGGCTCTAGCTGAGTGATCACACCATCGTGATTATCTGGGTCGTGAAGATCTTTTTGTACAGTTCTTCCATGTATTCTTGCCACCTCTTCTTAATATCTTCTGCTTCTGTTAGGTACATACCATTTCTGTCCTTTATTGAGCCCATCTTTGCATGAAGTGTTCCCTTGGTATCTCTAATTTTCTTGAAGAGATCTCTAGTCTTTCCCATTCTGTTCTTTTCCTCTATGTCTTTCATGATCGCTGAAGAAGGCTTTCTTATCTCTTCTTGCTATTCTTTGGAACTCTGCATTCAGATGCTTATATCGTTCCTTTTCTCTTTGCTTTTCACTTCTCTTCTTTTTCACCACTATTTGTAAGGCCTCCCCAGAGAGCCACTTTGCTTTTTTGCATTTCTTTTCCATGGGAATGGTCTTGATCCCCGTCTCCTGTACAATGTCACAAACCTCTCTCCATAGTTTATCAGGCACTCTATCTATCAGACCTAGTCCCTTAAATCTATTTTCACTTCCAATGTATAATCATAAGGGATTTGATTTAGGTCATACCTGAATGGTCTAGTGGTTTTCCCTACTTAAATTTCAGTCTGAATTTGTCAATAAGGAGTTCATGATCTGAGCCACAGTCAGCTCCCAGTCCTGTTTTTGCTGTCTGTATAGAGCTTCTCCATCTTTGGCTGCAAAGAATATAATCAATCTGATTTCGGTGTTGACCCTCTGGTGATGTCCATGTGTAGAGTCTTCTCTTGTGCTGTTGGAAGAGGGTGTTTTCTATGACCAGTGTGTTATTTTGGCAAAACTCTATTAGCCTTTGCCCTGCTTCATTCTGTATTCCAAGGCCACATTTGCCTGTTACTCCAGGTGTTTCTTGACTTCCTACTTTAGCATTCCAGTCCCCTATAATGAAAAGGACATCTTTTGGGGGTGTTAGTTCTAAAAGGTCTTGTAGGTCTTCATAGAACCTTTCAACTTCAGCTTCTTCAGCATTACTGGCTGGGGAATAGACTTGGATAATGTGATATTGAATGGTTTGCCTTGTAAATGAACAGAGATCATTCTGTCGTTTTTGAGATTGCATCCAAGTACTGCTTTTCCAACTCTTTTGTTGACCATGATGGCTACTCCACTTCTTCTAAGGGATTCCTGCCCAGAGTAGTAGATATGATGGTCAGCAGCTGCGCTTTTCTAAAGCAGCCATGAAGAGATACCCCACATCCAAGGTAAGAGAAACCCAAGTAAGATGGTAGGTGTTGTGAGAGGGCATCAGAGGGCAGACACACTGAAACCATAATCATGGAAAACTAGTCAGTCTAATCACATGGGCCATAGCCTTGTCTAACTCGGTGAACCTAAGCCATGCCCTGTGGGGCCACTCCAAGATAAGCAGGTCATGGTGGAGAGGTCTGACTGAATGTGGTCCACTGGAGAACGGAATTGTAAACCACTTCAGTATTCTTGCCTTGAGAACCCCATGAACAGTTTGAAAAGGCAAAATGATAGGATACTGAGAGAGGAACTCCCCAGGTCAGTAGGTGCCCAATATGCTACTGGAGATCAGTGGAGAAATAACTTCAGAAAGAATGAAGGGATAGAGCCAATGCAAAAACAATATCCAGTTGTGGATGTGACTGGTGATGGAAGCAGAGTTCTATGCTGTAAAGAGAAATATTGCATAGGAATCTGGAATGTTAGGTCCATGAATCAAGACAAGTTAGAAGTGGTCAAACAGGAGATGGCAAGAGTGAACATTGACATTCTAGGAATCAGCTAACTAAAATGGACTGGAATGGGTGAATTTAACTCAGATAACCATTGTATCTACTACTGTGGGCAGGAATTCCTTAGAAGAAATAGATTTTGCCATACACCAACATAAATCAGCCATGGGTGTACAGGTCTTCCCCTTCCGAACCTCCCACCCACCTCCCTCCCCATCCCATCCCCCAGGGTCATTCCAGTGCACTAGCCTTGAGCACCCTGTCTCATGCATCAAACCTGGACTGGAGATCAATTTCACATATGATAATATACATGATTCAGTTTTATTCTCTGAAGTCATCTCACCCATGTCTTCTCCAACAGAGTCCAAAAGTCTGTTCTTTACATCTCTGTCTCTTTTGGTGTCTTGCACATAGGGTCATCATTATCATCTTTCTACAGACGCATTATAAACAGTGCTGTGATGAACACTGGGGTACATGTGTCTCTTTCAGTTCTGGTTTCCTCAGGGTTTATACCCAGCACTGGGATTGCTGGGTCACATGGCAGTTCTATTTCCAGTTAAGGAATCTTCACACTGCTCTCCATAGTGGCTGAATTAGTTTGCATTCCCACCAACAGTGTAAGAGGATTCCCTTTTCTCCACACCCTCTCCAGCATTTATTGCTTGTAGACTTTTGATAACGGCCATTCTGACTGGTGTGAAATGGTACCTCAGTGTGGTTTTGATTTGCATTACTCTGATAAGGAGTGATGTTGAGCATCTTTTCATGTGAGTGTTAGCCATCTGTATGTCTTCTTTGGAGAAATATCTGTTTAGTTCTTTGGCCCACTTTTTGATTGGGTCGTTTATTTTTCTGGAATTCAGCTGCAGGAGTTGCTTGTATATTTTTGAAATTAATTATTTGTCCATTCCTTTGTTTGCTATTATTTTCTGCCATTCTGAAGGCTGTCTTTTCACTTTGCTTATAGTTTCCTTTGTTATGCAGCTTTTAAATTCAATTAGGTCCCATTTGTTTATATTTACTTTCATTTCCAGTACTCTGGGAGGTGGGTCATAGAGGATCCTGCTGTGATTTATGTTGGAGAGTGTTTTGCCTATGTGTTCCTCTAGGAGTTTTATAGTTTCTGGTCTTATGTTTAGATTTTTAATCCATTTTGAGTTTATTTTTGTGTATGGTGTTAGAAACTGTTCTAGGTTTATTCTTTTACAAGTGGTTGACCAGTTTACCCAGCACCACTTGTTAAAGAGATTGTCTTTACTCCATTGTATATTCTTGCCTCCTTTATCAAAGATAAGGTGTCCATAGGTGTGTGGATTTATCTCTGGGCTTTCTATTTTGTTCCATTGATCTATATTTCTGTCTTTGTGCCAATACCATACTATCTTAATTACTGTGGCTTTGCAGTAGAGCCTTAAGTGAGGCAGGTTGATTACTCCAGTTCCATTCTTTTTTCTCATGATTGCTTTGGCTATTCTGGATCTTTTTGTTTCCATACAAATTGTGAAATTATTTCTTCTAGTTCTCTGAAAAATACCATTGGTAGCTTGCTAGGGATTGCATTGAATCTATAGATTGCTTTGGTTAGTATACTCATTTTCACTATATTGATTCTTCTGATCCATGAACACGGTATATTACTCTACCTATTTGTGACCTCTTTGATTTCTTTAACCAGTGTTTCATAGTTTTCTATATATAGGTCTTTTGTTTCTTTAGGTAGATATATTCCCAAGTATTTTATTCTTTTCGTTGCAATGGTGAATGGAATTGTTTCCTTAATTTCTTTTTCTGTTTTCTCATTGCTAGTGTATAGGAATGCAAGGGATTTCTGTGTGTTAATTTCACATCCTGCAACTTTACTATATTCATTGATTAGCTCTAGTAATTTTCTGGTGGAGTCTTTAAGGTTTTCTGTGTAGAGGATCATGTCTTCTACAAACAGTGAAAGTTTTACTTCTTTTTTTCCAATTTAGATTCCTTTTATTTCTTTTTCTGCTCTGATTATTGTGGCCAAAACGTCCAAAACTATGTTGAATAGTAGTGTGATAGTGGCCATCCTTGTCTTGTTCCTGACTTTAGGGGAAATGCTTTCAGTTTTTCACCATTGAGGATAGTGCTTGCTGTGTGTTTGTCATATATAGCTTTTATTATGTTGAGGTATGTTCCTTCTATGCCTGCTTTCTGGAGGGTTTTTATTATTATTATTATAAATGGATATTGAATTTTTCAAAGGCTTTCTCTGCATCTATTGAGATAATCATATGGTTTTTATCTTTCAATTTGATAATTTGGTGTATTACCTTCGTGGATTTGCATATATTGAAGAATCCTTGCATCCCTGGGATAAAGTCCACTTGGTCATTATGTATCATCTTTTTAATGTGTTGTTGGATTCTGTTTGCTAGAGTTTTGTTAAGGATTTTTGCATGTATGTTCATTGGTGATATTGGCCTGTAGTTTCTTTTTTTGTGGCATCTTTGTCAGGTTTTGGTATTAGGATGATGGTGTCCTCATAGAATGAGTTTGGAAGTTTACCTTCCTCTGAAATTTTCTGGAAGGGTTTGAGTAGGATAGGTGGTAGCTCTTCTCGAAATTTTTGGTAGAATTCAGCTGTGAAGCCATCTGGTCCTGGGCTTTTGTTTGTGAAAGATTTCTGATTACAGTTTCGATTTCCATTCTTGTGATAGGTCTGTTTATATTTTCTATTTCTTCCTGGTTCAGTTTTGGAAACTTGTACTTTTCTAAGAATTTGTCCATTTCTTCCAAGTTGTCCATTTTATTGGCATATAGTTGCTGATAATAGTCTCTTATTATCCTTTGTATTTCTGTTTTGTCTGTTGTGATCTCTCCATTTTCATTTCTAATTTTGTTGATTTGATTTTTCTCCATTTCTTGATGAGTCTGGCTAATGGCTTGTCAATTTTATTTATCTTCTCAAAGAACAAGCGTTTGGCTTTGTTGATTTTTGCTATGGTCTCTTGTTTCTCTTGCATTGATTTCTGCCCTAATTTTTAAGATTTTTTTCTTCTACTAACCCTGGGGTTCAGAGGTGAATGAAACCAGAGCATATTATACAGAGTGAAGTAATTCAGTAAGAAAAATACCAGTACAGTATACTAATGCATATATGTGGAATTTAGAAAGATGGTAATGATAACCCTATATGTGAGACAGCAAAAGAGACACAGATGTATAGAACAGTCTTTTGGACTCTGTGGGAGAGGGCAAGGGTGGGATGATTTGGGAGAATGGCATTGAAACATGTAAATTATCATATGTGAAACAAATCGCTAGTCCAGGTTTGATGCATAATACAAGTGCTTGCGGCTGGTGCATTGGGATGACCCAGAGGGATGGTTTTGGGGGGGAGGTGGAAGAGAGGTTCAGGATAGGGAACACATGTATACACATGGCTGATTCATGTCAAAATATGGCAAAACCAGTACAATATTGTAAAGTAATTAGCCTCCAATTAAAATAAATAAATTTATATAAATAACTAAATAATTAAAAAATAAAGATGTGTGATATATATGCGTTATATATATGTGTTATATATATGCATTATCCATATATATGCTTTAATATACTGTATCAGTATTTCTTTTCTGGCTTACTTCACCCCATATAATAGGCTCCAGTTTCATCCACTTCATTAGGATGGACTGAAATGCTTTCTTTTTATAGCTGAGTGATATCCCATTGTGTATATGCACCACTACTTTCTTATCCATTCATCAGCTGATGGACGTCTAGGTTGCTTCCACCTAGGTCCTAGCTTGTAAACAGTGCTGCAATGAACAATGGAGTACATATGTCTCTTTCAACTCTGGTTTGCTCAGTGTGTATGCCCAGCAGTGAGATTGCTGGGTCATATGGCAGTTCTGTTTCCAGGTTTTTTTTTTTTTTTTTTTTTCAAGGAATCTCCACACTGTTCTCCATCGTTGCTGTACTAGTTTGCATTGCCACCAAGAGTGTAAGAGAGTTCCCTTTTCTCCACACCCTCTCCAGCATTTATTGTTTGTAGACTTTTTGATGGCAGCCATTCTAACTGGTGTAAGATGGTAGGATCTCGTTTTTTTTTTTTTAAACTAAAGATTAGAAGTCCTTGCACCACCCCAGAAATCTTCTTTGACTAACCCCATATGACTTCAACCTTTGAACTTGATGAACTAGCTAAAGTAACTGTAATTAGTAACCTCCAAGTCAATTATTCTAGTCTTAGTATTTACTCAGTGTTTTTGGACACTTCTGTAAATAAGACATAGATTAAGGAACCTCCCCATCAGAATAATTTAAGCACTGAAGGATACAAACAAATGTATTTGAGGTTTCAGAGGGAAGAGAGAAGACTACAGATTGAAGAAACAAAGAAAACTTTGTGGAAGAAGTAGCATTTGAGCTGGGCCTAAAAGATGGCCCTGTGAAAGTTCTTAAAGTTGTAAATACCAGGAAAAGCCATTTTACGCAGAAAGAAGAGCTGGAACAATGGCACGGAGATAAGAAAGGAAATGACGTATACAAAGAACTATATCTTTAGTCCTCTGTAGCCATAATAAAAGTTTATGAAGAGGTCAGTGAAAGGTGAAGCTAGAGTATGCAGGGACCATATAATACAGGGACTTGTTTGCCATTCTAAGGAGCTGAGACTTTACTTCTGACAAGGATAATAGAGCACCATTAAAAACAGGTAGCAAAGTGGCATAGCCAGATTTATTTTTAAACAAACAATAGCAAAGAATAAGAAAACCAACATTAATAATTTTTTAGAATTGTAATTTCAGATAGTAGGGAAAGTAGTTTTATATCAGGGGCCCTCTTTTTTTTTTTTCAAAATATTCAATATCTACTGACATCTTATAGTTTCAGTTCAGTTCAGTTCAGTTGCTCAGTCGTGTCTGACTCTTTGCAACCCAATGAACTGAAGCACGCAAGGCCTCCCTGTCCACCACCAACTCCCAGAGTCCACCTAAGCCCATATCTATCAAGTCGGTGATGCCATCCAGCCATCTCATCCTCTGTCATTCCCTTTTCCTCCTGCTCTCAATCTTTCCCAGCATCAGAGTCTTTTCCAATGAGTCAGCTCTTCACATCATCTGGCCAAACTACTGGAGTTTCAGCTTCAACATCAGTCCTAGCAATGAACATACAGGACTGATCTCCTTTAGGATGGACTGGTTGGATCTCCTTGCAGTCCAAGGGACTCTCAAGAGTCTTCTCCAACACCACAGTTCAAAATCATCAATTCTTCAGCGCTCAGCTTTCTTTATAGTCCAACTCTCACATCTATACATAACCACGGGGAAAACCATAGCCTTAACTAGATGGACTTTTGTTGACAAAGTAATGTCTCTGCTTTTTAATATGCTGTCTAAGTTGGTCATAACTTTCCTTTCAAGGAGCAAGTATTTTTAATTTCATGACTGCAATCACCATCTGCAGTGATTTTGGAGCCCAGAAAAATAAAGTCAGTAACTGTTTCCCCATCTATTTGCCATGAAGTGATGGGACTGGATGCCATGATCTTAGTTTTCTGAATGTTGAGCTTTAAGCCAACGTTTTCACTCTCCTCTTTCACTTTCATCAAGAGGCTCTTTAGTTCTTCACTTTGTGTGGTGTCATCTGCATATCTGGATTATTGATATTTCTCCCAGCAATCTTGATTCTAGCTTGTGCTTCCTCCAGCCAAGCATTTCTCATGATGTATTCTGCATATAAGATCAATAAGCAGGGTGACAATACACAGCCTTGACATACTCCTTTTCCTATTTAGAACCAGTCTGTCGTTCCATGTTCAGTATGTTAATTCAGGCAGAGAGTGACAAGAATCAAGAATAAGAAAAATAATAAACTTATTGACTGTTAATATACCAGATATCTTTTATTTGCTTTATATCCCCATGAGTTAATATTATTATTATTCCCAATTTATAGATGATAAAATTGACTATCAGATAACTTTAGAAGCTGGCCAAGGGTCAACTAAGTAGTAGAGCTTGGATTTGAATCCATACAGTTGGATAACAATACCTGTGCTCTTAAGCACTACATCACTTGACCCTCATCAGTTGACCCTATGCAGCTAATTCAACAGCTGAATAGCTACTAAACCAGAGCATCAGAACTTAGATGCCTTCTAAAACAATTTTCACAACCCTCATATTGTCAGATAGTGAAACTGAGGGACAGGAGATAGGAGAGCATCTTACTCAAGGTCACAGAACTCATTAGAAATACCTGGCTAGAAATAGGTCTTCTTTTTTCCAGTTGTGCTCATTCTATTATACTATTTTGCTGTTCTTCTAGCAAAATGAAAGCTGTGTAGCTCCACAATACTAAGGTTGGAGTTCTGCAGGAAATTGATTCAAATGTAAAGTCCTTAAAATCAAAATGACATGGCAAGTCAAAAATTCCAAATGTATATTATCGTGTGTGTGTGTGTGTGTGTGTGTGTGTGTGTGTGTATGTGTGTGTGTGTGTGATGTATGGCTGGAACAGGTTATAGAGATGCAGGTGAATGTCTACAACTTTGGGAAGGAAAGAATTTCTTCAGACAGGGATTTTCCCTCACTAACCCCAGGTTCATGTCTTCCCTTCTTATTCCCTGGGAATAGGGCTGTTCCAAGCATGTGACTCCTGTACTCTGCAAAGTCTGAAGCAGCTGACTGTTTGCTTTGGAATATAACTCCAGATGTTAAACCCAGTCAATCTCAAAAGTCATAAAATTTTCAGGCCACAATTCCTGGAACAGTTGCCTATTCCAGCTCAATCTTGTATATGACCATTTCAAAACACCACCAAAATTCTTGATAAATAGGAGGCCAGGAATTCCCTTAGACCCCTTATCTCCTCCTGCTAAAGCATAGGTGGGTAGTTACTTTTGACCTGCCTACCACAGTTTCCAGCCACTCTCTTGAATTTTCAAGGTTTATAGGTAACTGTTACCTGTTCAAAAATAGCCTTAGCAAAGAAAAACTTTGTACCATGAGTTTCTATGGTAATTATTCTCAAACTTTGATGGCAACCTAGTAACTTGGGCTTGGGAAAGACTCAGTCTGGCTTTATCCCCAAATATTTTGATTCAGTCTATCTGGGGTCAGAGATTGAAATCTTCATTTTTTTCAAGAACCACCTGTGAATCTATTATGTGCCCAAGTTTGGAAACCACTGATCTATGGTTTGTATGTTAAGGATGAAATTCTGAGAGGTATTGTAACTAGCATTATGGATAGACATTGATGCATGTATGCAAACTTCTCTCCTCTCCCTCTCCTTTCACTCATAAAAGTCTCAGATGCTTTCATTTGACTTGCTATACTCTAAAGTCCCACCCTAAAACAGCTCATTCAGGATGATTAGATGAATTCAGCACAGGTGTAAACAGTAGATTGCCAGTATCTCTGACTCACACACACATTCCCACCTATACCAGGGCTCCATAGAAAACTGAGCCATCACTGAAGAAAATCTGCTAACCGAGTTTTATACCTAAATTAATCAAATCTTGCAGCTAGAGAAATGAGAAAAGTCTAACATTTTGAGTTTTACCTGTTTTTCCCTAAGATTATACTGCAAATAAGTAAGAATATGTGTGTGAACATGACAGAATAATGCTTTCCATTCATACAGAGTAAAACTTAAGACCCTCCAAGCTGGAATATCTGAAGAAGTCACATAGAATAGTGTTTCACAACCTTTTTTGATATGTCTGGATAGATTCTCCATCTACTCAAAACATTATCCCTGGACCAACAGTATTAGCATAACCTGAGCATTTATTGGTACTGCATCATCTCAGTCCCCACACCAGGCCTGCCAAAATAGAATCTGCATTTTAATAAGATCTCCAGGTCTGAACCAGTGGTTCTCAAAGTGCATTGCCAAGAACAGCACCATCAGCATCACCTGGGAACTTGTCAAAGATATATATTCTCAGGCACCACCTTGGAACTTCTGAATCAGAAACTCTGGAGTTGGGAGTGAGAATTCTGTTTTAAGGTCCTCCAGGTGATTCTAATGTACACTCGAGTTTGAAAACCACTCTAGACCATCCTTCTGCCTTTAGGCAATATTGTCTTTCACTCAGTAATAGAATATTGGGGAAGAGATGGGAAGGTTTCAGGGTAAGAGATTCCATTATCAATTTCAGAAAGCTCCCTCTCTTTTATGAAACACTTTATGATCTCTGGTATACAATGGATGTTTTGTGTCACCCCAAATTTCATATGTTGAAACCTAATTAATCCCCAGCCTTGTGGTATTTGGAGGTGGAAACTTTAAGAGGCGATCATGTTATAAGAATGGAGCCCTCATAAATGGGATCAGTGCCATTGTAAAAGAGACCTCAAAAAAATTCCCTTGGCCCCCATACCATGTGAAGACATAGCAGAAGAGGGTCATCTATGAACCAGGATGTGGGGAGAGAGCAAATTAGCAAAGATGGCATGTCCAGGCTCTCTGACCCCACTTTTGTAAATAATGACTATGTAACAGCTGAGATCATTTACAGCACTGTGCATGCACATCATGAGGTACTCACTTGGTCATGGGTTACTGTGTGTGGTATGTCTATATGAGCTCCACCAAAAAAAAAGTGGTGGCATTACTACTGCATCACGGCTATGTCCTTTGGGTCAGCCATGAGAGGAGAAAATATAGCATGTCTACCGCTATGGTTGCTGTGTCAGCTAGGAGAGAATAAACATGTCTGCAGTCCCCATGGCTCCTCAAGTCTTCTTTCAGCCTCTTAGCTCATGCCTTGCTTACTGTGTATTCATCAAACAGTGTGAACAGCAATACAATTGGTTCAATGAGCTGGATCAACAATACACAAGACATGAGCTCTCACCAGACACCACATTAGCCAGCACCTTGCTATTGGACTTCCTGGTTTCCAGAACTGTGAGAAAAGTTTCTGTTGTGTATAACCCACCCAGTTTATGACATTCTTCTATAGTAGTCTTAACAGACTAAGACAGTGCCCTGTCTTCACACAGGGTCCTCCCATTGGCAACCTTTTTCAAATCCATTTTGCTAGAAAAAAAAGCCTTCCCAGGTTTGGCAAATACTTCCTCATATCCTCTGTCAAGTGCTTGCCTAGTTTCTGAGCTTCTACATCAAGTATTTCAAACATAACCATCAGAAATAAAACTCCAAATTTTTCAACATTCTAAAGTTGTGATGAATTTTATTTTCATCAGTATGGTGGTGGAACTCTACTCTTTAAAGTTATCTTTACTCACATTATCTCATCTAATCCTCTTAAAAATTTTCTGAAGGAGCTCCTGTTTTTATCCCCATTTTCATGAGAAATTGAAACTTAGAAATGTTAGCAATTTCTGTATGATTAGAGCTAGCCAGCAGCAGAATCATGACTGAATGTGAAGTAATATTTCAAAGCCTATGAGCTTAATTATAAGACACCCTTCTCTGTTCAGTTCCAGGCAGACTGGACACAAGGATTTGCATGAGCTTAATAAAGACATGGGAGATACAGAAAAAATAAATAAATGAATAAAAATAAAATTATGCATGACCCAGTTCCCTGAAAGGGAGGCCATGGTATAGGTAAGGATGTAGAAGGACAAGGCCTGGACTAATGAGCCTATTGGAGAGAGTAAGCATAGTGATGAGGTGGAGGAGGAGCAAGGAGGGGCAAAAGGAGGTATAGTTAGCTCCTGTTTTGGATTATGATCGAGGAGGAGAAAACTTCATTGTCCTGATAGAGTGTGCTTCATTCAAACTAGAATAGTGTGTTTAAATAGGGCATCTAACTAGGCGGTCTGAAGCAATTTATCAAAGCCAAGTTAGTTTTAAATCTAAACTAGAGTAGGACAGGGGATAGTAAGGAACAGTGGACAAATTGTTTACCTGGATTAATATCAGAATTCCAGAGATGGTGGGAAGAGGTCAGAAGGACAGCAGCAAGATTTTTATAAGTTCCCAGCATGCATTTGTATCACTTTATCACATATTGTCTTTTAATTGTTAATTGCAATATCATGTGTATGGATAATCACCCAATTATACTGCAAGCTCCTTGATGACAGTGTTACACTTCTTTTGTCTTTCCGCACAGTACCAAATGTTCACTAATTCAATTATTCTTTCATTGATTATCTTAGGCTCTGTGCTAGATACTGGGGATACAAAGATGAGTAAGACATGGCCCCATCCTCATGGACCTCTAGTATAAAAGGATTCTCAGAAGGACTTAATGGATAAAATTCAGAAGTCATAGAACTGAGAAATAGTAGGTATGTGAGCACATATGCAATTTTCTGTAGAAAATCTATAGTTTCTATCAGATTCTCAAAATTGATTAGAGCCTATAGTTTGGTGGGGGAAGCACACATGTAAATAAATATGAGTTCTAAGAGCTGGTGAGTGGAAGCAAGTCACAGAAGCATGTAAACCTTCACAGAAGAATAATAGTTGGCCTTTTCAACCAAGCAGAGGAAGAAAGAAGATTCCAGGAATAGGGCACTCTATGTGAATATATGGAAGAGAGAAAGAGCATGCTGCATTTGAGAAACTACAAACAGCTTGATATGGGAACAAGATAAGCCTAGAGAGGCAGAGTGCCAAGCCCCAACCTACCACCCCAAACTACCTTTTCTTCCATTCACCCTGCTTTTGGAATATTCTTATCTCTTTCACAGATAAAGAAAGACTCTTTCACACAGACAGCTTCCATACTGCAATAACTATTTCGAAGAATGACCAGTAGGCAGCTGTCTCCACAGAACCTGGCCCTCATTTCAAGATTTTAAAAGTGAAAAACAAGAGGAGGTTTAGATAGGTAGCCTCCTTCCTCTCTCCCATTTTTATTCCTAGCTTTGACACTTGGAGAAATCACTGATGGTAAGGGAAATAAAATGCCATTATTCACTATTTTTCAGTCTTTTTCTTCTTTATTTCTAACAGACTTTTAGGGACCAGGGCAGTTAGTGCAGAGCACTGTGTCTGTTGTCATGCAGCATTATTGCCTAATTGCTAACTTTCCAACTCATTTTCTATTGCTCCTCTGTGAACGTGTATGGTTTCTTAATCTATTACTAGTCATCTTTGTTTTTCTCCCAGAGCTAGTATCTTTGGCATGGCCTTATTTCCCTTTCTTCTTATCCCTTTACTCAGGCTGTTACGAGGATTGACTCCAGAAATTAGTCACTTCAAGAAGCAGAGGGATCTGAGAGAGTATTGAGTTCAGATCAAATTTTTGACACCTCCCTCTTCCCTGCTTCGTGAACCGTTACATGGCTTTGGATTTTGGCTTCCCTTTTAGTCTTTGTTTTTCCATCAGAGTACTCTGAATTTTTCAGCTTCTCTCAGTCTGACCTCTATCTTTTATGACTGCTGCCAGAACTTGGTTTCACTGAGGGTTCCTCCCTCTCTTAATCTCTGGCATAATATGCTTCAGGGGGAGATTTTTGTATTATTGACTCCTACCTGACTCTGGATTGGTTATATCTCAGCAAAAAGCCTTTTCCAGTTAACCTTCTTTAGTGTCTATATTTTGCCATTAGCATTTCCAAGCTAATTCTTGAGGTCCTTACTAGGAAACAAATACCATTTCCCACCATCTGGTCCCTTGGCCTATGCCCATAGCCAACCAGATCCATTTTATCTTAGCTCCTATTTATACTTGCAGTGAGGAAATTTCACCACTTTCATAGCTCTATTTCCATGTGCTCCCCTGTTTGTTAGGAATCAATAGACTTCTCTTATCTATCTTCTTACCTGTTGGTAGGTAGGAATCATTATAGTGAGGGAGATCAGAAGGGCCTTTATTAACTCCCTGGATTATGAGTTTCTTTGATATAATGGAAGAGTTTGGGAAATTTAGCTCAATTAATTTTTGTAGTGTACAATTTCTGGTCATAGTTTGTGACAGTTCTGCATCCTCAGAATGTTTGTGGAGGGGGCGGTCCTAAGATGGCAGAGGAATAGGACGGGGAGACCACTTTCTTGGACAAAAATTCATCAAAAGAACATTTGAACGCTGAGTGAATTCTACAAAACAACTTCTGAATGCTGGCAGAGGACATTAGGCACCCAGAAAATCAGATCATTGTCTTCAAAAACAGGTAGGAAAAATATAAAAAGATGAAAAAAGAGACAAAGGAGGTACGGAGGGAGCTCTGTCCCAGAAAGGGAGTCCTGTCCTGGGAAGGGAGTCTTAAAAGAGAGAAGTTTCCAAACACCAGGAAACACTCTCACTGCCAAGTCTGTGGCGAGTCTTGGAAGCACAGAGGGCAACATAACAGGGAGGAAAAATAAATAAATAAATAATTGAAACCAACAGATTACAAGCCCAATGGTAACTCCCCTAGTGGAGAAGCAGCGCAGATGCCTTCATCCACCACTAGCAAGTAGGGGCTGGACAGGGAGACGTGGGCTGCAATGCTTTTTAAGAATCGGGCCAGAATGCCCCTAATGTAACCAGAGTGAACTAACTTGGGCTAGCATACCAGACTGTGGGATAGCTACCACGTGAAAAGCTCTAACATAAGACACCACCAGGACTGCACACAGAACAAAGGACAAGACAGAAATAGTCGGCTGCAGACCATCACCCACTGGTGACAGGCAGCCAGAGCCGTAAGGGCTGGAAGGGGACAATCACAGCCCCAGAGAGACTTTACCTACCAAACTGCAAGCAGGCTTCTTTGCTAACTAAGACTTCTTGGGGTTCTGGACAGTCACCATCTGCCTGACAGGGGGCGCCAACGGTACACCCAGAAAACTGAGCAGCAGGGAAAGGTGATAAGTCATTGTGACTGTGCTCGTTAAACACCTGAGCTACTCGGTCCTGGGAAGGGCACAAAATGCAGGCCCAACCGAATCTGCACCTGTGAGGGCTACCTGAGAGCCGAGCCTGAGCGGCTTAGACCAGGGAGGTGCATGCAGCCTAAGTCCGGCCTCAGACGGTTCCCGGCAGAGCAACATAGAGCCTGAGTGGTGTATGCCATGTGCAGGGGCATGCACAGTGTGGCTGAGACACTGCGAGCACATGCCAGTGTTATTTGTTTGCAGCATCCCTCCCTCCCCACAGCACAACTGAACAAGTGAGCCTAAAAAAAAAAAGTGTCCACCACTGCCCCCTTTGTGTCAAGGTGGAAATCAGATACTGAAGAGACCAACAAACAGAAGAAGCTAAACAGAGGGAAACACCTTGGAAGTGACCCCACACTGCCCACAACACAAGAGAAAGTCCCAGAAATATCTTTACTATTTTTACAACCATTCTCTCTCTCTCTCTTTTTTTTGATGTTGCTTGATTGTTTTTCTTTTCTTTATCTTCTCCCTTTTTCAAACTTATTTTTAAATTTTTAAGTCCTCCATTCTCCTTTAATTTTAATTTTTATAACCGACTATCACTTTTCAAAAAAAAAAGACCCTACTTTTAAAGCAAACACCATATATATATTTTTTGTGGTTGTTGTTGTTTTTAATAATTCTCATGACTTTTTTTTCTTCTTGTTCTTCTTCTTTTCTTTAATATTGTATCTTTGAAAATCCAACCTCTACTCTAGATTTATAATCTTTGCTTTTTGGTATTTGTTGTCAATTTTGTACATTTAAAAACCCAGTCTTCAGTACCTAATTTTACCTGAGAGCAAGATTACTGGCTTGACCACTCTCTCCTCCTTTGGACTCTCCTTTTTCTCCACCAGGTTGTCTCTGTCTCCTCCCTCCCCCTTCTCTTCTCTACCCAACTCTGTGAATCTCTGTGTGTTCCAGACGATGGAGAACACTTAGGGAACTAGTTACTGGCTGGATCTCTCTCCTTTTCAATTCCTTCTCTTGTCCTCCTGGCCACCTCTGTCTACTTCCTCCCTCTCCCCTTCCCTGTATAACTCTGTGAACATCTCTGAGTGGTCCAGACTGAGGAGTACACATAAGGAAGTGATTACTGGCTAGCTTGCTCTATCCTCTTTGCTCTCGCCTCATCTCATTACAGTCACCTCTAAATACCCCCTCCCTCTTCTCTTTTCCATGTAACTCAGTGAACCTCTCTGGGTGTCCCTCAATGTGGAGAAACTTTTCATCTTTAACCTAGATGTTTTAGCATCAGTGCTGTATAGATGGAGAAGTCTTGAGGCTACTGTAAAAATAAAACTGAAAATCAGAAGCAGGAGGCTTAAGTCCAAATCCTGAGAACATCAGAGAACTCCTGAATCCAGGGAACATTAATCAATAGGACCTCATCAAATGCCTTCATACCTACACTGAAACCAAGCACCACCCAAGGGCCAACAAGTCCCAGAGCAAGACATACCATGCAAATTCTCCAGCAACACAGGAACACACCCCTGAGCTTAAATATACAGGCAGCTCAAGTTACTCCAAAACCATAGACGTTTCATAACTCATTACTGGACACTTCATTGCACTCCAGAGAGAAGAAATCCAGCTCCACCCACCAGAACACCAACACAAGCTTCCCTAACAAAGAAACCTTGAAAAGCCACTGATACAACCCCACCCACAGCAAGGAAGTTCCATAATAAAGAGAACTCCACAAATTCCCAGAATACAGAAAGGCCACCCCAAACGCAGCAGTATAACCAAGATGAAGAGACAGAGGAATACCCAGCAGGTAAAGGGATAGGAGAAATGCCCACCAAACCAAACCAAAGAGGAAGAGATAGGGAATCTACCTGATAAAGAATTCCAAATAATGATAGTGAAAATGATCCAAAATCTTGAAATCAAAATAGAATCACAGATAAATAGCCTGGAGACAAGGATTGAGAATATGCAAGAAAGGTTTAAGAAGGACCTAGAAGAAATAAAAAGAGTCATTATATAATGAATAATGCAATAAATGAGATCAGAAACACTCTGGAGGCAACAAAAAGTAGAATAACAGAGGCAGAAGATAGGATTAGTGAAATAGAAGATAGAATGGTAGAAATAAATGAATCAGAGTGGAAAAAAAAAAAAATGAATTAAAAGAAATGACAACAATCTCAGAGACCTCCAGGACAATATGAAACGCTCCAACATTCGAATTATAGAAGTCCCAGAAGAAGACAAAAAGAAAGACCATGAGAAAATACATGAAGAGATAATAATTGAAAACTTCCCTAAAATGGGGGAAGGAAATAATCACCCAAGTCCAAGAAACCCAGAGAGTCCCAAACAGGATAAACCCAAGGCAAAACACTCCAAGACACATATTAATCAAATTAACAAAGATCAAACACAAAGAACAAATATTAAAAGTAGCAAGGGAAAAAGAACAAATAACACACAAGGGGATTCCCATAAGGATAACTGCAGATCTTTCAATAGAAATACTTCAGGCCAGGAGGGAATGGTAAGACATACCTAAAATGATGAAATAAAATAACCTACAGCCCAGATAACTGTACCCAGCAAGGAACTCATTCAAATATGAAGGAGAAATCAAAGCTTTCAGACAAACAAAAGCTGAGAAAATTCAGCACCACCAAACCAGCTCTTCAACAAATGCGAAAGGATATTCTCTAGAGAGGAAACACAAAAATGGCATATAAACCCGAACCCAAAACAATAAAGTAAATGGCAACGGGATCATACTTATCAATAATTACCTTAAATGTAAATGGGTTGAATGTCCCAACCAAAAGGCAAAGACTGGCTGAATGGATAAAAAAAAACAAGATCCCTATATATGCTGCCTACAAGAGACCCACCTCAAAACAAGGAACACATACAGACTTAAAGTGAAGGGCTGAAAAATGATATTCCATGCAAATAAAGACCAAAAGAAAGCAGGAGTAGCAATACTCCTATCCGATAAAATAGACTTTAAAACAAAGGCTGTGAAAAGAGACAAAGAAGGCCACTGCCTAATGATTAAAGGATCAATCCAAGAAGAAGATATAACAATTATAAATATATATGCACCCAACATAGGAGCACCGCAATATGTAAGACAAATGCTAACAAGCATGAAAGGGGAAATTAATAATAACACAATAATAGTGGGAGACTTTAATACCCCACTCACATCTATGGACAGATCAACTAAACAGAAAATTAATAAAGAAATGCAAACTTTAAATGATATGATAGGCCAGTTAGACCTAATCGATATCTATAGGACATTTCACCCCAAAACAATGAATTTTACCTTTTTCTCAAGTGTACACGGAACCTTCGCCAGGATAGATCACACCCTGGGCCATAAATCTAACCTTGATAAATTCAAAAAAATTGAAATCATTCCAAGCATCTTTTCTGACCACAATGAAATAAGATTAGATCTCAATTACAGGAGAAAAACTATTAAAAATTCCAGCATATGGAGGCTGAACAACATGCTTCTGAATAACCAACAAATCACAGAAGAAATCAAAATATGCATAGAAACGAATGAAAATGAAAACACAACAACCCAAAACCTGTGGGACACTATAAAAGCAGTGCTAAGAGGAAGTTCATAGCAATACAGACATACCTCAAGAAACAAGAAAAAAAAATCAAATAAGTAACCTAAATCTACACCTAAAGCAATGAGAAAAGGAAGAAATGGAGAACCCCAGAGTTAGTAGAAGGAAAGAAATCTTAAAAATTAGGGCAGAAATCAATGCAAAAGAAACAAAAGAGACCATAGCAAAAATCAACAAAGCAAAAAGCTGGTTCTTTGAGAAGATAAATAAAATTCACAAACCATTAGCCAGACTCATGAAGAAACAAAGGGAGAAAAATAAAATCAATAAAATTAGAAATGAAAATGGAGAGATCACAACAGACAACACAGAAATACAAAGGATCATAAGAGACTACTATCAGCAATTATATGCCAATAAAATGGACAATGTGAAAGAAATGGACAAATTCTTAGAAAAGTACAACTTTCTGAAACTGAATCAGGAAGAAATAGAAAATCTTAACAGACCCATCACAAGCATGGACATTGAAACTGTAATCAGAAACCTTCCCAGGTCCAGACGTCTTCACAGCTGAATTCTACCAAAAATTTAGAGAAGAGCTAACACCTATCTTACTGAAACTCTTCCAGAAAATTGCAGAGGAAGGTACTTCCAAACTCATTCTATGAGGCCACCATCACTCTAATACCAAAACCTGACAAAGATGCCACAAAAAAGAAAACTACAGGCCAATATCACTGATGAACATAGATGCAAAAATCCTTAACAAAATTCTAGCAATCAGAATCCAACAACACATTAAAAAGATCATACACCATGACCAAGTGGGCTTTATCCCAGGGATGCAAGGATTCTTCAATATCCGCAAATCAATCAATGTAACTCACCAAATTAACAAATTTAAAAAATAAAAGCCATATGATTATCTCAATAGATGCAGAGAAGGCCTTTGACAAAATTCAACATCCATTTATGATAAAAACTCTCCAGAAAGCAGGAATAAACATAATAAAAGCTATATATGACAAGCCCACAGCAAACAGTATCCTCAATGGTAAAAACTGAAAGCATTTCCCCTAAAGTCAGGAACAAGACAAGGATGCCCACTTTCACCACTCCTATTCAACATAGTTTTGGAAGTTTTGGCCACAACAATCAGAACAGAAAAAGAAATAAAAGGAATCCAATTGGAAAAGAAGTAAGACTCTCACTGTTTGCAGATGACATGATCCTCTACATAGAACACCCTAAAAACTCCACCAGAAAATTGCTAGAGCTAATCAATGAATATAGTAAAGTTGCAGGGTATAAAACCAACACACAGAAATCCCTTGCATTCCTATACACTAATAATGAGAAAGAAGAAAAAGAAATTAAGGAAACAATTCCATTCACCATTGCAATGAAAAGAATAAAATACTTGGGAATATACCTACTTAAAGAAACTAAAGACCTATATATAGAAAATTATAAAACACTGGTGAAAGAAATCAAAGAGGACACTAATAGATGGAGAAATATACCATGTTCATGGATCGGAAGAATCAATATAGTGAAAATGAGTATACTACCCAAAGCAATCTATAGATTCAATGCAATCCCTATCAAGCTACCAGCGGTATTTTTCACAGTGCTAGAACAAATAATTTCACAATTTGTATGGAAACCCAAAAACCTCGAATAGCCAAAGCAATCTTGAGAAAGAAGGATGGAACTGGAGGAATCAACCTGCCTGACTTCAGGCTCTACTACAAAGCCACAGTCATCAAGACAGTATGGTACTGGTACAAAGAAAGAAATATAGATCAATGGAACAAAATAGAAAGCCCAGAGATAAATCCACACACCTATGGACCTCTTATCTTCGACAAAGGAGACAAGAATATATAATGGAGTGAAGACAATCTCTTTAACAAGTGGTGCTGGGAAAACTGGTCAACTACTTGTAAAAGAATGAAATTAAATCGCTTCCTAACACCACACACAAAAATAAACTAAAATGGATTAAAGATCTAAATGTAAGACCAGAAACTATAAAACTCCTAGAGGAGAACATAGGCAAAACACTCTCCGACATAAATCACAGCAGGATCCTCTATGATCCACCTCCCAGAATACTGGAAATAAAAGCAAAAATAAATGGGATCTAATGGGATCTAACTAAAATTAAAAGCTTCTGCACAACAAAGGAAACTCTAAGCAAGGTGAAAAGACAACCTTCTGAATGGGAGAAAATAATAGCAAATGAAGCAACTGACAAACAACTAATCTCAAAAATATACAAGCAACTTATGCAGCTCAAGTCCAGAAAAATAAATGACCCAATCAAAAAAATGGGCCAAAGAACTAAATAGACATTTCTCCAAAGAAGACATACAGATGGCTAACAAACACATGAAAAGATACTCAACATCACTCATTATCAGAGACATGTAAATCAAAACCACAGTGAGGTACCATTTCACACCAGTCAGAATGGCTGTGATCCAAAAGTCTACAAGCAATAAATGCTGGAGAGGATGTGGAGAAAAGGGAACCCTCCTACACTGTTGGTGGGAATGCAAACTAGTACAGCCACTATGGAGAACTGTGGAGAATCCTTAAAAAATTGCAAATAGAACTGCCTTATGACCCAGCGATCCCACTGCTGGGCATACACACAGAGAAAACCAGAATTGAAAGAGACTCATGTACCCCAATGTTCACTGCAGCACTGTTTATAATAGCCAGGACATGGAAACATCCTAGATGTCCATCAGCAGATGAATGGATAAGAAAACAGTGGTACATATACACAATGGAGTATTCCTCAGCCGGTTTGGGAGAATGGCAGTGAAGCATGTGTATTTTCCTGTAAGAAACGAAGCGCTAATCTATGTTTGGTGTAGGATGCAGGATGCATGGGGCTGATGCACAGGATGATTCAGGTAGAGGATGTGGGGTGGGAGGTGGGAGGGGGCTTCGGCATTGGGCGATTGTGTTCACCTATGGCTGATTCGTGTCAATGTATGGCAAAACAAATACAGTATTGTAATTAAAAAAATAAATAAATTTAATTAAAAAAATAAATAAATAAAAAATTAAAAAAAAAAAAAGAATACATTTGACTCAGTTCTAATGAGATGGATGAATCTGGAGCCTATTATACAGAGTGAAGTAAGACAGAAAAACACCAATACAGTATACTAACACATATATACGGAATTTAGAAAGATGATAATTATAACCCTGTATGTGAGACAGCAAAAGAGACACAGATGTATAGAATGAACTTTTAGACTCTGTGGGAGAGGGAGAGAGTGGGATGATTTGGGAGAATGGCATTGAAACATGTGTACTAACAGGTAAGAAATGAATCACCAGTCTATGTTTGATACAGGATACAGGATGCTTAGGGCTGGTGCACGGGGATGATCCAGAGAGATGATATGGGTTGGGAGGTGGGAGGGGGTTCAGGATTGGGAACTCTTGTACACCCGTGGCTGATTCATGTCAATGTGTGTCAAAACCAATCCAGTATTGTAAAGCAGAATTAAAAAAAAACTAAATTAAATTAAATAAAGAATGTTTGTGGAATTATGCTATGTTCTTAGCCGTCTCACTAGGATGTGCTGTGCTCAGTTGCTTTAGTCATGTCTGACCCTGTGCAATCCCATGTGCTGTAGCCTGCCAAGCTGCTCTGTCCATGGGATTCTCCAGGCAAGAATACTGGGGTGGGTTGCCATTTCCTCCTCCAGGAGATCTTCCCGACTCAGGGATTGAACCTGTGTCTCTTACAACTTCTTCATTGGCAGGTGGGTTCTTTGCTGCTAGCACCACCTGGCAAGCCCTCATTTCACTAGGATAAGCTTTATAAAAACATCAAAGTAGATGATTTACCAACTGGTATACTTTCACAAGTCATAAGCCCTGTCCTGGCAGTGGCTTAGGCCTAAACACATTTCTCTAGAGTCCTTTACTTCACAATGAGGAATAAGACTCAGAATGGGAAGCCCAGGATTACCGCACACATGTACATGGGTTAAGGTCTCAAAGTAAGGCTTTTTCTCAGAACAGTACTGGAGAAGGTGAAGGAAGAGAACTCAAGGGCCAAGGGAATATGTAATGGAGCTGAGAGAAAGGGTGCAATAGGGGGTTGTAAAGGTTCAGAGAAAAGTGTGATTTAGTCAAAGAATCATTAAAAATCAAGACCTAGAGTTCCCTTTTCTCCATATCCTCACCAACATTTGTTATTTTATACTTTTTGATGACAGCCATTCTGACAGATGTGAGGTGATATCTCATTGTGGTTTTGATTTGCATTCCTCAAATGATTAGTGGTATTGAGCCGCTTTTCATGTGCTTGTTAACCATCTATATCTAGCATTTATTTTTAAAAATCATGTGAGGAAATGTTCTAATCTCACTTTTATACATGTAGCTGTCCAGTTTTTTTCAGTACCACTTGTACTTGTTGAAGAGACTATCTTTTTTTCATTGCACATTCTTACCTTGCTTGTTGTATTAATAGGTGTATGGGTTTACTCCTTGGGGCTATCTATTCTATTCAATTGATCTGTGTGCCTGTTTTTTTCTGGCACCATGCTGTTTTGATGACTTTAGCTTTGTAGTATAATCTGAAGTCAGAGAGCCTGATACCTCCAGCTCTGTTCTAAACACTTTGGCAATTCAGTGCCTTTTGTGGTTCTACATAAATTTTAGGATAATTTCTTTTAGTTTTTTGAAAACTGTCATGGGTATTTTGATAAAGATTGTAGTAAATCTGTGGATTGCTTTGAGTGTATGGACATTTATATATATATATATATATATATTTAATTAGAGGATAATTACTCTATAATATTATGATAATATTATGATGATTTTTGCCATACATCAGCATGAATCAGCAAGGTATGCATATATCCCATTCCTCTTGAAGCCCCCTCCACCTCTCCACATCCACCCCTATAAATGGTCACAGAGCACTGGTTTCAGATTCCCTGTATCATACATTGAACTCCCATCGGCTACCTATTTTACATATGGTAATGTATATGTTTCAATGCTATTCCATATCATCCCACATTCTCCTTCCCCAACTGTGTCCAAAATGTCTATGTCAACTTTGCTGCCCTGCAGTTAGGATCATCAGTACTACCTTTAAAGATTCCATATATATGCATTAATATACAATATTTGTCTTTCTTTTTCTGACTTGCTTCACTCTGTATAACAGGCTCTAGATTCATCCACCTCAATAGAACTGATTCAAATGCATTCCTTTTAATAGCTGAATAATATTCAATTGTGTATATGTACAACTTCCTTATGCATTCATCTGTCAATGGACATCTAGTTTGCTTCCATGTCCTACTATTGTAAATAATGCTGTGATGAACATTTGAGTATATGTGTCTTTTTCAATTCTGGTTTCCTCAGGATGTATGCCTGAGGAATTACTAGGTGGGATTACTAGGTGATGTGCTGTGTGCTGTGCCATGCTTAGTCACTCAGTCATGTCCAATTCTTTGCAACCCCATGGACCGTAGCCTTCCAGGCTCTTCTGTCTGTAGGGATTCTCCAGGCAAGAATACTGGAGTAGGTTGCCATGCCCTTCTCCAGGGGAATTTCCCAACTCAGGGGTCAAACCCAGGTCTTTCGCATTGCAGGCAAATTCTTTACCATTGGGAGCCACCAGGGAAACTCTACTGTTGGCTTTATTTCTCGTTTTTAAAGGACTCTTCATACTGTTCTCCATAGTGGCCATATCAATTTACATTCCCATCAACAGTTGAAGAAAGTTCGCTTTTCTCCACACCTTATCCAGTATTTATTGTTTGTAGACTTTTTGATGATGGCCATTCGGACCAGTGTGAGATGGTACCTCATTGCAGTTTTGACTTGCATTTCTCTAATGAAGAGTGATACTGAGTATTTTTCGTGTGTGATTTAGCCATCTGTATGTCTTTTTGAAAAACATCTGTTTAGGTTTTCTGACAACTTTTTTATTACATTGTCTGTTTTTCTGGTATTGACCTGAATGAGCTGCTTGGGTATTTTGGAGGTTAATTCTTTGACAGTTGTTTCATTTGCTATTCATTTCTTCCATTTTGGGGGTTATCTTTTCACCTTGCTTATAGTTTCCTTCATTGTTCAAAAGCTTTTAAGTTTAATTAGGTCCCATTTGCTTATTTTTGTTTTTATTGCCATTATTCTAGGAGGTGGTTCATAGAGAATCTTGCTGTGGTTTATGTCAGAGAGTGTTCTGCCTATGTTTTCCTCTAAGAGATTTATAGTTTCTGGTCTTACATATAGGTCTTCAATCCATTTTGGGTTTATTTTTGTGCATGGTATTAGAACGTGTTCTAGTTTCATTCTTTTACATGTAGTTGGCCAGTTTTCCCAGAACCACTTGTGGGAGAGACTTTTTCCACTGTATATTTTCCCCTCCTTTGTCAAAGATAAGGTGCTCATAGGTGTGTGGTTTTATCTCTGGCTTTCTATCTTGTTCCATTGGTCTAGATCTCTGTTTTTGTGCTAGTACCATACTGTCTTGATGGCTGTAGCATTGTAGTGTAGTCTGAAATCAGGAAGACTGATCTCTCCAGTTCTATTCTTTTTCTCAAGATTGCTTTGGCTATTCGAGGTCTTTTGTATTTCCATACAAATTGTGAAATTACTTGTTCTAGCTCTGTGAGAGGGAGAAGGCAATGGTACCCCACTCTAGTACTCTTGCCTGGAAAATCCCATGGATGGAGAAGCCTGCTAGGCTACAGTCCATGGGGTCACTAAGAGTCGAACATGACTGAGCCGACTTCACTTTCACTGTTCACTTTTATGCATTGGAGAAAGAAATGGCAACCCACTCCAGTGTTCTTGCCTGAAGAATCCCAGGGATGGGGGAGCCTGGTGGGCTGCCGTCTATGGGGTCACACAGAGTTGGACACGACTGAAGCAACTTAGCAGCAGCAGCAGCTCTGTGAAAAATACCATTGGTAGCTTCCTTGGTAGCCGCAGCTGGTAAAGAATCTTCCTGCAATGCAGGAGACCCTGGTTTGATTCCTGGGTCAGGAAGTTCCCCTGGAGAAAGGATAGGTTACCTACTTCAGTATTCTTGCCTGGAGAATCTCCATGGACAGAGGAGCCTGGTGTGCTACAGTCCATGTGGTCACAAAGAGTTGGACATGACTGAGCAACTAAGCACAGTACAGCACAGTTTAATACAGATACATTGAATCTATAGATTGCTTTGAGTAGTATAGTCATTTCACTATATTGATTCTTCTAACCCAGAAATATAGTACATCTCTTGACCTGTTTGTGTCATCTTTGATTTCTTTTAGCAGTGTCATAGTTTTCTGCATACAGCTCTTTTGTCTGTTTAGGTAAATTTTTTTCTAAGTATTTTATCCTTTTTGTAGCAATGGTGAATGGGATTGTTTCCTTAATTTCTTTCTCTGATTTTTCATTGTTAGTATATAGGAATGCAAGGGGCTTCTGTGTATTAATTTCTTGGGCATGGCAACCCATTCCAGGATTCTTGCCTGGGAAATCCCATGGATAGAGGAGCCTGGTGGGCTACAGATTCTATGGGGTCACAAAGAGTTGGACATGATTTAGTGAGTAAACAACAACAGCATGTTCCTTCCATATCTACTTTCTTTTTTGGGGAGGGGGAATTTGTTTTGCATTTATTGATGAGCTCACACTTAGCAGCGCCTCTGAATTAATTTATCTTAAACATTTTATTATTTTTTAAAATTTAAGTTTATTTATTTTAATTGGAGGCTAATTACTTTACAGTATTGCATTGGTTTTGCCATACATCAACATGAGTCCACCACAGGTGTACACATGTTCCCCATCCTGTACCCCCTCCCACCGCCTCCCCATACCATCCCTCTGGGTCATCCCAGTGCACCAGCCCCAAGCATCCTGTATCCTGCATCGAACCTAGACTGGCGATTCATTTTTTTACATGATATTATACATGTTTCAATGCCATTCTCCCAAATCATACCACCCTCTCCCTCTCCCACAGAGTCTAAAAGACTGTTCTATACATCTGTGTCTCTTTTGCTGTCTCACATACAGGGTTATTATTACCATCTCTCTAAATCCCATATATATGCATTAGTATACTGTATTGGTGTTTTTCTTTCTGTCTTACTTCACTCTGTATAATCAGCTCCAGTTTCATCCACCTCATTAGAACTGATTTAAATGTATTCTTTTTAATGGCTGAGTAATACTCCATTGTGTAGATGTACCACAGCTTTCTTTTCCATTCATCTGCTGATGGACATCTAGGTTGCTTCCATGTCCTGGCTATTATAAACAGTGCTGTGATGAACATTGGGGTACATGTGTCTCTTTCACTTCTGGTTTCCTCAGTGTCATACCTACTTTCTCAAGAGTTTTTATCATAAATGGATTTTGAATTTTGTCAAAGACTTTCTCTGCATCTATTGAGATGATCTTGTGGGTTTTATCTTTCAATTTGTTAATATGGTGAATCACATTGATTGATTTGTGTATATTGAAGAATCCTCACATTCCTGGGATAATACTCACTTGATCATGATGTATGATCTTTTTAATATGTTGTTGGATTCTGCTTGCTAGAATTTTATTGAGGATATTTGCATCTATGTTCATCAGTGATATTGGATTGTAATTTCTCTTTTTTGTGGCCTCTTTGTCTGGTTTTGGTATCAGACTTATGGTGGTCTTGTAGAATGAGTGTGGGAGTTTTCCTTCCTCTGCGATTTTCTGGAATACTTTGAGCAGTATAGGTGTTAGCTCTTCTCTAAACTTTGGTATTATTCATCTGTGAAGCCACACATCTGGCCCTGGGCTTTAGTTTGTTGGCAGATTTTTTTTTATTATAGTTTTTATTTTGGTGCTTGTGACTGGTCATATTTTCCATTTCTTACTGATTCAGTTTTGGAAGATTATACTTATCTAAGAATTCATCTATTTCTTCCAAGTTGTACATTTTATTGTCTTACAGTTGCTCATAATAGTCTCTTACAATCCTTTGTATTTCCATGTCGTCTTGTTGTAACTTTTCCTTTTTCATTTCTAACGTCAATAGTTTGAGTCTTCTCCCTTTTTATTGATAAGCTTGGCTAACAATTTGTTGATTTTGTTTATCTTATTAAAGAACCAGCTTTTAGTTGTATTGATCTTTGCTATGCTCATGAATGCATGTTATGTAGCTTCAGTCATGTCCAACTTTTTGCAGCCCTGTGGACTGTAGCTGCCAGGCTCCTCTGTCCATGGATTCTTCAGGTAAGAATACTGGAGTGGGTTGCTGTGTCTTCCTCTAGGGGATATTCCCAACCCAGGGGTCGAACTTGCATCTCTTACATCTACCTGCATTAGCAAGTGGTTTCCTTACCACTAGTGCCACCTGGGAAGCCTGATCTTTTCTATAGTCTCCTTCTTTTTCATTTTTTTTTCTTTTTTGATCTTTATGATTTCTTTTCTGCTACCAGCTTTGGGGTTTCCTCCTTCTTTTTCTAGTTGCTTTAGGTGTAAGATTAGGTTGTTTATTTAATACCTCTCTTGTTTCTTGAGGTAGGCTTGTATTGCTATGCACTTCCCTATTAGCACTACTTTTACTGCATTGCATAGGTTATGAGTTGTTGTGTTTTCATTGTCATTTATTTATAGGCATATTTTGGTTTCCTTTTTATTTTCTCAGTGATCTATTGGTTATTC
Organism: Nanger dama; assembly: GCA_917880005.1. Classification (NCBI taxonomy): domain Eukaryota; kingdom Metazoa; phylum Chordata; class Mammalia; order Artiodactyla; family Bovidae; genus Nanger; species Nanger dama. The sequence goes on from CAKJTW010000056.1 coordinate 1,390,274, forward strand.
AGAAGTGTATTGTTGTGTTTGTATTTTTATAGTTTTTCTTGTGCAAGCATGTGTGCATAGTTGCTTCAGTCATGTCTGACTCTGAGACCCTATGGACTGTAGCCTTCCATGTTCTTCTATCCATTGAATTCTGCAGGCAAAAATACTGGAGTAGGTTTCTGTGCCCTCCTCCAGGAGATCTTCCCCAACCCAGGGATTGAACCTGCCTCTCCTGTGGTTCCTGCATTGAGGGCAAATTCTTTACCACTGAGACACCTGGAAGCCCTCTCCCCCCACCCCCATGGTTGGTATCTAATCTTACAGCATTGTGATAAGAAAAGATGCTTGAAATGATTTCAGTTTTTAAACATTTACCAAGGTTTTATTTGTGGCACAGGATGTGATCTATCCTAGAGAATTTTCCATGTGGACTTAAGAAAAAAGTGAATTCTATTGTTTTTGGATGAAATGTCCTGTAGTTATCAATTATGTTCAACTGGTCCACTGTATCATTTAAAACTTCTGTTTCCTTATTAATTTTCTGTCTGGATGATCTGTCCATTGGTTCAAGTGGGACATGAAAGTCCCCTGCTATTATTGCATTACTGTTGATTTCCCCTTTAATCAGTTCAGTTTAGCTCAGTCGCTCAGTCATGTCCAACTCCTTGAGACTCCATGAACCACAGCACACCAGGCCTCCCTGTCCATCACCAACTCCCGGAATCCATCCAAACCTGTGTCCATCTAGTTGGTGATCCCATCCAACCATCTCATCCTTTGTCGTCCCCTTCTCCTCCTGTCCTCAATCTTTCCCAGCATCAGGATCTTTTCAAATGAGTCAGCTCTTCGCATCAGGTGGCCAAAGTATTGGAGTTTCAGCTTCAACATCAGTCTTACCAATGAACACCCTGGACTGATCTCCATTAGGATGGACTTTTTGGATCTCCTTGTAGTCCAAGGGACTCTCAAGAGTCTTCTCAAACATCACAGTTCAAAAGCATCAATTCTTCTGTGCTCAGCTTTCTTTATGGTCCAACTCTCACACCCATACATGACCACTGGAAAAACCATAGCCTTGACTAGACAGACTTCTGTTGACAAAGTAATGTCTCTGCTTTTTAATATGCTCTCTAGGTTCATCATAACTTTTCTTCCAAGGACTAAACGTCTTTTAATTTCATGGGTTCAGTCACCATCTGCAGTGATTTTGGAGCCAGAAAGATAGAGTCAGCCACTATCCCCACTGTTTCCCCATCTATTTCCCATGAAGTGATGGCGCCAAATGCCATGATCTTCGTTTTCTGAAAGTTGACCTTTAAGCCAACTTTTTCAGTCTCCTATTTCACTTTCATCAAGAGACTCTTTAGTTCTTCTTCACTTTATGTGGTGTCATCTGCATATCTGAAGTTATTGATTTCTCCCAACAATCTTGATTTCAGTTTGTGCTTCTTCCAGCCCAGCGTTTCTCATGATGTATTCTGCATAGAAGTTAAATAAGCAGGGTGACAATATACAGCCTTGACGTACTCCTTTTCCTATTTGGTACCAGTCTGTTGTTCCATGTCCAGTTCTAACTGTTACTTCCTGACCTGCATATAGGTTTCTCAAGAGGCAGGTCAGGTAGTCTGGTATTCCCATCTCTTTCAGAATTTTCCACAGTTTATTGTGGAAAATTTCACGTATTGCCAAAGCCTGGCTTGAGGAATTTTGAGCATTACTTTATTAGTGTATCAGCTTCCCTTGTAGCTCAGTCAGTAAAGAATCTGCCTGCAGTGCAGGAGAACCCCAGGTTCGATCCCAGGGTTGGGAAGATCCCCTGGAGAAGGAAATGTCAACCCACTCCATATCCTTGCCTAGAAAATATCATGGACAAGAGGAGCCTGATGGGCTGCAGCCTATGGGATCTCAAAGAGTCAGACACGATTGATTGACTAACACTTACTAGCATATGAGTTGAGTGTAATTGTGCGGTGGTTTGAGCATTCTTTGGCATTGCCTTTCTTTGGGATTGGAATGAAAACTGACCTTTACCAGTCCTGTGGCCACTGCTGAGTTTTCCAAATTTGCTGCCATATTCAGTGCAGCACTTTCACAGCATCATCTTTCAGGATTTGAAATAGCTCAACAGGAATTCCATCACCTCCACTAGCTCTGTTCATAGCGATGCTTCCTAAGGCCCACTTGACTTCACATTCCAGGATGTCTGGCTCTAAGTGAGTGATCACACCATTGTGATTATCTGGGTCATGAAGACCTTTTGTACAGTTCTTCTGTGTATTCTTGCCACTCATCTTAATATCTTCTGCTTCTGTTAGGTCTGTACCATTTCTGTCCTTTATCAAGCCCATGTTTGCATGAAATGTTCCCTTGGTATCTCTAATTTTCTTGAAGAGATCTCTAGTCTTTTCCATTCTGTTTTTTTCCTCTGTTTCTTTGCATTGATTGCTAAAGAAGGCTTTCTTATCTCTTCTTGCTATTCTTTGGAACTCTGCATTCAAATGTGTATATCTTTCCTTTTCTCCTTTGCTTTTTGCTTCTCTTCTTTTCAGAGCTATTTGTAAGGCCTCCTCAGACAGCCGTTTTGCCTTTTTTGTATTTCTTTTTCTTGGAGATGGTCTTGATTCCTGTCTCCTGTACTAAAGAGTTCCCTCTAATAGTTGTTAGCATTTGTCTTATGTATTGATGTGCTCCTATAGTGGGTACATATGTGTTTACAATCGGTATGTCTTCTTCTGGAATTAATCCTTTCATCTTTATGTAGTGTCCTTCTTTGTCTCTTGTAACGATATTTATTGTAAAGTCTACTTTATTTGATATGAGTATTGCTAATCCCATTTTCTTTAGATTTCTGTTTGCAAGGATTATCTTTTTCCAGCCCCTCATTTTCAATCTGTCTGTGTCCCTAGGTTTGAGATGCGTCTCTGGTAGACAGTATATGTAGTGTAGGGGTCTTATTTTTTTATCCATTCAGTCAATCTGTGTCTTTTGGTTGGACCATTTAGCCCATTTACATTTAAGCTTATTATTGATACCATTTACTTTATCACTTGGGTTTGTTTTTCTGTGTTTTCTGTCAAGAGAAGTTCCTTTAGCATTTGCTGAAGAGCTGGTTTGGTAGTGTTGAATTCTCTTAGCTTTGGCTTATCTCTAAAGCTTTTTGATTTCTCCTTCAAATCTGAATGTGATCCTTGTTGAATAGAGTAATCGTGTTTGTAGGTTTTTCCCTCTCATCACTTTAATTATATCCTGCCATTCTCTTCTGGCCTTCAGAGTTTTGGCTGAAAGATCCACTGTTATCCTTATGGGGATCCCCTTGTAAATTATTGATTGCTTTTCCCTTATTGTTTTTTAATATTCTTTGTGTTTAGTCTTTGTTAGTTTGATTAGCATATGTCTTGGTATGTTTCTCCTTGGGTTTACCTGTATAGGACTATTTGCGCTTTCTGGGCTTGTATGTCTATTTCCTTCACTATATTAAGTAATTTTTTTTTTTTACTATGATCACCTCAAATATTTTATTATGTCCTTTCCTTTTGTCTTCTTCTGGGACAGATGCCTATGAATCAAACGTTTGTGTGCTTTATGTTGTCTCAGTGGTCTCTGAGGCTGTCTCTATTACTTTTTTTTTCTTTTTCTTTATTCTGGGCTTCCCTTGTGGCTCAGCTGGTAAAGAATCCACCTGCAATGCAGGAGACCTGGGTTCAATCCCTGAGTTTGGAAGATCCCCTGAAGAAGGCAAAGGCTACCCATTCCAGTATTCTGGCCTGGAGAATTCCATGGACTGTATAGTCCATGGGGTCACAAAGCGTTGGACACAACTGAATGACTTTCACTTCACTTTCTTTATTGTGCTCTGCTTTAGTTATTTCCACCATTCTGTCTTCCATCTCACTTATCCATTATTCTGCTTCTGTTATACTCTATTATTGTTTCCCTTCAGTATATATTTAATCTCAGTTATTGCATTGTCCATTGTTGATTGTTCATTCTTTAATTCTTCTACTTCCTTGTCAAGTATTTCTTAGATTTTCTTGATCTATGCCTCCAATCTATTTATCTATGCCTCCATTTTGTTTTCTAGGGTTTGGATCATCTTTACTATCATTATTATGAATTCTTTTCAGGTAGACTCATTTTTTTCCTCGTTGCTTGCTTGGTCTGGTGGGTTTTTACCTTGTTCCTTCATCTGCTGGATATTACTTTGACTCTTCATTTTGTTTCATTTGCTGTATTTGGGATCTCCATTCTGAAGACTGGAGGGTCATAGTTCTTCTTAATTGTGGAATCTGCCTCCCATGAGTGGGGTTGGACCCATGGCTTGTGAAAGTTTCTTTGTTGGGGGACTTGTGCCTGTGTTTTGGTCAACTGAACTGGATCTGGTCTCTCTGAAAGGCAGTGTCATGTCTAGTAGTAAGTTTTGAAGTGTCTCTGGGTTTGGTATGGCTCTGGGCAGGCTGTCTGCTAATGAGCAGTGTTGTGTTTCTGTTTTGTTGAAGAATTGTGACAGGGCATCTGGGCATTGGCACTTGCTAGACTTTGGGTGGGCTTGGTTTTGGTGTTCACATGGAGGTGTTTGGGAAGGCTCTTGCTCCTTAAAGTTCCCTGGGATCAGCAGTTCTCTGGTGGATCAAAGTCTTGGCCTTTAGCCTCCTACCTCAGGGGTTCAGGCTTGACCCCTACTGTAGCACCAAGGCCTGACAAACCACATAGCCTAGAAGACAAGTCCCCAAGACTCTTTGTGAAGGTAACAATTAACAACCCAAAACACCCAGTGACACTTACACCAAAGTCCTCTAATATTTCTAAGAAGAGCTATGGACCTGTTGTGGGCAGAGTGGGGTCAGTTCAATCTCATATCTGGCCTTATTCCAGCCTGTAGTTGCTCCTAATGTTCATATTTGTCCCTAAAGTCCACAGTCTGTTCCCCACCTGGATACGAGGGGCAAAGGCTGAGGTTCATTGGGACTCACTTGCTCTGTTGTGCTGGGAGGGGGGAGGATATGACAGCTACAATTGGGATGTACCAGGTAGTGTCTGGGAACATAGAGACCTGTTGGGTGCTTTTAGAGTCTGAGGCAGGTCTTGAGTTCTCCCAGAAGAAAAGGCCCTAGTTCGTGGGTCCCTAGAAAGAGTCAAGCTGTTTAGACTTCCAACAAGGTGTGGGAAGTAATCTGTACCAGCTCACAGCCTGGTGGTAGCTGCCACCTCTTGGGTTGGGACCACATCAGTGCTGTTTTGTTCACTGCCTCAAACACCTGCCCAGCTTTGGCAGTGGCAGTCATGTCTAATTCTACAATTATTTCAAAGTAGCCCTCTCAGCATATTCTCATGGCTGCCAGCCCTCAAACTCTCCATGCGATCTTTGAAATCTCCTTGGGATTTTTGCGAGAGCCTCAGCACGCCACCTCACCCTGTGAGGTTGGCCAAAGCCTGCTAGCTGCTCTTCTTGGCTCTCTGCCACCACCCTCTGATCTGGGCTGAGGCTTGTGAGCTGCTTAACAGCTGAGAAGTGCTGTTCAGCAATAATTTATGTGGCAAATTTTCTCTGTATTCTGCCCTCTGAGCCCCACTGATGCATAGCACTCTGAGGTCCCATAGCTTTCCCTTGGCTCTGCCTGTGAGGAGTTTCTAGTGCCTGGAAACTTTTCCTCCTTCAGGACTCTCTCCCCTCCCTCCCTCGGGGCACAAGCCCACACATTGAAATCTTTTATCTCTTTTTATGTCTTTATCTTTTGTCCTACATCATTCTAAGGAGATAGGCTTACTTTTCGGAGGTTTGGGGTCTTCTGCTATCCTTAAAGAAGGTGTTCTGTAGGAGCTGTTCCATATTCTGATGAATTTTTTATTTATTTGTGACAAGGTAGGTAATTTCCCTGTCTTACTCCTCTGCTGTCTTTTTCCATCTCTGTGGACACTTTAATTCTTCCAATCTTAGAACATCTTTTAATTTATATTTTTGATTTGTTTTATAATTTCAAGTTCCTTCATCATAGTTTTGTTATTTTTCAGAGTATAAATCTTCCACTTCTTTGGCTAAGTTTATTTCTAGGGATTTTATACTTTTGGTGCAATTTGCTAAGTTGTGTCCAATTTTTGCAACCCCATGAACTGCAGCATGCCAGGCTTCCCTGTCCTTCACTATCTCCTGGAGTTTGCTCAAACTCATGTCCATTTCCTTAATGATACCATACAACCATCTCATCCTCTTTCACCTCTTCCTCCTCTTGCCTTCAATCTCTCCCAGAATCAGGGTCTTTTTCAATGAGTTGGCTCTTCCCATCAGGTGGCCAAAGTATTGGAGTTCAACTTCAGCATGAGTCCCTTCAATGAATATTCAAGGTTGATTTCATTCAGAACTGACTGGCTTGATCTTGCTGTCCAAGGGATTCTCAAGAGTCTTCTCTAGCACCACAATTAGAAAGCATCAATTCTTCAGCACTCAGCATTCTTTATAGTCCAACTCTCATATCCTTACATGACTACTGGAAAAACCATAGCTTTAACTATATGGACCTTTGTCAGCAAAATGATGTCTCTGCTTTTAAATATGATGTCTAGGTTTGTCGTAGCTTTACTCTCAAGTGGCAAGCATCTTTTAATTTTGTGGCTGCAGTTACCATCCACAGTGATTTTCAAGCACAAGAAAATAAAATCTGGAACTGTTTCCACCTTTTCCCCATTTATTTGCTATGAAATGATGAGACCAGATGCTACAATATTCATTTTTTGAATGTTGAGTTTTAAGCCAGCTTTTTCAGTCTCCTTTTTCACCTTCAGGAGGCCCTTTAACTCCTCTTCACTTTTTGCCATTAAAGTGATATCATCTGCATGTCTGAGATTGTTGTTGTTTCTCCTGGAAATCTTGATTCCAGCTTGTGACTCATCCAGCCCAGCATTTTGAATGATGTATGCTGCATTGTGCTTCTGCTTCACTGACTCTGCTAAAGCCTTTGACTGTGTAGATCACAACAAACTGTGGAAAAATCTTAAAGAGACAGGATCATCAGGCCAATTTACCTGTCTCCTGAGAAACCTGTATGCAGGTCTAGAAGCAACAGATAAAACCAGACATGGAACAACAGACTGGTTCAAAATTGGAAAAGAAGTACATCAAGGCTGTATATTGTCACCTTGCTTATTTAACTTGTATGTAGAGTACATCATGAGAAATGCTGGGCTGGATGAAGCACAAACTGAAATCAACATTACCAGGAGAAATATAAATAACCTAAGATATGCAGATAACAACACCCTAATGGAACTAAGTGAAGAGGAACTAAAGAGCTTCTTGATGAAAGTAAAAGAGAAAACAGAAAAAAGCTGGTTTAAAACTCAACATTCAAAAAACTAAGAACATAGCATCTGGTCCCAGCACTTCATGGCAAATAGGTGGGAAACAATAGAAACAATGACAGACTTTATTTTCTTGAGCTCCAAAATCACTGCAGATGGTGACTGCAACCATGAAAGTAAAAGACGCCTGCTCCTTGGAAGAAAAGCTATAACCAACCTAGACAGCATATTAAAAAGCAGAGACATTATTTTGCTGACAAAGGGCTGTATATTCAAAGCTATGGATTTTCCAGTAGTCATGTATGAATGTAAGAGTTGGACCATAAATAAGACTGAGTGCTGAAAAATGTATACTTTTGAACTGTGGTGCTGGAGAAGACTCTTAAGAGTTCCTTGGGCAGCAAGGAGATCAAACCAGTCAATCCTAAAGGAAATCAATCCTTAATATTCATTGGAGGGACTGATGCTGAAGCTGAAGCTCCAATACTTTGGACACCTGATGCAAAGGGCTGACTCATTAGCAAAGACTCTGATGCTGGGAAAGATTGAAGGCAAGAGAAGGGGATGACAGAGGATGAGTTGGTTGGATGGCATCACCAACTCAATGAACATGGGTTTGAGCAAGCTCTGGGAGATGATGGACAGGAAGGCCTGGAATGCTGCAGTCCCTGGGTTTGCAAAGAGTTGGACATGACTGAGTGACTGAACAACAATAACTCTGCACTGAGGTTAAATAAGCAGGCTGATAGTGTACTGCCTTGATATACTCCTTTCCCAATATTTTTTTAATTTTTATTTTTACTTTATTTTGCTTTACAATACTGTATTGGTTTTGCCATACATTGACATGAATCAGCCACAGGTGTACATGAGTTCCCAATCCTGAACCCCCTCCCACCTCCCAACCCATATCATCTCTCTGGATCATCCCCGTGCACCAGCCCCAAGCATCCTGTATCCTGTATCGAACATAGACTGGCAATTTGTTTCTTACCTGATAGTATACATGTTTCAATGCCATTCTCCCAAACCATCCCACTCTCGCCCTCTCCCACAGAGTCTAAAAGTCCATTCTATACATCTGTGTCTCTTTTGCTGTCTCGCATAGAGGGTTATCATTACCATCTTTTTAAATTCCATATATATGTGTTAGTATACTGTATTGGTTTCTTTCTGGCTTACTTCACTCTGTATAATAGGCTCCAGTTTCATCCACCTCATTAGAACTGATTCAAATGTATTCTTTTTAATGGCTGAGTAATACTCCATTGTGTATATGTAAGACAGAAATATAGATCAATGGAACAAAATAGAAAGCCCAGAGATAAATCCACACACCTATGGACACCTATTCTTCGACAAAGGAGGCAAGAATACACAATGGAGTAAGGACAATCTCTTTAACAAGTAGTGCTGGGAAAACTGGTCAACTACTTGTAAAAGAATAAAACTAGATCACTTTCTAACACCACGCACAAAAATAAACTCAAAATGGATTAAAGATCTAAACGTAAGACCAGAAACTATTAAACTCCTAGAGGAGAACATAGGCAAAACACTCTCCGACATAAATCACAGCAGGATCCTCTATGATCCACCTCCCAGAATACTGGAAATAAAAGCAAAAATAAACAAATGGGATCTAATTAAACTTAAAATCTTCTGCACAACAAGGGAAACTATAAGCAAGGTGAAAAGACAACCTTCTGAATGGGAGAAAATAATAGCAAATGAAGCAACTGACAAACAACTAATCTCAAAAATATACAAGCAACTTATGCAGCTCAAGTCCAGAAAAATAAATGACCCAATCAAAAAATGGGCCAAAGAACTAAATAGGCATTTCTCCAAAGAAGACATACGGATGGCTAACAAACATATGAAAGGATGCTCAAGATCACTGATTACTAGAGAAATGCAAATCAAAACCACAATGAGGTACCATTTCACACCAGTCAGAATGGCTGTGATCCAAAAGTCTACAAGCAATAAATGCTGGAGAGGGTGTGGAGAAAAGGGAACCCTCTTACATTGTTGGTGGGAATGCAAACTAGTACAGCCACTATGGAGAACAGTGTGGAGATTCCTTAAAAATTGCGAATAGAACTGCCTTATGACCCAGCAGTCCCACTGTTGGGCATACACACCGAGGAAACCAGAATTGAAAGGGACACGTCTACTCCTTTACCAATTTTAAACCAGTCTGTTGTTCCATGTCTGGTTCTAACTGTTGCTTCTTGACTTACATACAGGCTTCTCAGAAGGCACGTAAGATAATCTGGTAATTTCATCTCTTTAAGAATTTTCCACAGTTTGTTGTGATCCACACAGTTCAAGGTTTTAGTGTGGTCAATGAAACAGAAATAGATGTTTTTTAAAATTCCCTTTAGTTTTCTATGATCCATCAGATGGTGGCAGTTTGACCTCTGGTTTCTCTGCCTTTTCTGTATCTGGCTTGTACAACTGGAAGAACTGCTGAAGCCTAGCTTGAAGGAATTTGACTAGCATGTGAAATGAGTGCAATTGTACAGTAGTTTGAAAATTCTTTAAAAGTGCCTTTATTTGAGGTTAGAATAAAAACCTGACTATTTCCAGTGCTGTGGCCACTGCTGATTTTTCAGAATTTTTGGGATATTGAGTGCAGCACTTTTCCAGCATCATCTTTTAGGATTTAAAATAACTCAGCTGGAATTCCATCACTCCCCTTAGCTTTATTCATAGTAATGCTTTCTAAGGCCCACTTAATTTCCAGCTCCAGGATATCTGGCTCTAGGTGAGTGACCACACCATCATGATTATCCAGGTCTTCAGGACCTTTTTGTGCAGTTCTGTGTATTCTTGCCACTTCTTAGTCTCTTCTGCTTCATTAAAACCTTGCCTTTTCTGTCCTTTATTGTTCCCATCTTCACATGAAATATTCCCTTGGTATCTCCAATTTCCTTGAAGAAATCTCTAGTCTTTCCCATTCTATTGTTTTCCTCTACTTCTTTGCATTGTTCACTTAAGAAGGCTTTATTATTTCTCTTCACTATTCTCTGTAACTCTGCATTCAGTTGGAGTCCTCTTTCTACTTTGCTTTTTTTTTTTTTTTTTTTTCTGAGCTATTTGTAAGGCTTCCTCAAACAACCACTTTGCCTCCTTGCATATTTTTTTCTTGGGAGTGGTTTTGGTCAGCACTTCCTATACAATGTTATGAACCTCCATCCATATTTCTTCAGGAAGTCTGTCTACCACATCTAATCCCTTGAATCTATTCATTACCTTCACTGTATAAAGATTTATGTCATACCTGAATCACCTATTGGTTTCCCTACTTTCTTCAATTTAAGTCTGAATTGGCAATAAGGAGTTCATAATCTGAGCCACAGTCAGCTCCCAGTCTTGTTTCTGCTGACTGTAGAGGGTTTCTCCATCTTTGGCTGCAAAGAATATAATCAGTCTGATTTCGGCGTTGACCATCCGGTGATGTTCATCTGTAGAGTCGTCTCTTGTATTGTTGGAAGAAGGTGTTTGCTATGACCAGTACATTCTCTTGGCAAAACTCTGTTAACCTTTTCCCTGCTTCATTTTGTACTCCAAGGCCAAACTTGCCTGTTACTCAAGATATCTCTTGACTTCCTACTTTCACATTCCAGCCCCCTATAATGAAAAGTACATCTTTTTTTGGTGTTAGTTCTAAAAAGTCTTGTAGATCTTCACAGAGCCATTCAACTTCAGCTTCTTCAGCATTAATGATATTCAGCTTCAAGTATTAGTAGTTGGGGCATAGACTTGGATTAGGGTGATATTGAATGGTTTGCCTTGGAAACGAGCCAAGATTATTCTGTTTTTGAGATTGCACCAAAGTACTGCATTTTGGACTGTTTGGTTTACTATGAGGGCTGCTCCTTTTCTTCTAAGAGATTCTTTCCCACAGTAGTAGATAAAATGGTCATCTGGATTAAACTTGCCCATTCCTGTTAATTCTAGTTCACTGATTCCTGAAGTGCTGACGTTCACTTTTTCTATATCATGCTTGAGCCCATCCGATTTACCTTTTTTCATGGACCTAACTTTCCAGGTTCTGATGCAATGTTGTTCTTTACCACATTGGACTTTACTTTCATCAACAGACAAGTCCACAGTTGAGGTACATTTCCACTTTAGTCCAGCCTCTTCATTCTTTCTGGAGCTATTTATCTACTCTTCCCCAGTAGCATATTGAATGCTTACAAACCTGGGGGCTCATCTTCTGGTGTCATATATTTTTCCTTTTCATTGTGTTCATGGAGTTCTTGAGGCAAAAATACTGAAGTAGTGTGCCACTTCTTTATCTGGTGGACCATATTTTGTCAGGCCCTGACTAGCAGTGACATATCCTTCAGCCACTCCATGTAAGTGAACAACATGCCTGGCACCCTGGATGTCCCATTGCTGGTCCTCCTTGAGCGTGTAAACCTTCACCTATGGTCAATGCGCTGCTTGGGGGCCGGGTCAAAGCCCCTGCTGGATTTGTTGGTAATGGGTCCAGGGAAGGCTGGAGTGAGGCTGGAAGATGCCCACCAGTGGAGGGCTCCCTGGCCTCACCTTTGCCGCTGGTCACCTGGGACTATTTTTCCAACCACATGGTCTGCCACCGGTGAAGTGCTGGCCTATACCTTTCCTTTCCTCTGGCTTCTCAGTGTTATTGTCCAGGCCTGGCTAGCCTGGCCTCACTGGGGGTGGAGGGTGCACAATGTTTCGTAGCATCCCACCCCATCACACTAGGAAGTCGGGGTACTGGTCACTACCCTGTTCCCACCTCCTCTTCAGCCAAAATTCTGTGAAGCTGCTTCTTGTACCACCACCACTGCCTCTTCAGGCCACCACTGCTGTCTTTTCAGGCCACTGCTACCATGTTATAAAGTTTTGTTGCAATTTTAAGTGGGATTATTTTCTTGCTTTCTCTTTTTGGTAACTCATTATTAGTGTATTGAAAAGCAACAGATTTCTGTATATGAATTTTGTATCCTGCAACTTTACTGAATTTATTAGTTCTAATAGTTTTTTAATGGCAACTTTAGGGTTTTCTATATATATATTATCATGTTTTCTGCAAATAGTGACAGTCTTACTTATTCCCTTCTAGTTTGAATGTCTTTTATCTCTTTTTGTTTTGTCTTATTGCTGTGACAAGGACTTCCAATACTATGCTAAGTAGAAGTATCAGGACTGGTAGGAGTGTAAATTGGTGCCACCACTATGGAAAAAGTAGGGAAGTTTCTAAAAACTAAAAATAGAACTATCACACAATCCAGCAATTCCAGTCCTTTGTATACATCTGAAGAAAATAAAAACACTAATTCAAAAGGTAAACTCCAATGTTCAAAGCAGAGTTATTTGCAATTACCAAGACAAAGAAGCAACCCATATGTCCATCAACAAACAGATGGACAGATAAAGAAGATATGGCATATCTATGTAGGCTGTGTGCTGTGAGCTTAGTCATGAGTTGCTCAGTCATGTTCAACTCTTTGTAACCCCCGTTGACTGTAGCCCACCAGGCTCCTCTGTCCATAGGGATTCTCCAGGCAAGAATACTGGAGTACTTTCCATGCCCCTCCTCCAGGGAGTCTTCCCAACCCAGGGATGGAGCCTAGGTCCCCTGCATTGTAGGCAGATTTTTTACTGTCCGAGACACCAGGGAAGCCCAAGAATACTGGAGTGGGTAGCCTATCCCTTCTCCAAGGTATCTTTCCAACCCAGGAATCAAACCAGGGTCTCTTGCATTGCAGGCAGATTCTTTACCAGCTGAGCTACCAGCGAAGCCTGATATATGTACACACACACACACACACATAAACACACACCCAGAGTAAAATATTACTCAGCCATAAAAGGATGAAATTCTTCCATTTTCAACAATTTGGATGGATGTAGAGATCGCTGTGCTTTGGTTTTGTTTTTTTTCTTTTTTTGTAAAATCTTTTTTGAAATTATTTATTTAATTTTTGGCTGTAAAAGGTCATTTTTCCTGCATGTGGGCTTTCTCAGTTGAGGTTAGCAAGGACTACTCTTCATTGCAGTGGCTTCTATTGTTACAGAGCACAGTCTCTAGGCATGCGTTCAGTAGTTGGAGCTTGCAGGCTCTAGAACGCAGGCTCAGTAGTCGTGGTTGCATGGGCTTACTTGATCTGTGGCATGTGTGATCTTCCAAAACCAGGGATTTAACTGGTGTCCCTTGCCTTGCAAAGCAAATTTTTAACCAGAAGGGAAACCCTGGTATAATCTTTTAAGTCTATGATATTCCCTTTGAAAACTGCTTCATCTCCTCATTGCACACATTTTGGCATGTTGTGTTTTTATTTTCATTTTTCCTCAACTATTTTCTAATTTCTTTTTATTTCTTCCTTCTTCAATGTGTTATTTAGAATACTATTGCTTCACTTCCAATTATTTGTGTTATTTGCAGTTATTACTTTATTATTGACTTCTAATTTTATTTTCATCAAAGAATACATTGTTCCAAACATTTAAAATATATAAATATTTATTTTATGACAAAATACATGTTTATTTTTATGAATATTCTGTGTGCATTTCAAAAAATATGCTAGGTGAAGTGTTCTATAAATGTTAATTGAATCAAGTTGGTTGATAGTGTTGTTCAAATTCTATATCATTCAGGACAGTTCATTTCAGTTCATTTCAGTTGGGTCGCTCAGTTGTGTCCAACTCTTTGTGACCCCACGAATCACAGCACGCCAGGCCTCCCTGTCCATCACCAACTCCTGGAGTTCAATCAAACTCATGTCCATCGAGTCAGTGATGCCATCTAGCCATCATATCTATTGTCATACCCATCTACTGCTGCCCCCAGTCCCTCCCAACATCAGGGTCGGTTTCAGTGAGTCAACACTTCGCATGAGGTGGCCAAAATATTGGAAGTTCAGCTTCAGAATCAGTCCTTCCAGTGAACACCCAGGACTGATCTCCCTTAGGTTGGACTGGTTGGATCTCCTTGCAGACCAAGGGGCTTGCAAGAGTCTTCTCCAACACCACAGTTTGAAAGCATCAATTCTTCACTGCTCAGCTTTCTTCACAGTCAAAATCTTACATCCATACATGACCACTGGAAAAATCATAGCCTTGACTAGATGGACCTTTGTTGGCAAAGTAATGTCTCTGGTTTTCAATATCCTATCTAGGTTGGTCATAACTTTCCTTCCAAGGAGTAAGCGTCTTTTAATTTCATGGCTGCACTCACCATCTGCAGTGATTTTGGAGCCATAGAAAATAAAGTCTGACACTGTTTCCACTGTTTCCCCATCTATTTCCCAAGAAGTGATGGGACCAGATGTTATGATCTTAGTTTTCTGAATGTTGAGCTTTAAGCCAACTTTTTCATTCTTCTCTTTCGCTTTCATCAAGAGGCTTTTTAGCTCCTCTTCACTTTCTGCCTTATTTTTAGCTCCTCTTCACTTTCTGCCATAAGGATGGTGTCATCTGCATATCTGAGGTTATTGATATTTCTCCTGGTAATCTTGATTCCAGCTTGTGGTTCTTCCAGCCCTGTGTTCTCATTATGTACTCTGCATAGAAGTTAAATAAGCAGGGTGACAATATACAGCCTTGACGTACTCCTTTTCCTATTAGGAACCAGTCTGTTGTTCCATGTCCAGTTCTAACTGTTGCTTCCTGACCTGCATACAGATTTCTCAAGAGGCAGGTCAGGTGGTCTGGTATGCCCATCTCTTTCAGAATTTTCCAGTTTATTGTGATTCACACAGTCAAAGGCTTTGGCATAGTCAGTAAAGCAGAAAATATATGTTTTTTTTTTCTGGAACTTTTTTGCTTTTTCAATGATCCAGCGGATGTTGGCAATTTGATCTCTGGTTCCTCTGCCTTTTCTAAAACCAGCTTGAACATCAGGAAGTTCACAGTTCACCTATTGCTGAAGCCTGGCATGGAGAATTTTGAGCATTCCTTTGCTGTCATGTGAGATGAGTGCAATTGTGTGGTAGTTGGAGCATTCTTAAGCATTGTCTTTCTTAGAGATTGACATGAAACCTGATCTTTTTCAGTCTTGTGGCCACTGCTGAGTTTTCTGTATTTGCTGGCATATTGAGTGCAGCACTTTCACAGCATCATCTTTTAGGATTTGAAATAGCTCAACAGGAATTCCATCACCTCCACTAGCTCTGTTTGTAGTGATGCTTCCTAAGGCCCACTTGACTTCACATTCCAGGAAGTCTGGCTCTAGATTAGTGATCACACCATCATGATTATCTGGGGCGTGAAGATCTTTTTGTACAGTTCTTCTCTATATCCTTGCCACCTCTTCTTAATATCTTCTGCTTCTGTTAGGTCCCTACCATTTCTGTTCTTTATTGAGCCCATCTTTGCATGAAATGTTCCCTTGGTATCACTAATTTTCTTGAAGTTATCTCTAGTCTTTCCCATTCTATTGTTTTCCTCTATTTCTTTGCATTGATCGCTGAGGAAGACTTTCTTATCTCTCCCTGCTATTCTTTGGAACTCAGCATTCAAATGGGTATATCTTTCCTTTTCTCCTTTGCTTTTCACTTCTCTTCTTTTCACAGCTATTTGTAAGGCCTCCCCAGACAGCCATTTTGCTTTTCACATTTCTCTTTCTTGGGGATGGTCTTGATCCCTGTCTCCTGTACAATGTCATGAACCTCCATCCATAGTTCATCAAGCACTCTCTCATCAGATCTAATCCCTTAAATCTATTTCTCACTTCCACTGTATAATCCTAAGGGATTTGATTTAGATCATACCTGAATGGTCTAGTGGTTTTCCCTACTTTTTTTAAGTCTAAGTTTGGCAATAAGAAATTCACGATCTGTTACTTCAGGTGTTTCTTGACTTCCTACTTTTGCATTCCAGTCCTCTATAATGAAAAGGACATCTTTGGGGGTGTTAGTTCTAGAAGGTCTTGTACCACTTCATAGATCGGTTCAACTTCATCTTCTTCAGCATTACTGTTCAGGTCATAGACTTGGATTACTGTGATATTGAATGGTTTGCCTTGGAAATGAACAGAGATCATTCTGTTGTTTTTGAGAATGCATCCAAGTTTTGCATTTTGGACTCTTTTGTTGACTATTATGTCTATTCCATTTCTTCTAGATAGTAGAAGATATAATGGTCATCTGAGTTAAATTCACCTATTCCAGTCCATTTCAGTTCACTGATTCCTAGAATGTCCATGTTCACTCTTGCTATCTCCTGTTTGACCACTTCCAGTTTGCTCTGAGTTTAATTTGGTACCATTTCTTTTAAATTTTTGCCTTTTTTCCCTTTACTCTGGGAGATGGGTCATAGAAGATCTTGCTGTGATTTATGTTGGAGAGTGTTCTGCCTATGTTTTTCTCTAGGAGTTTTATAGTTTCTTGTCTTACATTTAGATCTTTATTCCATTTATACTTTATTTTTGTGCATGGTGTTAGAAAGTGTTCTAGTTTCATTCTTCTTTGACATGCAGTTGACCAGTTTCCCTAGCACCACTTATTAAAGAGATTATGTTTTCTCCATTGTATATTTTTGCCTCCTTTGTCAAAGATAAGGTGTCCGTAGGTGTGTGGTTTTATTTCTGGGCTTTCTATTTTGCTCCATTGATCTATATTTCTGTCTATGTGCCAGTACCATACTGTTTTGATCATGGTAGCTTTGTAGTATAGGCTGAACTCAGTAAGGTTGTTTCCTTCATTTCTGTTCTTCTTTCTCAAGAAGGGCTTGGCTATTCAAGTTTTTTTGTATTTCCTTACAAACTGAAAGTATTTGTTTTAGTTCTGTAAAAGATACCATTGTTAGCTTGATAGGGATGGCATTGAATCTATAGATTTCTTCGTGTACTATACTCATTTTCGCTATATTGATTCTTCCAATCCATGAACATGATATATTTCTTCATTTATTTGTGTCATCTTTGATTTCTTTCATCAGTGTTTTATAGTTTTCTATATATAGGTCTCTTCTTTCTTTAGATACATTTATTCCTAAGTATTTTATTCTTTTTGTTGCAATGGTGAATGGGATTGCTTCCTTAATTTCTCTGTTTTGTTTCATTGCTAATGTATAGGAATGCAAGGGATTTATGTGTATTAAGTTTATATCTTGCAACTTTACTGTATTCATTGATTAGCTCTAGTAATTTTCTGGTAGTGTCTTTAGTGTTTTCTATGTACAGGATTATGTCATATGAGAACAGTGAGAATTTTTATTCTTCTTTTCCAATCTGGACTCCTTTCTTTCTTTTCTCTGATGTTTGTGGCTAGAACTTCCGTAGCTATTCTGAATAGTAGTGGTGAAATTGTATTTTTCCTGAATTTAGAGGAAATTCTTTCAAATTTTCACCATCGAGGATAATATTTGCTGTGAGTTTCTCATATATGGCTTTTATAGTGTTGAGTTATGTTCCTTTTTGGCGGCTTTCTGGAGTTTTTTGTTTGTTTGTTTTGTTTTGTTTACCATAAATGGGTGTTGAATTTTGTCAAAGGCTTTCTCTGCATCTGTTGAGATAATCATATGGGTTTTTTTTTTTCATTTTTTTAAATTTTATTTTACTTTATTCTACTTTACAATACTGTATTGGTTTTGCCATACATTGATATGAATCAGCCACAGGTGTACACAAGCTCCCAATCCTGAAACCCCTTCCCACCTCCCACCTCATATCATCTCTCTGGATCATCCAGCCCCAAGCATCCTGTATCCTGTATCGAACACAGACTGGTGCTTCGTTTCTTACATGATAGTATACATGTTTCAGTGCCATTATCCCAAATCATCCCACCCTCTCCCTCTCCCTCAGAGGCCAAAAGTCCATTCTATACATCTGTGTCTCTTTTGTTGTCTTATATACAGGGTCATCATTACTATCTTTCTAAATTCCATATATATGTGTCAGGATACTATATTGGTGTTTTTCTTTCTGGCTTACTTCACTCTGTATAATCGGCTCCAGTTTCATCCATCTCATTCAGTTTGTTAATATAGTGTATCACATTGATTTATTTGTGAATATTGAAGAATCCTTGCCTCACTGAAGTAAAGCCTACTTGGTAATGATGCATGATCTTTTAATATGTTGTTGGATTCTATTTGTTAGAATTTTGTTGAGTATTTTTGCATCTATGTCCATCAGTGATATTGATCTATAGTTTTCTTTTTTTGTGGCATTTTTTGTCAGGTTTTGGTATTAGGGTGATGGTAGCCTCATAGAATGAGTTTGGGTGTTTACCTTCCTCTGCAGTTATCTGGAAGATTTTGAGTAGGATAGATGTTAGCTCTTCTCTAAATTTTTGGTAGAATTCATCTGTGAAGCCATCTGGTCCTGGGCTTTTATTTCTTGGAAAATTTTTTATTACAGTTTCCATTTCCTTGCCTGTGGTAGGTCTGTTGATATTTTCTCTTTTCTTCCTGGTTTTTCTGTTTTGAAAGGTTATACTTTATTAAGAATTTGTCCATTACTTTCAAGTTTTCCATTTTGTTGGCATATAAGTGCTCATAAGGGTCTCTTATGATATTTTGTATTTCTGTGTTTTCTAATTTTAGTGATCTGATTCTTCTCCATTTTATTCTTGATGAATCTGGCTAAAAGTTTGTCTATTTATCTTTTCAAAGAGCCACCTTTCAGCTTTGTTGATCTTTGCTATAGTCTCATTCATTTCTTTTTATGTATTTCTGCTCTGATTTTTATTATTTCTTTCTTTCTGCTAACTTTGGGGTTCTTCTGTTCTTGTTTCTCTAGGTATAAAGTTAGTTTGCTTATTTGATGTTTCTCTTGATTCTTGAGGTAGGCTTGTATTGCTATGAACCTCCCTCTTAACACTGACTTTACTGAATTCCATAGGCTTTGGCTTGTTGTGTTTTCATTTTCATTTGTTTCAGTGCATATTTTGATTTCTTCTGTGATCTGTTGATTATTCAGAAGCATGTTGTTTAACCTCAATATGTTTGTGTTTTTAGTAGTTTTTTTCTTGTAGTTGACATCTAATCTTACCACATTGTGATCAGAAAAGATGCTTGACATAATTTCAGCTTTTAAATTCACCAAGGCTTATATTATGGCCCAGGGTGTGATTTATCTTGAAGAATGTTCCATGTGCACTTGAGAAAAAGGTGAAATCCATTGTTTTGGGGTGCCCCGTAGATATAAATTAGGTCTAAGCAGTTCATTGTATCATTTAAAGCTTGTGTTTTCTTGCTAAGTTTCTGTTCGGTTGATCTATCCATAGCTGTGAGTAGGGTATTAAGGTCCCCCACTATTATTATTTTACTGATAATTTCCCCATTCATACTTGTTATCATTTGCCTTATGTATTGAGGTGTTCGTATGTTGGGTGCATATATATTTATAATTATTATATCTCCTTCTTGGATTGATACATTTATCATTATGTGGTGTTCTTTTTGTCTCTTTTCATGGCCTTTATTTTAAAGTCTATTTTATCTGATATGAATATTGCTACTCCTGCTTTCTTTTAGTCTCCATTGGTATGAAATATCTTTTCAAGTCCTTAACTTTCATTCTGTATGTGTTCCTAGGTTTGAGATAGGTCTCTTGTAGGCAGCATATATAGGGATTTTATTTTTTTATCCATTTGGCCAGTCTTTGTCTTTTGGTTGGAGCATATAATCCATTTAAGGTAATTATTGATAAGTATGATCTCATTAGCATTTGCTCTGTTGTTTTATGTTTGGTTTTATAAACCTTTTCTGTGTTTCCTGTGTAGAGAAGATATTTTAGCATTTGTTGAAGAACTGGTTTGGTGGTGCTGAATTCT
The DNA here is from genome assembly GCA_917880005.1 of Nanger dama. NCBI lineage: Eukaryota > Metazoa > Chordata > Mammalia > Artiodactyla > Bovidae > Nanger > Nanger dama. The sequence goes on from CAKJTW010000056.1 coordinate 1,410,316, forward strand.
CTCAGCTTTTGCTTGTCTGTAAAGCTTTTGATTTCTCCTTCATATCTGAATGAGATCCTTGCTAGGTAGAGTAATCTTGGCTGTAGGTTTCTCTCTTTCATCACTTTAATTATGTCCTGCTATTCCTTTCTGGCCTGAAGAGTTTCTATTGAAAGATCAGCTGTTATCCTTATGAGGATCCCTTGTATGTTATTTGTTGCTTTTCCCTTGCTGCTTTTAATATTTGCTTGTTGTGCTTAACTTTTGTTAGTTTAATTAATATGTATGTGTCTTGGGGTGTTTCATCTTAGGTTTATCCTGTTTGGGACTTTGTGGGTTTTCCTGGGCTTGGGTGGCTATTTCGTTCCTCATTTCAGGCAAGTTTTTACAATTATCTCCTCAAGCATTTTCTCATGCCCTTTCTATTGGTCTTCTTCTGGGACACCTATGATTCGAATGTTGAGGCATTTAACATTGTCCCAGAGGTCTCTGAGGTTGTCCTCATTTCTTTTAATTCTTTTTCTTTTCCTCTATGCTTCATTTATTTCCACCATTCTTTCTTCCATCTCAGTTATCCTCTTTTCTGCCTCAGTTATTCGACTGTTGGTTCCCTCCAGAGCATTTTTAATCTCAGTTATTGCATTGTTCATTTTAGTTTGACTCTTCTTTATTTATTCTAGGTCCTTATTAAACATATCTTGTGTCTTCTCAATCCTTATTCTCTAGTCTATTTATCTGTCACTCCATTTTCAAGATTTTGGATCATCTTTACTATCATTTTTCTGAATTCTTTTTCAGATACACTCCCTACCTCCTGCTGTTTGGTTTGGTTTGGTGAGTTTTGTTATGTTCTTTCCCTGCTAAATATTCCTCTGCTTTTTCATTTTGCTTAGATTGCTGTTTGGGGTGCTCCTTCTGCAGGCTGGAAGTTCGTGGTTCCTCTTACTTGTGGAGCCTGCTTCCTGTGGGTGGGGTTGAACCAGTGACTTTTCAAGGTTTCCCTGTTGGGGGAGCTCGTGTCTGTGTTCTGGTGGGTGGGCCTGGAACTATTCTCTCTGGAATGCAGTGATGTGTCCAATACTGAGTTTTGGGGTGTATATGGGTTTGGTATGGCTTTGGAAAGCCCCTCGTTTAATGTCCAGGATTTTTTGTTCCTTTTGTTGAAGAATTAGTGTGGCGTGTCTTTCACTGGCACTTGTTGGCTCTGGGTGGAGCTTGGTTTCAGTGTAGGTCTGGAGACTTTTGTGTGAACTCTTTTCTTCTAATGTTCCCTGGAGTCTGGAGTTCTCTAATTTTCTAAAGTTCTGGAGTTAAGCCTCCTAATTCTGGATTTTGGTCCTTCTCTTACAGTAGCCTCAAGACTTTTTCATCCATACAGCACAGAACCTAAATCTCCTAGGTTAATGGTGAAACAACTCTCCACAGCCAGGGACACACAAAGAGATTCTTTTCATTATATAATGAAAAGAGGAGGGAGGAGGGAGGAGGGAGGTAGACGTGACTGCTGGGCACCAGCGTGGGGGAATCCGCCCATGGCAAAGGTCATGAGGAAGAGGCCTGATGGGCAAAGGCGAGATCAGGCCTCTAGGGCCCCCCTTTCGAGCATCTACCCCAAAACCAGAATCTGTCTGTTTTATTATTTCATAACTTTCATGTCAGCCCTCTGACATTAACAGAGGGCTATCCCTGACCACCTTTCTCTGGAGAAAAACAACTTAGGGTTCTAGCTAATAAGTCTCCTGGACATGAGAGGAATATTTCAATTCAAACCCACTCTGTTAGCATTCTAGCTTGCTTGGCAGGTTTATCCAGACTCTTGCAGCTACATATATGATTGTTCACAGCCTCCCAACTGTGAGGGGCATGGGAATCCTAAAACATAGAGCCTTTCAAAGAGTTAAAAGTTATTAGAGTAGTGGTGGTGTAGGATTTCATTATTGGGCCAATGCTTGTTGCTAAGTTCCCATATCTCTTATCCACTGTGCACCTGGGAGTGCATTAGTTAACATAGTTGGAATGTAAGAAAAACAAGTGTAACCTTGAAATTAACCACATCAGACTTTTGAGCTAATTGGTTCTTTCTTGTAACTCACTGCACCTTTGCTCCGTGAGAAATGTAACTCTGTTTAACATTTTCTGAGGCTGACATAGATTAGAAATATAAAGGAAAAACATTTCAAGGGAAAATAAGTTTTCTGGTTGAGCAGTCTTTATCAAAAGAGGGTCATAAAATGTTCACAGGCCTCCAAGGCCAGCAGATAATGTACACAATATTGTTTATGGGAAAGGTATGCAGAGAAAAATCCTGGTTTTGATAAAGACAAAACAGATATAATGTTTGGGCTGACTCTGTATGACTTTGCATCTTTCATTTCCCTCTATGTACAGGTTAAGTTATAAAAGTCCCTTTTGAAAATAAAGTAATGGGCCTCACTCACCAAAGAAGCTTGGTCACCCTGTTTTTCTTTTTTCTCTCTTTCTTTCTTTCTCTCTCTCCTCTCCCTCCTTCTCTTTTTCAGGCTGATCCCTTGAAACACAGAGGCTCTCTGCGTTCACTTTCCTGCCTGGGCTTCTAAGACTTTATTAGCTTTCTGTGTAAACCAAAGATTATCAGCCTCTTTCTCTCCTCTATTTTCTTATCTACAACATTCTTTCCTTATCTCTCTCTCTCAAAATCATTCACCAATGCCGTTTCTCCTTCGGGTTCCCCTGGATCCTGTGGGGGCTGGACCCTGGCAGGTGACCAGGAGGAGAATAAGGAGACTCAAAAAGGGAGAGTGAAATCAAGCCAGTAATCAAATCCCTAATTGTTCTTCACAGCCAGGGGCTCCCAGAAAGATGATTCACAGGTATATAGAAAAGAGAAGAGGGAAGAAGGAGATAGAGTTGACCTGGAGAAGAAAAAGGGAGAGTCAAAGGAGGCAAAAACAATCAAGCCAGTAATGAAATCCCTAAATGAAAACAGATGCTGAAGATTAGATTCTTAAAGGTACAAAATTGATAACAAATATCAAAAAACAAAGATTAAAAACCTAAAATAGAGGTTAAACTCTAAAAAATACAACATAAAAATACAAAACAAAATCAATCACAGAATTAAAAAAACAAGATATGGAATTTTTTAAAACAAAATAGGGTATTTTGAAATGTAATAGGCTGTAAAAATGAAAGTTAAAAGAGCAATAAAGAACTAAATTTTTAAAAAAAATTTGAAAAGTGATAATAGTAAAAAATATAACTAGGAATTTCTCTGGAGCTGTTGCGGGCAATGTAGGGGTCAGTTCAGGGTCAGATAGTTCCTTGTTCCAGCTTGTACTTGTTTTCACTGTCTATATTTGCTCTCAAATGCACAGTCTCAGAATTAACTGCAGGATTTTTAATCTGTCGCTTCTGTCACTTCAAGAGAGGTTCCCCTTCTTTGTTTGTTTTGCCTCCCTCTGTTTGCATTCTTTTCAGTGTCTAATTTCCACCTCGACATGAGAGGGTAAAAATGGCAACTTATGGAAGCTCACTTGTTCAGTTGTGCTGTGAAGCGGGAGAGGCACTGCAAACAAATACTGCTGGGGGAGTGCTCACAGTGAATGGACCACACTGGGCTTGCCACAGCCCAAGGTGGTGTGTACTTCCTGGGTCCACACTGCTCAGGCTCCAAGGTGCTCTGCAAGGGCACTGTCCCAAGTGGACCCTGTGTTTCATACACTTCCAGGTCTAAGCCACTCGGGTTCTCGGGTGCTCTGCAAGGCACAGACCTAGGTGGGCTGTGCGTTTTGTGCCTTTCCCAGGTTCAAGCTGCTCAGGCGACCTGGTGCTTGGTGAGTGCACAGTCCCATGTGGGCCATGCATCTTATGCATCTCCCAGGTCCCAGCTGTTCAGTTTCCCAGGTGTCTCATGGGTGCACAGTCCCAAGTGTGCAGTGGGTCTCCTCTGTGGGGCTGATCTCAGGCTTTGAAACTCCTGGCAGATGTAAACTGTCCAGGATCCCAGGTAGATGTGGTTAGCCACTGGCAGCCTCTCACAGTTTGGTGGAAGATGTAGTCTCTAGGGGCAATACTGCAGCAGCCCCTTGCCTTCCAGCTCTGGCTGTCACACACTTGCCTCTCTGCCTCTGGGGAGGGAGAGCCCTAAGCAGCAGCCACCTTGTTTTCCTTTGGTATTTTCCCAATCCTTTGTTCTGTGATCACGCCAAGGTTCACCATGTGGCCTTAGAGTCTTTTGAGGCAAAGGTCCTTTTTCGTTGTTTCTCTGGAGATCCTATGGTTTGGGTTGGTATGTCACATTGGTTCCCTCAGATTGTCTTCAGGGCATTCAAGCCCAGTCCTTACTATGAACCAGTGGTGCAGCCCATGCCTCCCTGCCCAGTTCCCACTTGCTGGTGGTGGATGGGAGCGTCTGAGACTCTTCTTCACCAGTAGTTGTGGTTAGGTGCATACCTGGTTATGGTGCCCTCTGAAATTACAAAGTTCCCCACAGACATGCCTGTGAGAGGGTTTCCTATTATGTGAATACTTCTCCTCCTTTATGACTCCTTCCCTAGGATGGGTCTCCATCCCTAAATTTTTTGTCTCTGTTTCTGTCTTTTATATTTTAACCTAACTCCTTTCAAAGATATTGGGCTGCCTTTCTGGGGCTTGGTGTCCTCCCACCAGCATCCAGAAGTTGTTTTGTGGAAATTGCTCAGCATTCAAATGTTCTTTTGATGAATTTCTGGGGAGAAAGTGGTCTCCCCGTCCTATTCCTACACCATCTTGGGCTTCCTCCGCCTTCCAGTCTTACCAAGTACACATCATCTTCTTTGGGTGAAGACCAGTTTTGCTCACTTAACTTACATGGAACCAAAACATCAAAGAAGTTAACACACCCAAGCTGGTGAAAATTATTTTCATTGCCTGATTTGGATATTATGAGTATCACTATCAGTTTCAAGTGGAAAGAAGAGAGTGGGAAAGTTGGCTTAAAGCTCAACATTCAGGAAACTAAGATCATGGTATCCGGTCCCATCACTTCATGGCAAATAGATGGGGAAACAGAGGAACAGTGGCTGACTTTATTTTTCTGGGCTCCAAAATCACTGTGGATGGTGGCTGCAATCATGAAATTAAAGACGCTTGCTCCTTGGAAGGAAAGTTATGACCAACCTAGACAGCATATTACAAAGCAGAGACATTACTTTGCCAACAAAGGTTCATCTAGTCAAGGCTATGGTTTTTCCAGTAGTCATGTATGGATGTGAGAGTTGGACTATAAAGAAAGCTGAGAGCAGAATTGATGCTTTTGGACTGTGGTGTTGGAGAAGTCTCTTTATTTTCTCTTTATTTATTTATTTTTACTTTACAATACTGTATTGGTTTTCCATACACTGACATGAATCCACCACGGGTGTACATGAGTTCCCAATCCTGAACCCCCTCTCCCACTACCCCCCATATCATCTCTCTGGGTCATCCCAGTGCACCAGCCCCAAGCATCCTGTATCCTGTATCAAACCTAGACTGGCGATTCATTGAGAGTCCCTTGGACTGCAAGGAGATCCAACCAGTCTACCCTAAAGGAGATCAGACCTTGGTGTTCATTGAAGGGACTGATGTTGAAGCTGAAACTCCAATACTTTGGCCACCTGATGCGGAGAGCTGACTCACTGGAAAAGACCTGATGCTGGGAAAGATTGAGGGCAGGAGGAGAAGGGGACGACTGAGGATGAGATGGTTGAATGACATCACCGACACAATGGGCATGGGTTTAGGTGGACTCTGGAGTTGTTTGTGGACACTGAGGCCTGGCGTGCTGCGGTTCATGAGGTCGCAAAGAGTTGGACACGACTGAGCAACTGAACTGAACTGAACTGAACTGATTCAACCATGGAGCACTGTCGAGTGAGAAATCTCCAGCAAAAAACTTCACAAACCACTTTTGACACATTTGATCAATCACAGCATGTTCTTTATACACTACACAAACTTTTTGCCTTTCAGTTGCAATTTTACCTTCCTTGAAATAATAAAGCATAATATGCTGAAGGTATTGATTTTCTCTTCCATCTTCAGTATTAAAATGACTGCACAAAAATTCACCAATCTTGATAAGTTTTTTAAAATGCACATTGATATGACAGCTTACACAATGTACTCTAACAAAATTGTTTTGAATGAAGTTAAAGACACCTAAGTGCTACTAGAGCCATCTTATGAAAAAAAAAAAAGGCTTTTTATCAGCCCATTAGATTAAAATATACATATATAACTTACTATATTCTACCTTCAAATGATACTACACTACTTCAAATAAAATGAAAGAACCTTACAATATACATTCATTTATCTACTTGCATCTTCTGTACCATTTTTGGCATCAATTTTAATTATATGTATTATGTGTGTGTGCTCTGTTGCTCACTTGTGTCTGACTCTTTGTGACCCCATTAACTGTAGCCCACCAGGCTTCTCTGCCCATGGGATTTCCAAGGCAAGAATACTGGAGTGGGAAGACATTCTCTTTTCAAGGGATCTTCCCAACTCTGGGGTCAAACCCAGGTATCCTGCTTTGCAAGCAGATTCTTTACTGTTTGAGCCACCTGGGAAGGCCATACGTATTATATAAGCTCCATAATTGATTGTTGATTTTGTTTTACACAGTTATCTTTCTTTTAAACAAGTGAAAAAACAACAAAAGTTTATTTTGTATTTATTCATATCGTTGCCATTTCCTGTCCTTTTCATTCATTTATTTTTTTATTTTATTTTTACTTTATTTTACTTTACAATTCTGTATTGGTTTTGCCATACATTGACATGAATCTGCCATGGGGTATATGAGCTCCCAATCCTGAAACCTCCTCCCACCTCCCACCCCATATCATCTCTCTGGATCATCCCCGTGCACCAGCCCCAAGCATCCTGTATCCTGTATTGAACATAGACTGGTGCTTCGTTTCTTACATGATAGTATACATGTTTTAATACCATTCTCCCAAATCATCCCACCCTCTCCCTCTCCCTCAGAGGCCAAAAGTCCGTTCTATACCTCTGTGTCTCTTTTGTTGTCTCGCATACAGGGTCATCATTACTATCTTTCTAAATTCCATATATATGTGTCAGTATACTCTATTGGTGTTTTTCTTTCTGGCTTACTTCACTCTGTATAATCGGCTCCAGTTTCATCCATCTCATTAGAACTGACTCAAATTTATTCTTTTTAATGGCTGAGTAAAACTCCATTGTGTATATGTACCACTGTTTTCTTATCCATTCATCTGCTGATGGACATCTAGGTTGTTTCCATGTCCTGGCTATTATACACAGTGCTGCAATGAACATTGGGGTACATGTTTCTCTTTCAATTCTGGTTTCCTTGGTGTGCATGCCCAGCAGTGGGATTGCTGGGTCATAAGGCAGTTCTATTTCCAGGTTTTTTTTTTTTTTAAGGAATCTCCACACTGTTCTCCATAGTGGCTGTACTAGTTTGCATTCCCACCAACAGTGTAGGAGGGTTCCCTTTTCTCCACATCCTCTCCAGCATTTATTGCTTGTAGACTTTTGGATCACAGCCATTCTGACTGGTGTGAAATAGTACCTCATTGTAGTTTGATTTGCATTTCTCTGATAATGAGTGATGTTGAGCATCTTTTCATGTGGTTGTTAGCCATCCATATGTCTTCTTTGGAGAAATGCCTATTTAATTCTTTGGCCCATTTTTTTGATTGGGTCGTTTATTTTTCTGGAATTTAGCTGTAGGAGTTGCTTGTATATTTTTGAGATTAGTTGTTTGTCAGTTGCTTCATTTGATATTGTTTTCTCCCATTCAGAAGGCTGTCTTTTCACCTTACTTATAGTTTCCTTTGTTGTGCAGAAGCTTTTAAGTTTAATTAGATCCAATTTGTTTATTTTTTTGCTTTTATTTCCAGTATTCTGGGAGGTGGATCATAGAGGATCCTGCTGTGATTTATATCAGAAAGTGCTTTGCCTATGTTTTCCTCTAGGAGTTTTTATAGTTTCTGGTCTTACGTTTAGATCTTTAATACATTTTGAGTTTACTTTTGTGTGTGGTGTTAGGAAGTGATCTAGTTTCATTCTTTTACAAGTAGTTGACCAGTTTTCCCAGCACCACTTGTTAAAGAGATTGTCTTTACTTCATTGTATATTCTTGCCTCCTTTGTCGAAGATAAGGGGTCCATAGGTGTGTGGATTTATCTCTGGGCTTTCTATTTTGTTCCATTGATCTATATTTCTGTCTTTGTGCCAGTACCATATTGTCTTCATGACTGTGGCTTTGTAGTAGAGCCTGAAGTCAGGTAAGTTGATTCCTCCAGTTCCATTCTTCTTTCTCAAGATTGCTTTGGCTATTCGAGGTTTTTTGTATTTCCATACAAATCTTGAGATTATTTGTTCTAGTTCTGTGAAAAATAACGCTGGTAGCTTGATAGGGATTGCATTGAATCTGTAGATTGCTTTGGGTAGTATACTCATTTTCACTATATTAATTCTTCTGATCCATGAACATGGTATATTTCTCCATCTGTTAGTGTCCTCTTTGATTTCTTTCAGTTCCTAGGTGGTGATTTCACACATCCACCTGCAGATACTTGGTGATATTTTCAGAAGTTTTTGGCTGTCATAACTGGGAGGTAGTGGGCTTCCCTGGTAATTCAGCTGGTAAATAATCCACCTGCAATGTAAGATACCTTGGGTTGATTCCTGGGTTGTAAAGATTTCTTGAAGAAGGGATAGGCTACACATTCCGGTCTTCTTGGGCTTCATTGGTGGCTTAGATGATAAAGAATTTGCCTGTAATGTAGAGACCTGGGTTCAATCCCTGGGTTGGGAAGATCCCCTGAGGAGGGCATGACAATCCACTCTGGTCTTCTTGCCTGGAGAATTCCCATGGACAGAGGAGCCTGGTGGGCTACAGTACATGGGGCTGCAAAGAGTTGGACACGACCGAGTGACTAAGCAAAGCACAGTGGTATTTAGTGGATATAGGCCAAGGATATTGCTAAATACCCTACTAGACAGCCTTTGTTGCTGTTGTTCAGTCACTAAGTTGTGTCTGACTTTTTGCGACCCCATGCACAGCAGCATGCCAAGCTTCCCTACCTTCCACTATCTCTAGGAGTTTGCTCAAACTTATGTCCATTGAGTTGGTGATGCTATCCAACCATCTCATCCTCTGCCACCCTCTTCTCTTCTTGTCTTCAATCTTTCCCAGCATCAGGGTCTTTTACAAATCATTGGATCTTTTCCAATTCATTGGCTCTTTGCATTAGGTGGCCAAAATATTAGAGCTTTCACTTCAGCAACAGTCTTTCCAATGAATATTCAGGGTTAATTTCCTTTAGGATTGATTGGTTTGCTCTCCTTGCAGTTCAAGGGATTCTCAAGAGTCTTCCCCAGCACCACAATTTTAAAACTTCAATTCTTCAGTGCTCAGCCTTCTTTATGGTCCAACTCTCACATCTGTAAATGACTACTGGGAAAACCATAGCTTTGACTATTTGGACCTTTGTTCACAAAGCAATGTCTTTGTTTTTTAATATGCTCTCTACGTTTGTTATAGCTTTCCTTCCAAAGAGCAAGAGCCTTCTAATTTCATGGCTGTAGTCACCATCTGCAGTGATTTTGGAGACCAAGAAAATAAACTTTGCCACTCTTTCCACTTTTTCCCGTTCTATTTGCCATGTATTGATGGGACCAAATGCCATGATCTTAGTTCTTTTTTTTTTTTTAATGTTGCATTTCAAACCATCTTTTTTCCTTTCCTCTTTCACCCTCTAAGGCTGTTTAGTTCCTCTTCACTTTTTTTCCTTTAGGGTGGTAACACTTGCATATCTGAGGTTATTGATATTTTTCCCAGCAGCTTGTGATTCATCCAACCTGGCATTTCATATGATGTACTCTGCACGTAAGTTAAATAAGCAGAATGACAATATCCAGTCCTGTCATACTCCTTTCCTAGTTTTGAACCAGACTAGACATTATATCATAACAGAAAATTACCTGAACCAAAATGTCAATAGAGCCATACTTTAGAAACCTCGATGTGTTAATAGATCAAAGTTTCTGTTTGATACTATTTTTTTCTTATTTCCTTCTGTCAATTTATAAAAATTGTGAAAGTTGTGAGTTAAGCTTTATTTAGGGCAAAATGTGGAGTATAGCTTGAGAAACAGCATTTCAGACCTCTGAGAAACTGCTCCCAGGCTATAGTCCTCATTTTGCCCCAAATATAAATTAACCTGAAGCTCTTGTATTGTATACATTTTTTAAGTTGGCAATTTTATTTAATTTTGAGTTAGGTTTTATTGGAAGGCAACATGAAGACTATAACTGGAGAGACAGCATTTTAGATGGCAGGCAGCAAGGTGAATATTTATGTGATTTTTATGACATGGGAAGACATGCAATCAATCTTTTTATCTTTTGCAGAATAATTATGCTAGTCAAAAGGAGCAGTCATCATCATGAATTATTTTAGTGTTTTTTTAAGATATGAATAGATACAAGAATTGGGATCATAAAATTGGCTCCTGGCAATATCTAACTGAAGGCCTGTCTTGCTAATTTTTCCCAGAGCACAGAATGCTTCATTTCTGCTCTCCACGCTGAAATCCTTTCAGAGGGTATTGAAAATCAGCTGTTGCAGCAGCACATGATATAGTCCTTGTAGAGGTAGATGGCAAAAGTCAATGGCAAGTGCCAATTTGTAGTTGACTCTTCCCAAAACTTTCTTTAATATTTCATGTAGTGCAGGTCTGCTGGTGATAAATTCTTTCTCTTTCTTTTAGGAAAAAATTTCTTCTCCATCATGAAAGATACTTTTCCTTGTAATAAAATTCCAGGTTGACAGTTTACAGTTCTGAAAACTGTAAAGTTATTTTATTGTTTTACAGTATGCATAGTTTCTGATAGGGATTATATTTATCTTCATTCCTCTGTACAAAATGAGTCTTTTTTCCCCTCTCTCTTCTTTGAAGATTTTTCTTTATTTCTGGTTTTCAGAAATTTTATCATGAAGTACCTTGGTGTGGATTTCTTTTTGTTTATACTGCTTGGGATTTATGGAGCATCTTGAGATTCTAGGGTCATAAATTTCAACAAGTTTGGAAAGGCCAACTATATTTTATTTTATATTATTTTTGTCGGGAGGGTACATTTTTACCTCATTTTTTTTCCCTCTCGGTTTCATTTTGATTAATTTATATTGCCATTTCTTTGAATTCACTGGAGTATCTTAATGCTCTTAATCCCATCAAGTATATTGCTGCTTTCATATATTGTACTTTTTATTACTAAGAAGTCTCATTTTGTTATTTGTTTTTATCTTCCATTTTTCTCATGTTTATGATTTCTTTTCATTACTTGAACTTTGTTTGTAAATTAGTATTGTCTGCTGGATTCATTATCTTTCTCATTCTGAGTTTGTTTAAATTGACTGATTTTTCATCTGGTTGTCAGTTGCATTTTCATATCTTTAAGCTTGTGTAACAAATTTTAATCAGATGCTGGACACTTACAAATACGCAGCAATATAACCAAGATGAAGAGACAGAGGAATACCCAGCAGGTAATGGAACAGGAGACATGCCCACCAAACCAAACAAAAGAGGAAAAGATAGGGAATCTACCTGAGAAAGAATTACGAATACTGATAGTGAAAATGATCCAAAATCTTGAAATCAAAATGGAATCACAGATAAATAGCCTGGGGTCAAGGATTGAGAAGATGCAAGAAAGGTTTAACAAGGACCTAGAAGAAATAAAAAAGAGTCAACATATAATGGATTTGGTTGTCTTCCTTTAAATAATTTTTTTTTTCTAGTTGTCTAGTTACTTGCTTTAGTTGTTCAGTCACCAAGTCATGTCTGGCTCTTTGCAACTGCATGAACTGCAGTATGCCAGGCTTCCCGGGCCTTCACCATCTCCCAAAGTTTTCTCAAACTCATGTCCATTGAGTCAGTGGTGTCATCCATCCTCTCATCCTCTGTCATCTGTTCCCTTCTCCTCTTGCCTTCAATCATTCCCAGCATCAGGGTCTTTTCCAATGAGCTGGCTCTTTCCATCAGGTGGCTAAAGTATTGAAGCTTCAGCTTCAGTATCACTTCTTGCAATGAATACTCAGAGTTGACTTCTTTTAGGATTGACTGGTTTGATCTTCTTGCTCTCTGGGACTTTGAAGAGTCTTCTCCAGCACTACCATTTGAAAGCATCAGTTCTTCAGTGCTTGATCTTCTTTATGGCCCAACTTTCACATCCATACATGACTACTCTCTAGGTTTATCATAGCTTTTCTTCCCAGGAGCAAGTGTCTTTTAATTTCATGGGGTGCAGTCACCATCTGCAGTGGTTTTGGAGCCCAAGAAAACAAAATCTGCCACTTTTTCCACTGTTTCCCCATCTATTTGCCATGAAGTAATGGGACCAGATGCCATGGCCTTAAATTTTTGAATGTTGAGTTTATGCTAGCTTTTTCATTCTGCTTTCATTCTCATCAAGGGACTCTTTAGTTCCTCTTCATTTTCTGACATTAGAGTGTTATCATCTGCATAACTGAGGCTGTTGATATTTCTGCTGGCAATCTTGATTACTTGCTTAGCTTGATACTTTTGGAAACTTGCTTCTATTTTATTTTATTTTTTTTGTAGTGTAAGTCTTCAGTTCAGTTCAGTCACTAAGTCATGTCCAACTCTTTGTGACCCCCATGGATGCAGCTTTCAGGCTTCCTGTCAATCACCAGCTCCTGCAGCTTGCTCAAACTCATGTCCATTGACTCAGTGATGCCATCAAACCATCTCATCCTCTTTCATCCCCTGTTCCTCCTGCCTTCAGTCTTTCCCAGCATCAGGGCCTTTTCCAGTGAGCCAGTTCTTTGCATCACGTGGCCAAAGTATTGGAGTTTCAGCTTCAGCATCAGTCCTTCTGATGAATATCCAGGACTGATTTCCTTTAAGATTGACTGGTTTGATCTCCTTGCAGTCCAAAGGACTCTCAAGAGTCTGCTCCAACACCAGAGCTCAAAAGCATCAATTCTTTGACCTCAGCTTTCTTTATGGTCCAACTCTCACTTCCATACCAGACTACTGGAAAAACCATAGCTTTGAATAGATGAACCTTTGTCGGCAAAGTAATGTCTCTGCTTTTTAATACGCTGTCTAGGTTGGTTAATGTTTTTCTTCCCAGGAGCAAATGTCTTTTAATTTCATGGGTGCAGTCACCATCTGCAGTGATTTTGGAGCCCACGAAAATTAAGTCTATCACTGTTTCTATGTTTCCCCATGTATTTGCCATTAAGTGCTGGGACTGGATGCCATGATCTTCGTTTTCTGAATATTGAGTTTTAAGCCAACTTTTTTCACTCTCTTCTTTCACTTTCATCAAGAGGCTTTTAGCTCCTCTTCTCTTTCTGTCATAGGGTGGTATCATTTGCATATCTGAGGTTATTGATATTTCTCCTGGCAATACTGATTCCAGCTTGTGCTTCATCCAGCCTGGCATTTCACATGGTGTAATCTGAATATAAGTCAAATCATCAGGGTGACAATATACAGCCTTGACTTACTCTTTTCCCAATTGGGAAAATTGTTGTTCCATGTCTGGTTCTAACTGTTACTTCTTGACCTGCATACAGGCTTCTCAGGAGGCAGGTAAGGTGGTCTGGTATTCTGATCTCTTGAATTTTCCAGTTTGTTGTGATCCACACAGTGAAAAGCTTTGGCATAGTCAATAAAGCAGAAATAGATGTTTTTCTGGAACTCTCTTGCCCTTAGATGATACAATGGATGTTTGCAATTTGATCTTTGGTTCCTCTGCCTTTTCTAAATCCAGCTTGAACATCTGGATGTTCCCAGTTCACATACTGTTGCAGCCTCGCTTGGAGAATTTTGAGCATTACTTTGCTAGCGTGTTAGATGAGTAGGACTGTGCAGTAGTTTGAGCATTCTTTGGCATTGTCTTTCTTTGGGATTGGAATGAAAACTGACCTTTTCCAGTCCTGTGGCCACTACTGAGTTTTCCAAATTTGCTGCACTTTCACAGCATCATCTTTTAGGATTTGAAATAGTTCAGGTGGAATTCCATCACCTCCATTAGCTTTGTTCATAGTGATGTTTCTTAAGGCCCACTTGACTTTGCATTCCACAATATCTGGCTCTAGCTGAGTGATCACACCATCGTGGTTATCTGAGTCATGAAGATCATTTTTGTACAGTTTTTCTGTGTATTCTTGCTACCTCTTCTTATTCTGTTGATAGTTTAACTACAATACTAAAATATGTTCCTGTGGTCCCTACTGAATGCCCTGAGTGACCAACAAGAACTCTATATTCTTTCCTGTCATATTGCAAACATCTTCCATTTTGTGCTATCCCTGAGACTACATTCGGAGAAGGCAATGGCACCCCACTCCAGTACTCTTGCCTGGGAAATCCCGTGGATGGAGGAGCTTCGTAGGCTACAGTCCACAGGGTCGCTAAGAGTCGGACACTACTGAGCAACTTCACTTTCACTTTTCACTTTCCTGCACTGGAGAAGGAAATGGCAACCCACTCCATTGTTCTTGCCTGAAGAATCCCAGGGACAGAGGATCTTGGTGGACTTCCGTCTATGGGGTCTCACAGAGTTGGACACGACTGACGCGACTTAGCAGCAGCAGCAGAGACTACATTGATAAGAGTTCTGTTTTCTCTTTTTTCATCATCTTGGAGTTTCACTCTATGGATGCTTATCTTAATATTTAGCATAAATCCAAGAGAATCCTCATGCAAATTTCTGGACTCTTTTTGTACAGTTCTTTCTCTCTGGAATTCCAACTCAAAATTCCCACTCCCTCAGCATTTCTGAACACTGATTTTTCTTTCTCTACCTCTCTCTATTACAGGATAATTGCTTTACAATGCTGTGCTGGTCTCTGCCTTACATTGATAAGAATTTGTCATAAAGATATATATGTCCCCTCTCACTAGAGCTTTCCTCCCCCCTTCCCCATTCTACTCCTCTAGGTCATCACAGAGAACGAAGCTTCTTCTGTGTTATACAGCAACTTCCAAATATTATTTATATACATGGTAGTGTATATTTTGGAGAAGGCAATGGCACCCCACTCCAGTACTCTTGCCTGGAAAATCCCATGGACAGAGGAGCCTGGTAGGCTGCAGTCCATGGAGTCGCTAAGAGTCAGACACGACTGAGTGACTTCACTTTCACTTTTCACTTTCCTGCATTGGAGAAGGAAATGGCAACCCACTCCAGTGTTCTTGCCTGGAGAATCCCAGGGACGGGGGAGCCTGGTGGGCTGCCGTCTATGGGGTCACACAGAGTCGGACACGACTGAAGCGACTTAGCAGCAGCGGCAGCAGCAGCAGCAGTGCATATTTGGCAGTGCTGCTTTCTCAATTTGTCCTACCCACTACTTCCCCACTGTATCCACCCAGTTCATTCTCTGCATCTGTGTCTCCATTTCTTTTCTGTTAATAGGTTCATCAGTACTATTTTTATAGATTCTGCATATATGCATTAGATACGCAATATTTGTTTTTCTTGCTTGTAGTACTCTCTTATGATCCTTTGTATTTCGGTGGCATCTGTTGTAGCTTCTCTGTTTTTATTTCTAACTGTATTGATTTGATTGTTCTCACTTTTTTCTCTTGATAAGTCTGGCTAATGGTTTGTCAGTTTTGTTTATCTTGTCAGAGAACCAGATTTTAGTTTTATTGATCTTTGCTATTGTGTCCTTTCTTGCTTTTTCATTTTCCCTACTCTGAAATTTATTATTTCTTTCCTTCTAATAACTGGGGAGTTTTGTACGTTGCTTTTGATGTAAGTTTAGGTTGTTTTTTGATGTTTCCTTTTTCTTGAGGTAGCCTTGCATGCTATAAATTTCCCTTTTAACATTGCTTTTACTGCATCCCATAGGTTTTGAATTGTCTTGTTTCCATTGTTATTTGCTTCCAGGTATTTTTTATTTCCTCTTTGATTTCTTCAGTGACCTCCTGGTTATTTAGTAGTGTTTGATTTCGCCTCCATGTGTCTGTATTTTTTACAGTTTTTTTTTTCCCTCTAGTTGTTATCTAATCTTATATATTGTTTTCAAAGGAAAAAAAAGTTTGGCACATTTTCAATTTTCAAAACCAAGGACTGGTCTGCGACCTAAGATGTGACCTACTTTCAAGTATGTTTCATGTATACTTAAGAAAAATGTAAATTCTTTTGGTTTTGGATGAAATGTCCTGTAGATATCAACTTGGTCCATTTGGCTTGTGTTTCCTTACTAATTTTCTGTCTGGGTGATATGTCCATATGTGTGTGGGGATTGTTAAAGTCCCCCACTATTACTGTGTTACTGTCATTTACCCCTTTTTTTTTCTTGTTGTTTAGTCGCTAAGTCATATCTGACTCTTTGTGACCCCATGGACTGTAGCTTGCCAGGCCCTTCTATCTTTGAGATTCTCCAGATAAGAATACTGGTGTGGGTTGAGTTTTCTTCTCCAGGGAACCTTCCCAGACCAGTGATCAAACGGGCAACCAGTACAGTGGCAGGTGGATTCTTTACCACTGAGCCACCAGGGAAGCTTATACTTTTATAGTTGTTAGTATTTGCCTTATGTATCGAGGTGTTCCTATGTTGGTTGCATATACACTTACAATTGTTATATCATCTTCATAGATCAATCACTTGATCATTATGTACTGTCTTTCCTTGTCTCTTGTAATGGTCTTTATTTTAATGTTTATTTTATTTGATGTGAATATTGCTATTCCTGCTTTCTTTTGGTTTCAATTTGCACAGAATATATTCTTCCAGACCCTCATTTTCAGTCTGTATGTGTCCCTAGGTCTGAAGTGGGTCTCTTGCAGACAACATTTATAAGGCCTTATTTTGTATCCATTTACCCAATCTGCGTCTTTTCATTGGAGCTTTTAACTCATTTACATTTAAGATAATTAACAATATGTATGATATTATGGGGGTTATTTTGGTAGATCTTTTGTTTCTGTTGTTTCCTATCTAGAGAAATTACTTTAACATTTGCTGTAGACTTGGGTTGGTGGCAGTCAATTCTCTCAACTTTTGCTTGTCTGTAAAGGTTTTGTTTCTCCATCAATTCTGAATGCGAGTCTCACTGAGCAGAGTATTCTTTGTTATATGTTTGCTTCTTTCATTACTTTAAGTATCTCTTGCCACTCCCTTCTGGCCTCAGAGTTTCTGTTGAAAGATCAGCTGTTAGCTTCATGGAGATCTCCTTATATGTTATTTGTTGCTTTTCATTTGATAGTTTTAATATTTTTTTGATTGTGTTTCATTTTTCATTCATTTGATTAATATTCTCTTTGGGTTTATTTTGTATGGGACTCAATGAGCTTCCTAGATTTGGATGCCTATTTCTGTTTCCATGTTAGGGAAGTTTTTGACTCTAATCTACTCAAATATTTTCTCAGACATTTTCTTTTTCTCTCCTCTTGGAATCCTTTTTCCTAGTTCCTTTAGTGTAGGAACTGGATCTAAGTGAGCATGAGTTACATCTTTCCCTATGGTATACTAGCAGCTATCACCTTGGTAGGAGTTGGGACTAGAGTCAGAGCCAGGTGTGAGCCAAGGCTTTTCCTCTTCTCAGTGGCCAACAGCCCTCTTTCAGCAATGGTGGCAGGTCCCAAGTAGCTGAAGCAGAGGCCCTAACACTTGAATGTGTGCCAACTCTGTCCCCTACAAATGCACAATCTCCTCAGCCACATCAGCCTTTTCCCCATGTGAAACTGCACCATGGAGCAATATGGGCTGGAGTGGTGTCTTAGTATGGGACTGGGCACACACTGGCATTGTCCTGGCATCAATCAGAGTGTCATACTGCTTCCAATATGCCATTCTCTCGAATGCCAGTAATGGTTACTTTCATCTTATCTGGTTGCTGTGTCAGTCCAAGCTGGCTCTGTCTCCCACAACTGCACACTCTCCTTAGACACTTGAGCCTTTGCCCTAGTGTGGAGCTGCACCATGGAGCAAGAGAGCCCAGAGCAGGCACTTTGCTTGGGCTGGGGCATGTGCTGTGATAGTTATGGGTAATTGGTCAGTGTCCTGGGCTGTTCCAATCTGCTTCCTTCATTTTGTTTCAGGAATAAGAATGTGTTTGTACTCTTCACAAGTAGAGTTTAGTATTCCTAAGTGAAAGTCACTCAGTCGTGTCCAGCTCTTTGTGACCCCATGGACTACACAATCCATGAAATTCTCCAGGCCATAATACTGGAGTGGGTAGCTGTTCCCTTCTCCAGGGAATCTTACCAACTCAGGGATCGAACCCAGGTCTCCAACACTGCAGGCGGATTCTTTACCATCTAAGCCACCAGGAAAGTGCACCCCGCCCACAGTCTTGCTATCAGTCCTGCTTGTTTTCAAACCAGTCAAGGGAAACTATTCTCCTGATATCAGACACAAAGGCTGGAGCACCAATATGTGATTGGAACCACTCACTCCCTAGGGATAATCTCTGAGCCCATGCAATCCCTCTTCTCTTCTATATCCTCTCCTAGGGGTATAGGTCTCAACCTGATCACTTCTCTTCCTTTCCTTCTCAATTCTTTGTGGGTCTTTCTCACAGTCTTCATTGTGTAAGTTTTCTGCCAGTCTTCAGTTTGTTTTCAGTAAGAATTGCTCCACATGTTCTTCAGTTTGTTTTCAGTAAGAATTGCTCCACATGTAGATATATTTTTTATTGACATATAGTTGTGATTCCCTGATGGCTTAGATGATATAGAATCTGCCTAAAATGCAGGAGACCAGGGTTCTATTGCTAAATTGAGTAGATCCTCTGGAGAAGGGAATGATTACCTACTCCAGTCTTCACGCCTAGAGAATTCCAGGGACAGAAGAGCCTGGTGGACTATAATTCATGGGGTTGCAAAGAGCTGGACACAACTGAGCGACTGAAACATTATAGCTAATTTACAATGTTGTGTTTATTGCTGCTGTACAGCAAAGTGACTCAGGTATACACTTTTCACATTCTTTTCCACCATGGCTTATCACATGATATATTGAATATCCCTGTGCTATGCAGTAGGATATCCATCCTATGTATAAAGTTAGCATGTACTAATCCCAAATTCCCAGTAGTCCCTCTTTCACCTCTCCTCCTTGGCAACCACAAATCTGTTCTCTGTGTTTACAAGTCTGTATGGTAAATACATTCATTTGTGTCATATTTTAGATTTCACATAGAAATGATGTCATATGATATTTGTCTTTCTCTGTCTGACTTACTTCACTTAATATATAATCTCTAGTTCCACCCAGTTTGCTACAAATGGCATTACTTCATTCTCTTTTTTTTTTTTTATGAATGAGTAATGTTCTATTTTGTGTGTGTGTGTGTGTAAATACCACACCTTCTTTGTCCATTCATCTGTCACTGGGCATTTAGCTTGCTTCTGTCTTAGCTATTGTAAATAGTGCTGCTATGAACATGGCATAGTATCTTTTCAATAGTGCATGCATCTTTTCAAATTAGAGCTTTCATCTTTTTCAGATATATGTCCAAAGAGATTGCTGAATCACATGATAACTCTATTTGTAGTTTTAAGCAAATGTCACATTGTTCTCCACAGTGACTGTACCAATTTACATTCCTACCAAGAGTGTTGGAGAGTTCCTTTTTCTCTATATCTTCTCCAGCATTTACTATTTTTAGATTTTTGATGATGGCCATTCTGACTGGAGTGAAGAGATACCATGTTTTAGTATTGTTTTACATTTCACTAATAATTAGAAATGTTGAACATCTTTTCCTGTGTCTGTTGGTCATCTGTATGTCTTCTTTGGAGAAATGTCTATTTGAATCTTGTGCCATTTTTTGATTTTTTTAAGCATATGTGCTGTTTGCATATTTTGGAAATTGATCCATTGTTGGTTGAATTGTTTGCCAATATTTTCTCCCATTCTGCAGGTTGTCTTTTTGTTTTGTTTATGGTTTCCTTTGTTATGCAAAATATTTTAAGTTTAATTAGGTCCCTTTTTTATCTTCTTTTATTTCCATTATTCTGTGATACGGATCCAAAAAATATTGCCACAATTTATTTCAAAGTTTGCTCTGCCTGTTTTTCTTTAGGAGTTTGTAGTGTCTGGTCTTTCATTTAGGTCTTTAATCCATTTTGAGTTTATTTTTTGAATCTGATATTAGAGAATGTTCTAATTCCATTCCTTTACATGTAGCTGTCCAGTTTTCTCAGCACCACTTATTGAAGAAACTGCCTTTTCTCCATTGTATAGTCATGCCACCTTTGTTTTAGATTTGTGCTTGTGCTTAGTTATTCAGTCATATTTGACTCTTTGCAACCTTTGGATTGTGGCCTGTCAGGTTCCTCTGCCCATGCAATTCTCTAGGCAAGAATATTGGATGTGGTTACCATTTCCTCTTATAGGGGATCTTCCTGACCCAGAGATCAAACTCACATCTTCTGGGTCTCCTGCATTGCAGTCAGGTTCTTTACCCACGGAGCCATCAGGGAAGCCAAATGACCATAAATGCCTGGTTTTATTTCTGGGCTTGTAGATGTATCTTTACTATGTTCTTGGAGAGTGTGGGCTTCACTTCCTCCTACTCTGCCATCCTGTTCTCCTCCTTTGCACAATTTTATTGAGAGAGTCTGGTAGCCTAGCCATACATCCTAGAATGATACATGAGACCTTCACAGAATTATGCACATTCTTCTGTGCCCTTTCATTACAGTTTCTGGTAGAATAAGCAGCACTGATTGGCAATATTAATAAAATACTTTTTAGCTCTTTGATTTTTTTTGTAGATTAAAACAAATTTTATACATAGACAATCATGTCATCTGTCAATAAAGACAGTTTTACTTATTCCTTTCCAATCTATGTGATACTTTCTGGTTTTATTGTAATTGCTGTGACTTCCAGAACAATGTTGTAAAGAAGTCTTGAAAGGCACCATATCTGGCTTGTTACCAATCCTTAGGAGAAGGCTTAAATAATTCATTTTTAATTATAATGAAAGCTGCAGGGTTTTTAGATACTTTTATCAAGTTGAGGAACTCCCTCTCATTCACAACATTCTGAATGGATATTAGATTTTCTCAAGTGTTTTTTGATGCTTACTGAGATAATCACATTTTCCACCTATATTCTGTTTACATTGTGAATTATGTTGATTTATTTTTGGAATGGATATTCAACTTTGGATTCCAATGTACATCCTCTTACTTCCTTGTCCAATTGTAAATATAATGAACACATACAGCAATTTCCAGCTTGAGAAGAATATGATTTGTTCAAAGGAGCAAACCTCTCAGGAATAAAGGTTTAGGTCATATAATGAAGTAGATCACCAAGACCTGCAGCGGTGACAGCCAAAGATGAAAGGGCTTTACAGTGGATGGTAAATTATGGCGAGGATGTATATCAGTTGCTGCCTCAAGGCCAGTGGTAACAATGGAGGCTATAATTCATTCCACCAGCTTCCTTCTTTTTAGTTTCCCTTCAAGAGAAAAGTTTCATAGGAACCATGGAAGAACTGTTTTCTGATCATGGATGGAGATGAGTGTAACACAGAGATGGATTCTCAGTTATGGGTGTGTACCCCTTGGATCTTCCTTCAGAGAGAACCTGCTGTAAGAAGTGTAGTTTGCTGGAAACTTCAAGCTGATATACATTCTGTAACCACTACAGGATTCATGTAGAAGCCATATTATGTCCAGTATATGTTTCCAAACTATGACTAAGCCTTATGGTGGTACTAGGGTTGGGGCATTCCTGTTTAATTTGATTGCTTTAGTGTACAGTCTTTGCTCTGGGGCTCCCTGCTAGCTTGACTGAAACTTCCTAAGAGCTGTGCTTCAGCCTAAGGCTCTTCCTACTCAGTATTTCTTCCTTTCCTCTCTCATTTCACTGTCAGACATGAATACAGTCTGAGGATCTCCATACCTACTCCTGCTCTTTTTCATTTATTGGTTGAGGAAGTTTCCACAACAAATCTCTTGCCCTTATAATTTTGTTTTGATATCTACTTTCTGAAGGACTTTAACCAACACAGTATATTTGACAAAGCATTTGTATACAGAATATTAAAAAATTTCTAAAACAATAATAAAATAGCCATATTTTTTGTTAAAATGGGCAAAAGATTGAACAATTTACAGTGGAAAGATAAATGACTGTATACACAAAGATTTTACAGTGAACATTCAGAGCAAATTTATTTAAAAAGCTAAAATGTAAGAAACTCCTAAATGTCCATAAAGATGATAAAGAATAAGCAATGCATAAAATATTCAGCTCAGTTCAGTCACTCAGTCATGTCCGACTCTTTGCGAACCCATAAATCACATTATGCCTGGCCTCCCTGTTCAACACCATCTCTCAGAGTTCACTCAGACTCACGTCCATCGAGTCAGTGATGCCATCCAGCCATCTCGTCCTCGGTCGTCCCCTTCTCCTCCTGCCCCCAATCCCTCCCAGCATTAGTCTTTTCCAATAAGTCAACTCTTCTCATGCGGTGGCCAACATACTGGAGTTTCAGCTTTAGCATCATTCCTTCCAAAGAAATCCTAGGATTGATCTCCTTCAGAAGGGACTGGTTGGATCTCCTTTCAGTCCAAGGGACTCTCAAGATTCTTCTCCAACACCACAGTTCAAAAGCATCAATTCTTCGGCGCTCAGCTTTCTTCACAGTCCAACTCTCACATCCATACATGACCACTGGAAAAACCATAGCCTTGATTCGACGGATCTTAGTCAGCGAAGTAATGTCTCTGCTTCTGAATATGCTATCTAGTTTGGTCATAACTTTTCTTCCAAGGAGTAAGCGTCTTTTAATTTCATGGCTGCAATCACCATCTGCAGTGATTTTGGAGTCCCCAAAAATAAAGTCTGACACTGTTAACACTGTTTCCCCATCTATTTCCCATGAAGTGATGGGGCCAGATGCCATGATCTTCGTTTTCTGAATATGGAAATTTAAGCCAACTTTTTTCACTCTCCTCTTTCACTTTCATCAGGAGGCTTTTAGTTCCTCTTCACTTTCTGCCATAAGGATGGTGTTATCTGCATATCTGAGGTTATTGATATTTCTACCGGCAATCTTGATTCCAGCTTGTGTTTCTTCCAGAATGACATATCCTCAGCAATAAAAGTTTAAGTAAAAGAACATGAGCATAGATTATGATTTCATTTATATGAAGACAGAGGACAGGCAAGTCTAATCTATGGTGAATAGGGTCATAATGGGGATTGACTGACTTTAAGAACATGAAGGAATTTTCTGGCATGATGGAATTGTTCTATGTCTTGTTAGAGGTGTGGATTATACAGTTGTATGCATTTGTCAAATATCAAATTGTAGCCTTAATGTTTTTGCATTTATGTACTTTATCACCAAAATAAAATAATTGTTAACATATATTGATATATAATTGTCAATATATATTAATCTATACTGGTAGATTTGCTTCTCACTGTGGTATGTAATAGTAATTCTGGAACTACATTCTCTGTGTTCTAGGCTTGAGCAAATGAATAAATAAATTGAGGACCATGTGAGCTAGGATTTTCACTTTTGGAGAACAGAGCTGCAGATATGGAAAGGAAGCCAATTGTTTCCCATAGTGCACTGAATTTTGACATAATGTGAC
The DNA here is from genome assembly GCA_917880005.1 of Nanger dama. NCBI lineage: Eukaryota > Metazoa > Chordata > Mammalia > Artiodactyla > Bovidae > Nanger > Nanger dama. Next base: position 1,433,917 of record CAKJTW010000056.1, read on the forward strand.
CACCTAGCTTTTACTAAATGCCTTTAGGTAATTTCCTTCCACATGGATCTGGAGTGGCCTGTGACTTACTTGAACCAGTATAATATGACGTTCTGGGACTTCTGAGTCCACATCTTAAAAAGACATGGCAGCTTTCCTTTTTGTGCTTGTGGGGTCTCAAGATACCATGTAAGAGTTCTGAATATTTCGCAATAAAGGCCAGGTAGACAAGGTAAATGAAGAGGCAAGGCTCTGAAACTACATAGCATAACCATCCCAGGATCCCGGCATCACAGTTGAGCCTTTGGACAATTCTAGCTCCAGTTGCCATCTCACTGTAACAGCATAAGTGATTTCAAGTAAGACTAGCAAAAGAGCTGCTTATCTAGCCCAGCAAGAATCATGAAAGTTAATGTTCGTTGTTTCAAGACAATTATTTTTAGAGTGGTTTGTATTCTAGTAATGTTATTTTTAAACTATACAGCTAATGAGATAAAAGGTAAATAATTAGTGAAATTGAGAGAAGGGTTATATGAGAGTTCCTATTGCAACTTTTCAATATATTTGAAGTTACATGAAAAATAAATTAAAGTCATACAATATTGAATTATGACTTTTTTCTAAAACAAATCCTGGATTAAAAAATAGACATTCTGGATTTAAAAATAGAAAAGACCCTCAAAAACTTTTCAAGAGAATCCTGTTTTTATATAATACTGAAAATTTGATGAATGATTATTTAGAACTACAATACTAATGAGGAAATATCAACAAACAAATTCATTTTAAAAATCCTTAAATGTGGGATAAAATATTTTTAATGTCAAAAAGAAGAAAAGGAAAAAACAGGTCACTCAACCAGATGTATAAACACTCAAATGATAGTTGAATTTTAGGCAGATATGCAGAGTACATCATGAGAAAAGCTGGACTGGAAGAAACACAAGCTGGAATCAAGATTGCTGGGAGAAATATCAATAACCTCAGATGTGCAGATACACCAACCTTATGGCAGAAAAAGGAACTAAAAAGCCTCTTGGTGAAAGTGAAAGAGGAGAGTGAAAAGTTGGCTTTAAGCTCAACATTCAGAAAACGAAGATCATGGCATCTGGTCCCATCACTCCATGGGAAATAGATGGGGAAACAGTGGAAACAGTGTCAGAATTTATTTTGGGGGCTCCCAAATCACTGCAGATGGTGACTGCAGCCATGAAATTAAAAGACACTTACTCCTTGGAAGGAAAGTTATCACCAACCTATATAGTATATTCAAAAGGAGAGACATTACTTTACTAAGGTCCGTCTAGTCAAGGCTATGGTTTTTCCTGTGGTCATGTATGGATGTGAGAGTTGGACTGTGAAGAAGGCTGAGCACTGAAGAATTGATACTTTTGAACTGTGGTGTTGGAGAAGACTCTTGAAAGTCCCTTGGACTGCAAGGAGATCCAACCAGTCCATTCTGAAGGAGATCAGCTCTGGGATTTCTTTGGAAGTAATGATGCTAAAGCTGAAACTCCAGTACTTTGGCCACCTCATGCAAAGAGCTGACTCATTGGAAAAGACTCTGATGCTGGGAGGGATTGGAGGCAGGAGGAGAAGGGGACAACAGAGAATGAGATGGCTGGATGATGTCACTGACTCGATGGACGTGAATCTGAGTGCACTCTGGGAGTTGGTGATGGACAGTGTGGCCTGGCGTGCTATGATTCATGGGGTCGCAAAGAGTCAGACACAACTGAGAGACTGAACTGAACTGAAGCAGAAGAATTATACACTAGGCAAACTGGTTTGGGAAATACAGGCTTTAGGTAAACTGTTTTTTTTATTTAATTAGATTTAGATTAATGTTTTAAATTAGATGAACTGATCTTAGAAACTCATGCCATATCAGGAACTTTTCCTGTGTTCTAATTTCTTGATTAGGTAGAGCTTGAAGAATAACATTACTCTTATAATTCAAATCTTGCTAATTCCTATACATTTTCCAAGTTTAAGCAAAAAACTAAGAAGTTGTACAGGCTTTCATTTAAGTTGTTCTTAGGTGAAAGCAGCTTGCTGTGAGTGAGGAAGTCATACTGTAATTACAGGCCTATAATTTTTACCTTTTCTTTTTTAAAAACTAATTTATTTAGTTTACTTTACAATATTGTATTGGTTTTGCTGTATGTTGACTTGAATCTGCCATGAGTGTACATGACTTCCCCATTCTGAACCCCCTCTCCCACCTCCCTCTCCATCCCATCCCTCTGGGCCATCCCAGTGCACCAGCCTCAGGGACCCTGTATCATGCATCAAACCTGACTGTAGATTCATTTCACATATGATAATTCACATGTTTCAGTGCCATTCTCCCAAACCATCCCACCCTTGCCCTCTCCCACAGAGTCCAAAAGACTGTTCAGTACATCTGTGTCTCTTTTGCTGTCTCACATAAAAGTTATTGTTACCTTCTTTCTAAATTCCATATATATGCATTAGCATACTGTATTGGTGACCGGGTCACTAAACGCAGCCAAGAGGAGCTACCCCACGTCTGAAGTCAGGGGCAGAAGCCAGGAGAACCCCATGCCCAAAGGGCGGCAGCCAAGAGAAGTTACCCCATGTCTGAGGTCAGGGGCAGCAGCCTAGAGTGCCAGGCTGTAACAGCACATGAACGGCCAAAAAGAGCTACCCCACGTCTGAGGCCAGGGGCAACGGCCAAGAGGAGCTACCCTGAGTCCGAGGCCAGGGACAGCAGCTGAGAGGAGCTACCCTGAGTCCAAGGTCAAGTCAGGGGCAGTGGCTGGGAGGAGCCAACATGTGCCCGAGGCCAGGGGCGGTGGCCAGGAGGAGCAACCCACATTCAAGGAGTGGTTGCTGCTTGGGCACAGGAGGGCCTAGGGGAGCTATCCCACGTTGAAGATCAGGAAGAGTGGCAGTGAGGAGATACCCTTCATCCAAGGTAAAAATCATCAGCTGTGCTTTGCTGGACAAGCCCTGAAGAGATACCCCACACCCAAGGTAAGAGAATCCCAAGTAAGATGGTAGGTGTTGCAAAAGGGCATCAGAGGGCAGACACACTGAAACCATACTCACAGAGAACTAGTCAGTCTAATCACACTAGGACCACAGCTTTGTCTAACTCAGTGAAACTAAGCCATGCCCATGGTGCAACCCAAGACGGGCGGGTCGTGGTGGAGAGGTCTGAAAGAACATAGTCCACTGGAGAAGGGAATGGCAAACCACTTCCAGTATTCTTGCCTTGAGAACTCCATGAACAGTATGAAAAAGCAAAATGATAGGATACAAAAAGAGGAACTCCCAGGTCAGTAGGTGTCCAATATGCTACTGGAGATCAGTGGAGAAATAACTCTAGAAAGAATGAAGGGATGGAGCCAAAGCAAAAACACAACCCAGCTGTGGAATGACCAGTGATAGAAGCAAGATCCGATACTGTAAGGAGCAATATTGCATAGGAACCTGGAATGTCAGGTCCATGAATCAAGGCAAATTGGAAGCGGTCAAACAAGAGATGGCAAGAGTGAACGTTGACATTCTAGGAATCAGCAAACTAGAATGGACTGGAATGGGTGAATTTAACTCAGATGACCATTATATCTACTACTGCGGGCAGGAATCCCTTAGAAGAAATGGAGTAGCCATCATGGTCAACAAAAGAGTTTGAAATGCACTACTGGGATGCAATCCAAAAAAACAACAGAATGATCTCTGTTCATCTCCAAGGGAAAACATTCCATATCACAGTTATTCAAGTCTATGCCCCAACCAGTAATGCTGAAGAAGCTGAAGTTAAACGGTTCTATGAAGACCTACAAGACCTTTTAGAACTAAAAACCCCCAAAAGATGTCCTTTTCATTATAGGGGACTGGAATGCAGAAGTAGGAAGTCAAGAAACACCTGGAGTAACAGGCAAATTTGGCCTTGGAATGTGGAATGAAGCAGGGCAAAGACTAATAGAGTTTTGCCAAGAAAATGCACTGGTCATAGCAAACACCCTCTTCCAACAATACAAGAGAAGACTCTACACATGGACATCACCAGATGGTCAACACCGAAATCAGACTGATTATATTCTTTGCAGCCAAAGATGGAGAAGCTCTGTACAGTCAACAAAAACAAGACTGGAAGCTGACTGTGGCTCAGATCATGAACTCCTTATTACCAAATTCAGACTGAAATTTAAGAAGGTAGGGAAAACCACTAGACCATTCAGGTATGACCTAAATCAAATCCCTTATGATTATACAGTGGAAATGAGAAATAGATTTAAGGGCCTAGATCTGATAGAGTACCTGATGAACTATGGAATGAGGTTTGTGACATTGTACAGGACACAGGGATCAAGACCATCCCCATGGAAAAGAAATGCAAAAAGCAAAATGGCTGTCTCGGGAGGCCTTACAAATAGCTATGAAAAGAAGAGAGGCAAAAAGCAAAGGAGAAAAGGAAAGATATAAGCATCTGAATACAGAGTTCCAAAGAATAGCAAGGAGAGATAAGAAGCCTTCTTCAGCAATCAAGGCAAAGCAATAGAGGAAAAGAACAGAATGGGAAAGACTAGAGATCTCTTCAAGAAAATTAGAGATATCAAAGGAACATTTCATGCAAAGATGGGCTTGATAAAGGACAGAAATGGTATGGACCTAACAGAAGCAGAAGATATTAAGAAGAGGTGGCAAGAATACACAGAAGAACTGTACAAAAAGATTTTCACAACCCGGATAATCACGATGGTGTGATCACTCATCTAGAGCCAGACATCCTGGAATGTGAAGTCAAGTGGGCCTTTGAAAGCATCACTATGAACAAAGTTAGTGGAGGTGATGGCATTCCAGTTGGGCTATTTCAAATCCTGAAAGATGATGCTGTGAAAGTGCTGCACTCAATATGCCAGCAAATTTGGAAAACTCAGCAGTGGCCACGGGACTGGAAAAGGTCAGTTTTCATTCCAATCCCAAAGAAAGGCAATGCCAAAGAATGCTCAAACTACCACACAATTGCACTCATCTCACATGCTAGTAAAGTAATGCTCAAAATTCTCCAAGCCATGGTTCAGCAATATGTGAACCGTGAACTTCCTGATGTTCAAGCTGGTTTTAGAAAAGGCAGAGGAAACAGAGATCAAATTGCCAACATCCACTGGATCATGGAAAAAGCAATAGAGTTCCAGAAAAACATCTATTTCTGCTTTACTGACTATACCAAAGCCTTTGTGTGGATCACAATAAACTGTAAAAATTCTGAAAGAGATGGGAATCCAGACCACCTGACCTGCCTCTTGAGAAATCTGTATGCATGTCAGAAAGCAACAGTTATAACTGGACATGAACAACGGACTGATTCCAAATAGGAAAGGGAGTGTGTCAAGGCTGTATATTGTCACCCTGCTTATTTAACTTATATGCAGAGTACATCCTGAGAAGCACTGGACTGGAAGAAACACAAGCTGGAATCAAGATTGCCAGTAGAAATATTAATAACCTCAGATATGCAGATAACACCATCCTTATGGCAGAAAGTGAAGAGGAGCTAAAGGACCTCTTGATGAAGGTGAAAGAAGAGAGTGAAAAAGTTGGCTTAAAGCTCAACATTCAGAAAACGAAGATCATGGCATCTGGTCCCATCACTTCATGGGAAATAGATGGGAAACAGTTGAAATAGTGTCAGACTTTATTTTGGGGGGCTCCAAAGTCACTGCAGATGGTGACTGCAACCATGAAATTAGAAGACACTTACTCCTTGGAAGAATGGTTATGAGTGATATTCAAGAATAAGTCTGAAAACCAGAGGCAGGAGGCTTAAGTCCAAATCCTGAGAACACCAGAGAATTCCTGAATCCAGGGAACATTAATTGATAGGAGTTCATCAAATGCCTCCATACCGACAATGAAGCCAAGCACCACCCAAGGGCCAACAAGCTCCAGAGCAAGACATACCACACAAATTCTCCAGCAACACAGGACCATAACCCTATGTTTCAATATACAGGCTGACCAAACTCACACCAAACCCATAAACATATCAAAACTTATTACTGGACACTTCATTGTACTCCAGAAAGAAGAAATCCAGCTCCACCTACTAGAACACTGACACAAGCTTCCCTAACCAGAAAACCCTGACAAGCCACCCATCCAACCCCACTCCAGTGAGGAACCTCCACAATAAAGAGGAACTATCAACTGCCAGAATATAGAAGTAAAGTGAAGTGAAGTCACTCAGTCGTGTCCGACTCTTTGCGACCCCATAGACTGTAGCCTATCAGGCTCCTCCATCCATGGGATTTTCCAGGCAACAGTGCTGGAGCGGATTGCAGAAAGGCCACCCCAAACAGAGCAATATAAACAAGATGAAAAGGCAGAGAAATACCAGCGGGTAAAGGAACAGGACAAATGTCTACCAAACCAAACAAAAAAGAAGAGATAGGGAATCTACCTGATAAAGAATTCCAAATAATGATAGTGAAAATGATCCAGAATCTTGAAAACAATTTGGAGTAACAGCAAAATAGCCTGGAGACAGGGATCGAGAAGATGCAAGAAAGGTTTACCAAGGACCTAGAATGAATAAAAAAGAGTCAATATAAACTGAATAATGCAATAAATGAGATCAGAAACACTCTGGAGGGAACCAACAGCAGAATAACGGAGGCAGAAGACAGAATAAGTGAGATAGAAGATAGAATGGTATAAATAAATGAAACAGAGAGGAAAAAAAAAAAGAATTAAGAGAAATGAGGATAACCTCAGGGACCGCTGGGAAAATATTAAATGCCCCAACATTTGAATCATAGGAGTCCCAGAAAGAAAACAAAAAAGAAAGACCATGAGAAAATACTTGAGGAGATAATAGTTGAAAACTTCCCTAAAATGAGGAATGAAATAATCACCCAAGTCCAAGAAACTCAGAGAGTCCCAAACAGGATAAATCCAAGACAAAACACCCACAGACACATATTAATCAAATTAACAAAGATCAAGTGCAAAGAACAAATATTAAAAGCAGCAAGGGAAATACAACAAATAACACACAAGGGGATTCCCATAAGGATAACAGCAGATCTTTCAATGGAAACTCTTCAGACCAGAAGGAGATGACAGGACATACTTAAAGTGATGAAAGAAAATAACTTACAGCCCAGATAAGTGTACCCAGCAAGTACCTCATTCAAATATGAAGGAGAAATCAAAAGCTTTCCAGACAAGCAAAAGCTGAGAGAATTCAGCACCACCAAACCATCTCTCCAGCAAATGCTAAAGGATCTTCTCTAGACAGGAAACACTAAACGGGTGTATAAACCCGAACCCAAAACAATAAAGTAAATGGCAACGGGATCATAATTACCTTAAATGTAAACAGGTTGAATGCCTCAAACAAAAGACAGACTGGCTGAATGTATACAAAAACAAGAATCCTATATATGTTGTCTATAAGAGACCTACCTTGAAACAAGAGACACATTCAGACTGAAAGTGAAGGGCTGAAAAATGATATTCCATGCAAATAGAGAGCAAAGGAAAGCAGGAGTAGCAATACTCATATCAGATAAAATAGACTTTAAAACAACGGCTGTGAAAAGAGACAAAGATGGACACTACATAATGATCAAAGGATCAATCCAAGAAGATAAAACAATCATACATATATATGCAACCAACATAGGAGCACCACAATATGTAAGGCAAATGCTAATAAGTATGAAAGGGGAAATTAACAATAACACAGTGATAGTGGGAGACTTTAATATCATGCTCACACCTATGGATAGATCAACTAAACAGAAAATTAACATGGAAACATAAACTTTAAATGATACCATAGACCAGTTAGACCTAATTGATATCTATAGGACATTTCACCCCAAAACAATGAATTTCACCTTTGCTCAATTGCACATGGAACCTTCTCTAGGATAGATCACATCCTAGGCCATAAATCTACCCTTGGTAAATTCAGAAAAATTGAAATCATTCCAAGCATCTTTTATGACCACAATGCAGTAAGATTATATGTCAATTATAGGAAGAAAAGCATTTAAAAATACCAACATATGGAGACTGAACAACACGCTGCTGAATAACCAACAAATCACAGAAGAAATAAAAAAATAAATCACAATATGCATAGAAATGAATAAAAATGAAAACACAATAACCCAAAACCTATGGGACACTGTAAAAGCAGTACTAAGGGGAAGGCTCATAGCAATACAGGCTTACCTCAAAAAAACAAACAAACAAAAATAGTCAAGTAAAATAACCTAACTCTACACCTAAACCAACTTGAAAAGGAAGAAATTATGAACCACTGGGTTAGTAGAAGGGAAGAGATGTTAAAAAAAAAAATTAGGGCAGAAATAAATGCAAAAGAAACAAAAGATACCATAGCAAAAATCAACAAAACCCAAAACTGGTTCTTCGAGAAGATAAATAAAATAGACAAACTATTAGCCAGACTCATCAAGAAATAAAGGGAGAAATATCAAATCGACAAAATTAGAAATGAAAATGGAGAGATCACAACAGACAACACAGAAATACAAAAGATTAAAAATGGACAACTTGGAAGAAATTGACAAATTCTTAGAAAAGTACAACTTTTCAAAACTGAATCAGGAAGAAATAGAAAATCTTAATAGACTCATCACAAACACAGAAATTGAAACTGTAGTCAGAAATCTTCCAGCAAACAAAAGCTCAGGTCCAGACGGCTTCACAGCTGAATTCTACCAAAAATTTAGAGAAGAGCTAACACCTATCCTACTCTAACTCTTCCAGAAAATTGCAGAGGACGGTTAACTTCCAAACTCATTCTATGAGACCACCATCACCCTGATACCAAAACCTGACAAAGATGTCACATTTAAAAAAAAAAAAAAAAAACACCACTACGGGCCAAGATAACTGATGAACATAGATGCAAAAATCCTTAAAAAAAATTCTAGCAAACAGAATCTAACAACATGTTAAAAAGATCATACATCATGCCCAAGTGGGCTTTATCCCAGTGATGCAAGGATTCAATATCTGCAAATCAATCAATCAATGTAATACACCATATTAACAAATTGAAAAATAAAAAGCATATGATTATCTCAATAGATGCAGAGAAAGCCTTTGAAAAATTCAACATGCATTTATGATAAAACCCTCCAGAAATCAGGAATAGAAAGAATATACCTCAACATAATAAAAACTATATATGACAAATCCACAGTAAACATTATCCTCAATGGTGAAAAATTGAAACCGTTTCTCCTAAAGTCAGGAACAAGACAAGGGTGCCCAGTCACACCAATACTATTCAACATAGTTTTGGAAGTTTTGGCCATAGCAATAAAACAGAAAAAAAAATTAAATAAGTAAAATAAATCCAGATTGGAAAAGAAAAAGTAAAACTCTCATTGTTTGCAGATGACATGATTCTGTACACAGAAAATCCTAAAGACTCCACCAGAAAATTACTAGAGCTAATCAATGAATATAGTAAAGTGGAAGGATATAAAATCAACAGACAGAAATCCCTTGCATTCCTATGTACTAAAAATGAGAAAACAGAAAGAGAAATTAAGGAAACAATTCCATTCACCGCTGAAAAGAATAAATATACTTAGGAATATATCTACCTAAATAAACAAAAGACCTATATATATATAAAACTGTAAAACACTGGTGAAAGAAATCAAGAGGACACAAATAGATGGAGAAATACACCTTGTTCATGGATCAGAAGAATCAATATAGTGAAAATGAGTATTCTTCCCAAAGCAATCCCTGTCAAGCTACCAACAGTATTTTTCAGAGAACTAAAATAATTTCACAATTTTTATGGAAATACAAAAAACCTTGAATAGCCAAAGGAATCTTGAGAAAGAAGAGTGGAAACAGAGGAATCAGCCTGCCTGACTTCAGGCTCTACTACAAAGCCATAGTTATCAAGCAGTATGGTACTGGCAGGAAGACAAAAATATAGATCAGTGGAACAAAATAGAAAACCCAGAGATAAATCCACACACCTATGGACACCTTATCTTTGACAAATGATGCAAAAATATACAATGGACAAAAGACAATCTCTTTGACAAGTGGTGCTGGGGAAACTGGTCACCCACTTGTAAAAGAATGAAACTAGAACACTTTCTAACACTATAAACACACACAAAAAAACTCAAAATGGATTAAAGATTTAAATGTAAGACCAGAAATTCTACAACTCCTAGAGGAAAACATAGACAAATCACTCTCTGACGTAAATCACAGCAGGATCCTCTATGATCCACCTCCCAGAATATTGGAAATAAAAGCAAAAATTAACAAATGGGACCTAATTAAAAGTAAAAGCTTCTGCACAACAAAGGATACTCTAAGAAAGGTGAAAAGACTGCCTTCAGAATGGGAGAAAATAATAGCAAAGGAAGCAATTGACAAAGAATTAATCTCAAAAATATACAAGCAACACCTGCAGCTCAACTCCAGAAAAATAAATGACTCAATCAAAAAATGGGCCAGAGACCTAAACAGATATTTCTCCAAAGAAGACATACAGATGGCTAACAAACACATGAAAAGATGCTCAACAGCACTCATTATCAGAGAAATGCAGAACAAAACCACAGTGAGGTACCATTTCAAGCCAGTCAAAATGGCTATGATCCAAAAGTCTACAAGCAATAAATGCTGGAGAGGGTGTGGAGAAAAGGGAACCCTCTTACACTGTTGGTGGGAATGCAAACTAGTACATCCACTATGGAGATCAGTGTGAAGATTCCTTAAAAAATTTGAAATAGAACTGCCATATGACCCATCAATCCCAGTGCTGGACATACACACCGAGGAAATTGAAGGAGACACATGCACCCAATGTTCATAACAGCACTGTTTATAATAGCCAGGACATGGAAGCAAACTGGATAAGAAAGCTGTGGTACATACATGCAATGGAATATTACTCAGCATTTAAAAAAGAATACATTTTAATCAGTTCTAATGAAGTGGATGAAACTGGAGCCTATTATACAGAGTGAAGTAAGCCAGAAAGAAAAACACCAATACAGTATCAGTTCAGTTCAGTTCAGTACCATCGGCTCAGTCGTGTCTGACACTTTGCGACCCCATGAACCGCAGCATGCCAGGCCTCCCTGTCCACCATCAACTCCCAGAGTTCACTCATATTCACGTCCATCGAGTCAGTGATGCCATCCAGCCATCTCATCATCGGTCGTCCCCTTCTCCTCCTGCCTCCAATCCCTCCCAGCATCAGTCTTTTCCAAAGAGTTAACGTTTCGCATGAGGGGGTCAAAGTACTGGAGTTTCAGCTTTAGCATCATTCCTTCCAAAGAAATCACAGGGCTGACCTCTTTCAGAATGGACTGGTGGGATCTCCTTGCAGTCCAAGGGACTCTCAAGAATCTTCTCCAACACCACAGTTCAAAAGCATCAATCCTTCAGTGCTCAGCCTTCTTCACAGTCCAACTCTCACATCCATATATGACCACAGGAAAAAGCGTAGCCTTGACTAGACGGACTGTAGTCGGCAAAGTAATGTCTCTGCTTTTGAATAACCTGGAAAGCCCCATAATTTGAAAGCAAACCCAAATTGTAATTGGTCAAAAGCCAAGACACTTACAGTTGAAAAAGCTCAACTAGAGAGTGTAATGAGCCAGAAGCTAATGGTGTTGGAGTAGGGGTAGTTTTAAGTCCTAAATGATTAAAGGTTGCATCACAGATAGATTTAGACAAACTCCTTCCTTCTATTTTCCCATCATCAAGTAGAAAAGGTAGAGATTCCTGATTAGGAGGTTATTGAATTATCAGGCAAGAAAAAAAAATGACAGCCTGAACTGATTTTGTTATGCCCAAGTCGCGAAATCTCCCAATGACCACCAGGGAGCCAGCATCCAATGCAAAAGCAAGAGAGTTTTTATTACCAAGCTCGAGCTGGGGCTCCCACCGTTACCGACGCAGCAGTTTAGGAGAGGAGCCATGAACTCTGGGTTTCATTGCTTATATAGGGTATTCTCGTGTGAGAAATTTGAAAAACGGGAGTTTCGGGGTTTGAAGACGTCTAATTGGTTATCTTCTGTGGAAGGGTTAGGTGTTGTGTTCTAATTCGTTTTCATTTACCAGTCTGGCCACAGGTTCTGATTGGTTCCCATTTCCCGGGCTTAATTTGAATTTCCTGGGCAGATCATATGTCCTGAACGTAAAGTCAGGAGATCCTGATCTGGGATCTGATTGGCTCACAGGTGGTGGGATAAGGTCGGGGGATTTCCAAAGACTCTTTCCTCAGAATTCTAAAATGGAGTTTTTGTTTTGTTTTGTTTTTTAACAAAATGGGGTGGCTTCGGTTCTTCAATTTAATTGGGGTAGAGAATAGAAGATAGATTCAAGAAATATTTAATAATTCATTCAACAAATATTTATTGGGTTTTTACTAGAAACCAGGCAATATACTAGGTGCCAGTGTTAATTTAGATGGTAAAATTAGAGACCAACTGATTATGAGGTCAGAAAGAAGAAGAGTTGAAGATAAAAAGGTTTATAACACAAACTTATTGGCCTAGCATTCAAGGCCCTTTGCATTCTAAACCTAACTTGCTTTTCTAGCCTTTGATCCCACTAGTTCCCAAAGTGTACTTTCCATTTAAGTTAGGCTGGTTTTCTTACTGCTCCCCAAACCCTGAGTATTCACATGTCCCTTTTGTTATGCTGTTTTTACCACTTGAAATCTCCTATGCATCTTCTGCTCCACCTGTCCCTAACTATTTAGTTTTCAGGACCCACCTCAACTCTTTGTTCCTCTATGAAGTCTTTCCTGAGAACTGAGATACTTCAGTGATTAAGAATGTATGATTTTGCATTACATAGATCTTTGTTTTAATTCTGGCTCCATTATTTATTAGCTGTATAATGTATTCTGAGTCTGTGATTGCTCATTTCTAAGAAGGAAATGATATCTCCCTTATAGAATTCTCCTTTTTGCTTTATCTATTTATTATTTTTGGCTGTGCTGGATCTTTGCCACTGCATGCAGACTTTCTCTAGTTGAGGCCAGTGGGGGCTACTCTCTAGCTGCAGTGCACAGGATTCTTGTTGCTGTGGCTTCTCTTGTTGTGGAGCACAGGCTCTAGGCACCCAGGCTTCAGTATTTGTGGCTCACAGGCTGTAAAGCATGCACTTTCAGTAGTTGCAGCACATGGACTTGTCCAGCAGCATGTGGAATCTTCCTGGACCAGGAATTGAACCTGTTTCCCCTGCATTGGTAGGCAGATTTTTAATCACTGGATCACCAGGGAAGTCTTAGCATTCTTAAAATGATAAATGAAATGGCAATTTGAGCTTCAGTTTTCTCACCTATAAATTTAGACCACATCTTAAAAGCTGTTTTAGGTCATATATATACATACACACACACACACACACACACACACACACACCCCTAGGTGTTTATATAATATATATAAAACCTATATATATATATATATATATATATATATATATATATAGATCACTTCTTTTTATTGAAGTATGGTTGATTTACAATTGTATTACTTTCAGATATACAATATAGTGATTCAATATTTTAATAGATTATACACTATTTAGTTTTATTAAACACATATGTATATCAGACAAAGGGAATATATTCAGGATAAATAAAAAATTTCTTAACACTTCAATAATAACACAAATAATACAACTTGAAAATGAGCAAAGGATTTTAAAAGACATTTATCCATTTATTAATAATTTATTCATTATCCATAATCCAAAGACAGTGAGAATGTAAAATTCTACAACCATTTCGGAAAGTTGTTTGACTGTTTCTTAAAAGTCAAACATATGCTTACCTTCTCACCCATTTTACTCCTTGCTGTTTACACAAAAGAATAATGGCACATGTCTACACAAAGACTTGCTCATGAGTATTAACAGAAGCTTTATTAAATAGCAAAAACTTGAAACTGACCAAGTATCTATCAACAGGTAAATAAAAAGCATATTGTAGTATGTTTATACAGTGGGATGCTCAGTTGTGTCTGACTCTTTGCAATCCCATGGATTGTAGCCTGCCAGGCTTCTCTGTCCATGGAATTTTCCAGGCAAGAATACTGGAGTGGGTTGCCATTTCTTCCTCCAGGGATCTTCCCAACCCAGGGATAGAACCTACATCTCTTGTGTCTCCTGCATTGACCAGTGGTTTGTTTACCACTGAGCCACCTGGGATTTCCATACAATGGGATACCATTCAGAAATAAAAAGAGATTTTACTTATGCATGCAACACTAGGGATAAAATACAAAATCATTAAGCTAAGTGAAGAAGCCAGATATAAAAGAACACACACTGAGTTCTTATTCAAGACAGCAACATAGGAGGATCCTGAACTCACCTACTCCAACAGATTTGCCAAATCTACAGCTGCAAATGGAACAATTTTCTCTAATGAAAAAGTAGCCGAGAATCTCTTACATATCAGGCAAATTTTAGAGAAACATAAAAAGTACATCAAAATGTGTATTCTGCTTTTGGATGGAATGCTCTATGAATATCAACATCAATTAAGTCCATCTGATTGAATGTGTCATTTAAGGCCCATGTTTCCTTATTGATTTTCTGTCTGGATAATCTGTCTATTGATGTAAGTGAGGGTGGTTAAAGTCCTACCACTATTATTGTGTTAATATCAATTTCTCCTTTTATGGATGTTAGCTTTTGCCTTGTATATTAAGATGCTTCTATGTTGGGTGCATATATATTTACAATTGTTTTATCTTCTTCTTGGATTACTCTCTTGATAATTAATGTAGAATTTTTCTTTGTCTCTTGTAACAGTTTTTATTTTAAAGTCTAGTTCATCTGATATGAGTATTGTCACTTCAACCTTCTTTTCATTTCCATTTACATGAAATACCTTTTTCCATCCCCTCGCTTTCAGTCTGCATGTGTCCCTAGATCTGAAGTGGGTCTCTTGTAGACAGTGTATACATGAGTCTTGTTTTATTATCATATCCATTCAGTCAGTCCATCTATTTTGGTTGGAGTATTAAATCCATTTGACCATTTAAGGTAATTATTAATACATATGTTCTTATTGCCATTTTGCAGCATTGTTTTGTGCCTAAACAATCCTAATTGTTTAGGATTTGTTATTCAAGATTTTTAATTTTTTTTTAATTGGAGTATAATTACTTTACAATATTGTGATGGTTTTTGCCATACATCAATACGAACTGGCCATAAGCTCATGTGTGACCCTTCCATCCTTAATCCGCCTCCCACCTCCTCCCTAACCCATCCTGCCAGGTTGTTACAGAGCCCTAACTTTGGATGCCCTGTGTCCTATGTTAAACACAATCTGGTTATCTATTTTACATATGATAATGTATATGTTTCAATGCTATCCTTTAAAATCATTCCACCTTCTTCTACCAATGAGTCTAAAAGTCTGTTCTTTATGTCTGTGTCTCCTTTGCCACCCTGCACATAGGATCGTCAGTACTATCTTTCTAGATTCCATATATATGTGTTAATATATGATATTTGTTTTTCTCTTTGTTACTTACTTCACTTTGTATTATAGGTTCTAGGTTCATCCACCTCAATAGAACTGACTCAAATGTGTTTCTTTCCATGGCTGAGTAATATTCCATTGTATATATGTACCACAACTTCCTTATCCATTCATTTGTTGATGGACATCTAGGTTGCTTCCATGTCCTAGCTATTGTAAATATTGCTGCAATGAACATTGGGGTACATGTGTCTTTTTCAATTCTGGTTTCTTCAAGATATATGCCCCGTAGTGGGATTTCTGGGTCATATGGTAGTTTTATTTCTAGTTTTTAAAGGAATGTCCATTCTGTTCCCCATAGTGGTTGTATCAGTTTGCATTCCCACTAACACCATAAGAAGGTTCCCTTTTCTCCATAGACTCTCTAGCATTTATTATTTGTACACTTTTTGATGATGGCCATTATGACTGGTGTGAGATGACTGAAGGTATTTTTTCTTCCCTTCCTCTTTTGTTCTCTTCTCTTTTGGTATAATGGCCATCTTTAGGGTTGTGTTTGGATTGCTTTTTCTTTTTGTGTGTGTGTAACTATTGTAAATTTTTGGTTTGTGGTTTCTATGAGGTTTTGATACAGCAGTCTCTATATATTGTCTCTACAAGATTGTTTTAAGCTGTTTGCTCTTAATTTCCAATGTGATCCCATTTTCTGCATTTTTACTCTCCTCACAATTGTTCGTTTTGATATCATATTTGTGTGTGGATGATTTCCTGCCATTAGTGTATATTTCCTTTACCAGTGAGCTTTCTCATTTGTAAGTCTCTTATTTCTAGTTGTGGCCTTTTCTTTTCTGCCTATCATTTGTTGTTCCTTTATCATTTGTTGTAAAGCTAGTTTGGTGGTACTGAATTCTCTTAACCTTTACTTGTCTATAACTTTAGATTTCTCTTTCAAATCTAAATGAAATCCTTGCTTGGTAGAGTAATTTTGGTTGTAAATTTTTTTCTTTCATCACTTTAAGTATATCCTACCACTCCCTTCTGGCCTGCAGAGTTTCTGGTGAAAAATCAGCTGATGACTTTTGAGGGATTCCCTTGTATGTTATTTATTGATTTTCCTCATTGCTTTTTCTCTTTGTCTTTAATTTTTGTCAGTTTGATTACTATGTGTCTTGGCATGCTTCTCCCTGGATTTACCTTGTGTGAGACTCTCCACACTTCCTGGACTTGACTGAATGTTTCATTGTACATATTAGGGAAGTTTGGGTTATTATTCCTTCAAATATTTTCTCTGGCCTTTTCTTCTCTTTTTGGAATCCCTATAATATGAATGTCGGTGCATTTAATGTTAGCCCAGAGGTCTCTTGGATTGTCCTCACTTTATTTTCATTCTTTATTCTGATTCACAGCAATGATTTTCACCAATCTGTCTTCCAGCTCACTTATTCATTCTTCTACCTCATTTATTCTGTTATTGATTTTTTTCTAGTTTATTTTCAGTTATTGTATTGTTCATCTTTGTTCTTTAAATCTTCTAGCTCTTTGTTAAACATTTCTTATATATTCTTGGTCAGTGCCTCCATTATTTATCTGAGATCTTGGATCATCTTTACTATCACTACTCTCTACTTCACTTAGTTTTTCTGGGATTTTATCTTGTTCTTTCTTCTGGAACATATTTCTCTGTCATCTCATTTCATTCCTCAGGCTTCAGAATTGTAGCTCCTCTTGCTTCTAGTGTCTGTCCCCTGGTGGATGAGGCTGGTCCAGGGGCTTGTGCAAGCTTCCTTGTGGGAGGGGCTGGTGCCTGCCCACTGGTGGGTGGAGCTGTGTCTTATCCCTCTGGTGGGAAGGGCTGTGTCAGATGTCTGTTTAGAGGTGACAGTGTACTCCAGGATGGCTTTAAGCAGCCTGTCTGTTGATGGTGGGGCTGTGTTCCCATTCTGTTGGCTGTTTAACCTGAGGCATCCTGGCACTAGAGCCTACAGGCTCTTGGGTGAAGCCAGGTCTTGGTGTCAAAATGGTAAACTCCAGGAGAGTTCATGCCAATAAATATTTCCTAGGGCCTCTGCCACCAGTGTCCTTGACCCTGCAGTGAGCCACAGTTGACCTCCACCTCCCCAGGAGACCCTCCAAGACACAAAGGTAGGTCTGGCGCAGGTTCCCATGGAATCTCTTTTTACTCAGTCCCAGTCCATGTTAAACTTTGTGTGCACCCTCCAAGAATGGAGTCTTTGTTTCCCCCAGTCCTCTGGAGCCCATGAACTGAAACCCCACTGGCTTTTAAAGCCAAATGCTCTGGGGGCTTCTCATCCCTCAGTGCCAGATTCGAATGCTGGGGAACCTGGCATAGACTTAGAACTCTCACTCCTGTGCGAGAATCCCTGCAATATAAGTATTTTCCAGTTTGTGGGTCACCCACCCAGTGTGTATGGGATTTGATTATATGGTGAAAGTGCCCCCTTAAATCTAATTGTGTCTTCTTTGTGTTTGGATATAGAATATCTTTTCTGCCAGGTTCCAGTGGTTTTTGTCAATAGTTTTTCATCAATTAGTTGTGATTTTGGTGTTTTGGTGAGCTCAAGTCCTTATATTCTATTATCTTGTCTCCCTCTAGAATTGAGACTCTATCCTTAATTTCTGCATCCTTATGGTTTAACATCCCTATGGTTTCCACATTGTAGGAACCCAGTATGTGATTGTCAGTTGACAGACTGAGTAGCAAATTATTTAAGGAACCAAGAGCTCATCAAGGTTATAGCGATAGAGCTCCAAAACTAAACTTCCTCTCAAACTGTATAATGATATACAATTCTCTACTGAACATCTCCACTCTCTTATAGGCATCTCAATTTTAATATGGCCAATGGAGACCATAAATTTTTTGGTGACAATTTAGAGTCTTTTCCCTTCTCTCAAGATTTTCCCATCTCCTTAAATGACAACTTTATAAATGCATTTGCTCAAAATAAATTTCTTTTTGTATTTCATATTTCCTTTTAATTCAATCCTAAACTTTTTTCATTTAAGGTTATCTTTATTTCCACTGAAGTCAATGATCCCACTGTAGTCACAGCTTCTGTAACCAACACCCCTGACCTGAAAAGAAAGGCTGGGAGAGTCCTTTTAAAGGATTTAGTTTTTACTCATCAATCTTATCTTAATAGAAAGAAAAACAAAGAAAAATATTATGGTCTTTATAAGGTAGATAATAATAGATCCAATCTCAGTCTCTTCCAATCTTTTCTTTCACTAAGGTGAAATACACAAAACATGAAATTAACCATTTTAAAGTTTATAATTCAATGGCACTTAATATGTTGTGCAGCCACCTATATCAACTTTGTAAATATTTTTAAACTGAACCTCTATAGACACATTATTATACAAAGTCCATACTTTACATTAAAGTTCACTCTTAATGGATTTGCACAAATAAATAATTATATGTATCAATCATTATGGAAATACAGAGTATTTTCACTGCCCCTAATTTGCTTTTTGCAGAAAGTCATAAAGTTAAAATCTCACAGTATGTAGACTTTTCACATTGGCTTCTTTCACTTAGTGATGTGTATTTTTAGGTTCTTCTATGTGTTCTCATGGCTTGAAAGCTCATTTCTTTTTAGCATTGAATAATAGTCTATTGTTTGGATATACCTCAGTGTATTTATCCATTTCTCTACCAAAGGACATATTTGTTGTTTTCAAGTTTTGGCAATTATGAATAAAGCTGGTATAAACATCTATGAATAGATTTTGTGTGGACATAGTTTTCAGCACTTTTGGGTAAATATCAAGGAGCACAATTGCTGAATTGTATGGTAAGAGTATGTTTAGTTTTGTAAGAAACCAACAAAGTCTTCCAAGGTCCAAGGTGGAGTATCAGTTAACATCCCCACCAGCAATGAATGAGAATGTCTTTTGCCCCACATAAGTAACAGCATTTAGTGTTGTTACTAGTTCCAATTTTGGGCCATTCTAACAGGTATCTTAATATGTATATTCTTATTATATAAGACATATTTTCATATGTTTATTTGCCATCAGTATAATTTCTTTAGTAAGATATTTGTTAAGTTAATTGGCTATTGGTTAATGAGGTTCTTTGTTTTCTTGTTATTGAGTTTTAAGAGTTCTTTGTATATTTTGAATAACAATATTCTATCAGATGTGTCTTTGCAAGTGTTTTCTCCTGAACTATGGATTGCCTTCTTATTCTCTAGACATTGTCTTTTGCAGAACATAAGTTTTTAATTTTCTCTCATGGGTCATGCATGGTAGTATATCTTAACTGTCATCACCATACTCAAGATCATCTAGGATTTCCCCTATGTTATTGTCTAAGAGTTTTATGGCTTTGCATTTTGAATTTAGGTTAATGATCCATTTTGAGTTAATTTTATGAAGAGTGTAAGGTCTCTATATAGATTTTTTTCTTTCTTTTTTTCTTCTTTTATTTATTTTATTTTTGCATGTGGATGTCCAACTGTTCCAGCACCATTTGCAGAAAACTAAACTGTCTTTGTTTTGTTGTATTGTCTTTTCTCCTTTGTCAAACATTCATTGACTATATATGTGGGTCTATTTCTAGGCTTTCTCTTCTGTTCAAATGATCTATTTGTCTGTTCTTTAATGAACATTACACTCTCCTGATTATGTTAGCTTTATAGTGAGTCTTCAAATCAGGTAGTGTCTGTCTTCCAACTTTGCTCTTTTCCTGATATTGTGTTGGCCATTCTGTGTCTTTCGCCTTTAGAATTAGTTTGCTGAAATCCACAAAATTTTCTGGAATTTTGGCTGAGACTATATTAAATCTATCGATCAAGTTGAGAATAACTGATACCTTGATAATATTGTTTTCCTATCCAATAACATGATGTGGCCTCCAAAATAACAGAGTAGAAGGATGTGTGGTCATCTCCTGTGAGAAAATTGCAACTAGCTGCTGGACAAGCATCAAAAGGAGGATGTTGGAATCCACTCAAAAAATAAATAAATAAATAAAAGATACCCATGTCCAAGGACAAAGAAGAATCCACAAGACGGTAGGGAGGGGCACACATTAAAATCAAGCCTCATACCCATGAAAGACTCTTGGAGGGCACAAACAAAACCTTGTGTAAACCAGGACCCTGGAGAAAAGAACAGTGAGCCCCCACAAGAGACTGAGGTAGAACTGCCTGTGAATATTTAATTGCAGAGGCATGTATCATCAGTGGCCTGCCACAGAGACAGGGGGCACTGACAGCAGCAGACTTGGGAGACCCAGCATGTTGGCATAGCTCCTCTTGGATAAGGTCACCATTAGCCCTACCATAGAGCCAGGAGTCCTACCACAGAGCCACCAGGTGACTGACCCACAAACTGTAGAACAATTATACCAAAGAAGTTCTCACACTGTTGCAAAGGATCTAGGCCCCACATCAGACTTTCCAACCTGGGTATCTGGCAAAGGTCTGAGAATCCCCAGGTTTCAAGGATAGAAGGATTTGATTACAGAACTTCCTCAGGATGGTGGAAACACAGACTGTTGGAAGGCACAAACGAAACTGTACACACCAAACCCATAGGAAAGGAGAAATGACCCCATAAGAGACTGAGTCAGACTTGCTTGGCTATGAGCCATGCTGTGCAGGGCCACCCAGTACAGACACGTCATGATGGGGAGTTCTGACAAAACGTAGTTTGCTGGAGAAGGGAACGGCAGACCACTTCAGTACTCTTGCCTTGAGAACCCCATGAACAGTATGAAAAGGCAAAATGATATGAAACTGGAAGAAGATCCCCCACCCAAGTCTGTAGGTGTCCAATATGATGCTGAGGAAAAGCAGAGAAATAACTCTAGAAAGAACAAAGAGGCTGAGCCAAAGCAGAAACATGCCCAGCTATGAATGTGTTTGATGGAGAAAATAAAGTCTGATGTTGTAAACAACAGTATTGCATAGGAACCTGGATTGTTAAGTCCATGAATAAAGGTAAACTGGAAGTGGTCAAAGAAGAAATGGCAAGAGTGAATATCAATATTTTAGGAATCAGTGAATCAAAATGGATGGGAATGGGTGAATTTAATTCAGATGACCATCATATCTACTAATGTGGGCAAGAATCCCTTAGAAGAAATGGAGTAGCCCCCACAATCAACAAAAGAGTCTGAAATGCAGTACTTGGATACAATCTCAAAAATGACAGAATGATCTCAGCTCATTTCCAGGGGAAATTATTCAACATCACAGTAATTCAAGCCTATGCCCCAACCACTAATGCTGAAGAAACTGAAGTTGAACAGTTTTATGAAGACTTACAAGACCTTCTAGAACTAACCAAACAAAGATTTTTTTTTCATCATAGAGAACTGGAATGCAAGAGTAGGAAGTCAAGAGGTACCTGGAATAACAGGCAAGTTTAGCTTTAGAATACAAAATGAAGTAGGGCAAAAAGAATTTTGCCAAGAGAACACACTCGTCATAGCAAACTCCCTCTTGCAACAACATAAGATATTGCTCTACACATGGCCATCACCAGATGTCCACCAGATATCACCAGATTTTGGTCAATGCCAAAATCAGATTTATTATATTATTTGAGCCAAAGATGGAGAAGGTCTATACAGTCAGCAAAAACAAGATCTGGAGCTGACTTTGGCTGAGATAGTCAGATCCTTATTGTAAAATTCAGACTTAAATTGAAGAAATTAGGGAAAGCCATTAAGCCATTCAGATATGATCTAAATCAAATGCCTTAGAAGTGAAAAATAGATTCAAAGTATTATATCCGATAGACAGAGTGCCTTCAGAGCTATGGATGGATGTTTGTAGCACTGTACAGGAGTCAGTGACCAAAATGATCCCAAAGAAAAGAAATTCAGAAAGGAAAAATGGTTGTCTGAAGAGGCCTTACAAATAGCTGAGAAAAGAGAAGCAAAAAAAAAGAAGAAGAAGAAGAAGAAGAGAGGGAAAGACTTAACCTAGTGAATGCAGAGTTCCAAAGAATAACGAGAGATAAGAAAGCCTTAAGTAAACAATGCAAAGAAATAGAGGAAAATAATAGAATGGGAAAGACTACAGAGCTCTTCAAGAAAATTAGAGACACCAAAGGAAAACTTCACACAAAGATGGGCACAATAAAGGACAGAGACGGTATGGACCTAACAGAAGCAGATGATATTAAGAAGAGATTGCAAGAATACACGTAAGAACTGTACAAAATGGGTCTTAATGACCTGGATAACCACATGGTGTGATCACTCACCTAGAGCCAGACATCATGGAGTGTGAAGTCAAGTGGGCCTTAAGAAGCAT
This sequence comes from Nanger dama, assembly GCA_917880005.1. NCBI lineage: Eukaryota > Metazoa > Chordata > Mammalia > Artiodactyla > Bovidae > Nanger > Nanger dama. The sequence goes on from CAKJTW010000056.1 coordinate 1,456,708, forward strand.
TACTAAAAACAAAGCTAGTGGAGGCAATGGAATTCCAGCTCAGCTATTTCATATCCTAAAAGATGATGCTGGTAAAGTGGTGCACTAAAATGCCAGTAAATTTGGAAAACAGCAGTGGCCATAGGGCTGGACAAGGTCAGTTTTCATCTCAATGTCAAAGAAGGGCAATGCCAAATAATGTTCAAGCTACTGCACAATTGACATCATCTCACATGAGAGCAAGTTAATGCTCAAAGTTCTTCAAGCTATGCTCCAACATTACATGAACCGAGAACTTCCAGACGTACAAGCTGGTTTTAGAAAAGGCAGAAGAACCAGAGATCAGATTGCCAACATCCGTTGGATCATAGAAAATGCAAGAGAATTCCAGAAAAAAAATCTACTTCTGCTTCATTGACTATGCTAAATCTTTAAACTCAGTTGATCACAACAAACTGTGGAAAATTCTTAAAGAGATGGGAATAGCAGACCACCTCATCTGCCTCCTGCAAATCCTGTGTACAGGTCATGAAACAACAGTTATAACCAGACATGGAATAATGGGCTCCTTCAAAATTGGAAAAAGAGTACATCAAGGCTATATATTATAACTCTGCTTATTTAACCTTTATGCATAGTACATCATTCAAAATGCTGGGCAAGATGAATCACAAGCTAGAATAAAGACTTGTGAAAAATATCAACAGTCTCAGATATGCAGATGACATCATGCTAATGGCAGAAAGTAAAGAGGAACTGAAGAACCGCTTCATGAAGGTGAAATAGGAGAGTGAAAAAGCTGACTTAAAACTCAACATTCAAAAAAACTAAGATCAGGGCATCTGGTCCCATCACTTCGTGTCAAATAGGTGTGAAAAAATGGAAAAAGTGACGGACTTTATTTTCTTGGGCTTAAAATCACTGTGAATGGTGACTGCAGCCATGAAATTACAAGATGCTTGCTCCTTGAAAGAAAAGCTATGACAAACCTAGACAACGTATTTAAAAGCAGAGACATCACTTTGCTGAAAAGGTCTACATTGTCACTGCTATGGTTTTTCCAGAAGTCATGTACAAATGTGGGTGAAAGTGAAAGTGAAGCCGCTCAGTCGTGTCCGACTCTTTGCAACCCCATGGACTGTAGCCTACCAAGCTCCTCTATCCATGGGATTTTCCAGGCAATAGTACTGGAGTGGATTGCCATTTCCTTCTCCAGGGGATCTTCCCGACCCAGGGATCAAACCTGGGTCTCTCGCATTGTAGACAGAAGCTTTACCATCTAAGCCAAGATGTGGGGAGTTGGTGCATAAAGAAGGCTGAGCACTGAAGAATTTATGCATTTGAACTGTGGTGCTGGAGTAAATTATTGAGAGTCCTTTGGACAGGAAGGAAATCAAACCAGTCCTTCCTAAAGGAAGTGAAGTGAAGTGAAGTCACTTCAGTCATGTCTGACTCTTTGTGACCCAAGGGACTGTAGCCTTCCAGGTTCCTCGTCCATGGGATTTTTCCAGTCAAGAATACTGGAGTGGGTTGCCACTTCCCTGGATCTTCCTGACCCAGGGATTGAACCTGGTTCTACCACATTGCAGGCAGACCCTTTACCTTCTGAGTCACCAGGGAATTCATTGGAAGGACTGGTACCGAAGCCCGAATAATTTGGCCACATGATGCAAAGAGCTGACTCATTTAAAAGACCCTGATGCTGGGTAAGCTTGAAGGAAAGAGGAGAAGAGGACAACAGAGGATGAGATGATTGGATGCCATCACCAACTCAATGTACGTGAGTTTGAGGAAATTGGCAGATGGTGAAGGACAGGAAAGCCTGGTTTGCTGCAGTCCTTGTGGTCACAAAGCGTCAGACACTACTTAGTGACTGAACACATCAACATCTATTAACATATAATATTTCTCCATTTATGTAGTTCTTTGTTTATTTCATTCATCAGAGTTTTGTAGTTATTCTTATATAGATTTTATACATATTGTGTTAAAGTAATAACTAAGTATTTCATTTTGGTAGTTACCAATTGTAAGTGGCATTGCATTTTTAGTTGAAACATAGTGGAGTTACAATAATTAAGTTGTGTATATATATATATATTCAGATTATATTCCATTATGGACTATTATAACATTTTGTATATAATTCCCTGGGTTATACAGGTTATCTTTGTTACTTATACATTCTATGTATATTAGTTTGTATTTGTTAATATCATACTCCTAATTTGTCCTTCTCACCCTCCATGCCCCTCTTTTTTTAAAGTTTTTAATATAAATGAATTTATTTTAATTGGAGGCTAATTACTTTACAATATTCTATTGATTTTGCCATATATCAACATGATTCTGCCACCAGTTTACACGTGTTCCCCATCCTGAACTCGCCTCCCACCTCCCTCCCTATACCATCCCTCTGGGTCATCCCAGTGCAAGGTCCCGAGCATCCTGTATCATGTATCGAGCCTGGTCTGGTGATTCATTTCACATATGATATTACACATGTTTCAATGCCATTCTCCCACATCATCCTACCCTCACCCTTTCCCACAGAGTCCAAAAGACTGTTCTATACATCTTTGCTGTCTCACATACAGGGTTATCATTACCATCTTTCTAAATTCCATATATATGCGTTAGTATACTGTGTTGGTGTTTTTCTTTCTGGCTTACTTCACTCGGTATAATTTGCTCCAGTTTCATCCACCTCATTAGAACTGATTCAAATGTATTCTTTTTAATGGCTGAGTAATATTTCATCGTGTATATGTACCACAGCTTTCTTATCCATTTATCTGGTGATGGACATCTAGGTTACTTCCATGTCCTGGCTATTATAAATAGTGCTGTGATGAACATTGGGGTACACATGTCTCTTTCAATTCTGGTTTCCTTGGTGTGTATGCCCAGCAGTGGGATTGCTGGGTCATATGGCAGTTCTATTTCCAGTTTTTCAAGGAATCTCCACACTGTTCTCCATAGTGGTTGTACTAATGTACATTCTCACCAAAACCCTCTCCAGCATTTATTGCTTGTAGACTTTTGGATAGCAGCCATTCTGACTGGCGTGAATGGGACCTCATTGTGGTTTTGATTTGCATTTCCCTGATAATGAGTGATGTTGAGCATCTTTTCATGTGTTTATTAGCCATCAGTATGTCTTCTTTGGAGAAATGTTTATTTAGTTCTTTGGCCTATTTTTTGATTCGGTCATTTACTTTTCTGGAATTGAGCCGCAGGGCTTGCTTCTATATTTTTGAGATTAATTCTTTGTCAGTTGCTTCCTTTGCTAATATTTTCTCCCATTCTGAAGGCTTTTTCACCTTTCTTAGAGTTTCCTTTGTTGTGCAAAAGCTTTTAATTTTAATTAGGTCCCATTTGTTTATTTTTGCTTTTATTTCCAGTGTTCTGGGAGGTGGGACATAGAGGACCCTGCTGTGATTTATGTCGGAGAGGGTTTTGCCTATGTTCTCCTCTAGGACTTTTATAGTTTCTGGTCTTACATTTAGATTTTTAATCCATTTTGAGTTTATTTTTATGTATGATGTTAGAAAGTGTTCTAGTTTCATTCTTTTACAAGTGGTTGACCAGTTTTCCCAGCACCACTTGTTAAAGAGATTGTCTTTTTCATTTATATATTCTTGCCTCATTTGTCAAAGATAAGGGGTCCATAGGTGCATGGATTTATCTCTGGGCTTTCTATTTGGTTCCATTGATCTATATTTCTGTCTTCTTGCTATTACCATACTGCCTGATGACTGTGGCTTCGTAGTAGAGCCTGAAGTCAGGCAGGTTGATTCCTCTAGTTCCATTTTTCTTTCTCAAGATTGCTTTGGTTATTTGAGGTTTTTGTATTTCCATACAATTGTGAAATTATTTGTTCTAGCTCTATGAAAAATGCCATTGGTAGCTTGATAGGGATTGCATTGAATCTTTAGATTGCTTTGGGTAGAATATTCATTTTCACTTTATTGATTCTTCCAATGCATGAACACAGTATATTTCTCCATCTATTAGTGTCCTCTTTGATTTCTTTCACCAGTGTTTTATAGTTTTCTATATATAGGTCTTTTGTTTCTTTAGGTAGATATATTCCTAAGTATTTTATTCTTTTTGTTGCAATGGTGAATAGAATTGTTTTCTTAATTTCTCTTTCTATTTTCTCATTATTAGTGTATAGGAATGCAAGGGATTTCTGTGTGTTGATTTTATATCCTGCAACTTTACTATATTCATTGATTAGCTGTAATAATTTTCTGGTAGAGTCTTTAGGGTTTTCTATGTAGAGGATCATGTCATCTGTAAACAGTGAGAGTTTTACTTTGTCTTTTCCAGTGTAGAATCCTTTTATTTCTTTTTCTGCTCTGATTGCTGTGGCCGAAAATTCCAAAACTAAGTTGAATAGTAGCGGTGAAAGTGGGCACCATTGTCTTGTTCCTGACTTTAGAGGAAATGCCTTCAATTTTTCACCATTAAGGATAATGTTTGTGTGGGTTTGTCATATATAGCTTTTATTATGTTGAGATATGTTTCTTCTATTCCTGCTTTCTGGGGAGTTTTTTTTTTTTTTTTAATCATATATGAATGTTGAATTTTGTCAAAGGCTTTCTCTGCATCTATTGAGATAATCATATGGCTTTTGTTTTTCAATTTGTTAATGTGGTGTATTACATTGATTGATTTGTGGATACTGAAGAATCCTTGTATCCCTGGGATAAAGCCCACTTGGTCATGATGTATGATCTTTTTAATGTGTTTTTGCATTCTGATTGCTAGAATTTTGTTAAGGATTTTTGCATCTATATTCATCAGTGATCTTGGCCTATAGTTTTTCCTTTTCTGTAGCATCTTTGTCAGGTTTTGGTATTAGGGTGATGGTGGCCTCATAGAATGAGTTTGAAAGTTTACCTTCCTCTGCAATTTTCTGGAAGAGTTTGAATAGGATAAGTGTTAGATTTTCTCTAAATTTTGGTAGAATTCAGCTGTGAAGCCGTCTGGACCTGGGCTTTTGTTTGCTGGAAGATTTCTGATTACAGTTTCAATTTCCGTGTTTGTGATGGGTCTGTTAATATTTTCCATGTCTTCCTGGTTCAATTTTGGAAAGTTGTACTTTTCTAAGAATTTGTCCATTTCTTCCACGTTGTCTATTTTATTGGCATATAATTGCTGATAGTAGTCTCTTATGATCCTTTGTATTTTTCTGTTGTCTGTTGTCATCTCTCCATTTTAATTTTAATTTTATTGATTGGTTTTTTTCTCCTTTGTTTCTTCATGAGTCTGGCTAATGGTTTCTCAATTTTATTTATCCTTTCAAAGAACCAGCTTTTGGTTTTTTTATTTTTGCTATGGTCTCTTTTGTTTCTTTTGCATTTATTTCTGCCCTAATTTTTAAGATTTCTTTTCCTCTACTAACCCTGGGTTTCTTCATTTCTTCCTTTTCTAGTTGCTTTAGGTGTAGAGTTAGGTTATTTATTTAACTTATTTATTTAGTTGACTTTTTCTTGTTTCTTGAGGTATGCCTGTATTGCTATGAACCTTCCCTGTAGCACTGCTTTCACAGTGTCCCACAGGTTTTGGGTTGTTGTGTTTTCATTTTCATTCATTTCTATGCATATTTTTATTTCTTCTATGATTTGTTGGTTATTCAGCAGCGTATTGTTCAGCCTCCTTATTTTGGAAGTTTTAATAGTTTTTCTCTTGTAATTGAGGTCTAATCTTACTGCATTGTGGTCAGAAAAGATGTTTGGGATGATTTCAATTTTTTTGAATTTACAAAGCTAGATTTATGGCCCAGGATGTGATCTATCCTGGAGAAGGTTCCATATGCGCTTGAGAAAAAGGTAAAATTCATTGTTTTGGGATGAAATGTCCTATAGATATCAATTAGGTCTAACTGGTCTATTGTATCATTTAAAGTTTGTGTTTCCTTGTTAATTTTCTATTTAGTTGATCTATTCATAGTGTGAGGGGGTATTAAAGTCTCCCACTATTATTGTGTTTTTGTTAATTTCCCCTTTCATGCTTGTTAGCATTTGCCTTACATATTGCAGTGCTCCTATGTTGGATGCATATATATTTATAATTGTTATATCTTCTTGGATTGATCCTTTGATCATTATATAGTATCCTTCTTTGTCTCTTTTCACAGTCTTTGTTTTAAAGTCTATTTTATCTGATATGAGTATTGCTGCTCTTGCTTTCTTTTGGTCTCTATTTGCATGGAATATCATTTTTCAGCCCTTCACTTTCAGTCTGTACATGTCCCTTGTCTTGAGGTAGGTCTCTTGTAGACAACAACATATATAGAGGTCTTGTTTTTGTATCCATTCAGCCAGTCTTTGTCTTTTGGTTGGGGCAGTCAACCCATTTACATTTAAGGTAATTATTGATTGGTATGATTCCGTTTCCATTTATTTTATTGTTTTGGGTTTGAGTTTATACACCTTTCTGTGTTTCCTGTCTAGAGAAGATCCTTTAGCATTTGTTGGAGAGCTGGTGGTGCTGAATTCTCTCAGCTTTTGCTTGTCTGGAAAGCTTTTGATTTCTCCTTCATATTTGAATGAGATCCTTGCTGGGTACAGTAATCTGGGCTGTAGGTTATTTTCGTTCATCACTTTGAGTATGTCCTGCCATCTCCTCCTGGCCTGAAGAGTTTTCATTGAAAGATCAGCTGTTATCCTTATGGGAATCCCCTTGTGTGTTATTTGTTGTATTTCCCTTGCTGCTTTTAATATTTGTTCTTTGTGTTTGATCTTTGTTAATTTGATTAATGTGTGGAATACATTATACATATACATTATGCATAATACATTATACAATACGATGTGTGTATAGAGGACTTTAAAATTTTTAAATTAAAAATAAACAAAAATGATAGTAAAAATATATCTAGGGCTTTCTCTGGTGTTGTGCACAGTGTGGGGTCAGTTCATTTTTGGATAGTTCCTTGATCCGGCTTATATTTCTCAGGATCTATAGGCCCCTTCCTATGTAGTTGGTACTAACTACAGGATTTTAATCTATTGTACCTGTCACTTCCAAGGTGACTCTGTTTTAGCTTCTTCTGTTTGCTGGTCTCTTCAGTGTATAATTTCCACCCTGACACAAGGGGCAGTGGTGGACACTTTTTAGCTCACTTGTTCAGTTGTGCTCTGGGGAGGTAGGGACGCTACAAGCAAATAACACTGGTGCATGCTTGCAGTGTGTTGGCCACACTGTGTTTGCCCCCCTCTCATGGTGTGTGTGCTTTCCCTGTCAACATTGCTTAGGCTCTAGGTTGCTCTGCCGGGAACTGTCTGAGGCTAGCCCTGGGTTGTACACACTTCCCAGGTCTATGCTGCTCAGGTTCAGGTACTACGGTAGTCCTCAGAGGTGCAGACTCGGTTGGGCCTGTGTTTTATGCCCTTCCCAGGTCCGAGCATCTCAGGTGACCAGGTGTTTGACAAGCATGGTCACTGCAGCTTATCACCTCCCCCATCCCTGCCAGTCGTTTTTCTGGGTGTACAACTGGCGCACCTTCTCAGGTGGATGTTGACCATCCAGAATCCCAGTAAGTCTTGGTTAGCAATGAAGCCTGCTTGCACTTTGGTAGATAATGCCTCTCTGGGGCCAGGATTGCCCCCTTCTGGCTCTGGTTGCCTGCTGCTGGAGGGGATGATCTGTAGCCAGCTAGCTCTAGTCAGTCCTTTGCTCTGTGGGCAGGCCTGGCGGTGTCTTAGGTTAGGGGTGTCCACGTGGTAGCTATCCCACAGCCTGGTTTGCTAGCCCAAGTTAGTTCCTTCAGATTGACCTCGGGGCATTCAGGCCCGGTCCTTACTCTAAGCAATGCAGCCCGTGCCTCCCTGCCAGCCACTGCTTGCTAGTGGCAGATGCAGACATCTGCACTGTTTCTCTGCTGGGGAAGTTACCATTAGGCATGTAATCTATGGGTTTTAATTATTTATTTATTTTTCCTCCCAGTTATGTTGCCCTCTGAGGTTCCCAAGGCTCACCACAGACTTGGCAGTGAGAGTGTTTCCTGGTGTTTGGAAACTTCTCTCTTTTTAAGACTCCCTTCCTGGGATGGAGCTCCATCCCTACGTCTTTTGTCTCTCTTTTTGTCTTTTATATTTTTTTCCTACCTCCTTTTGAAGACAATGGGCTGCTTTTCTGGGTGCCTGATGTCCTCTACTGGCATTCAGAAGTTGTTTGTGGAATTTACTTAATGTTCTAATGTTCTTTTGATGACTTTGTGGGGCAGAAAGTGATCTCCCAGTCCTATTCCTCTGCCATTTTAGGACTGCCCTGTTTCCATGTCTTGGCTGTTGTAAATAGAACTATTAACTTTGGGGTTGGTGTTATTTAGTTGCTAAGTGGTGTCTGACCCTTTTGCCATGGACTGTAGCCTGCTAGGCTCCACTTGCCATGGGATTTCCAAGCAATACTGGGTGGGTTGCTATTTCCTTCTCCAGGGGATCATCCCAACCCAGGGATTGAACCTACATCTGTAGCATTCGCAGATGTGTTCTTTCCCACTGAGTTATCATGGAAGCCCTAACTTTGGGGTACATGTATCTTTTGAATTAAGGTTTTTGTTTTTTTCTGGATATATACCAAGGAGTGGGAATGATGGTTGATATGGTAGCTCTATTTTTAGTCTTTGAGGAGCCTCCATGAAGTTTTCCACAATGGTTACACCAATTTACATTCCCACCAACAGTGTATGAAGTTCCCCTTTCCTCCACACATTCTCTATCTTTTATTATTTGTAAATCTGGGGTTTTCCAATTATCTGTTCTCATTTCCAGTATAACCCCATTTTGGTAAGAGGACAGACACTGTATGGTGTGTGTGTATGTGTGTGTGTGTGTGTGTGTGTGTGTGTGTGTGTGTGTGTATATATATATATATATTTGTTAAAGTGTATTTTTCTGATCCAAATTGTGGTCTATCATAGTTAATGTTCCACATGTGTCTGAGTAAACTGTATTCTCCTGTTTTGGGGTGAAATAGCAGATAGATGTCACCTAAATCTACTTGATCAATGGTAACAATGAGTTTAATTCTGTTTTTACTCATTTTCTACCTGCTAGATTTATTGTTTTTTTCTTGTCCCACCACATGGCATGTGGGGCCTTAGTTTCCTGGCCAGGGTGGAGCCCTTAACTACTGGACCACCAAAGAAGCCCTTGGGATTTATCTGTTTCTGACAGAGAGGTTTAGAAATCTCCAGTCATGATGGTGGATTCATCAGTATCTCTTTGCAGTTCCATCAGTTTTACCTCACATAGTCTGATGCTCTGTTATTAGGCACATATACAAATATATCTAAAGTATGTGGTAAACATTATTATATTGTCTTAGAGAAATGACTCATTTATCATTATGTAATTCCATTCTTTATCTCTGTTAACATTATTGCTTTTTATTTTTATACTTTAAATTATGAAAGTATTAGAATACATTTACAGGAGACTTGAAAAGTATAGAACAAGGTTACATATAATTCCACGATATATTACAATTATTTTAAGTAGATAAGTTAAGATTTTTGGTTGGAGTTTTAATATCAAACTCTCAAAAATTAATAGAATGAATATACAGAAATGTAGAAGGATATAATAGACCTGAAGAGTACCATGAATCAATTCAACATAATTAAGATTTATACAGTATTCACACAACAGCAGGATACAAATTCTACTCAAGCTCCCATAGACTGTAAACTAGGAGACACGAGAACATATCCAGGGACATAAGATATTGTGAAAATTTTTCATGGTCTAAAGGCAGTGAAATCATACAGGATCTGTTCTTTTACCACTGTGGAATTATTTTAGAATTTAATATCAAAAGATATTTGAAAATGACCCACATAATTTCAAATGCAGTGTGACATTTGCCAAGGGAGATCTTTGACTTAACCATTGAAAGCTTCAATAAAGTTAGAAGAGTGAAAAAAATACAGAGGGTGATTGCAGAGAAGAAAGCACTAAATGAGAAATTAATATTAAAGATACTTTTTAAAAATCCCATGTATTTGGTAATTAAAGTCTACTTTTAAATGATGAGGGTATCAAAGAGACATAACAAGACAAATTAGAAAATGTTTGTAATAGAATACAACTGAAAAGAGAATTTGTTTCATGCAGCTGAAGCTGCTCAGTGAAATTAAATGCAATGTGGAGTCTTGAATAAGATATTAAAACAATTAACACTAGCATAAAATTTTGTCAAATTTGAACAAAATCTATACTTTAGTTAATATCATTATCACATGTTAACTTCCTGTTTTTGTTTTACGACATAATGTTTCTTTATATTCTCAGAATTGGATTAGAAGTTTCAAACCTCATTCAAAATGTTTTAAATCACTAGGATAATAAATTTTCTAGACTTTCAGCAGCAATACTAGATGCCAAAATACATGGAACTATATTGAAGATTTCAGTGAATATAAATTAGAAAGCTAGCATTCTAATCATACTAAGTCAAATAAGTGGAATATCATAAGTTTTTTAGCTAGGAAGTAATTCATAAAGTTGCTAAAATATGTATGTTATGTTATACATTTTATACACACACACACACACACCAAAAAAAAAGTTTTTCTACTATGCTGAAGGCTTGAGAAAGAATGACAACAACAAAAGAGACGCAAAGACTGGAAAACATAAACCAAATGACAAGGGAGCACTGAATATAAAATTTTAAAGTGATATAAACCTGATACTCTTATCAAATGTGATGGCCCATTAGAATCATATCTGGAGCTTTGGGGAGGGAAAAAAGCAATATCTAGACATTTGTATTTTTCAAAAATTCCAAGATAATTCTTAAACGCATCTGGATTTTTAAAAGTGATTACGGTTTTTTTTCTGTTAAATGGTAGTCTTAGTTGTTACAGAATTCTATTATTTTCTGTTAACCAATCATGATACATTGATATTAAGAGAATAATAGTTATATAATAAAAGAAATAGAGGAAAACAAGAGAATGGGAAAGACTAGAAATCTCGTCAAGAAGATTAGAGATACCAAGGGAATTTTTCATGCAAAGATGGGCTCGATAAAGGACAGAAATGGTATGGACCTAACAGAAGCAGAAGATATTAAGAAGAGGTGGCAAGAATACACGGAAGAACTATACAAAAAGATCTTCACGATCCAGATAATCATGATGACGTGATCACTAATCTAGAGCCAGACATCTCGGAATGTGAAGTCAAATGGGCCTTAGAAAGCATCACTATGAACAAAGCTAGTGGAGGTGATGGAATTCCAGTGGAGCTATTTAAAATCCTGAAAAATGATGCTGTGAAAGTGCTGCACTCAATGTGTCAGCAAATTTGGAAAACTCAGCAGTGGCCACAGGACTGGAAAGGGGCAGTTTTCATTCCAATCAGAAAGAAAGGCAATGCCAAAGAATGCTCAAACTACTGCACAATTGCACTCATCTCACATACTAGTAAAATAATGCTCAAAATTCTCCAAGCCAGGCTTCAGCAATACTGAACCATGAACTCCCTGATGTTCAAGCTGGTTTTCAAAAAGGCAGAGGAACCAGAGATCAAATTGCCAACATCTGCTGGATCATGGAAAAAGCAAGAGAGTTCCAGAAAAGCATCTATTTCTGCTTTATTGACTATACCAAAGCCTTTGACTGTGTGGATCATAATAAACTGTGGAAAATTCTGAAAGAGATGGGAATACCAGACCACCTGACCTGCCTCTTGAGAAATCTGTATGCAGGTCAGGAAGCAGCAGTTAGAACTGGACATGGAACAGACTGGTTCCAAATAGGAAAAAGAGTACGTCAAGGCTGTATATTGTCACCCTGTTTATTTAACGTATATGCAGAGTACATCATGAGAAACGCTGGACTGGAAGAAACACAAGCTGGAATCAAGATTGCTGAGAGAAATATCAATAACCTCAGATATGCAGATGACACCACCCTTATGGTAGAAAGTGAAGAGGAGCTAAAAGCTTCTTGATGAAAGTGAAAGAGGAGAGTGAAAAAGTTGGCTTAAAGCTCAACATTCAGAAAACGAAGATCATGGCATCTGGTCCCATCACTTCATGGCAAATAGATGGGGAAACAGTGGAAACAGTGTCAGACTTTATTTTGGGGTTTCCAAAATCACTGCAGATGGTGACTGCAGCCATGAAATTAAAAGACGTTTACTCCTTGGAAGAAAAGTTATGACCAACCTAGATAGCATATTCAAAAGCAGAGACATTACTTTGCCGACTAAGGTCCGTCTAGTCAAGGCTATGGTTTTTCCTGTGGTCATGTATGGATGTGAGAGTTGGACTGTGAAGAAGGCTGGGCGCCGAAGAATTGATGTTTTTGAACTGTGGTGTTGGAGAAGACTCTTGAGAGTCCCTTGGACTGCAGGGAGATCCAACCAGTCCATTCTGAAGGAGATCAACCCTGGGATTTCTTTGGAAGGAATGATGCTGAAGCTGAAACTCCAGTACTTTGACCACCTCATGCGAAGAGCTGACTGATTGGAAAAGACTCTGATGCTGGGAGAGATTGGGGGCAGGAGGAGAAGGGGACAACAGAGGATGAGATGGCTGGATGACATCACGGACTCGATGGGCGAGATTCTGAGTGAACTCCAAAAGATGGTGATGGACTGGGAGGCCTGGCATGCTGTGATTCATGAGGTTGCAAAGAATCGAACACGACTGAGCTACTGAACTGAACTGAATCACAAGAATAAAAGATGTTTATCAGTTTTCACAATCATTAACAAGACAAAATATAAAAGATAATTACAGTTGCAAGCCATAATGAAAACATGATTAGCCTAACTATGCAATATAGTTACATACAACTTGGGGAGTTAAGTAGAGTGATGTGGTAAGTGGAAATGCATACATGCACATGTTTTCACCTGCTTAGCCAGTCTATGTCTTTTGGTTGGTGCATTCAATCTATTTACATTTAAGGTAATTATCAGTACATGTGATCTTAGTACCATTTTCTTAATTGTTTTTGTGTTTATTTTCTATAGGTCTTTTCTTTCTCTTGTATTTCCTGCCTAGAGAAATTCCTTTAACATTTGCCACAAAGCTGGTTTGGTGGTGCTGAATTCTCTTAACTTGTGTTTGTCCTGAAAGTTTTTGATTTCTCCATCAAGTCTGAACAAGAGTCTTGCTGCATAGAGCATTCTTGGTTGTATATTCTTCCTTTCATCATTTTAAATATGTCAGGCCATTTCCTCTGGCTTGTAGAGTTTCTGTTGAGAAATCAACAACCTTATGGGAGTTCCCTTGTGTGTTATTTGCCATTTCTCCCTTGTTGCTTTTAATATTTTATCTTTGTCTTTAATTTTTGCATTTTTGTTACTATGTGTCTTGATGTGTTTCTCCTTGTGGTTCTCCTGCCTGGGACCACCTGTGCTTCCTGGACTTGGTTGACTATTTCCTTTCCCTTGTTAGGGAAGTTTTCAGCTATTATGTCTTCAAATATTTTATTGAGTCCTTTCTCTCTCTTCTTCTTCTTCTTCTGGGACCCCTATGATGCAAATGTTGGTACATTTAAAGTTGTCCCAGAGGTCTCTCAGGCTGTTTTCTTTTTTTCTTTTTCATTCTTTTTTCTTTATTCAGCTCTGTGGCCATGATTTCCATCATTCTGTCCTCCAGGTCACTTATCCAATCTTCTGCCTCAGTTATCCTGCTATTGAGTCCTTCTAGTGTATTGTTCATCTCTGTTTTTGTTGTTGTTGTTGCTGTTTAGTTCTTCTAGGTCTTTGGTAAATATTTCTTGTATCTTCTCCATTCTGTTTCCAAGATCCTGGATCATCTTCACTATATTTATACTGAATTCTTTTTCTGGAAGATCGCCTATGTCCCCTTCGTTTACTTGTTTTTCTGAGGTTTTATCTTATTTCTTTATCTGGGACATAACTTTCTGCTTTTTCATTCTGATTAACTTTTTATATAGTGGTTTTCATTCTAGTCACCTGGGATTGTGGTTTTTCTTGCTTGTGTCTGACTTCTGGTGGATGAGGCTAAAAGTTTTTGTAAGCTTCCTGATGGGAGAGACTGGTGGTGGAAAAAAAAACTGAGTCTTGCTCTGGTAGGTAGGGCCATGGTCAGTACATCTTTAATCCAGTTAACTGCTGATATGTGTTTGGCCTGAGGTGATCCAGCCCTGGGTTCTATAGGCTCTAACATAGGGTTAATGGCAACTTCCAAGAGGACTTACACCAAGGGGCCCCTTCCAGGACTGCTGCTGTCAATGACCTCATCTCAGTGGTGAGCCACTGCTTACCCATGCCTCCACAAGAGACTCTCCAATACTAGCAGTTAGGTCTGGTTCAGTCTCCTTTGGAGTCACATTTCCCTTTCCCCTGATCTTGGTGCACACAAGATTTTGTTTGTGCCCTCCAAGAGTGGAGTATCTGCCCCCCCCACACACAATCCTGTTGAAGTCCTATAATCAAATCCCACTGGCCTTCAAAGTCAGATTCCCTGGAGATTCCCAGTCCCTTTTGCTGAATCCGCAGGCTAGGAAGTCTGATGTGGATCTCAGAACATTCACAACAGTGGAGAATATCTTTGGTATTATTGTATTCCACTTTGTGGGTTGCCCACCTTGTGGGTATGGGGTTTGATTTTATCATTTTTGCGCTCCTTCTACCATCTCATTGTAGCTTCTTCTTTGTCTTTGGACATTGGGGTATCATTTTTAGTTTTGTTCCAATATCCTCCTGTCAATGGTTGTTCAACAGCTACTTGCAATTTTGGTGCTTTCATAGGAGGAGATGAGCACACCTTCTTCTCTGCCATCTTGAACTGGAAAACTCTGTGAACTTTCTTTTAACTTGAAGTCTAAATCTGAAGTTAATATAGCTACTCTTTTCTTTCAATTTGTGTATATTTTCCTCTATCCATTTACTTTTTTAAAAAATTTAATTTTTGTTATAGTGGCTTTACAATATTGTGTTGGTTTCTATTGTACAACAAAGTGAATCGGCTATACATAAACATATATCCCCTCTTTTTTGGATTTCTTTCCAAATTAGGCTACAACAGAGCACTGAGTAATGTTCCCTGAGCTACACAGTAGGTTCTCATTAGTTATCTATTTTATACATAGTGTCAATAGAGTATATATGTCAATCCCAATCTCCCAATCCATCCCACCTCCCTTTTCCTATTTGGTATCCATACATTTATTCTCTATTTCTGCTTTGCACATAAGATCACCTATATAATCTTTCTAGATTCCACATATATGCATATATATATATATATACATACATACACATGTTTTTCTCTTTCTGACTTACTTCACTTTGTATAATAGGTTCTAGGTTCATTATCTCTACAAATGCCCTAATTTTGTTCCTTTTTATGGCTGAGTGATATTCCATTGTATATATGTACCACATCTTGGGCTTTCTATCTTGTTCCATTGGTCTATATTTCTATTTTTGTGCCAGTACCTTATTGATTATCCATTTTATATATAATAGTGTGTGCCACATCTTCTCTATTCATTTCCATCCATTTAATGGAATGGAAATAATCTTAATTAATAATCAATCTACACATATCTTTTTATTTAAAATGGATTTCTTAGAAAGAACAATGCATTTGTTAGAGGATGGACATGAGATAAATAGAAAAAGTAGGTAAAAGAAACAAAGTTTCAGTTATAAAATGAAAAAGTCTGAGCATCTAGTGTATATCATGGTGACTATAGTTTATAATGATGCATTGTACAATTGAAATTTTCTCAGAGAAAATCTTAAGCCTTCTCACCAAAAATAAAAGAGAGAGAGAGAGAAGAAAAGAAAGGCAAATATGTGAGAAATGGATATGTGAATTAATTTGTTAGAATTGTTTCACAGTTTTTACACATATAAAATCATTGTGTTGTACATTTTATAATTTTATTTGTCTATTATAACTCAATATAGCTGAAAAATTTAAGTGAGTTTCTTGTGGATATCATATAGCTGGATCTCGATTATTGATCCACTTTGACAATCTCTGTCTTTCAAACAGAACCTTTGGACTATTGATGTTTAAGGTGATTACTGATATAGTTGGATTAATAGATGTCATACTTGTTACTGTTTCCTATTTGTTGCACTGGTTCTTTACCTCTATTTTTGTCTTCCACCGTTTTTCTGCTCTTTGTGATTTTAATTGAGCATTTTATGTGATTCTATTTCCTCTCCATTCTTAGCCTATTATTTATAGTTCTTATTTATATTTTTTAGTGGTTGCCCTATAGTTTAAGATATAGATTTATAGGTAATCTAAGTCTAGTTTCAAATAACACTGCATTACTTGACAAGTAGTGTGAATGCCTTATAATAACAAAATAATCCTAATTTCCTCCTCCTGTCCCTTATATCATTGTTGTCATCCATTTCACTTATGTATAACTATACAAAAGCAAACACATATATACAAACATACTGGAGGGCTTCCTTGGTAACTCAGCTGGTAAATAATTCATCTGCAATGCAGGAGACCCTGGATCAATTCCTGGATCAGAAAGATCCCCTGGAGAAGGGATAGGCTACCCACTCCAGCATTCATGGACTTCCCTGGTGACTCAGATGATAAAGTGTCTGTCTACAATGTGGGAGACCTGGATTCGATCCCTTAGTTGGGAAGATTCTCTGGAGAAGAAAATGGCAACCCACTCCAGTACTCTTGCCTAGAAAATCCCATGGATGGAGGAGCCTAGTGTCCATGGGGTCGCAAAGAGTCGGATACGACTGAGCAACTTCATTTTCACTTTCACTATTTCTTCTTTAGTGCTCTTCCTTTACTTTATGCAAATCCAAGTTTCTAGTTTATTCTAGCGTATTATTTCTAGTGTATTATTATCTTCTATCTAAAGAATTTCTTTGATGTTACACTAGAAAAAAAATTCTTTCAATTTTTTTTTTTTTTGGTCTGAGGAAGTCTTTCTTTTTCACTTTTGAAGCATAATTTTGCAAGTAATCAATTTTTATATTAATGGGTTATTTTCATTTATTGATTCTATTGATATATATCATCTAGTTCAAAGGTTTTATTCTTAGCTCAGTTCAGTCTATTAGTAAGCTCCTCAAAAGCTTATATTATTGTATTTTTATATTATTGCATTTTTCTTGTTCTCATATTATTAGTTGAAAAATGGTTATTTTATATCATCTCATGTCAGTCAGAATGACATCACTAAAAGCTTACAAATAATAAATGCTGTAGAGAGTGTATAGAAAAAGGAACCTTCCTACACTGTTAGCTGGAATGTAAATTGGTGCATCCACTATGGAGAACAGTATGGAAGTTTCTTTGAAAACTAAAAACAAAGTTACCATGTGATCATCACATCCCACTCATGGACATATATCCAGATAAAACTTTATTTATTTATTTATTTATTTTTGCTTTTTTTTTTTTTTTAATTACAATACTGTATTTGTTTTGCCATACATTGACATGAATCAGCTACCTGTGGCAGATAAAACTTTAATTTGAAAAAATACTTGCACCCCAATGTTTATAGCAGCACTGTTTACAATAGAGGCAATTGCTATTTCACTCTCTGCTTTACAGTTTGATTATTTTAGATACCTAATATAAGTGGAATCATGTCTTTCTGTAATTGGATTATTTCACTTAGCTTAATGTTGTCCAGGTTCATCCACATGAATGCATATGGCAGGATTTCCTTCTCTATTGATGCTAGGCAATATTTCCACAGCATGCATATACTACATTTTTTTTTTTATCAAATCATACATTGATGGACATTTAGATTGTCCCCATAGCTCAGGTATTATAAATAACATTGCAATGACAATAGGAGTGCAGATATTGCTTCAAGATTCTGATTTTGATGATTTTGGATATGTACTCAGAGGTTAGATTACTGGATCATGTGGTACTTTTGTTTTTAAAATTTTGAGGGACCTTTATACTATTTTCCTTAGCAGCTGAACCGTTTAAAATTCCTACTAATATTGTATAAGGATTCCAATTTTCCACATCCCCAAAAGCACTTGATAGCATTTTTCTTGTTTTTAAATATAAATTCATTTATCTTAATTGGGGGTTAGCATAAAAAAAAAAAAGGCATCCTAGCCTGGCATGCTGCAATCCATGGGGTCGTAGAGTCAGACACGACTGAGCAACTGAATTGAATAGAACTAACAGGTGTGAGATGATATCTCAATGTGGTTTCGATTTGCATTTCCCAGGTGATTAGTGATGACAATCATCTTTTCATATGCCTGTAAGCTCTTTGTATATATTCTTTGGTGAAATGTTTGTTCAAGTCTTTGGCCCATTTTTTTGATTAAGGTTGTTTGTATTTTTGTTATTGAATTGTAGAAGTTCCCTGTATATTTGGATGTTAGCTCATTATCAAATATATGGATAAAAATTAACATTTAAATCAGTGAACTTCAACTAAAGCAGGTTGTCATCCAAAATATGAGTGGGCCTCATCCAATCAGTTGAAGACCTGAATAAAATAAAAGAATAAGCCTCCCTGAGCTGGAGGAATTTCTGCATTGTATGGTAGCATTGATTGAAGAGATTCTCCTTTCTCCATTGAGCAGACTTGGCATCTTTGTCAAAAATCACTTGGCCATAGCTATATGAGTTTTATTTCAATTCTATTATATTGGTCTATATGTTTATTCTTCTCCTAGTACCATTTTGATTACTGCAGATCTGCAGTAAGTTTTGAAAATCAGAAGTGTGAGTCTTTTGACTTTTTTCAATACAATTTTTACTTTTGCAATCCCATATGTATTTAAGAATCAGCTTTTCCATTTCTTTAAAAAAATACTGTGGAATACTTGATAGAGAATGACATTGAATCTATAGATTACTCTGAGTAGTAGTGCCAGCATAATATTGTCTTTCAGTCCATGAACACAGGATGTTATTCCTTTTATTTAGGTATTCTTTAATGTCCTTAGTAATGTTTAGCAGTTTTCAGTATGCAAGTCTTTCACCTGCTTGGTGAAATTTATCCCTAAGTATTTAATTCTTTTGATGCTCTTTTATTTTATTTTTGGCTGTGCTGGGTCTCTGTTGCTGCTTGCAGTTTTTCTCTAGTAGCAGTCAGTGAGGGCCACTCTCTAGTTGTGTTGCCTAGGCTTCCCATTGCTGTGGGTTCTCTTGTTGCAGCCCATAGACTCTGGGGGCATGTGGGCTTCAGTAGTTGTGGCTCATAGGCTTAGTTTCCCCATAGCATGTGGAATTTTCCTGGACCAAGAATCAAACTCCTGTTCCCTGCACTGTCAGGTGGACTCTCAACAACTGGACCGCCATAAAAGTCCCATCAATGCTATTTCAAATGTGATTGTTTTCTTAATTTCATTTTAGGATTTTTCTTTGTTAGCATATACAAATACATCTGGCTTTGTGTGTTGATCTTGCATCCTGAAACTTTACTGAATTTTTTATGAGTTCTAACGGGTTTTGAGTTCTATAAATTCTTTGGGATTTTCTATATATATGATTATGACATCTGCAAGATGAGATAGTTCTGTTTCTTCCTCTCCAACTTGAATGTCTTCATATATTTTTATTGCTCAATTATTCTACTAGGTCTTCCTGATACAATGTTGAATAAAAGTGGAAAAAATAGACATCCACATTATTGTTCCTGTTCTTAGGGGGAAAGCTTTCAGTCTTTATACTGCATGAATTTGACTGTGGATTTCAAATAAAGCCCTTTATTTCATGGAAGAAATTTTCTCCCAATTTTAGTTTGTTATGTGTTTTTATCATTAAAATGTGAATTTTGCCAAATGTTTTCCCTCCAACAACAGAGATGATCATGTGGATTTTTTACGTTATTCTATTAATATTGTACACTACATTGACTTTTGTATTTTTGACCACACTTGCATTTTTAAATAGAAAATCCCCATCAACGATGATGCAAAATTCCTTTAATATTGTGCTAGATCTGTTTGTTAGAATTTTTTCAAGATTTTTACACATAATATTCAGAGGAAATATTTATCTGTAATTTTCTTGTGATGTCTTTGGCTTTGGTATTGTGGTAATGCTGACCTAATAGAATGAGTTAGAAAAAATTCCTTCCTCTTCAATTTTCTGGATGTGTTTAAGAAGAGCTGGTGTTAGTTCTCCTTTAAATGACTCAAAGAAATCATTAGTGAAGTCATCTGATTCTGGGAAGGCTTTTGATTAATGTTTTGTCTTTTTAAATGTTATATGTCTTTGTCTTAATCCATTGAAACTGCTATGACAAAAGTAACATGGAGTGGGTGACTTAAGCAACAATTATTTATTTCTCACACTTCTGAAGGCTATGGCTCAGTAGTTGTGGCTCCAAGGTCAGGGTGCCAGTAATTTTGTGCCTGGTGAGAGCCTAGTTCATAGACAGTAATCTTCTTTCTTGGAGCAAGAGGTGAGAGAGCTCTTTGGAATCTCTTTAATAAGGGCACGAATCACATTCATGATGATTTCATTCTCATGATCTAATCATTTACCAAAGGTTTCTACTTCCTAGTAAAATCACACTGAGGGCTTGGGTTTGACTTTTGAATTTGGGGAGGACACAAGAATTCAGCCCATAATAGATCTGTGATTTGTTCCAATTTTCTATTTTTTCTTGAGTCAATTTTGATAGTGTTTCTGGTTTGGGTTTTTTTTTTTTTTTAATCTATACTATCTAATTTGCTTGTAGACAGTTGTTTATAGTATTCTCTTGTGTGCTGTGCTGTGCTGTGCTTAGTTGCTCAGTAGCATCCAACTCTTTGCGACCTCATGGAGCCCGCCAGGCTCCTCTGTCTATGGGGATTCTCCAGGCAAGAATACTGGAGTGGGTTGTCATGCCCTCTTCCAGGGATCTTCCCAAGCTGGGGATCAAACCTAGGTCTTCAAATGGCAGATTCTTTACTGTCTGAGCCACCAAGGAAGCCCACAAATACTGGAGTGGCTAGCTTATGCCTTCTGCAGGGAATCTTCCTGACCCAGGAATCAAACTAAGGTCTCTGTATTGCAGGCGGATTCTTTGCCAGCTGAGCTGCCAGGAAAATCCATTGTATTCTCTCCTTTATATTTCTGTAAGTTTGGTAGTATAATCTCCCATTTTCATTTTGGATTTTAATAATTTGAGTCTTTTTTTTTTTCTTAGTCACTACAGCTACTGATTTGTCAATTTTGTAGATCATTTCAAAGAAACAATCTTTGGCTTTATTGATTTTCTCTATTGTTTCTCTGCTATTTTATTTCTGCTATAATCTTTATTATTCCCTTCCTTCCATTGTATTTAGGCTTATCTTGCATCCTTTTCCTAATTATTTTCCAAATAAGCTTTAAGGTGTAAAGTTATTTATTTGAATTTTCTTATGATTTTAAAATTTATTTATTTTTACTTGAAGAATAATTTCTTTACAATATTGTGCTGGTTTCTGTCATATATCAGCATGAATCAGCCATGGGTATACATATGTCCCCTCCATCTTGAACCTCCCTCCCACTTCCCACCCCATCCCACCCCTCTAGGTTGTCACAAAGCCCTTGTTTGGGTTCCTGAGTTATACAGAAAACTCCCATTGGCTATCTGTCTTACATATGGTAGTGTGTATGTTTCCATACTACTCTCTCCATTCATTTCACCTTCTTCCCCCACCTCATGTTGATAAGTCTGTTCTCTATGTCTGCATCTCAATTCAGTTCAGTTCAGTTCAGTAGCTCAGTCGTGTCTGACTCTTTGCGACCCCATAAATCACAGCACGTCAGGCCTCCTTGTCCATCACCAATCCTAGAGTTCACTCAGATTCATGCCCATCGAGGATGTGATGCCATGCAGCCATCTCATCCTCTGTCGTCCCCTTCTCCTCTTGCCCCTAATCCCTCCCAGCATCAAAATCTTTTCGAGTGAGTCAACTCTTCGCATGAGGTGGCCCAAGTACTGGAGTTTCAGCTTTAGCATCATTCCTTCCAAAGAAATCCCAGAGCTGATCTCTTTCAGAATGGACTGATTGGATTTCCTTGCAGTCCAAGGGACTCTCAAGAGTCTTCTCCAACATCACAGTTCAAAGGCATCAATTCTTTGGTGCTCAGCCTTCACAGTCCAACTCTCACATCCATACATGACTACTGGAAAAACCATAGCCTCATCACATGCCTAATCTAATCTCTTCAGCAGCTTCAGTTTATGTCATGTTTCATAAGTGATGCAGCTCCAAAATCTTATCTGAGCCCAGGTCTCTCTCTGTCTTACTGTTCCAAAGTTAGTATCCTAAATTTGGATATATCAGATAACTGGATAATTTTTATTCATAAAATAAATATAAATTTTATTTGTTCTGGTAATTGTGAGGAAATTCTAGATAAATAATGTAGAAATACCACATAAATAATCACTCCAATCAACAATTATTTATTAGATAATTTCTACTAATTAATTAATCCAATCAACAAATATTTATTAAATGCTTTCTACAACTAGATATTGGTATATATGATAAATATACACCCCCTCTCAATTCACCCCATTTTTAAATGACAAGGTTATACATTGCACAAGCATCATTATACTGCAAATAATATGATAGTATCACTCTGAAATGTCACAAATTCTCTCCTCACATTTAGCTATATAAATACCTTTTCTTTCCCACAAAGCTCAACAGTGAAAAATACATGTTGCTCAGAATATAACAGAATCATGTCATAATACAATGACATCAATTTAAAATATTAATAACTTTCTCCATCAATAACAATATGACCACTCACCCCCAAAAGCTCTGTATAAAAGTTATATATTTTATACTCTAAAAGAGCATCATCAAAACTAAACAACATATAACAGCAGCATAAAATGTCAACTATCCTCAATTCTCTAACATTTTAAAACCATTAGCCTCCTTCTATCAATTTAAACATTTCTTCAAAATAAGCACACAAAATATTTACAAAGAATCATTTTCTCCCCTTGAACTCTGCCTCACCATTATGTTCTCAGATCTAACCATTCAAAATACTGATTAGAATGAACAGACAAATGCAAATCAAAATACAATGAGGTATCACCTCACAAGGGTCAGAATGGCCATCATCAAAAATTCCATAAGCAATAAATGCTAAGGAGGGTGTGAAGGAGAAGAAACCTTCCTACACTATCTGTGGGAATGTAAACTGTTACAGCAACTACAGAAACAGTATGAAGCTTCCTTAAAAAACTAAAAATAGGGATACCATATGATCTAGCACTTCCACTCCTGGGCATATATCCTGAGAAAACCATAATTTGAAAAGAAACATGCACCCCAATGTTCATTGCAGTATATTTACAATGACAAGGACATGGAAGAAACCTAAATGTCCTTTGCTAGAGGAATAAATAAAGAAGATGTGGTACATATATGCAATGAAACATTATTCAGCCATAAAAAAAAAAGGAATGAAATAATGTCATTTCATGCAACATGGATGGACCTAGAGATTGTTATACTGCTGCTGCTGCTGCTGCTGCTAATCGCTTCAGTCATGTCCAACTCTGTGCGACCCCACAGACGGCAGCCCACCAGGCTCCCCCATCCCTGGGATTCTCCAGGCAAGAACACTGGAGTGGGTTGCCATTTCCTTCTCCAATGCGTGAAAGTGAAAAGTGAAACTGAAGTCGCTCAGTCATGTCCAACTCCTAGCGACCCCAGCAGCCTACCAGACTCCTCCATCCATGAGATTTTCCAGGCAAGAGTACTACAGTGGTCTGCCATTGCCTTCTCCAGAGATTGTTATACAGAGAGAAGTAATTGGCAGAAAAGACAAATATGATATCAGTTATACGTGGAATCTAAAAAAGGGTACAAATGAACCTATCTACAAAAAAGAAATAGAGTTACAGGTGTAGAAAACAAATTTTTGATTACCAGGGAGTAATGCCAGCAAATTTGGAAAACTCAGCAGTGGCCACAGGACTGGAAAAGGGCAGTTTTCATTCCAATCCCAAACAAAGGCAATGCCAAAGAATGCTCAAACTACTGCACAATTGCACTCATCTCACATGCGAGTAAAGTAATGCTGAAAATTCTCCAAGCCAGGCTTCAGCATTACATGAACTGTGAACTTTCTGATGTTCAAGCTGGTTTTCAAAAAGGCAGAGGAACCAGAGATCAAATTGCCAACATCTGCTGGATCATGGAAAAAAAGCAAGAGAGTTCCAGAAACACATCTACTTCTGATTTATTGACTATGCCAGAGCCTTTGACTGTGTGGATCACAATAAACTGTGGAACATTCTGAAAGAGATGGGAATACCAGACCACCCGACCTGCCTCTTGAGAAATCTGTATGCAGGTCAGGAAGCAACAGTTAGAACTGAACATAGAACAACAGACTGGCTCCAAATAGGAAAAGAATTACGTCAAGGCTGTATATTGTCACTCTGTTTATTTAACTTATATGCAGAGTACATCATGAGAAATGCTGGACTGGAAGAAACACAAGCTGGAATCAAGATTGCCAGGAGAAATATCATTAACCTCAGATATGCAGAAGACACCACCCTTATTGCAGAAAGAAGAAGAACTAAAAAGCCTCTTGATGAAAGTGAAAGTGGAGTAAAAAGTTGGCTTAAAGCTCAACATTCAGAAAACGAAGATCATGGCATCCGGTCCCATCACTTCATGGGAAATAGATGGGGAAACAGTGGAAACAGTGTCAGACTTTATTTTGGGGGTCCAAAATCACTGCAGATGATGACTGCAGCCATGAAATTAAAAGACGCTTACTCCTTGGAAGAAAAGTTATGACCAACCTGGATACCATATTCAAAATATAGACATTACTTTGCCAACTAAGTCAAGACTATGGTTTTTCCAGTAGTCATGTATGGATGTGAGAGTTGGACTGTGAAGAAGGCTGAGCACCGTGAAATTTGTGCTTTTGAACTATGGTGTTGGAGAAGACTCTTGAGAGTCCCTTGGACTGCAAGAAGATCCAACAAGTCCATTCTGAAGGAGATCAACTCTGGGATTTCTTTGGAAAGAATGATGCTAAAGCTGAAACTCCAGTACTTTGGCCACCTCATGCTAAGAGTTGACTCATTGGAAAAGACACTGAATCTGGGAGGGATTGGGGGCAGGAGGAGAAAGGGATGACCGAGGATGAGATTGCTGGATGTCATCACTGACTCGATGAATGCGAGGTGACTGATCGCCAGGAGATGGTGATTGACAAGGAGGCCTGGCGTGCTGCGAACATGGGATTGCAAATGTCGGACATGACTGAGCGACTGAACTGAACAGAAATTCTTTCATTAACAGACTGCTAGTGACTATATATCATCCAGCTGAGGACTAGCAGGGGGTACTCTTTCTGTCACCTTTTGATGCCTATGTCAGAAGCTTTCACTATCTTCTTTATACTTTAATAAAACTTTATTACACAAAAGTTCTGAGTGATCAAGCCTCATCTCTGGCCCCAGATTGAATTCTTCTCCTCCGGGGGCCAAGAATCCCAGCATCTTTTCATTCAACAGCAACCTTTCAGTAGATATAATGGTCATCTGAATTAGTCACCCAACCCATTTATTTTAGTTCACCGATTCTTAAGATGCGTTTGACCACTTCCAGTTTACCTTAACTCATAGACCTAACATTCCAGGTTCCTTTGCAATATTGTTCTTTACAGCAATGGACTTTGCTTTCACCTCCAGACACATACAGAACTGGGCGTCATTTCCACTTTGGCCCAGCCTCTTTATTCCTTCTGGAACTATTTCTCTATTCTTCTCCAGTAGCATATTAGACCTACTGACCTGAGGGCTTCATCTTTCAGTGTCATATCTTTTGACTTTTCATACTGTTCCTGGGATTCTTAATTCAAGAATACTTGAGAGGATATGGCATTCCTTTCTCCAATGGATCACAAATCTGGGAACTATTACAATCTTATGACATTGTTGCCTTTACTTAACACTATCAGTGTGTTACATTCAGTTCAGTTCAGTTCAGTTCAGTCGCTCAGTCATGTCCAACTCTTTGCAACCCCATGAATCGCAGCATGCCAGGCCTCCCTGTCCATCACCAACTCCCCAAAGTTCACTCAGACTCATGTCCATCGAGTCAGTGATGCCATCCAGCCATCTCATCCTCAGTCATCCCCTTCTCCTCCTGCCCCCAATCCTCCCAGCATCAGACTCTTTCCAATGAGTCAGCTCTTCTCATGAGGTGGCCAAAGTAGTAATGTCAAAGAAAAATGAACGTTTACAACACATAGTAAACATTGTACTCTGGTTATCAATGCCTCTCTGGGGAAATATCTGGTGACTGAGCTTATTGTTTCCTCTTTGAATCCCCCTCTTCGCTGTAGGTTAGACTCCCACTTCTTAGCTATAACAATCAAACAAATTTTAATAATGAACCTTCAGGTTTAGACAGCTAGACAGAAGGAAGACCACTTGAATCAGGCCTGAATAGCTGTCAAGATCATCTTTATTCATCCCTTTTCCTTTCCACCTTCTGGGTTTAGTGTCAATCACCTGTTACTGGGATGACTTCAGGAGCAAATCTTTAGTTTAGGCAGAAAGAAGAAAATTTGGAATGTTTTCTTTTAATGACAACAGGATTTAGTTTGCTTAGCATAAACTAACTTCATTACCCTATTCCTATCTTCTCTATAATTTCTTTTTATTTTTACTTCTTTTGTTTTTCATTGAGTTGTAGAAAGCTTCCCCCTCTCTCTTTTCCCTCCCCCATCCCCCTCCTTTCTCTATCTCTCATCTCTCTCTTCCCTCTAGTTACAACTGCAAGAATAAACCCTTGTCTAAGTCAACCAGCTAAACTCTTATAGTTATGTATGAGAGATGGGAAATGCTCTCTCCTACTTGAATAGAAATAAATTCAGAAAACACCAACCACACTTTGACACCCTGAAGGTCCTCAGCTAATAATAGATCTTAAAATAATTTTTTGAAAACAACAAACTAGGTCAGTGCCACGGATGTTCACCTCTATTGCATTTCTACCAACCCCATCCTCTTGCAAGGAAATCAAGAATATAACACAATCTTCTTATCTGAACATTTGAAAAAAGTTTCTGGGGTCAGAAATCACTATTTGGCCACAATTTAAAGGCAAACTGGAATTATAAGTTACAACCCTGTGGTGAAAGCCTCTGAATCAGGGCAAAATGAAAGCAGTTGGCCACAACCAACAGTGTTTTCCCAGAAATAAACCTGACTGAAAATCTTCAAAAAAAAAAAAAAAAGATTTTGAGCAGATTTCTTTGAGGAGTCATTCCTCCAGAAATTTTCCAAAGGACTACTAAGATGGCAAATTCAATGCTCTCTGTGTCTGGCTGAAATTCCTCTACTGGATATCAACTTGATATTAGGGTAGGGGGAGAAGAACTGACTTCTACAGCATGTTTTCTCAAATTTTAGTGGTTCTGAGTTTATACAGCATGAACCCATCAAGGCTTTTCAAACCAAAAGGAATAAGGTCAAAGCTTTGGTCATCTACTATGGAGTCTTATCCAATGTGTGACTGAATTTTTTCCAACAGCTACATATATTATGTTAGGAAGAAAAGAATGAGCCATGAAAGACTGAAGTATTTTTATCGATGATCTCATATAAGCAACTTTAATAAGGGTGAAAAGATTAGCTGAGACGAGAAGGAGGCAAGGGCAGCCCTAAGCCCTGAACCGCCACTATGGAGCTCATTGTCCATGGAAATTCTAGACTCCAAGTAACAATAATAACACATTCAACTGATCTTTTCCTACTCATCTTCATGTTTTCTATGGATACAGGAAACAAGAGACAGTCATGTGTCCTCAAGAAGCTATTATAATCTAATAAGGTAGGCTCTCTCCAGACACTCTGGCAGTTTGTGCTTCCCTATCACTGTGTTAATAGAACAATTAAATTCTTATTGTCATCCATATATTTATAATGAATGTATCCCCAGTGGGACTGTGAGGACTTTGAGAGCAATTCTTTTCACTTATATATTCTTTACAACTAGCAAAGATAACAGATACCCACTAAAAAGTGTTTCAATAAACAAACAGAAAAGAAAACAGGTATGGACTACAAAAAAATAAAATCAGGGGTAGGTAAAAGCTGAAACCTTGTAATCTGATCATTCTCCAATATGTGTTATGCACTTTTAGTAGAAGGAACTTTCCCACAAATTTGATCAGATAACTGTTTTAGTTGAATGAGTCTTCATTGCAGTGGGGCTATAACCTAAACTCCTTAGGCCTTAGCGATGTGTCCTCTGCCTGCCTTACCCCTCACTACAGCATGAATCATACTGTAATCATGAGTGAATCCAACTAAACTATGATTTCCCTGAGAATCATATCTACTTTATCTGTGTGGTACCAGTGCTTAAAACAGTGTCTTAATACCAACTAAACATTTACTATTTACCAGATCCCCCTAGTGGCACTGGGATGGTACCACATATTCATTTATTCCTATATTCTTTGTCAGTTAACTGTGCCCCTTAGCCCTTATAAAATTTTCTAAATAAACAATAATTCCCAAGCCCTTTTATGAACCAGTAAACTAAGCTTTTGATGCTGAAGAAGGACTGATGTTGAAGCTGAAGCTCCAATACTTTGGACATCTGATGCAAAGAAGTGACTCACTGGAAAAGACCCTGATGCTGGGAAAGATTGAAGGCAAGAGAAGGGGATGACAGAGGATGAGATGGTTGGATGGCATCACAGACGTGATGGACATGAGTTTGAGCAAGCTCCAGAGTTAGTGATGGACAGGGAAGCCTGGCGTGTCGCAGTTCATGGGGTCACAAAGAGTTGGACATGACTGAGTGACAGAACTGAATGGAAACTTGGCTTCTAGTGATGGCTGTCCTACTATTTAGCTGAATTCATCTCTGCTTGTTTCATTGGTCATAAAAGAAAAATATTATCACCTGTATTTTTTGCCTTATATGATATTCTAAGCTGATATCCTTTCTGGAATATGGAAGAATATAAATAAATATCCACATACTCGAATGTTGTAAAAAGCAAATTATGTAATTGTATAAGTATAAAGTGGTATAGTTATAATATGTTATATTTATTGACTGAATCTGGAGCCAGATTATCTGGATTCAAATCTTGACTCAGGCACCTGTGATCAAGGGTTTTCTTTTAATCACTATCTTCATCTATAACTGGAGATAATAATTTTACTTATTTCTCTGTGTTGTATTAAAGATGAGTAAATTCATGTAAAATGCTTAGAACATTACCTGGTATGTAATAGATACTCAACAAATCTCAAAACAAATGTTTTGTTTTGTTTTTCAGTTTATCTGCGACTTGATTGTGGCAGAAACTATCAAGTTATCCATCGAATAAAGGCATCAGCTGCATACATCTAATAGCTACCTAAGCCCTAAGAGCTAAATTCTAGGATGCTCAGATATAAACTCACCTTTAAATTCTACCAAAAATGGAAGATGTATGGCTAACTCTTGAGAACTTCCCAAACACTTAAGGTATGCTATCTAGTGCTCAAGATTGACTGCAGTTTCACTTATTTGAAAACTTCTCATGAATTTTCCTCAGTAAATAGGGAAAATTCCAAGTTTACACATATCCAATGTAATAACCAATTCCCCTCAAGCCAAAACCCATATTTTCTAATAAATCCCTACTGAACTCTGTTCCACCACCCTCCTGTCTGATAAGAAATCCAATTGACAGAGATCTCTTGAGTCAAAAAAATCTTCAGAGACTGAAAGGTTGGAGACAACTTTTATGTTAATCAATTCTCAGAGTTGCAAATAGGGTAACTTGAGCTGCTTTGAATCAGTTCAGCTAGGATTATATCTTATGACAGTTTCATAAATCCAATTCAGAGGCTATCACAGAAAAAAAATTATTTAGAGGAGAAGTCAAAAAGAAAGAGACAGAAAGTAAACGTGCTTGATTGTAGACATCCAAATTTGCAGTACGGGTAGAAGCAGACATCCTTATTGATCCTGAGAGAGTTAATTATTAAGTAGGTTTATGAGGAGTCCAGGATCCCTGAGGAGGAAGAAGGGGGTCTAGGGTCCTCAAGGAAGAGAAAAAGACAAACATTTTTTTCTACATTACTTCCTCTTAGTCACATAAAACTTTTCTTTCTTTAAACTCAGAGCTAATGATTGCACTTATTAACAAATTCAGACTCAAATTGAAGAAAGTAGGGAAAACCGCTAGACCATTCAGGTATGACCTAAATCAAATCCCTTATGATTATATAGTGGAAGTGAGAAATAGATTTAAGGGCCTAGATCTGATAGATAGAGTGCCTGATGAACTATGGAATGAGGTTCGTGACACTGGATGGGAGACAGGGATCAAGAACATCCCCATGGAAAAAAAAATGCAAAAAGGAAAATGGCTGTCTGGGGAGGCCTTACAAATAGCTGTAAAAGAAGAGAGGTGAAAAGCAAAGGAGAAAAGGAAAGATATAAGCATTTGAAGGCAGAGTTCCAAAGAATAGCAAGAAGAGATAAGAAAGCCTTCTTCAGCGATCAGTGAAAGAAATAGAGGAAAAGAACACAATGGGAAAGACTAGAGATCTCTTCAAGAAAATCAGAGATACCAAGGAAACATTTCATGCAAAGATGGGCTCGATAAAGAACAGAAATGGTATGGATCTAACAGAAGCAGAAGATATCGGGAAGAGGTGGCAGGAATACATGGAAGAACTGTACAAAAAAATCTTCATGACTGAGATAATCATGATGATGTGATCACTGATCAAGAGCCAGACATCTTGGAATGTGAAGTCAAGAAAGCATCACTATGAACAAAGCTAGTCGAGGTGATGGAATTCCAGTGGAGCTGTTTCAAATCCTGCGAGATGATGCTGTGAAAGTGCTGCCCTCAATATGCCAGCAAATTTGGAATATTCAGCAGTGGTCACAGGACTGGAAAAGGGCAGTTTTCATTCCAATCCCAAAGAAAGACAATGCCAAAGAATGCTCAAACTACCACACAATTGCACTCATCTCACATGCTACTAAAGTAATGCTCAAAATTCTCCAAGCCAGGCTTCAGCAATACTGAACCATGAACTCCCTGATGTTCAAGCTGGTTTTAGAAAAGGCAGAGGAACCAGAGATCAAATTGCCGACATCCGCTGGATCATGGAAAAAGCAAGAGAGTTCCAGAAACACATCTACTTCTGCTTTATTGACTATGCCAAAGCCTTTGACTGTGTGGATCACAATAAATTGTGGAAAATTCTGAAAGAGATGGGAATACCAGAGCACCTGACCTACCTCTTGAGAAATCTGTATGCAGGTCAGGAAGCAACAGATAGAACTGGACATGGAACAACAGACTGGTTCCAAATAGGAAAGGAGTACGTCAAGGCTATATATTGTCACCCTGCTTATTTAACTTACATGCAGAGTATGCAGAGTACATTATGAGAGATGCTGGGCTGGAAGAAGCACAAGCTGGAATCATGATTGCTGTGAGAAATATCAATAACCTCAGATATGAAATGACACCACCCTTATGGCAGAAAGTGATGAGGAGCTAAAGGGCCTCTTGATGAAGATGAAAGAGGAGAGTGAAAAAGTTGGCTTAAAGTTCAACATTCAGAAAACGAAGATCATGGCATCCAGCCCCATCACTTCATGGGAAATAGATGGGGAAACAGAGGAAACAGTGTCAGACTTTATTTTGGGGGCTCCAAAATCACTGCAGATGGTGACTGCAGCCATGAAATTAAAAGACGCTTAGTCCTTGGAAGAAAATTTATGACCAACCTAGATAGCATATTCAAAAGCAGAGACATTATTTTGCTGACTAAGGTCCGGCTAGTCAAGGCTATGGTTTTTCCTGTGGTCATGTGTGGATGTGAGAGTTGGACTGTGAAGAAGGCTGAGCGCCGAAGGATTGATGCTTTTGAACTGTGGTGTTGGAGAAGACTCTTGAGAGTCCCTTGGACTGCAAGGAGATCCAACCAGTCCATTCTGAAGGAGATCAGTCCTGGGTTTTCTTTGGAGGGAAGGATGCTAAAGCTGAAACTCCAGTACTTTGGCCACCTGATGTGAAGAGTTGACTCATTGGAAAAGACTCTGATGCTGGGAGGGATTGGGGGCAGGAGGAGAAGGGGACGACAGAAGATGAGATGGCGGACTGGCATCATGGACTCGATGAACGTGAGTCTGAGTGAACTCTGGGAGATGGTGATGGACAGGGAGGCCTGGCGTGCTGCGATTCATGGGGTTGCAAAGAGTCGGACACGACTCAGCGACTGAACTGAACTGAATGATTGCACAACAAAACAACTCATCTTTCTTAAGAGTATGTTTTTCCTTACAAGAGACCTGGGTCAGGAAGCATGTGGCATAAGCCCTCATGGAAGAGGTTGCCATTAGCCCCACCATAGAGCTGCCTAGCAGATGGCCCACAAATTTCAGAACAATTATACCAAATAAACTCTTGCACTATTAAGAAGGTTCTAGGACCCACAACTGGTTTACCAACCTGGGTCTCCAGCAAAGGACTGAGAATCCCCAGGGATTCTGAATTTGGAGGACAGTGGAATTTGATTACAGAACGTACACAGAACTGGGGAAACAGCCTCATGGAGGGCACAAATGAAACCTTGTGTGCACCAGGATCCAGGAGAAAGAAGCAGTGACACCACAAGTGTTTGGAAGTCTCCAGCAGAGCCACGGGTTGGTGGTGTGGCTTCTTCAGGGTTGGGGGGCACACAGCAATAGGACCTTGTGAGGGAGGTCACTATTGTCTTCCTTATCTACAGCATAGTTTGGTCTCAGGTCAAACAACAGGGAGGGTAAACAGCCCCACCTGTCAACAGAAACCTGGATTAAAGATTTACTGAGCATGGCCCTGCCCATCAGGACAAGACCCAGGATCAGTCTCTCCCTTCAGGAAGCTTACATAAGCCTCTTACCTTATCTTTCAGGGGGCAGACAGAATGAAAACCACAATCACAGAAAACTAATCAAACTGATCAAGGGACCACAGCCTTGTCTAACTCAATGAAACTATGAGCCATGCCTTGTAGGGCCACCTAAGACTGATGGGTCATGTTGGAGAATTCTGACAACACATGGTTCACTGGAGAAGGGAATGGCAAACCACTTCAGTATTCTTGCCTTGAGAATCTCATGAACAGTATGAAAAGGCAAAAATACATGACACTGAAAGATGAACTCCCCAGGTCGGTAGGTGCCCAATATGCTACTGGACATTAGTGGATAAATAAATACAGAAAGAATGAAGAGATGGAGCCAAAGTAAAAACAGCACCCAGTTGTGGATATGACTGGTGATGGAAACAAGGTACTGCTTCTGCTCTTTAGCTGTCTAGATTTGTCCTTTTGAAGGAAGTTGCCCTTATCTTCATTATCTCCACCAAAGTTTGGCCTCAGGTCAAACAACAGGGAGGGAATACAGCCTCACACATCAACAGAACATCAACATCAACAGTATTAAAGATTACTGAGCATTACTCTGCCCACCAGAACAAGACCCACATCCCCTCCTCAGTCAGTCTCTCCCACTTGGAAGCTTCCATAAGCTTCCTCTTATCCTTCTCCATCAGAGAGCAGAGAGAATGATAAGCACAGTCACAGAAAACTAACCAGTCTGATCACATGGACCACAGCCTTGTCTAACTCAATGAAACTATGAGCCATGCCATGTAGGACCATTAAGATGGTCAGGTCATGCTGGAGAGTTCTGACAAAACGTGGTACACTGGAAAAGGGAATGGCAAACAATTTCTGTATTCTTGCCTTGAGAACTCCATGAACTGTATGAAAAGGCAAAAAGATAGGACATTGAAAGATGAAGTCCCAGAGATGGTAGGTGCCCAATATGCTACTGGGATCAGTGGAGAAATAACTCCCAAAAGAATGAAGAGATGGAGCCAAAGCAAAAACAACACCCAGTTGTGGATGCGACTGATGATGTAAGTAAAGTCCAATGCTGTAAAGACCAATACTGCATAGGAACCTGGAATGTCAGGTCCATGAATCAAGGCAAATAGAAAGTGGTCAAACAGGAGATGGCAAGGGTAAATATTGACATTTCAGGAATCAGCTAACTAAAATAGACTGGAATGGGTGAGTGAACTCAGATGGCCATTATATCTACCACTGTGGGAAATAATCCCTTGGAAGAAGTGGGGTAGACATCATAGTCAACAGAAGAGTCTGAAATGCAGTGCTTGGATGCAATCTCAAAAATGACAGAATGATCTCTTTTCGTTTCCGAGGCAAACCATTCAATATCACAGTAATCCAAGTCTATGCCCCGACCAGTAATGCTGAAGAAGCTGAAATTGAATGGTTCCATGAAGACCTACAAGACCTTCCAAAACTAACACCCAAAAAGATGTCCTTTTCATCATAGGGGACTGGAATGCCAAAGTAGGAAATCATGAGATACCCAGAGTAACAGGTGAATTTGGCCTTGGAGTGCAAAACAAAGCAGGGTAAAGGCTAACAGAGTTTTTCCAAGAGAATGCACTGGTCATAGCAATCATCCTCTTCCAACAACACAAGAGAGGACTCTACAATTGGACATCACTACTGAAATAAGATTGATTATATTCTATGCCACCGAAGATGGAGAAACCCTATCAGTTCAGTTCAGTTCAGTCGCTGAGTCGTGTCCAATTCATCGCGACCCCATGAATC
This sequence comes from Nanger dama, assembly GCA_917880005.1. Classification (NCBI taxonomy): domain Eukaryota; kingdom Metazoa; phylum Chordata; class Mammalia; order Artiodactyla; family Bovidae; genus Nanger; species Nanger dama. The sequence continues at coordinate 1,491,329 of CAKJTW010000056.1, forward strand.
GCAGCACACGAAGCCTCCCTGTCCATCACCATCTCCCAGAGTTCACTCAGACTCACGTTCATCAAGTCCATGATGCCATCCAGCCATCTTATCCTCTGTCGTCCCCTTCTTCTCCTGCCCCAATCCCTCCCAGCATCACAGTCTTTTCCAATCAGTCAACTCTTCACATGAGGTGGCCAAAATACTGGAATTTCAGCTTTAGCATCCTTCCTTCCAAAAAAACCCCAGGACTGATCTCCTTCAGAATGGACTGGTTGGATCTCCTTGCAGTCCAAGGGACTCTCAAGAGTCTTCTCCAACACCACAGTTCAAACGCATCAATTCATCAGCGCTTAGCCTTCTTCACAGTCCAATTCTCACATCCATACATGACCACAGGAAAAACCATAGCCTTGACTAGACGGACCTTAGTCAGCAAAGTAATGTCTCTGCTTTTGAATATGCTATCTAGGTTGGTCATAAATTTTCTTCCAAGGACTAAGCGTCTTTTAATTTCATGGCTGCAGTCACCATCTGCAGTGATTTTGGAGCCCAAAAGAATGAAGTCTGACACTGTTTCCACTGTTTCCCCATCTATTTCCCATGAAGTGATGGGGCTGGATGCCATGATCTTCGTTTTCTGAATGTTGAGCTTTAAGCCAACTTTTTCACTTTCCTCTTCCACTTTCATCAAGAGGCTCTTTAGTTCTTCTTCACTTTCTGCCATAAGGGTGGTATCATCTGCATATCTGAGATTATTGATATTTCTCCCGGCAATCTTGATTCCAGCTTGTGTTTCTTCCAGTCCAGCGTTTCTCATGATGTACTCTGCATATAAGTTAAATAAACAGAGTGACAGTATACAGCCTTGATATATTCCTTTTCGTATTTGGAACCAGTCTGTTGTTCCATGTCCAGTTCTAACTGTTGCTTCCTGACCTGCATACAGATTTCTCAAGAGGCAGGTCAGGTGGTCTGGTATTCCCATCTCTTTCAGAATTTTCCACAATTTATTGTGATCCACACAGTCAAAGGCTTTGGCATAGTCAATAAAGCAGAAGTAGATGTGTTTCTGGAACTCTCTTGCTTTTTCCATGATCCAGCGGATGTTGGCAATTTGATCTCTGGTTCCTCTGCCTTTTCTAAAACCAGCTTGAACATCAGGGAGTTCATGGTTCAGTATTGCTGAAGCCTGGCTTGGAGAATTTTGAGCATTACTTTACTAGCATGTGAGATGAGTGCAATTGTGCATATACAATCAGCAAAACAAGACCAGGGAGCTGACTGTAGCTCAGCTCATGAACCCCTTATTGCCGAATTCAGACTTAAGTTGAAGAAAGTAGAGAAAAACACTAGACCATTCAGTTATGATCTGAATCAAATCCTTTAATATTATACAGTGGAAGTGACAAATAGATCTATGGGATAAGACCTGATAGACAGAGTGCCTGAAGAACCATGGACAGAGGTTTGTGACATTGTATAGGAGACAGGGATGAAGACTATCCCCAAGAAAATGAAGTATAAAAAGCAAAATTATTGTGTGAGGAGGCCTTTCAATAAGCTGAGAAAACAAAAGATGCAAAAGGCAAAGGAGAAAAGGAAAGATGCACCCATTTGAATGCAGAGTTCCAAAGGATAGCAAGGAGAGATAAGAAAGCCTTCCTTGGTGATCAGTGCAAACAAATAGATGAAAACAATAGAATGGGACAGACTAGAGATGTCTTCAAGAAAATCAGATATACGAAGGGAACTTTTCATGCAAAGATGGGCACAATAAACGACAGAAATAGTCTGGACCTAACAGAAGAAAATATTAAGAAGTTGTGGCAAGAATACACAGAAGAGCTATACAGAAAAGATCTTCATGACCCAGATAACCACGATGGTGTGATCGCTCACATAGAGCCAGACATCCTGGAATGTGAAGTCAAGTGGGACTTAGAAAGCATCTCTATGAACAAAGCTAGTGGAGGTGATGGAATTCCAGTTGAGCTAATTCAAATCCTGAAAGATGATGCTGTGAAAGTGCTGCACTCAATATGTCAGCAAATTTGGAAAACTCAGCAGTGGCCACAGGACTGGAGAAGGTCTGTTTTATTCTAATCCCAAAGAAAGGCAATGTAGTTTGAATGCTCAAACTACTGCACAATTGCACTCATCTCACATGCTTACAAAGTAATGCTCAAAATTCTCCAAGCAAAGCTTCAACTGTATGTGAACTGTGAACTTCCTAATGTTCAATGTGGATTTAGAAAAGGCAGAGAAGCCAGACATCAAACTGCCAACATCAATTGGATAATCAAAAAAGTGAGAGAGTTCCAGAAAAACACGTACTTCTGCTTTATTGATTATCCCAAGGCCTTTGACAGAGTAGATCACAACAAACTGTGGAAAATTCTTTAAAAGATGAAAATACTAGACCACCTGATCTGCCTTCTCAGAAATCTGTAGGCAGGTCAAGAAGCAACAGTGACAAATGGACGTGGAACAACAGATTCATTCCAATTTAGGAAAGGATTACATTATGGCTGTATATTGTCACATTGCTTATTTAACCTATATGTAGGGTACATCATGTGAAATGTTGGGCTGGATGAAGCACAACCTGGAATCAAGATTGCCAGGAGAAATATCAATAACCTCAGATATGCAGATGACACCATGCTTATGGCAGAAAGTGAAGAGGAACTAAAGAGCCTCTTGATGAAAGTGAAAGAGGAGACTGAAAAGGTTGGCTTAAAACTTAACATTCAAAAACTAAGATCATGGCATCTGGTCCCATCACTTCATGGCAAATAGGTGGGAAAACAATGGAAATAAGTGACGGACTTTTTTGGGTGGGGGTGGGGGCTCTAAAATCACTGCAGATGGTGTCTGCAGCCATGAAATTTAAATACACTTGCTCCTTGGAGGAAAAACTATGACCAATCTAGACAGCATATTAAAAAATAGAGATATTACTTTGCTGACAAAGGTCCAACTTGTCAAAGCTATGGTTTTCCCAGTAGTCATGTATGTATCTGAGACTTGGACTATAAAGAAGGCTGAAAGCCAAAGAATTGATGCTTTTTAACTGTGGTGTTGGAGAAGACTCTTGAGAGTCCCTTGGACTGCAATGAGATCCAACCAGTCCATCCTAAAGGAAATCAGTCCTGAATATTCATTGGAAGGACTGATGCTGAAAGATGAAACTCCAATAATTTGGCCACCTGATGCAAAGAACTGACTCATTGGAAAAGACCCTGATGCTGAGAAAGATTGAAGGCAGGAGAAGGGGATGACAGAGGATTAGATGGTTGGATGTCATTATCGACTCTATGGCCATTAGTTTGAGTAAGGTCCAGGAGTTGGTTATGGACAGTGAAGCCTCACATGTTGCAGTCCATGTGACTGCAAAGAGTTGAACATGACTGAGCGACTGAACTGAACTGAGGTTTGTCATAGCTTTTCTTCCAAGGAACAAGCGTCTTTTAATTTTGTGCCTACAGTCACCATCTGTAGTGATTTTGGAGCCCAAGAAAATAAAGTCTGTCACTGTTTCCATTGTTTCCCCATCTATTTACCATGATTTGATGGGACCCAATGCCACAGGCTTAGTTTTATGAATGTTGAGTGTTAAGCCAGCTTTTCCACAGTTCTCTTCCCACTTCTGCCGGGAGCCAGCATGAGGAATCCCGCCCATGGCAAAGGTCATGAGGAAGAGACCCAACAGGCAAAGGCGAGTAGGATCTTGAGGGAACCTCCCTGGACCCACTCGAGCATCTACCCCAAAACCATAATCTGTCTGTCTTACTATATTATGCCTTTCACTAACTCCTCTGACATTAACAGGGGGCTGTCCCCCACCACCTTTTTCTGGAAAAAGTTAATTTAGAGCTTTTAGATAATAAGTCTCTTGGGAATAATAAGAGTGTTTCAATCCAAAAACCCCTCTGATGGCTTTCTAGCCCACCTGACAGGTTTATCCAGACTCTTACAGCTAAGCATGTGATTGTTTACAGCCTCCTGACCACGAGAGGCACAAGAAGCTTAAAACATCCTAGGAATGTAAGGCCTTCGGAGGATTCAAAATCATTAGAATAGAACTGATTAAGAGTTTCATTCCGAGGTTTCAAAATCATTAGAATAGAACTGATTAAGGGTTTCATTGTTGAGCCAATACTTGCTGACAAGTTTTCATATCTTTTATTTGTTGATATAGTTGGTATGTAGAAAAAACAGGTAGTAGCCCTGGCATTAGCAACATTAGATCTTTGAGTTAAGTACTTTCTTTGTTATAACCCATTGCACCTTTGTTCTACAGGAATGTAACTTTATTTAGTACTTTCTGGGTGATGCAGATTAAAAAAAAAACACTTCAAGGGAAAATGAGTTTTCTGGTTGATAGACATTTATCTAGGAAAAGAGCCACAAAAATGTTAACAGGCCTCTTGGCCAGAAGATAATGTAAATTACCTGAGCCTTTTGTATAAGGGAAGGTATGCAAAAAGAAAGCCTGGTCTCAATAAGGGTCAGGACTGCTGCCCCTAAATAACTCTGCATATTCCATTATTTATTTATGTACACCTTGGGGTATATAAGCTGCCTTTGAAAACAAAGTTGAGTGTCTTGCACCGATGCTTGGCTCCCCCATGTTGTTCTTTTCTTATTCTCCCTTTTCAGGCTAAATTACCATCTGCAACTTGGAGGCTCACCATGTCTACTTATTTTCCTGGGCTTCTAAGACCCACGCATGAGGGAGCCCAAGGTGGGGCACCCTCCACTATTCAAGCGGGCACCTGCAGCCTATGTAGCCGGTGCAAGTCCCCTGTTTTGGGGCTTTACTGGCTTTCTATGTAAACCAAGGAATACAACATCTTTTCTCCTCTATTTTCTCCACTACACTATACTTTCCTAATCTCTCCTTATATCTCTAAATAAATAAATCTCTCCTCACTGACACTGTCCCTGCTTCGAATTACCTGGATCCAATGGGGCTGGACCCTGGTACACTTCATCAAGAGGTTCTTTTTTTTAAATTATTTATTTTAATTGGAGGCTAATTACTTTACAATATTGTATGATTTTGCCATACATCAACATGAATCTGCCATAGGTGTACATGTGTTTCCCATCCTGAACCCATCTCCCACCTCCATCCCCATCCCATCCCTCTGGGTCATCCCAGTGCACCATCCCCGAGCATCCTGTATCATGCATCAAACCTGGACTGGCGATTCTTCTCACATATGATAATATACATGTTTCAATGTCATTCTCCCAAATGATCCCACCCTTGCCCCTCTCCCAGAGTCCAAAAGACTGTTCTATACATTTGTGTCTCTTTTGCTGTCTTGCATTTTGCTGTCTCACATACAGGGTTATCATTACCATTTTCTTCAATTCCATATGTATGCATTAGTATACTGTATTGGTGTTTTTTTTCTTTCTGGCTAACTTCACTCTATATAATAGGCTCCAGTTTCATCCACCTCATTAGAACTGATTCAAATGTATTCTTTTAATTTCTGAGTAATAATCCACTGTGTGCATGTACCACAGCTTTCTTATCCATTTGTCTGTTGATCGACATCTAGGTTGCTTCCATGTCCTGGCTATTATAAACAGTGCTGCATTGAACATTGGGGTACACTTCTCTCTTTTGATTCTGGTTTCCTCAGTGTATATGCCCAGAAGTGGGATTTCTGGGTCATATGGCAGTTCTATTTCAAGTTTTTTAAGGAATCTCCACACTGATCTCCACAGTGGATGTACTAGTTTGCATTCCCACCAACAGTGTAAGTGGGTTCCATTTTCTCCACACCCTCTCCAGCACTTACTTTTCATAGACTTTTGAATAGCAGCCATTCTGACTGGCATGAAATGGTACCTCAGTGTGGTTTTGATTTGCATTTCTCTGATAATGAATGATGTTGAGCATTTTTTCATGTGTTTGTTAGCCATCTGTATGTCTTCTTTGGAGAAATGTCTGTTTAGTTCTTTGGCCCATTTTTTGATTGGGTCTTTTATTTTTCTGGAATTGAGCTGTAGGAGTTGCTTGTATATTTTTGAGATTAATTCTTTGTCAGTTTCTTCCTTTGCTATTATTTTCTCCCATTTTGAAGGCTGTCTTTTCACCTTGCTTAGAGTTTCCTTTGTTGTGCAGAAGCTTTTAATTTATTTAAGTTCCATTGTTTATTTTTGCTTTTATTTCCAATATTCTGGAAGATGGGTCATAGAAGATCCTGCTGTGATTTATGTCAGAGAGTGTTTTGCCTATATTCTCCTCTAGGAGTTGTAGAGTTTCTGGTCTTACTTTTAGATCCTTAATCCATTTTTAGTTTATTTTTGTGTATGGTGTTAGAAAGTGTTCTAGTTTCATTCTTTTACAGGTGATTGACCAGTTTTCCCAGCACCACTTGTTAAAGAGATTGTCTTTTCTCCATTTTATAGTCTTGCCTCCTTTGTCAAAACTAAGGTGTCCATAGGTGCGTGGATTTACCTCTGGGCTTTCTATTTTGTTCCATTGATCTATATTTCTGTCTTTGTGCCAGTACCATACTGTCTTGATGACTGTGGCTTTGTAGTAGAGCCTGAAGTCAGGCAGGTTGATTCCCCCAGTTCCATTCTTCTTTCTCAAGATCACTTTGGCTATTCGAGGTTTTCTGTATTTCCATACAAATTGTGAAATTATTTGTTCTAGCTCTGTGAAAGGGGAAGGCAATGGCACCCCACTCCAGTACTCTTGCCTGGAAAATCCCGTGGATGGAGGAACCTGGTAGGCTATAGTCCATGGGGTCTCTGAGAGTTGGACGTGACTCAGTGACTTCCCTTTCACTTATCACTTTTATGCATTAGAGAATAAAATGGCAACCCACTTCAGTGTTCTTGCTTGGAGAATCCCAGGGACGGCGGAGCCTGGTGGGCTGTTGTCTGTGGGGTTGCACAGAGTCGGACACAACTGAAGCAACTTAGCAGCAACAGCAGCTCTGTGAAAAATACCGTTGTTAGCTTGATAGTGATTGTATTGAATCTATAGATTGCTTTGGGTAGTATACTCATTTTCACTATATTGGTTCCTCCTATCTATGAACATGGTATATTTCTCCATCTATTAGTGTCCTCTTTGATTTCTTTCACCAGTGTTTTATACTTTTCTATATATAGGTTTTTGTTTCTTTAGGTCAATTTATTCCTATTTTATTCTTTTCCTTGCAATGGTGAATGGAATTCTTTCTTTAATTTATCTCTGTTTTCTCATTATTCGTGTATAGGAATGCAAGGGATTTCTGTGTGCTGATTTTATATCCTGCCACTTTATTATATTCATTGATTAGCTCTAGTAATTTTCTGGTTAAGTTTCTAGAGTTTTCTATGTAGAGGGTCATGTCATCTGCAAACAGTGAGAGTTTTACTTCTTCTTTTCCAATTGGATTCCTTTTATTTCTTTTTCTGCTCTGATTGTTGTGGCCAAAACTTCCAAAACTATGTTAAATAGTAGTGGTAAGAGTGGGCACCCTTGTCTTGTTACTGACTTTAGGAAAAATTCTTTCAATGTTTCACCATTGAGGATAATGTTTGCTGTGGGTTTGTCATGTATAGCTTTTATTATGTTGAGGTATGCTCCTCTATGCCTGCTTTCTGGAGGGGGTTTTATCATAAAACGATGTTGAATTTTTCAAAGGCTTTCTCTGCATCTATTGAGATAATCATATGGCTTTTATTTTTCAATTTGTTAATGTGGTGAATTACATTGATTGATTTGTGAATATTGAAGAATCCTTGCATCCCTGGGATAAAGCCCACTTGGTCATGATGTATGATCTTTTTAATGTGTTGTTGGATTCTGATTGCTAGAAATTTTTAGGGATTTTTGCATCTATGTTCATCAGTGATCTTGGCCTGTAGTTTTCCTTTTCTGTAGCATCTTTGTCAGGTTTTGGTATTAGGGTGATGGTGGCCTCATAGAGTGAGTTTGGAAGTTTACTTTCCTCTGAAATTTTCTGGAAGAGTTTGAGTAGGATAGGTGTTAGATTTTCTCTAAATTTTTGGTAGAATTCAACTGTGAAGCTGTCTGGACCTGGGCTTTTGTTTGCTGGAAGGTTTCTGATTACAGTTTCAATGTCCGTGCTTGTGATGGGTCTGTTAAGATTTTCTATGTCTTCCTGGTTCAGTTTTGGAAAGTTGTACTTTTTAAGGATTTGTCCATCTCTTCCAGGTTGTCCATTTTATTGGCATATAATTGTTGATAGTAGTCTCTTATGATCCTTTGTATTTCTGTGTTGTCTGTTGTGATCTCTCCATTTTCATTTCTAATTTTATTGATTTGATTTTTTCCCTTTGTTTCTTGATGAGTCTGGCTTGTCAATTTTATTTATCCTCTCAAGAACCAGCTTTTGGCTTTGTTGATTTTTGCTATGGTCTCTTCTGTTTGTTTTGCATTTATTTCTGCCCTAATTTTTAAGATTTCTTTTCTCCTACTAACTCTGGGTTTCTTCATTTCTTCCTTTTCTATTTGCTTTAGGTGTAGAGTGAGGTTATTTATTTGACTTTTTTTCTTGTTTCTTGAGTTATGCCTGTATTGCTGTGAACCTTCCCCTTAGCACTGCTTTTACAGTGTCCCACAGTTTTGGGGTTGTTGTTTTCATTTTCATTCATTTCTATACATATTTGATTTCCTTTTTTATTTCTTCTGTGATTTTTTGTTTATTCATCAGCGTTTTGTTCAGCCTCCATATGTTGACATTTTAAACAGTTTTTCTCCTGTAATTGAGATCTAATCTTACTGCATTGTGGTCAGAAAAGATGCCTGGAATGATTTCAGTTTTTTTTGAATTTGCCAAGGGTAGATTTATGGCCCAGGATGTGATCTATCCCATAGAAGGTACCATGTGCGCTTGAGAAAAAGATGAAATTCATTGTTTTGGGGTGAAATGTCCTATAGATACCAATTAGGTCTAACTGGTCTATTGTATCATTTAAAGTTTGCGTTCCCTTGTTAATTTTCTATTTAGTTGATCTATCCATAGGTGTGAGGGGGTTTTAAAGTCTCCCACTATTATTGTGTTATTGTTAATTTCCCCTTTCAGACATGTTAACATTTTTCTTACATATTGTGGTGCTCCTATGTTGGATGCATATATATTTATAATTGTTATATCTTCTTCTTGGATTGATCCTTTGATCATCATGTAGTGTCCTTCTTTGTCTCTTTTCATAGCCTTTGTTTTAAAGTCTATTTTATCTGATATGAGTATTGCTACTCCTGTTTTCTTTTGGTCTCTATTTGCATGGAATAACTTTTTCCAGCCTTTCACTTTCAGTCTGTATGTGTCCCTTGTTTTCAGGTGGGTCTCTTGCAGACAACATATATATAGCGGTCTTGTTTTTGTGTCCATTCAGCCAGTATTTATCTTTTCATTGGGGCATTCCACCCATTTACATTTAAGGGAGTTATTGAATATCTCGTTTTAGTTTTGATTTGCATTTCTCTAATAATGAGTAATGTTGAGCATCTTTTCATGTGTTTGTTAGCCATCTGTATGTCTTCTTTGGAGAAATTCTGTTTAGGTCTTTTCCCCTTTGGGATTGAGTTGTTTGTTTTTCTGGTATTGAGTTGTATGTGCTGCTTGTGTATTTTGGAAATTAGGTAGGCATATCTTTCCTTTTCTCCTTTGCCTTTCTCTTCTTTTCTCAGCTATTTGTAACTGATAACCATTTTGCCAATTTTCATTTCTTTTTCATGGGGTTGGTTTTGATGACCACCTTCTGTACAATGTTATGAGCCTAAGTCAATAGTTCTTGAGGTGTTCTGTCTATCAAATCTAATCCCTTGAATCTATTTGTCACTTCTACTATATAATCATATGGGATTTGATTTAGATCATACCTGTATGGCCTAGTGGTTTCCTCCACTTTCTTCAATTTAACTTTGAATTTTGCAAAAAGGAGTTCATGATCTGAGCCACAGTCAGCTCCTGGTCTTGTTTTTGCTGACTGTATAGAGGGTCTCCATCTTTGGCTGCAAAGAATATAATCAATCAATCTGATTTCAGTATTGACCGTCTGGTGATGTCCATGTGTAGATTCATTTCATATGTTTTTGGAAGTGCATGTTTGCTATGACCAGTGTGTTATCTTGGAAAAACTCTGTTAGCCTTTGCCCTGCTTCATTTTGTCCTCCAAGGCTAAACTTGCCTGTTCCTCCAGGTATCTCTTTACTTCCTCCTTTTACATTCCAGTCCCTTATGATGAAAAGGAAATCTTTTTGACGTTAGTTCTAGAAGGTCTTGTAGGTCTTCATATGACCATTCAACTTCAGCTTATTCAGCATTAGTAGTTGGAGTATAGATTTAGGTTATATAGTGAATGGTTTGTCTTGGAAACGAACAGAGTTCATTCTGTCATTTTGAGATTACACCCAAGTACTGCATTTTGTACTCTTTTGTTGACTATGAGAGCTACTCCATTCTTCTAAGGGTTTCTTGCCCACAGTAGTAGATATAGTGGTCATCTTAATTAAATTTGCCCATTCCTGTCCATTTTAGTTTACTGATTCCTAAAATGTCAATGTTCACTCTTGCCATGGGGGAAAGCTGCAGTTTCACTCACAGCTGATGTTGATGGCACAAGTTCTGGCTCCTTGCTGGATTCAATCCTATCTAACTTCTTGAAAAAAATGATCCAGTAATGTTTGAACAGTAGGTCTTTTTTTCTTTTTCTCATCATAGATAGCATTGTAGCACTGGATTCCATTCTAAACAGCTGCTGAAACCTTAATGTACCATTTTACATTTGAGTCCTATTCCTCAAAAACTATCAGTGCTTCCTTAAATAAAGAAAATCTCCTTGCATTTCCTGTGCTGTGAATCTCTTTGGTTCTTCAATACTTCTTTTTCTTGTCTCTTTCCATCTTTTCTCTACACCTTCAATTCCATCAGGTCTTCATTAGTAAGCTCCTTGTGTTGCATAGCAACAGTACAGTATATTAAAGTACACAAAAAGTACAACCACTTGTATCTTGTATATGCTCCTATGACAATGTTCACCAAACACGTGAACCAACTTACATGATTGGACATGTACACCTACATTTGATTTCTTAAAGTTCACAAATTGAAGATTTGTATGTAGAGAATTTACTGTATTTATGCTTTTATTTTACATAAAGAATGATGTGCTGAATGATCTCCTCATCTAACTATTCTGAACTAGAGTATGTCAAGCTGTTGGATCTATATGACATATCTGAATTTCACCATTTCCATCAGCCAATATGAAATACAAGGAAAAACTAAACAGGGGCTAAGGTTGAAAACTTTAATCTATGTAGCAATTGTTCTTAACTTTTGGAAGATTTCAGATCCTTAGAGAATTTGATCCGAGAGTTGGTGATGGACAGGGAGGCCTGGTGTGCTGCGACTCATGGGGTCACAAAGAGTTGGACATGACTGAGCGACTGAACTGAACTGAACTGAAAAATTCTAAAAGATTTACTTACATATGCATATACACATGAAGTTTTCACATGCAGTTTCTGGAGATTCACAGATTTGAAAAATCCTCTGTCTTAAGTTATTTTAGCTTTCAGCATGGTGCTTCCTATCCTGGCTAAAGATATAACATTCTTACCTGAATGGCTAGTTGGGTTGCCTTCCAGAGACATGGTTCTTGCTTTCTCTGTGCCTCGGATACTATGTGGATGAAGTGTGAATAGTGACACAGCTCAGGTTCACTTGGGGTCCTTGGGAAACTGGCATATTGCCACAAGGAGTATCCCTGTCTTGGAGGCTAATGTGCCAGCTCATGTATAACAATAACATAGTAAAAATAACAGAACATGAACTCCCCAAACTGTTTTTATCCAGCACATTGACAGGCATGCAAAACCTGACTGGAGGTGTAACATTTTTTGCCTTTATACATTAATTTTCTTCCTGATTTCAATTAGCCAAACTTGAATGGAGACATTACAGACAGTTCAACCCCACCTCAGAGCTGTGCAGACAGCATTTGCTGCCAAACTATCTATCACCAAGACAACTAGGCCAATGTGCTTTGCTCTGAGTAAATACCTTGTCTGAGCCAGTTGCAGAAGGAGCCTCTTTGCAGTGACTTCCCATCAGATCAAAATTGTTACTCTTAGCAATCCAAAATATTTTTTAAAGTACCTGGGGTATACATAATTATTGTTATTTTAAAATAACCTTTCATGCTGATTAACAGGAAGCTTATTTTCAGAGGTAGTCTCACATTACGGCTGATTAATGTAAGGGATCTCAAAAATCTCTCTCCTCCCCAATAGGTCTGAAGTTCCTCTATTTGTGAGTCATTATTATTTTTTTTTCATTTGCGTTAATCGTAACTTTCTTCCAACATCTTCTAAGCCACAAATTCCCCTGAAGTGGTCACCAGTAATATAGCAATCTTCTGTCTCTAGTCTCTTCTCTTAAAAACATTTTGAATAAGAGATGATAAAAAGTAAGATGGCTGACATTGTTACCTCAAAAGAAAAACTGAGGAGATGGGTTAACTTTCTGGACACAGTGGCATTACCAAATTTTTGATAGGTTCAGATACACATAAATGAATCAAAAGCAAAAACTCAAAAAAAAATTTCTTTAGTCTCAGCATTAAAGTGTTGTTGTTTTGGTCCTTGGGGACCCAATAAAGGTGCCAAATTATTCTATTCCTCCCACCCAAGCTTCATTACTGCTTATCTACTCTCAGAAACCCTCTGAGCAGCCCATCACAAACAGCCCGTTTGTTGGTCTCCTTGGTGGCAGGTGTCTGCTAATCAAAGGCTTAAGAAAGTGTGGGGTTTAGGAGCCAGCCCTGACTGGAAAGAAAACTTTCCATTCAGCCTTGGGCAACAGTATTGGAGTTTTTTTTTAATGTTGTAATCAACTCTGTGCCAAATGGGGCCCAACCTCTCCCTTCACAGCCCCAGGAATACAAAAAAAGAAGTGTTTTTAATTCTCTTCAGAATGTCTGATCTCTCACACTGCAGACCAAATAAAAACAGTCTGGACCAATTGTGCCTCCCTTACCCCCATCTACTGTGCAATCTGCCTGGGAGAAACTCAGGAAAGTTGACCTCAGGCCAGTACTGGCCTTCTGTAGAGGCAGAAAAATTCCCTCACCTTCCTTCCATGGACTTTTCTGGACACCTCCCAGAGCCTCTATCCCAGATATCCCACAGAGAAAGGCAGCTGTGAGGGTCAAGGCAGGGCCTGAGGTGATATAGCTGAGATAAGACCTAAAAGGTTCTAATATCTATGTTGTTATGGTCTGTATGCATACTACTTTGTTAGTTACATTTTTTATTATTAGGTAGACTATGAGGAAAAGTGAGGAGCTGCTTGGGAGTTGAAATGATTAGGGATTGAATCTCACTCAACACAATGCTTGCTGAGTGAGTTGCTTAGACAACTTATTTTACAGACTAAGGCTCTCATCCAGTGCTCCCACTGATCAGCCCTCTGACCTTGGTCAGATCCCTACCCCCAACCTTGGTCTTCCCAGCATAAAAATGAAGTTGCACTAGAAAATCTCTAAGGACCTTTTCAAATCTAGTAGTTTAAATCACACTTCTGGGATCTTGAATTAAGAAAATATCCAAGTGAGATTAGACACTTGGAATTTGCTGTCCACCATCAACTTCAGTTGGCTTGGCCATAGCTCCCCAAACCATTCTCTTGGGGAAGGGTCTTCTTGACCCAGGAACAAGAAGGAGGAATAGGCAATGAAAGGACAGGTCCACCAAAATGTCTAGCTGGCCATATTCAAAGTAAAAGCAGCTTGAAACTATGTTTACAGTTCAGAACTAGCTTATGGGCTAATAATAAGGTAATACCAACATTTCCCTAAAAATCTTACCAAGCAAAGCTTGTCAGATAGCTGAGGGGTACCCTGGAGAACATTGTTCAAAACCACCATAGTCAAGGCTCAGACCAGGGCTACAGCTAATGAATGCATCCTGAGCATATAAAGGGGAAGAGTAAGTGGTCCAGTCCAGGGGAATCATGGAACATGAGGCTGGGAACGTTTTTGGACACATAACTACAGAAGGAAACACCTCTAATAACCCAGTAGAAGGACACAAGGACAAAAATCCCTTTCAAGCTGGGAACATTATCAACTGTGCACCAGAGGAGATGACATCAAAGGCCTACATAAACCACCAACAAATAATGGAATGAGAATACTTAGAAACCTAAACTTACAGAACTAAATGAACAAAAGGTTAAAGGCAATCATGAAATTTTAGATTCTGTCATAGCTTCTTTAGGAAAACAGTTGGGAGGGTGGAATAGGATAGTGACGTTGAAAATAATTCCATGAAACTTTTTCTGTTGTTGTTCTTAAGATATAATGATAAGATATTATCATTAAAGCTGTTGGGGGTAGGAATATGAGGAACACTATAGCGGAATTCTAAGCAATATGATGCTTATAGTATAAATACAGACTATTTCCATACTGAAATATTTTAGTTTGAATTTATTAAAATAAAACTAAATAAATAAACCTAAAATAAAACTAAATTAAGGACAAGGCTAAACACAAACTTACATTTTTGTGTTCATGACACTAAATAAACCCATTTTAGTGAATTCTCCCTTTTTAACTCATTGGTTGATATTGTATGGATGCAGCCAGCATCTAATATGCTTTCAATTGTGTCCTCAGCCCTCAAGACCCTGTGGGTCTGAAATCTCAGCCAGCTTTGCAATTTAATCCAAAACCCAAAAGCAGTTCAGATTCCAAGTAACCTGTTACCCTCTGCTAGCAAAACATCACTCATGGTTTAAAAAATACCATTTTTAATAACCTCTTTTCATTTTCCTGGCAGGCCCCCAGCTTCACTTCAAAGTTGATTTTCCCCAGTGAGAGTACAGCTGGAAGAATGCAAAAGTGCACTGCACCATGCCCCCACTATCCCAGGCTGTGAAGGTCCAGCTCTAAAGCAACAAAGAAGGCTGGAGTGAGAAGGTGGGCAGGGGGAAGGGAGGGCTATGGATCACAGGCAACTGGCCTAAATTCTGGCCTTCCCTGAGACAAAACAATCTATCACCATCAAGAGTGAACAACTGGAGAAACATAATCCAAATTAAATTTTGGCTTATTTTAAAATAAATTTGATAAAAAGAAACCACTATAATTCGTGCTGCCTCTTGAGTGCCCTGTGTGTGTGTGTTTTTTTAAGTGACCCATTCTTCAGATGTCACTCAAACAGATGCCAAGAAAACAATCAATGAAGAGAGGCAGTAGAGGCAGGAGTAGGGGCAAGGAAACAGAACTTCATCTCTGGAGAACTAGGGTCCCTTAAGTACCACTGAATTCCCCTTAAACTCCAAGACAGTAGCCTTGAAGCCCTAAATTTACTCTTGTTATTTCTTGCCCGGGACTAGTGAAGTTAGGGTTGCCAATAAAATGACCACTTTGCTCAAAATGTTGCATTTAAAAATCCAAGTCTTCTTGAAACAGCACAGTAGGATTTTGGCCAGAAAGTGCTTTCTAGTACAAATACTAGTGCACTTTTACAAGGCAAGTAAAGCCCCAAATTATGTTGCTAATTAATTTTATATTTCCTTCAACCACCTAGAACCAACTGCAGCCCAACATTCCCCAACTGGGACTTTGCCAAGAATTCAGATAATGCCGTTTATGGATCATGCCAACAGCTGAGGTCATGTTTTCTGTCTAAAGGGGAAAAAGAAAGAAAAATAAATAAGGAAGGATTCATGGAAAGTGCATATTAGAAGATAGGGTCAGAAGGGGGAGGAAAGAGACAAGAGGTAAAAATCTTTATATAGCAATCAACCCCCAAACAGACATACATACTAAATGAGGGCTTAGAAGTTTTGAGTTTATATTATTTGGGGGTAAAAGTGAAGAAAATAGGAGAATGAAGTGATTGTAGGGAGTTTTAGAGAACCAACAATTTGCTCTCAAAAAAATAACCTTCTTCCCTTCAAAATATAAAGAACATAAAAAGGGAAAACCCTGATAACTTGTACCATGGCTGGCACAGATATTCTCTGTCATGTGCATGCCAGGAATGTGAATTGCTTGCTACTTGATTTGGGGTTCTGTAATTATCAGCCTTTGTTTTCTTTTTTTCCAGAATGAACTGACATTACAAGGACTAGAAAAAAACCTCTAAAAGTACAGTATCCTAAACATTAGAGCTAGAAAGGAACTTGGATCTCATCTTATCTGATTTTTCCCATTTGAGGGATAAGAAAAATGAAGAAAAGGAAGAGGAAGCCTGGACAAATGTTAGCCAGTAAATTATCAGCAGAGTCAAAAATAGAACCCAGATCTAATGGGGGCAGTACCTAAATATCAGTTTATAATGAACATTTTACTGGTGCGAGGGGAAAATGAGAAAAACAAGGATTACATCATGATTGCTTTATAAAGTTAATTTTTTAAACTCTGATTATGAGATTATATCCATGCTAGTTTTTATGTTACAATATCCCTTCTTTTATGAAATGATAATCACAGAGAGTAGTTGTTATTTTTACAACATCCTTAACTAGCAAAACAATAAATTGGCAGCCCTATGTGAAGGGGCAAGATTTTGGAAACTTGTGTGTGTGTGTGAAAATCTTTTACCATTAGTCTAGTCCAATCCTTTGGTGTCAAGCAGGATATAACTCAATCCAAGGTATCTTCTACCTCTAAGAGGTTCTATACCTACAGAATATGCCACTGAAGTGTCATATAGTGAACAAAATGTCAGAAAAGACTTTTGGCTGGGATGTGAAGTGGAAGACAAACTAGAAAAGGAAAGAAGCCCAGGGCTATACGTGGAGAAACATATTGGTTTATGATCAATGCTTCATCCTATCTTTTGTTGCGGTAACTGCAAGTTAGCATAAAGCTCTGATTTAACAGGCAATAGCTCTTCCACTATTCATTTATATTTTTCATTTGTGGCTTAATTCAAATTTTCACCATGAGGAAAAAAAAAACACAGTTACTCAACTTTTGTGAGGTAGCTACATTGTATAGAAGAAGTTAAAAGAAGTTAACTGACTTTCCCAAGATAACTTGGTTGATATGGGATTGTTCCAGGAATAAACCTTAGAACTTCATTCTAGATCTCATAATCCTTCTTTATCCCTTCACAAATCACAACCTTGTCATGGTGAAGGGGCTTACATAACTCAACAAAGCTATGATACATGCCATGCAAGGCCACCCAATATGGACAGGTCATAATGAAGACTTCCAACAAAATGTGGCCCACTAGAGGAGGGAATGACAAACCACTCAGTATTCTTGTCACAAGAACCCCATGAACAGCATGAAAAGGCAAAAAGATATGACATGGGAAGATTATATGAAACAACAAAAGACTCTGAAATGCAGTACTTGGGAGCAACTTTAAAAATGACAGAATGATCTTGGTTCATTTCTGAGGAAAACCATTCAGCATTACAGCAACCCAAGTCTATGCCCTAATCAATAATGCTGAAGAAGCTGAAATTGATCAGTTATATGAAGATCTATCTACAAGACCTTCTAGAATTAACATCAAAAAGATGTCCTTTTCATCATAGATTGGCATGCAAAAGTAAGAAGTTAAGATATACCTGGAATAACAGGTAAGTTTGGCCTTGGAGTACAAAATGAAGTATGGCAAAGGCTAACAGTTTTGTCAAGAGGAAAAACTGGTCATAGCAAACAACCTCTTCAACAACAGAAGAGATGACTCTATCCATGGACATCACTAGATGGTCAACATCGAAATCAGATTGACTATATTCTTTGCAGCCAAAGATGGAGAAGCTTTATACAGTCAGCAAAAAAAAAAAAAAAAAAAAAAAAAAATCAAGACTGGGAGCTGATTATGTCTCAGATCATGAGCTCCTTATTGCAAAACTCAAGCTTAAATTGAAGAAAGTAGGGAAAACCACTAGGCCATTCAGATATGACCTAAACCAAATCCCTTCTGCTTACACAGTAGAGGTGACAAATAGATTCAAGGAATTAGATCTAGAAGACAAAGTGCCTGAAAAACTATGGACAGTGGTTCATAATATTGTACAGGAGGAAATAACTAAAACCATTCCCAAGAAAAAGAATACAAGAATGCAATGTGGTTGTCTAAGGAGGCTTTACAAAAGCTGAGGAAAGAAGAGAAGTAAAAGGCAAGGGAGAAAGGGAAAGATGTATCCAACTGAATGCAGAGTTACAGAGAATAGCAGGGAAAGAAAAGAAGGCTTTCTTAAATGGACGATGCAAAAAATAGAGGAAAACAATAGAATGGGAAAGATTAGAGATCTATTCAAGAAAACTGAAGATATCAAGGGAACATTTCATGCAAGGATATACATGATAAAGGACAGAAATATAAGTACCTAATAGAAGCACAATAATTTAATAAGAGGTATACAAGAATACATAGAATAGTACAAAAAGATCTTAATGACCCAGATAATCATGATGGTGTGGTCACTCACCTAGAACTGGACATGCCAGAATGTTAAGTCAACTGGACCTTAAGAAGCATTACTATAAACAAAGTTAGTGTAGGTGATGGAATTCAGGCTGAGCTATTTCAAATTCAAATTTGAAAAATCCAAAGATGATGTCATTAAAGTGCTGCACTCAGTTGGTCAGCAATTTTGGAAAACTCGGCAGTGGCCACAGGACTGGAAAAGGTCAGTTTTCATTCCAATCCCAAAGAAGGGAAATGCAAAAGAAAGTTCAAACTGCTGTACAATTGTGTTCATTTCACATACTGGCAAGATTATGCTCAAAATCCTTCAAGCTGGACTTCAACAGGGCATGAATTTATAGATATACAAGCTGAATTTAGAAAGGGCAAAGGAACCAGATATCAAACTGCCAACATGTGCTGAATCATAGAGAAAGCAAGGGAATTCCAGAAAAACATCTACTTCTGCTTCATCGACTATACTAAAGGATTTGATTGTGTGGATCGCAACAAATTGGAAAATTCTTTAAGAGATGGGAATACCAGACCACTTTATCTGTTTCTTGAGAAACCTGCATGCGGGTCAAGAAGTAACAATTGAACTGGACATGAAACAATGGACTGGTTTGGAATTAGGAAAGGAGTACATCAAGGCTGTATATTGTCACCCTGCTTATTTAACTTATATGCAGAGTACATCATGTGAAGTGCTAGACTGGATGAATCACAATCTGGAATCAAGTTTTCTAGGAGAAATATATATCAGCAACCTCATGTATGCAGATCATGCTACTCTAATGGCAGAAAGTGAAGAGAAACTAAAGAGTCTCTTGATGAGGTTGAAAGAGAAGAGTGTAAAAACCGGCTTGAAACTCAACATTTAAAAAACTAAGATCTTTATAGTTGAGTAACATTCCATTGTATATATGTACCACAATTTCTGTATCTATTCATCTGTCGATGAACATCTAGGTTGCTTCCATGTCCTAGTAGTGCTCTGCGACCACCTAGAAGAGTGGGATGGGGAGGGAGATGCGAGGGGTTCCAAAGGGAGGGGACATATGTATACCTGTAATTGACTCATGTTGATGTATGGCAGAAAGCAACACATTTCAAAGCAATTACCTTCCAATAAAAAAAACTAAGATCATGACATCTAGTCCTATCACTTCCTGGCAAATAGACAGGGAAAAAGTGGAAACAGTGACATTTTATTTTCTTGGGCTCGCAAATCACTGTGGATGGTGACTGCAGCCACAAATTAAAAGCTGCTTGCTCCTTGGAAGAATAGCTATGACAAACCTATACATCGTATTAAAGAGTAGAGACATCACTTTAGGAAATGGCAACCCACTCCAGTACTCTAGCCTGGAAAATTCCATGGACAGAGGAGCCTGGTAGAATATAGTCCATGGGGTCTCGAAGAGTCGGACGTGACTGAGTGATTTCACTTTCATTTCATGGTATTTTCAGTAGTCATGTACGAATGTGAGAGTTAGACCATAAAGAAGGCTGAGCACCAAAGAATTGATGCTTTCAAATTGTGGTGCTGGAGAAGACTCTTTAGAGTCCCTTGGACTGTAAGGAGATCAAACTGGTCCATCCTAAAGGAAATCAACCCTGAATATTCATTGGAAAGACTGATGCTGAAGCTGAAGCTCTAGTACTTTGGCTACTTGGTATGAAGAGCTGACTTATTAGAAAAGACCCTGATGCTGGGAAAGATTGAAGGCAAAAGGAAAAGAGTTCAGCAGAGGATGAGATGATTAGATAGCATCTTCAACTCAGTGGACATGAATTTTAGCAAACTCTGTGAGGCAGTGAAGGACAGGGTAGCTTGGCATGCTGCAATCTATAGGGTCACAAAAAGCTGGACACAACTTAATATTGAACAGCAACAAAAATCCTTCTTTGAGCCTACATTTCTATCCTGTATGCATCTTAACTGAAATTTTGGATATGACCCGTCAGCTTATCAAAGATTTTGTGGTATGCACCACCTGTCCCTAAAGTGCCCAGCATCACCATTGTAAGTGCCAGGTACAAGAAGCACCAGGCTCCAAGACCCAGAGGAATTAAAAGGTTACTGGGACTATAAAGGCCTCGGACTCCTGGCTACTCATTGTAGGTGCCCCAACAGTCCCATCATTGTAGCCATCTGTTGCTACCACTTTTAGCCATGTAAAGGTGAGAGGATTGAACTAGTGTATCAAAATGCATACTTAAGCATCATCATCATCTTTATCATTACCAAATTTTCAGTGATCCTCCTTGAGATGACTTGACTTACGGATTATGTAGGTTAACTGTTTCATCCTAGACACCATAACTTTCCACCACTCAATCAAGACCCACCCCGATAATCCAAATAGATTTTAACATCAGCCTAAAGCCAAAAATTTTAAATGTAGAGCAAAAATAATCCAAAATATGCTCCAATGTCAAACAAAAGTGCCTTTGAGACTCCTACTATTTGGAATATTAACTGTTTGGAATGCTCTTTGGGATTCTGGATGTTTGGGGCAATCCACATCTCTGCATCCCTTTATGTAAGTGAACAAGAATCACATGGTTTTTAAAGTAGACAGCAAAACCTGGCTTCTGCCTGCTTGCTAGGTTGATGACTAGCAACTTCCAGGGCTCTGACTCAACACAGTGATAGGAGGAACTACATAGTGGTCACTTAGCTGAGGTGCAGATAGAATCTGCCATCATTTATAATAAATAACTTTTGAAAAGAAAACCAGTGTCTCTATCTGGATAGGCACACCCCAGCACAGATCTCAGACCAATGCTTCAATAAATGTTCATCTTTCAGACCTTGGTAAAACAAAACAGTGCTCAGAGGTTTTGGATAAAAGCTAACTTTCAAGATTCACATGGGAAAAGTTAATATGGTGGTAAAGAGCCACTTAAAGGCCTGTCTGCCTATATTACAATAACATACCCTTTTCATTCCCTCAACAGCTCTCAAAGGGCACTGTGGACAGCCAAATTTTGTGAGTATTTCTCCCAGTCCACACATCTACCTGCAAAAAGCAAATTCCTTTTATATCTCCCTAACTTTGTTATTTATAGCAATAGTTATTAGGGTTTTTCCTTTCCTTTAAGTGTTTTTCTGCTTTTCTTTCTTTTCTGCTTTGTATTCTTTGAGATTTTTTCTTTTTATCCTTTCTAATGTTTTTTTTTTTTTCCTTTGTTGTTTTTGTTGCTGCTACTGATGTTATTATTCCCTTTCCTTCTTCTTTCCATTGCTTTTCCTTTATGTTGTGCTTTGGGGAAATTTCCTTTTCTGTTTGGGCAGTTTTAATTTGTTTTTTTGTTTTGTTTTGTTTTGTTTTGTTTTCATTTTCAGAATTTCCTTGTTTCTTTTTTTTATTTTGTTGTTTTGTGTTTTATGGGGTTTTGGTGTGTTTGGTGTATTTCTTTTTTTTGTCTGGCTTTTTTTTTTTTCTTTTCCAGGTTTTCTCTTTTACCTGCTTTCTCTGTTCTGTTAACATGTTTTCTCTTTTTTGTATTTTGCTTTTCCATGTTTTTTTTTTTTTTCTTTCTTTTGATTTTATTATGTTTTTATTTTTCTTTGGGGAATTTTTTGAGGTGCTTTTTAGATTATTTTAAAATTTAAGTCTTTTTCTTTTAAAGCTTTCCTTTTTCTTTATTGTTTTTGTTAAAATTCTATGTTAATTTCTTCTGTACAGCAAAGTGACTCAGTTATATATATTATTTTTAGTATTCTTTTGCTATATTTTTTCTTTTTAAAAATCTTATCTTCTCTTTATTTTACACTTTTGCCTCTTGTCTTTTTTTTTAACATTTTAGTAATATTTTAACTGTCAAATCAGTTTAGATTTATAGAAAACTTACAAAGATAGTACAAAATGCTCCCATCTACTCAACCCCCAGTTTCCCCTACATTAACTTCTTTCATTAGTATGGTACATTTGTTACAATGAATGAACTAATTCTAATATGTTATTATTAACTAAAGTCCACACTCCATTCACATTTACTTAGCTTTTACCTCATGTCTTTTTTCTGTTCCAACATCCCATCTATTATATATCTATATTACATCCAACTGTCATATCTTCTTGAGTTCCTCTTGACTCTGATAGTATTCCAGATTTGTTTTTTGATGATCTGAATGGTTTTGAGGTATTGGCAAGGTATTTTACAGAATGCTCTTCAGTTGAGATTTTTCCAATTGTTTTCTCATGACTAGACTGGGGCAATATGTTTCAGAGCAGAAGACCACAGAGGTGAAGAGATTTTCTCATCACATCAAAAGAACACCCAGTATCAACATGGCTTATGGCTACTGAAGCTAACCTGATCACCTGGCTAAGGTATGTTTGCCAAATTTCTACACTATAAAGTTATTTTTCCCTCCTTTCCATATTGTATTTTTTTTTATATCAGGTCATTAAGCCCTGTCTACATTTAACATGGAAGAGATTAAGCTCCATCTCATGGACAAGGTACACATATCCAAATAAATTATTTGCAACACAATATCACACTATTTATTGTGTTGCTCCAATTATTCTAGCTTTGGCCATTGAGAATTCTTTCAGGTTTGTTCCTGCGTTCCTTTGACATGCTCCCTTTTTTTTTTAACCACTTGTTTAATATTCTAATATTACCTCTTCCTCTTTTACATTTGCTTCAGTCTCCTTCTTTTAAAAAAATGTTCATTGATTATTCTTTTTTGTTGTTGTTGTTGTTGCACTGGGTCTTCATTGCTGTGCACAGGCTTTTTTCTAGTTGCAGCTAGAAGAGGCTACTCTTTATTCTGGTGCATGGGCTTCTCATTGCAGTGGCTTCTCTTGTCACAGAGCACAGGCTGTATGCACACTGGTTCAGTAGTTGTAGCACACAGGCTTAGTAGTTGTGTCTCACAGGCTTAATTGCTCTGCAGCATGTGGAATCGTCCCAGACCAGAGGTCGAACCTGTGTTTCCTGCATTGGCAGGTGAATTCTTATCCACTGAACCACCAGGGAAATTCCTTCAGTTTCCTTTTATTTCTATTTTCATTTTACCCCTGTTTTCCCCTCCCTGTTTTTCTTTCCTGTTAGCTTTAAATATTTTCTCCTTCCCTCCTTATTCCTTTTTTCCTTTACATCGATGATTTTAAAGTATTTTTTTCCTTTTTGAATATTTCTTACATTTTTGCCTTTATTAAAATTTTATATATATTGATGAATAGTTTATTGTAACTAGTAAAACAGTGCTCTTATTGTTCAATTGCTAAGTCATGTCTGACACTGCAGTTCCATGAACTGCAGCACGCCAGGCTTTCCTGTCTTTTACTGTCTCCCCAAGTTTGCTCACATTCATGTCCATTGAGTTCATGATGCCATCCAGCCATCTCATCCTCTGTTGCCCCCTTTTTCTCCTGCTCTTAATCTTTCCAAGCATCAAGGTCTTTTCCAATAAGTCAGTTCTTCACATCAGGTAGCCAAAGTATTGGAGCTTCAGTTTCAGCAACAATCCTTCCAATGAATACTCAGGACTGATTTCCTTTGGGATTGACTGGTTTGATATCCTTGCAGTTCAAGGGACTCTCAAGAGTCTTTTCCAGCACCACAATTCAAAAGCATCAATTTTTCAGTACTCAGCCTTTATGGTCCAACTCTCACATCCATATATGACTACTAGAAAAACCATAGCTTTGACTATACGGACATTTGTTGGCAAAGTAATGTCTCTGCTTTGTGATATGCTGTATAGATTTGTCATAGTTTCTCTTCCAAGGAGCAAGCGTCTTTTAATTTGTGGCTGCAGTCACCGTCTGCAGTGATTTGGGAACCCAAGAAAATAAAGTCTGTCGCTATTTCCATTTTGTCCCTATCTACTTACCATGAAGTGATGGGACCAGTTGCCATGATCTTAGTTTTTTGAATGTTGAGTTTTAAGCCAGCTTTTTAAAATGCAAAAAGAAGAATATACCCTCTTTCTTACCCTCTCAGCCTCATTGCCAATATCTTGGGTCAACTACTAGATTTCATACACCACTGTAGTGCTCCCTCACAGGAATGACCAGAGGACCTTGTGTGGTAACTCTTGAGGTTCTGACGTGTGTGTGTGTGTGTGTGTGTGTGTGTGTGTGTGTGTGTGTGTTTTAGTTGCTCACCAACCGTATGGACTGTTGCCCTCCAGGCTCTTCTGTCCACAGAATTCTCCAGGCAAGAATACTAGAGTGGGTAGCCATTCCATTCTTCAGGAGAACTTCCTGACCAAGGGGTCAAACCTGTGTCTCCTGCACTGCAGGCAGATTCTTTACCATCCAAAGATAGCTTCTTTTAAAATTCAATTCTCCCAAAAGTCATAGCCTTTAAACTGGAGAGTCTCTGGAATACCAAAGCATTAATCAGACATTTGATGCCTTTCTTAACTAGAAACATCCACAGTAAAAATAATTTTGACTGGTTATGTCTAGAGAGAGGATTCCTTGGTGGCTTAGATGGTAAAGAATCTTCCAGGATTGTGGGAGACCTGGGTTCAATCCCTGAGTTGGGAAGATTCCCTGAAGGAAGGCATGGCAACCCACTCCAGCATTCTTGCCTGGAGAATCCCCATGGACAGAGGAGCCTGGCAGGCTACATACAGTCCACAGGATTCAAAGAGTCAGACACAGCTAAGTGACTAAGCATAGCACACAGCACAGAATGACTACAAAGTCCTTCTCCAGGACCTTCTAGCTCCTAGTGTCAGAGCAATGTGTATATGTGTTTATACACAATCCTAAGGTCTCTGCCCTCAACTCAAGAAGCTATTGGGAACCAGGAAGAAGAAATGTGCCAGAGCCTAGGGAACTTGAGAATAAAAGCCTTGTCAGAAATGAGATATTCACGTAAATAGAAGGCACCAGAAAGACACAAGAAGCTTTACAACTCAGTATTAAGAACAGGGTTAGCTTACTTGGAGATCCCATTCTGTCTTCACTTTCTCGTCTTAACTGTTTTCTCTGTCTGAGTATGTTTTCTAGAAAGTTGACATTTCTAGCCTAAGCACATGTGCAGTCAAGCTGACAGGTAAAGCTGGGTTCCTAAATTCCTTTGCTTTTTTTGCATTCTAGTTTCCCTGGGTAGAAATGGAAACAATAATCCTAGAGCCTTTTCTAACAAGTCCTGACAAATTCAGCAGTTAAGAGCTTATTTCAAGTATAATGCTGAATGGGGGCTGGAGGTGAGTGAGAGAAGAATGGGGTGAATTAGATGACCTCAGAACCTCCCTATGATGACATGACTCGGCCAGCTGAGGGCTTTTGCAGTTGCTATCAGTTGAGGTTGACACCAGGGGCCAAGCAGACTCTGTGAGATAGATAAAGCTGTATTATGTTTAGAGCTGGGGAGAGGAGAGATTATCACTCTAGATCCTACCAGAGCCTTCTACTGCTCTCTTTCATTATCATGCCATCTGCTTATAACAGGGGCTAAAGATCATTCCACTAAAAACGTGTCTCATCTTTCCAAGTAAGAGATCCCTTTCAACCAAGCCTGATATAGAATGGTGTTTCAACTCTTAGGGTACTGGCTTGGAGCACAGCTTGCTGACTAGTAGAGATCCCACTATACAGTGCCAGAGAGTTATTCTTTTCATCTTTTGTTTTCCATTATATATCAGCCAAGGTCTGATATTGGCACTGGGACTTGAGACCATGTGACTCTGTTCCTTAAACATGGTATTAATTTTTACCAGGAGAAAGGAAAGTGGTTAATTGAAATCAGGGACTTAAAGTAACAAGAGGGATAGAGTTTTGCCTTAGAGCAAAGCATAAGGGCTTGATTTTTCTCAGACTTGTCAGTGTGTCTCATGTCAGCCATAATTAGTTTGGGGTAAGGGGTGACACAAATGCATGAGGTGAAGCCTTCAACCCAAGACCTGGAACTGTAAGAATTCACTAGAACTGTAAGAATTCATTAGTTCATGAACATAGTGGCTTTAAATGGTCCATATGTTGGAGGCATTTCCTATGTAGCTGTAATCTTCAAAGTGATCAGACTGAGCAAGCCAACTCAGAGAGGTAACCTCAAAGGGCAAAGGTAATATTGGGATGTGGACAGAGGGGGTGGGGAGATATCAAGGGAAGCTCCATAAGAATGATGAACTTTCTGTTTTGTTGGTCCTTTCCTAGTCTAAGGTGTGGGATAGTGTGGGGCTGGGGGATCACAGTTTCCAAAGATAAATCTATGTGAGGGATACTAGGAAAGCCTTCACCCAAAAAGCAGCCTCTACAGGACCAGATATCTCACTGTTAACATTAATAATCCATTTCTTTGGTTTAAACAATGTGAATTCCCTGAGCTTCCCCTAGAAAAAGAAGTGCATTCAATCCCTGATATTGCAAATCCTAAAGAAGGTAGAGAAAGAAGGCCAAGAGGAATGGTTATTCTTTGGAATGTGAAATACTTGCTTAAAGTGAACAAAAACTTATAAAGCAAGAAGTGATCTTAAAGAACTTTTCATTCACCCTGAAACTTAACTATAATAAGTAGTCCTTCAGATTACCAATTAGAAATGAGGGTGGGGGCTTGGACTGGAAAGAGAGAGGTTTTAGGTTGTATAGAAGGGTTAAACCAGGAAAAGATTTTCATTTTGGGGGTGGTTGGTATATGAACTTGAAGGGACGGACAAGATGGCACTGACAAAGATGACAGGACAAAGGCAAAACTAGCCCAGGGTGTGGGGCAAGAGTGTGTTGAGGTCTCATATTTTAAAAAGAAGTTTCAATGAATTCCAAGGGTGAAGAAAACTCTTTTGAATGGCAAGACATCTACATGATGGTTTTATTTAGTTTAGATCCCTCAGGCTAATTGAAATAGAATGTTTCTGTTAAACCAAACACCTAGCAGACCTCAGACCAAGTTATACTGCTAGGTCGCTTCAGTCATGTCTGACTCTGTGCGAACCGATAGACGGCAACCCACCAGGCTCTGCCGTCCCTGGGATTCTCCAGGCAAGAGCACTGGAGTGGGTTGCCATTGCCTTCTCCACAGACCAAGTTATAACCCTCATTCAAATAAAAGTATAGGCAGAAAAGGTGGCAAATGTTAAACTTTATTCTCTTTATAATACAAAATATAGACTGTATACTTTTGAGAGTTGTTATGGACCTATTTAGAATGTTTATAAGATACAGTAACTCATCTCACAGTCTAGCAAAGTAATGCTCAAAATTCTTCAAGTTAAGCTTCAACAGTATGTGAACCAAGAACTTACAGATGCTCAAGCTGGATTTAGAAAAGGATCAAATTTAAAAAAAAAAACCAAATTTCTGACATCCATTGGATCATAGAAAAAGCAAAAGCATTCCAGAAAAACATCTGCTTCTGTTTCACTGACAATGCTAAAGCCTTTGACTGTGTGGATCACAACAAACTGTGGGAAATTCTTCAAGAGGTGGGAACCAGACCACCTTAACTACCTCCTGAGAAATCTGTATGCAGGTCAAGAAGCAACAGTTAGAACCAAACATAGAACAACAGACTGGTTCCAAATTGGGGAAGGAATACATCAGGGCCGCATGTTGTCATCCTGATTATTTAACTTATATGCAGAGCACATCATGGAAAATTCCAGGCTGAAAGAAGCACAAGCTGGAATCAAGATTCCTAGGAGAAATATCAGTAACCTGAGATATGCAGCTGACACCACCCTTATTACAGAAAGTGAAGAGGAACTAAAAACCTCTTGATAAAAGTGAAAGAGGAGATTTAAAAAGCTGGCTTAGGTCCAGGTTCGATGCATGATACAAGATGCTCGGGCTGGTGCACTGGGATGACCCAGAGGGATGGGATGTGGAGGGACGTGGGAGGGGGATTCAGGATGGGGAACACGTGTACACCCGTGGCAGATTCATGTTGATGTATGGCAAAACCAATACAATATTGTTAAGTTAAAAAAATTAGAAAGCACTAATAAGAAAATATAGATAAATAAACAAAATGCCTATTGAGAAAAAATAAAATAAAGCAAAATTAATAAATTTAAAAAATAAATAAATAAAAAGCTGGCTTAAAACTCAGCATTCAGAAAACAGATCATGGCATCCACTCGCATCACTTCATGGCAATTAGATGGGGAAATAATGGAAACAGTGAGAGACTTTATTTTCTTGGGCTCCAAAATCACTGCAGATTACTACAGCCGTGAAATTAAAAGATGCTTGCTCCTTGGAAGTAAATCTATGATGAACCTAGACAACATATTAAAAAGCAGAGACATTACTTTTGCGACAAAGGCCTGTACAGTCAAAGCTATGATTTTTCCAGCAGGCATGTGTGGATATGAGAACTGGACCATAAAGAAAGCTGAGCACTGAAGAACTGATGCTTTTGAGCTGTGGTGTTGGAGAAGACTTTTGAGAATCCCTTGGAGCAAGAAGATCAGACCAGTCAGTCCTAAGGAAAATCAATCCTGAATGTTCATTGGAGGGACTGATGCTGAAGCTGATGCCCCAATACTTTGGCCACCTGATGCTAAGAGCTGACTTATTGGAAAAGATTCTGATGCTAGGAAAGATTGAAGGCAGGAGGAGAAGGGGATAACATGGGATGAGATAGTTGGATGGCATCACCAATTCAATGGACATGAGTTTAAACAAGCTCCAAGAGTTGGTGATGGACAAGGAAGCCTGGCATGCTACAGTCCACGGGGTCACAAAGAGTCGGACACGACTGAGCAACTGAGCTGAACTGAAGATACAATAGAGCGTCCCAGATGATGCTAGTGGTAAGGAACCCACTTGCTAATGCAGGAGACATAAGAGATGTGGGTTCGATCCCCAGGCCAAGAAGATCCCCTGGAGAAGGGCATGGCAACCCACTCCAGTATTCTTGCCTGGACAGAGGAGCCTGGAGGGTTACAGTCCATGGGTTGCAAAGAGTTGGACATGACTGAAGTGACTTAGCATACACACAGACAAGATACAATAAGCCCTCTCAAGAAAAAAAGAAAAAAAAAGGAAAAATTCAGCAGCAGGCTCCACTTTTTGTTTCTTTCCTCTGCACTAAACCCTATTATTTGTATAGGAGTGTTACAGTGTTATTTGGGGGAAAGCAGAAAGATGGGGAAATGGAAAAAAAAGTTCCTGTGTTACCTTCCAGAGATCATCTATATATTTACACACACATATATACATACATGTTATAAAAATCTCTGTGAAAGCAAGGTCCAAATCATGTTTTCAAAACAATTTCCAAAGATTCAGACAAGCAACTGTCTACCTCAATATATACCCAGGACTGAAGATATCAAGGGGTAGAACGGGGGATAAAATCCTGAGAAAAAGTGTTGTTCTTTTAGGAAAATAGTGCTATTAATACCTATGTTAGAGGATTGCTGTTAAATCCTGAAAGAAAAATAGTATGCATAAAGTGTTGAAAACACTGCCTGGCACAGTAAGTGCTATATAAGTGGTAACTGCTATCACGATCATTTTTATTGCTGTGTTTGCTGCTGTTACTGGGAGAGGACAGCTTGGGGATTCTTGTAGCTGCTCTCTATTTTACCTTGTTTTTCCTCAGAGGTACCTCCAAGTTGGGAGTCTCTATCTGTTACTATTCTTCCTCAGGGATACCTCCCCCACCAGGATCTAAAGTATGGAGCCAATTGGTAACCAAAGTTGCACCTCAAAATGTCTTCTGGACACAAGGAAATCTTAGCCTCACTGCTTGACATTCCTCTCATGGCATCAATGAGATAAACTGTTTCAGATGTTATTACTCATGACTCTTCTTGCAAAGACCATGGACATGCATGGACAAACAGCAGCTCACTACACTTTCTGGGAATTATTCAACCTGGAATGTGTTGTTTCCCTCTCTTTTGTGTGACTGAGTTCTTCCCTTACCCCCATACCTCACACTTCTTCTGAGGAGCTGCATGTTACTGGCTAGCCACAGACACTGGGCTGCCTTAATCCACTAATTAGGCCTTTAGGAAGCTAGTGCCACTGGGAATGGCTGGAATCCACAGTCACAGGTCAAACACCCTCTACAGCCTGAGTATGCTATCTCAATACCTTAGAAGCTCAATGCAATCCCTATAAAGCTACCAATGGTATTTTTCACTGAACTAGAACAAATAATTTCACAATATGTATGGAAATACAAAAAACTTCCAATAGCCAAAGCAATCTTGAGAAAGATGAATGGAACTGGAGGAATCAACCTGCCTGACTTCAGGCTCTACTGCAAAGCCACAGTCTTCAAGACAGTATGGTACTGGCACAAAGACAGAAATATAGATCAATGGAACAAAATAGAAAGCCCAGAGATAAATCCATGCACCTATAGACCCCTTATCTTTGACAAAGGAGGCAAGAATATACAATGGAGGAAAAACAATCTCTTTAACAAGTGGTGCTGGGAAAACTGGTCAACCACTTGTAAAAGAATGAAACTGGAACACTTTCTAACACCATACACAAAAATAAGCTCAAAATGGATTAAGGATCTAAAGGTAAGACCAGAAACTCTACAACTCCTAGAGGAGAATATAGGCAAAACACTCTCCGACATACATCACAGCAGGATCCTCTATGACCCACCTCCCAGAATATTGGAAATAAAAGCAAAAATAAACAAATGGGACCTAAATAAATTAAAAGCTTCTGCACAACAAAGGAAACTCTAAGCTAGGTGAAAAGACAGCCTTCAGAATGGGACAAAATAATAGCAAAGGAAGAAACTGACAAAGAATTAATCTCAAAAATATACAAGCAACTCCTACAGCTCAATTCCAGAAAAATAAAAGACCCAATCAAAAAATAGGCCAAAGAACTAAACAGACATATCTGTAGAGGAGACATACAGATGGCTAACAAACACATGAAAAGATGCTCAACTATCATTCATTATCAGAGAAATGCAAATCAAAACCACAATGAGGTACCATTTCATGCTAATCAGAATGGCTGCTATCCAAAAGTCTACAAAAAATAAATGCTGGAGAGGCTGTGGAGAAAACGAAACCCTCTTACACTGTTGGTGGGAATGCAAACTAGTACAGCCACTATGGAGAACGGTGTGGAGATTCCTTAATAAACTGGAAATACAACTGCCATGCGACACAGCAATCCCACTGCTGGGCATACACACCAAGGAAACCAGAATTGTAAGAGACACATGTACCCCAATGTTCATTGCAGCACTGTTTATAATAGCCAGGACATGGAGGCAACCTGAGTTTCCATCAGCAGACGAACAGATAAGGAAGCTGTGGTATATATACACAATGGAGTATTACTCAGCCATTAAAAAGGATACATTTGGGTCATCCCAGTGCACCAGCCCCAAGCATCCTGTATCCTGCATTGAACCTAGACTGGCGATTAGTTTCTTATATGATATTATACATGTTTCTATGGGAGAGAGGTGGGGGGGGGTTCAGGATTAGGAACACATGTACACCCGTGGTGGATTCATGTTGATGTATGGCAAAACCAATACAGTATTGTAAAGTAAAATAAAGTTAAAAAAAAGAATACATTTGAATCAGTTCTAATGAGGTGGATGAAACTAGAGCCCATTATACAGAGTGAAGTAAGCCATAAAGAAAAACATCAATACAGTATGATGTGAAGTGAAGTGAAGTTGCTCAGTTGTGTCAAACTCTTTGCGACCCACGGACTGTAGACCACCAAGCTCCTCCGTCCACGGGATTCTCCAGGCAAGAATACTGGAGTGGGTTGCCATTTCCTTCTCCAGGGGATCTTCCTGACCCAGGGATCAAACCTAGGTCTCCCACATTGCAGGCAGACACTTCAACCTCTGCACCACCGGAATTTAGAAAGATAGTAACAATAACCCTATATGCGAGACAGCAAAAGAGACTCAGATGTTTAGAACAGTCTATTGAACTCTGTGGGAGAGGGCAAGGGTGGGATGATTTGGGAGAATGGCATTGAAACGTGTATATTCAGTTTAGTTCAGTTCAGTCGCTCAGTCGTGTCCAACTCTGCGACCCCATGAATCGCAGTACACCAGGCCTCACTGACCATCACCAACTCCCGGAGTTCATTCAGACTCATGTCCATCAAGTCAGTGATGACATCCAGCCTTCTCATCCTCTGTCGACCCCTTCTCTTGCCCCCATTCCCTCCCAGAATCAGAGTCTTTTCCAATGAGTCAACTCTTCACATCAGGTGGCCAAAGTACTGGAGTTTCAGCTTTAGCATCATTCCTTCCAAAGAAATCCCAGGGCTGATCTCCTTCAGAATGGACTGGTTAGATCTCCTTGCAGTCCAAGGGACTCTCAAGAGTCTTCTCCAACACCACAGTTCAAAAGCATTAATTCTTTGGAGCTCAGCCTTCTTCACAGTCCAACTCTCACATCCATACATGACCACAGGAAAAACCATAGCCTTGACTAGAAGGACCTTAGTCGGCAAAGTAATGTCCCTGCTTTTGAATATGCTATCTAGGTTGGTCATAACTTTTCTTCCAAGGACTAAGCGTCTTTTAATTTCATGGCTGCAGTCACCATCTGCAGTGATTTTGGAGCCCCAAAAAATAAAGTCTGACACTGTTTCTCCTTTTTCCCCATCTATTTCCCATGAAGTGATGGGACTGGATGCCATGATCTTCGTTTTCTGAATGTTGAGCTTTAAGCCAACTTTTTCACTCACCTCTTTCACTTTTATCAAGAGGCTTTTAGCTCCTCTTCACTTTCTGCCATAAGGGTGGTGTCATCTGCATATCTGAGGTTAATGATATTTCTCCCAGCAATCTTGATTCCAGCTTGTGTTTCTTCCAGTCCAGCGTTTCTCATGATGTACTCGGCATATAAGTTAAATAAGCAGGGTGACAACATATAGCCTTGACGTACTCCTTTTCCTATTTGGAACCAGTCTGTTGTTCCATGTCCAGTTTTAACTGTTGCTTCCTGACCTGCATACAGATTTCTCAAGAGGCAGGTTAAGTGGTCTGGTATTCCCATCTCTTTCAGAATTTTCCACAGTTTATTGTGATCCACACAGTCAAACGCTTTGGCATAGTCAATAAAGCGGAAGTAGATGCTTTTCTGGAACTCTTTGGCTTTTTCCATGATCCAGCGGATGTTGGCAATTTGATCTCTGGTTCCTCTGTATTAGCATATGTGAAATGGATCTCCAGTCCAGTTTCAATGCATGGGACAGGGTGCTTGGGAATGGGATGAGGAGGGAGGTGGGAAGGGGGTTTAGGATGGGGAACACATGTACACCCATGGCTGATTCATGGCAATGTAAGGCAGAACCACTGCAATATTGTAAAGTAATTAGGCTCCAATTAAAATGAATAAATTTATTTTAAAAATACTAGTACCAAAAAGTAAGTTTTCTATAAATGATCTGTTGATAAATAATTAAATAAATAATTTTTAGAAATTTTTCATTCTAAAAAAGAAGTTTGGAAAAGCAATGTTAAAAAAAAGTTTTACCTTTCCCACTAAATCCAAACATGGGATATCAAGAACTGAGATGGGGCTGATGATATCCTACTGCTATTTCATGGCTGCATTCTTCAGTGAAGGAGAACCAAGCATGGGGCTAGATGCCAAGTCACTACCAGGAAATAGAATGGATCAAATATAGTTTTCTCCATGTCATAAGTCAGTATTTCTCAGACTATTTTAAAGGACAACCTGCATCAGAGTCACTTGAGATGTTTGTTAAAACAGATTCCTGGGCCCCTTGCAGACCTATTGAATAAGAATATGGTGACTGGGTACCTAGAATCTGCATTTTCAACAAGCTTCCTAAGTAAATCTTATACATGCTAAGATTTGAGACTCACTGACACAGACAACCATGATATCATGATTAGAGGGTCAATAATATGGCTTGTCAGTAGTATCTGCTAAAAGATTTAGGAAATTTAGTCAACAATATACATGATTGAGTCAGTGGTAAGGCATGGAGACCAAAAATGAGCTACTGTGACTTTAAGCCACACACATAAAAGTATAGTGTCTAGAATGAAGGAGGTGATGGTCTTGCTCTTACTCCAAACCATACCCGGAGTAATGAGTTTAGCATTAGAACACCTCAAGAATAATGAAACCAAAATATGATATGTCCCCAAAAGAACAATTTGGTTGATGAAGAGGCTGGAATTCAAGACAAGTGCAGAATTATCAAAGATAATTCAGACATCTAGGGTTGTCAAGCTGAGAGAATTGAATAATCTATATAACATAACTGTCAACCTCAAATATCAGAGGTTGTGAAGAGCTGTCAGAGAGAAGTGATTCCTCTGCCTAGGCTATGCTATCTATGCTTATATTTTATATGCCTTCCTCTTGGCTGTTGACTCTCAACTCTGTACCTCCAGACTAGGTCATTCTCCTGAGATTCAGCCTTCCTAAATGTCTCCACTTGGATTTTCTACAAGTACCTCAAAGTATACATGGCTAAAATCAAACTATTATTCCCATTTTCTCAGATAATAATTCTGAAGCTCAAATAAGTTAAACAATTTCCCACAGGTTCAGGCAAATAAATCCAATCTGTCTGACTCTAAAGCTCATGTTTTGTTTTATTTTTTTTCAACATGCTGGCTTCTATAATACTGGGGGTGGGGGGAGCATACCAGAAGATCACATGCTTATCTTGTAGCTCTGAAACAGAATAGCAAACTTCACAGTGGAGTTATTCCTTCCTGGAAAAAAAAAATCTTTTCTAAGAAACTCTAATCCTAAATTCACTAGGTTACATTTAAAAAAATAAATCCTTCACATTATCAGAGGCAAAACATGGAAGAAGTAGAACTCATTTTTGCTCTCTGAATCACAACTTCTTATTCTTCAAAATAGATAGAATTGTCTGGACTTTGAAGATCTTTGCATCCTCTTACAGCTGTATCATTTGAAGAGTCTATGGAAAACAACATTCCGTATAAGTACAGACATTATGAATAAACAGTCAAGCCATTTAGTCTGTGTAATAGCTCAGCTGCCTTCCAACACCATCCTCCAGGACCTGCTGGACTAGAAACTGATCATATATCTTCATGATATTCTCATCTACCCAGGCACCCAGCCCAGCATGACGCATTTGTCCACACTCCTGACTTGCCTCTGGCAATACCAGCTCTTTACTCAACTGGAGAAGTGATCAGGTAAAAATTAGAAATTCTATCACATTTTTCCCTACATAGGGTTTCTGATGTGCTTCCCCAAAGTCACTTATTAGCTGTATGACCTTGAGTAAGTCACTGAACTTCTCTGAGCCTGTTTTCTCATCTGTAAGTGAAAGTCATTCAGTTGTGTCTGACTCTTTGCGACCCCGTGGACTATACAGTCCATGGAATTCTCTGGGCCAGAGTGGGCAGCCTTTTCCTTCTCCAGGGGATCTTCCCAAACCAGGGATCAAACCCAGGTCTCCCACATTGCAGGCAGATTCTTTATCAGCTGAGCCACCAGGGAAGCCCATAAAGGCAATGCTAATAATACAAAATTCACCCA
The DNA here is from genome assembly GCA_917880005.1 of Nanger dama. Classification (NCBI taxonomy): domain Eukaryota; kingdom Metazoa; phylum Chordata; class Mammalia; order Artiodactyla; family Bovidae; genus Nanger; species Nanger dama. Next base: position 1,527,196 of record CAKJTW010000056.1, read on the forward strand.
ATCATTGTGAAAATTTAAAAAATACTGTGTGTAAAAGCACCAAGTACACACTAGGTACTTAGTAAATGCTTCCTTCCTTCAGTGTATTCCTTGGCTAGGCAACACCAGGTAACCCCAGGGTTTCCTTGGATTCACTAGTTATTATCAGGGTTTACCTTATTCGTCTCCTTTCTGGTCACCATTCTCTCCATCAACTAAACAAAGAACATTCAATAATGCCCATGGCAATTCTCTTAATCCACTGGATTGTAGCAATTAAGGCTGCATTTGAGATTTTGTAGCAAACTTTTAATCCCTAGTAAAACAGCGAGCTTCTGCTAAAATGTTTCCTATGATAGGGAATTCATTCCCTTCTAACACAGCCCATTTTATCGTCAGTCAGCTCTGCTTTAACTTCCACCTAGCAGCCCTAATTCTGTCCCTTGGGAATCACATTTTACAGATAAAATTGTCTTTTTATGACAGCCCTGCACATACTGGAAGATAGCAATCATGCCCACTCCACTCTCCAGACATCTCTTCTTTTTCTCATATTTTTAATTTTTACTTTTTATTTTTTTAATTATGAAAGTATGGTAACACATTTACAAGAGACTTGGGAAAATATAGAACAAAGTTATATGCAGTTCTACTATACATTATTACTATTTAAGTAAATAAGATTTTCAGTTGGAGTTTCAATATCAAACTCTCAAAAATTAATATAAAGAATAGACAGAAAAGTAGCAAGGTATAGTAGACCTGAAAAGCACTATGAACCAATTCAACATAATTAAGGTTTATATTAATACAATTTTCACATAACAGCAGAATACAAATTTGATTCAAGTTCCCATAGACTATATAAACTAAGAGACACTGGAACGTATCCAGGACATAAAACAAGATACAAAAATTTTATGGTCTAAAGGTACTGAAATTATACAGAGTCTGTTCTCTTTTCACTGTGGAATTATGTTAGAAATCAATATCAAAAGATATTTGAAAATAACCCACATATTTTCAAGTACAATGTGACATCAACTTTGCAATGTGCCTGACTCGACTCCCATCCCCTTCATCTCTGAATGGCAGAATCAAGACATCCACCTTCATGAAAGTGAAAGTTTTCAGTTGTGTCTGACTCTTTGTGACCCCATGGACTCCACGGAATTATCCAGGTCAGAATACTAGAGTGGGTAGCCATTCTCTTCTCCAGGGGATCTTCCTGACCCAGCAGTTGAACCGGAGCCTCCTGCATTGCCGGTGGATTCTTTGCCAGCTGAGCTACCAGGAAGCCCTTCATGAAGGTCTACATCATTGCCTTTCTTATTGCTCCTGTACCTGATCCTGCTATTTTCAAGGAGGGTGACAAATCCAGGTGAGGTAATTCAGGCTTGCCTTGCAATAAAGCAATTTCAAGATGTTTTCAACTGCAGGACAGATTGTGATACCCACAATGGGCCACACTGGTCAATTATATTTTTCATAAGATCCCCTCATCTCCCATCACCCAGCTTTATTCACCACCACTTATAATGCTACATACCACATCTCAGGGCTTCTGGTAGGCACAAGTCCAGGATGAAGTAGGAAATTAAACTAGAACCAGAGATATCTGTGAATCTGAAACACTGGAAGCTATGGCTTTTGTGAGTATGTTGTTGCTTTTGTGTCACTTTAATGATGATTAACATATTAGTATAAAAGTAACAATCGCTCACATCTATACTGTGTTTTGAGCTTCCCTGGTGGCTCATCTGGCAAAGAATCCACTTACAATGCAGGAGACCCGGGTTCAATCCCTGAGTTGGGGAGATCACTTGGAGAAGGAAATGGCAACCCACTGCAGTATTCTTGCCTGGGAAATCCCATGGACAGAGAAGGCTGGTAGTCTACAGTTCATGGAGTCACAAGGGTCGGACATGAGTGAGAGACTAAGTGACTAAGCACGCATGCACACATATTGTGACTTATAGTCTATAAAACCCTTCAGTGAATAAATTTTCCTTTTTTCCTCAAGACAGTTCAACAGCTTCATTTGAGGACAACATTGTTGAAAATTTTAAGAGAAATTGTCTTTATTAGGCTAAATTATGCATTATTTCCTCCATACATCCACAAAATAATCCCTGCCACAAAATCTAGTTTAAACAAACAAAAATGTTCAATGGCAGCTACTTTGCTCAAAAGGCATAAACTCTAAGGTTCTTATTTTTTAAGACATTTGATATTTATTTTATAAATGAGGAAAACAAGTCTTTGGGTTAATTTGCTCAACATCCACATAGCAAATAGCAAAACCAGGATTCAAAGTTATATGACTCCAAATTTTCTAATTTTTTTATACATCAGCATTTGAAAGTGTATACCTGTGGCAGATTTATGTTGATGTATGGCAAAACCAATACCATATTGTAAAGTAATTAACCTCCAATTAAAATAAATAAATTTATATTTTAAAAAAAGAACGAAAGTGCCATTCAGCTGTTTTCACTAAAATGGCCACCATCCTCCCCTGTCATGAAACAGGTGCTGGCTAACTGAATTAATCTTCCTGAAAGACATCTTTCAAATCACAGCATACTAAGCCAATTCTTTCACAAGAAATATCCGTTTTCTTCCCAGACAGCTAAGTTCCTTTGCCATTCTAGGAATCCTTTCTATTTCACCTTTCAGGTATGCAACCAAAAAGCCTCATTCATCTGCAGAAAATATGTTGAAACAGTTTGTGCCAAACCAGAGCTCCAGTCCCACCCTCAGTCTTGCAGCATTCTGTCACTTATCATCAAAGCATCCAGGCTGTCCATTGTCCCACTGCAGAGATTTTGCACAAATTAGAAATGTTATAGTCTACAAAAATTTCATTTTCATCCTCCATTTTTAAAATCCTTATCCTTCACAGTGCAGTTTCCACAAAGGACAGAAAGATAACCACCTGGAAGAAATACCAGACAACACAGGCCAATTTATACTTCAGCCCACAGTAATGAGGAGATAGATAAATACTCCCACAGCTGAGAAATTAGATACTGTTCTCAACCTTTCTTATACACCTTTCTAAAAAATTGCAAGGTATAATCCTCAACCCAATTTTTAATTAACCAAGTCACTCACTTCATGTCTTACCTAATGTAAATAACTCTTTTCTTCAGGGTTTGCCAGTTCTTCCTTCTAACCTAAATAGCATCCCTAAACAGCTAAAAAGTACCATGACCATCCATAGTTAAAGGGGTGAAAAGGTTGTCATTCATGACTTGGGACTCTAAAAATTGCAGCCTGAAATGAAACCAGATACAAAGAATGATCCCATGGGATGGCTTACAGGCAGTACTAGACCCACATACAATCCAGTTGGACCTCTAGCAGGATGGGGCTGCTAGATGGTATCAGTTCCCACACTGCTTACTAGACATACTAACAGAGTCCCAAATCCTGAACTACCTCCTCAGAATGGCCTCTCAACTCTCAAAATAAATAGGTTTGGATGCAATTAGTCTCTTTTGGGCCACCTTTTAACCAACTCTGGCAGCTATATTTTTCTGTCTCATTTGATCTGTTTTCTTTGCTACTTCTCAGATCAATTTCAACATTTGTGTAAGTACCTGATACCTTGCTGCGGCTCAAATCAGAATCATCTTCAGCCATCTTCCTGGGTTTATTGACCTCAGGCTCCAGTTCTGTAGAATTAGTTCAAATTGGTCAAAATAGATTTGAAGTGGTCAGAACTAATTTTCCTTTGTGAGAAAATATTTGAACTGGTCAAGAGCAACTATTGACCATTTTAAACCCCCTTGGGCCAGTTTTACATTGCTAATGCAAGAATAAGCCACTGAAGGGATCAAGATGAATCAGGAATGAGATGAAGCAGCTTCAGTCTCCTTGGAAGACCAGTGGGAGTTACAAAAACGAATCTGATACTAAGGACCATACCATTTGGTGATGCTGGAGGGAGATCAGAAAGTACCTAATAGTCTGTGAGGTAGGATCAAACCACTGTAGATCTTGGGGAGGAGCTAAAAGAAACTGATGCTCAGTGACAAAGGATTAAATCATAGGCATGAAACAGGAGGGGGAAAGATGCTGATGCTCTCCAGATAGGATCAAACCACTGAGATGCATAGAGGGCTGAACAAGGATGCTTTTCTATCAGGTGTCTTCAAACCACTCTGGTGTAGGGATGGAAGAAGGTAGAATAAGAACACAAAAGGCCTAGTAGTTTGTGAGATAAGATGAGACTACTGTGGAGGATTTGCAGAAAGGGAATGCTGTTCTAGGAAGCAGGATCAAACCACTGTTAAACCACTATGGGAGGGACGGGAGCAAAAAGAAGCTGAAATTTCTTGAAGCAAATTTAAATTTCTTTTAGTAAAGTAATACTGCATATGATATTCTGCAAGACTGAATCAAACTTTGTTTTTATCAATAATAAAGGACATTTACACGATCTCATTTACTTTTACTCCTCCCTGACCAGTTGGGCGGATCATCTTCCCACAAAGGCCTCTGTAGTAATTCCAAGCTGCTTCTGATGGTTGCTAGGCAACAGAGTAGCAGCTGCCTAACGAACCTTGCCCTTTTGACAGTAATCCCTGGGTTTCTGGAAGGGAAATAATATGTGCACACATTTAAAAATTGGGGAGCAAATTGAGATAGTAAATGTGAAGACAGACACATAGACTTTCAAAATTAAAAGGAAGGCAACAAGTGATTTGAAAATAATGTCTATGTGGAGGAAGAAAATTCATACTAAAAAACAATCCTATTTAGACTTAGAAAGCAGCAAAATCAAGTTCCCACAAGATTCAAAGGTATTCCTCTATGATATCCCTCACCTGTGGTGCTTGAATACCTTTGATAAAAAATGAGCAGTTTTAACTTCCTGGGAAATCTGTTCTATTTCCCTATAATTCTGATCATTTTCTTTCAGCCAAACTATCTCCCCCATAATTTCCACACAGTAGTCCAGTCCTGTCTTCTAGAGAAAGGTTGGCAAATGTGGGCTTGTGGGCCATATCCAAGTCACTGCTTATTTTTGTTCAGCATGTGAGCTGAGAGTGTTTTTTACATTTTTAAATGGTTGAAAAAAAGTATTTTATGACATGTGAAAAATTATATGAAATTCAAATTTTAGTCCATAAATAAAATTTTATTGGAACACAGCCATGCTTATTAGTTTACAACTTATCTATGACTGGTTTCCTGTTACCACAGCAGAGTTGAATAGCTGCACAGGAGATCTTATGGCTCTCAAAGCCTAAAATATTTACTATCTGATCCTTTACAGAATAAGTTTCCTAACTCTCAGTCTACAGCAACAAAGAATCAGTTTTCAACAAAACTGTGCTCAAGTAGGAATGTAATGGGAATGTTAGATATGAAAAAAAGTGAAGAGACCTTACAAAGAGTCTCAAATTCTCAAAGACAGGGAGGGGACTGGTGCCAAAGTCCTCTGAGCCCACAAATAACTTGAAGTCACTTCTTGTGGCTTCTAGTGATAAGAAGGAAGTTTAACTTGTATGGAATTACTGAGAGTCTTCAAAAAGAACGAAAGGACAGATGGAAAAAAGGTTGGGATCAGAGTGTGAAAGGCCTTGAATACCAAATACAGTTGCTTGGCCATCCTGAAAGCAGTGGAAGAGTTGGGCTTCAGATAAGGTTAAGCAACAGGGTAAAATAAATACTGAGGGAGATGATTCATGCTCCCAGAAATCACTCTAGTTCTATTCTACCTCTAGACAAGTAGCAGTGATCTGAGAAGTTCAAATCATTCTGGTCAATCAGGTTCAGAAACATTTCAATACAAGTATCCCAGTCTGAGCACATCTGGTTTAAGGTCAGGATCCTACAGCAAATAAAAGATATATACTGAGTCGGTTTCAAAATATTTCTGCCTTAGGAGCATTAAAAAAACACTCATCACATGTTTATTCTTACCCACTTTTCAGAACTCAACCCAACCCATATCTCTCCCAGAGCTTTTGCCCTCCTCTGAATTCCTTCAGCACTTTGTGCAATTCATATGGTCTTCACTCTACCCTGTGTAGTGTTGAAAATATCTATTTGTGAAAATGGCTTCTTTCCCCAGAAAGACCTTGAGATCCCAGGGGAAAGGGGGATTCTAACTGATACTATTCTGTGTTCCCATAGTATCTGATTGATTGATTGTTGTTATTGACCTGATGATCTAGTGGTCCCTCAATGTGTAGGGAGGTCCCCACATAGAGGACTTCAGGCACTTTGGGAGCTATGTCAGTTCTAACCACACATATACCTTCCCAGATGGTATACCTTGGGAAAGGGTGAGGTGTTGTGATATATTCTAGCCAGTTCTGAGCTGCAATGACCAAGCAAAAAGCAGCTAGATTTCTGGCCCTGATAGGACAAAGACCCCAGCTCCCCATATTTCCTGCTTTCATGAGTTCAAGGCTGAATGCCCTGTTCAGGAAGACAAAACCCACAGTTCTGGTTGCCAGACATCTAGTCCCATTTTCCATGGCCTCTGTTGATCCTGGACTTAGCCTTTGGGCTGGACTCAAACAATTCAGGACAAAAATAGGCCCTTGGATGGGAAGGCTGGCTTTCCACAAAGTGCTCTTTCCCCCAACAGCCAAAGCAAACGCTGCCGGCCAGGGCTAAAAGCCAGCCAGCCGCTCCCGACCTCTGCCGGCTAGCACCATGGAGGCCCAGAGTCAACAGTGCATGGACAGGTCTGCTATTTCATTCCTTCTCATTCCTCAAACATCAGATTTATCTTCAGTGAGTCTTAATAACCAAATAGAACTAAAGTCAACTTTAGTCTCTAGGAAAATGTCAAAGATCCCCCATGGGCCTCAGTTGCTGGTAGAGAATCAACACAGCCCCCATATCCATCCTCTGCTTCTCAAGGGTACCCAAACCCACAGGCCACTTTCTGGAGTCTCTCTGTTTAAATTTATTTTCTCTCCTCCTTTAGGAAAAGAGGAAGGAGATATGTAGGAATGAGCTCTCAATACCCACTGTTATTGCTGGCTCACAGGCCAAGCTAAGACTCAAAAGAGAGTTCAATCAACCATTTTTCTGAATTAAGTAGCCAGCTTCCCCTAATCATAATGGGGCAGGGCCCAGGTTTTAGGCACAGGTCAAGAGAGACAAAGAGAGAGGAGGAAGAGGAAGGGGAAGGAAAAGGAGGGTGCAAGAAACCAGGCAGAAGGAAATATTTTGTTTACCATACAGAAGTCTCCTTTAAATTAGTGACTTCTGGCTGATGAGTGAGGATAGAGGGGGTGGGAAAATCTTGGCAAAGGTAGAAAATGGCACTGCTTTGCAAATGAAGTTTTCTTGTCTGTTCACAAAGAAATCACTCTCCCCGCAAGACTGAGGGAAGTTCATGATGACTTGGAAGAAACATGGGACTAGACAGGATTACCAACAAAAAGGTTGGTGTCCTCCTCAGAGATATGCAACATGTGTTAAACTATTGGATGAGTCTCCTTTATAGTACCCGGGTCCCTTCTAATAATAATCACAGACATTTTACAACAACAATAATAATAAATACTATGTACTTAGCACCAAGTATGTGCTTGACAATGTTTTTTTCCTAAACTGTGCACCACAACACCCCAAAGTACCATAGTCAATGCATAGGGGAGTAATTTAAGAGATTTTAGATTTGAGGGAAACAGTGACATCTGTCAGACATGGCATGAATTACTATCATTAAGTTTTTATACCTAATTACTTAATAAACAGAAATGTTTATTTCTTTTGTCTTAGGGGTGCTGTGAAAACATTTTCAAAACAATTACACTAAAGGCACAGTGAACAAAGAAAATTTGGAAACTTTTTTAATATGTATTACATGGATTATCTCATGCAATCCTCAAATCTTACATTGTATGTCTTAATATTTTACCCACATACAGATTTCTCAGAAGGCAGGTCAGGTGGTCTGGTATTCTCATCTATTTAAGAATTCTCCACAATTTGTTGTGATCCACACAGTCACAGGCTTTGGTGTAGTCAATAAAGCAGAATACATGTTTTTCTGGAACTCTCTTGCTTTTTTGATGATCTAGCAGATGTTGGCAATTTTCTCTCTGGTTCCTCTGCCTTTTCTAAAATCAGCTTGAACATCTGGAAGTTCACAGTTCACATACTGTTGAAGCCTGGCTTGGAGAATGTTGAGCATTAATTTGCTAGCGTGTGAAATGAGTACAATTGTGTGGTAGTTTGAACATTTCTTTGGCATTGCCTTTCTTGAGACTGGAATGAAAACTGACCTTTTCTGGTCCTGTGGCCATTGCTGAGTTTTCCAACTTTGCTGGCATATTGAGTGCAGCACTTTCACAGCATCATCTTCCAGGATTTGAAGTAACTCAAATGGAATTCCATCACCTCCACTAGCTTTGTTCATAGTGATGCTTCCTAAGGCTCACTTGACTTCACATTCCATGATGTATAGCTCTAGATGAGTAATCATACCATTGTGATTATCTGGGTCATGAAGATCTTTTTGTATAGTTCTTCTGTGTATTCTTGCCACCTCTTCTTAATATCTTCTGCTTCTGTTAGATCCATACCATTTCTGCCCTTTATTGTGCCCATCTTTGCATGAAATTTTTCGTTGGTATCTCTAATTTTCTTTAAGAGCTCTCTAGTCTTTCCCATTCTATTGTTTTCCTCTATTTCTTTGCACTGATCACTGAGGAAGGCTTTCTTATCTCTCCTTGCTATTCTTTGGAACTCTGCATTCAAATGGGTATATCTTTCCTTTTCTCCTTTGCCTTTAGCTTCTCTTCTTTTCTCAGCTATTTCTAGGGCCTCCTCAGACAACCATTTTGCCTTTTTTCATTTCTTTTTCTTGGGGATGACCCAGACTTGGCTGTGAGTGTCCAGGAGTCTCCAGTGGAGGCGTGGGTCGGCAGTGGCCTGCTGCAGGTTTGTGGGCACTGAGTGGGGCAGTGCATGCGTGGGACCTTTTGAAGGAAGTCGCCATTATCTTCATTACCTCGATCATAGTTTTGTCTCAGGTCAAACAACATGGAGGGAACACAGCCCTGTCCATCAACAGAAAATTGTATTGAAGATTTACTGAGCATGGCCCCACCCACAAGAACAATTTCAAGTTTCCCCCAAAGTCAGTCTCTCTCATCAGAAAGCTTCAATAGGCATCTTATTTAGTCCTCAGAGGGCAGATATAATGAAAACCACAATCACATAAAACTAATCAAACTGATCACATGGACCACAGCCTTGTCTAACTCAGTGAAACTATGAGACATGCCTTATAGGGTCACCCAAGATGGATGCGTCATGGTGGAGACTTCTGACAAAACGTGGTCCACTGGATAAGGGAATGGCAAACCACTTCAGTATTCTTGACTTGAGAATCCCATAAACAGTATGAAAAGGCAAAATTACATGACACCAAAAGATGAACTCCCCAGGTCAGTAGGTGCCCAATATGCTACTGGAGATAGGTGGAGAAATAACTCCAGAAAGAATAAAGAGACGGAGCAAAAGCAAAAGCAATGCCCAGTTGTGGATGTGACTGGTGATGGAAGTAAAGTCCAATGCTGTAAAGAGCAATTTTGCATAGGAACCTGAAATGTTAGGTCCATGAGTCAATGTAAATTCCAAGTGGTCAAAACAGGAGATGGAAAGAGTGACCACTGACATTTTAGAAATCAGTGAACTATAATGGACTGGAATAGGAGAATTTAGATCAGAAGACCATTATATCTACAACTGTGGGTAAGAATCCCTTAGAAGAAATGAAGTAGTCATCAAAAGAGTCATCAAAAAGTCATCAAAAGACTTGGGTGCAATCTCAAGAATTTCAGAATGATCTCTGTTCATTTCCAAGGCAAACCATTCAATATCACAGTAATCCAAGTTTATGCCCCAATTAGTAAAACTGAAGAAGCTGAAGTTGAATGGTTCTGTGAAGACCTACAAGACCTTCTAGAACTAACACCCCCAAAAGATGTCTTTTTTCATGATAGGGGACTGGAATGCAAAAGTATAAAGTCAAGAAATACCTGGAGGAACTGGCAAGTTTGGTCTTGGAGTACAGAATGAAGCAGAGCAAAGGCTAACAGAGTTTTGCTGAGAGAATGCACTGGTCATAACAAATACCCTCTTTCAACAACACAAGAGGAGACACTACACATGGACATCATCAGATGGTCAATACTGAAATCAGATTGATTATATTTGCAGCCAAAGATGGAGAAGCTCTACATAGTCAGCAAAAACAAGACCAGGAACTGACTGTGGCTCAGATCATGAACTCCTCCTCACAAAATTCAGACTTAAACTGAAGAAAGTAGGGAAAACCACTATACCATTCAGGTATGACCTAAATCAAATCCCTTACGATTATACAGTGGAAGTAACAAATAGATTAGATCTGATAGAGTACCTGAAGAACTATAGATAGAGGTTCATGACATTGTACAGGAGCAACTGAACTGAACTGAAAAAGCCTAGCACATAGGAGATGCTCCATAAGAACGCTTTCATCTGAACTGAATTGAAATTTTAAATATTCAGTCAATGTTAGCTCAGTTCTCCTTCCTCTGGATAGCAGAATGATAGCTGGCAGACCCTATTCTTACTGCAGACTCCAAAGGCTTGTGGACCTGATCCACTCTAATCCAAGAGAACTACAAATGGTAATACTCTGTCTGCTGATCCAGTATCCAACACCTGTTGCACCAGACCTGGCATAAGTCAATCATGAGTTGCTGGGATAAGCTGTGGGCCCCACTGAACCCAACCCAGACAGAAGCATCACAATGAAGGCCATGACAAATGCAGTCAACTCTCTAATCAGAGAAGTACAAAAGTATTTTTAGAAAGGCCCTCAAAATATATGCATTCAGTTCTTTGCCCTCTTCAACATCTCCAAATCTGCAGTTCTTCCATAACAATTTAACTGTGTTAACTGAGGGCTTCAGCCTTTTCTAATAGCCAGTTCTTCTCTTACAGTACTTTTCCCTTCTGAATTTCCAGAATGCCATACACATTCTTCCATTATCATTGCTCGTATTGGCTTGTGATTCACTATATATGTGTCTGTCTTTCCCATTAAACTGTGAGCTCTCTGAGCATAAGAAATGTGTTTCCTCAGTCTGCATTCCATGGACTTAATACAGTCCCTAAATTAGAATAGGTGCTCAGAAATTGTTTGTTGAAATTAATTATTGTCAACCCTCAAAAGAATGAATTAGAGGTATCGGTTGGATTCCATGACATTTTCAACCCTTGGTATACCTCCTTGTGATGTGGAAATATTTAGGAATTGGAGACAGTGGTAGAAGATATGGATTTAAACCTGCTTTGGCCAATTACTACTGTGATATCCTTATGTCCTATGTCCTTATATCATGTATCTCTATATCCTTGTCGAACTCCTGTAACCACTCTGGACCTTAGTATCTTTCAGTTCAGTTCAGTTCAGCCGCTCAGTCATGTCTGACTCTTTGTGACCCTATGGATTGCAGCACTGGCGCCAGGCCACCTTGTCCATCACCAACACCCGGAGATTACCCAAACTCATGTCCATTGAGTCGGTGACGCCATCCAACTATCTCATCCTCTGCCGTGCCTTTCTCCTCCCACCTTCAATCTTTCCCGGCATCACGGTCTTTTCATATGTGTCAGGTCTTCACATCAGGTGACAAAATATTGGAGTTTCAGCTTCAACATCGGTCCTTCCAATGAACACTCAGGACTGATCTCCTTTAGGTTGGATCTCCTTGCAGTCCAAGGGACTCTCAAGAGTCTTGTCCAACACCACAGTTCAAAAGCATCAATTCATCAGTTCTCAGCTTTTATTATAGTCCAACTCTCACATCCATACATGACTATTGGAAAAACGATAGCCTTGACTAAACAAATTTTGTTGGCAAAGTAACACCTGTGCTTTTTAATATGCTGTCTAGGTTGGACATAACTTTCCTTCCAAGGAGTAAGTGTCTTTTAATTTCCTGGCTGCAGTCACAATCTACAGTGATTTTGGAGCCCCCAAAAATAAAGTTTGCCATTGTTTCCACTGTTTCTCCATCTATTTGCCATGAAATGATGGGACCGGATGCCATGATTTAGTTTTCTGAATGTTGAGCTCTAAGCCAACATTTCACTCTCCTCTTTCACTTTCAAGAGGCTCTTTAGTTCTTCTTCACTTTCTGCCATAAGGGTGGTGTCAATTGCATATCTGAGGTTATTGATATTTCTCCTGGCAATCTTGATTCCAGCTTGTGTGTCTTACAGATCAGTCATTCTCATGATGTACTCTGCATATAAGTTAAATAAGCAGGGTGACAATATACTGCCTTGACATACTCCTTTTCCTATTTGGAACCAATCTGTTGTTCCATGTCCAGTTCTAGCTGTTACTTCCTGACCTGCATACAGATTTCTCAAGAGGCAGGTCATGTGGTCTGGTATTCCCATCTCTCTCAGAATTTTCCACAGTTTATTGTGATTCACACAGTCAAAGGCTTTGGCATAGTCAATAAAGGAGAAATAGATGTTTTCCTGGAACTCTCTTGCTTTTTTGATGATCCAATAGATGTTGGATCAAACTAGGATAAAATTGATCTCTGGTTCCTCTGCCTTTTCTAAATCCACATTGAACATGAGGAAATTCACAGTTAACGTATTGCTGAAGCCTGGCTTACAGAATTTTGAGCATTACTTTACTAGCGTGTGAGATGAGTGCAATTGTGCGGTAGTTTGAGCATTCTTTGGCATTACCTTTCTTTGGGATGGGAATGAAAACTGACCTTTTCCAGGTCTGTGGCCACTGCTGAGTTTTCCAAATTTGCCAGCATATTGAGTGCAGCACTTTCACAGCATCATCTTTTAAGATTTGAGATAGCTCAACTGGAATTCCATCACCTCCACTAGCTTTATTCATAGTGATGCTTCCTAAGGCCCACTTGACTTCACATCCCAGGATGTCTGGCTGTAGGTGAGTGATTACACCACCGTGATTATCTGGGTCATGAAGATCTTTTTTGTAGTTCTTCTGTGTATTCTTGCCACCTCTTCTTAATATCTTCTGCTTCTGTTTGGTCCATACGATTTCTGTCCTTTATTGTGCCCATCTTTGCATGAAATGTTCCCTTTGTGTATCTAATTTTCTTTAAGAGCTCTCTAGTCTTTCCCATTCTATTGTTTTCTTCCATTTCTTTGCACTGATCACTGAGGGAGGTTTTCTTATCTCTCCTTGCTATTCTTTGGAACTCGACATTCAAATGGGTATATCTTTCCTTTTCTCCTTTTCTTTTCAATTCTCTTCTATTCGCAGCTATTTGTAAGGCCTCCTTGGAAAGCCATTTTGCTTTTTGCCTTTCTCTTTCTTGGGGATGGTTTTGATCCCTGTCTCCTATACAATGTCATGAACTTTTGTCCATAGTTCTTCATGCATTCTGTGTATCAGATCTAGTCCCTTAAAACTATTTGTCACTTCCATTGTATAATCATAGTAAAGTGAAAGTGAAGTCGTGTCCGACTCTATGCGGCACCGTGGACTGTAGCCCACCAGGCTCCTCCGTCCATGGGATTTTCTAGGCAAGAGTACTGGAGTGGGTTGCCATTTCCTTCTCCAGGGGATTTTCCCGACCCAGGGATCAAACCCAGGTCTCCCACATTGCAGGCAGATATGCTTTAACCTCTGAGCCACCAGGGAAGTAAGGAATTTCATTAAGGTCATACCTGAATGGTCTAGGGGTTTCCCTTACTTTCTTCAGTTTAAGTCTGAATTTGGCAATAAGGAGTTCATTATCTGAGCCAAAGGCAGCTCCTGGTCTTGTTTTTGCTGAGTGTAGAACAACTGTAGAGCTTCTCTGTCTTTGGCTGCAAAAATATAATCAATCTGATTTTGGTGTTGACCATCTAGTGATATCTACATGTAGAGTCTTCTCTTGTGTTGTTGGAAGAGGGTGTTTGCTATTACCAGTGTGTTCTCTTGGCAAAACTCTGTTAGCCTTTGCCCTGTTTCATTCTGTACTCCAACGCCAAATTTGCCTGTTACTCCAGATGTTTCTTGACTTCCTACTTTTTCATTCCAATCCCCTATCATGAAAAGGACATCTTTTTTGGTGTGTTAGTTCTAAAAGGTCTTGTAGGTCTTCGTAGAACCATTCAACTTCAGCTTCTTCAGCATTACTGGTCGGGGCATAAACTTGGATTACAGCTATATTGAATGATTTGCCTTGGAAACAAACAGAGATCATTCTGTCATTTTTGAGATTGCATCCAAGTACTGCATTTTGGATGTTGACTATGAGGGCTACTCCATTTCTTCTAAGAGATTATTTTCCCACAGTAGCAGATACACTGGTCATCTGAGATAAATTCACCCATTCCAATCCATTTTAGTTTGCTGATTCTTAAAATGTTTATGTTCACTCTTGCCATCACCTGTTTGACCACTTCCAATTTGCCTTGATTCATAAACCTAACATTCCAGGTTCCTATGCAATACTGCTCTTTTTATTTTTAATTGGAGGCTAATTACTTTACAACATTGTAGTGGGTTTTTGTCATATATTGACATGAATCAGCCATGGATATACATGTGTTCCCCATCATGAACCCCTCCCACCTCTCTCCTCATCCCATCCCTCAGGGTCATCCCAGTGCACCAGCCCTGAGGACCCTGTCTCATGCATCAAACCTGGACTGACAATCCATTTCATATATGATAATATATGTTTCATTGCTCTTTACAGCATCAGACCTTATTTCCATCACCAGTCACATCCACAACTGGGTGCTGCTTTTGCTTTGGCTCTGTCTCTTCATTCTTACTAGAGTTATTTCTCTACCAGTCTCTAGTAGCATATTGGGCACCTACTGACTTGGGGAGTTCATTTTTCAGTGTTCTATATTTTTGTCCTTTCATACTGTTCATGGGGTTCTCAAGGCAGGAATACTGAAGTGGTTTGCCATTCCCTTCTCCAGTGGATCACATTTTGTCAGAAGTCTCCACCATGACCCTTCCATCTTGGGTGGCCCTACAGATCATGGTTCATAGTTTCATTGAGTTAGACAAGGCTGTGGTCCATGTGATTAGATTGGCTAGTTTTCTGTGATTGTAGTTTTCATTCTATCTTTGCTCTTGTGCTCCAGAGGTCTGATATGGCCTTCCTTCCATCTTCTTCTCAATATCAATGTTTTTTTTTAAACATTTTTACAATAAAAACAATATAAATGTGCCTCTCAAGATTATAGTAAGGATAAAATATATTGTCTGAGTACATTCACGTTGTGAATGCAATAACTTGTGAAAACATTGAATTATCATATATAACAAAATTTAATTGAAAGAATTTTTTCATAATTATTTCTGCCAAGAGATATAGAGAGGTTCCTTCAGAGAGCTGCAGGGATTGCCATTATATGTGTTGGATATGCCCTGATGAACTTTTCGTGACTATAGGCCCATTTTCTCTGCCCCTTCTATTAGACCATTAGACGATAAACCGCTTTCACCCTTCCTTTCAGCAATCCTTCCTTAGTGGTGCTGAAGATTGGCAAATGGCAGTGGGAACATCCCAGAATTGGCACTTAGAATCAGTACTAGCATGACATTCTTGCAGGTGAGAGGCCTTCCACATTCAGACACACTTCACTTAATATTAACACCCATTTTATGTTTCCTGAGCACCTGCAAGCTGGATGGTGCAAGAAGCCATCTAGGAACAGGAATGACGTTAGGGGAAAAGTTAACACTGAATGCCAGACTAAAGTCTGCCAAATTGAGCTACTTATTGCTCCTCATACATGCCCTATGTTTATTCTACCTTTGCTCTTGTGCTCCAGAGGTCTGAAATGGCCTTCCTTCCACCTTCTTATCAATGTATAGTGCTAACTATCCTTCAAGGCTTGGCTCAAATTTTATCTTTATAAAAATTTCTCTACATATCAAACACCCTACTTTTCACCTGCAGGTTGTTTCTCCCTCTTTGATATGCCCCAAATCACCTTCTAGCACTTAACTACTTTTATATTACCTACCTCTGTTAGTCTTTCCAGTTTACTGGAATGTCTCTTCCTAGACATTCATCATCTCTGCTTAAAATATTACAGTTAATGCTAAACAGTCTCCATGTCACCAACTTTTCCAGGCAACTTTCTGAAATGTAGACCACTCTTATGATTTAAAATTTCTGATAGCAAGAGAAAATCCAAATTCAGTAACACGATATAGCATGTGTATGCATGCTAAGTCACTTCAGTCACATTCAACTCTTTGCAGCCCTATGGGTTATAGCCCCCCAGGCTCCTCTGTCCATGGGATTTTCCAGGAAATAACAACAAAGGTCCATCTAGTCAAGGCTATGGTTTTTCCAGTGGTCATGTATGGATGTGAGAGTTGGATTGTGAAGAAAGCTGAGCAACAAAAAATTGATGCTTTTGAACTGTGGTGTTGAAGAAGACTCTTGAGAGTCCCTTGGACTGCAAGGAGATCCAACCAGTCCATTCTGAAGGAGATCAGTCCCGGGTGTTCTTTGGAAGGAATGATGCTAAAGCTGAAACTCCAGTACTTTGGCCACCTCATGCAAAGAGTCGACTCATTGGAAAAGACTGTGATGCTGGGAGGGGTTGGGGGTAGGAGAAGAAGGGGATGACAGAGGATGAGATGGCTGGATGGCATCACTGACTCAATGGACGTGAGTCTGAGTGAACTCTGGGAGTTGATGATGGACAGGGAGGCCTGGTTTGCTGCGATTCATGGGGTCACAAACAGTCGGACACGACTGAGTGACTGAACTGAACTGAATACTGGAATCGGTTGCCATGTCCCACTCCAGGGAAACTTTCTGACCCAGGGATTGAACCCTCATCTCCTGCGGCTACTGCATTTCAGAGGGATTCCCCCACTGAGCCACTGGGGAAGCCCGATGTAATAGCGCGCAGTAGCTACCAAATACAGATCCATGAACTCACTACATCAGAATCATGAGGGCGAGGGAGAGGGCAAGGGAAGCTTGTTAAAAGCTTAGATTTCCAATAAGTTTCTGATTCCTGAAAATATATAGTTTTAAAAAGCATTTCAGGTCAGCCAAGGATGGCAAATATATTTCATCTCATGATTCAATTCAAATTGACTACAAGTAGAAATTTGGAACACTGTGTTTAGGAGTATTCCTTCTAAGCCATATCTAGGCTCAGTTGGAAAAAAATGATATGTCTGATTAAAATTTCTGCCATGGATATGGGAGGAGCCAATAGTGCTGATCATGCCAGGCATTTACCATATCTGCTTGAGACACAGAAAAACAAGCCATTTCCTAAACAAGCCAGACAACCTCTACTTTGTGTGACATTCCATTTGTCTGGAATGACTCCCCCACCCACACCTCCAATCCCAAATTCCCTAGAAAACTCCTAATCATCCTTTGAGTTAAATTAAAATATCAAATAATCTGGGAGTCTTTGGCCAATTCACTCCATATCATTCCTTCTCTCATTTGGGATCTCATTAAAATTTTTTCATAAGCAAAACTTACCATGTTCATCACCTCAAATCCATTTTATAAGCGAAGGATATAAATAAACTATTTTTGATACAGAATTATGTTGTAAAGTTCTGTGCATATTTACCTACACTGTTAGACTTTGACCTACTCAAGGTAAGCAACCATAGCCTATTCATCCTTTTATTGAAAGCCACAGGCTCAATGCCTGGCACCCACAGGGTGCTAAGTAAACATGTATTGAACTGATAGCAGACTCCATCTGAGAGACCAAAAAGAGAGGTAAGTAACTAAATCAAACACATCATCCTTCCCTGAAAAACCATGTAGATAGAGTCAGGTCCATGGGTGTAAAAGAACATTTCTGAATGAAGGAAGACAAAAACTTATAAGAAATGCAGCCTGAAATAAGTGGAAAGATGTCTCCTTTCCTCCATAATGCCTTCTTGGAATATTTCAGCCCTCAGTCATTGTTGTTGCTGTTCTTTGGTTGCGAAGTCATGTCCAACTCTTTGTGACCCCATGGACTGTATCCTGCCAGGCTCTTTTGTCCATAGGATATTCCAGGCAAGAATACTGGAGTAGGTTGCCATCTCCTTCTCCAAGGATCTTCACCAGGGAATCTTTTCAACCCAGGGACTGAACCTGTATCTCGTACATTGGCAGGCTATTTATCCCTGAGACTCTTTACCACTGAGGCACCAAGGAAGCCTTCAGCCCTCAGTGAGCTCCTGTTATTCTTTATAGTGCTTGTTGTCTATATCTCACAAATTGGTATCTGCTTGTCTCAGGCAAGTGAGTCTTGCCTCCATTGCTAGACTGGTCATAGAAAGTAGGAATCAGAACTGAACATCTTTATATTAACTAAACAAAAAAGATATTCATGACCCGGATGATCACGATGGTGTGATCATTCACATAGAGCCAGACATCCTGGAATGTGAAGTCAAGTGGGCCTTAGGAAGCATCACTAGGAACAAAGCTAGTGGAGGTGATGGAATTCCAGTGGAGCTATTTCAAATCCTGAAAGATGATGCTGTGAAAGTGCTGCCCTCAATATGCCAGCAAATTTGGAAGACTCAGCAGTGGCCACAGGACTAGAAAAGGGCAGTTTCCATTCCAATCTCAAAGAAAGGCAATGCAAAGAATGCCCAAACTACCACAAAATTTCACTCATCTCACATGCTAGTAAAGTAATGCTCAAAACTAACCAAGCCAGGCTTCAGCAACATGTGAGCCGTGAACTTCCTGATGTTCAAGCTGGTTTTCAAAAAGCAGAGGAACCAGAGATCAAATTGCTAACATCCACTGGATCATGGAAAAAGCAAGAGAGTTCCAGAAAAAAAAAAACATCTATTTCTGCTTTATTGACTATGCCAAAGCCTTTGACTGTGTGGATCACAATAAACTGTGGAAAATTCTGAAAGAGATGGGAATACCAGATCACCTGACCTGCCTCTTGAGAAATCTGTATGCAGGTCAGGAAGCAACAGTTAGAACTGGACGTGGAACAACACATTGGTTTCAAATAGGAAAAGGAGTACATCAAGGCTGTATATTGTCACCCTGCTTATTTAACTTATATGCAGAGTACATCATGAGAAACGCTGGACTGGAAGAAACACAAGCTGGAATCAAGATTGCTGGGAGAAATATCAATAACCTCAGATATGCAGATGACATCACCCTTATGGAAGAAAGTGAAGAGGAGCTAAAAAGCCTCTTGATAAAAGTGAAAGAGGAGAGTGAAAAAAGTTGGCTTAAAGCTCAACATTCAGAAAACAAAGATCATGGCATCCAGTCCCATCACTTCATGGGAAATAGATGGGGGAACAGTGGAAACAGTGTCAGACTTTATTTTGAAGGGCTCCAAAATCAGTGCAGATGGTGACTGCAACCATGAAATTAAAAGATGCTTACTCCTTGGAAGAAAAGTTATGACCAACCTAGATAGCATATTCAAAAGCAGAGACATTACTTTGCCAACTAAGGTCCGTCTAGTCAAGGCTATGGTTTTTCCTGTGGTCATGTATGGATGTGAGAGTTGGACTGTGAAGAAGGCTGAGCGCCAAAAGAATTGATGCTTTTGAACTGTGGTGTTGGAGAAGACTCTTGAGATTCCCTTGGACTGCAAGGAGATCCAGCCCGTCCATTCTGAAGGAGATCAGCCCTGGGATTTCTTTGGAAGGAATGCTGCTAAAGCTGAAACTTCAGTACTTTGGCCACCTCATGCAGAGATTTGACTCACTGGAAAAGACTCTGATGCTGGATGGGATTGGGGGCAGGAGGAGAAGGGGACAACAGAGGATGAGATGGCTGGATGGCATCACTGACTCCATGGACGTGCGTCTGAGTGAACTCCGGGAGTTGGTGATGGACAAGGAGGCCTGGCATGCTGTGATTCATGGGGTCGCAAAGAGTTGGACACGGCTGAGTGACTGAACTGAACTGAAGCATCTAGAACAGATCTAAGCACATGTGAGGCATTTTAAAAAGCTTGCAAATTGATTAGTGAATGACTGTCATTTATGGTTTACTAGGTCAGGCATTTATGTAATACATGGTCTAGTTGCTATTGCCCTCTAAACCAAGAGAGAAAAATGTTCAAGGAAACTCTTGTTTACAGAAAAGCCAAATTCATCCACCTCCACATTAATCTGCCTAAAGCTTCCTTCTCCATATTGATGGTCCTTGCCTTTGCCCTGTATTTTAAAAATAGGATTAATTTTTGTGTCTAGAATGCTATAGTATAAAAAGTTGTGAATCTAGGCTTAGATGACTTGAACTCCTCTTCTGACTGCCAACAACTTGATGAATGACCCTAGGCAAAATACTTCTCCTCAGTCTTCTGTTACATGAGGGAGGTAAACAAGGAGGTCTCTAAAGGCTGCTTCTGCTCTAACTTTCATTGTTCTATTAATACAAGTATGTTTATCATGAGGAACATGAATGGGGGAATTGAAAAGTGTTTTTCCTTAGGTTATGATGGTCCCGTTTATTTATTTACTCAACAGGATATTTTTTAATGTCTACAATGTGCCAAGTACTATTCTAGAAGCTAGAAATATAGCATTGAACAGAACAAAGTCCTTGTTCTCAAGCAACTCATATTCTACTGAGGACAGATAGACCATAATCAAATAAATAAGCAAAATCATAGTATGTCAGTGGGCACAATAAAAAATAATAAAGGAGAGCAAATACTAATTCACATAAAGAAAAGCGTCTTTTGTAAAGTAACATTTGATTAGGAAGGAAGTGAAGGACCCAACCACATATCTGAGGGGAAGATAATTCCAGGTATCAGAAACAGAAAGTACAGAATTCCTGAGAAGGGATGTACTGTAGGTATGCAAGGAAATGCAAGGAAGCTAATGTGGTTGAAGCAAAGCAAGCAAAGGGCGAGTATTAAGAGAGGAAATCAGAGAAACTGCAAGTAGCATGAAGAGTATGGAAGGACCTTGTAGGCCATTGTTAAGAATTTGAATACTACTCTGAGTGCAATTAGGAAACACTGCAACATTTTTATCATAGGAAGTGTTATGATCTGATTTACAACTTAAGAGGATAGCTTCTTTGTTGAGAGTAAACCAGTAGACCATAGGGAGGGCAGTAAAAGCTGAAGCAGGGGAAAAGAAGGTTTTCTTAGCAATAATGGTGACTTGTTGGGGGAATATAAACATCTAACACAAACATGAAAACTCAAATAGGAATAATGAAATGACTACACATGGAATATACAGTTTAAGTACTATGGTTGAGGGGCAGTGGAGGGATGATATAACAATGGAACTACTGTAAAGGAGGTAAAGCTCAGGTTAGTCCTTAGAAGATAAAGAAGTGGGATCTATAAAATGAAAATAAGGGTCCAACCCCTGTCAATCCCATAAGATTCATGTGAAGCTCAACTGAGAGCCTTGATTGAAGAGAATTATGTAAAACACAATGTAGCATATGGAGATAAGGAATTACTATCCCTGCTCTTTGATCTGACTACCCCCTACTCTTCACAAGCAGCTACAAAAAAGGGACTAGTAACTATGTACTTTTAGTCTGGAGTACTCAAATCCCACTAAGGAACTGATCAACTCAAAAGACCTGTGTATATGGTAGTCCGTATGAGTTGCCCTATTCCCATGAATGGGGTAGCACTGGCTTGTTAACTAAAGCCTAGCTGTTTTACAGTATTTCAGCCTGAGTGCCAAGGCTACACTAGTGGAAAATATTATCAACAGTCAAACTTCACTCAATTGAAAAGTCCCAGTGTTTGATAACCAGCATCACAGAAGCTGTTCTGACCCCTAAGCCTGAGGATTCTTCTTTCCTGATCTGTGTAATAACAGAGAAAACTGCCAGCGCCATATGGTACAGCCTTTTCCTTTTGTTCCTTCCTTAACTCTTTGATACTCATATTACTCAGGAAACCTCCTCAGATTCTTGAATAAGCTATAAGGAGAGGTGAGTAAAGGTTCCCAGTGTTGTTGCCAGATAACCAGAGTCAAAGTGTCTGAGCTAGCAGGCATTTCAGATACTATCTAGCCCAGTGAGTGACTCTGTTGAAGCAAAGGGATGACCAATAGCTCTCCCATCCACCTCCACTTCAGGAGGCCCTGATGGGGCTTTCCGCATCTGTAATATACCACAGAGGAGTTTGAAAGCTGGTCACCTAACCAACGAGTATCCTCATTCATAGATGAGGGTTAGTGGGGCTTAGAGAGGGTAAAATGTTCCAGTCATAAAAAGAGTGCACAACAGAAGTAGCCTAAACCCAGGTTTCCTAATTCACTGCCCCATGCTATTCCTGCTATAATCAAGCTGCCTCACTTCATCTAGGTTTGCACATTCACTTTTCTCAGATGATCATCATTTGTCTCTAGGGGTCCTATATGTGTCCACCAAAAAAAAAGGTATCATTTGGACTCTCCTATCATTTTCAATCTTGGACAATTTTTTTCCCTACAACCTTATTTTATTTTTTTAATTACTTTACAATACTGTATTGGTTTTTCCATACATCAACATGAATCCACCACAGGTATATATGTGTTCCCCATCCTGAACCCTCCTCCCACCTCCCTCCCCATACCACCCCTCTGGGTCGTCTCAGTACACCAGCTCCAAGCATCCAGTATCATGCATTGAACCTGGACTGGCGATTCGTTTCTTATATGATATTATACATGTTTCAATGCCATTTTCCCAAATCATCCCACCTTCTCCCTCTCCCACAGAGTCCAAAAGAGTGTTCTATACATCTATGTCTCTTTTGCTATCTCACATACAGGGTTATCATTAGCATTTTTCTAAATTCCATCTATATGCATTAATATACTGTATTGGTATTTTTCTTTCTGACTTACTTCACTCTCTATAATAGGCGCCAGTTTCATCCACTTCATTAGAACTGATTCAAATGTATTCTTTTTAATGGCTGAGTAATACTCCATTGTGTATATGTACCACTGCTTTTTTATCCATTCATCTGCTGATGGACATCTAGGTTGCTTCCATGTCCTGGCTATTATAAACAGTGCTGCTATGAACATTGGGGTACACGAGTCTCTTTCAATTCTGGTTTCCTCAGTGTGTATGCCCAGCGGTGGGAGGATTGCTGTGGTCAGAAAACGATGCTTGGAATGATTTCATTTTTTTTTGAATTTACCAAGGCCCAGGATGTGATCTATCCCGGAGAAGGTTCCGTGTGTGCTTGAGAAAATGGTGAAATTCATCGTTTTGGACTGAAATGTCCTATAGATATCAGTTAGGTCTAACTGGTCTATTGTATCATTTAAAGTTTGTGTTTCCTTGTTAACTTTCTGTTTAGTTGTTCTGTCCATAGGTGTGAGTGGGGTATTAAAGTCTCCCACTATTATTGTGTTATTGTTAATTTCCCCTTTCAAACATGTAAGCATTTATCTTACATATTGTGGTGCTCCTCTGTTGGGAGCATATATATTTATAATTGTTATATCTCCTTCTTGGATTGAGCCTTTGATCATTAGTTAGTGTCCTTCTTTGTCTCTTTTCTCAGTCTTTGTTGCAAAACCAATACAGTATTGTAAAGTAGAATGAAGTAAAAATAAAATAAAAAATAAATAAATAAAATATAGTCTATTTTATCTGATATGAGTATTGCTCCTCCTGCTTTCTTTTGGTCTCTATTTTCATGGAATATCTTTTTCCAGCCCTTCAATTTCAGTCTCTATGTGTCCCTTGTTTCAAGGTGGGTCTCTTTTAGACAACATACATAGAGGTCTTGTTTTTGTGTCCATTCAGCCAGTCTTTGTCTTTTGGTTGGGGCTTTCAACCCATTTACGTTAAAGGTAATTATTGATAAGTATGATCCTGTTGCCATTTACTTTATTGTTTTGGGTTCAAGTTTATACACCCTTTCTGTTTTTCCTGTCTAGAGAAGATCCTTTAGCATTTGTTGACTAGCTGGTTTGGAGGTGCTGAATTCTCTCAGCCTTTGCTTATCTGTAAAGTTTTTAATTTCCCCTTCATATGTGAATGAGATCCTTGTTGGGTACAGTAATCTGGGCTGTAGGTTATTTTCTTTCATCACTTTAAGTATGTCTTGCCATTCCCTCCTGGCCTGAAGAGTTTCTATTGAAAAATCAGCTGTTATCCTTAAGGGAATCCCCTTGTGTGTTATTTGTTGTTTTCCCCTTGCTGCTTTTAATATTTGTTCTTCGTGTTTGATCTTTGTTAATTTGATTAATATGTGTCTTGGGGTGTTTCACCTTGGGTTTATCCTGTTTGGCACTCTCTGGGTTTCTTGGACTTGGGTGATTATTCCCTTCCCCATTTTAGGGAAGTTTTCAACTATTATCTCCTCAAGTATTTTCTCACGGTCTTTCTTTTTGTCTTCTTCTCTTGGACTCTTATGATTCGAATGTTGGGGCATTTAACATTGTCCCAGAGATCTCTGAGACTGTCCTCATTTCTTTTAATTCTTTTTTCTATTTTCCTCTCTGATTCATTTATTTCTTCCATTCTATCTTCTACCTCACTAATCCTATTTTCTGCCTCCATTATTCTCCTGTTGGTTCCCTCCAGAGCTTTGTTATCTCATTTATTGCATTATTCATTATATATTGACTCTTTTTATTTCTTCTAGGTCCTTGTTAAACCTTTCTTGCATCTTTTCAATTCTTATCTCCAGGCTATTTTTCTGTGATTCCATTTTGATTTCAAGATTTTGGATCATTTTCACTATCATTATTTGGAATTTTTTATCAGGTAGATTCCTGATCTCTTCCCTTTTTGGTTTGGTGGGCATTTATCCTGTTTCTTTCCCTGCTGGGCATTCCTCTGTCTCTTCATCTTGTTTCTATTGCTGTGTTTTGGGTGGCCTTTCTGTATTCTGGCAGTTTGTGGAATTCTCTTTATTGTGGAGTTTCCTCACTGTGAGTAGGGTTGTTCAGGTGGCTTCTCAAGTTTTCCTAGTTAGGAAAGCTTTTGTCCATGTTCTGGTGGGTGGAGCTGGATTTCTTCTTTCTGGAGTGCAATGAAGTTTCCAGTAATGAGTTATGAGATGTCGGTGGGTTTGGAGTGACTTTCAGTTCAGTTCAGTTCAGTCGCTCAATCGTGTCCGACTCTTTGCGACCCCATGAATCGCAGCACGCCAGGCCTCCTTGTCTATCACCAACTCCCAGAGTTCACTCAGATTCATGTCCATCGAGTCAGTGATGCCATCCAGCCATCTCATCCTCTGTTGTCCCCTTCTCCTCCTGCCCCAAATCCCTCCCAGCATCACAGTCTTTTTCAGTGAGTCAATTCTTCACATCAGGTGGCCAAAGTACTGGAGTTTCAGCTTTAGCATCATTCCTTCCAAAGAAATCCCAGGGTTGATCTTCTTCAGAATGGACTGGTTGGCTCTCCTTGCAATCCAAGGGACTTTCAAGAGTCTTCTCCTCTTTCACTTTCATCAAAAGGCTTTTTAGTTCCTTTTCACTTTCTGCCATAAGGGTGGTGTCATCTGCATATCTGAGGTTATTGATATTTCTCCCAGCAATCTTGATTCCAGTTTGTGTTTCTTCCAGTCCAGCATTTCTCATGATGTACTCTGCATATAAGTTCAATAAGCAGGGTGACAATATACAGCCTTGATGTACTCCTTTTCCTATTTGGAACCAGTGTTGTTCTATGTCCAGTTCTAACTGTTGCTTCCTGACCTGCATACAAATTTCTCAAGAGGCAGGTCAGGTGGTCTGGTATTCCCATCTCTTTCAGAATTTTCCACCATTTATTGTGATCCACACAATCAAAGACTTTGGCATAGTCAATAAAGCAGAAATAGATGTTTTTCTGGAACTCTCTTGCTTTTTCCATGATCCAGCGGATGTTGGCAATTTGATCTCTTGTTCCTCTGCCTTTGGAGTGATTTTAGGTAGCCTGTATATTGAAGCTCAGGGCTATGTTCCTGTCTGTGTTGCTGGAGAATTTGTGTGGTATATCTTGCTCTGGATCTTGTTGGCCCTTGGGTGGTACTTGGTTTCAGTGTATTTATGGAGGCTTTTGATGAGCTCCTGTCGATTAATGTTCCCTGGAGTCAGGGTTCTCTCGTGTTCTCATTATTTGGATTTAAGCCTCCTGCTTCTGGTTTTCAGTCTTATTTTTACAGTAGCCTCAAGACTTCTCCATCTATACAGCACCACTGATAAAACATCTAGGTTAAAGATGAAAAGTTTCTCCACAGTGAGGGACACCCATAGAGGTTCACAGAGTTACATGGAGAAGAGAAGAGAGACTAGGGAGATAGAGGTGACCAAGATGAGATGAGGTGGAATCAAAAGAGGATAGAGCAAGCTAGCCAGTAATCACTTCCTTATGCGCACTCCACAATCTGGACCACTCTGAGATGTTCACAGAGTTATACAGAGAAGAGAAGAGGAAGGAAGGAGACAGAGGTGGCCAGGAGGATAAAGGGGGGAATCAAAAGGAAAGAGACAGATCCAGCCAGTAATCAGTTCCCTAAGTGTTCTCCACCATCCGGAACTCACAAGGAGATTCACAGAGTTGGGTAGAGAAGAGAAGGAGGAGAGAGGAGATAGAGGCGACCTGTGGAGAAAAAGGAGAGTCCAAAGGGTCAGAGAGCAGTCAAGCCAGTAATCTCATTCCCAAGTAAAAATGAGTACTGAAGATTGGGTTCTTAAAGGTACAAAATTGATAACAAATACGAAAAAGTAAAGATTAAAAGTCTAGAGTAGAAGTTGGACTTTCAAAATTAGAATATTAATGACAAAAAGTCATAAAAATTATAAAATATATACATATGAAGTTTGCTTTAAAAATAGGATCGCTCTTTTTTGGAAGTAATAGTGGGTTATAAAAATGAAAATTAAAGAATAGAGGACTTAAAAATAAACAATTTTTTTCTTAAATGGGAGGTGGGAGGGGGCTTCGGCATTGGGAGATTGTGTTCACCTATGGCTGATTCATGTCAATGTATGGCAAAACAAATACAGTATTGTAATTAAAAAAATAAATTAATTTTAAAAAAGAATGATATGTTAAATAAAAAAAAGAATGATAGTAAAAATAGTAAAAATATATCTAGGACTTTCTCTGGTGTTGTTGTGGGCAGTGTGGGGTCAGTTCATTTTCAAATAGTTCCTTTATCTGGCTCATATTTCTCAAGCTCTATAGGCCCCTTCTATGTAGTCGGTACTAACGACAGGATTTTAATCTATTGCACCTGTCACTTCCAAGGCAGTTCCCTCTGTTTTACCTTCTTCTGTTTGTTGGTCTCTTCAGTGTCTAATTTCTGCCCTGGCACAAGGGGGCGGTGGTGGACACTTTTTAGGCTCACTCGTTTAGTCGGGCTGTGGGGAGGGAGAGACGCTGCAAACAAATAACACTGACATGTGTTTGTAGTGTCTCAGCCACATTGGGTTTGCCCCTACTCACGGCGTGTGTGCTTTCCCTGTCAACACTGCTTAGGCTCTAGGTTGCTCTGCCCAGAACTGTCTGAGGCCTGCCTGGGTTGTATGCACTTCCCAGGTCTAAGCCACTCAGGTTAAGGTACTTGGATAGTCCTCAGAGGCGCAGACTCGATTGGGCCTACATTTTGTGCCCTTCCCAGGTTCAAGCAGCTCAGGTGACCAGGTGTTTGGCGAGCATGGCTGCTGCGACTTATCAACTCCCCGTCCATGCTGCTCTGTTTTCTGGGTGTACAACTGGCAAACCTTCTCAGGCAGATGTCAACCGTCCAGAATCCCAGTAAGTCTTGGTTAGCAATGAAGCTTGCTTGCAGTTTGATAGACAATGCCTCTCTGGGGTTATGATTGCTGGCCCTTCCGGCTCTGGCTGGCCTTGCCTGCCTGTCACTGAAGGGGGATAGGCCAGTCTGAAGCTGGCTAACTCTAGTCAGTCCTTTGTTCTGTGCACGGGCCTGGCGGTGTCTTAGGTTAGGGCTTTTCCCATGGTAGCTATCCCATAGTCTGGCTTGCTAGCCCAAGTTAGTTCTCTCAGATTGCCCTCGGGGCATTCAGGCCCAGTCCTTACTCTAAGCAATGCATCCCGTGCCTCCCTGCCCAGGCCCCACTTGCTAGTGGCAGATACAGGTGTCTGCACTGCTTCTCCACTGGGGAGTTACCATTGGGCATGTAATCTGTGGGTTTTGATTATTTATTTATTTATTTTTCCTCCCAATTATGTTGCCGTCTGTGGTTCCAAGGCTTGCCACAGACTCGGCAGTGAGAGTGTTTCCTGGTGTTTGGAAACTTCTTTTTAAGACTCCCTTTCTGGGACGGAGCTCTGTCCCTACCTCTTTTGTCTCTTTTTTGTCTTTTATATTTCTTCCTACCTCCTTTTGAAGACAATAGGCTGCTTTTCTGGGTACTTGATGTCCTCTGCTGCATTCAGAAGTTGTTTTGTGGAATTTACTCAGCATTCAAATGTTCCTTTGATGAATTTGTGGGGGAGAAAGTGGTCTCCCAGACCTATTCCTCTGCCATCTTAGGACTGCCTCTACATTGTATCTTTTTCAATTATGGTTTCCTCAGGGTATATGCCCAGTAGTGGGATTGCTAGGTCATATGGTAGTTTTCTTCCTAGTTTTCTTAAAGAAATCTCCATACTTTTCCCTATAGTGGCTGTATCAATTTACATTCCCACCAAAACTGCAAGAGGGTTCCCTTTTCTCCACATCATCTCCAGCATTTGTTTTCCTTATCTGTTTGTTTATCCCTCTTTTCCAATCACAATGTAAGCTTTATAATGGAAAAAATTATGGTTTTATTGTCCTATCCTCAGCATTTAGTACAGTGTTTTGTATATATTAGCCACTCAATATATATTAAATGAATCAATACTTCACTAGGCAAAAAGTAGTCAAATGGTCACACCTAGCTGCAAAGGAGGC
Source organism: Nanger dama (assembly GCA_917880005.1). NCBI lineage: Eukaryota > Metazoa > Chordata > Mammalia > Artiodactyla > Bovidae > Nanger > Nanger dama. The sequence continues at coordinate 1,556,023 of CAKJTW010000056.1, forward strand.
TTAACAATATTAAAAATTAGCTGTGTAGCCTTGTATTCAGCAAAAATCTCTACTACTACTACTGAAGAAGTAGTAGTTGGGATCTTCACAACCCAGGGATCAAACCCAGGTCTCCCACATTGCAGGTTAATTCTTTACCAGCTGAGCCACAAGGGAAGCCCACTACAGAAGAAGAAAAACTAATATTGAAAATGCTGGAGAGGGTGTGGAGAAAAGGGAGCCCTCTTACACTGTTGGTGGGAATGCAAACTAGTACAGCCACTATGGAGAACAGTGTGGAGATTCCTTAAAAAACTAGAAATAGAGTTTCCATATGACCCAGCAATTCCACTGCTGGGCATACTCACTGAGGAAACCAGAATTGAAAGAGACATGTATACCCCAGTGTTCATTGTAGTACGGTTTACAAGAGCTAGATGGAAGCAACCTAGATGCCCAGTAACAGAAGAATGGTTAAGAAAGTTGTAGTATATAAATACAATGGAATATTACTCAGCTATTAATTTTTTGTTGTTGTTCACAAATGATGTAATTTTTAATATAAATAAATTGCATGTAATGGGCCAAAACACTCCTAAAAATAATAAGCTATCACAGGAAAGTTTCAAGATACAAAATTAATATACAAAAGTCAATTGTTTCTCTCTCTCTCTTTTTTTTTTCACAAGACTTGTGCCATTATTTGGAGTTGAGAAGAGAATTACATGCCATTCATCATTCAACAATCATATTACTGCTGACAATGACTACTTCAAGTCTATCAGTTTGTTGCTGCTTCTGTGTCATTCTTAGGCCATAGAACATTGGCCAATCCATCAGTCAGCTCAGATTAGCTGGTGTGCCTCTGACCAAACTTCTGAGATGGACCAACCACCTTTGCCCTCTGGTCTCATGGTCTTCCTCTCAGGAATTCTTCCAGGAATAAGGGGTGAGTTTCTTTATTGTTTGGGTTTCTCAGACCTCTTTATTTTTTTATTTTTATTTTTGTCATTAAACTTTTATTAAAGTGTGATGATAGACATTAAAGGGTATATATTGTAAATATATGGTATGTACTTTTCACAAACTAACACATCCAGGTAGCCAGCAGATTGTCAGCATTTCAGGATTTCCTGGATCCCCCTTCCAGTGGTGACTGGTACCCTGACTTCTCTCAGTTTAGCCTTTTTTGAACTTCGCATAAATGGAATCACACAGTCTGTAGTGTTTTGTGCCTGGCTTCTTTTTGCTCAACATTACAAGATGTATCCATAGCACCGCGTGAAGTTGTAGGTCATTCCCTCATTTTCTCTGCAAAGGAATCATTATCCACTCTACCGGTGATGGGCAATTGACTTCTTTCCCATTTTTTGGCTGTTAGGAGTAGAGTTGCATTGAACTTTGTAGCATTTGTCCTTCAGTGTGGCTGTGTGTACACATTTCTTTTGTGCACGTTCCTAAGAAGGGATTTTTGGACATACACTTTCAGTAGGCAGTTATCCACTCCTGTAGATGCTGCCAGGAAGTATCCATGTGTGTCGCCCACCTGCATCATGAGTTCTGGCTTCTCCACTCTTTAACGCTTAATGCCACTTTTGACTCATCCATCCTTCCCCCAGAGCCTATCTCTTTTTTCTTCCCCAATTATCTCACATTTGTGGCCTTTCCTCTTTGATGCTGTTCTGCGGCAGGCACTGTGAACATATGCAGAGCCTTCCCAGGATCCGTACCTGTGCAGTCTCCCTACAAGTCTCTCTCATCATCCACCTTGTGGTCCATAGAAGTACAGTCACTCCCGATCTCCAATTACTTTGGAGCTTACCTGTTTATTTATCTGGTTATTGACACCCTGCAGACCTCGACAGTGACCAAGCAGATCCCATCATTCCCTTAAGCCACAGTGCTGCCTCCCTCACGTCATTCTCCAATATCTCTGTCCTTAGTTTGTTTGGCAGGAAATCTATCTTCTCTGTTAGCAGTTCTACAACAAACCCCAGAGCTGGAGAGTTACTGCTGGCAGAGACTTAGAGAGACTGTCCCAACACCTTTGTTTCCAAAGAATTCCCAAGAAACTGAAGAAAAAGAACTTAAGGCAAAAGTCCTAGTGACTTGTCACAACTTTCTTACAGCGACAAGTATCACTTCTTATTTGCTGGTAACTTTTATTTGATCTGAAAGCCGGCAGAGCTTTGGAAATTAACTGGGTGGGGAGGAGAGGGAATAACAAATAGAAATTGCAAGTTTGCTCTGATTTTAAAACTGCTTCTCAGTGAGAGAAACGTTCTCATCAGCTACTGTTCTCAAACATCTGCCATGTTTAAAGAGGTTTAGACCGGTAGAAAGTTTCATTACAGAGAAGCATAAAAATACATGCATGGGAAATAGAAAGCAGGCAAATTTGGCTTATTCCTCCCAAATTTTAAGAGAGCAAATAAAACTGAGTGTTTAATGTTTGCTTACAGTTTGCCACATTTATTACTTGAGTGTATACTTTACACAAGGGACCCCAATACACTCTAATACTGCCCATATTTAAAGCTTTGAGCATAATTTTGCTGTTTTATATGGTTAAAAGGTTCATAATTCTATCTTTTCTTTCATAATGTAGTGTTTTCTTTTTTTTAATTTTATTTTTACTTTATTCTACGTTACAATACTGTATTGGTTTTGCTATACATTGACATGAATCAGCCACAGGTGTACACGAGCTCCCAATCCTGAAACCCCCTCCCACCTCCCACCCCATATCATCTCTCTGGATCATCCCTGTGCTCCAGCCCCAAGCATCCTGTATCCTGTATCGAACATAGACTGGCACTTTGTTTCTTACATGACAGTATACATGTTTCAATACTCAGCTATTAAAAAGAACACATATGAATCAGTTCTAATGAGATGGATGAAACTGGAGCCTATTATACAGTGAAGTAAGTCAGAAAGAAAAACACCAATACAGTATATTAATGCATATAAATGGAATTTAGAAAGATGGTAACAATGACCCTCTAGACAAGACAGAGAAAGAGACATAGATGTAAAGAACAGACTTTTGGACACTGTGGAAGAAGGCAAGAGTGGGATGATTTGTGAGAATAGCATTGAAACATGTGTATTACCATATGTGAAACAGATAACCAGTCCAAGTTCAATGCATGAAACAAGGCACTCAAAGCCAGTGCACTGGGACAACACAGAGGGATGGGATGGGAAGGGAGGTCAGAGGGGGTTTTTGGATGGGGGACACATGTACACCTGTGGCTGATTCATGTCAATATATGGCAAAAATCACCACAATACTGTAAAGTTATTAACCTCCAATTATAATAAATAAATTAACTTAAAAATACTAACATTGAAAGCTAGCAGACTCACAAATCAAAGAAAGTAAAAAACTCATACTTATTTATAACCAGTCAATAGTTTGACTATTTTGTTATCTGTCTTTTAACATATTGATACATATATGTGTGAGAAATAACCTCTCTGTCCAGAAAATTAGCATTGGCACAGTAAAATTAAGTCATTTCATATGTGTAATGTTTTTCAAATTTGAGAAATCTGTAAGTCACAACACTCTGAGACCTTGACCAAATGGCATGATACCTTTAGACCTGCTTCCTTATGTACTGAATAGTAAACCTCTGAGTTTCAGGTACAATAGAAGGTGCAAAAGTGATCTGTAAACTGCATTACCTTATACAACTGAGAAGCATTATCATATCTGATCTCACAACTATGCTATAAGGGAGGCAGCTCCAACCTATCCCCTGCAGCTGCCACAAAGATAGGGTTCAAACTCGGTATTTCTATCGTACTCACTTTTTGCCATACTCGCCTCCATTAAAGGTGGTCTAACTCAATGAAACTAAGCCATGTCCGCAGGGCAACCCAAGATGGGTGGGTCATGGTGGAGAGGTCTGACAGAATGTGGTCCACTGGAGAAGGGAATGGCAAACCATTCTTGCCTTGAGAACCCCATGAACAGTATGAAAAGACAAAATGATAGGATACTGAAAGAGGAACTCCCCAGGTCAGTGAAGTGAAGTCAAGTCACGCAGTCGTGTCTGACTGTTTGTGACCCCGTGGACTGTACCCACCAAGCTCCTCTGACCATGGGATTCTCCAGGCAAGAATACTGGAGTGGGTTGCCATTTCCTTCTCCAGGGGATCGTCCTGACCCAGGGATCGAACCCCGGTTTACCGCATTGGAGGCAGACACTTTAACCTCTGAGCCACCAGGGAAAGTTGTGCCCAATATGCTACTGGAGATCAGTGGAGAAATAACTCCAGAAAGAATGAAGGGATGGAGCCAAAGCAAAAACAATACCCGGCTGTAGATGTGACTGGTGATAGAAGCAAGGTCCAATGCTATAAAGAGCAATACTGCATAGGAACCTGAATGTCAGGTCCATGAATCAAGGCAACTTGGAAGTGGTAAAACAAGAGATGGCAAGAGTGAACGTCAACATTCTAGGAATCAGCAAACTAAAATGGACTGGAATGGGTGAATTTAACTCAGATGAGCATTATATCTACTACTGTGGGCAGGAATCCCTCAGAAGAAATGGTCAACAAAAGAGTCCAAAATGCAGTACTTGGATGCAATCAGAAAACGACAGAATGATCTCTGTTCATCTCCAAGGCAAGCCATTCAATATCACAGTAATCCAAGTCTATGCCCCAACCAGTAACACTGAAGAAGCTGAAGTTGAATGGTACTATGAAGACCTACAAGACCTTTTAGAACTAACACCCCCCAAAGATGTCCTTTTCATTATAGGCGAATGGAATGCAAACTAGGAAGTCAAGAAACACCTGGAGTAAGAGCGAAATTTGGCCTTGGAATGAGAAATGAAGCAGGGCAAAGACTAATAGAGTTTTGCCAAGAAAATGCACTGGTCATAGCAAACACCCTCTTCCAACAACACAAGAGAAGACTCTACACATGGACATCACCAGATGGTCAACACCGAAATCAGATTGATTATATTCTTTGCAGCCAAAGATGGAGAAGCTCTATACAGTCAACAAAAACAAAACCAGGAGCTGACTGTGGCTCAGATCATGAACTCCTTATTACCAAATTCAGACTTAAATTGAAGAAAGTAGGGAAAACCACTAGACTATTCAGATACGACCTAAATCAAATTCCTTATGACTATACAATGGAAGTGAGAAATAGATATAAGGGCCTAGATCTGATAGAGTGCCTGATGAACTATGGAATGAGGTTCGTGACATTGTACAGGAGACAGGGATCAAAACCATTCCCATGGAAAATAAATGTAAAAAAGCAAAATGGCTGTCTGGGGAGGCCTTACAAATAGCTATGAAAAGAAGAGAAGCAAAAAGCAAAGAGGAAAATGAAAGATATAAGCATCTGAATGCAGAGTTCCAAAGAATAGCAAGAAGAGCTAAGAAAGCCTTTTTCAGCTGCTGCTGCTGCTGCTGCTAAGTCACTTCAGTGGTGTCCAACTCTGTGCGACCCCATAGACGGTATCCCACCAGGCTCCCCCTTCCTTGGGATTCTCCAGGCAAGAACATTGGAGTGGGTTGCCATTTCCTTCTCCAATGCATGAAAGTGAGAAGTGAAATTGAAGTCGCTCAGTCATGTCCGACTCTTAGTGACCCCATGGACTGCTGCCCACCAGGTTCCTCCATCCATGGGATTTTCCAGGCAAGAGTACTGGAGTGGGGGTGCCATTGCCTTCAGCAATCAATGAAAACAAATAGAGGAAAACAACAGAATGGGAAAGACTACAAAGCTCTTCAAGAAAATCAGAGATACCAAGGGAATATTTCATGCAATGACAGGCTCAATAAAGGATATAAATGCTATGGACTTAGCAGAAGCAGAAGATATTAAGAAGAGGTGGCAAGAATACACAGAAGAGCTGTACAAGAAAGATCTTCATGACACAGATAGTCATGGTGGTGTGATCACTCACCTAGAGCCAGAAATTCTGAAATGTGAAATCAAATGGGCCTTAGAAAGCATCATTATGAACAAAGCTAGTGGAGGTGATGGAATTCCAGTGGAGCTATTTCAAATCCTGAAAAATGATGCTGTGAAAGTGCTGCACTCAATATACCAGCAAATTTGGAAAACTCAGCAGTGGCTACAGGACTGGAAAAGGTCAGTTTTCATTCCAATCCCAAGGAAAGGCAATGCCAAAGAATGCTCAAGCTACTGCACAATTGCACTCATCTCACACGCTAGTAAAGTAATGCTCAAACTTCTCTAAGTCAGGCTTCAGCAGTACGTGAACCGTGAACTTCCAGATGATCAAGCTGGATTTAGAAAAGGCAAAGGAACCAGAGATTAAATTGCCAACACCCACTGGATCATTGAAAAAGCAAGAGAGTTCCAGAAAAGCATCTATTTCTGCTTTATTGACTATGCCAAAGCCTTTGACTGTGTGGATCACAATAATCTGTGGAAAATTCTGAAGGAGATGGGAATACCAGACCACCTGACCTGCCTCTTGAGAAATCTGTATGCAGGTCAGGAAGCAACAGTTAGAACTGGACATGGAGCAGCAGACCAGTTCCAAATCAGGAAACGAGTACATCAAGGCTGTATATTGTCACCCTGCTTATTTAACTTATATGCAAAGTACATCATGAGAAACACTGGGCTTGATGACACACAAGCTGGAATCAAGATTGCTGGGAGAAATATCAATAACCTCAGATATGCAAATGGCAACACCCTTATGGCAGAAAGCGAAGAACTAAAGAGCTTCTTGATGAAAGTGAGAGGGGAGAGTGAAAAAGTTGGCTTAAAGCTCAGCGTTCAGAAAATGAAGATCATGGTATCTGGTCCCATCACTTCATGGGAAATAGATGGGGAAACAGTGGAAACAGTGTCAGACTTTATCTTGGGGGCTCCAAAATCAGTGCAGATGGTGATTGCTGCCATGAAATTAAAAGATGCTTACTCCTTGGAAGAAAAGTTATGACCAACCTAGATAGCATATTCAAAAGCAGAGACATTACTTTGCTGACTAAGGTCCGTTTAGTCAAGGCTATGGTTTTTCCTTTGGTCATATATAGATGTGAGAGTTGGACTGTGCAGAAGGCTGAGTGCCGAAGAATTGATGCGTTTGAACTGTGGTGTTGGAGAAGACTCTTGAGAGTCCCTTGGACTGCAAGGAGATCCAACCAGTCCATTCTGAAGGAGATCAGCCCTGGTATTTCTTTGGAAGGAATGATGCTAAAGCTGAAACTCCAGTACTTTGGCCACCTGATGCAAAGAGTTAACTCTTTGGAAAAGACTGATGCTGGGAGAGGTTGGGGGCAGGAGGAGAAGGGGCCGACAGAGGATGAGAAGGCTGGATGGCATCACTGACTCAATGGACATGAGTCTGAGTGAACTCCGGGAGTTGGTGATGGACAGGGGAGGCCTGGCGTGCTGCGATTCACGGGGTCACAAAGAGTCAGACACGATTGAGCAACTGAACTGAAGTGAACTTCTCTGGGCTTGCATCATTGTGAGAGAAATGAAAGAAAGCCTGAAGTATCCCCAAAACTCTGGAACTCTGACTTATAATACATAGAAATCTGAGTGCAGAATGAAACCAGAGTGCAGAGAACAGCACTGAGCTTTAGTAAGGGCTGGTGTGAGTGCAATTTAGGGAGGAGGTCTCCACAGCATTATGTTCCAGGACCAGGAAAGCTCCAACTCCCAAATATTCCCATTACTAATGGCTGAAATACCAGAAGAAAATCCATGTTTTGCAGCACATTGTTTCTTCTGTTAAGAATTAAATTTTACTGATGGAATGGAAGGACAGTGGGTCTGTGGCATTTCCAGCCTACTTTGGGGGCTACAAGTTGCATTGCTCCCCTCAAGTACTCTCCCACTGCAATCCAGCAGGTACTGCTGTACTACATCATTTGAGTAGCATCCCTAAGTTGTAGGTTATGCCACAGCACGGATCCAGAACCTTTACCGATATCCCACTAGCTATGGGAGAAAATTTAAGAAGCCTCAGCCTGGCATTCCAGGTTCTCCATAGCACTTCCCTAGCTCCCTCCAACTGTACTTAAAACATATGCCTTCTAATCTCTGGATTTTGGGCAAACTGCTCCTTTCTAGAAATTTCAGACCAAATACACATTACAAGGGCAACACAATGGACTAGAAATTAGGAGGAATGGCTTCCGGTCCCATTAACTTTCTGAGTGATACTGTGTGTCATTTATTCAACCAGAATGTTGGAAGTTCTGAATCACTAGGAAAGTCTGTTAAAATAAACTTGCTACTAAATTAACATAAAAATGTTTGTGAGTGACTTAATTGTTTTATTCTAGAATAGAGTTTAGGTCCTCCATATAACATTACCTATATTCACTGTTTTTTCAATATGTTTTCCAGAATGATAAGGAAATGCCTGGTATTACATCCAGCACCTCAGGAATCACCTTGAATCCTGAATAAATATAAGGATCCTTCTAGTTCTAATGCTATAAGAAGCTGAGGTCACATGCTCCCCCCTTTTGGTGTGCTTCACCTTCATGTTCATCCCTTATAAAGTCCTCCCACCTTTGTGGAAAGTGTTTAAATCTTCCCCATTCTTTAAGACCTCACTACTCATTATACTAGTTCTCTCCAATGTCACAGCTTCCCAGATTGCAGTGAATTTCTCCCCCAACTACACACACGAACGAACACACACACACACACACACACGATCTCTATTACTGGCTGTGCCTCTTCTCTGGCTCTTCAAAATAGTTGTCTTGTGACTTCATCTCTAGCAACCATCTGAAACAGTTTGTCTTGTCTAATTTACCTACTCACACAGTGTATAAGCTACTTAGGGCATCTCTGTCTTACAGGACTTGAGAGAAACTCCATAGGGGATGAGGAGTGGGGTAATAGGGTTCTGCCTTAGGGAATAAACTTGGCTGCTGAAATATAAAGTCAACAGGAAAATCATCCTTATCATCTTCACTACCATCATCCTTGAAAGATATGGGGCACAGTTTAAAATGTATGTTTACATCCATTGTCTTACACAATTAGATAATCTAAGCTGGAATGTCTTTAGATGATTCCAGTCCAGTGGTTCTTGCCTGGAGGGATGGTGCTTATTAAAACAAACATTTCTTGGCCCCACCCAGAGAGTGTCTGATTTTCTGGTCTGGGATGGAGCCTGAGAATTGGCATTTCTAACAAGTTCCCAGGTGATACAGCTGCTGCTCATCCAGGGATCACATTTCAAGAATCACTGACTTGGTCCAATCCCACCAGTTTCACAAATGAGGAAAATGAGGCCCAGGGAAAGAAAGAGACTTGTCCAAGTTTACCTCACAGGTCATTGACCAAGCTGTGGCTCCTGATTCTTAAGCCAGAATTCTTTCTTCATCACCACAGCTAAGCCACCTTCCCTTTTTCTCCTTCCCAAGAGTGCAGTGAAGATAAAATTAAATACTGTCTGGAAAAGCCCTTTGGGTTCTGCAAAACTAAGATGCTCATAACCAGGTGGCAGTGTTATTGCTCTACAGAGACATCTGATCTCAATTAGGCCTCTCCTCCTCTCAGTCTGGACTTTGATATTTGGATGTTCCCCTTTGCCCCACACCCTCCCAGCTGTGTCTGCAACAAATAGCCAAACATCTTGGCCCCAAGCCAGCTTGGGCCACTATTACTAGCTCTGCCTTCCCCGAGGCTGTGTGCACATGGAAGGGCCCAGCTCAGGCAAGGAGATTGTAGGGGAGGGGAGCTGGTTTGCTTTAAGTAGGGCCCCAGATGGGCCTGAGGTTCAGGTTCCACCTGTGGCTTACACCTTCCACCACCTTCCCCAGGTCCAACCAAGAACAGTCTGAAAATTGCAAGGCATATATATATATATATATATATATATATATCCTACTGGGGATGGAGGATAGTTTACAGTCTTACCATTGTACATCTGGTCACTGGGGCTCAGTGCTGCAGTCACACCATAGATTTTCCAGGGGTTGTCAACCTGTGGCCCGCATGCTAGATTTTGTCCATGGCGTGTTTTTGTAGTGTCCATGAGCTAAGAATGGCTTTTATATTTTAAATGGATTTGAAGAAGAAAGAAAAGGAGAAGAGGGAGGAGGAGGAAGGGGGGGAAATCGGAGATGGAGGGGGAGAGAGAGGACAAAAAGGAGAAAGTAGAAGAGGAGAAGACAGACTGTAACGGTTCACAAAGCCTAAAAATATGACCCTTTACAGAAAAGTTCACTAACCTCTGAACTTTATACTAATGACAAGGGTACCCTCAAACTACAGAATGTTAGAATTTTAAATTCAACTAGGGCTTTGAGAACTCAGTCAATATCAAACTACACTCCTTTGTGTTCTGGGATTCTAGAAGTGGCTCAAGAGATTCCTCTGAGGTGAACCTGGACCTTGACCCCCACTCGACCTACTCTTCAATGAGAGAAATTATGTCAATTTCATTTGAAAAAATGTTTATCTGTTTTTTAAAATATTAAAAATCACTGGCAGAAAACAAAACCTTCACTTTATAGATGTGAAAACTGAAGACTGACTGGAGAAGGAAAGGATCATATTCAAGATCACATAATGACTTAGAGCCAGAGCTGGAAGAGAAATTTCAGGTGTGCAGACACTCGAGGTCAGTAATCTTTAGAGATCGTGCGTGCTCCATCCTTTCTATTGTGTCTGACTTTTGGCGACCCCATGGTCGCCCTGAGGAGCCCTCCAGGCTACTAGAGTGAATTTCCATGCCCTCCTCCAGGGGATCTTTCTGAACCAGGGATCAAACCTGCATCTCTTGCATTTCTTACATTGGCAAGTGGGTTCTTTACAACTAACGCCACCTGCAAAGCCATTATATATCAACATCTCACAGATGAGAGAGAACATAACAGACTTCCCTGGTGGTCCAGTGGTTAAAGATCTGCCTGCCAATGCAAGGGTCATAGATTTGATTCCTGGTCTGGAAAGATTCCACATGCCATGGGGCAACTAAGCCCATGCACCACAACACAGACCACACTCTAGAGCCCAGGAGCCACACTACTAAGCCCATGTTTTCCAACTACTGAAGAGCATGCATTGCAACTACTGAGCCCAAGCAGCCTAGAGCCCTTGCTCCACTGCAAAAGAAACCACCACCACAGGAAACCCCTGGACCGCAACTGGAGAGTATCCTCTTCTCACCACAACTAGAGGAAGCCTGTGCACAGCAATGAAGACCTAGGGCAGCCAAAAATAAATAAATATGGAGGACATAATAATTACAATGGCAGTCATCATTTGCGTAGAATTTGTCATTTTACACAGTTCCTTCACATGCTTGTCACCTCAACAACACATGTTGAGAGTCCTTTGCCAATTCCATTACTAGAAATGATAAACCATTCTAGAACATCAGATCATCACATTTAACCCTCTCATTATACAGGTGAGAAAACTGAGATCCAGAACATGTGGGTTACTTACCCAAGGTATACATTAAAGCAGTGGCCTCACTCTTTCTATGGCACCACACTTAGAAATCAAATATTACCAATCTGGGGAAAATAAAAACTACTTCCTCCAAGAGGATTAGCTTCCACTGCTTCCCAGTTCCTTGATAAATGATGGGCTGAGAACTTTCATGGAACTCTTTTTCTCTTTACATTTCTCTCCCTGGTTTATCTCATCAGTTCTGATGGCTTAAAATGTCACCTGTTTGCCAATGACTCCTAAATTATATCTCCAACCAAAAGTGTTTATCAGATTCCAGACTCATAAATCCATTTGTTTATTCAACATATCTACTCAGATGTCAAAATAGACCTCTCAAACTCAACATGTTCAGAACTAAACTCCTGATCTCCCCATCTTCCAAAAAAAAAAAAAAAAAAGCAAAAGCAGATGCATGTGCTTCACCTACCAGAAAAAAAGTACTAATGGCTTGGAGACCACTTGAAACAATCCAAAGAATAAAAGTGCGGGGAAGAATTGTGATGAATGAGACATTACCTATACAATATAAGCCAAGTTCTTTTCCAAAAAGAAGCCTCAGTTTGTCTCCTTTTTCTACCAGAGCATTCTAGGAAAGCACAAAATCAATTAACTTAAGCAACATGAAATTAAAAGCAAAGGCAAAAGTGGTTTTGGGGATATTCTGTTCCTTTGAGGGATAGTGGGGAAATAGAGGTAAACTAATCCAGTGATTGATAATTTCTGTTTATGACTAGAAGAGTGTAGTCATATGGAAACTAAAGGAGATGAGAGGAGAAAAAGTGGGAATAGGAATCGATTAGAAGAGAAGGGAAAAAGGATAACCAAGCCCTGAGCCCCATATATCTTGGGGTTTAAGTCAAATGAAGTCTTCAAAACCCCCAAATGGGGTCTGAAGAGGTAACTACACCATTCCCCACCCTCAGACTCTGGACTATCTCTCTTCACAATGGCCAGCTGCAATCTGTACACATTGAAACTAACCCTGTAACAGACGCCTGAGTTCTTGTTAGTTGATCAGTCATGTCCAACTCTTTGCGACCCCATGAACTGTATAGCCTGCTAGGCTCCTCTGTCCACGGAATTCTCTAGGCAAGAATACGGGAGTCGATTGCCATTCTTTTCTCCATGGGATCTTCCTGACCCCGGGATTGAACCTGGGTCTCCCGTATTGCGGGCAGATTCTTTACTGTCTAAGCCACCAGGGAAACCCTTCACTGGACAGGACATAATCAGGTCAATGGGGCAGTATGGGCTGGTAGAAAGTATTGTATCTGGAGTCAGAAGACCTGGATTTCAGGCCCATATCCTCATTAATTCCTATGAGAACTTCCCCTACTCCAACTTGGGCCTCATGTTTACCACATTAAAAATAAGAGAACTACACTTGGATTATGTATATGTTTTTAAGCCAGTGGGAAGCCTTCAGTGTCTGAGTCCCCACTACATTTTTCACGCCTTTCATTCAGTTCCATTCAGATCCCTATACTCCACTCCAGCAAATACACACAAAAAGTCAAGCTCCTTTACAAACTACTGGCTCTGTGCTGCTATGAATAAGACCTAGCTATAAAAATCTATTAGTTAACCATGATTCATGCTTAGATGAGGAAACTAAAGGCTAAGGTCAAAAGAAGGAATATAGTTTTCCTAAAGTTATATAAGGAGTTAGTGGCAACAAACATTTCTGTCTGGGTCTTGAAAGGGAACCAGCCTTGAGTGAACTGAGGCTGATGGGAGCTCTCAGAGGGGGAGATCAAAGGAGCAACTGGGACATGCTAACACCACAAAGCAATCTAGTGGAAAGAGCCCTGTAATGAGAGTCCAGGAGTCCTTCTACCTCTAGTTCTACCTCTGCCACTAACTAGCTATGTGTTAAAAGGTATCTAACCTTTCCCTTTTTTTTGTTGTTGTTTTTAGATTCCTCATCAGTAAAATAAATTAACTGAGCTAGACATTACCTAAGAACCTATACCCTACTGTTGATACTCTATAAGATATGATTCCTTGGCTCCAAGGAAGCTTGTAGCAGGGTGCAAGGATAAGGCTGTGTGAAAAACTCTAGCTACCACTTCCAAGAAAAGGATCAGGCCCCATAGACTCCTAGAAAACTGTTCTTTTACTTCTCACTGAAGTATATTTTCTTGGTGAGTGTTGGGGAACCAGACCAGAGCCATGGCAGGCTCGATAGGTTGCACTAGGCCTAGGTTTTAAATTCTTGTAAACCTGGGTCATGATTCCAGGAGACTACCCCTAGCAGGGTCCCACTCACCCCTAGCATGAAGGGCCTGGGCTACTCCATCTTGTAAAATAATTCCATCCTGCAAGGTCCCGGGCAAAAGAACTTTGGACGTTCCCCAACCTAAGCCCACTACCCATAGCCAATCAACCCTCAGATGACCTAACCTAGCCCCACTGTACACGAGCCAATCGGTCACTAGGCTAAACCTTCTGACTTTACGTTCAGGAGCTTGTGATTTACCTTGGAAGTAAAAACCAATCAAGAATCTACACACAAATCCTATGGATGGAAGTAACCAACCAGTTATCTGTCAACTTAAACACCCCCTAAAGTGGCCAATCAGTTGTCCTCCTGCTTGAACACTCCTCTTGTATCCTTTTACCTGATTAAATTCCCTATAAAAGCAGTGCAGCCCAAGACTCGGGGCTCCCTCCCTATAGCTGCTGCGTAGGTGCCGGGGGAGCCATAGCTCGAGCTAGCAATAAACCCCTTTATGCTTTTGCATTGCCGTGGATGTCTTATTTCTCTCAGTTTTGGGGACTTGGACTTCGGGCATAACAGTGGGCTCTTTCTGAATGCTAGAGACCCAGCTTTAAGCATCATCTCATCTGTGAGACTTTCTTTCTGACTTCCTGGAACAGAAATGATCTCAGCTGTTTGGGGACTATCCCTGTGCTTTGTTTTAATGCCTCCATTAGAGCATTAATTTTTCTTAATTAGCTTTTCATTTGTGAAAGGAATAAATGGCTACAAACATTGTAAAGAATGAGTGCTGGGGAACAGGAAATAAAAGTTGGAGTTAAATGTTAGAGGACCTTAAGAGCTAAGCAGAAGGGCCTGAACCAGATTAGACTACAAAAGTGAGCCAGGTATGAGTAGTTTTGTGCAAGGCATATAGTAAAACAGGCTTTCATAAGGTAAGAACATAGGTAAGAAGATGGGACTGATCCTGAAGTTCAAATGTCTGCCTATGTGCTAAGGGGGTGATATAAACAGTAAGAACTGAGGTCTGACCTTGTGGGGCTCACAGTAAACTCCTAGCCAATTTTGTAATGCAAAAATCTTTCTTTGATGATAGATGGACCCAAGTAAAGTCTTCTAGACCATGACAAGTAGTTTCTAAAGAGTCTCTGGGTAGCTTCATTTCAGACGACGAAGATCAGGTTCAGCAAGGAAGGAAGGGTAGTGTCTGTAAACCCATCTTGCTTTGAGACCATTTAGGAGGTAAGATGGAATGAAAACAGCTGGGCTCAAGTCCCAAGCCAACACACCACCTGCAGCATTGTGATCTACCTCAGGAGTTAGCTCAGGGACGGCCCTTAAATACACATAACACCCCTGGCAGCTCTTAGTGCTTTCACACAGCAGGGGAAAATCAACCTTACCAGCAGCCTGAACAAAGGCCAAGCAGCTAAGAGGCCCCTAAAGAGAATAGTCAGAAGGTATAAGAAGGTTCAGGGAGTGGCTGGGCACAGTGACCAGCAAAGATTTTGGACTCTTGTTTCAAAGTGGGCCTGACTTGGTACTACCAAACATGGCAGAAAAAGGCCTAACTTGGTTTTCGTCTGACTTCAGAGAGGACAATAAGTGCCCACAAACAGCCTTCTATGAAAAGAATATCTGCTCCCTCTGGAAAATCATGGCCTTTAGCACATTCCCCAGAATGACATCAACCAAGGAACAGTGCCAAAAATGTGACTTTCATGTTTCTGTAGCAACAGACGATTTCCTCTCCCCACTTGGCTTTTTTTTCTTATATGTATAAATAAAGGAGCCAGTCGATCGTTCAAAAAATATGAACATCTTAAGCACTTCCAGGCTTTGCAAGTAGTAATTATTAATAAAAGCAAGTGACCATGCCTCTTAGAAATGTTATTTTATATATCCCTTTTCTGGTTCTTTAAAGGAGATATATATGTGGTCATGCTGAACTGAAATACTAAGAGTTGACATGATGACCACACCAAAATGAATTTTTTTCCCCCTACTTGATTTATATCAGCAACCTTGTACATGAATGTTCCATTTGGTCTGCCCAAAGACTCTCAAGCCTGGAGACAAGGGACTGGAGGTCACCCAGCTCACAGTGGCTGAGGATAGACTCAACCAGGGCAAAAGAGACACAGATGTAAAGAACAGACTTTTGGGGGAGTGCAGAAGATGGTGGAGGAATAGGATGGGGAGACCACTTTCTCCCCCACAAAATCATTGAAAGATCACTTCAGCACTGAGAAAATTCCACAAAACAACTTCTGAATGCTGGCAGAGGACACCAAGCACCCAGAAAGGCAGCCCATTCTCTTCAAAATGAAGTAGGACAAAATGTAAAAGATATAAAGAGAGACAAAGAGTTAGGGACAGAGACCTGTCCTGTGGAGGGAGTCATGAAGGAGGAGAAGATTCCAAACAACAGGAAACACTCTCACCAGTAGGTCTGTGGGAAGTTTTGGAATCTAGGAAAGCAACATAACCAGGAGGAATTAAAAACAAAAAAAAAAAGAACCCACAGATTATGTGCCTAGCCAAGACTTCCAGTGGAGAGGCAGCCTGGACGCTTGAGTCTGCCAGCAGCAAGCAGGGTCTGAACAGGGAGGCTCTGAATGCAGGCTTAGGGTGGGGACTGGGCCTGCATGCCCTGAGGACAATCTGAAGGAGCTAACTTGAGATATCAACCCAATTCAGTTCAGTTCAGTCCCTCAGTCATGTCCGACTCTTTGCAACCCCATGAATCGCAGCAAACCAGGCCTCTCTGTCCATCACCAACTCCCAGAGTTCACTCAGACTCATGTTCATCAAGTCAGTGATGCCATCCAGCCATCTCATCCTCTGTTGTCCCCTTCTCCTCCTGCTCCCAATCCCTCCCAGCATCAGAGTCTTTTCCAGTGAGTCAGCTCTTTGAATCAGGTGGCCAGAGTATTGGAGTTTCAGCTTCAGCATCAGTCCCTCCAATGAACACCCAGGACTGATCTCCTTCAGGATAGACTGGTTGGATCTCCTTGCAGTCCAAGGGACTCTCAAGAGTCTTCTCCAACACCACAGTTCAAAAAGCATCAATTCTTCGGTGCTCAGCTTTCTTCACAGTCCAACTCTCACATCCATACATGACCACAGAAAAAATCATAGCCTTGACTAGACGGACTTTTGTTGGCAAAGTAATGTCTCTGCTTTTGAATATGCTATCTAGGTTGGTCATAATTTTCTTTCCAAGGAGTAAGCGTCTTTTAATTTCACAGCTGCAGTCACCATCTGCGGTGATTTTTGAGCCCAGAAAAAATAAAGTCAGCCACTGTTTCCACATCTATTTGCCATGAAGTGGTGGGACTGGATGCCATGATCTTCGTTTTCTGAATGTTGAGCTTTAAGCCAACTTTTTCACTCTCCACTATCACTTTCATGAAGAAGCTTTTTAGCTCCTCTTCACTTTCTGCCATAAGGGTGGTGTCATCTGCATAATCTGAGGTTATTGATATTTCTCCTGGCACTCTTGATTCCAGCTTGTGCTTCTTCCAGCCCAGCGTTTCTCATGATGTGCTCTGCATATAAGTTAAATAAGCAGGGTGACAATATACAGCCTTGACATACTCCTTTTCCTATTTGGAACCAGTCTGTTGTTCCATATCCAGAAATGCAAATTAAGACCATCATGAGATTTCACTATATATTTATCAGAATAGCTAAACTAAAAAATGATGACAACAAATGTTGGCAAGGATATAAAGAAACTGGATCATATATACAGTGCTGATGTGAATCTAAAATAGTACAGTATGGAAAAATTTGATAGTTTCTTTTTAAAACTAAATTTGCAAGTACCATACAACCTAGCAACTTCACTCTTGGTGTTTTATCCCAGAGAAATGAAAATTATATCCACAGAAAAACCCATAGTATTTTTATTCCTAATCATACCATCTTTGTTTATAATAGCCAACTGGAAGCAACCATGATACCTTTTAATAAGTGAGTGGTTAAATAAATTGTATTACACCCAAATCTTGGAATACTGTTCACCAATAAGAAGGAATAAGCTATTGACACATGTAACAACTCAGGTGTGTTTCAAGAGTACTGTGCTAGGTGGAAAAACAATCTCAAAAGAGTACATACTATATGAATCCATTTATATAATATTCTTGAAATGGCAAACTTTTAGAGTGGGAGAACAGATTAGTGGTTGTCAAGGTTTAGCGATAGCAGGGAAAGAGGAGTATATGACTAAAAGGGTAACACAAGGGAGATCTTTGTGGTGATGGAACAGTTCTCTGTGTTGACTGGAATGGTGGTCATAGGAATCTACTATGACAAAATGACACAGAACTGTATATACACATTGTACCATGTCAATTTCTTGGTTTTGATGTTGTACTGTAGTTATGAAAGAAGTAATCATTAGGGGAAACTGGGTGAAGGGGTACACAGTGCCTCTGTACTATACCTCCAATTTCCTGTAAGCCTATGACTAGTTCAAAATGTACATTAGTGAAATGAAGTGAATGTCGCTCAGTGGTGTCTGACTCTTTGAAACCCCATGGACTACACAGTCCATGGAGTTCTCTAGGCCAGAATCGGAGAAGGCAATGGCATCCCACTCCAGTACTCTTGCCTGGCAAATCCCATGGACAGAGGAACCTGGTGGGCTGCCGTCCACAGGGTCGCAAAGAGTTGGACACGACTGAGCGACTTCACTTTCACTTTTCACTTTCATGCATTGGAGAAGGAAACGGCAACCCACTCCAGTGTTCTTGCCTGGAGAATCTCAGGGGCGGTGGAACCTGGTGGGCTGCCGTCTATTGGGTCACACAGAGTCAGACATGACTGAAGTGACTCAGCAGCAGCAGCAGCAGCAGGCCAGAATACTTGAGCGGGTAGCCTTTCCCTTCTCCAGGGAATCTTCCCAACTCACTGATTGAACCCAGGTCTCCCACATTGATAAAGAAACCTAGGCAGATTTTTTACCAGCTAAGCCACAATATGTAAAATAGATGGCCAGTGCAAGTTCAATACATGAAGCAAGGCACCCAAAGCCAGTGATCTGGGACAACCCAGAGGGATAAGTTGGGGAGGGAGGTGGGTGGGGGTTTAAGAATGAGAGTAGGGACACATATATACCTGTGGCCAATTCATGTTGACATATGGCAAAAGTCATCACAATATTGTAAAGTAATTACCTTCCAATTAAAATAAAGTAATTTGAATAAAAACAAACAAGAAGCCAGTATCAAGGTAACCAAGAAACTTGAGATTATTGAACACTAAACTACTTCCTGGCCACACCAGAAGATATTAGATATGTCATTAATCTTAAAGTTAATGGAGGGCACTCATGTAAAAGGAGCATACTTATTCTTTGATGTCTAAAGGATAGAACTAGGACCAATAGCTAGAAGCTTAAATGATAGATTTCAGCACAGAAAAAACAAAGAACTTTCTAACCTTCAGAACCATTTGAGCAGATGAAAGTTGAACAAAATTGCTTCTATCATGAAATACTTGCAAACTCCCCTTAGCTTTTCCATAGTGGCTGTCCATCCCAGTGTTACTGTTCCACTGGATTCCTTAACCCTCTCTCTTTCCTCTGCTACAACCAGCCTTCAAAATAGTACATCTGCTTCCAGTTTTTCCCCTATAATGTGCTATCTGTTTCCTACACTGCCACCAGAATGATCATACTGAACACAAATCAGACCCATTTTCCTCCTTTACTTATAGCATTTCAATAGTTTTCTATTGTTCTGGTGGCTCAGATGGTAAAGAATCTGCATGCTATGCTGGAGACCGGGGTTCGATCCCTTCCCCTCTGGGGAAGATCCCCTGGAGGAGGGCATGTCAACCCACTCTAGTATTCTTGCCTGAAGAATTCCCATGGACCAAGGAGCCTGGCAAGCTCCAGTCCATGGGGTTGCAAAGAGTTGAACATGATTGGGCAGCTAATCACAGCCTAAAAAGTGAAGTTTGAACACCTTAAACTCACATGATCCTCAGTAACCTGGCCCCTGCCAACTTTTCTAGCATTCATCTCCCACTTTATCCTCCACATACATATCCTCCAGACTATTCTTCTGGCATTCCTTGTACTTGTCAGCAGTCATGAATACTTTTCTTCCTGTTCTCTCACTTGGAATATTTTCCCATCTCAATCCCTACCATCTCCTTTTCTCAATCTCTTAAAAGCCTATTCATAGATTCACACTGAATCACTGATTTCTAATATTGCCTACTTTTATCTTCCTTCATTCAGATTTAATTGGTCCTTCACTATTATGCTGGCTATTTATTTATTTCTCTCAGGTTCAACCCCACTCTTCTATAGACTGATCTGTAATAGATTCTACAAACCACACTTCCCAGACACCCTTGCCAAATGATCTCTAGTTAGGCTGTGCCAATAGAAGGCAACTACAGTGATACCTGGAAATAGAAAAGAGGGGAAAGGAACATCCTTCCCCTCTTTTCCATTTTCTATCAACACATCCAGCAGCTTCTCTCTGAACTGCCAGCACCCAGTATCACTGTGTACCTTCAAAGCAGCAACTAAGTCATTTTCCCTTGACAATCAGAGTCAATTTCTCATCAATTAGGCTGCAACCTTTGGACCAATACCCACTGAGCCACATCCCCATCAGGAGTCCTAGGACCCCTTAAGTTGCACTTACTCTTCAAAGGTCCAGTGTGCCATGTTTCTTTCTCAAAGATTCAAAAAACAGTTGTTCATAACTTCCCTCCATAGATCTTTTATTTCCTCAGCCCTAGTGACTTCGTGGTTATCATTCTCTGGGTTCTCTGGTTTTCTCATTTTGTTCTTTCATATTTCCAACATCAGTATAACTAAGCATTTTTATGAATTCACTTTTTCTTAAAACACATAATATCTTCTGTTTTCCTAACTGGATCATACAGTTACCACAGTGGTTTGCTTGCCTTTCCATTATAACACTCCTAGCATCCTTGTACTGTGTATTTGTATCTCTCTATTCCATACACAACATGTCATTGGGACATATGTGTTGAATTAGTGTGTGAATAAATGAATGAACAAATGGTATTTTGCAACTGTCTTTTCTAGGGTAATCTATGTTAAGAAAAAAAAAATATTTTGGTCATAGATATAAAGAGAGAAGACATACTGAAGACAGAATGAAAGGACAAGTACAAATATTAATTCCCTAATATTGCTTTTTATGAAATGCAATATCACTTATCTTTAAGCCTATTGGCTATGGTTTTAATTCATAAGCAAAAAAAGATTAGAGAATGAAACACATGACTAATTTCTTGAAGGGCAAAAAAATATTCACAATATGGCCCACTGCATACCATACGATAGCCAATAAATACTTAAGGATCTGTTGTTGTTGTTTAGTCGCTGAGTTGGGTCCAATTCTTTGTGATCCCATGGACTGTAGCCACCAGGCTACTCTGTCCATGGGATTTCCCAGGCAAGAATACTGAAGTGGTTTGCCATTTCCTTCTCCAGGGGATACTCCTGGCCCAAGGATCAAACCTGAATCTCCTGCATTGGCAGGTGGATTCTTTCCACAGAGTCACCAGGGAAGGCCACATAAAAGTCTACTGTGTACCTAACACTCTGCACTCGGGAAAATAAAATATAGAAATAGTAACTTTCCTTAAGGAGCTTATAATGTAGTTGGCTTGGTAGTCAACAGACATGGATTTGGCCAAATCACTTTTCTTCCTTGGATCTCAGTTTCTTCATCAATAACACAAAAGGGGGTGCACTAGGAACTCCATAAATAGCCTTACTAGCTGAAATACATTGTGGCTTTAACTTTCTATGCAGAGAAGAGGATGTGGGGTCTTTATTTAGTTTTGAAATTGGTATCCCAAGCAGTTCTAAAAACAACAATAATCATACTCATTTTCTACTTCCAAATGAGGCAGAATCAGATACAAGTTGGAAACACAAGACAAAAATGAGTATGTCAACAATCAAGCGGAGAGAGAAAGTCTCTATTTCCCTAGACAGGCATATAAGTGAGTGTCAAAACTTTCCATGGAGATGATACCCTGTTTGAGACCTGAAAACTTTTCATTATTCTCTCCTATCCTCAACATAATTTCATAGAAGAATCAGGCAAAACTTATGCCCTCTGTGATCTACTTACTGAGCCATTTGATGATGTCTTAGTCACCCACTCCATCTGCAAGACATTTGGTTTCCCAGAAACTGTCTCCTTCTTTCTTTACTATCTCACATATTGCCTGGGTCAATTTTTTACTGCTTGTATTCTAATGCAGGGAGTGAAGCTAAGACATGCAAATTAAAATAACTAGCAAACAAGCCTGATGTAATATATAGTACTAATTCATTCAACAAACATTTATTGAGCACCTGCTGAAAGAATAGGATGGACAAGAAAGTCACAGTCTCTGCTCTCATGAAGCTTACTTCAGATGACTAGGGTTCAAGATGGGGAACAAGTGTATACCCGTGGCAGATTCATGCTGATGTATGGCAAAATCAATACAATATTGTAAAGTATTAACCTCCAATTAAAATAAATAAATTTATATTTTTTTAAAAATAAATTAGGCAGGGGCCTGCGGTACGCCGCTTCAGTGAGGGGGGCTCGACAGTGGTCACCCGGCTTGTTGCTTTTCTGGTCACCACTCCCCCAGCCGGCCGGACAAGACCCGCCAGAAGCACGGCACCGATTCCTCTCGGGCTTGTGGACGCTGCTCTGAGCAGCAGCATCCTTTATACCAGAAAGCTGGCGGGCACTATGGGGAAAAAACAAAACAAGAAGAAAGTGGAGGCGGTGCTAGAAGAAGAGGAAGAAGAATATGCGGTGGAAAAAGTTCTAGACAGTCGAGTAGTAAAGGGCAAAGTGGAGTATCTCCTAAAGTGGAAGGGGTTCTCAGATGAGGATAACACATGGGAACCAGAAGAGAACCTAGATTGCCCTGACCTCATTGCTGAGTTTCTGCAGTCACAGAAAACAGCACACGAGACAGATAAATCAGAGGGAGGCAAGCGCAAAGCTGATTCTGATTCGGAAGATAAGGGGGAGGAGAGCAAACCAAAAAGAAAGAAGAGTCAGAAAAGCCACGAGGCTTTGCCCGGGGTTTGGAACCAGAGCGGATTATTGGAGCTACAGACTCCAGTGGAGAACTCATGTTCCTAATGAAGTGGAAGAACTCTGATGAGGCTGATCTGGTCCCTGCCAAGGAAGCCGATGTCAAGTGCCCGCAGGTTGTCATATCCTTCCATGAGGAAAGGCTGACGTGGCATTCTCACCCCTCAGAGGATGATGACACAAAAGATGATAAGAATTAACTTTCTTGAATACCAGCCCCTATCACATCTGACTGTGGGTTTCAAGTGGGGAAAGAAGGAGTTCTCCTTGTTTGACACCATGAAGGTGGCTTGAGAAGATGTCCTTTGAAGAGCCAGTAGAGTTTCTGTGCCCTACAGCAGCCCAGGGCTTCAAAGCCGCTCCATGCTGTACAGTTTGCACACCCATCCCGGTGGAGGGGAAGGAGGGTCAGTGTTTCAAGGCAACCCGTCCTGAACTTTGCTGAAAAAAAAAGCAAAGGGCCTTCTATGAAGGACAAAACGTAGAATGGGATGTGGGAGAGCAAGAGATACTGTAGATCTTCAAAGAGCATCTCCACAAGCCACATAGCCTTCTTCCCGGTAGTGTTAACTCTGCATTTTTACAGCGTAGCATGTGTGTAGTTTTTGGCTATTACTGGTGTATTATTTGGGGTGGGTGGGGTGGGGTGGGAAAGAAGGGAGATGGGTTAGGATCATTTTTGTTAAAATTTGGGGAAACAGTGAAACAAAGGAAAGAACAACTAATGATGATTGGGTTCAGTGTTCAGAATATTGTATCCTTTCAAAAAATGTCATTGGCAACCTAAATGAGGACTGTGAGAGACTGTTTAAAAGCTGTGAATGCCTGAAACTTAGAAGCCAAGGTATTCCCCTGCCTGAGCTTAATGCTGTTCCCAACAAAGTAATAAGAAGCTACCAAAGCTGCCGTTTGGGGAGATGGAAACTGGTGGAGGAGGAAAAGGCTTATTGGAGTGTATACACAGGCAGATCCTTCTGTCTTAGAGGTGCTACTCATGAAACTGACAAGACGACCCTCTCTTTTCCTATTGTGAAGTTACAAATATCAGCTTCTCCATCCAAGCCACTGGTGAAGTATTTAGGGAAGGGCAGAGAGTGGTATAGGAGGTAAGTGAGTGGGGAAAGACAAGGGCCGGTGCTCATAGGGTGGAAAACTCTTGGAGCCTCTGTTTTTGAACTTTGAAACCATTGGTGGCAGGGTTCAGTCACTGACAGCACAAGTTCAAGAGTTGAATAATTTCAAAAGCCCTGGTCTCAGGAGAAGATAAATTTTCATACTGGGGCAGTGGTCCACTTTAAAACAAAACAAATTTTTAGTCCTAAGAATTAACTAAAATCCAAAACACTGTCTTGAGTCTTGAGATTCATCAGTTGTTGAACTCCATTGTAATTTTTAGGCGTGTGTTAGGTTTTTGTGAAAACTTTTGTTTAAATGTAAACTTCGTATCAACACTGTTTTTTGTCTTAATAAAACTATATAGATTTATAAAAAAATAAATTAATTAATCAAATTTAAAAGAGCAAAGCAACATATGAGGAAAATATTTATAAATACAAGTAAATGTTTGTAAATAATATTTATAAATAATAATAGTAAGCTCTACAAATGAAATATAGTACCAGGAGAATAATGTGGGAGTTACACTAAAGAGTGTGATCAGAGAGAGACTGAGGGAGGTGACCGTTGTACTGAGACCCAAAATGTAAGAGTCAAGAGTATAAGACTCAAAAGTATAAGAGTCAGGCATGGATAAATGGAAGGTTGACTATTCCAGGCAGAGAGAAGATTATGTGCAGAGGCTCTTTAGTAAGAAATATCTTGATGGTTTAAGAGAAGACTGCAGTAGCTAGAGCATAGTGGATCTCAAGGAGTTGTGGGACATGAAGCTAGTAAGATAGACAGAGACCAAATTACATATGAGCTATTTGGATTCTATTCCAAGTGATATAGAAAGCCATTGGAGGATTTTAAGAAGGAAATGACATGAACTGGCTTACTTTTTTAAAAGATAATTGTGGATACTGTGTGGTAGATGAACAGTTGATAATGTACATGTGTATTTCTATATACATGTAAGTAGATAAGTGTGGAAGCAGGATACAGTTTGGGAAACTGTTGAAATAGTGCAAGAGAGAAATGATGGTGTCTTGGACCAGAGTGCTGGTAGAAGAGGTAGAAAAAAAGTTAGTGGATTCAGGATGTTTTAGAGGTAAAATCCAGAAAACTTAATGAGAAATTAGATATAGGATTTAAGTGAAGGTGAAGTCAAGGATCACTCCTAGGTTTTGGTTTGAGAAATTTTAGCACAGAATCTTCCCTGAGGCAGCCAGTTTAACCAAGAGAAAAAGCAAGAAGTTACTGTAGGCTTCAATAAGAGGCCATAATCTGTTGGTCTTTTTTTTTTTTTTTTTTCCACTCTCCCAGTTTCTTTTGAGCTGATTGGTAACTTCCTACTCCTAGGTCACTCCATTGGCACATATTTTTGATCTCTAACTTGAGTTTCTCTCAGTCTCACCTGATTACAGATACTAGTATGGGTCACCTGATATAATAAAAATCCAAGTTTCATCAGCTCTTTCTACACCTACATAATGCAAGACTGCAGGTCTTTGAACATTTCTCCCAAGTACTTCTGAGAGTCCTTGGTAGTGTCTCACATGTGTTCACCAGCAGTGCCCACACAACTTAGGTATCTAGTTCCATAATAGGGTCATCTTATTCTTACTGGCTCTGAAATATGAAAAAAAAAAACTGCAATGTGGAAATAAACAATATATGCAAACTTCAATCACTGTTACTTTTAATATTCATAAAAACTTGCATTACATTTCAAAATAATTTGTGGGTTATATTTTCTCACTTTATAAGAATTACCAAGTATACATCATGTTTACTGAGAAACCTTGCTGTTTAGTTAAGTCATGTCTGACTCTTTTGTGACCCCATGGACTGTAGCCTGCCAGGCTCCTCTGTCTATGGGATTTTCCCAGGCAAGAATACTGGAGTGGGTTGCCACTTCTTTCTCCAGGGGAACTTCCTGACCCAGGGATTGAACCTAGGTCTCCTGCATCTCCTGCATTGGCAGGCGGATTCTTTACCACTGAGCCACAAGGGAAGCCCTCATGCATCATGTTTACTTAGAAATCTTAGCCAATTGTAAGTTAAAGGAGTTCATTGTAGCCAAATAACTTTAAAAGTAACATTTAAAATATCATTCATAATTTTTGAAGCAATAAAATTCTCTTTCATGTGTACTGCGGGTATATTTTATTATATTTGATGTAATGGTGGTTGGGAACTCCACAGCCTAGGGCCTATGATGATTTGTAAGTACCCTTACCCACAAGTAAAGCCCACTGCTCTTAAAGCTATTTGCAAGCAACACCTCCCCACTGCCACTACTGCCAGGACTCAGTATAAATAAATGAGTTACCTGCAGGTACCACAAGACACTTTCTTTCTCCCAAAGCATTTCTGGATTCCTTAGCACCCTCAGAGCAGCAAAATTACACTTTGTTCTACAAAGGGAGAATATCTCCCCTCACTCTCATGCAGAATTCAGCTGTAAAACAACTCTGCCTTGTGCCCCAATGCCTCTCAGACTCTCATGATTAATCTGCTCTTTTACCTGTAACTGACTACGAGGCTATACATAGTACATGGGGCTAACTGTTTTTTTCTCAAATGCTAGGTGCTGGCATAAAGCTGTTTCCTTATTCTTCTCTAAACAGCAAAAATAAAACAAATCTCCTGAGGGCCTGGCCTACCAGTGAAAACCACCCCTGCATGAATAAAGTTTAGACTCAAGATGACTACCACTATGAATATTTCAAAGGAAAACACTTCAACTCACACCAGTCTTTTTATCCTATGCTCAGAGCCACTGGATTTCTGAGGAGATATTAGAAATTTTAAGATATGGTGTAAGCCACTCTTACTCTAAAAGGATAAGGTCGCTTTGCATTGAGAGCAATTTCATAGAGGTAGTGGGCCTCAAGCTGAGAAAATTAATGTAAAATGTTTGTACAATCTACTATGTGGTCTACAAATAACTTTCACATGCATTGTCTCATCTGATCATCACAATATATGAAGTAAGTAATAACCTTAGTCCCTTTTAATATATGAAGAAACAGAAACTCAAAGAGATGAATGATAATAGAAGGCTTCTCAGATGAAATTTTTTTCATTGATGAAGATTTTATTTTTAATCTTTGAAAAGTTTGAAAAACAAAGAAATGCTGCTCTCCCTGGCTCTCTACCTGTGTCCCCAAAAGTACTATCTCCTTGCATTTGCAAAGCATGTCTTCCTTTTTCCAGTGGGTAAATAAGTTGCAGCTTTTGCCTATCCCACTTCTGGTGCTCAAATGAGTTGTGTAACCAACATTTGGAGCCATTTAAGAGAAAGGGAATTCTGACCTCATCAAGACATGAGATCAAATCCCCACAAATACGTCAATAAATCATTTAGAATAACCAAGGGTACAAAATGTCAACGATCAAGACCAAAACAAACACCTTTTACCAAGTCCAAACAAGCTTTGGAAATCACACACAAAATAACCTAGCATAGCAATGCAGTTGACTTCTCTGCCCAGAACTTAATATTCCAAAAGAATTCTTCAGGAACCAAGGACTGCAAGCTTTTATATAAAGCTATGACAAACCTAGACAGAGTATTAAAAAGCAGAGACATCACTTTGCCAACAAAGGTCCTATAGTCAAAGCTATGGTTTTTCCAGTAGTCATGTACAGATGTGAAAGATGGACCATAAAGAAGGCTGAGCACCAAAGAATTGATACTTTCAAACTGTGGTGCTAGTGAAGACTCTTGAGAGTCCCTTGGACTGCAAGGAGACCAAACCAGTCAATCCTAAAGGAAATAAGACCTGAATGTTCATTGGAAGGACTGATGCTGAAGCTGAAGGTCCAATACTTTGGCCACTTGATACGAAGAACTGACTCATTGGGAAAAAAAAAAACCCTGATGCTGGGAAAGACAGAAGGCAGAAGGAGAAGGGGATGACAGAGGATGAGATGGTTGGATGGCATCACCGACTCTATGGACATGAGTTTGAGCAAGCTCCAAGAGGTGGTGATGGACAGGGAAGTCTGGTGTGCTGCAGTCCATGTGGTCACAAAGAGTTGGAACTGACTGACATCATTGAGCCACTGAATGAAGCATAGAACCACCTTCTCCAAACTTCTTGATAAGTAAACAAAAATGTCCTATGACTTTTATATTTATTAAAGTTTTCGTTACTTGCAGAGGAATATATTGCTAATACCACAATTCACATTTATTGAGCATGTACTATCTGCCAGGAAGAACATGATGCTTAACATATTTTATCATATTTAATTTAATCCTCACAGCAATACCACAGCCTAGATATTATCATCACTACTTACCAATAAAGCTTAAGAGATGTTCAGGGTCTTGTTCAAGTCCACAAAATTATCAAGCTATATAACTGAGTCAAATGTATATATGTCCAACTCTAAAACTCTTTCCATTAAAAATATATTTATAACTGTAATACATGATGGAAATTGAAAAACACTTTAATAACTTAAACATAAATTGATTTTGATATTTAAGGCAAAGAAGAGATTATTTACAGATAAAGGGGGAGGTCTTATGAAGAAGGTAGCATTTAAACCGGGCAATAAAAATGAATAGGATTTGTTTATTTAAAGGGGGAGAGGAAAGCAGAGATACTTAGCAAGTAATTGCTACCTTTTGTTGTTTTTTAGTCACAGGCTCTTTTGAGAACCTAAGGACCCTCTCCTCCGGGGGGGGAGAATGTCACATATTCCCAGATTCACAGAGTTTTGTGTATAATTTTTATATGTTCATAGTCCACTCGAAACTATTCCATTAATGTACAGATTCTATTGATTGACAGATTCTAAACAAAAGAAGCAATATGAAGCAAATCACTAAGATGGGAAAGTATAGGGCATATAGATGAAACAGTAAATAGAGTTTGGCTGAAGCATGGGTTGCTTAAATGAAAGCAGATGCTTAAATAAAACTGGTAGAAATAGATCAAAATGGCAGAGGAGTAGGAAGCAGAGTTCACCTCCCTCCAAGAAACATTGAAAACATATCTACAAATGGAATGGTTCACACAGAACTGTTACTGAGTACCAACAGAGGACCTCAGAGGTCCACAAAGATAAGAAAACCTTCACATAACCAGAGAGAATAAAGGAAAAAGAAAAAGAAGGTATCAAGACAGGGTCTGAGCCCTGGAGGAGGAGCTGTGAAGAAGGAAAGTTTCCTACATCTTTGGGAAGGCTTGTTATCAGTGGAGAAATTAGACTGGATGGAAGGGGGAGTTTTAGAGTGTCAGAATAGAGAGCAGGATTCAGTTCCTGTAAGACAAATGGAGAGTAACCTGCACAGAAGATTGGCACCACCACATCTGTGCTGCCCAAGCTGAGACACTCCTCTGTTAGTGAAAGTAGGGGTTGGGTGCTGAAGCTCAGGCTCCAAAGTTCAGTGCCAGGAAGAGGACAAGGATTAGGTGCAGAAACTGCCTGGGGAGGTTGGGCCATGGCAACTGAAAGTGTACTAGGAAGAAGTCTGGGCACACCAGAGTAGCAATGCACCGTTATTAGGAGGCACACTAAAAGAGGGGTGGGACCAACATAATAACTACGTTCCCTATCTGTGCTCCCAAGCAACAGGACACTGCCTATGGAAACTCCAGGGGAAGAAACAAGTCACTGTCACCATCTTGGATTCCATAGACAGGCACTGGCCACCTCTTCAAGACCTATGGGCAGAGGCCAGGCCCTGCCCCTGCTGACCTAGAAGGGTGCAGACAGTTCCCCACATAAAGAATTCCATCAGTTGCTCACAGGACCCACCCTTGCTGATGCAGAAGAATACAGACAGATCCAGCCACTAGGAATCCCACCAGCAGCCCACAGGACCTGCCCACACTGTCCTGGGAGGGTGTGAATAGCTTCTGCATATAGGAACTCCACCTGTGAGTGCCAGGATGAGCCCTGCCATCCTAAACAGGGTGTGAATTGCTTCAGCGACTAGAAAATTCATCAGTGGGTTCCAAAACCCATCCTTCTGTCCCAGAATGATGCAGATAACTCCACTAGGAAATTTCCCACTTGGCATGTGGCAGACTTATCCCCCTGTCCCAGGAAGGACTAGGAAATACACCCAGAGGAGGGGCTGAAACCATGGCTGAGCTCCAGAGGCTGTGAGACTAAGAAAGCAGAGCTGAAATCACTCTTCACAGCTTCACAACTGCAGAATGACACCTCTGCTAGTGGCTTCCTAAATCCAGCACCTGTGAAACATCCAAAAGGACAAGTGCTCTTACAGCTAGGACAAGTCTGACTTCAGCAGCTGTGGGCTCTGTGGGCACTTACATGCAGGGATTGGGCCAGATCAGAGTCCAAACTGTCTCCATAGATCCTGCTTTGGGTCCAGATGCATAACTACTGTGGTACCGGGACCTGCTTTCAGTGGATCTGCACCAGTAGCCAGATGAAATCTATGTGTGACAGTCAACAGGGCCAATTTCCAGCATATCCACAGTTGTGGCAGGACCAAGAGAAGTGCCAACAAGAGTATACTTTGTGAGTCCACACAAAGGGTGAAAGGGCACACAACAGAGCACATTCACAGGTGAACAGCTCCAAAGGAGGAGAGAGGTTTCTCTCCCAATGGGAGTGCTTCAATCCCTTCTACCTCGCAATGAAAATAAGAATCACAGCTAAGAAACCGATCTGGGTAGAAAACCCAGAAATAAACTCATGCACCTGTGGTCAATTAATCTGTTACAAAAGAGGTAAGACTACAATGTTGGAAAGACAGTATTGTCAACAAATGGTGCTGGGAAAACTGAACAGCTATGTGTAAAAAAATGAAATTAGATCATTTTTCAATATTATACACAAAAATGAACTCCAAATAGATTAAAGAACTAAATGTGACACTGAACAGTATAAAACTCCTAGAGGAAAACATAGGCGGAACACACTCTGATACAAATGGCAGCAATATCTTTTTACACTCACTTGTAAATAAAAAAATAAACAATGGGACCTACTTAAATTCAAAAGCTTTTGCACAGCAAAGGAAATAACAAATAAACAAAATGAAGAAACAATCCACAAATTGGGAGAAAATATTTGCAAATTAAGTGACCAAAAAGAGATTAGTCTCCAAATTTTACAAACAGCTCGTGATACTTAACAGCATCAAAACAACCCAAAACCAGGCAAAGACAACACACAAAAAGAAAATGACAGGCCAATATCACTGATGAACATAGATGCAAAAATCCTCAACAAAATTCTAGCAAACAGAATTCAACAACACATTAAAAAGCTCATACACCATGATCAAATTGGGTTTAACCCAGGGATGCAAGGATTCTTCAGTATAAGCAAATCAATTAATGTGATATACCATATTAACAAATTGAAAACTAAAACCCATATGACAATCTCAATAGATGCAGAAAAGGCCTTTGACAAAATTCAGCATCCATTTATGATAAAAAGCTCCTTTAAAAATGGGCAAAGAAGGAGCCTACCTCAACATAGTAAAGGTCACATATGGTAAACCCACAGCAATCATTATTTTCAATGCTGAAAAACTGCAAGCATTCTAAGATCAG
This sequence comes from Nanger dama, assembly GCA_917880005.1. Lineage (NCBI taxonomy): Eukaryota > Metazoa > Chordata > Mammalia > Artiodactyla > Bovidae > Nanger > Nanger dama. The sequence goes on from CAKJTW010000056.1 coordinate 1,587,448, forward strand.
GAATAAGACAAGGGTTCCCACTCTCATCCCTATTATTCAACATAGTTCTGGAAGTCTTAGCTATGTCAATCAGAGAAGAAAAAGAAATAAGAGAAATCCAGATCAGAAAAGAAGTAAAATTGTCACTGTTTGCAGATGACATGATAGTATGCATAGAAAACCCTAAAGATACTATCAGAAATTTACTAGAGCTAATCAGTGAATTTAGCAAAGTCATAGAATGCAAAATCAATACACAGAAATCACTTGCATTCCTATATACTGACAATGAAAAATCAGAGAGAGAAATTAAGGAATCAATCCATTCAACATTGCAACAAAAGAATAAAATACCTAGGAATAAACCTACATAAGGAGACAAAACAACTGTATCCAGAAAATTACAAGATGCTAATGAAAGAAATCAAAGATGACATAAACAGATGGAGAGATATTCCATGTTCCTGGGTTGGAAGAATCAATATTGTGAAAATGACTATACTACCAAATGCAATCTACAGATTTAATGTGACCCCTATCAAATTACCAATGGCATTTGGCACAGAACTAGAACAAAAATTTCACAACTCATATGGAAACAAAAAAGACCCTGAATAACCAAAGCAATCTTGAGGAAGAAGAATGGATCTGGAGGAATCAAGCTTTCTGACTTCAGACTATACTAAAAAGCTACAGTCATCAAGACAGTATGGTACAGGTACAAAAACAGAAATATAAACAAATGGAACAAGATAGAAAGTCCAGACATAAACCCACACACCTATGGGCACCTTATTTTTGACAAAAGGGGCAAGAATATACAATTGGGCAAAGAGAGCCTCTTCAATAAGTGGTTCTGGGAAAACTGGACACCTACGTATAAAAGAGTGAAATTAAAACACTTCCTAAAACCATTCACAAAGATAAAATGGATTAAAGACCTAAATAAGACCAGATTCTTAGAGGAAAACATAGGCAGAGCACTCAATGACATAAATCAAAGCAAGATTCTCTATAACTCACCTCCCAGAGTAATGGAAATAAAAGCAAAATAAAGAAGTGGGGCCTAATTAAATTTAAAAGTTTTTGCACAGCAAAGGAAACTATATTCAAAATGAAATGACAACCCTTAGAATGGGAGAAAATAATGGCAAATGAAACAGCTGACAAAGGGTTAATTTCCAAAATATACAAGCAGCTCATACAAGTCAATACCAGAAAAACAAAACCCATTAAAAAGTGGGTAAAGGACCTAAACAGACATTTCTCCTCCTCTGTACATGGGATTTTCCAGGCGAGAATACTGGAGTGGGGTGCCATTGCCTTCTCTAATGCGTGAAAGTGAAGTCGCTCAGTTGTGTCCAACTCTTCGCGACCCCATGGACTGTGGCCTACCAGGCTCCTCTGTCCATGGGATTTTCCAGGCGAGAGTACTGGAGTGGGGGTGCCATTGCCTTCTCCAAAAGAAGACATACAGATGGCTAAAAAACACATAAAAATGTTCAACATCACTCATTATTAGAGAAATGCAAATCAAAATTACAATGAGATATCACCTCACAGCAGTCAGAATGACCATCCTCAAAAAAGTTTACAAATAATAAATGCTGGAGAGGGTGTGGAGAAAAGGAAATTCTCTTGCACTACTGGTGGGGATGTAAATTGATACAGCCACTATGGAAGACACTGTGGAGATTCCTTTAAAAACTAGGAATAAAACTACCATATGATCCAGCAATCCCACTACTAGGCATATACCCTGATGAAACCAAAATTGAAAAAGACACATGTACCCCAATGTTCACTGCAGCACTATTTACAATAGCTAGAACATGGAAGCAACCTAGATGTCCATTGACAGATGAATGGATAAAGAAGTTGTGGTACATATATACAATGGAATATTACTCGGCCTAAAAAGGAATGTATTTGAGTCATTTCCAATGATGTGGATGAACCTAGAGCCTATTATACAGAATGGAGCAAGTCAGAAAGAGAAAGATAAGTAGCATATATTAACACATATATATGGAATCTAGAAGGATGGTACTGGTGACCCCATGGACTATAGCCCACCAGGCTTCTCTGTCCATGGAATTCTCCAGGAAAGAATACTGGAGTGGGTTGCCATTTTCATCTCCAGGGGATCTTCCTGACCAAGAGTCAAACCTGGATCTCCTCGTCTGAGCCCCCAGGAAAGCCCTTATATATAGAATCTAGAAAGATGATACTAATGAAATTTTCTTCAGGACAGCAATAGAGACACAGACATAGAAAAAGACTTATGGATACAGGGTAAGGGGAAGGAGAGGATGAGATATATGGAGAGAATAACATGGAAACTTACATTACCATATGTACAATAGAGAACAAATATTAATTTGCTGTATGACTCAGGGAACTCAAATAGGAGATCTGTAACAACGTAGAGGGGCAAGATAAGGAGGGAGATGTAAGGGAAGCTCAAGAGGGAAGGGACATATGTATACCTATGGCTGGTTCATGTTGATGTTTGGCAGAAACCAGCAAAATTCTGTAAAGCAATTATCCTTCAACTAATAAATAAATTAATTTTAAAAATTAAAAAACAAATAACCCAGTTGTCAAATGGTCAGAAGACCTAAATAGACATTTCTCCAAAGAAGACACATAGATGGCCAAGAAGCACATGAAAATATGTTCAACATCACTAATTATTAGAGAAATGCACATCAAAACTACAATGAGATATCACCTCACACCTGCCAAAATGGCTATCATCAAAATATACACAAACAATAAATGCTGGAGAGGGGGGTGAAGAGAAGAGAACTCTCCTACACTATTGGAGGGAATGTAAATTGGTACAGTCTCTAAGGAGAACAGTATGGAAGTTCCCTAAAAACTAAAAATAAACCTACTCTATGACCTTGTAATCCCACTCCTAGGCATATATCTGGAGAGAAATATGATCTGAAAGGATACATGCACCTCAATGTTCATTGCAGCACTGTTTACAATAGACAAGACATGGAAGCAACCTAAATGCCCATCAACAGAGGAATGGATAAAGAAGATGTCATACATGTACACAATAGAATATTACTCAGCCATTAAAAAAATGAAATAATGCCATTTACAGCAACATGGATGGAACTAGAGATTGTCATACTGACTGAAGTAAATCAGACTGAGAAGGAGAAATATCATATGCTATCCTTTATATTTGAAATCTAAAAAGTAATGATACAAATGAACTTACATTACAAAATAGAAAGAGACTCACAGACTTGAGACCAAACTTATGGTTAACAAGGGGAAGGATGGGGGTAAGGGATAGTTAGGGAGTTTGGGGTGAACACAGTGTTATATTTAAAATAAATAGCCAACAAAGACCTACTGTATAGAAAATGGAACTTGTTCAATGTTATGTGGTAGCCTGGAAGAGAAGGGAGTTTGAGACAGAATGGATACATGTATATATATTGCTGAATTCCTTCGCTGTTCACCTGAAACCATCACAAAATTGTTAATAGGCTATACTCCAATACAAAATAAAAAGTTGTTGTTTTTTTTTTTTTTAAGAAATATATCTGGGGCCTCTACTCTAACAACTAGGGAGCAGGCCCAGCCCCCGATGGGGCAGTGACAACCATAGAGCAAAGAGGAGGCCTTGCTGAATATCTAGGGCAGGAGTTGATCACCACAATATTAATCAAATTTCCTCTCAAGGGAATAAAGATACAAGCCTCTGGACCAATCTCACCTACCATGGGGCAGACACCAGAAGCAGGAGGAGCTATGATCATGTGGCCTGTGGAAAGGAGACCACAAATACAGTAAGTTAGACAAAATGGGATGACAAAGAAATATGTAGCAGATGAAGGAGCAAGAGGAAAAGTAATCTATCTGAAAAAGAATTCAGAGTATTAATAGAAAAGATGATCCAAGATCTAAGAAAAGAATGCAGGCATAGATCAAAAGATACAAAAAAAAATTAGCAAAGATCTAGAAGAGCTAAAAAACAAACAAACAAAAAAGAGCTGAAAAAGACAGTAACTGAAATGAAAAATACATTAGAAGGAATCAATAGCACATCACCTGAGCCAAAGAATGAACAAGTGACCAGGAAGACAATGGCAGAAATCTCTGCCACAGAACAACAACAAAAAAGAATGACAAGAAATGAAGAAAGTTTCAGAGATCTCAGGGACAAGATGCAAGTGATACGGGTCCCAGAAGAAGAAAAATAAGAGAAAGGACTTGAAAAAATATATTAAGAAATTATGGGCAAAAACATCACTAACATGGGAAATAAAATACTCACCTAATTCCAGAAAGTGCAGAAAGAAATTACGGGATAAACCCAAAAGGAACACACTGAGACACATATTAATCAGACTAACAAAAATTAAATGTAAAGAAAAAAACACTAAAATCATCAAAGAAAAAGCAACAAATAACATACAAGGGAATATCCATAAAGTTATCAGCTGATATTTCAGCAGAAGCTATGTAGGCCAGAAGGGACTGGCAGGATATATTAAAAGTGATAAAGGGGAAAAACCTACAATCAAGACTGCTCCAGCAAGGCTCTCATTCAGATTCAGTAGAGAAATCAAAACCTTTACATACAAGCAAAAGCTAAAGGAATTCAACATCACCAAACCAACTTTACAATAAATATTAAAGCAACCGTTTGAGGCAAGAAAATCAAGAGAAGGGGAAAAAAAAAGGAAAGGAAGAAATAAAAACTACAAAAACAAACCCAAAACAATGAGAAAACGGCAATAGGAATATACATACCAATAATTACCTAAAATGTAAATGATATAAATGCTCCAATCAAAACACATAGGCTGGCTGAATGGTTACAAAAACAAGACCTGTATATATGCTGTTTACAAAAGATCCACCTCAAACATAGAAATCCATACAGACTGAAAGTAAGGCAATGGGAGAAGATATTCCATGCAAATGGAAATGAAAAGAAATCTGGAATCAGTTCAGTTCAGTTGCTCAGTCGTGTCCAACTCTTTGTGACCCCATGGACTGCAGCACGCCAGGCCTCCCTATCCATCACCAACTCTGAGAGCTTGCTCAAATTCATGTCCGTCGAGTCAGTGATGCCATCCAACCATCTCATCCTCTGTCATCTCCTTCTCCACCTGCCATCAGTCTTCCCCTAACATCAGGGTCTTTTCCAATGAGTCATTTTTTTTGCATCAGGTGGCTAGAGTATTGGAGTTTCAGCTTCAGCAATGGGCCTTCGAATGAACATCCAGGACTAATTCCCTTTGGGATTCACTGGTTTGATCCCCTTGCAGGCCAAGGTACTTTCAAGAGTCTTCCCCAACACCACAGTTCACAAGCTTCAATTCTTCGGCACTCAGCTTTCCTTATAGTCCAACTTTCACATACACACATGACTACTGCAAAAACCATAGCTTTGACTAGACAGACCTTTGTTGGCAAAGTAATGTCTCTGTTTTTTAATATGCTGTCTAGGTTGGTCATAGCTTTCTTCCAAGGACCAAACGTCTTTTAATTTCATGGCTGCAGATACCATCTGCAGTGATTTTGGAGCCCCCCAAAATAAAGTCTGTCACTGTTTCCATTGTTTCCCCATCTATTTGCCATGAATTACAATGGGACCAGATGCCATGATCTTTGTCTTTTGAATGTTGAATTTTAAGCCAGCTTTTTCACTCTCCTCTTTCACTTTCTCTTTAGTCCTTCTTTGCTTTCCACCATAAGGTGGTGTCATCAGCAGGTCTGAGGTTATTGATATTTCTCCCAGCAATCTTGATTCCAACTTGTGCTTCAACCAGCCCAGCATTTCACATGATGTACTCTGCATATAAGTTAAATAAACAGGGTGACAATATATACTCATATCAGATAAGATAGATGTTAAAATAAAGACTATTGTAAACAGAGCTGTGATGAACGTTGGGGTACACGTGTCTCTTTCAGCAGATGAATGGATAACAAAGCTGTGGTACATATACACAATGGAGTATTACTCAGCCATTAAAAAAATACATTTTAATCAGTTCTAATGAGGTGGATGAAACTGGAGCCAATTATACAGAGTGAAGTAAGCCAGAAAGAAAAATACCAATACAGTATACTAATGCACATATATGGAATTTAGAAAGATCATAATGATAACCCTGTATGCAAGACAGCAAAAGAGACACAGATGTATAGAACATTCTTTTGGACTCTGTGGGAGAGGACGAGGTGGGATGATTTAGGAGAATGGCATTGAAACATGTATATTATCATGTGTGAAATGAATCGCCAGTCTAGGTTCGATGCATGAGACAGGATGCTGTGGCTGGTGCACTGGGATTACCCAGAGGGATGGTATGGGGAGGGAGGTGGGAGGGGGTTCAGGATGGGGAACACATGCACACCCGTGGCAGAATCATGTCATTGTATGGCAAAACCAATATAATATTTTAAAGTAATTAACCTCCAAATAAATAAATTTATATTTTAAAAAACATTATTATAAAAGATAGTGAAGGACACTGCATAATGATCAAGAGATCAATCCAAGAAGAAAATACAAAAATTGTAAATATATATGCATCCAACATAGGAGAATCTCAATACATAAGGCAAATACTAACAGTCACAAAAGGGGAAATTGACAGTAACACAATAATACTAGTGGACTTTAACACCCTATTTACACCACTGGGCAGATGACTCAGAGAGAAAATTAATAAGAAAACACAAGCCTTAAATGACACATTAGAACAAATATACTCAATTGATATTTTTAGGACATTCCATTCAGAAGCAACAGAATACATTTTCTTCCCAAATGCACATGGAACATTTTCCAGGATAGAACACATCATGGGTCACAAATCAAGTCTCAGTAAACTTAAGAAAATTGAAATCATATCAAGCATCTTTTTTGACCAAAACACTATTGGATTAAACATCAATTCAGTTCAGTCACTCAGTCGTGTTCAACTCTTTGGGACCCCATGAATCACAGCACGCCAGGCCTCCCTGTTCATCACCATCTCCCGGAGTTCACTCAGACACACATCCGTCGAGTCCGTGATGCCATGCAGCCATCTCAAACTCTGTTGTCCCCTTCTCTCCTGCCTCCAATCCCTCCTAGCATCAGCGTCTTTTCCAACGAGTCAACTCTTCTCATGAGGTGGCCAAAGTACTAGAGTTTCAGCTTTAGCATCATTCCTTCCAAAGAAATCCCAGGGTTGATCTCCTTCAGAATGGACTGGTTGGATCTCCTTGCAGTCCAAGAGACTCTCAAGAGTCTTCTCCAACACCACAGTTCAAAAGCATCAATTCTTCAGCACTCAGCCTTCCTCACAGTCCAACTCTCACATCCATACATGACCACAGGAAAAACCATAGCCTTGACTAGACGGACCTTAGTCAGCAAAGTAATGTCTCTGCTTTTCAATATACTATCTAGGTTAGTCATAACTTTTCTTCCAAGGAGTAAGCGTCTTCTAATTTCATGGCTGCAGTCACCATCTGCAGTGATTTTGGACCCCCCCAAAAAAAAAAACAAAGTCTGACACTGTTTCCACTGTTTCCCCCTCTATTTCCCATGAAGTAATGGGACCGGATACCATGATCTTCGTTTTCTGAATGTTGAGCTTTAAGCCAACTTTTTCACTCTCCTCTTTCACTTTCATCAAGAGGCTTTTTAGCTCCTCTTCACTTTCTGCCATAAGGGTGGTGTCATCTGCATGTCTGAGGTTATTGATATTTCTCCCAGCAATCTTGATTCCAGCTTGTGTTTCTTCCAGTCCAGCATTTCTCATGATGTATGCTGCATATAAGTTAAATAAGCAGGGTGACAATATACAGCCTTGACGTACTCCTTTTCCTATTTGGAACCAGTCTGCTGTTCCATGTCCAGTTCTAACGGCTGCTTCCTGATCTGCATACAGATTTCTCAAGAAGCAGGTCAGGTGGTCTGCTATTCCCATCTCTTTCAGAATTTTCCAAAGTTTCTTGTGATCCACACAGTCAAAGGCTTTGGCATAGTCAATAAAGCGGAAGTAGATGCTTTTCTGGACCTCTCTTGCTTTGTCCATGATCCAGCGGATGTTGGCAATTCGATCTCTGGTTCCTCTGCCTTTTCTAAAACCAGCTTGAACATCAGGAATTCATGGTTCATGTATTGCTGAAGCCTGGCTTGGAGAATTTTGAGAATCACTTTACTAGCATGTGAGATGAGTGCAATTGTGCGGTAGTTTGAGCATTCTTTGGCATTGCCTTTCTTTGGAACTGGAATGAAAACTGCCTGTTTCCAGTCCTGTGGCTACTGCTGAGTTTTCCAAATTTGCTGGCATATTGAGTGCAGCACTTTCACAGTATCATCTTTCAGGATCTGAAACAGCTCCACTGGAATGCCATCACCTCCACTAGTTTTGTTCGTAGTGATGCTTTCAAAGGCCCACTTGACTTCACATTCCAAGATGTCTGGCTCTAGATTAGTGATCACATCATCATGATTATCTGGGTCGTGAAGATCTTTTTGTACAGTTCTTCCATGTATTCTTGCCACCTCTTCTTAATATCAATTACAGGAACAAACAAACAAAAAAAAAACTCTGAAAATCACAAACACATGTAAGCTAAAGAACATGTTGCTAACTAATTGATGGATTACTGAAGAAATCAAAGAGGAAATTAAACAATAGCTGCAGACAAGTAACAGTGAAAACATGATGATCCAAAACCTATGGGGTGCAGCAAGAAGGAAGCTTATAGCAATAAAATCTTACCTCACAAAACAAATCTATTTGGGAATGAACAACCTAAAAGAACTAGAGAAAGAGGAACAACCAAAACTCAAACTTAACAGAAGGAAAGATATTATAAATATCTGGGCAGAAATAAATGAAATGGAGATGAAGAAAATCATAGCAAAGATACATAAAACTGAAAACTTGTTCTTTGAGAAGATAAACAAAACTGATAAACTTTTAGCCAGACCCACAAGTAAAAAACTGGAGAGAACTAAAATCAGTAAAATTAGAAGTAAAAAAGGAGAAGTTGCAACTGATAACACAGAAATACAAAAGATAATGCATGTGTGTTCAGTTGCTTCAGTCATGTCCGACTCTTTGCAACACTATGGACTGTAGCCCACCAGGCTCCTCTGTCTATGGGATTCTCCAGACAAGAATTCCGGAGTGTACTGCCATTTCCGCCTCCAGAGCCCGACCCAGGGTTAAAACCAGGGTCTCCTGCATTTCAGGCACATTCTTTACCACTGAGCAACCAGGGAAGCCCACAAAGGACCATAAGAGACTACTATAAGCAACCACAGGGCATTAAAATGGACAACCCAGAAGAAATGGCCAAATTCTTAGAAAAATGAAACCTTCCAACACTGAACTAGGAAGAAATAGAAAATATGAACAAAACAATCATAAATAATGAAAGTGTGATTTAAAAGCTCCCAACAAAGAAAATTCTAGGACCAGCTAGTTTCACAGGTGAGTTCTATCAAACAATTGGCAAAGAACTAACACCTATCCCTATCAAATTCTTCCAAAATATTGTGGAGGAAGAAACACAACCAAGTTTGTTCTACAAAGCCACCATCACCCTGATACCAAAATGAAACAAAGACATCACACACACACAAAATAAAATTACAAGCCAATATTTCTGACAAACATAAATGCAAAATTTGTAAACAAAATACAGCAAACCAAATCCAACAATACATTAAAAGAATCTTCCCCCAGGAGTAAGTAAGATTTACCCCAAGAATGCAAAGTTTCTTTAATATATGCAAATCAATAAGTGTGATATACCACACTAACAGACTGAAGAATTAAAACCATATGATCATCTCAATAGATGCAGAAAAAGCTTTTGACAAGATTCAACACCCATTTATAATAAAACCTCTCCAGAAAGTCAGCATAAAGGGAACTTACATCAACTCAGTAAAGATCATATATGACAAACCCAGGAAAAAAAAATATTATTCTTAGTGGTTAAAAGCTGAAAGTATTTCCTCTAAGATCAGGAGCAAGACAAGGATGTCCACTCTAGTCATTATTATTCAACATAATTTTGGAAGTGTTAACCATGGCAATCAGAATAAAAAGAAATAAAAGGAACCTGAATTGGAAAAAAAAAAAAAAAGAAGTAAAATTGTCACTGTTTGCAGATGAGAAGTTACTATACATAGAAAATCCTAAAGATTTTATCAGAATTCTATAAGAGCTCATCAATTAATTTGATAAAGTTGCAGAATGCAAAATTAATGGACAGAAATCTCTTGTATTGCTATACACTAACAATGAAAGATCAGAAAGAAAGTGAGGAAACAATCCCACTTACCACTGCATCAAAAGAATAAAATACTTAGGAATAAACCTACCTCAGGAGGCAAAAGACCTGTACTCAGAAAACCATAAGACATTGATTAAAGAAATCGGAGAATGGCCATTGAAACATGTATACTATCTTGTAAGAAACGAAGCGCCAGTCTATGTTCAATGCAGGATGCAGGATGCATGGGGCTGGTGCACAGGATGATTCAGGTAGATGGTGTGGGGTGGGAGGTGGGAGGCGGCTTTGGCATTGGGAGATTGTGTTCACCTGTGGCTGATTCGTGTCAATGTATGGCAAAACAAATACAGTATTGTAATTAAAAAATAAAAAAAATAATATAAATAAATAAATAAATAAAAATTTTAAAAAAATCAAAGATGACACAGACTGATGGAGTGATATGCCATGTTCTTAAATTAGAAGAATCAATATTATGAAACTGACTATACTACCCAAAACAGTCTACAGATTCAATTCAATCCCTATCAAATTACCAAAGATGATTTTCACAGAATTAGAAGAAAGCATTTTACAATTCAAATAGAAACACTAAAGACCCCAAGTACTCAAAGCAATCTTGAGAAAGAAAAATAGAGCTGGAGCAATTAGGTTCCCTGACTTCAGACTGCACTACAAAGTGACTAAGTAAAAATATTATGGTATGGCACAGAAACAGAAATATAAATCAATGAAACAAGATAGAGAGCCCAGAGATAAACTAACACACCTATGGTCATCTAATCTATGATGAAGGATGCAAGAATAGGCAATGGAGGAAAAAACAGTTTCTTCAATAAGTGGTGCTGGGAAATTTGGACATCTATATGTAAAAGAATGAAATCAGAACACTTCATAACGTGATCACAGAAATAAACTCATAATGGATTAAAGACTAAAGGTAAAACTGGATGTTATTTAACACTTAGAGGAAAACATAAGCAGAACACACTTTGACATAAATTGCAGCAATATATTTTTTGATCCACCATCTAGAGTAATGAAAATAAAGAAAAAGCTAAACAAATGGGACCTAATTAATCTTAAAAGCTTTTGCACAGCAAAGAAAATCATTAACACAATGAAAAGACAACCCTCGGAATGGGAGAAAATATTTGCAAGTGAAGCAACTGGCAAGGTATTAATCTCAAAATAAACAGCTCACGCAGCTGAATATCAAAATAAAACAAATAGATCTAAATAAGCATTTCTCTAAAGAAGACGCAGGTGGCCAAAAAGCACATGAAAAGATGCTCAACATCACTAATTACTAGAGAAATGCATATCAAAACTACAATAAGCTACCACCTCACACCACTCAGAATGACCATCATCAAAAAATCTACAAAAAATAAATACTGAAGAGAGTGTAGAGAAAAGAGAACCTTCTTGCACTGTTGGTGAGAATGTAAATTGGTACAGTCACTATGAAGAACAGTATGGAGATTCCTTTAAAAACTACGAATAAAGTTACCATCAGTTCAGTTCAGTTCAGTCACTTAGTCGTGTCCGACTCTGCGACCCCATGAATCGCAGCACGCCAGGCCTCCCTGTCCACCATCATCTCCTGGAGTTCACTTAAACTCATGTCCATCGAGTCAGTGATGCCATCCAGCCATCTCATCCTCTGTTGTCCCCTTCTCCTCCTGCCCCCAATCCCTCCCAGCATCAGAGTCTTTTCCAATGAGTCAACTCTTTGTATGAGGTGGCCAAAGTACTGGAGTTTCAGCTTTAGCATCATTCCTTCCAAAGAACACCCAGGACTGATCTCCTTTAGATTGGACTGGTTGGATCTCCTTGCAGTCCAAGGGACTCTCAAGAATCTTCTCCAACACCACAGTTCAAAAGCATCAATTCTTCGGCGCTCAGCTTTCTTCACAGTCCAACTCTCTCATCCATACATGACCACAGGAAAAACCATAGCCTTGACTAGACGAACCTTTGTTGGTAAAGTAATGTCTCTGCTTTTGAATATGCTGTCTAGGTTGGCCATAACTTTTCTTTCAAGGAGTAAGCATCTTAATTTCATGGCTGCAATCACCACTGCAGTGATTTTGGAGCCCAGAAAAATAAAAGTCAGCCACTGTTTCCACTGTTTCCACATCTATTTCACATGAAGTGATGGGACCAGATGCCACAATCTTAGTTTTCTGAATGTTGAGCTTTAAGCGAACTTTTTCACTCTCCACTTTCACTTTCATCAAGAGGCTTTTTAGTTCCTCTTCACTTTCTGCCATAAGGGTGGTATAATCTGCATATCTGAGGTTATTGATATTTCTCCTGGCAATCTTGATTCCAGCTTGTGCTTCTTCCAGCCCAGCGTTTCTCATGATGTACTCTGCATATAAGTTAAATAAGCAAGGTGACAATATACAGCCTTGATGTACTCCTTTTCCTATTTGGAACCAGTCTTTTGTTCCATGTCCAGTTTTAACTGTTGCTTCCTGACTTGCATATAGGTTTCTCAAGAGGCAGGTCAGGTGGTCTGGTATTCCCATCTCTTTCAGAATTTTCCACAGTTTATTGTGATCCACATAGTCAAAGGCTTTGGCATAGTCAATAAAGCAGAAACAGATATTTTTCTGGTACTCTCTTGCCTTTTCAATGATCCAGCGGATGTTAGCAATATGACCCAGCAATTCCACTACTGGGCATATAACCTGAGAAAATCACAATTTAAAAAGACACATGTACCCCAATGTTCATTCCAGCACTGTTTACAATATCCAGGACATGGAAGCAACCAAGATGTCTATCAACAGATGAATGGATAAAGAAATTGTGGTACATATACACAATGGAATATTACTCAACTTTAAAAAGGAACAAATGTAAATCAATTAAACTGACGTGCATGAACCTAGAGCCTATTATACAGAGTAAAGTTAAGTCAGAAAGAGAAAACCAAGTATCATATATTAATGCATATACATGCAATCTAGAAAAATGGTACTGATGAACCTATTTGCAGAGAAGGAATAGAGATGCAGAGGTAGATAATGGACTTGTGGACACAGTGAGGGAATGAGAGGATGGGACAAATTGAGGGAGAGGTATTGATGTGTGTACACTACCATGTGTATAGTGGAAAGCTGGTGGGTAGTTGCTGTATGGCACAGGGAACCCAACCTGGTGCTCTGTGACAACATAGAGGGGTGGGATGGTGGGGAAGTGGGAAGGAAAATCAAGAGGAGGAGTGTATATATAGTTAGGACTGATTCACCTTGTTGTATGGCAGAAGCCAACACGATATTGTAAAGCAACTATCCTCCAATTTAAAAAGATATATACACCCCAATGCTTATGGTAGCACTCTTTACAGTAGGCAGAACATGGAAGCAACCTTAATGTCCATCAACAGAGGAACGGATAAAGAAAATGCGGTAGATATATATAGATATATAGATATATAGATATGCAATGGAATATTAGTCATAATAAAGAACAAAATAAAGCCATTTGTAGTAACATGAATGGACCTAGAGATTGTTATAATAAGTGAAGTAAGTCAGACACAGAAGGATAAATATCATATGACATTGCTTATATGCGGAGTTTTTAAAAGAAATGAACTTATTTATAAAAAACAGAAGTTGAGTCATGGATGTAGTAAACAAATATGTTTACCAGGGACACAGGAGGGAAGACTAAACTGGGAGATTAGAATTGACATATACACACTACTATGTATAAAATAGATACTAATAAGAACCTGCCATATAGCACAGGGAACTCTACTCAATATTCTGTAATGGCCTATATGGCAAAAGACTCTTTAAAAAAAAAAAAAAAGAGTGGATATATGTGTATGAATAACTGATCCACCTTGCCATACACCTGTAATTAACACAACGTTGTAAGTGATAGAAATAAGAAATTATAGTCAATGTTTGAGGGTCTTGAATGCTGTAAGTAAAAATGCATCAGAAGAGGAGACATTAGGAAAATGTCAGAGAAGGGGGTTCCAAGGTCCCAACCCTTCACAGAAACAAAAATTACAAATTCTTAGTATCAGCTTGGTCAGAACTCTGGAAAATATTTAGAGGCTAGAAGCAAATAAATGAATGCTAAATCAAGGGAAAGGTGACTAGAACAAGGTATGAGAGCTCTGAGGCAATTTAACTTAAATTTGCTCCACATTACTTTCTAGCACAGTGGCTGTTTTGAAGACACCATCTGCATTCAGTTGTAGATATCTGGTTTCTGGCAGGGGATAGTAGACTTTGTTCATAAAGAACTGTGTTTGTCAATTTTGACCTCTTTATGAATAGCACTGTTGTATGTTGAAGGTCAGATAATAGTTTTATGCCTTGCCTATATTAAGTAGCTATATAATTTGTAAAAATACAGAATCATTACACTGTGTACCTGAAACTAACATAATATTATAAATCAACTATACTTCAATTGTTAAAAAGGATCAACAAAATGAAGAAAACAACCTATAGAATGGGAAGAAATATTTTCAAACCACACACGTGATAGAGGTTAATGTTCAAATCTTATTTTAAAACCCATGCAAAATAGTAAATATATATATATATATATATATATATATATATATATATATATATATACACTCTAGGATTTGCCCACTGTGAAATCTGGCCAAAAGACCTGTATAGATATTTTCCCAAAGATACATAAAAGTCTAAAAGTAGATGAAAAGATACTCAATGTCATTAATCATAAAAGAAATGCAAGTCAAAACCACAATCCAATACTACCTAACACCTGTCAGAATGATGATTTTTTTTTTTACTTTAAATAAAACAATTATTGGTGAGAATGTGAAGAAAACACTTGTGCATTACTGGTAGAACTGATACAGCCAATATGGAAAATAGTGTGGAGGTTCTTTTAAAAAAAAAATTAAAAATGGAATTACCATATGATCCAGAAACTCCACTTCTGTTAATACAGTGAAAGGAAATGGAAACACTTTTTCTAAAAGATATCTGGGGAACCCCAAACTGCCAAGATAGCTCAACTCAAGAGAACTTACCAGAATGAAGCAAGAACATCCTTGAATCAAATAATACCATACCAGGAATGACACTGAAAACTTGGAGAGGAAATTCGGAGCCAGAATACTGACTGTCCCTGTGGTTTGTGCAACTACATTGAATGCCCTACCCCTGCCACTCCTATCAGTTCCTGGATAGGTATTTGATGTTGGAAAGATGTCACAGGACTGGAGAAAATGTGCTGGAGTGGCTGTGAGGAGATACCCCACGTCCAAGGGCAGAGAAGCTCCAACAAGATGGTTGGCGCTAGAGCAGTGGTTGTGGGGTGCTGAAGAGACTTTGAGGAGATACCCAAAGTTCAAGGGCAAAGGAGGAGCCCTAGCAAGATGATAGAGGGGCAAAATCGCATTTAGAATCAAACCCCATAACCACCAGAGATGCTCAGAGGACTCAAACAAACCTGTGTGCACCAGGACCCAGAGACCCCACAGAGAATGAGACAGAACTGTGTTTAGCTGTCTCCTGCAGAGGTTTAGGTGAGCAGTGGACTGCCTCAGGGGCAGGGGCTCTGGGTGCAGCAGACCTGAATACAGCATAAACCCTCTAGGAGGAGGTCTCCATTAACCCTACCATAGAGCCACCAGACGGAGAAGTCAATGGCACCCTACTCCAGTAATCTTGCCTGGAGAATCCCATGGACGGAGGAGCCTGGTGGGCTACAGTCCATGGCGTCGCGAAGAGTCGGACATGATTGATCGACTTCACTTTCACTTTTCACTTCCATACACTGGAGAAGGAAATGGCAACCCACTCCAGTGTTCTAGCCTAGAGAATCCCAGGGATGGGGGAGCCTGGTGGGCTGCAGTCTATGGGGTCGCACAGAGTTGGACAAGACTGAAGTGACTTAGCAGCAGCAGCAGAGCCACCAGAACATACACAGCACAGGGCACAGACCCTTGTGCGCACCAGGACCCAGGGGGAAAGGAGCAGTGACCCCACAAGAGTGACCCAGACTTGCTGAGAATGTCCAGCAGTCTCTAGCAGAGGAGTGAGTCAGTGGTGGCATGCTGCAGGGTTGGGGGCACACAGCAGGGCATACATGGGACCTTTAGAAGGAGGTTGCAAATATCTTCATCACTTCCACCATAGTTTGAAGTGAAGTTGCTCAGTCGTGTCCAACTCTCTGCAACATCATGGGCTGCAGTCTACCAGGCTCCTCAGTCCATGGAATTTTCCAGGCATGAGTACTGGAGTGGGTTGCCCTTTCCTTCTCCAGGGGGTCTTCCTGACCCAGGGATTGAATACTGGTCTCTGGCATTGCAGGCAGAGGCTTTACTATCTGAGCCACCAGGGAAGGATCCACAAGTTTGGTCCCAGGTAAATAACAGAGAGGGAGCATAGTTCAGTTCAGTTCAGTTGCTCAGTCATGTCCGACTCTGCGACGCCATGAATCGCAGCACACCAGGCCTCCCTGTATATCACCAACTGCCAGAGTTCACTCAGAATCACGACCATTGAGTCCGTGAGGCCATCCAGCCATCTCATCCTCTGTCGTCCCCTTCTCCTCCTACCCCCAATCCCTCCCAGCATCAGAGTTTTTCCAATGAGTCAACTCTTCGCATGAGGTGGCCAAAGTACTGGAGTTTCAGCTTTAGCATCATTCCTTCCAAAGAAATCCCAGGGCTGATCTCCTTCAGAATGTATTGGTTGGATCTCCTTGCAGTCCTAGGGACTCTCAAGAGTCTTCTCCAACACCACAGTTCAAATGCATCAATTCTTCGGCGCTCAGCCTTCTTTACAGTCCAACTCTCAGATCCATACATGACCACAGGAATAACCATAGCCTTGACTAGACGGACCTTAGTCAGCAAAGTAATGTCTCTGCTTTTCAAAATGTTACCTAGGTTGGTCATAACTTTTCTTCTAAGGAGTAAGCGTCTTTTAATTTCATGGCTGCAATCAATATCTGCAGTGATTTTGGAGCCCAAAAAAATAAAGTCTGACACTGTTTCCACTGTTTTTCCATCTATTTCCCTTGAAGTGATGGGACCAGATGCCATGAACTTCGTTTTCTAATGTTGAGCTTTAGGCCAACTTTTCACTCTCCTCTTTCACTTTCATCAAGAGGCGTTTTAGCTCCTCTTCACTTTCTGCCATAAGGGTGGTGTCATCTGTATATCTGAGGTTATTGATATTTCTCCCAGCAAACTTGATTCCAGCTTGTGCTTCTTCCAGCCCAGCGTTTCTCATGATGTACTCTGCATATAAGTTAAATAAGCAGGGTAGCAGTATTTAGCCTTGACGTGCTCCTTTTCCTATTTGGAACCAGTCTGTTGTTCCATGTCCAGTTCTAACTGTTGCTTCCTGACCTGCATACAGATTTCTCAAGAGGCAGGTCAGGTGGTCTGGTCTTCCCATCTCTTGAAGAATTTTCCAGTTTACTGTGATCCACACAATCAAAGGCTTTGGTATAGTCAATAAAGCAGAAATGGATGTTTTTCTGGAACTCTCTTGCTTTCTACATGATCTAGCAGATGTTGGCAATTTGATCTCTGGTTCCTCTGCATTTCTAAAACCAGCTTGAACATAAGGAAGTTCATGGTTCAGGTATTGCTAAAGCTGGCTTGGAGAATTTTGAGCATTGTTTTACTAGCATGTGAGATGAGTACAATTGTGCGGTAGTTGAGTATTCTTTGGCATTGCCTTTCTTTGGAATTAGAATAAAAACTGACCTTTTCCAGTCCTGTGGCCACTGCTGAGTTTTCCAAATTTGCTGGCATATTGAGTGCAGCACCTTCACAGCATCATCTTTCAGGATTTGAAACAGCTCAACTGGAATGCCATCACTTCCACTAGCTTTGTTCTTAGTGATGCTTTCTGAGGCCCACTTGATTTCACATTCCAGGATGTCTGGCTCTAGATGAGTGATCACACCATCATAATTATCTGAGCCATAAAGATCTTTTTTGTTCAGTTCTTCTGTGTGCTCTTGCCACCTCTTCTTAATATCTACAGCTTCTGTTAGGTCCAGACCATTTCTGTCCTTTATCGAGCCCATCTTTGCATGAAAGCTTCCTTTGGTATCTCTAATTTTCTTGAAGAGATCTCTATCTAGTCTTTTCCATTCTGTTCTTTCCCTCTATTTCTTTGCATTGATTGCTGAAGAAGGCTTTCTTATCTCTTCTTGCTATTCTTTGGAACTCTGCTTTCAGATGCTTATATCTTTCCTTTTCTCCTTTGCTTTTCGCCTCTCTTCTTTTCACAGCTATTTGTAAGGCCTCCCCAGACAGCCATTTTGCTTTTTGCATTTCTTTTCCATGGGACAGGTCTTGATCCCTGTCTCCTGTACAATGTCACGAACCTCATTCCATAGTTCATCAGGCATTCTATCTATCAGACCTAGGCCCTTAAATCTATTTCTCACTTCCACTGTATAATCATAAGGGATTTGATTTAGGTCATACCTGGAGTGGTCTAGCGGTTTTCCCTACTTTCTTCAATTTGAGTCTGAATTTGGTAATAAGGAGTTCTCCTGGTCTTGTTTTTGTTGACTGTATAGAGCTTCTCCATCTTTGGCTGCAAAGAATATAATCAATCTGACTTTGGTGTTGACCATCTGGTGATGTCCATGTGTAGAGTTTTCTCTTGTGTTGTTGGAAGAGGGTGTTTGCTATGACCAGTGCATTTTCTTGGCAAAACTCTATTAGTCTTTGCCCTGCTTCATTCCACATTCCAAGGCCAAATTTGCCTCTTATTCCAGGTGTTTCTTGACTTCCTACTTTTGCATTCCAGTCCCCGATAATGAAAAGGACATCCTTTTGGGTGTTAATTCTAAAAGGTCTTGTGGGTCTTCATAAAACCGTTCAAATTCAGCTTCATCAGCATTACTGGTTGGGGCATAGACTTGAATAACTGTGATATTGAATGGTTTGCTTTGGAGACGAACAGAGATCATTCTGTCTTTGGGATTGCACCCAAGTACTGTATTTCAGACTCTTTTGTTGATTGTGATGGTTGATCCATTTCTTCTGAGGGATTCCTGCCTGCAGTAGTAGATATAATGGTCATCTGAGTTAAATTCACCCATTCCCGTCCATTTTAGTTCACTGATTCCTAGAATGTCGATGTTCACTCTTGCCATCTCTTGTTTGACCACGTCCAATTTGCCTTGATTCATGGACCTGATATTCCAGGTTCCTATGCAATATTGCTCTTTACAGCATCAGATCTTGCTTCTCTCACCAGTCACATCTACAGCTAGGTATTGTTTTTGCTTTGGCTCCATCCCTTCATTCTTTCTGGAATTATTTCTCCACTGATCTCCAGTAGCATATTGGGCACCTACTGACCTGGGGAGTTCCTCTTCAGTATCCTATCATTTTCCCTTTTCATACTGTTCATGGGGTTCTCAAGGCAAGAATACTGAAGTGGTTTGCCATTCTCTTCTCTAGTGGACCACATTCTGTCAGACCTCTCCACTATGACCTGCCCGTCTTGGCTTGCCCCCATGGGCATAGCTTAGTTTCACTGAATTAGACAAGGCTGTGGTCCTATTGTAATTAGATTGACTAGCTTTCTGTGAGTATGGTTTCAGTGTGTCTGCCCTCTGATGCCCTCTTGCAACACCTACCATCTTACTTGGGTTTCTTTCACCTTGGGCGTGGGTTATCTCTTCAGGGCTGTTCCAGGAAAGCACAGCTGCTGCTCTTTACCTTGGTTGAGGGGAATCTCCTCACTGCTGCCCTTCCTGACCTTCAACGTGGGATAGCTCCTCTAGGCCCTCCTATGCCCGTGCAGCCACCGCTCCTCAGGTTGCTCCTCCTGGCTGCTGCCCCTGGCCTTGGGTGCCACCTCTGGCTTCCAGCCTGGGGTGGCTCCTCAGGACCACCACTCCTAGCCTCAGGCATGAGGTGGCTTCTCCCAGCCACCCCTGACCTCAGACACGGGATGTCTCCTCCCGGCCGCCACTGATATCGGACGTGGGGTAGCTCCTCTCAGCCATTCCTGCACCATCGCAGCCTGGCACTCTCGGCCACTGCCCCTGACCTTGGACATGGGGTAACTCCTCTCAGCCGTGCTTAGTGCTCTGGGTCGCAGCCACCCGTGCTTAGTTTTCCCCTCAAGTCAGTCTCTCCCATCAGGAAGCTTCCATAAGCCTCTTATCCTTCTCCATCAGAGGGCAGACAGACTGAAAACCACAGTCACAGAAAACTAGCCAATCTGATCACATGGACCACAGCCTTGTTTAAATCAACGAAATTATGAGCTATGCCATGTAGAGCAACCCAAGACAGATGGGACATGGTAGAGACTTCTGACAAAATGTGGTCCACTAGAGAAGGGAATTGCAAACCACTTCTGTATTCTTGCATTGAGAAGCCCATGAACAGTATTAAAAGGCAAAAAGATATGACACTGAAAGATGAACTCACAAGGTCAGTAGGTGCCCAATGTGTTACTGGAGATGAGTGGAGAAATAACTTCAGAAAGAATGAAGAGATGGAGCCAAATCAAAAACAACACCCAGTTGTGGATATGACTGGTGATGGAAGCAAGGTCCAGTGCTGTAAAGAGCAATATTGCATAGTAACCTGGAATGTTAAGTCCATTAATCAAGGCAAATTGGAAGTGGTCAAACAGGAGATGAAAGAATGAACTTCAACATTCTAGGAATCAGCAAACTAAAATGGACTGGATGGGTGAATTTAACTCAGATGATCATTAAACCTACTACTGTGGGCAAGAATCCCTTAGAAGAAATGGAGTGGCCATCATAATCAACAAAAGAGTCTGAAATGCAGTACTTGGATGCAATGTCAAAAACGACAGAATAAGCTCTGTTCCTTTCCAAGGCAAACCATTCAATATCACAGTAATCCAAGTCTATGCCCTGACCAATAATGCTAAAGAAGCTGAAGTTAAACGGCTCTATGAAGACCTACAAGACCTTCTAGGACTAACACCCCAAAAAAGATGTCCCTTTCATTATAGGGGACTGGAATGCAAATGTAGGAAGTCAAGAGATACCGGGAGTAACAGCCAAATTTGGCCTTGGAGTACATAATGAAGCAGAACAAAGGTTAATAGTGTTTTGCCAAGAGAAAGCACTGGTCATATCAAACACCCTCTTCCAAAAACACAAGAGAAGACTCTACACATGGACATCATCAGACGGTCAATATCAAAATCAAATTGATTATATTCTTTGCAGCCAAAGATGGAAAAGCTCAATACAGTCAGCAAAATAAGACCAGGAACTGACTGTGGCTCAGACAATGAACTTTTATTGCCAAATTCAGACTTAAATTGAAGAAAGTAGGGAAAACCACTAGACCATTCAGGTAGGACTTAAATCAGACAGTGGAAGTGACAGATTCCAGGGGTTAGATCTGATACACAGAGTACCTGAATTACTATGGATGGAGGTCTGTGACATTGTACAGGAGGCAGGTATCAAGACTATCCCCAAGAAAAATAAATGCAAAAAGGCAAAATGATTGTCTGAGGAGCCCTAAGAAATAGCTGTGAAAAGAAGAGAAGCAAAAGGCAAAGGAGAAAAGGGAAGATATACTCATCTGAATGCAGAATTTTAAAGAATAGCAAGGAGAGATAAGAGAGCCTTCCTTAGTGATCAATGCAAAGAAATGGAGAAAAACAATAAAATAGGAAAGACTACAGATCTCTTGAAGAAAATTAGAGATACCCAAGGAACATTTCATGCAAAGATGGGCACAGTAAAGGATAGAAATGGTATGGACCTAAAAGAAGCAGAAGATATTAAGAAGAGATGGTGAGAATACACAGAAGAACTATGCAAAAAAGATCTTCACGACCCAGATAATCACAGTGGTATGATCACTCACCAAGAGCCTGACATCCTAGAATGCAAAGTCAAGTGGGCCTTAGGAAGCATCATTACAAACAAAGTCCAGCTACAATATATCCTCCAGGTCAGGGCTTCAGACGGCCATAGCTGAGTCCAAGCATCCCCTAAAAATTAAAAAATACCAGATGCATGACATCACAGTTATGTGTGAGCATGGGATGATTAGCCATTAGTCCATTGAGATGTCTTATTTAAGGGGAAAGAATGGGCAATTCTAGGTGAGATGGCCCTGAAGAAAGAACCAGATGTCTGATAAAGTTCATTAAATAGCGACCCCCCACAATTCATGGGCCCAGAGTGAGAAGAGGGATCCCTGCCAAATAGGTTGCTGGTTTCACGTGGCGTGGTGACCAAGCTCGTGATCTAGGGGGCAGGATATGCATGTTGACAAGAACAGATTTGACTTAATGTGCTATGTATGAACAATGACTATATGTACCATGTGCTATTAATAATAGAATGTACCTGCTTATACACATGAGGCATATAATATAATGTACTGTATACATAGTTATGTGCTAGTACATTAGTATTATGTACCTGCTCATGTGTAAGTGGCATTTCATGCACTAACATGCATGAAAATATGTACTATGTACGTACTATTAATGGTAGCAGGACTAAAACACGTGTGGCTGTGAAGTGTAAAATTTGTGTTGGGTGGTTGAAGGTTTTGGAAATTTTAATACTAATGAGATTCTTTGTATTTGTGGGGCTATATTAATAGTGTTTCAGGGAATGGTTTAAATAGAACTTCAGCTTTGGGTGTTGATAGTGGGGCTATAGCTTCTTCCTTGAGTCTTAGGGAGGTTAGTAGTTCTCTTTTTCTGGTTTACAAGACTGGTGTATTTAGTATACTACAAAGACTTATCTTCATTTTAAGAGATTGTTTTCAATTATGTTAGCTACTGGTATTAGTACTAGGATAAGGAGGAAATATATAATAGATGCTAGTTGTCCAATGATGATGTATGGGTGTTCAACTGACTGTCTTCCAATTCATGTGAGTGTTAGTAGGTCTGTCACTAAAATTCAGAATAAACATTGACTAAGTAGTTGGAATATCATACTTCATTGTTTAGATGTGTGGAGTAGGGGTATAAAGATTAAGATTAGGATCGAGAGAAGTGTGCTAAGGCCCCTCCTAGTTTGTTATGGACTGATCATAGAATTGCATATGTGAATAGGAAGTATCATTCGGGTTTGATGTGAGGGGGTGTGTTAAGTGAATTTGCTGGGGTATAGTTGTCTGGGTCTCCAAGTAGGTCAGGTGTGAATACTAATAGTATTAGGGCTAAGATTAGTAGTGAGGCACCTCAGTTCAGTAGTAAGGCACCTAGGACATCTTAAATGGTATAGTAGGTATGATCTAAATCAAATCCCTTATGATTATACAGTGGAAGTGAGAAATAGATTTAAGGGCCTAGGTCTGATAGATAGAGTGCCTGATGAATTATGGAATGAGGTTCTTGACATTGTACAGAAGACAGGGATAAAGACCATCCCCATGGAAAAGAAATGCAAAAAGCAAACTGGCTGTCTGGGGAGGCCTTACAAATAGCTGTGAAAAGAAGAGAGGCGAAAAGCAAAGGAGAAAAGGAAAGATATAAGCATCTGAAAGCAGAGTTCCAAAGAATAGCAAGAAGAGATAAGAAAGCCTTCTTCAGCAATCAATGTAAAGAAATAGAGGAAAATAACAGAATGGGAAAGACTAGAGATCTTTTCAAGAAAATTAGTGATTCCAAGGGAATATTTCATGCAAAGATGGGCTTGATAAAGGACAGAAATGGTATGGACTTAACAGAAGCAGATCTTCACGACCCAGATAATCATGATGATATGATCACTAATCTAGAGCCAGACATCTTGGAATGTGAAGTCAAGTGGGCCTTTGAAAGCATCACTACGAACAAAGCTAGTGGAGGTGATGGCATTCCAGTGGAGCTGTTTCAAATCCTGAAAGATGATGCTGTGAAAGTGCTACACTCAATATGCCAGTAAATTTGGAAAACTCAGCAGTGGCCACAGGACTGGAAAAGGTCAGTTTTTATTCCAATCCTAAAGAAAGGCAATGCCAAAGAATGCTCAAACTACTGCACAATTGCACTCATCTCACATGCTAGTAAAGTAATACTCAAAATTCTCCAAGCCAGGCTTCAGCAATACGTGAACCGTGAACTTCCTGATGTTCAAGCTGGTTTTAGAAAAAGCAGAGGAACCAGAGATCGAATTGCCAACATCCGCTGGATCATGAAAAAAGCAAGAGAGGTCCAGAAAAGCATCTACTTCCGCTTTATTGACTATGCCAAAGCCTTTGACTGTGTGGATCACAAGAAACTTTGGAAAATTCTGAAAGAGATGGGAATACTAGACCACCTAACCTGTCTTTTGAGAAATCTGTATGCAGGTCAGGAAGCAACAGATAGAACTGGACATGGAACAACAGACTGGTTCCAAATAGGAAAAGGAGTACGTCAAGGCTGTATATTGTCACCCTGTTTATTTAACTTATATGCAGAGTACATCATGAGAAATGCTGGACTAGAAGAAACACAAGCTGAAATCAAGATTGCCGGGAGAAATATCAATCACCTCAGATATGCAGATGACACCACCATTATGGCAGAAAGTGAAGAAGAACTAAAGAGCCTCTTGATGAAAGTGAAAGAGGAGAGTGAAAAAAGTTGGCTTAAAGCTCAACATTCAGAAAATGAAGATCATGGCATCCAGTCCCACCACTTCATGGCAAATAGATAAGGAAACAGTGGAAACAGTGGCTGACTTTATTTTGGGGGCTCTAAAATCACTGCAGATGGTGACTGCAGCCATGAAATTAAAAGATGCTTAGTCCTTGGAAGAAAAGTTATGACCAACCTAGACAGTATATTCAAAAGCAGAGACATTACTTTGCCGACTAAGGTCCATCTAGTCAAGGCTATGGTTTTTCCTGTGGTCATGTATGGATGTGAGAGTTGGACTGTGAAGAAGGCTAAGCACCAAAGAATTGATGCTTTTGAACTGTGGTGTAGGAGAAGACTCTTGAGAGTCCCTTGGACTGCAAGGAGATCCAACCAGTCCATTCTGAAGGAGATCAGCCCTGGGATTTCTTTGGAAGGAATGATGCTAAAGCTGAAACTCCAGTACTTTGGCCACCTCATGTGAAGAGTTGACTCATTGGAAAAGACTCTGATGCTGGGAAGGATTGGGGGCAGGAGGAGAAGGGGATGATCGAGGATGAGATGGCTGGATGGCATCACTTACTCGATGAACGTGAATCTGAGTGAACTCCAGGAGATGGTGATGGACAGGGAGGCCTGGAGTGCTGCAATTCATGGGGTTGCAAAGAGTCGGACATATTTGAGTGACTGAACTGAACTGAGCTGAAGGGTCATCAGGTGGCCATTAGTGGGAGGAATGTCTGTAGGCCTTGGGCTAGGATTATTGTTCGGCTGTAAATTCGTTTGTAGTTGCTAGGCAGAAAAGTATGGAGGATGTAAGACCATGGGCAATTATTAAGGCTGTAGCTCCTATATAGCTTCAAGGTGTTTGGATAAGAATGGCTACAATAACAAGTGCTATGTGGCTGACAGAGGAGTATGCAATGAGTGACTTTAGGTCCGTCTGACAAAGACAAATTGAGCTAGTCCTGATTATACCCCATAGGGATAGTATGATAAATGGGTATGCTATAAAGTCAGTTACTGGGTTTAAGAGTAATGTCATTCATAGTATGCCATATCCCCCTAGTTTTTAGTAGGACTGCTGCAAGAACTATAGAGCCTGCAATGGGGGCTTCTACATGGGCTTTGGGTAGTCAAAGGTGGAGGCCATATAGTGGTATTTTTACTATGAAATCTATTATGCATGCTAATCACATAAAGACATTTGACCAGGAATTAGATATTGGTTGTACTCAGTATTGAAGTATTAAGAAGTTTAGGATCCTACCATGTTTTGGATGTAAACTAATACAACCAGCAGTGGGAGAGAACCTGCTAGTGTATAAAACAGGAAGTAGAGGCCAGCATTTAGGCGCTCTGTTTGGCTTCCTCATCAGGTGTTAACAACAAATGTTGGGACTAGCATTGCTTCGAATAGAATATAAAAGAGGATCAGCTCTATGGCAGTAAAGGTCATGATTAGGAATAGTTGTAGTAAGATTAGTATAGTGATAAATAGTTTTTATCGGGCTAAATTTTCTTTTGATAGGCGATGTTGGCTAACTATTAATATTAGGGGAAGAATCACATGGTTAGGCTTAATAGTGATGTTGATAAAGAATGGGAAAAGAAAATTAGTGAAAAGTTGAAGCTGTTATTGCTAAACTGATTTATGAGAAATAGGCTTGTGAGGCTGATTAGCAAGCTATGGGTTGTAGAATTAATCTAGATTATATTGCCTTTTGATAATCAGGTTAGGGATATGAGTATTACTGTGGGAATAATATATTTTAACATTGGAGTAGATTAAGGTTTTATACATAATCAGTACCGTATGTGTTTGATACTATTACTAGTAGGGTTAAGCCTAGTGATGCTTCACAGGCCATGAAGACTAGCAAGATAAATGCTGCTGCTGCTGCTGCTGCTAAGTCACTTCAGTCGTGTCCGACTCTGTGTGACCCCATAGATGGCAGCCTACCAGGCTCCCCCTTCCTTGGGATTCTCCAGGCAATAACACTGGAGTGGGTTGCCATTTTCCTTCTCCAATGCATGAAAGTGAAAAGTGAAAAGAAAATCACTCAGTCATGTCCGACTTTTCGTGACCCCATGGACTGCAGCCTACTAGGCTCCTCTGTCCATGAGATTTTCCAGGCAAGATTACTGGAATGAGGTGCCATAGCCTTTTCCAAGGTATTATACTAGCTAGGGTAAACTGTCACCCCACTCCAGTACTCTTGCCTGGAAAATCCATGGACAGAGGAGCCTGGTAGGCTGCAGTCCATGGGGCTGCTGAGTCAGACACGACTGAGCAACTTCACTTTCACTTTTCTCTTTCATGCATTGGAGAAGGAAATGGCAACCTACTCCAATATTCTTGCCTGGAGAATCCCAGGAACAGTGGAGCCTGGTGGACTGCCGCCTATGGGGTAGCACAGACTCAGACATGACTGAAGCGACTTAGCAGCGGCAGGGTAAAATGTGAGTTTAAGATTATTAGGTGGTTATAACGAATAGAGATATTATTCCTTCTAGATGATATTAGGTGGGATATAGATATATATATCTATATATCAATATATAGATATATAGAGAGAGAGAATAGAGATATTATTCCTTCTAGATGATATTAGGTGGGATCAGTATATTAATAGTCCTTCAAGAGATACTGTGAATGTTATTATAATGTTTATGGATACTAAGGACATTTGGTAATTATGAATTTAATTATAATCTAATGAGTCAAAATCATTTATTTTGTTTTAAACTAAATACCATACTTGGTTCAGTCTAGTCATTTTTTAGTTCATTCATAGGCTAGGCTTACCGCCAGTAGAAGGATCAGGAAGAGGGCTATGGTGAGTATTGTGTTTAGGTTGGCTGGTTGTGAGGCTCAGGGTAGTGGCAGGAGTGCAATCTTTAGGTCAAAGAGTAAAAATGTGATGGCTACTAGGAAAAATTGTAGTGGAGGTGATGGAATTCCAGTTCAGCTATTCCAAATCTGAAAAGATGATGCTGTGAAAATGTTGCACTCAATATGCCAGCAAATTTGGAAAACTCAGCAGTGGCCACAGGACTGGAAAAGGTCAGTTTTCATTCCAATCCCAAAGAAAGGCAATGCCAAAGAATGCTCAAACTACCGCACAATTGCACACATCTCACACACTAGTAAAGTAATGCTAAAACTTTTCCAAGCCAGACTTCAATAGTACATGAACCGTGAACTTCCAGATGTTCAAGCTGGTCTTAGAAAAGGCAGAGAACCACAGATAAAATTGCCAACATCTGCTGGATCATCAAAAAGGAAGAGAATTCCAGGAAAACATCTATTTCTGCTTTATTGACTATGCCAAAGCCTTTGACTGTGTGGATCACAAGAAACTAGAAAATTCTGAAAGAGATGGGAATATCCGACCACCTGATATGCCTCTTGAGAAATCTGTATGCAAGTTAGAAAGCAACAGTTAGAACTGGACATGGAACAACAGACTGGTTCCAAACAGAAAAAGGAGTATGTCAAGGCTGTATATTGTCACCCTGCTTATTTAACTTATATGAAGATTACATCATGAGAAATGCTGGACTGGATGAAGCACAAGCTGGAATCAATATTGCCAGGAGAAATATCAATAACCTCAGATATGCAGATGACACCACCCTTATGGCAGAAAGCAAGAACTAGAGTGTCTTGATTAAACTGAAAAGGAGTGTGAAAAATTTGGCTTAAAGCTCAACATTTGGAAAATTAAGATCATTGCATCTAGTCCTATCACTTCATAACAAATAGATGGGAAACAATGGAAACAGTGACAGACTTTATTTTCTTGGGCTCCAAAATCACTGCAGATGGTGATTGCAGCCACGATATAAAAAGACCGTTGTTCCTTGGAAGAAAAGTTATGACCAATGTAGACAGCATATTAAAAAGCAGAGACATTACTTTGCCAACAAAGGCCCATCTAGTCAAAGCTACGGTTTTTCCAGTAGTCATGTATGGATATGAGAGTTGGACTATAAAGAAAGCTGAGAGCCAAAGATTTGATGCATTTGATCTGTGCTGTTGGAGATGACTCTTGAGAGTTCCTTGGACTGCAAGGAGATCCAACCAGTCCATCTTAAAGAAATCAGTCCTGAATATTCATTGGAAGGACTGATGCTGAAGCTGAAACTCCAATACTTTGGCCACCTGATGTGAAGAACTGACTCATGTGAAACCCTGATGCTGGGAAAGATTAGGAGTGAGAGAAGAAGGGGATGACAGAGGATGAGATGGTTGGATGGCATCACTGACTCAACGGGCATGAGTTAGATTAAACTCCAGGAGTTTGTATGGACAGGGAGGCCTGCCCTTTTGTAGTCCATGAGGTTGCAAAGAGTTGAACATGACTGAGTAACTGAACTGAACTGAACTAAAAAGATATCTAAACTCCCATAGTAGTAGCAGCATTGCTTATAATAGCAAGGATATCCTAAGTGTTCACTGGTGAACGAAGATATAAGCAAGTTTTGGTGTATCTATATATAATGGAATAATATTTAGCCATCAAAAGGAAAGACATCCTACTATTGATGGCAACATGGATGGACATTGAGGGGATTCTGCTGAGTAAAACAATTAGGAAAAGAGAAATACAAATACTTTATGATCTCTTATACATAGAATCTAAGAAAAACAACAACAACAACAACTCATAGAAAGAAGTTAGATTTGTGGTTACCAGAGATGAAAATTGGCAGAGTGGAAGAACTGGGTTAAGGAGGCCCCAAAGTTACAAACTTCTAGTTAATAAATGAGTACTGGGCATGCAATCTACAATATGATGACTAAAGGTAATAGTGATATATAGTATATTTTAAAACTACTTGCAGAATAGACACTGACTTTTCATCCCAAGGAAAAAATATTTTATTTTTCATATTTTTGTTTCTACATGAAATGTTGGACATTAACTTAACCTATTGTGGTAATCATTTCACAATATATAAAAGTCAAGTCATTATGCTATATACCTTAAACTACACAGTGTGTTATATCTCTTATATCTCAATAAAATTGGAATAAATTTTTAAAAGAAATAAAACTTAAAAATTCACAAGTATGTGGAATTTAACCAACACAGTCTTGAACAGAAATTAAGTCAAAGAATAAATTAAAACCTATGACAAAAGAAAATGAAACATACTGATACTTTTGAGGTGCAGTAAAGACCACCAGAAGTAAAATTCATAATGATAAGCACCTACATTAAAAAAGAGACATCCCAATACACAACCTAACTTTACATCTCAATGAGCTAGAAAAAGAACAAAGACCAAAATTAGCTGAAGGAAGGAAATAATAAATATCAGAGCAGAAATATAATAGAAAATAGAAAAACAGCAAGAAAACAATCAATGAAAATGAGTTAGTTTTTTAAAATATTAACAAATTGATAAAACTTTGGTCAACTAAGAAAAAGAAGACTCAAATAAACAAGAAATAAAATAAGAGACATTACAACTGGTACCACAAAAAACACATAGTTTCAAAAAATTATGAAACTGCTATAACCAGTTATATACCAACAAACTGAATAATCTAGAAATATGAGGAAATTCCTAAAAACAATCTATGAAGACTGAATCTTTTTTCCCACATCAGTTTTTTATTTTTATTTTTTAATTAGTTTTTAATGGAAGGATAATTGCTTTACAGAATTTTGTTGTTTTCCGCTAAATATCAACATGAATCGTCTGAATAAAAGACTAAGAAATAGAAAATCTGAACACACCTATAACTAGTACTGGAGTTGAATCAGTAATCAAAAGCTCCCCAACAAAGAAAGGGCCAGGACCACATGACTTCATTGGTTAATTTTAATGCACAATACAAAGAAATCAACACCTACCCTTCTCAAACTTTCTCAAAAAATTGAAGAAGAAACACTTTCAAACTCATTTTATGACAGCAGCATTATCCTGTCATTTTATGACAGCAGCATTATACTGCTACCAAAGCACAGCAAAAACATTACATGAAAAAAAATACAGGCCAATATTCCTGGTGATTATAGATGCAAAATCCTCAGCAAATGCAAATTAACTGATGCAACACACCACATTTACAGAATAAAGGATAAATATCACATGATCATCTTGATGGATGCCAATAAAACTCTTGATAAAATTTAACACCATTTTGTGAAAAAACTCTCAAAAAACTAGAACTGGAAAGCACCCCAACATCAAAAAGATGATATACAAAAACCCTACAACTAACATCATACACAATGGTGAAAAGGTGAAAGGTTTGATTTTCTTCAAACAAGGAAAAGATGACCAAACAAATGGGAAGACATATCATGTTCATGGATTGAAAGACTTAATATCATTAAAATATTCATACTGCCCTAAGCAATTTACAGATTATTGCAATTCTTAACAAAATCCCAATGGAATATTTTTACAGAAATTGAAAAAATAATTCTACAATTAACATGAACCCACATAATACCACAAACAGCCAAATCAATCTTGAAAAGAATAAGGCTGGAGGCATCACATTTCCTGATTTCAAATTATATGACACTACAATAATTAAAATAGTATGCTGCTGGCATAAAGACAGATTTATACACCAGTGGAACAGGAAAGAGAGAGCAGAAATAAACTCACACATATACATTCAATTGATCTTTGATGAGAGTTTTAAGAATACACACTGGGAAAAGAACAGTCACTTCCACAAATAGTATTAGAAAAATTGGATAGCCACAGCCAAAAAAAAAAAAAATTGAAATTGGATGGTCTCATTGGCACCATATACAAAAGCCAACTCAAAATGTATTAAAGACTTACCATAAGATCAGAAACCATAAAACTCCTTGGAAAAAATCATAAAGGAAAACCTTCACAATGTTTTTGGCAATGAGTTCTTGAACATGAAACAAAAAGCACACAGAACAAAAACAAAAATAAACAAATGGGAGTGGGCAGTCCTAAGATGGTGGAGGAATAGGATGGGGAGACCGTGTTTTTCCCAACAAATTCATCAAAAGAACATTTGAACGCTGAGCAGATTCCACAAAACAACTTCTGAATGCTGGCAAAGGACATCAGGCACCCAGAAAGGCAGCCTTTGAAAGGAGGTAGGACAAAGTATAAAAGATAAAAGAGACACAAAAGAGGTAGGGATGGAGATCCATCTAGGGAAGGGAGTCTTAAAAAGAGAGAAGTTTCCAAACAACAGGAAATACTCTTTCCAGTGGGTCTGTCACGAGCTTTGGAATCTCAGAGGGCAAAATAAGTGGGAGGAAAATTAAATAAATAATTAAACCCCACAGATTACATGCCTAACAGCAACTCCCAGTGGAGCAGCAGCCCAGACACTCTCATACCCCACTAGCAAGTGGGGGCTGGCCAGGGAGGCGCAGGCTGCATTGCTTAGAGTAAGGACCAGGCCTGAATGCCCTGAGGGCCATCTAAGGGAACTAGCTTGAGATAGCAATCCAGACTGTGGGACAGCTATCCCACAAAAGCCCAAACCTAAGACACCACCAGGCCTGCTCACAGAACAAAGGACTGAGCAGAGCTAGCTGGCTGTGGACCGGCCCATCCCCTGCTAGAGACAGGCAGGCGAGGACAGCCAGAGCCAGAAGGGGGCAATCACGGGCCCAGAGAGACATCCTATGCCAAACTGCAAGCAGACTTCATTGCTAACCAAGACTTCTGGGATTCTGGATGGTCAGCATCCACTGGGAGGGTCGCAGCCAAAGATCAGCTCCCCAGAAGAGACACATGGCACACCTGAGAAGGCGCGCCAGTTGTATACCCAGAAAACCGAGTGGCTGAGACGGGGGAGGCAATAAGTCACAGCCTTCAACTGGGGGCGACAGTGCTAGCCAAGAACCTGGTCATCTGAGCTGCTCAGACCTGGGACGGGCACAAAATGCAGGCCCAACCAAGTCTGCGCCTTTGTGGAGTACCCAAAAACCTGAACCTGAGTGGCTTAGACCTGGAAAGTGCATGCAAACCAGGGCCTGCATCAGACAGGTCCCAGCAGAGCAACCTAGAGTCTGAGCAGTGCAGACTGGGAAAGCACACATGCCATGAGCAGGGGCAAACCCAGAGTGGCTGAAACACTGTAATCACATGCCAGTGATATTTGTTTGCAGTGTTCCTACCTCACCACAACACGACTGAACAAGTGAGCCTAAAAAAGTGACCATCACTGCCCCCTTGTATCAGGGTAGAAATTAGACACTGAAGAGACCAGCAAACAGAAGAAGCTAAAATAAACAGAGGGAACTGCTTTGGAAGTGGCAGGTGCAATGGATTAAAACCCTGAAGTTAGCACCAACTACATAGAAAGGGGCCTATAGACCTTGAGAAGTAAAAGTTGGACCAAGGAACTATCTGAAAATGAAGTACCCCACACTGTCTGCAACAGCTCCAGAGAAAGTTCTACATATATTTTTACTATTACCTTTTTTAAATTAATTTTTTTATTTTTAAGTCCCCTATTACTCCTTTAATTTTTATTTTTATAATCTACTATTACCTTGCAAAAACACTGCCATTTTTAAAGCAAACTTCATATATATGAATATTTTATAATTTTTATGACTTTGTTTTTTTTTTAAATATTGTATTTTTGAGAATCTAACCTCTATTCTAGATTTTTAATCTTTGCTTTTTGGTATTTATTATCAACTTTGTACCTTTAAGAACTCAATCTTCAGTACCCATTTTTACTTGGGAGCTAGATCACTGGCGTGATTGCTCTCTCCCCCTTTGGACTCTCCTTTTTCTCCACCAGGTCGCCTCTGTCTCCCCCCACCCCCTTTTCTTCTCTACCCAACTCTGTGAATCTCTTTGTGTGTTCCAGGCAAGGCTGTGGAGAACACATAGGGAACTGATCACTGGCTGGATCTGTCTCTCTCCTTTTGATTTCCCCTCTTCTCCTCCTGGCCACCTCTGTCTCCTTTCTCTCTCTTCTCTGTGTAATTCCATGAACATCTCTGAGGGACTCAGAATGTGGAGAGCACCAAAGGAAATGATTACTGGCTACCTTGCTCTCGCCCCTTTTGATTCCTCCTCTTCTCATCCTGGTCACCTCTATCTTCCTACTCCCCTCTTCTCTTCTCTTCTCCATGTAACTCTGTGCACCTCTCTGGGTGTCCCTCACTGTGAAGAAACTTTTCATCTTTAACCTAGATGTTTTATCATCAGTGCTGTATAGATGGAGAAGTCTTGAGGCTACTGTAAGAATAAGACCAAAAAACAGGCAGGAGGCTTAAGTCCAAATAATGAGAACACCTGACAACTCCTGAATCCAGGGAACATTAATTCATAGGAGCTCATCAAATGCCTCTATACTTATACTGAAACCAAGCACCACCTAAGGGCCAACAAGGTCCAGAGCAAGACATACCATGCAAATTCTCCAGCAACACAGGAACATAGACCTGAACTTCAATATACAGGCTGCCCAAAGTCATACCAAACCCACTGGTATCTCATAACTCATTACTGGATACTCCATTGCACTCAAGAGAGAGGAACTCCAGCTCCACTCACCAGAGGACTGACACAAGCTTCCCTAACCAGGAAACCTTGACAAGCCACCCGTCCAACCCCACCCACAGTAAGGAACCTCCACAATAAAGAGGAACCACAAACTACCAGAATACAGAAAGGCCACCCCAAACACAGCAATATAAACAAGGTGAAAAGGCAGAGAAATAACCAGCAGGTAAAGAAACAAGGTAAATGCCCACCAAACCAAACAAAAGAGGAAGAAATAGGGAATCTACCTGGTAAAGAATTACAAATAATGATAGTGAAAATGATCCAAAACCTTGAAAATAAATAGAAGTTACAGATAAATAGCATGGAGACAAGAATCGAGCGGATGCACGTAAGGTTTAACAAGACCTAGAAGAAATAAAAAAGAGTCAATACATAATGAATAATGCAATAAATGAGATCAAAAACACTCTGGAGGGAACCAACAGTAGAATAATGGAGGCAGAAGATAGAATAAGTGAGGTAGAAACTAGAATGGTAGAAATAAATGAATCAGAGAGGAAAAAAGAAAAAAAATAAAAGAAATGAGGACAATCTCAGAGACCTCTGGGACAATATTAAACACCCCAACATTCGAATCATAGGAGTCCCAGAAGAAGAAGACAAAAAGAAAAACCATGAGAAAATACTTGAGGAGATAATAGTTGAGAACTTCCCTAAAATGGGGAAGGAAATAGCCACCCAAGTCCAAGAAAATCAGAGATCCCAAACAGGATAAACCCAAGGTGAAAGACCCCAAGACACATATTAATCAAATTAACAAAGACCAAACACAAAGGACAAGTATTAAAAACAGCAAGGGGAAAACAACAAATAACATACAAGGGGATTTCCCTAAGGATAACAGCTGATCTTTCAATAAAACTCTTCAGGCCAGGAGGGAATGGCAGGACATACTTATCATACTTATCAATAATTACCTTAAACGTAAATGAGTTGAATGCCCCAACAAAAAGACAAAGACTGGCTGAATGGATACAAAAACAAGACCTCTATATATGTTGTCTACAAGAGACTCATCTTGAAACAAGGGACACATACAGACTGAAAGTGAAGGGCTGGAAAAAGTTATTCCATGCAAATAGAGACCAAAAGAAAGCAGGAGTAGCAATACTCATATCAGACAAAATAGACTTTAAAACAAAGGCTGTGAAAAGAGACAAAGATGGACACTACATAATGATCAACAGAACAATCCAAGAAGATATGACAATTATAAATATATGTGCACCCAAAATAGGAGCACCACAATACGTAAGACAAATACTAACAAGTATGAAAGGGGAAATTAACAATAAGACAATAATAGTGGGAAAATTTAATACCCCACTAACACCTATAGATAGATGAACTAAAGATAAAATTGAAAAGGAAACACAATTTTTAACTGATACAATAGACCAGCTAGACCTAGTTGATATCTATAGGACATTTCACCTCAAAACAATGAATTTCACCTTTTTCTCAAGTGCACATGGAATCTTCTCCAGGATAGATCACATCCTGGGCCATAAATCTAGCCTTGGTAAATTCAGAAAAATTGAAATCATTCCAAGCATCTTTTCTGATGACAGTGCAGTACGATTAGATCCCAATTACAGGAGAAAAACTATTAAAAATTCAAACATATGGAGGCTGAAAAACAAGCTGCTGAATAACCAACAAATCAAAGAAGAGATCAAAATATGCATACAAACGAATGAAACTGAAAACACAACAATCCAAAACCTATGGGACACTGTAAAAGCAGTGCTAAGGGGGAGGTTCATAGCAATACAGGCTTACCTCAAGAAACAAGAAAAAAGTCAAATAAATAACTTAACTCCATACCTAAAGCAACTAGAAAAGGAAGAAATGGAGAACCCCAGAGTTAGTAGAAGGAAGGAAATCTTAACAATTAGGGCAGAAATAAATGCAAAAGAAACAAAAGAGACCGTAGCAAAAATCAACAAAGCCAAAAGCTGTTTATTTGAGAAGATAAATAAAATGACAAACCATTAGCCAGACTCCTCGAGAAACAAAGGGAGAAAAATCAAATCAACAAAATTAGAAATGAAAATGGAGAGATCACAACAGACAACACAGAAATACAAAGGATCATAAGAGACTATTATCAGTAACTATATACAAATAAAATGGACAACTTGGAAGAAATGGACAAATTCTCAGAAAAGTACAACTTTCCAAAACTGAACAAGGAAGAAATAGAAAATCTTAACAGACTCATCACAAGCACGGAAATTGAAACTGTAATCAGAAATCTTCCAACAAACAAAAGCCCAACAACAGACGGCTTCACAGCTGAATTCTAACAAAAATTTAAAGAAGAGCTAACACCTAACCTACCCATACTCTTCCAGAAAATTGCTGCTGCTGCTGCTAAGTCGCTTCAGTCGTGTCTGACCCTGTGCGACCCCATAGATGGCAGCCCACCATGCTCCCCCGTCCCTGGGATTCTCCAGGCAAGAACAAAGAACACTAAAGTGGGTTGCCATTTCCTTCTCCAAAGCATGAAAGTGAAAAGTGAAAGTGAAGTCACTCTTCGTGACCCATGGACTGCAGCCTTCTAGGCGCCTCTGCCCATGGGATTTTCCAGGCAAGAGTACTAGACTGGGGTGCCATTGCCTTCTCTGCCAGAAAATTGCAGAGGAAGGTAAACTTTCAAACTCATTCTGTGAGGACAACATCACCCTAATACCAAAACCTGCCAAAGAGGCCACACAAAAAAGAAAACTACAGGCCAATATCACTGATGAACATAGATGCAAAAATCTTCAACAAAATTCCAGCAAACAGAATCTAACAACATATTAAAAGAGTATACGTCATGACCAAGTAGGCTTCATCCCAGGGATGCAAGGATTCTTCAATATCTGCAAATCAATCAATGTAATACACCACATTAACAAATTGAAAAATAAAAGCCATATGCTTATCTCAATAGATGCAGAGAAATCCTTTGACAAAACAACATCCATTTATGATAAAACCCTCCAGAAAGCAGGAATAGAAGGAACATAACTCAACATAATAAAACCTATATATGACAAATCTACAGCAAACATTATCCTCAGTGGTGAAAAGTTGAAAGTATTTCTGCTAAACTCAGGAACAAAACAAGGGTGCCCACTCTCACCACTACTATTCAATATAGTTTTGGAAGTTTTGGCCACAGCAAGCAGAGCAGAAAAAGAAATAAATGGAATCCAGATTGGAAAAGAAGAAGTAAAACTCTCACTGTTTACAGATGACATGATCCTCTATATAGAAAACCCTAAAGACTCTGCCAGATTACTAGGGCTAATCAATGAATATAGTAACGTCGCAGGATATAAAATCAACACACAGAAATCCCTTGCATTCTTATACACTAATAATAAGAACATAGAAAGAGAAATTAAGAAAACAATCCCATTCACCATTGCAATGAAAAGAATGAAATTCTTAGGAATATATCTACCTAAAGAAACAAAAGACCTATATATAGAAAACTATAAAACACTGGTGAAAGAAATCAAAAGGACACTAATAGGTGGAGAAATATATGATGTTCATGGATAGGATAAATATATTACCCAAAGCAATCTATAGATACAATGCAATCCCTATCAAGCTACCAACAGTATTTTTCACAGAGCTAGAACAAATAATTTCACAATATGTATGGAAATACAAAAAACCTCGAATAGCCAAAGCAATCTTGAGAAAGAATGGAACTGGGAGAATCAACCTGCCTGACTTCAGGCTCTACTACAAAGCCACAGTCATTAAGACAGTATGGGATTGGTACAAAGATAGAAATATAGATCAATGGAACAAAATAGAAAGCCCAGAGATAAATCCACGCACCTATGGACCCCTTATCTTTGACAAAGGACACAAGAATATACAATGAAGGAAAGATGATCTTTTAACAGGTGGTGCTAGGAAAACTGGTCAACCACCTGTAAAAGAATGAAACTAGAACACTTTCTAACACCATAGAGAAAAATAAACTCAAAATGAATTAAAGATCTAAATGTAAGAACAGAAACTATAAAACTCCTAGAGGAGAACATAGTCAAAACACTCTCCGACATATATCACAGAAGGATCCTCTATGACCCACCTCCCAGAATACTGGAAATAAAAGCAAAAATAATTGGGATTTAATGGGATCTAATTAAAATTAAAAGCTTCTGCACAACAAAGGAAACTATAAGCTAGGTGAAAAGACAGCCTTCAGAATAGGAGAAAATGATAGCAAAGGAAGCAACTGACAAAGAACTAATCTCAAAAATATACAAGCAACTCCTGCAGCTCAATTCCAGAAAAATAAGTGACCCAATCAAAAATGGGCCAAAGAACTAAATAGACATTTCTCCAAAGAAGACATACGGATGGCTAACAAACACATGAAAAGATGCTCAACATCACTCATTATCAGAGAAATGCAAATCAAGACCACAATGAGGTATCATTTCACACCAGTTAGAATGGCTGCGATCCAAAAGTCTACAAGCAATAAATGCTGGGGAGGATGTGGAGAAAAGGGAACCCTCTTACACTGCTGGTGGGAATGCAAACTAGTACAGCCACTATGGAGAACAGTATGGAGATTCCTTAAAAACTTGGAAATGGAACTGTCATAGGACTCAGCAATCCCTCTGTTGGGCATACATACCGAGGAAGCCAGAACTGAAAGAGACATGTGTACCCCAATGTTCATTGCAGCACTGTTTATAATAGCCAGGGTATGGAAGCAACCTAGACGTCCATCAGCAGATAAATGGATAAGAAAGCTGTGGTACATATATACAATGGAGTATTCAGTTCAGTTCAGTTCAGTCGCTCAGTCGTGTCCGACTTTTTGTGACCCCATGACTCGCAGCACACCAGGCCTCCCTGTCCATCACCATCTCCCGGAGTACACTCAGACTCACGTTCATCGAGTCAGTGATGCCATCCAGCCATCTCACCCTCTATCGTCCCCTTCTCCTCCTGCCCTCAATCCCTGCCAGCATCAGAGACTTTTCCAATGAGTCAACCCTTCACATGAGGTGGCCAAAGTACTGGAGTTTCAGCTTTAGCATCATTCCTTCCAAAGAAATCCCAGGGCTGATCTC
Organism: Nanger dama; assembly: GCA_917880005.1. Lineage (NCBI taxonomy): Eukaryota > Metazoa > Chordata > Mammalia > Artiodactyla > Bovidae > Nanger > Nanger dama. The sequence continues at coordinate 1,626,947 of CAKJTW010000056.1, forward strand.
CTTCAGAATGGATTGGTTGGATCTCCTTGCAGTCCAAGGGACTCTCAAGAGTCTTCTCCAAACCCACAGTTCAAAACCATCAATTCCTCAGCACTCAGCCTTCTTCACAGTCCAACTCTCACATCCATACATGACCACAGGAAAAACCATAGCCTTGATTCGATGGACCTTAGTCAGCGAAGTAATGTCTCTGCTTCTGAATATGCTATCTAGTTTGGTCATAACTTTTCTTCCAAGGAGTAAGCGTCTTTTAATTTCATGGCTGCAGTCACCATCTGCAGTGATTTGGGAGCCCCCAAAATAATTACTCAGCCCTTAAAAGAATACATTTGAATCAGTTCTAACGAGGTGGATGAAACTGGAGCCGATTATACAGACTGAAGTAAGCCAGAAAGAAAAACACCAATACAGTATACTAAGGCCTATATATGGAATTTAGAAAGATGGTAACAATAACCCTGTATGCGAGACAGCAAAAGAGACACAGATGTATAGAACAGTCTTTTGGACTCTGTGGAAGAGGGCGAGGGTGGGATAATTTGGGAGAATGGCATTGAAACATGTATATTATCAAATATGAAACGAATCCCCAGTCCAGGTTCGATGCATGATACAGAATGCTCGGGGCTGGTGCACTGGGATGACCCAGAGGATGGTATGGGGAGGGAGGTGGGAAGGCGGTTGAGGATGGGGAACACATGTACACCATGTTAGATTCATGTTGATGTATGGCAAAACCAATACAATATTGTAAAGTAATTAGCCTCCAATTATAATAAATAAATTTGTATTAAAAACATAATATACTTAATTCAATATGTGTGCAATAACATTATGTCTAAAAAAGCAGTGGACGTACTTTAAAAAAAATACTTTATTTCTAAAGTTTGCTAACCATTCTCCGAGGTATCAGTGAGTTGTATTCTTTTGGCAATAGTAACATCAAAAATAATTGATGACAGATCACCATAACAAATATAAGAAAAATGAAAATGTTTTAAATATTGTGAGAATTACCAAATGTGACACAGAGACATGAAGAAATAAGAAAATGTTGTTGGAACCATGGCACTGATAGACTTGCCCATACCAAGTTTGCCACAAACTTTCAGTTTGTGAAAAAATGTAATAAAGAAAAGCACAAGAAAAAATAAAAAAGAATACATCTACCTAAAGAAACAGAAGACCTATATATAGAAAAGTATAAAACACTGGTGAAATAAATCAAAGAGGACACAAATAGATGGAGAAATATACTGTGTTCATGGATCAGAAGAATCAATACAGTGAAAATGAGTATACTACCCAAAAAACCTATAGATTCAATGCAATCCCTATCAATATCTATATGTAAAGTAAAATAAATAAATAAATAAAAATGAACAAAAGAAAAAAATGGGAGTACATCAAACTGAAAAGCTTCTGCATAGCAAAAGAAGCAATCCACATAATGAAAGACAACCTAGAGAATGGAAGAAAAATTTGCAAACTATATCTGATAAATGGTTAATATGCAAACTATATATGGAATTCCTACACCTCAATAGTGAAAAATCTAATAATATGAATTGAAAATAGATTTAGAAACTGAATAGACACTTCTGCAATGAAGACATGCAAAGGACCAACCTATAGATGAAAAATTGTTTGACATCACTAATCATGAGGGAAACAAATCAAACTACAATGAGCATTACATCACCTCTGTTAAAGTGAAAGTGTTAGTCACTCAGTCGTGTCCGACTCTTTGTGACCCCATGAACTGTAGCCTGCCAGGCTCCTCTATCCATGGGATTTTCCAGGCAAGATTACTGGAGTGGGGTGTCATTTCCTTCTCCAGGAGATCTTCCCAGTCCAGGGATGGAACCCAGATGTCCACATTGCAGGCAGACTCTTGACCGTCTGAGCTACCAGGGAAGCCTAACATCTGTTAGGATGACTATTGAAGGAAATTCTGCAATATGTGACAACTTAAATGAATGTCAAGCACATTATGCTAAATGAAATAAGCCCAAATACAGGAGGTATCAAAAATAGTCAAAATCATAGAATCAAAGAGTAGAATGATGGTTGCCACGTGCTGAGGTGAGGAGGAAATGAGAAGTTACTCATTACTGGAAATAAAGTTTCAGTTAAGCAAGATTAATAAACTCTAGAAATCTACCACATTATATTGTGTATGTGTGTGAGTGCATGCACATGCTTGTGTGCTAAATCACTTCAATTGTGCCCAGCTTTTTGTGACCCTGTGGACTGTATCCCACCAGGCTCCTCTGTCCATGGGATTCTCCAGGCAAGAATACCAGAGTGGGTTACCATGCTGTCCTCCAAGGGATCTTCCCAAACCAGGCAGCAAACCAGCATCTCTTACATCTCCTGCACTGGCAGGCAAGTTTTTTTCCACTAGTGCCACCTGTGAAGCCCATATAACATTATACTTGTGGCCAACAATAACTTCAAAATGTATTAAGAGAGCAGATCCTTTGTTACATGTTGTTACCACTTGAAAATAGGGAATTCCCTGGTGGTCCAGTGATTAATACTCCACCTTGAAATGCAGAAGACACAGGTTTGATCCTGGTCAAGCAACTAAGATCCCACATACTGAAAAGTTGTTGTTGAATCACGCAAAGACACCAGGATTCTTGGTCCCCAGAGGAGAAGAATTTAATACAGGGCCAGAGACAAGGCTTCATCGCTCAGAGGTTTGTGTAATAAAGTTTTATTAAAGTGTAAAAGAGATAGAGAAAGCTTCTGACATAGGCATCAGAAGGGGGCAGAAAGAGTGTCCCCTGTTAGTCTTCAGCTGGATGTTATATAGTCACGAGCAATCTGTTAATGAAAGAAAGGAATGTCTTAAAACTCAGAATGGCACCAGGCCCCTCACCCATAAGATGCATTTTGGGATAATCTTGGCACCAAATGGTTCATCTTAGGCCATAAAATGATTAACTTGAATCTTGAAGAAGGGCAGACCACCATACAAATAGTTTTATTTACATAGATTAGAGGAACAAGATCTGAGTAAAACATACTGTTTGTCAAGTAGGTTCTGAGCCAAGAGACGGAACCAACTTGAAGACAGAGTTTGGGGTAAATGCATAGTACATTAGCATAGCTTACGATGAACATTTCCATAAGAAAAAGGCATTGGTTATCTCTAGATTTGAGAATAGGAGAAGGGGACAACAGAGGATGAAACGGCTGGATGGCATCACTGACTCAATGGACGTGAATCTGAGTGAACTCCGGAGTTGGTGATGGACAGGGAGGCCTGGCGTGCTGCGATTCATGGGGTCGCAAAGAGTCGGACACAACTGAGTGACTGAACTGAACTGAACTTCAGGTGAAACCAGTTGTCATTATGGCAACACAGTATTTTAAGAGAAACCTCCTTTGAAATTTGTATAGAGCCTGAAGTCAGGCAGGTTGATTCCTCCACCTTCCTGACTTCAGGCTCTACTACAAAGCCACAGTCATTAAGACAGTATGGTACTGGCACAAAGACAGAAATATAGATCAATGGAACAAAATAGAAAGCCCAGAGATAAACCCACACACCTATGGACACCTTATCTTCGACAAAGGAGGCAAGAATATACAATGGAGTAAAGACAGTCTCTTTAACAAGTGATGCTGGGAAAACTGGTCAACCACTTGTAAAAGAATGAAACTAGATCACTTTCTAACACCACACACAAAAATAAACTCAAAATGGATTAAAGATCTAAACGTAAGACCAGAAACTATAAAAATCCTAGAGAACATAGGCAAAACACTCTCCGACGTACACCACAGCAGGATCCTCTATGATCCACCTCCCAGAATACTGGAAATAAAAGCAAAGATAGACAAATGTGTTCTAATTAAAATTAAAAGCTTCTGCACAACAAAGGAAACTATCAGCTAGGTGAAAAGACAGCCTTCTGAATGGAAGAAAACAATAGCAAATGAAGCAACTGACAAACAAATAATCTCAAAAATATACAAGCAACTCCTACAGCTCAATTCCAGAAAAATAAACGACCCAATCAAAAAATGGGCCAAAGAACTAAATAGGCATTTCTCCAAAGAAGACATACGGATGGCTAACAAACACATGAAAAGATGCTCAACATCACTCATTATCAGAGAAATGCAAATCAAGACCACAATGAGGTACCATTTCACACCAGTCAGAATGGCTGCGATCCAAAAGTCTACAAGAAATAAATGCTGGAGAGGGTGTGGAGAAAAGGGAACCCTCTTACACTGTTGGTGGGAATGCAAACTAGTACAGCCACTATGGAAATCAGTGTGGAGATTCCTTAAAAATTGCAAATAGAACTGCCTTATGACCCAGCAATCCCACTGCTGGGCATACACACCGAGGAAACCAGAATTGAAAGAGACACATGTAGCCCAATGTTCATTGCAGCACTGCTTATAATAGCCAGGACATGGAAACAACCTAGATGTCCATCAGCAGATGAATGGATAAGAAAGCTGTGGTACATATACACAATGGAGTATTCCTCAGCCATTAAAAAGAATACGTTTGAATCAGTTCTAATGAGATGGATGAAACTGGAGCCGATTATACAGAGTGAAGTAAGCCAGAAAGAAAAACACCAAAACAGTATACTGACACATATATATGGAATTTAGAAAGATGGTAATGATGACCCTGTATGCAAGACAGCAAAAGAGACACAGATGTGTAGAACGGACTTTTGGACTGTGAGGGAGAGGGAGAGGGCGGGATGATTTGGGAGAATGGCATTGAAACATGTATACTATCATGTAAGAAATGAAGCGCCAGTCTATGTTCAATACAGAATACAAGATGCTTGGGGCTGGTGCACGGGGATGATCCAGAGAGATGATATGGGGTGGAAGATGGGAGAGGAATTTAGGATTGAGAGCTCATATACAACCGTGGCGGATTCATGTCAATGTATGGCAAAACCAACACAGTATTGTCAAGTAAAATAAAGTAAAAATAAAATTAAAATAAATAAATTTGTATAGAGAAGGAAAAAATATCGCTAGTTTGTTTCCTCTTGCCACTTAACAGAGATAAAAATGTCTGACACTTGCAGGCTATTTCGTCCGTTTGGAGACCGCTGGCCTTTTTGTCTGTTATCTTTTCATTCTCCCCTTTTCTTTTAGGAGAATTACATTGCCTAGAGAAAGGGGGCATTGTTCTCATTCCATAACTACTTCCAAGCTGAGAAGGGGCGTTGTCCCTAAATTGGTGAGGCAACATATTTTCCTAATCTTCATATTGAGGCTATCTGATCCAGGGGCCCCAAATAGTAGTTGGAGGCAACTGCAGCAGTAGCAGGAGTTTGAGCAACCATTTGTAACTTAAAAGCTTTCATGTGGCTAGAAACAAATCCAGTTATCCAGTTACAGATGTAAGGCAACATAGTCATTAAAACAACTTAAAATCAAAATTAAAAGTCACATTATGTCCATAGTTAAAGTGCAACATGTTGCACACGTCTATTTTAGGGTTGTTAGATGTCATCAGATGAAGAAGAAGCATCACATATGACTCTTGTCGAAGGTATTCACAGACTTGCAAAAGTCTTTTTTTTTTTGAAGTGGAGATGTCCACCACGGGAAGCCTTCCACTGATGAAGAGGGGAGCGCTCCACAGACCCAGCAGTTAGACTGATTGTGGAATGTAGTGTAGGAGTGAGCCCAGGACAGGAAGGCATTGTCTTGAGGATCAAACGGCAGACTCAGGAAACTTGGAGTCCGCAGAAGTAGGCTCACATAGATTATCAGGCCAATCTGAAAAGTAGAAGGTCAGAGCATAGAAAGTAAAGTCATAAAATGAAGTCACTTAGTTTTGTTCGGGGTGCCACCTCTTAACTCGAGTGTGATGTACCACGAAGCAATTCTTGGCACTTAGACAGCTGTGGGAGAAGAAAGAATAACCTGGTAAGGGCCTTCCCAGAGAGGCTAGAGGAATGGGCTCCCAGATCTCAATGTTTTTATGAGGACCTCAGTTCCTAGCTCAGACAGAGGCTTGCTTGACTCAGAGGCTGGGTCAGCAGTCGTCTCCCAGAGTTTTGTTAATCCTGTTGAAAAGGCATTAACTAGCTGAGAACTGAGTTACATAACTAGTTAATTCCAAGGCTTCATGGTCTATAACAATGTCTGAGCTTAAGAAAGGCCTTCCATCAGTACAGTTCAGTTCAGTTCAGTCGCTCAGTCATGTCCAACTCTTTGTGACCCCATGAATCACAGCACGCCAGGCCTCCTTGTCCATCACCAACTCCCAATGTTCATTCAGACTCACATCCATCAAGTCAATGACACCATCTAGCTATCTCTTCCTCTGTCGTCCCCTTCTCCTCCTGCCCCCAATCCCTGCGAGCATCAGAGTCTTTTCCAATGAGTCAACTCTTCACATGAGGTGGCCAAAGTACTGGAGTTTCAGTTATAGCATCATTCATTCCAAAGAAACCCCAGGGCTGATTTTCAGAATGGACTGGTTGGATTTTCTTGCAGTCCAAGGGAATCTCAAAAGTCTTCTCCCAACACCACAGTTCAAAAGCCTCAATTCTTCAGCGCTCTGCCTCCTCCACAGTCCAACTCTCACATCCATACATGACCACAGGGAAAACCATAGCCTTGATTAGCCGGACCTTAGTCGGCAAAGTAATGTCTCTGCTTTTGAATATGCTATCTAGGTTGGTCATAACATTTCTTCCAAGGAGTAAGCGTCTTTTAATTTCATGGCTGCAATCCCCATCTGCAGTGATTTTGGAGCCCCAAAAAGGAAAGTCTGACACTGTTTCCACTGTTTCCCCACCTATCTCCCATGAAGTGATGGGACTGGATGCCATGATCTTCGTTTTCTGAATGTTGAGCTTTAAGCCAACTTTTTCACTCTCCTCTCTCACTTTCATCAAGAGGCTTTTTAGTTCCTCTTCACTTTCTGCCATAAGGGTGATGTCATCTGCATATCTGAGGTTATTGATATTGATATTTCTCCCGGCAGTCTTGATTCCAGCCCAGCGTTTCTCATGAAGTACTCTGCATATAAGTTAAATAAACAGGGTGACAATATACAGTCTTGACGTACTCCTTTTCCTATTTGGAACCAGTCTGTTGTTCCATGTCCAGTTCTAACTGTTACTTCCTGACCTGCATACAGATTTCTCAAGAGGCAGGTCAGGTGGTCTGGTTTTCCCATCTCTTGAAGAATTTTCCACAGTTTATTGTGATCCACACAGTCAAAGGCTTTGGCATAGTCAATAAAGCAGAAATAGATGTTTTTCTGGAACTCTCTTGCTTTTTTGATGATCCAGCGGATGTTGGCAGTTTGCTCTCTGGCTCTTCTGCCTTTTGTAAAACCAGCTTGAACATCAGAAAGTTCACGGTTCACGTATTGCTGAAGCCTGGCTTGGAGGATTTTGAGCATTACTTTACTAGCATGTGAGATGAGTCCAGTTGTGTGGTATTTTGAGCATTCTTTGGCATTGTCTTTCTTTGGAATTTGAATGAAAACTGACTTTTTCCAGTCCTGTGGCCACTGCTGAGTTTTCCAAATGTGCTGTCATATTGAGTGCAGCACTTTCACAGCATCATCTTTCAGGATTTGAAACAGCTCAACTGGCATCCCATCACCTCCACTTGCTTTGTTCATAGTGATGCTTTCTAAGGCCCACTTGACTTCACATTCCAGGATGTCTGGCTCTAGATGAGTGATCACACCATCGTGATTATCTGGGTTGTGAAGCTCTTTTTGTATAGTTCATCTGTGTATTTTTGCCAACTCTTCTTAATATCTTCTGCTTCTCTTAGGTACATACCATTTCTGTCCTTTATCGAGCCCATCTTTGCATGAAATTTTCCCTTGGTATCTTTAATTTTCTTTGAAGAGATCTCTAGTCTTTCCCATTCTGTTCTTTTCCTCTATTTCTTTGCACTGATCGCTGAAGAAGGCTTTCTTATCTCTTCTTGCTATTCTTTGGAACTCTGCATTCAGATGCTTATATCTTTCCTTTTCTCCTTTGCTTTTGGCTTCTCTTCTTTTCATAGCTATCTGTAAGGCCTCCTCAGACAGCCATTTTGCTTTTTGCATTTCTTTTCCATGGGGAGGGTTTTGATCCCTGTCTCCAGTACAATGTCACGAATCTCATTCCATAGTTCATCAGGCACTCTATCTATCAGACCTAGGCCCTTAAATCTATTTCTCACTTCCACTGTATAATCATAAGAGATTTGATTTAGGTCATACCTGAATGGTCTAGCGATTTCCCCTGCTTTCTTCAATTTGAGTCTGAATTTGGTAATAAGGAGTTCATGATCTGAGCCACAGTCAGCTCCTGGTCTTGTTTTTGTTGATTGTATAGAGCTTCTCCATCTTTGGCTGCAAGAATATAATCAATCTGATTTCGGTGTTGACCATCTGGTGATGTCCATGTGTAGAGTCTTCTCTTGTGTTGTTGGAAGAGGGTGTTTGCTATGACCAGTGATTTTCTTGGCAAAACTCTATTAGTCTTTGCCCTGCTTCATTCCACATTCCAAGGCCAAATTTGCCTCTTACTCCAGGTGTTTCTTGACTTCCTACTTTTGCATTCCAGTCCCCTATAATGAAAAGGACATTTTTGGGGTGTTAGTTCTAAAAGATCTTGTGGGTCTTCATAAAACCGTTCAACTTCAGCTTCTTCATCATTACTGGTTGGGGCATAGAGTTGGATTACCGTGATATTGAATGGTTTGCCTTGGAAACGAACAGAGATCATTCTGTTGTTTTTGAGATTGCATCCAAGTACTGCATTTCAGACTCTTTTGTTGACCATGATGGCTACTCCATTTCTTCTGAAGGATTCCTGCCCGCAGTAGTAGTTATAATGGTCATCCGAGTTAAATTCACCCATTCCAGTCCATTTTAGTTCGCTAATTCCTAGAATGTCAATGTTCACTCTTGCCATCTCTTGTTTGACCACTTTCAAGTTGCCTTGATTCATGGACCTGACATTCCAGGTTCCTATACAATATTGCTCTTTACAGCATCGGGCTTTGCTTCTATCACCAGTCACATCCACAGCTGGGTATTGTTTTTGCTTTGGCTCCAAACCTGCCTTCTATAAATACATTCAAAGGGGTACAGTCTCTCTTTTTGTGAGCAGTTCGAGCCCTCATTAAAGCTATGGGTAGGACTTTAATCCAGTTTTCCTGTGTCTCTTGAGTTAACTTGCACAGATGTTTTTTATAATGCCATTAGTTTTTTCAATCTTTTCCGATGATTGGGGTCTTCAGGAACAGTGTAAGTGATAGTTTATTCTTAGAGCTTTAGACACCCCCTGAGTTACAGCAGCTTTTAAGGCAGAGCCATTGTCACTCTGAAGGCCTTGTGGCAGCCCAAATCTGAGGATAATTTTATGGATTAAAATCTTTATAACCTCCTTAGCCTGTTGACTACGACAGGAAAAGCCTCAATCCATCCAGTAAAAGTATCTACCCAAACTTGTAAGCAAGAATATCCATTAGCTTTTGGCATATGAGTAAAATCAATTTCTCAGTCCTCTCCAAGATACTTCCCACTTCATTGTAATCCAGATATTGTTAGCTTTTCAGTCTTTGGCTTATTTTTCTGAAAAATCTCACACCTTTTGATAATATTTTTTAAAGTTTCCATTACATTTTTACCTTCAAACAAACGAGAAGCCATTTGGTAAGTAATCTCTGCACCCAAATGAAAACTCTGATGTAAACCCTTAAGAATTTTTCATTGAGCATTTTCAGGAATTATTAATCATCCATCCTTGGACTGTAACCATCTTTTTATCAGTAATCTTTGTTCCTCTTTTTTATATCTTTAAATTTTTCCTCAGTATATTGTGGTTTTCCTGTTCCACAGGACCTGTCCAGATCAAAGGTGTCTGTAGTGAAGGGGTTTTGTAAAGTGCCACTTTTCTGGCTTGACAGTCAACCAGCTGATTACCTTGGGCTACTTTACTCCCATCCCTGCTATGCCCTTTGCAATGCATAACAGCTATTTCTTTAAGACAATATATAGCAGTTAAAAGTCTCTCAGTCTCTCTGAAATGCTTAATAGGTTCTCCTGTTGCTGTTTTAAACTGTCTTTCTTTTCATATTGCAGCATGAGCATGTAAAGTCTAATAAGCATACTTAGAATCCGTGTAGATATTTACCCGCTGCCCTTTGCTTGACTCTAGAACTCGGGTCAGAGCCACAAGCTCCAGTAACTGAGCACTGGTTCCCTTGGGGAGAGATTTTGCTTCCAAAACCTGTTCAGCAGTCACCACTGCGTAAACTGCTTTACGCTTTCCATCCCGAACAAAAGAACTGTCATCTGTAAATATTTCCATTTCAAGATTGTCTAATGGGGTATCCTTTTCTTGCCTGGAGAATCCCAGGGATGGGGAGCCTGGTGGGCTTCCGTCTATGGGGTCGCACGACTGAAGCGACTTAGCAGCAGCAGCAGCAGCATTAGATCTTCCCAAGCTGCATAGTTTAAAGTTAGGAATCAGGGACAATCGTGATCAGGTGTTTTATTTTCCTTCTCAGGAAGGAAAGTGGCAGGATTTAAATTTTCACAAACTTTAACCTTAGTTACTGGTCCTTTTAACAACAATTGACTGTTATTTAAGAAGCCTACTGTCTGTCATCCAAATATTAACCTTAGAATTTAAGATTCTACTCACATCATGAGAAGTCATACAGTAAGGTTTTGTCCGTTAATTATTTTTAAAGCTTCAGGTGTTAATAAAGCCGTTGCCCCAATTACTCTTAGGCAGTGGGGCCACCCACGTGAAATTACATTTAATTTTTTGCTTAGATAAGCAATACTTTGCTGGTGAGGCCCTCGGGGTTGTGTCAACACTCCCAAGGCTATACCTTTTCTTTCAGTGACAAACAAATTAAATTCTAACCCTGTGGGCAAGCTCAGAGCTGGAACTTGAAGAAGAGCAGTCTGAAGAACCTTAAAAGCCTTTTGAGTTTCTGGAGACCAAACCAGTTTGTTGGTTTGGGCCTGCTGAGTTTCAGCTATAAGTTTATATAAAGGCCAGGCAAGTGCCCCATAATCCAGAATCCAAATGTAACCTGTGATTCTCAAAAATCCTCTCAGTTGTCATAGGTAGGGGATGATTTAGTATAGGCTTAATTCTCTCAGGGCCTGTGGCCCTAGCCCCTTCTGATATGATTAGGCCCAGATATCTAACCGATTGTTGACAAAGCTGAGCCTTTTCTCTTGATGCCTTGTAACCACAGCCTGCCAGAAAGTTTAAGAAATCTTCTGAGGCTCGTGAACAAGCTTCCTCTGTCTCAGCACAGAGCAAAATCATCTATATATTGTAACACCACCACTTCAGAGCTATTAAAGTTTTGTACATCCCGTGACGAACTTTGTCCAATAAGTGAGGACTGTCACGAAATCCCTGGGGCAAAACTGTCCAGGTTAACTGAGAAACTGGCTGCGGAGGGTCTTCAAAGGCAAATAGAAATTGACTTTCCTCCGCCAAAGGCACTGAATAGAAATCATCCTTTAAATAAATTAATGAGAAATATTTGGCTCGTTCAGGAATTTCAGACAATAGAGTGTAAGGATTAGGCACCATGGGGTGTAAAGGAACTACAGCCTCATTTATTATACGTAAATCTTGAACTAGTCTCCATTTACCATTTGATTTTTTATACCCAAAATAGGAGTGTTGCAAGGACTGTTACAGGGAATTAATAGTCCCTGTTCCTTTAAATTTTCAATGATGGGTTTTAACCCTTTCTTAACCTCAGGTTTCAGTGGATACTGTTTCTTATGTGGAAATAAGTGTGGGTCTTTGAGCTTGACAACTACAGGAATAGCATTTGTGCTTGACCCACAGATTGTCCATCAGCCCACACTCTAGGATTTACATTTTGTTCAACTAAAGGGAGGGAAAAGGAAGGCTCCATATTCATGAAAACAGAGGCATGGACCTTGTTCAGTATATCCCTCCCCCAGAAGGAGTGAGGGGAGATTTTGCCACAATCAGAAACTCTTGTGAAAATAGCACAGAATCTCAGTTGCAAGATAAAGAATAACTGAAATAATACCTTTTGGCTCGTCCAGACAGTCCAATTACAAAAGCGGATGGGGAAGAAAGTGGGCCAGGGGCTTCAGTAAGCACAGAGTAAGTTGCCCCAGTATCTAAAAGGAAATCAACAGATTGTCCCCCACCCCCACAGTTAATACCCGGGGTTCAGGTGTAATTAGGACGGGAGCTTGTGTGGGGACTCCCGGGCACCTTCAGTCCCTGATTGTCTTGAGAGTCCAGCCCCAGAGACCTACGTCTCTGAGGGCAGTCTCTCTTCCAGTGTGGTCCTTTGCAGACTGGACATGGAGCCGGGGGCGGCTTAGATATCTGAGGGCAATCCCGCTTGAGGTGCCCCTCTTCACAGTAATAGCAAGCCCATCCCTTTTCACCTGGGTTCCTCTGGGCATCTTTTTCAGGCTGTTTAAGAAAGTTTTTATAGCCATTGTGAAGGCTTCCGCCTTTTCCTTTGTCTTTCTTTTTGCCTTTTTTTTCTTTTTCTCATATTCTTTACCATAATAGACTGTCTGAGCCAGTTGTAACAGAGTATCTAAAGACTGGTTTGGTCCATACACCCGTCTTTGTAGCTTACGGTGGATATCTGGAGCCAACTGAGTGAGAAATCTATCTTTAAGATCATTTTTCCTTCTTCACTTTCGGGATCAATCTCAGTGAGTCTGCAAAGGGCTTCTCTCCAGTCTATCTAGGAATTTACCTGGAGCTTCCTTCTCCTCCTGTTCTATGTCTGCCAATTTGCTATAGTTTAAAGGCTTAGAACCCACCTACCTGAGTCCTTCAAGAATGCATCTAACAAAATGACTCTGATCCCATCTTCCTCTAGCTGTGTTGTAGTCCCAGTCTGGTTCTATAGTTGGGACCACCTGATTCCCGGTGGGGAGGGCTGCTATCTCGTCCTCCCTCTTCCCTACTGATTCATTACCAAGCCATTCATCTCCATAAGCAACTGCTTTTCCCAAAACTCGAGTCTTTGAGTCAGGAGTCAGCGTTTGTCCCAAGATATGCATCACATCCTTCTAAGTAAGGTCATAAAGCAGAGTAACACCTTTAAAAGCTCTAATATATTTTCTGGGTCTTCTAAATAGTCTCCTAGATCCTCTTTGGTTCTTTGTATTTTTTGATAAGAAAAAGGCTTATTAACTCTCATAGACTGATTATTTCTCCCAGTGGGTGTTTCATGAAAAGGCAACAGCTTGTGTGGCTGTTCCTCAGTCTCTCTGGCTGCTCTGTGCATATGATCCCAGGGATAGATTAGAGAAACCTGGTTTTCTCTCTCTCTCTCTCTCTCTCTCTCTCTCTCTCTCTCTCTCTCTCTCTCTCTCTCTTTCTCTCTCTCTCTCTCTCTGTCTCTTGTCCTCCATCTCATCTCTTACTTCGATGGTCTGAGTTTTCACTGAAACCAGAGTAGTCTGAGGTCATACTGAGACAGGAGTTGTTTGGACCTCCACATTGGCAGTTTGAATTTCAGTTTGGATTTCCACTGAGACCAAGGCAGTTTGAATCTCAGTTTGTTTCTACTGAGACAAAGGCAACCCTTCTGAGGGGGGTTCTCTGGCTTTCAGTTTGCTCAGCTTGGAGCCCCGGGTACAGGGGCAAAGTAGGAGGACAGGAGGGAGCTGAAGGTTTCACGCCCAAATCTATACCCTTAGGATATAAGTCTGGCATATTTTGCAGAGAGAAAAAGGGAAACACATATGTTACTTCTACCCACTTCCCTTGTTCCTTACAGAACCGGTCTAATTGTAAAACAGTATTATACTTAAGAGACCCTCCAACTGGCCACTGTTCACTGTCCTCTAATAGATACCATGGCCATGTAGTATCACATAGGAAGACCAGCTGTGTCTTCTTTAAGCCCTGGGGATCAAATCTATCTCAGTTTTTCAGGATACAGTTCAAAGGAGTGAGGCTGGAATTGTTAGCTCCCATCTGTAAGAGAGAAAAAAGTGACCAGCGCCATTTTTTAATTGGAGGTGTCTTTTTCTGTTTTAGATGGGGGTGTAGACAGACTTTACACCAAAAGCTTTTTTTTTTCCTGGTCGGACTTTGTCCCTTACTGACGCAGGCGCCATCCTCGACCCTCCCAGTTCTACCACCGAGATGAGGTGGGGATGTACCAGGGGTAGACCAGATAGCATCTCTACCTGACATCCAGCTCTTTACCTTTAACCTTGCTTGTCTCTAATGTCACCCAGGGTGCAATCAAAGTAACCTTCCAAAATGCCTCCCAAGCTAAGACTGCTGGGGGAAACATTCATCACCTGAGTGCCAGTGCATGACCCTGAGTATATTCCTGACCACAGTAGACTGATATGAACATACAGCTGAGATGTTCTTTTCAAGCATCACCACACCAGTATAAGAGCCTCCTCTGGTCCACTAAGAGCCAGCGTTACCAAAGGAAAAAAACCCATTGTAGTCCCAATCTGAGTAACCTTTAACCTCAGAGATGTTCTTGGAGCTAGAGCTCCATCTAGCTTCTGAACTTTCGATTCTTAGTGAGGCTAGGCACTTTCTTGACTACCCATCCAAGTTTGGGACCTAAGCCATAGTACACAGTAACAGTATAGATCACAAGTCCCTTGAAAATCTATGATCTGATAGATTAGGTTAGTACTTTTAATTTTCAAGGAATTATGAAATGGTCAAAGAGACCGAAAAGTTTGACCGAGAAAGGAGAGTTCAGTCCACACACTTTGCCCATTTCTGGTCGGTTCTCAAAAGAGACATTGGGTGCCTCTTGGCATTGGCAGGTCAGTAAACTCCTGACAGGTTTCTGCCATAAGCTGTATGAGATCACTGTGGAACCGCAGAGCAGGGCTCTTCACTTGCTTTGTGCAGGGCATGTCATTCATTCACACAAGCACACCGTAGAGTTAGTAAAGCACAGCAGAAAACGTGTTCGCTAAGAGAACAAAGAACTAGAGCTCCAAGCATCCTTACCTTGTCCTAAAGAATCCCGGATGAGCCCCCAAGATGAAAGGTTGTTGATGAATCATGCAAAGACATCAGGATTCTGGGCACCCAGAGGAGGAGAATTTAATCTGGGGCCAGAGACAAGGCTTCATCGCTCAGAGGTTTGTGTAATAAAGTTTTATTAAAGTATAAAGGGGATAGAGAAAGCTTCTGACATAGGCATCAGAAGGGGGCAGAAAGAGTGTCCCCCTGTTAGTCTTCAGCTGGATGTTATATAGTCACTAACAGTCTGTTAATAAAAGAAAGGAATGTCTTAAAACTCAGAATGGCACCAGGCCCCTCACCCATAAGATGCATTTTGGGATAATCTTGGCACCAAATGGTTCATCCTGGGCCATAAAATGATTAACTTGAATCTTGAAGAAGGGCAGATCACCATACAAATAGTTTTATTTACATAGATTAGAGGAACAAGATCTGAGTATAACATACTGGTTTGTCAAGTAGGTTCTGAGCCAAGAGGCAGAACAACTTGAAGACAGAGTTTGGGGTAAATGCATAGCACATTAGCATAGCTTACGATGAACATTTCCATAAGAAAAAGGCATTGGTTATCTCTAGGTTTGAGAATAGTTAACTTCAGGTGAAACCAGGTGTCATTATAGCAACACAGTATTTTAAGAGAAACCCCCTTTTAAATTTGTATAGAGAAGGAAAAAATATCTCTAGTTTGTTTCCTCCTGCCGCTTAAGAGAGAAAAATGTCTGACACTTACAGGCTATTTCCTCCGTTTGGAGACCTCTGGCCTCTTTGTCTGTTATCCTTTCAATACCATAGGGCAACTAAGCCCATATGCCACAATTAAGATCAAACACAGCCAAATAAATAAATGTTTTAAAAATAAAAATAAAACAAAAGATCCTTACAAAATCTAACATATATATGTTTAAAAAAAAAATAAGGGAATCAAAACATGTGCAGTGAACTGGATATTTATGTTCTTCCCCAATTCATATCTTGAAATCCTAGCCTTCAAGTTGAGATTAGGTGGTAGGGCCTTTGGGATGTGGTTTGTTCATGAGAATGGAGATGTCATGATTAGCATTGATGCTAGAGACACCTATTTCTCCATGTGAAGTTACAGTAAAAAAAAAAAAAAGGTTGTTAATGAGGAAGTGGGCCCTCATCAAACACTAAATCTAACAGCACTATGATCTTAGATTTCTCAGCTCATAGAACTGCAGGAAATAAATTTCTGTTGTTTATAATTGCTCGGTTCAGTTCAGTCATTCTGTTGTGTTTGATTCTTTGCAACCCTTTGGACTGCAGCATACCAGGCTTCCCTGTCCATCACCAACTCCTGGAGCTTGCTCATATCATGTCCATTGAGTCAGGGGTGCCATCCAACCAGCTACTCAGTCTATGATACTTCTGCTATAGCAACCTGTAGAGGTTAAGACAACACATGACAACAAAAATTAAAGAAAGCAAAAGACAATAATGGAAGAATTGAGAAATCAGAAAGATATGACACATCAAAAACAAATAACTAAATGGCATAAGGAAATCTTTCCTTTTGAATAATTACTCTAAATGCAAATGGATTAAACTCTCCAGTAAAGAACAGAGACTAGTAGAACAGGATTACTTAGAAATTATCAACTGTATGCTACCTACAAGAGACTCAGTTTAGATCCAATGGCCTAAATGCACTGAAAGAATAGAAAAGGGTATTCCATCCAAATAATAACCAAAAAAGAGCTGTGGTAGTTATATTAATATCAGACAAAATTAACTTTAATTCAAAAACTATAACAAGAGACAAAGGAGGACATTATATATCAATAAAAGGAAAGTGCAGCAAAAAGATATAAAAAGTATACACATACACAGACCTAATAAGAGTCCCAATATATGACACAAACATTGTAAGAAATAAAGAAATAGACAGTTCTGCAATAATAGTTAGAGCCTTCTATACTCCGCTGTAAATAACAGACAAAACAATCAAACAGAATTAATGAGGGAATAAAGGACTTGAAAAACTTAATGAATCAATTAAATATAACAGACATACAAAGAACACTCCACCCATAAACAGTAGAATACGCATTCTTGCCACATCAAACACTCTCCAGAATAAACCATATATTAGGTCACAAAAAAGTCATTATAAATTTTAAAAGATTTAAATAGCCCAAACTATCTTCTCTCATCACAATGGAATGAAACTAGAAATTAATAACAGATGCAAAACTAGAAAATTAGCAAATATGTGGATGTTGGCATATTCTTGACTAGTGGATCAAATAAGAAATTACAAACTAAATTTAAAAATATTTGAGACTACTGAATCAAAAATATTAAGTATAAAAACTATGGAATGCAGCAGAATCAGTATTCAGAGAGAACTTTACAGCTATAAATGCATACATTAAAAAGGAAGGAAGATCTCAAGTCAATAATCAGACTTTATACCTTGAGGAGCTTGAAAAACAATGGCACACTAAGGCCAAAACTGGCAAAAGCAAGGAAGTAATAAAAATTAGAGAGGTGTTTACAAAATAGAAAATGAAAAAAATAGAGAAATTTGGTGAAATCAAACCAAGTTGGCTCCTAAGGTAGATCAACAAGATTGAGAAAACTTTAGCTAGGCTAAGAGACTGACTTATTTAATTATGAAAATCATAAATGTTGGGAACATGCTAGCAACATTACAGAAACAAAAAGATAATGCTATGAGCAATTTTTTATTAACTGATATTGAAGTATATTTATTTTGCAATGTTGTGTTAGTTTCTGCTGTGCAGCACAGTGATTCAGTTTCATATATATATATGTACATATGTCCACTCTTTTCTAGTTTTCTTTCCCATCTAGGTCACCACAGAACCCTGAGTAGATTTCTCTGTGCTATACATACAGTAGATTCTTGCTAGTTATCTGTTTTGTGTATAGTAATGTATATATGTCAACCACAATCTCTCAATTCATCCCAGCCCCTCCCCCCCTTGGTAACCAAAAGTATATTTTCTATATTTGTGACTCTATTTCTGCTTTGCAAATAAGTTATTCTGCAACACTTTCTAGATCCCATATATGTTGTCTTTCTCTTTTTACTTCACTCTGCATGACACTTTCTAGGTCCATCTATGTCTCTACAAATGGCATTATCTCATTCCTTTATGGCTGAGTAATATTCCATCTTATGTGTGTACCACCACGTCTTTATACATTCCTCTGTTGATGGGCATTTAGATTGCTCCAATGTATAGGCTATTGTAGATAGTGAGGTAGTAAATATTGGCATGCATACATCCTTTCAAACTGTGGTTTTCTCTAGATATATGCCCAAGAGTGGAATTTCTGGATCATATGGTAATTCTATTTTTAGTTTTCAAGAAACCTCCATACTGTTCTCCATAGTGGCTGTACCAATTTGCATTCCCACCAACAGCAGTAGGAGGGTTCCCATTTCTCCACAAACTTCCCAACATTTATTCTTTTTAAATTTTGATGATGGTCATTCTGACAGTTGTGAGGTGATACTCTGTTATAGTTTTAACTTGCATTTCTCTAATAATTAGTGATTTTGAGCATCTTTTTCTGTGTGTGTTTTTTTTGGCAAGGGGGAGAGCATATCAATAGGAAAAGGAGTACGTCAAGGCTGTATATTGTCACCCTGCTATTTAACTTATATGCAGAGTACATCATGAGAAATGCTGGACTGGAAGAAACATAAACTGGAATCAAGATTGCCGGGTTCTCCCGGCAATATCAATAACCTCAGATATGCAGATGACACCACCCTTATGGCAGAAAGTGAAGAGGAGCTAAAAGCCTCTTCATGAAAGTGAAAGTGGAGAGTGAAAAAGTTGGCTTAAAGCTCAACATTCAGAAAACGAAGATCATGGCATCCGGTCCCATCACTTCATGGGAAATAGAGGGGGAAACAGTGGAAACAGTGTCAGACTTTATTTTGGGGGCTCCAAAATCACCGCAGATGGTGACTGCAGCTATGAAATTAAAAGCCACTTACTCCTTGGAAGAAAAGTTATGACCAGCCTAGATAGTATATTGAAAAGCAGAGACATTACTTTGCTGACTAAGGTCCGGCTAGTCAAGGCTATGATTTTTCCAGTAGTCATGTATGGATGTGAGAGTTGGACTGTGCAGAAGGCTGAGTGCCAAAGAATTGATGCTTTTGAACTGTGGTGTTGGAGAAGACTCTTGAGAGTCCCTTGGACTGCAAGGAGATCCAACCAGTCCATTCTGAAGGAAATTAGCCATGGGATTTCTTTGGAAGGAATGATGCTAAAGCTGAAACTCCAGTACTTTGGCCACCTCATGTGAAGAGTTGACTCATTGGAAAAGACTCTGATGCTGGGAGGGATTGGGGGCAGGAAGAGAAGGGGACAACAGAGGATGAGATGGCTGGATGGCCTCACGGACTCGATGGATGTGAGTCTGAGTGAACTCTGGGAGATGGTGATGGACAGGGAGGCCTGGCATGCTGTGATTCATGGAGTCACAAAGAGTTGGACATGACTGAGTGACTGAACTGAACTGTACTGATCTGATATGTATCTCTCCTTTGGAGAAATGTCTATTTAGATCTTCCAATCATTTTTTGATTGAGTTTTGTTTTTGTTTTTTTTTTAATTGAGCTGCATGAGCTGATTGTATATTTTGGATATTAATCCCTTGTGAGTTTTTTTCATTTGAAAATATTTACTCCTATTCTGAGGGTTGTATTTTTGTTCTGTTTATGGTTTCCTTTGCTGTGCAAAAGCCTATAGGATTAATTAGATATCATTTATTTTTCATTTTAATTATGCTAGGCAGTGAATCAAAAAAGATCTTGCTGCCATTTATGTCAAAGATTGTTCTGCCTATGGTTTCTTCTAAGTGTTTTCTATATCCAGACTTACAGTCTTTAATCCCTTTTGAGTTTATTTTCATGTATGGTGTTAGGGAGTGCTCAAATTTCATTCTTTCTTGTATAGCTGTCTCATTTTCTCAGCTCCACTTATTGAAAAGACTATTTTTTCCATTATACATTTTTTTCATTGTATATTATTTCCTCCTTTGTCATAGTGGCTGTAAGTGTGTGAGTTGATTTCTTGACCTTCTACTCTGCTCCATTAATCTATATTTTAGTATAGCCTGAAGTCAAAGAGCCTGATTCTTCCACAGCTCTGTTCTCCTTTCTCAAGATTGCTTTGGCTTTTCAGGATCTTTTGTGTGCTCATACAATTTGTATACTTTTTGTTCTAATTCTGCAAAAAAGGATTGTCATTTTGATGGAGATTGCATTCAATCGATAGATTGCTTTGGGTAGTATATTCATTTTCAAAACATTGATTCTTCCTATTTAAGAACATCTGTTTGTGTCATCTATCTGTTTCTTCCATCCTTGATTTCTTTCATCAGTATCTTATAGTTTTCTGAGTACAGGTCTTTTGCCTCCTTAAGTAGGTTAATTCCAAGGTATGTTATTCTGTTTGATGCAGTGGTAAATGGAATTGTTTACTGAATTTGTCTTTCTGATTTTTGCTGTTAGTGTATAGAAATGCAAGAAATTTCAGTATATTAATTTTGTATTCTGAAACTTTACCAGGTTCATTGATGAGCTCTTCTAGTTTTCTGATGGTATCTTCAGGATTTTCTATATATAGTATCGTGTCATCTGCAAACAGTGAAAGTTCTACTTTCTATTAAATTTTTATTCCTTTTGTTTCTTTTTATTCTCTGCTGTTGCTAGGACTTTTAATAAAAGTGGCAAGAATGGACATCTTTGTCTGATTTCACATCTTAGAGGAAATGCTTTCATATTTTCACCATTGAGTATGATATTAGCTATGGGTTTGTCATAAATGGCCTTTATTACATTGATGTAGGTTCCCCCGTGCCATCTTTCTGGAGCATTCTTATCGTGAATGGGTGCTGAATTTTGTCAAAAGATTTTTCTGCATCTATTGAGATGATAGCATTGCTTTCATTCTTCAATTCAATTTGTTAATGTGGTATATCACATTGATTGATTTGTACATATTAAAGAATACTTGCATCCTCCTGATAAATCCCACTTAATTGTGATGTATGATCCTTTAAATGTGTTGCTGGACTCAGTTTGCTAGTATTTTGTTGAAGATTTTTGCATCTATGTTTGTCAATGATATTGGCCTTGTAATTTTCATTTTTGTGTGATATCTTTGTCTGGTTTTAGTATCAGGAAATGATGGCCTAATAGAATGTGCTTGGGAGGATTCCTTCTTCTGCAATTTTTGGGAGAGTTTGAGAAGAATAAGTTGTTACCTCTTCTCTAAATGTTTGATAGAATTTGTCTGTAAAACCATCTGGTCTTGGGCTTTTGTTTGCTGGGAGTTTTTAAATCACACTTTAAGTTTCAGTACTTGTGTTTGCTCTGTTCATAGTTTCTATTTCTTCCTGGTTCTGTCTTGAAAGGTTGTACTTTTCTAGAATTTGTCCATTTCTTCTAGGTAGTCCATTTTATTGTCATATAGTTGCTTGTAGAATTCTCTTAATATTGGTATCTCAGTGGTGTCCATTGTAACATCTCCTTTTTCATTTCTAATTTTATTGATTTGCATCCTCTCCCTTTTTTTCTTGATCTGTTCAGTTCAGTCTCTCAGTCATGTCCGACTCTTTGTGACCCCGTGGACTGCAACAAGCCAGGCGTCCCTGTTCACTAACTTCTGGAGCTTCCACAAATTCATGTCCATCAATTCAGTGATGCCATCCAACCACTTCATCCTCTGTTGTCCTCTTCTCTTCCTGCCTTCAATCTTTCCCAGCATCAGGATCTTTTCTAATGAATCAGTTCTTCGCATTAGTTGCCCAAAGTATTGGTGCTTCAGCTTCAGCATCAGTCCTTCCAATGAATATTCAGGATTGATTTCCCTTAGGATGGACTGGTAGGATCTCCTTGCATTCCAAGGGACTCTCAAGAGTTTTCTCCAACACCACAGTTCAAAAGTAACAATTCTTCAGTGAGCAGCTTTCTTTATGGTCCAACTCTCACATCCATATATTACTAGTAGAAAAACCATAGCTTTAACCAAACAGACCTTTGTTGGCAAAGTAATGTCTGCTTTTTAATATACTGTTTACTTTTATCAGCTTTTCTTCCAAGGAGCAAATGTCTTTTAATTTCCTGGCTGCAGTCACCATCTGCAGTGATTTTGGAGCCCAAGACAGTCTGTCACTGTTTCCACTGTTTCCCCATCTATTTGCCATGAAGTGATGAGACCGGATGCCATGAACTTCGTTTTCTGAATGTTGAGTTTTAAAAGCCAGCTTTTTCAGTCTCCTCTTTCATTTTCATCAAGAGGCCCTTTAGTTCTTCTTCACTTTCTGCCATAAGGGTGGTGTCCAAGTTTATTGATACTTCCTCTGGGAATCTTGATTCCAGCCTGTGCTTCATCCAGCCCAGCATTTCACATGATGTACTCTTAAATAAGCAGGGTAACAAAATATAGCCTTGATGTACTCCTTTCCCAATTTGGAACAAACTATAGTTCCATGTCCAGTTCTAACTGTTGCTTCTTGACCAGCATACAGGTTTCTCAGGAGACAGGTAAGGTGGTCTGGTATTCACAGTTTATTGTGATCCGCACAGTCTGAAGGCTTTGGTGTAGTCAATAAAGCAGAAGTAGATGTTTTTCTGAAACTGTCTTGTTTTTTACTATGATCAAACAGATGTTGGCCATTTGACCTCTGGTTTCTCTGCCTTTTTAAATCCAGCTTGAACATCTGGAAGTTCTCAGCTCTCATACTATTGAAGCCTCACTTGGAGAATGTTGAGCATTACTTTGCTAGCGTGTGAGATGAGTGCAGTTGTGTGGTAGTTTGAACATTCTTTGGCATTCTTTTTCTTGATGAGTCTGGCTAAAGATTTATCCATTTTGTTTATCTTCTCAAAGAACCAGATTTCAGTGCCATTTATGTTTGCTACTTTTCATCCATATTTCATTTGTTTCTGCTCTTATCTTTATGATTTCTTTCCTTCTACTAAGTTTGGGTTTGTTTGTTCTTCTTCCACTAGTTGCTTTAGGTGTAAGGTTAGGTTGTCTCTTTGAGATTCCACTTATGTATTGAAGTAAGATTGTATTGCTATAAATTTCCTTCTTAGAACTGCTTTTGCTGCATTTCATAGGTTTTGGATCATCATGTTTTTATTGTCATATTTTTCTAGTACTTGTTATTCCTTCTTTGATTTATCTGGTGGTCCATTGGTTATTTAGTAACATATTGCTTAGCCTCCATGTGTTTGTTATTTTTCCAGCTTTTTGCCCTGTAATTGATTTCTAATCTCATAGCAGTGTAGATAGAAAAGATGGTTGATACAATTTTAATTTTCTCAAATTTACTAACCCTTGATTTGTGGCCCAAGATGTGTTCTATCCTAGAGCATGTTCTGTGTTCACTAGAGAATAAAGTGTATTCTTCTGCTTTCAGATGGAATGTCCTGTAAATATTAAGTCTGTTTGGCCTAATGTGTCATTTTAGGCCTGTGCTTCCTCATGAATTTTCTGTCTGGATGATCTGTCCATTGGTGAAAGTTAAATGTTAACATCCCCACTATATTGTGCTGCTGTCAATTTCCCCTTTGCGGCTGTTGGCATTTGCCTTATATATTAAAGTGCATATATATATATACACACACACGCACACACAAAAGTGCTTCTTTTTGGGGTGCATATATATTTGCAATTGGAATATCTTCTTTTTGTATTGATCCCTGGATCATAATGCTGTGACCTGCCTTGTCTCTTGTAACTGTCTTTATTTTAAAGTTTATTTTGTCTGATAGCATCACCAACCCAATGGACATGAACTTGGGCAAACTCCAGGAGATAGTGAGGGACAGGGAGGCTGGGGATGCTGCAATCCATGGGGTCACAAAGAGTCAGACATGACTGTGACTGAAAAACAGCATTTTTGTCTGATATGAGTATTGCTACTCCAACTTTCTTTTGATTTTCATTTTCATGGAGCATATTTTTCCATCCCTTCACTTTCAGTCTGTGTGTGTCCCTAGGCCTGAAGTGGGTCTCTTGTAAACAGCATATATAAGGGTCTTGATT
Source organism: Nanger dama (assembly GCA_917880005.1). Lineage (NCBI taxonomy): Eukaryota > Metazoa > Chordata > Mammalia > Artiodactyla > Bovidae > Nanger > Nanger dama. Next base: position 1,651,032 of record CAKJTW010000056.1, read on the forward strand.
TTGTATCCATTCAACCAGTCTATGTCTTTGGTTGAAGCATTTAGTCAATTAACATTTAAGGCAATTATCAATATTTATGTTCCCAATGTCATTTTCTTAATTGTTTAGTATTTGCTTTTGTTTAACTTTTTGTTTATCTTTTCCTGTTTTGTTCTCTTCTGTTTCCTGCTTAGAGAAGTTCCTTTACCATTTGTTGTAAAGCTAGTTTGGTGGTGCTGAATTCTGTTACCTTTTCCTTGTCTGTAAAGTTTTTGATTTCTCCACTGAATCTGAATCAAGGCCTTACTGGGTAGAGTATTCTTGTTTGTAGGTTTTCCCTTTTATCGCTTTTAATATATCCTGCCACTATGTTCGGACCTCCATAGTTTCTGCTAAAAAATCAGTTGATAACCTTATGGGAAATCCCTTGTATGTTATTTGTTGCTTTTCCCTTGATGATTTTAATATTTTCATTTGCATATAATTTTTGTTAGTTTTATTAATATGCGCCTTGACATGTTCCTCCTTGGGTTTATCTTGTATGGTGCTTTCTGCACTTCTTGGACTTGGGTGACTATTTCATTTCCCATATTAGGCAAGTTTTCTACTATAATCTCTTCAAATATTTTCTCAGGCCCTTTCTTTTTCTCTTCTTCTGAGACCCCTATAGTTCAAATGTTGGTGTATTTAATGCTGTCCCAGAGATCTTTGAGACTGTCCTCATTTCTTTATATTCTTTTTTCCTTATTCTTTTCCACAGTAGTGATTTCTATCACTCTGTCTTCCAGCTCACTCATCTGTTCCTCTGCCTCAGTTATTCTGCTACTGATTTTTTCTAGCATATTTGTCATTTTAATTATTATATTGTTCATCTCTGTTTGTTTTTAGTTCTTCTACTTCTTTATTAAACATTTTTTGTATCTTCTTAATTTGTATCTCCATTTTTTTTTCTGAGATCTTGGACCATCTTCACTATCATTATACTGAAATTTTTTAGGTAGATTGTGTATCACCTTCCTTTTTATTTAGTTGTTCTTATAGGTTTTTATTTTGCTCCTTGTTCTGCAAACAAATTCTGTCATCTTATTTTGTCTCACTGTGTTTGTGATCTTCTTTTCTGCAGGCTACAGGATCATAGCTCCTCTTGCTTCTGGTGCCTTCTCTCTGATAGGTGAGGTGAATATTGAGGGGAGCCTTACTTTTGCTCTGCAGTTGTCACTGCCCTGTCAGAGGCATGATGTATTACCTAGTTGTTGAAGTAGTCATTTCTTAGTTGTGTTTCTGATCTTTGGTGTTGGGTAGTCAGGATTGGACCACTCCCACTAGTAGAAAAGCCACTGCATTTTCCTCTCCTGGAGCTGTTCACCCTTGACTATGCTCTGTTGTGTCCCCTGTCATCCATTGTGTGGGCTCACAAAGTACATCATTGTTGCACTGTTCTTGTTCCCACCTTAACCGTGGATATGCCAGCAATTAACCCTGCTGACTCACAGATATTGTTTTCACCAGGCCGCTGGCACAGATCTACTGAAGTTAAGTCCCAGGAATGCAGTTATTGTGCACCTGGGCCTCTCTGGTAGTTGTGGTTACAGCACAAACTATGGCCTGGCCCAATCCTTTCATGTACATACCCACAAATCCTACAACTGCTAAAGCCAGTGCCATCGCAGCTGCAGGAGCATTTTTTGTCCATTGAGATATTCTGCAGGTGCTGGATTTAGCAAGCCATCAGTGGAGGTGTAACTCCACAGTTCTTATAGCCACAAGGAGAGATAAGCTCTTTTTCCTAGTTGTATAGCCCCTGGGGCTCAGGTGTGGTTTCAGCCCCACCTCTGCATATGTTTTTCCCACCAGCATCTGCTCCAGAGGCTGCCCTGGAGCATATGTGCCAGCATAGGCCAGGAGGGCTAAAAGCATTGATGGGTGTGGCTGCAGGGGCCAGTGTGACTGAAAGCAGGTTTGACGTGGGTGGCACTTGGGCCCACCTGGACCAGTGTGGCCAGAGGAGTCTTTGGCTTTAGGGCCCTGCAAGCCTGCTTAGGCATTAACCCCTCCTAGTGCCCGCTGAGGTAGGCACTGTTGGGGAAGGAGGCTGCAATTGCAGCCCTGCCTTGTGTGCCACTTAACAATGGCACCCTGCCTCTGTGGTAGCATGGGGTTCTTCCACTAACTCTCCTTGTTGTGGGGCTCTCTTTTTTCCCATCCTTTCAGGTTGTCTCTTCACAACCAAGAGCTAACCCCTCCATGAGTCCACTCTGCAATGCCTACTTTCCAGCACTCAGCCCCCTCCACACCAGGAGACACACGACTCAGGCCGGGGTGCACAGGGTTGCAACACAAACCACGTATGTAGATCTTACTCTGACATGTTTTCCACCGACCAGTTGTTGCATTCCCTTCTAATCCCCCAAAGGTGAAGGTGAAGTCGCTCAGTCATGTCCAACTCTCTGCGACCTCGTGGACTGTAGCCTACCAGGATTCTCTGTCCATGGGATTCTCCAGGCAAGAATACTGGAGTGGTTTACCATTTCCTTCTCCAGGGGATCTTCCCGACCCAGGGATCGAACCCAGGTCTCCCACATTGGAGGCAGATGCTTTAACTTCTGAGCCACCAGGAAGCCCAATCCCCCAAAGCTCCCTCCCTATCCCAGATGGTTTTCTCACTGTGAGGGAGATTCCCTGAGTAGAAAAGCATGAGTAGAAAACACTCTTCTTCAGCTTCCTCTTTCAGGGGTCCTGGTCCTATCCTATTTCCTCTTCTCTCTTTTTGTTTTTCTTCCTTTCTTTCATATTACCTGGTTGCATAGGGATTTTTCTTGACCTTTTGATGCCCAAGGTCCTCTGCTAGTGTTCAGCAGATGCTCTGTGAGAATTGTTCCATTTGTTGATGTATTCTTGATGTACTTGTGTGGGGAGGTGAACTCCATGTCCTCTTATTCCACCATCTTGACTCTTCTCCCATACACATGATAGGAACACCAGAAAGGGAAATGAGTTGGTAGAAATTTTAGCTCATTGGTTTATCTTAAAAGATATAACTCAGGAATAGCCAAATGGAAGATACTATGAGCAGTTTTACACCAATTGAAATAACTTAGATGAAATAAACAAATTCCTAGAAACACACTAATTACTTAAACTAAGTCCATATGAAATAGAAAAACTACTTAAATTGAGTCAAAGTGAAATAGCAAAAGAAGACAAGAGATTTATTCTGTAATAAAAAAAAACTTTCAAGAAAATAAAGCCAATCACCAGATTATTTCATAGTGAATTCCACAAATCATTTAAGAATAACTAATACTGGTTTTTCTCAAACTCTTCCAAAAAATAGTCAAAGAGGGAATACTTCCTAATTTATACTATGAGGTCATAGATACTGAAGTCAAAGATATCACAAGAGAAGAAAACTGCAAACTAATATCCTTTTAAGATAGATGCACAAAATGCTAAATAAAATACTAGCAAATTGAATCCAGTAGCATATTAAGAGAATTATACATCATAATCAACAGGAATTTATCACAGGAATGTAAGAGTGATTTGACATTTTAAAAAGCAATTAATGTAATATAGCATATTAGTAGAATGAAGAAAAACCTACATGATCATTTCTTTTTTTTTCTAGTTTCAATGGATATTTTTATTTATTTAAGAGATCACCAACTTCATCTCCCTCCTTACCGGAATTTCATCTTACTGGAATTTCATCTTGTTCCCATGCCAAGTGGTGAAACAATGACAAAGCTAATCAGAATAAGCTACTTCAGAAAGAGAACTAAGCTGGCACAGGCCACTTTATTTTAACAGGCCTAATATAAATATATGTACTGGCTCAGGTTAAAGCATCTGCCTCCAATGCGGGAGACCTGGATTCAATCCCTGGGTCGGGAAGATCCCCTGGAGAATGAAATGGCAATCCACTCCAGTATTCTTGCCTGGAGAATCCCATGGACAGAGAAGCCTAGTAGGTTACAGTCCACGGGGTCGCAAAGAGTCGGACATGACTGAGTGACTTCACCTTCACCTTCACTCTAGAATGCACAATGGTTTAGTTTCTAAGTGGACACCTGTGGCTGATTCATGTCAATGTATAGCAAAACAAATACAGTATTGTAATGTAGAATAAAGTATTAAAAAAAGAAATTAATCAGTTAATTAAAAGAGCAACCTAAAAAAAAAAAGAAATTCAAATAAGACTTAAAGAATTAGGCAAATCCAAGGTGCAGTAAAGATGAGCTGAGATGCTGTGCAACTGTTTGAGGGTTCCTGGCACTACATCTCTTGGTCACTAGCTGATTCTTGACAAGGGGGAAGTCATTAGCTAATGCCAAGTGGAGATGCAGACAGCGCTATGTTGACTTAGGGGCTATGCACAGGAACCAAAAGGCAGGAAAGTACATAACACTGCTGATAGCATCCACTCCAGGAAAACTCTACTTTCCAGGAACTCTAAACTGGCATCACCCCCACTGCTCACATGACTGACTTTATCGTCCGTGTTCCATTTGGCAGAGCATGTAGCAGTGTCTCCACCACCTATTACATGGTCATTTCATTTGATGCAGGAAAAGTCAGCTGACAAAATGCAACATGCTTTCCTGAAAAAAGAAACACTCCAGAAACTAGGAATAGGAGACATCCTCAATATAATAAAGGTTATATGTGAAAAACTGACAGCTCACACTACACTCAATGGTTCATCAAAGACTGAAAGCTTTTCCTCTAAAATGAAGAAAAGGAACAATATCTGCTTTTCCTACTGCTATTCAGTATTGTACTGGAAGTTCTAGACAGATTAATTAGAACAAAGAATAAAAAACATCCAAATTGGAAAGGAAGAAGTAAAACCATCCCTATTCACAGATAGCATCATTTCATGTATAGAAACTTCTGCAGAATCCACAGAAGAAATTATTAGTGCTAAGAAATAAATTCTATAATATTGCAGAATATAAAACCAGGACTCAGAAAATCTGTTTGTTTAGAAAATCCAGAAATGAAGATAAGAAAACAGTTATATTGACTACAAAATCAAGAAGAATAAAATACTTAGGAAAACTTTAACCAAGGCAATATGAGGCGTGTACACTGTAAACTACAAAACACTGCTGAAAGAAATGAAAGAAGACATAAATAAATGGAAATATATCACATGTTCATGGATTAGAAGAGTTAATATTGTTAAGATGTTAATAATCCCCAAAGTGATCTACAAACCCATACCTCTATGGTTAATTGATTTTAAGGTGTTTATATTAAGATATAATTTATATATATATATATATATATATATATATATTTAACATTATATTAGTTTTAGGTGTACAAAATAATAATTCAATATATGTATATGTTGTGAAGTGATCATCACAATAAGCTTGGTTAATCTCTGTCAACACTCTCTTTCTTTCTTTTTCTTGTGATGAGAACTTTTAGATCTCCTTTTTCATAACTTTCAAATATATAATACAGTTTTATTGACTCTAATCATTATGCTATATAGTAAATCCTCAAGACATTTCTTTTGTAACAAGAAGTTTGTACCTTTTGATCCTTTTCAGTCATTTTACACACCCTTCACCCCTTTCCTCTGGTAGCTGCTAATCTATTCTATCTATGAATTCATTTTTTTTTAAAGCTTCTACATGTGAGATCATAAGGGATTTGTCTTTGTCTGACTTATTTCACTTAGCCTAAAGTCCTCAAGTTTCATCCACGTTGTTGCAAATGGTAGGATTTCCTTCTTGTCTATGGCTGAATAAAGTTAGGTGATTTTTTTAAAAGGGTGCCAAGACCATTCAATGGAGAAAGAACAGTCTCTTAAATAAGTGATACTAAGAAAACTGGACAGTCACATGCAAAAGAATAAAGCTGTACCCTTACCTCATACCATATGCAAAAACTAACTAAAAATGGATCATGGAACTAAATGTAAGTGCTAAACCCATAAAACCATTTGAAGAAAACATGGGATAAATTTCCATGACCTTGGGTTTGACAATGGATTCTTAGATATACATGATAGCAAAAGTATAAGAAATATAAAAAAAGAAAAAAAATAGACAAATTGGACTTCTTCAAAATTTTAAAAAAAAAAAAAACCAACTTTTTGCCCACTAAGAGACTACTGAAAAGTCAAACGGCAAACCACAGAATGGGAGAAAATGTTTGCAAACCATCTAACTTATAAAGGTCTAGTATCCAGTATACTGTATTAAAAGCACTTCTAGCTCAACAAAAAAATATAGACAATCTAATTAAATATGTACTGAAATAAGGACTTAAATATACATATTTTCAGGGAAGATATACAGATGGAGTACATCAAGGCTATATATTGTCACCCTGCTTATTTAACTTATATGCAGTGTACATCATGCAAAATGCTGGGCTGGATGAAGCACAAGCTGGAATCAAGATTTCTGGGAGAAATATCAATAACCTCAGATATGCAGATGACACCACCCTTATGGCAGAAAGCAAAGAGGAACTAAAAAGCCTCTTGATGAAAGTGAAAGAAGAGAGTGAAAGAGCTGGCTTAAAATTCAAAATTCAAAAAACTAACATTGTGGCATCTTGTCTCATCACTTCATGGCAAATAAATGGGGAAACAATGGAAACAGTGACAGACTTTATTTTTTTGGGCTCCAAAATCACTGCAGATAGTGACTGCAGCCAGGAAATTAAAAGATGCTTGCTTCTTGGAAGAAAATATTTAACCAACCTAGACAGCATATTAAAAAGCAGAAACATTACTTTGCTGAAAAAGGTTCCTTTAGTCAAAGCTGTGGTTTTACCAGTAGTCATGTATGGATGTGAGAGTTGGACCATAAAGAAGACTGAGCATCGAAGAACTGTTGCTTTTGAATTGTGGTGTTGGAGAAGACTCTTGAAAGTCCCTTGGACAACAAGGAGATTAAACCAGTTCATCTTAAAGGAAATCAGTCCTGAATATTCATTGGAAGGACTGATGCTGGAAGCTCCAATACTTTGGCCACCTGATGTGAAGAACTGACTCATTGGAAAAGACCCTGATGCTGGGGAAGATTGAAGGCAGGAGGAGAAGTGGATGACAGAGGATGAGATGGTTGGATGGCATCATTTGCTTGATGGACATGAGTTGGAGCTAACTCAAGGAGTTGGTATTGGACAGGGAAGCCTATTTTGCTGCAGTCCATGGGGTCACAAAGAGTCAGACACAACTGAGTGACTGAACTGAACTGATACTGATGGTCAATAAGCACATGAAGTGATGCTGAACATCACTAGCCATCAAGGAAGTGCAAAACAAAACCAAAATGAGATGTTAAGTGTTGATGAGGATGTGAAAATTTTAAAACATTGCTACTTGCTAGTAGGAATCTAAAATGGTACAGCCACTATGGAAAACCATTTGAAATTTCCTCAAAAAAATAAACACAGAATTACCATGTGAGCTAGCAAACCTATTTGTAGGCACAAACAGAAAAGAATTGAAAACAGATCTTCAAACAAATGTTTGTACATGAATGTTCATAGTAGCACTATTAATGATAGTCCAAAGTTGAAAACAATTTATATGCGTCCATGAGTGAGTGCATAAACAAAATGTAGTATATACATACCACATTTATATTATTCAGATGTAAAAAGAATGAAGCTTCTGTACATGTTACAATATGGATGAACCTCAAAGCATTTTTTCTAAATACAATAAACCATATTCAAAAGGTCACATATTGTACAATTCCATTTGTATTAGAAATTTAGAATAGATAAATCCACAGAGACAGAAAGCAAATTAGTTGTTGCCAGAGGCTGAGGGGAGGGGGAATCGGAGTGACTGCTTAATGGGTATGGAGTTTCCTCATAGGATGACGCAAATATTTTGAAACCAGTTAGAAGTAATGTTTGCACAATATTGAAAGTATACAAAATACCACTAAATTGTGCACTTTAAAATGGTTAACTTTATGTCACAAGAAGTTTGCTTTAATTTTAAAAAGAAAATCAGCAGAAAAACAAAGTGCAAAATAAACTCCGTCATCTTAATAATCTCTCTCTGATGTGTCCAAATGCTGAAAGATCATGATTTGAGAAGACTGGAAGAGGATGTGGTGGGTGAGATTACCAGGGTGAAAGTCTAGAAATCAGGATTTTGGTTCCACTATTTATTAGTTGCATGATCTGAGGCAAGTCATATAGCATCTTTGTATACCAATTTTTGTATTTGCAAAATAGGATGTCTCAAATTTGCCACTCTTATCATTTAAAGTCTCAGAAGAGTCACCAAAAAAAAAAAACCAGTTCTATAAAACATGCATGCACACAAACATACCCACCCATCCTCATGGACTTTGGGGGAGAAACAGAATGAATCAATGAGTGACAAATCAGTTGAAGTTAAAAGGCTAGGTAAATTTAAAAATAACTAAATCTATACCTGCCATTTTCATTTGTTCAGAAAGCAATTAGTAAATATCTATTTTATGTCAAACAGTGTGTTAAACATTGAGGATACACAGAAAAATAAGACATTATTTTCCCAAGAGCCATCTAATCTGGTGAGGAAGACAGGCAAACAGAGTGTGGTAAAGAGATGTAATATAAAATTTAATGGGATGCTGTGGGATCACACAGGAATACCATCTCACTTAGTCTGGAAAATCTCCTGGATTTAAGTAATAAACAATTATCCAGTCAAAATAATGAGTTGAAAAGACCTGATTCAAGAAGATAAAAACAGTACAAATAGACTTATAGATGTTTTAAGCAAAATCGTGCCTATAGGGGACTTCAGGAAGTTCAGTGTTGCTCAATCTTACAGAGCAAGTCAGAAGATGGCAAAAGAAAAGAAAAAAGCTTATGAAATAAGCACAGGCAAGATCATGAAGGGCCTTGCAGGTTGTGAAAGAAGTCCAACTTTATCTTAATGGTGATGGGTAGCCTACAAAAGGATTTTAAGTACCCAGAATGCCATATCAGATTTAAAATTATTTTGGCAGTGTGAAGGATTAAGTGGAGAGAGACCAAACTGGAGACAAGGATATTAGTTAGGAGACTGTCTCAGTAGTTCAGATATGAAGTGGTGAGTGTTTGAATTAAGACAGTGAAAATACAAAGTAGATGGGTTTGAAATATAATTGGGAAATAAAAACAGAATTTGCCAGTGTACTTGGATCTGATAGATAAGGGAAGGAGGCTGTTCAAGGACAAGTCTGTAGTTTCCTAGGTTGAGTGATTGGGTAGATAATGGTGCCATCAAATGAAACCAAAACCTCACCAGTACAACTATGTTTAAGAGGTAATATGATGTGTTCCATCTTGGACATGTTGAGTTTATGGTACCTATAGTATACATCCAAGTGGCAAACAGCTTGATATATTTATTTGTAGCTTGGAGATGAGAATAGGCATATATAATTGGGGTGACAAGAAAATAAATATTAGTTGAAACTTGAAGAGTAGGTGCTTCAAGAGAATATACTAGATGTTCTTTGTAAAATCCTCCACCTCCAGGATCAAGAATCCATGATGGTTCCTCTTCTATTGCTCTTCTTTTGGAGGAAATCTTTGAGGTGGAAGTGGTAAGATTTGGGGGAAAAACTAAATGGAATGAAGATGAAAATTTAATGGGTCACAGATGAAAGGCTATTCTAGACAGGAAGAGAATAAGTTTAAGGCAAGAAAAAATAGGTTTAAGTTTTTCTGATAAAGCTGGAATGTCACACTGGTGCAAATACACAAAGCTCCATCCAAGCAATCTAGATTTTGGTGTTGATCCAGAAAATACTGTTTCTACAATTGATCTGGTATGGCAAGTCAGCACCAGACACTGCTACCTTAGGGTTTTTGCCTGGGGCTGCCAGTGCAGTGGCCTAGGATCTATATACGAAAAGCCATGTGTATGGCTTTTCTGCCTTGTCTCCACATGGAAGAAATTTGCTTCATTGATTTTTGAAATATTCTCCAAGAGGAATGTGAAGTAGATTTCTAACCTTGCTCGCTTAGACATAAATTAATATCTTGTTTGTTCAGAACGACTACTGCCCTATCCTGCCAGAAATTCTACTGTGCTCTCTGGGGTGTGCAACCTCTATTTATTAGGTTATTTTTTTGGCCAAGGGCTCACATTGTGCTTTGTTATTGCTCTGTCACTCCCATAGATTAGCTGCAGAGGAAAACCAGACAGTGACCCCTGATTCACTCTTCTGCTAATTCTATTCATATCTCTTTGTTGTCTTTGGATGATGTGACCAAGCACCTCAAAGCAGTTGCCAAGAGTTTTGTGTACAGCTCCAGAATGACAAGCTCCTCCCAGGTCCTGGAGACAGGAAATCCAGCTACAAGACTTCTCCTGGTTCTACCCAGCAATGGCAGTAGAGTTGGGAATGTGGAACTCTGAAATGCTGGCTCTTCTAGACTGCTTTGAGCATCAGCAAGCTTGATCCTGTTTGAAGGCAAAATAGAAAATACCCTATGAGCGATCTGAGAGAGAACCAAAAGGGCTCTCTATCCCAAAACATCTCCATTCACCTACCTACACTCCAATATGCTTACAGTCACTTCTTGTGGTTAAGTAATTTTACCCCCAGAGGCAAATTGATATAGGAAAGGGGCCTACAGCTAAGTATCAAATTCCCCAGATTCTAGTCCCATTTCTGCCTTATGATCCTGGGCAAGTCTCATCCCTTTTCTGGGCCTCAGTTTCCTCAATATACTACATAAGGAGGGAATTAGACTACATCATTTCTAAGGCCCCTTCTGACTATAACATTCCCTATTACTTTCACAAGTTCAAGCTCAAATGTTACTTTACAGGGGCTATCATTTAATTTGCTAGCATTCATTGATCCATTTATTTGAATAAACTAGATAATCACTGGAAAAAGGAACGGCCAGGGACATGGATAGATCACATAGATGTCCCAAAGACACATAAACCCTTCATGGAAACAAATCCTTTTTCTCCTAATTGTCTTATCCCCACCTTGCTCCCCTCTACTCCCCACCACTGACCATCTCAGCTGGTAGAAGGTAAAAGCCAGGTTGATGGTAGAGAAAAATGGGCAGGATCTTCCAGACTGAGGAAGCAGGACAAAATCCCAGAATAATTGTTTTCTAAAGAGGTTCAGATTGAGGCCCCTGTATGGCAACCACTATACATTGAGGGGCAGAAAGTGGTCTTCCCCAAAGAGAGATGAGGTATGCTTCCAGAGGCCTAAGGAAGCAATCACTATGTGGTCTCTCTTCTCAGAGAGGATGAAAAGGTAAGAACATGGAATCCCAGATACTCTACCCTTATTTCATATGATAGCCCAGGGAAGGATTCCTATAATAATAATAAGAGCTAACATTTTGTTTTAGCACTTACTCTGTGCCAGGTAATATTCTAAATGGTTCATATAAATTGAAACAATTAATCATTATAACAATCTTATACAAGTACTATTATTATCCCCATTTTATAAATGAAAATACTAAAGCACAAAAAGGTTAAATGATTTCCTTAAGGTCATATAACCAGGAAAGAGTGAGTCCAAGATATAAACACAGGCAGTCTGGCTCCAAGTTTTACACTCTTAAATCATCTAAAGGAAGGAAGGTTTATTCTCTCCAAAGTCACGACATTTATTGTCTCCAATGTCACAGAGTTGGGAAGATCCTTTGGGACCACAAAAGCCATCCTTTTTATTTTATTTATTTTTAATTGAAGGATAATTGCTTTACAATATTATGTTGGTTTCTGCCATATATCAACATGGATCAGCCATAGGTATACATAACTCTGAGAAAGAAGCTTGTCAAATGTCACACAGTGAGCAAGTGAGAGTATAGCAAAGTAGAGCCAGAGCCCAGATCCACCGACTCCCAGCTAAGGCTCTTTCCACTGCTGCTCCTGATCTTTTATTGGGTCTCTTACTTGAATTTCCTACTTGCTGACATTGCTAACCCTGTCCAATAGGAGTGAAGGGACAGTCAGTCATTTCTATAGTACACATCATTGTCTTCCTTTTCCAAAATATAAATGAGACTAGAGCTGGCTTCAATCAAGCATTTTCCAAATGATTAGATCCTTAAATCTTAATATCACCTCTGTGGGGGTTACTGATAGAATGCAAGACAACATTTTCCATCCATAAAAACATCAGCACTCAGCCATGCCAAGGTCCCGACCTTCTAAGTAGATGAGTGTTCAATGATGTATGAGGCCCACTTGATGCTCAGACTGATCCATGGATTCAAATCTGAGCTTTAAGGGTCATTCAGGGAAACTAATACTAAGCTCAGATGGAAAATTCTGCATGATTCATTGAGATGTAATGAGTAGAGCTTGTGAAAATGGAAAATAGGATTGGGCAGTGGGCTCTGGAGATACTGGGGTTAGCCTGGTTTATTATAATGCCACCAGTGTGTGCTGGCTAGCGGCAAGCAAATGGACAGCCTAGATTCTCCAAAGTCCCAGGTGCCTCTTCTGTTGATATGGATTTCACAAAATCATTCTCCCTACCCCACTTCTTACTCCTCCCTTTTGATGGGTGTGGGGAACAAAAGGTTCCAGTATAGATGAAAGTTTAAATAGGCTCTTGTGGTCTGAGTTTTCAACCCACATGAGGCACTCTATTCACTACCCAGTTCCTTTATGGGCCTCTGAACTGGGCACACAACACTGAGCCCAGTGAGTTAAGGTGGGCTTACCTTTCCCCTGAGGGTGTGAGATAGGAGTCCAAGACTTTGGCACAGAAGACAAGGTGGGGAAATAGGGAAACTTTTTCCAGGCAGAGGGGAGGATGGTCTCAAGAGGCTGGTTGATGTTCCAGGGCAGTATTAGTGTCACCTTATATCACATTCATATTTTCCACTACATAAGCTTGGTACAAAACCTTCCTACAATAAAATGGAGAAAATGGTTGCTTTCTGAAGCAGTTGTGAGGCTAAATACAAATAATGCTGACCTCATTCACTCACTCACTCATTCATTTGCTTAATAAGACTACAGTTACTATGCATCAATTATGTATAATGAAATACACAAAGCAGAGGCTCATTCTCCAAAAGTTTACACTCACTAGGGGAATATGGCCTACACATATTCCCAAACATCACTCAGTTGCACTTGGAAAAGACTTTTAAATGCTATAAATGGGAAAAGTCGTCTCCCAATTTGAAGGATCTTTAGAAAGGACTATGTAGTTAAACCTCTTCTCTGCACAAGTAAAGATATTCAGAGAGGACAAAAATTTTTTCAGGGTTACATTACCAGCTAATAAGAGAGTTGGTTATTTACACTAGGAATTTAAAAACTCAAAAGTTACCTTGGTTTAATTTGCAAAACAAAGTTTCACATAAGTTCTAAGTTTAAATCTAAAGAACAAGTGGATTTTTTTCCCCCTAATATTGCACTATGAGAAACCTTAAATAGATAACGAGGGTCAGCTACCTAATTTGTGGGGCTGAGTGCCAAGGCTCCCTCACTCAAAATACAAGGAAAATCCAGCTAAAGGCACTAAAATAAAAGCATTTTTCATTTTTCTGGGCATGTGTGCATGCTCTTTCACTCACTTGCTCTCTCTCAACTTGTCGTGTTTTCTGTTTGTTATTTTATATTATTCTAAGTAAAGAATAACTTAAAATTTAAAGTATTAGCATTAATTTTACTGTTCCTCTTTATATTATGCAGTATGTTTTAAATGCAAATACAAAAACATTTATCCAATTCACATGCAGAATCACCAAAATTAAACAATTCATATTTCAGAGCTCTCACATGCACATGTGTTTCACTCTTACCAGAACAGTGGAAATACAGCACAGATACTTTTATTTCACTTTTTTATATGCACACATTTTACCAACATTCTTTGATTTAGCGATTGAATAATAAAAAGTAAAATGAAAAGGAACTATGGATTGCCTTATCTTTCTCTTTTATTTCTATATCACCATGTCCAGCAATAATAGTTAGGTAATACAGGGAAGTAATGTGAGTAAGAAAAAAAGGTAGGATTTCTTGGCTGTCCATGTTTCTTAGAATTTCATTGCCTTCTTTTTGGATTTGAAGCAAGCTCTTAGCTCGCATGAAAAGCATAGCCTTTTGAGATTGTCAATGTTTCCACTTGCTGAGTTATATATGTAACTTGTTTACCTTGTACTCATTTTGAGTCTTGCTGAACTCCCACACATTGTGGGTCTTCTAGAACTCTATGCTCATGCAGCATCACAAACACTATATACAGATGGGGTGGCAAGGAACAGTAGTCACACTTAAGCTTATGTGCATGTTCCATTGTCCCATTGGACTTCACTTACAAAACAAAAGTTCAAAGATTAAATTATTAAGAATTTCAGAAGAGTGACAGTAGAATATTAAACCAAGCACAGGGCCCTTCTGAGCATAATACCTTGTGTGACTGCAGAGATCACACATCTATGGAATTGACCCTGCATAAAACAGAATAAAAGAATCTTATAGTGAACACCCATATGCCCACCACCTAGATTCTACTGCTTACATTTTACTTAAATTGCTTATCAAATATCCATCTACCTATCCATCCTTCTATCCATCCATTAAGCTATTTAAAGTATCAGACATTCATACTCTTCAGCATTATAAACACTTCACCATACATGTTATTAAACTAAAGTTCACTATATGTTTACAATTATTCTGAGGTAAGCTTGTATACATTTAAAATCAAATAGTAAAAGGATATTTGCTGCTGAGTTCTGACAAATGCATACACATGTTTAATTCAAATAATTATTGAATATAGAACCTTACCAACATCCCAGAAATCTCCCATTTCTGGTAAATTGTGACTGCCATACCACCATCAGAGGTAACCACAAAAACAAGCAGAAATTTGATAAAGACTAAAACAATCAAAGAAAATGAGAAAATAGGAATATGAGGCCAGCAGATGGAAATCTCATCTGAGGTAAACATTTTGTGTAATCATGGTAAGAGCTACCATTTATTGAACACTATTTGCCTGGCATTGTGCTACTTATATGAATTTAATCAATTTTTATCTTTATAAGAACCCTATAATGTAAGTATTATTAATATCCCATTTTACAAACAAGAAAACAGAGGCACAGAAAACAGTCAATAAATGGCAGCTCTGGATTTGAATGTAGATGGTGTGACTCTAGAGCCCATGATATAGATAGCATATATGCAGATGACACGACCCTTATGGCAGAAAGTGAAGAAAAACTAAAGAGCTTCTTGAAAGTGAAAGAGGAGAGTGAAAAAGTTGACATAAAGCTCAACATTCAGAAAACTAAGATCATGGCATTCGGTCCCATCACTTCAGGGCAGATAGGGAAACAGTGGACACAATGGCAGACTTTACTTTGGGGGCTCCAAAATCACTGCAGATGATGACTGAAGCCATGAAATTAAAAGACACTTACTCCTTGGAAGGAAAGTTATGATCAACTGAGACAGCATATTAGAAAGCAGAGACATTACTTTGTCAACAAAGGTCCATCTAGTCAAGGCTATGGTTTTTCCAGTAGTCATGTATGGATGTGAGAGTTGGACTGTAAAGAAAGCTGAGTGCAGAAGAATTGATGCTTTTGAACTGTGATTGGAGAAGACTCTTGAGAGCACCTTGGACTGCAAAGATATTCCACCAGTCCATCCTAAAACAAATCAGTCCTGCATGTTCATCAGTAGGACTGATGTTGAAGCTGAAACTCCAATATTTTGGCCACCTGATGCGAAGCACTGACTCATTTGTAAAGACCCTGATGTTGGGAAAGATTGAAGGTGGGAGGAGAAGGGGACAACAGAGGATGAGATGGTTGGATGGCATCACTGACTCAATGAACATGAGTTTGGCTAAATTCTGGGAGCTGTTGATGGGCTGGGAGGCCTGACATGCTATGGTCCATGGGGTCACAAAGAGTCAGACACAACTGAGCAACTGAACTGAACTGAACCATGCTGCTTGGGGTAGGAAATCAAAGGAGAAAAGATGGGATGGCAAGGAGGGCCCTGATTACAGAGGACCTTGAATGCCAGAATAAGGAACTTTCCTTTAAGTCATGGGAAAGAGAGGTTTCTTTTTGAGTATAGGATTAACCTTGACCTAAACTTCATACTTTATATGAAAATCAACTCAAAATGGATCACACATAATAAATGTAAACATGCATGTTATTGGGCTTCCCTGGTGGCTCAGAGGTTAAAACATCTTCCTCCGATGGAGGAGATCCGGGTTCAATCCCTGGTTCGGGAAGATCCCCTGGAGGAGGAAATGGTAACCCACTCCAGTATTCTTGCCTAGAGAATCCCAAGGACAGAGAAGCCTGGTAGGCTACAGTCCACGGGGTCGCAAAGAGTCAGACATGACTGAGCGACTTCACTTTTCACTTTTCACTTCACTTCACGTGCATGTTATTAAAATAAAGTTCAATATATCTTTATAGTTATTCTAAGGTAAATTTACATGCATTTAAAGACAATATTTAGAGAATATGTGCTGAGCTCTTACAAATGCATGCACTTGTTCAATTCAAATAATTAGAGATATAATAATATAAAACTCAATAAAAATAATATGAAAATTTTAGATAATAAAATATTCAGGATTTTGAGATCAGTGAAGGATTCCTAGATATGACACCAAAGCATAAGCCATAAAAACTTCAATAAATCCCACTTCATCAAATAAAAACTTTCACTCTGTGACAGATCTTATTAAGAAAATTAGAAGAAAAAAAACCAGACTGGGGACATTTGCAAACCATATATATCTGACAAAGGATTGCATTTAGAATATGTAAAAAAAAAAAAAAAACCTCACAAACTCAATGGTAAAACACCCAAACACACAAAAAATATTCACTCAGAAAATGGGTAGGAGGGGGGGTAAAGATGGCAGAGGAATAAGATGGGGAGAACACTTTCTCCCTCACTACTTCATCAAAAGAACATTTCAACGCTGAGTAAATTCCACAAAACAACTTCTGATTGCTGGCAGAGGACATCAGGCATCCAGCAAAGCAGATCATTGGCTTCAAAACCAGGTAGGAATAAATATAAAGGATGAAAGTGGAGACAAACGAGGTAGGGGAGGGAGCCCCGTCCTGGGAAGGGAATCCCGTCCCAGGAAGAGACTCTTAAAAGGAGAATGTTTCCTGGGGTCCGTGTCTGGGGCGAACCCTGGAAGCAGAGAGGGAAACATAACAGGAAGGAAGAATAAATAAATAATTAAAACCAACAGAATACGAATTCAACAGTAAAACCCCCAGCAGATAAGCAGCGCAAACGCCTGCTTCCGACACTAGCAGTGGTGGTTGGGCAGGGAGGAGCGCGAGGAGCCAGCGACAGTGCTTGCTAAGAATTGGGTGGCGGGAGACGTAGGCTGCAGGGCTTTTCTCGAGAATCAGGTAGTAACGTGGCCAGAATCGGGTCGGCGCGTGGCCAGAATGAATTATCTTGGACTAGCAAACCAGACTGTGGGATAGGTAACACAGGAAACGCTCGAACACAAGAGACCGACAGGCCCGCATCGGAAATAGCCAGCTGCAGACCATCCCCCTCCGGCGACAGGCAGCCAGAGACTTAAGTGCTGGAAGGGGGCAATCGCAGCTAAAGAGAGACATTACCTACCAAATTGCAAGCAGGTTTCCTTGCTAATTAAGACTTCTGGGGGGGCTCTGAACAGTCATCATCTGCCTGAGAAAGAGCTCCAGCGGTACTCCCAGAAAATTGAGCAACCCAGAAAGGCCAGAAGTCGCAGCAATTGCGTGCGCCAAACTCCCTAGCTACTCAGACCTGGGAAGGGAACAAAGCCCAGGCTCAGCCAAATCCGAGCCTCAGAGGGCTTCCTGAGCGCCAAACCTGAGCGGCTTAGACCAGGGAGGTGCATGAAGCCTTGGGCAGGCCCCAGACGGTTATCCCACAGAGCAATGGACAGCCTGAGCGGTGTGCACCGTGAGAAGGGGGCAAGCCCAGTACAGAGTCCACCACCCCCATCCCTGTGTCAAGACGGAAATCAGACACAGAAGAGACCAGCAAACAGAGGAAGTCAAACAGAGGGAACTGCCTTGATAGCGACCCCACACAGCCCACAACGACAGAGAAAGTGCCAGACATACCGTTACGATCAAAAAAACATACCGTTATGATCAAAAAAATTTTTTTGGGCGGGAGGGGGTTGATGTGGAAGCCTGATTTTTTTAAGAATTTTTTTCTTTTAAATTTTTTTTTGAAAAAAATTGTTTTTTCTTCTTTCTTTTTCGTCTTTTTTTTCCTTTCTAAACTTGCTTAAATTTTTAAGTCCTCTATATTTTGATTTATTATTTTTATAACCTTTATAACCTAATATTACTTTTCAAAAAAAAACCCTATCTTTAAAGCAAATGCCATATATAGTCCTTTTGGTGGTGGAAGCTGTTGTCTTTTAATAATTCTGGAGTCTTTTATTTTATTTTTTTCTATTTTTTATTTATTTTTTCTCCTTCTTCTTTACTTTAATATTTTACCTTTGAAAATCCAATCTCTACTCCAGATTTTTAATCTCAGCATTTTGGTATTTGTTGCCAATTTTGTACTTTTAAAAATCTAATCTTTAGTACCCAATTTTACATGAGTGCGAGACTACTGGCTTGACCACTCTCTCCCCCTTTGGAATCTCTCTTTTCTCCACCAGGTGGCTTTTGTCTCATCCCTCCCCCTCCTCTTCTCTACCCAACTCTATGAATCTCTGTGTGCCCCCTGAAGGTGGAGAATTCTCAGGGAACTGGTCACTGGCCAGATCTGTATCCCTCCTTTGCATCTCCCTCTTTCATCCTCCTGACCACCTCTATCTACTTCCTCCCTCTCCTCTTCCATGTATAACTCTGTGACCACCTCTGAGAGGTCCAGACTTTGGAGCGCACACAAGAAAGTGGTTACAGGCTAGTTTGCTTTTTCCTATTTTGATTCCACCTCATCCCATTCCACGCACCTCTACCTACCCCCTCCCTCTTCTCTCCTCCAAGTAACTCAGCGATCCTCTAGGGACGACCCTCAAAGTGGAGAAACCTATCATCATTAACCCAGATGTTTCAACAATAGTGCTGAATAGATGGAGAAATCATGAGGCTATTCTAAAAATAAATCTGAAAACCAGAATCAGGAGGCGTAAATCCAAATCCTGAGATCATCAAAGAATTCCTGAATACAAGGAACATTATCCAATAAGAGCTCATCAAACGCCTTCATACCTATACTGAAATTGAGCACCACCCAAGGACCAACAAGTTCCAGAGCAAGACATACCCCGCAAATTCTCCAGCAACACAGGAACAAGCCCCTGAGCTTCAGTACACAGGCAGCTCAACATACTCCAAAATCATTGACGTCCCATAACCCATTACTTGACACTTCACAGCACTCCAGAGAGAGGAAATCCAACTCCACCCACCAGAGCCTCAACACAAGCCTCTCTAATCAAGAAACTTTGACAAGCCACTGATATAACCCCAAACACAGAGAGGAAGATCTATAAGAAAGAGAATTCCACAAATTCCCAGAATATAGAAAAGCCACCCCAAACGCAGCAATATAACCAAGATGAAGAGACAGAGGAATACCCAGCAGGTAAAGGAACAGGAGACATGCCCACCAAACCAAACAAAAGAGGAAGAGATAGGGAATCTACCTGAGAAAGAATTCCGAATACTGATAGTGAAAATGATCCAAAATCTTGAAATCAAAATGGAATCACAGATAAATAGCCTGGGGTCAAGGATTGAGAAGATGCAAGAAAGGTTTAACAAGGACCTAGAAGAAATAAAAAGAGTCAACATATAATGAATAATGCAATAAATGAGATCAGAAACACTCTGGAGGCTACAAATAGTAGAATATCGGAGGCAGAAGATAGGATTAGTGAAATAGAAGATAAAATGGTAGAAATAAATGAATCAGCGAGGGAAAAAGAAAGACGAATTAAAAGAAATGAGGACAACCTCAGAGACCTCCAAGACAATATGAAACGCTCCAACATTCGAATTATAGGAGTCCCAGAAGAAGAAGACAAAAAGAAAGACCATGAGAAAATACTTGAGGAGATAATAGTTGAAAACTTCCTAAAATAGGGAAGGAAATAATCACCCAAGTCCAAGAAACCCAGAGAGTGCCAAACAGGATAAACCCAAGGGGGAACACCCCAAGACATATATTAATCAAACTAACAAAGACCAAACACAAAGAACAAATATTAAAAGCAGCAAGGGAAAAACAACAAATAACACACAAGGGGATCCCCATAAGAATAACTGCAGATCTCTCAATAGAAACTCTTCAGACTAGGAGGGAATGGCAAGACATACTTAAAGTGATGAAAGATAATAACCTTCAACCAAGACTACTGTACCCAGCAAGAATCTCATTCAAATATGAAGGAGAAATCAAAAGCTTTACAGACAAGCAAAAGCTGAGAGAATTCAGCACCACCAAACCAGCTCTCCAACAAATACTAAAGGATAGACTTTAGACAGGAAACACAAAAAGGACGTATAAACCTGAACCCAAAACATTAAAGTAAATGGCAACAGGTGCATACTTATCAATAATTACCTTAAATGTAAATGGGTTGAATGCCCCAACCAAAAGGCAAAGACTGGCTGAATGGATACAAAAACAAGATCCCTATATATGCTGCTTACAAGAGACCCACCTCAAAACAACGGACACATACAGACTGAAAGTGAAGGGCTGGAAAAAGATATTCCATGCAAATAAAGACCAAAAGAAAGCAGGAGTAGCAATACTCATATCCGATAAAACAGACTTTAAAACAAAGGCTGTGAAAAGGGACAAAGAAGGCCACTACATAATGATTAAAGGATCAATCCAAGAAGAAGATATAACAATTATAAATATATATGCACCCAACATAGGAGCACCGCAATATGTAAGACAATTGCTAACAAGCATGAAAGGGGAAATTAATAATAACACAATAATAGTGGGAGACTTTAATACTCCACTCACACCTATGGACAGATCAACTAAACAGAAAATTAACAAAGAAACACAAACTTTAAACGATACAATAGACCAGTTAGACCTAATTGATATCTATAGGACATTTTACCCCAAAACAATGAATTTCACCTTTTACTCAAGTGCACACGGAACCTTTTCCAGGATAGATCACATCCTGGGTCATAAATCTAACCTTGATAAATTCAAAAAAATTGAAATTATTCCAAGCATCTTCTCTGACCATAATGCACTAACGTTAGATCCCAATTACAGGAGAAAAGCTATTAAAAATTCCAACATTTGGAGGCTGAACAACACCCTTCTGAATAATCAACAAATCACAGAAGAAATCAAAAAGAAATCAAATTATGCATCGAAATGAATGAAAATGAAAACACAACTACACAGAACCTTTGGGACACTATAAAAGCAGTGCTAAGAGGAAAGTTCATAGCCATACAGGCATACCTCAAGAAACAAGAAAGAAGCCAAATAAATAACCTAGCTCTACACCTAAAGCAACTAGAAAAGGAAGAAATAGAGAACCACAGAGTTAGTAGAAGGAAAGAAATCCTAAAAATTAGGGCAGAAATAAATGCAAAAGAAACAAAAGAGACCATAGCAAAAATCAACAAAGCAAAAAGCTGGTTCTTTGAAAGGATAAATAAAATTGACAAACCATTAGCCAGACTCATCAAGAAACAAAGAGAAAAAAAATCAAATCAATAAAATTAGAAATGAAAATGGAGAGATCACGACAGACAACACAGAAATACAAAGAATCATAAGAGACTACTATCAGCAATTATATGCCAATAAAATGGACAACTTGGAAGAAATGGACAAATTCTTAGAAAAGTACAACTTTCCAAAAACTGAACCAGGAAGAAATAGAAAATCTTAACAGACCCATCACAAGCATGGAAATTGAAACTGTAATCAGAAATCTTCCAGCAAACAAAAGCCCAGGTCCAGACGGCTTCACAGCTGAATTCTACCAAAAATTTCGAGAAGAGCTAACACCTATCTTACTGAAGCTATTCCAGAAAACTGCAGAGGAAGGTAAACTTCCAAACTCATTCTGTGAGGCCACCATCACCCTAATACCAAAACCTGACAAAGACACCACAAAAAAGAAAACTACAGGCCAATATCACTGATGAACATAGATGCAAAAATCCTTAACAAAATCCTAGCAATCAGAATCCAGCAACACATTAAAAAGATCATACACCATGACCAAGTGGGCTTTATCCCAGGGATGCAAGGATTCTTCAATATCCACAAATCAATCAATGTAATTCATCACATTAACAAACTGAAAAATAAAAATCATATAATTATCTCAATAGACGCAGAAAAAGCCTTTGACAAAATTCAACATCCATTTATGATAAAAACGCTCCAGAAAGCAGGAATAGAAGGAACATACCTCAACATAATAAAAGCTATATATGACAAACCCACAGCTAACATTATCCTCAATGGTGAAAAATTGAAACCATTTCCCCTAAAGTCAGGAACAAGACAAGGGTGTCCACTTGCACCACTATTCTTCAACATCGTACTGGAAGTTTTGGCCACAGCAATCAGAGCAGAAAAAGAAAGACAAGGAATCCAAATTGGAAAAGAAGAAGTAAAACTCTCACTGTTTGCAGATGACATGATCCTCTACATAGAAAATCCTAAAGACTCGACCAGAAAACTACTAGAGCTAATCAACAAATATAGTAAAGTTGCAGGATATAAAATCAACACTCAGAAATCCCTTGCATTCCTATACACTAATAATGAGAAAGTAGAAAAAGAAGTTAAGGAAACAATTGCATTCACCATTGCAACGAAAAGAATAAAATACTTAGGAATATACCTACCTAAAGAAACTAAAGACCTATATATCTAAAACTATAAAACACTGATGAAAGAAATCAAAGAGGACACTAATAGATGGAGAAATATACCATGCTCATGGGTCGGAAGAGTCAACATAGTGAAAATGAGTATACTACCCAAAGCAATCTACAGATTCAATGCAATTCCTATCAAGCTACCAGCAGTATTTTTCACAGAACTAGATCAAATACTCTCAAGATTTGTATGGAAATACAAAAAACCTCAAATAGTAAAAGCAATCTTGAGAAAGAAGAATGGAACTGGAGGAATCAACTTGCCAGACTTCTGGCTCTACTACAAAGCCACAGTCATTAAGACAGTATGGTACTGGCACAAAGACAGAAATATAGATCAATGGAACAAAATAGAAAGCCCTGAGATAAATCCACACACCTATGGACACCTTATCTTCGACAAAGGAGGCAAGAATATACAATGGAGTAAAGACAGTCTCTTTAACAAGTGGTGCTGGGAAAACTGGTCAACCACTTGTAAAAGAATGAAACTAGACCTCTTTCTAACACCATACACAAAAATAAACTCAAAATGGATTAAAGATCTAAACGTAAGACCAGAAACTATAAAACTTCTAGAGGAAAACATAGGCAAAACACTCTCTGACATAAATCACAGCAGGATCCTCTATGGTCCACCTCCCAGTATAATGGAAATAAAAGCAAAAATAAACAAATGGGATCTAATTAAAATTAAAAGCTTCTGCACAACAAAGGAAACTATAAGCAAGGTGAAAAGACAGCCTTCTGAATGGGAGAAAACAATAGCAAACGAAACAACTGACAAACAACTAATCTCAAAGATATACAAGCATCTTATGCAGCTCAACTCCAGAAAAATAAACGAACCAATCAAAAAATGGGCCAAAGAACTAAATAGGCATTTCACCAAAGAAGACATACGGATGGCTAACAAACTCAGGAAAAGATGCTCAACATCACTCATTATCAGAGAAATGCAAATCAAGACCATAATGAGGTACCATTTCACAC
Source organism: Nanger dama (assembly GCA_917880005.1). Classification (NCBI taxonomy): domain Eukaryota; kingdom Metazoa; phylum Chordata; class Mammalia; order Artiodactyla; family Bovidae; genus Nanger; species Nanger dama. The sequence continues at coordinate 1,674,888 of CAKJTW010000056.1, forward strand.
CAGTCAGAATGGCTGTGATCCAAAAAGTCTACAAGCAATAAATGCTGGAGAGGATGTGGAGAAACGGGAACCCTCTTACACTGCTGGTGGGGATGCAAACTAGTACAGCCACTATGGAAAACAGTGTGGAGATTCCTTTAAAAATTGCAAATAGAACTGCCTTATGACCCAGCAATCCCACTGCTGGGCATACACACCGAGGAAACCAGAATTGAAAGAGACACATGTAGCCCAATGTTCATTGCAGCACTGCTTATAATAGCCAGGACATGGAAACAACCTAGATGTCCATCAGCAGATGAATGGATAAGAAAGCTGTGTTACATATACACAATGGAGTATTACTCAGCCCTTAAAAGAATAAATTTGACTCAGTTCTAATGAGATGGATGAAACTGGAGCCGATTATACAGAGTGAAGTAAGCCAGAAAGAAAAACACCAATACAGTATACTGACACATATATATGGAATTGAGAAAGATAACAATGATTACCCTGTATGTGAGACAACAAAAGAGACACAGAGGTATAGAATGGACTTTTGGACTCTGAGGGAGAGGGAGAGGGTGGGATGATTTGGGAGAATGGCATTGAAACATGTATATTATCATGTAAGAAACGAAGCACCAGTCTATGTTCAATACAGGATACAGGATGCTTGAGGCTGGTGCACAGGATGATCCAGGGAGATGATATGGGGTGGGAGGTGGGAGGGAGCTTCGGCATTGGGAGATCGTGTACACCTGTGGCTGATTCATGTCAATGTATGGCAAAACAAATACAGTATTGTAATGTAGAATAAAGTATTAAAAAATAAATAAATAAATAAAAGAAAATGGGTAAAGAATATGAAGAGATGCTTGGTCAACATCACTAGCCACTGGGAAAATGGAAACTAAAACCACAATGAGATACCACTTCGTATATCAGAATGACTAAGCGACAACACCAAATATTGGTGAAGACGTGAAGGGACTGGATCTTTCATACGTCATTTTAGGAAATGGCAACCCACTCCAGTAATCTTGCTTGGAGAATCCCAGGGACAGAGGAGCCTAGTGGGCTGCCATCTATGGGGTCGCAGAGTCGGACACGACTGAAGCGACTTAGCAGCAGCAGCAGCTACTTTGAAAAATAGCTTGGTAGCTTCTTAAAAACTAAATATGCAATTATCATACAACACAGCAACTGCACTTCTGGGAAGTTATTCTAGAGATAAGTAACACTACATTTACACAAAAATGTGTACATGAATGCTCATATAAGCTTTATTTGTAATAGCCTCAAACTGGAAACAACCTGCCTGGAATGTGGGAGACCTGGGTTAAATCTCTGGTTTGAGAAAATCCCCTGGAGAAGGGAATGGCTACCAACTCCAGTATTCTTGCCTGGAGAATTCCAAGGACAGGGGAGCCTGGAGAGCTACAGTCTATGGGGTTGCAAAGTGTTGGATATGACTGAGCAACTAACACTAACACACTGAAACTGGAAACAACCTGAATATCCTTCAATAGTTGAATGGATAAGCAAACCATGGTACACCCGTACCATGGAATACCACTTAGCAGTAAAAGGAGCAAACTATTAACACATACAATAACTTGGGTGGATCTCGGAGTCACTATTCTGAGTGGGAAAGAAAAAACAAAAAATCTCAATAGGTCACATACTGTATGATTGCATTTGCATAGCATTCTTAAAATAAAAATGACAAAATAATAATGATGGAGAAAAGATCAGTGGTACCAGTTATCAAGGACTGGGGGAGGGGTGTAATAAAAAAAAGTAACACTACAGAATTTCTTTGTGTTGGTGAAACGGATCTTTCTCCTAACTATGGTGTTTGTTAACAAATTTATTGTTATTGTTGTTCAGTCGCTCAGTCATTTTTTACTTTTTGCGACCCCATGGGCTGCAGCACACCAGGCTTCCCTGTCCTTTACCATCTCCTGGAGCTTGCTCAAACTCCTGTCCATTGAGTCGGTGATGCCATCCAACCATCTCGTCTTCTGTCTTCCCCTTCTCCTCCTGCCTTCAAACTTTCTCAGTATCAGGGTCTTTTCAAATGAGTCAGTCCTGTACATCAGGTAGCCAAAGTAGTAGAGCTTCAGCCCCAGCATCAGTCCTTCCAATGAATATTCAGGATTGATTTCCTTTAGGATTCACTGTTTTGATCTCCTTGCAGTCCAAGAGACACTCAAGAGTCTTCTCCAACATCACAGCTCAAAAGCATCAATTCTTTGGCATTCAGCCTTCTTTATGGGCCAACTCTCACATCCATACATGACTACAGGAAAAACCATAGCTTTGACTAGATGGACCTTTGTCAGCAAAGTAATGTCTCTGCTTTTTAATATACTGTCTAGGTTTGTCATAGCTTTTCTACCAAGGAGCAAGCGTCTTTTAATTTCATGGCTGCAGTCACCATCTATCGTGGTTTGGGAGACCAAGAAAAGAAAATCTGTCTCTCTTTCCATTGTTTCCCCATCTATTTGCCATGAAGTGATGGGACTGGATGCCGCGATCTTCATTTTTTGAATGTTGAGTTTTAAGCTAGCTTTTTCACTCTCCTCTTTCACTTTCATCAAGAGGCTCTTTAGTTCTTCTTCACTTTCTGACATAAAGGTGGTGTCATCTGCATATCTGAGGTTATTGATATTTCTCCCAGCAATCTTGCTTCCATCTTGTGCTTCATCCAGCCCAGCATTTCACATGGTGTACTCTGCATTTAGGGCTTCCCTCATAGCTCAGTTGGTAAAGAATCAGCCTGTGATGCAGGAGACCCTGGTTTGATTCCTGGGTGGGGACGATCCACTGGAGAAGGGATAGGCTACCTACTCTAGTATTCTCGGGCTTCCCTTATGGCTCAGCTGATAAGAATCCGCCTGCAATGTGGGAGACCTGGGTTTGATCCCTGGGTTAGGAAAATCCATTGGAGGAGGGAAAGTCTACCCACTCCAGTATTCTGGCCTGGAGAATTCTATGGACTCTGCAATCCATGGGGTCGCAAAGAGTCAGAAACGACTGTGACTTTCACTTCACTTCACTTCACTTCACTCTGTATATAAGTTAAATAAGCATGGTGATAATATACAGCCTTGATGTACTCCTTTCTCAATTTTGAACAATTCCATTGTTCCATTTCTGGTTCTAACTATTGTTTCTTGACCCCCTTCTCAGGAGGCAGGTAATGTCATAACACTTGTTATGGACTGAATCATGGCTCAAGTCTCATATGTTGAACCCTTAAACTCTAGTGACTCAGAATGTGACTATTTGGAGACAGGGCCTTTAAAGAGGTGACTAAGTTAAAATGAAGCTACTAAGGTACACCAAAACCAATCTGACTGGTGTTTTTATAAGAGGAGATTAAGACACACACAGGCACCAGGAGCACATGTGCATAAAGGGACAGCCATGTGAAAAGTCAACAAAGGACAGCTGTCTGCAAGCAAGAAGAGAGGCCTCAGAACAAAATCAACCCTACCAACACCTCGATTTTGGTACCTCTAGCCTCCAAAATGTGAAGAAATTTATTTTCTCACATTTCTGGAGGTTAGAATTCTAAGATCAAGGTGCCAGGATTGGTATCTTTGAGACCTCTCTTCTTCACTTGTAGACAACCACCTTTTCTCTGTGTCCTCATATCACCTTTCCTCTGTGTACTCATGGAGAAAAGAGAGATCTCTGAAGTTTCTTCTTATAAAAAAGCCAGTTCTATTGGATTAGGACCCCACCCTTACGACTTCATTTAACCTTAAAAGCCATACTTCCAAATCACATTGGGGGCTGAATTTCAACATGTGAATTTCAGAGTAGGGAGGGGCACAATTTACACCACAACAAAGGTATGTGGTGCAGTTCATATTATTGAACCAATGTCAATTTCTGCTTTTGAAAAAGTACCATGGACATATAAGATGATATCACTGGAGGAATCTGGGTGAAGCATACACAGGAACTTTCTGTACTATTTTTGCATCTTCTAATGAGTCAAATTATTTCAAAAGAACAAGTTGCAAACAAAAAACAAAATAAAAACTTACAGTGTACAGGAGTACTTGACTTTCCACACCATAAGGAACCAAGACTGGTTTCACAATGTGTGCTAACGCTGCAATATTCACCAACTCACCTAAGCTTTCTCAGCCTCAATGTCTACATCCTTAAAAAAGCATGGCACACATCAAGGTCCCTGGATCTTTGCTCTGTTAAATTCTAGGCAGTTTCTGAAACATTTTTCCTCTCTTTTAGTAATATGGGAATGATCTCTCACCTCCTTCCCTCACAGAGCTGTAGTGGGGACCTAGGGTAATACCAGGCTTATGGCTCGTTGATATCCTCATCTTGCTTTTAGAATATTCTTCCCAAAGTAGCAAAAATGGATGAGGGGAGGAGGGTAGAAATTAGGCAACACATAGAAAGAAGAGGGGAAAAAAGCTGCAAACCAGATGTTTTTTGAGAAATGAAAAAGTGTGAGGTGAAGTAAAGCGTTTGACAAGAATTTTCAGGAAGAAGATTAATCACCATTTCAGTATTCCATGTCCAAAGAGATTGTGTCTGCTTGTTTGGCTGGGTCTGATTTCAGACTTAAAGAAACCAGTTTTTTCATTAAGTCAGGAAGAGGCAGAGGAGGGGGCAGGGACAGACAAGGGCTTCTTTAAGTTTGGCCACTAATAGAGGACAGATGGAAATGACTGGAGTGCCCTTAAGTAAAGCAGAAAGCAACTGAGAGAAAGCTGTTAAAAAAAGTACATAAACAGTTTAACCACAAACTACCAGGCTCTGATTTGCTGATAGGAGTGTAAAACTAACTTGTCAGCTGGGTTTTAAGTGCCAAACAGTGAGTGCTAAAGTGGCAAGGAAGAACGATCAACAGGCACAGTCATCTCCACTGTTTAAAATCTTTCTATGGCTTCCCACCATCTACCAGGAATAGTCCAAACTCCAATGTGTTGAATGTGAGGCCCTCAGTAAGCATTTCCAAAACTGCCTTCCAAGTTCTAGCTGTGTCCCAAATTCATGAATTGAGATGAATCTATTGATGAACTCTTCAAAAACAGTAATGCACTGGCAGAGAGAACTAGGTTCAAGTTCTCACATTCTTATTAACTGGCTATGTAACCTAGAAAATAAAAGTATCTAACTTTAGTTTCTTCCTCTGTTCAAAAGAGGATAATAATCCCCACCCTGGTGATATCATGGACTTTTTATGAGGAAGGCAACAGCACCTAGGAGATCTCAACAAGTCTCTGTCAACCAGGACTGTAGCATTTTCATCCTTGAAAGTCATCAGTCTCAGATTTCTCCTACTTAGAAAAGAATTCAACTGGAACAAATAATTTCATGATTTTTTAAATTATTTTCAATTGGAGGATAATTGCTTTACAACATTGTATTGATTTCTACCTTATATCAACATGAATCAGCCTTAGGTATATGTATGTCCCTCTCTCTTACCCATACTTCCCACCCCATCCCACCCCTCTAGTTTATCACAGAACACCAGATTTGGGTTCCCTCCATTATACAGTTAATTTTCACGGGCTGTATAATTTTACATATGATAAGTTATATGTTTCAATGCTCTTCTCTCACTTCGTTCCACCCTCTCCTTCCCCAACTCTGTCAACAAGTCTGTTCCCTATGTCTGTGTCTCCACTGTTGCCCTACAGATAGGTTCTTCAGCATCATCTTTCAATATTACTTATATATGTGTTAACGTGCTGTTCATGGGGTTCTCAAGGCAAGAATACTGAAGTGGCTTGCCATTCCCTTCTCCAGTGGACCACGTTCTGTCAGACCTCTCCACCATGACCTGCTCGTCTTGGGTTCCCCCCGCAGGCATGGCTTGGTTTCACTGAGTTAGACAAGGCTGTGGTCTGAAAAGGTAAAATGATAGGCTACTGAAAGAGGAACTCCTCAGGTCAATAGGTGCCCAATATGCTACGGAGATCAGTGGAGAAATTACTCCAGAAAAACGAAGGGATGGAGCCAAAGCAAAAACAATACCCAGTTGTGCATGAGACTGGTGATAGAAGCAAGATTCGATGCTGTAAAGAGCAATATTACATTGGAACCTGGAATGTCAGGTCCATGAATCAAGGCAAATTGGAAGTGGTCAAACAAGAGATGGCAAGGGTGAATGTCGTCATTGTAGGAATCAGCAAACTAAAATGGACTGGAAAGGGTGAATTTAACTCAGATGACCATTATGTCTACTACTGCGGGCAGGAATCCCTCAGAAGAAATGGAGTAGCCATCATAGTCAACAAAGAGTCCGAAATGCAGTACTTGGATGCAATCTCAAAAAACGACAGAATGATCTCTGTTCATTTCCAAGGCAAACCATTCAATATCACAGTTATCCAAGTCTATGCGCCAACCAGTAATGCTGAAGAAGCTGAAGTTGAACGGTTCTATAAAGACCTACAAGACCTTTTAGAACTAACACACAATAAAGATGTCCTTTTCATTATAGGGGACTGGAATGCAAAAGTAGAAAGTCAAGAAACACCTGGACTAAGGCAAATTTGGCCTTGGAATGCAGAATGAAGCAGGGCAAAGACTATAATAGAGAGTTTTGCCAAGAAAATGCACTGGTCATAGCAAACACCCTCTTCCAACAACACAAGAGAAGACTCTACACATGGACATCACCAGATGGTCAACACCAAAATCAGATTGATTATATTCTATGCCACCAAAGATGGAGAAGCTCTATACAATCAACAAAACAAGACCAGGAGCTGACTGTGGTTCAGATCATGAACTCCTTATTACCAAATTCAGACTGAAATTGAAGAAAGTAGGGAAAACCACTAGACTATTCAGGTATGACCTAAATCAAATCCCTTATGATTAGACAGTGGAAGTGAGAAATAGATTTAAGGGCCTAGGTCTGATAGATAGAGTGCCTGATGAACTATGGAATGAGGTTCGTGACATTGTATGGGAGACAAGGATCAAGACCATCCCCATGGAAAAGAAATGCAAAAAGCAAAATGGCAGTCTGATGAGGCCTTACAAATAGCTGTGAAAAGAAGAGAGATGAAAAGCAAAGGAGAAAAGGAAAGATATAAGCATCTGAATGCAGAGTTCCAAAGAATAGCAAGAAGAGATAAGAAAGCCTTCTTCAGTGATCAATGCAAAGAAATAGAGGAAAAGAACAGAATGGGAAAGACTAGAGATCTCTTCAAGAAAATTAGAGATATCAAGGGAACATTTCATGCAAAGATGGGCTCGAAAGGACAGAAATGGTCTGGACCTAACAGAAGCAGAAGATATTAAGAAGTGGCAAGAATACACGGAAGAACTGTACGAAAAAGGTCTTCAAGACCCAGATAATCATGATGATGTGATCACTCATCTAGAGCCAGACATCTTGGAATGTGAAGTCAAGTGGGCCTTAGAAAGCATCACTATGAACAAAGCTAGTGGAGGTGATGGAATTCCGGTGGAGCTGTTTCAAATCCTGAAAGATGATGCTGTGAAAGTGCTGCACTCAATATGCCAGCAAATTTGGAAAACTCAGCAGTGGCCACAGGACTGGAAAAAGTCAGTTTTCATTCCAATTCCAAAGAAAGGCAGTGCCAAAGAATGCTCAAAGTACCACACAATTGCACTCATTTCACACATTAGTAAAGTAATGTTCAAAATTCTCCAAGCCAGGCTTCAGCAATACGTTAACCATGAACTCCCTGATTTTCAAGCTTGTTTTAGAAAAGGCAGAGATCAAATTGCGAACATCCACTGGATCATGGAAAAAGCAAGAGAGTTCCAGGAAAAACATCTATTTCTGCTTTATTGACTACGCCAAAGCCTTTGACTGTGTGGATTACAAGAAACTGTGGAAAATTCTTCAAGAGATGGGAATAACAGACCACCTGACCTGACTCTTGAGAAATCTGTATGCATGTCAGGAAGTAACAGTTAGAACTGGACATGGAACAACAGACTGGTCCCAAATAGGAAAGGGAGTACGTCAAGGCTGTATACTGTCACCCTGTTTATTTAACTTCTATGCCGAGTACATCATGAGAAACACTGGGCTGGAAGAAACACAAGCTGGAATCAAGATTGCTGGGAGAAATATCAATAACCTCAGATATGGAGATGATACCACCCTTATGGCAGAAAGTGAAGAGGAGCTAAAAAGCCTCCTGATGAAGGTGAAAGAGGAGAGTGAACAAGTTGGCTTAAAGCTCAACATTCAGAAAACGAAGATCATGGCATCCGGTCCCATCATTTCATGGGAAATAGATGGGGAAACAGTGGAAACAGTGTCAGACTTTATTTTTGGGGGCTCCAAAATCACTGCAGATGGTGACTGCAGCCATGAAATTAAAAGACGCTTTCTCCTTGGAAGAAAAGTTTTGATCAACCTAGATAGCATATTCAAAAACAGAGACATTACTTTGCCAACTAAGGTCCGGCTAGTCAAGGCTATGGTTTCTCCTGTGGTCATGTATGGATGTGAGAGTTGGACTGTGAAGAAGGCTGAGCGCCGAAGAATTGATGCTTTTGAACTGTGGTGTTGGAGAAGACTCTTGAGAGTCCCTTGGACTGCAAGGAGATCCAACCAGTCCATTTACAGTCCATTCTGAAGGAGATCAGTCCTGGGATTTCTTTTGAAAGAATGATACTAAAGCTGAAACTCCAGTACTTTGGCCACCTCATGCGAAGAGTTGACTCATTGGAAAAGACTCTGATGCTGGGAGGGATTGGGGGCAGGAGGAGAAGGGGACAACAGAGGATGAGATGGCTGGATGGCATCACGGACTCGATGGACGTGACTCTGAGTGAACTCCGGGAGATGGTGATGAACAGGGAGGCCTGGTGTGCTGTGATTCATGGAGTCGCAGAGTCGGACATGACTGACCTAGTGAACTGAACTGAACTGATGTGTTAACATAAGATATTTGTCTTTCTCTCATGACTTGCTCTGTATAATAGGCTCTAGGCTCATCCATCCTAATAGAACTGAGTCAAATGCATTCCTTTTTATGGCTGAGTAATATTCCATTGTATAAATATACCATATATTCTTTATCCATTCACCTGTCAATGGAAATCTAGGATGCTTTCATGTCCTAGCTATTGTAAATAGTTCTGCAATGAACATCAGGGTACATGTGTCTTTTTCAATTATGGTTTCCTCATGGTATATCCCCAATAATGGGATTGCTTGGTCATATGGTAGTTTTATTCCTAGCTTTTTCAGGAATCTCTATACCGTCTTCCATAGTGGCTATATCAATTTACACACCGACCAACAGTACAAGACGATTCCCTTTTTTTCCACACCCTCTCCAGCATTTTTTGTTTGTAGACATTTTGATGATGGTCATTCTAACCATTGTGAGGTGTCGTTTCACTGCAGTTTTGCTTTGCATTGCTCTAATAATGAGTGATATTTAGTATCCGTATGTTTATTAGCCATCTATATGTCATCTTTGGAAAAACGTCTGTTTTGGTCTTCTATCCACTTTTTGATTGCGTTTTTTGTTTTTCTGGTATTGAGCTGAATGAGCTGCTTATAGATTTTGGAGATTAATCTTTTGTCAATTGTCTTGTTTGCTATTATTTTGCTCATTCTGAGGCTTGTCTTTTCACCTTATTTACAATTTCCTTCACTGTGCAAAAGCTTTTAGGTTTAACTAGGTCCCATTTGTTTATTGCTTTCATCTCCATTATTCTCAAGGTGGGTCATAGAGGATCTTGCTCTGATTTTTGTCAGAGTGTCCTAAGAGTTTTATCGTTTCTGGTCTTACATTTAGGTCTATAATCCACTTTGAGTTTATCTTTGTGTATGATGTTAAGAAGTGTTCTAATATTATTCTTTTACACATAGCTGTCCATTTTTCCCAGCACCACTTGTCTTTTTTTCCATTGTATAGTCTTTCCTCCTTTGTCAAAGATAAGGTGCCCATAGGTGCATGGGTTTATCTCTGGGCTTTCTATCCTGTTCCACTGGTTTATATACCATATTTCTATTTTTATGCCAGTATCATGCTGTCTTGATGACTATAGCTTTGTAGTATAGTTTGAAGTAAGGAAAGTTGATTCTCTCTCAAGATTGCTTTGGCTATTTAGGGTCTTTTGTGTTTCCATACAAATTGTGAAAATTTTGTTCTTGTTCTATGGACAATACCATTGGTAGTTTGATAGAGATTGCATTGAATCTGTAGATGGCTTTGGGTGGTATAGTCATTTTCACAACATTGATCCTTCCAATCTAGGAATATGGTATATCTCTCCATCTGTTTATGTCATCTTTGATTTCTTTTATCAGTGTCTTATAGTTTTCTAATACAGGATTTTGTTTCTTCAGTTAGGTTTATTCCTAGGTATTTGATTCCTTTTTTTGCAATGGTTAAAGAGAGTGTAAACTTAGGGTGTCTGTACGATGTTTTTCTTGTTTCTTGAGGTAGGATTGTATTGCTACAAACTTCCCTCTTAGAACTGCCTTTGCTGCATCCCATAGGTTTTGAGTTGTCATGCTTTCATCATATTTGTTTCAATAATTTTTTTATTTCCCTTTTGATTTCTTCAGTAACCTGTTGGTTATTTAGAAACATGTTGTTTAATTCCATGTGTTTGTGTTTCTTACAGTTTTTCTTGTAATTGATATCTAGTCTCATAGCGTTGTGGCCAGAGAAGATGCTTGATATGATTTAAATTTCCTTACATTTACTGATGTTTGATTTGTGACCCAAGATGTGGTCTACCCTGGAGAATGATCCATGTGCACTTGAGAAGAAGGTTTATTCTTCTGCATTTGGATGGAATATCCTGAAGATATCAGTGAGATTCATCTCATCTAATGTATCATTTAAGACTTGTGTTTCCTTATTAATTTTCTGTTTTGATGATCTGTCCATTGGTGTGAGTGGGGTGTTAAACTCTTATTTTGGGGGCTGCAAAATCACTGCAGATGATGATTGCAGCCATGAAATTAAAAGATGCTTACTCCTTGGAAGGAAAATTATGACCAACCTAGATAGCATATTAAAAAGCAGAGATATTACTTTGTCAACAAAGGTCAATCTAGTCAAGGCTATGGTTTTATGTGAGAGTTGGACTATAAGGAAAGCTGAGTGCAGAAGAATTGATGCTTTTGAACTGTGGTGTTGGAAAAGACTCTTGAGAGTCCCTTGCACTACAAGGAGATCCAACCAGTCCATCCTAATGGAAATCAGTCCTGAGTGTTCATTGGAAGGATTGATGTTGAAGCTGAATTCCAATATTTTGGCCACATGATGCAAAGAGCTGACTGATTGGAAAAGACCTTGATGTTGGGAAAGATTGAAGGTGGGAGGAGAAGGGGTTGACAGAGGATGAGATGGTTAGATGGCATCACTGACTCAATGGACATGAGTTTGGGTAAACTCTGGGAGTTGGTGATGAACAGGGAAGCCTGGAGTGCTGCAGTTCATGGAGTCGCAAAGAGTCCGACACAATGAGCGACTGAACTGAACTAAACTGAACTGACTATTATTGTGTTACTGTCAATTTCTCCTTTTATGTCTGTTAGTGTTTGTCTTATGTACTGGGGTGCTCCTATGTTGGGTACATAGATGTTTACAATTGTTATCTTTTCCTCTTGGATTGATCCCTTTATCATTATGTAAGGTCCTTGCTTATTTCTTGTAATCTTTATTTTAAGATCTATTTTGTCTGATGTGAGGATTGCTATTCCAGCTTTCTTTGGCTTCCTGTTTGCCTGGAAGACATTTTTCCATCCTTTCACTTTCAGTCTATATGTGTCTTTAGGTCTGAAGTGAGTTTCTTGTAGACAGCATGTATATGGGTCTTGTTTTTGTATCCATTTAGACAGTCTGTGTCGTTTGGTTGGAGCATTTAATACATTTCCATTTAAAGTAATTATTGATATATGTGTTCCTATTGCATTTTCTTAACTGGTGTTGGTTTTGTAGATCTTTTTTCTTCTCTTGTACTTCTTGACTATATAAATCCCTTTAACATTTGTTGTAAAGCTGGTTTAGTGGTACTGAATTCTCTTAATTTTTGTTTGTCTGAAAAGCTTTTTATTTCTCCATAAATTTTGAATGAGATCCTGGCCAGGTACAGTAATCTTGGTTGTAGATTTTTCCCTTTGAACACTTTAAATATATCCTGTCATTCCCTTCTGGCCTGCAGTTTCTGATGAAAGATCAGCTGTTAAATGTATGGGATTTCACTTGTGTGTTACTTGTTGCTTTTCCCTTGCTGCTTTTAATATTCTTTCTTTGTGTTTAGTCTTTGTTAGTTTGATTAGTATGTATCTTGGTGTGCTTCTCCTTGGGTTTACCCTGTATGGGGCTCTTTGCACCTCTTGGACTTGATTGACTAATTCCTTTTCCATGTTGAGGAAATATCCCTATAATTCTTATGTTGGTGCATTTGATATTGTCCCAGAGGTCTCTAAAACTATCCTCAGTTCTTTTCATTACTTTTACTTTATTCTGCTCTTCAGAAGTTATTTCCACCATTTTATCTTCCAGCTCACTGATTCATTCTTCTGCTTCAGATATTCTGCTATTGATTCTTTCTAGAGTATTTTTAATTTTGGTAATTGTGTTGTTTGTCCCTGTATGTTTATTCTTTAACTCTACCAGGTCTTTGTTAATTGATTCTTGCATTTTCTTCATTTTGTTTTCAAGGTTTTGAACATGTTTATTATCATTATTCTGAATTATTTTTCAGGTAGTTTGCCTATTTCCTCTTCATTTATTTGGACTTATGTGTTTTTCTAGCTTGTTCTTTCATTTGTGTAGTATTTCCCCACCTTTTCATTATTTTCTTTTAACTTATTGTGTTAGAGGTCTCCTTTTCCCAGGCTTCAAGGTTGAATTCTTTCTTCCTTTTGGTTTTTGCCCTCCTAAGGCTGGTCTAGTGGTTTGTGTAAGCTTTGTACAGGATGAGATTTGTGCTAACTTTTGTTTGTTTGTTTGTTTGTTTTGTTTTTCCTGGATAGGCAAGGCTGAGTGAGGTGGTAATCCTGTCTGCTGAAGATTGTGTTTGTATTTTTGTGCTTTTTATTGTTTAGATGAGGCATTCTGCACTAGTGGTTGGGTGATGCTGGGTCTTATATTCAAGTGGTTTCCTTTGTGTCAGTTCTCACTATTTGATACTCCCTAGAGGTAGTTCTTTGGTAGTCTAGTGTCTTGGAGTCAGTGCTCCCACTCCAAAGGCTCAGGGCTTGATCTTGAGTTTTGCGTGGTTCTATATATTATTTTCTGCTGGTCAGGTACTCCTGTCCACTCTCAGCTGGTGTTCTGCATGCACTTCTTTGTCTGAAGATGTATTCCTGATGTATCTGTGGAGAGAGATGTACTCCATGTCCCCTACTCCTCCACCATCTTCTCTCCCAGCTCTTTCTTCTTTTCCTTTGTACCCTGTCTAGTTTCATCAAGTCTAGTTTGATTAAGTGCAGCATGCAGAAACCTTAACCCTGCACTTCCGACCAGAGTTTATGGTGCCAAATGGCTGCACGGGCATCTCTCCTCTGTGCAGATGTGTGCAGAAGCTACACACAATGCTCAATTCTGAAAGCTCTTTTCTTCTTTGACTCCTGTTCTTATCCTTTCTCTCCTCTTCTTTTCTCTTTGTAACTGTGTGAGTTTCTTTGTGTGCTCTTGGCTATTGAGAGTTACTTCCATCATTAGTCTTTGGGTTTTGTATTCTGTGCTGTGAGGCCTGTGAAATCTTTGTACTACAGTAAGGGGTCAGGCCTGAGCCCTAAGGTAAGAGACCCAAGTCCAGGACTTCACACTATCAGAGAACTCTCAACTCCATGAAACTTTAATCAGTGGGCGCTCTCTGAAAGGTCTCCAACACAACACTAAGATCAAGCCACACCGAATGTCCAGAAAGCTCCAGTGCTAGATACCTCATGCCAAATCATTAGCAAAACAGAAACACAACTCTGCCTGTTAGTAGAAAGACTGTGAAAAGCCATAGCAAGGTGACAGACACCCCAAAAGACACTACTGTACATGGCACTACCCTTCAGAGGGACAAGATCCAGCTCCATCCACCAGAGGATAGGCACAAATCCTCCCAACCAGGAAAACTTCACAAGGCAATGGTTCAACCCCACCGATGGTGAGTAAACTCCACAATATGAGGAACTATGGCCTTCCAGTCTACAGAAAGGAAACTCCAAATACAAGTAAATAAAGCAAATGGAAAAGACAGAGAAATATGTAACAGATGAAGGAGCATGATAAAAAACCCATAAGACCAAAAAAAAACAAGACAATATAAAAAATCTGCCTGAAAAAGAATTCAGAGTAAAGATAAAATGATCCACATGTACACCCGTGGTGGATTCACGTCAATATATGAGAAAACCACTATAATATTCTAAAGGAATTAGCCTCCAATTAAAATAAATAAATTTTTAAAAATTTAAAAAAGAAAGGTGATCCAAAATCTTGGAAATAAAATGGAGGCACAGATAAATTGACTGGGAACACAGATTGAGAAGTTACAAGAAATGCTTAACAAGGACCTAGAAGAATTAAACAATAGACAATCAGCAATGCATAATACAATAACAGATTAAAATACACTAAGTCGAGTAGGCCTTAGAAAGCATCACTACGAACAAAGCTAGTGGAGGTGATGGCGTTCCAATTGAGCTATTTCAAATCCTGAAAGGTGATGCTGTGAAAGTGCTGCACTCAATATGCCAGCAAATTTGGAAAACTCAGCAGTGGCCACAGGACTGGAAAAGGTCAGTTTTCATTCCAATTCCAAAGAAAGGCAGTGCCAAAGAATGCTCAAACTACCACACAATTGCACTCATCTCACATGCTAGTAAAGTAATGCTCAAAATTCTCCAAGCCAAGCTTCAGCAATACATGAACCATGAACTTCCTGATGTTCAAGCTGGTTTTAAAAAGGCAGAGGAACCAGATATCAAATTGCCAACATCCACTGGATCATGGAAAAATCAGAAGAGTTCCAGAAAAACATCTATGTCTGCTTTATTGACTATGCCAAAGCCTTTGACTGTGTGGATCACAAGAAACTGTGGAAAATTCTTCAAGAGATGGGAATAACAGACCACCTGACCTGACTCTTGAGAAACCTATATGCAGGTCAGGAAGCACCAGTTAGAACTGGACATGGAACAACAGACTGGTTCCAAATAGGAAAAGGAGTACGTCAAGGCTGTATACTGTCACCCTGCTTATTTAACTTATATGCAGAGTACATCATGAGAATGCTGGGCTAGAAGAAACACAAGCTGGAATCAAGATTGCTGGGGGAAATATCAATAACCACAGATATGCAGATGACACCACCCTTATGGCAGAAAGTGAAGAGGAACTAAAAAGCCTCTTGATGAAGGTGAAAGTGGAGAGTGAAAAAGTTAGCTTAAAGCTCAACATTTAGAAACCAAAGATCATGGCATCTGGTCCCATCACTTCATGGGAAATAGAGGGGAAACAGTGTCAGATTTATTTTGGGGGGCGGGGGCTCCAAAATCACTGCAGATGGGGATTGCAGCCATGAAAGTAAAAGACACTTAATTCATGGAAGGAAAGTTATGACCAACCTAGATAGTATATTCAAAAGCAGAGACATTACTTTGCAGACTAAGGTCCGTCTAGTCAAGGCTATGGTTTTTCCTGTGGTCATGTATGGATGTGAGACTTGGACTGTGGAGAAGGCTGAGAGCTGAAGAATGGATGCTTTTGAACTGTGGTGTTGGAGAAGACTCTTGAGAGTCCCTTGGACTGCAAAGAGATCCAACCAGTCCATTCTGAAGATCAGCCCTGGGATTTCTTTGGAGGGAATGACGTTAAAGCTGAAACTTCAATACTTTGACCACCTCATGCGAAGAGTTGACTCACTGGAAAAGACTCTGATGCTGGGAGGGATTGGGGGCAGGAGGAGAAGGGGACGACCGAGGATGAGATGGCTGGATGGCATCACAGACTCGATGGACGTGACTCTGAGTGAACTCCGGGAGTTGGTGATGGACAGAGAGGCCTGGCGTGCTGTGATTCATGTTGTCGCAAAGAGTCGGACATGACTGAGCGACTGAACTGAACTGAACTAAACTGAACTGAACTGAGATAATCAAAGGCAGACTACTTGAGGCAGAAGAATGGATAAATGAGCTGGAAGATAGAATGGTGGAAATAAATAAGGCAAAAGAGAATAAAGAAAAAGAATAAAAATGACAGTCTCAGAGACCTCTGGAACAACATTAAGCATATCAACATTAGAATTATAGGGTTCCCAGAAGAACCTTTAACAGAAGCAGAAAAAATTGAAAAGAGGTGGCAAGAATACACAGAACTATACAAACATTAATTAAGGTATTAATCACCTAGATAATCACATTGGTGTGATCACTCACCTAGAGCCAGACATCCTGGAGTATGAAGTCAAGTGGGCTTTAGGAAATATTACTATGAAAAAAGCTAGTGGAGGTAAGGAAATTCCAGCTGAGCTAGTTCAAATCCTAAAAGATGATACTATAAAAGTGCTGCATTCAACTGCCAGCATATTTGGAAAACGCAGCAGTGGCCACAGGACTGGAAAAGGTCATTTTTCATTCCAATCCCAAAGAAGGCAATGCCAAAGCCTGTTCAAGCTCAGTTCAGTTCAGTCGCTCAGTTGTGTCTGACTCTTTGCGAACCAATGAACTGCAGCATGCCAGGCCTCCCTGTCTATCACCAACTCCCCGGAGTTCACTCAAACTCATGTCCATCGAGTTGGTGATGCCATCCAGCCATCCAATCCTCCCCTTCTCCTCCTGCCAGCAATCCCTCCCAGCATCAGAGTCCTTTCCAATGAGTCAAATCTTCGCATGAGGTGGTCAAAGTATAGGAGTTTCAGCTTTAGCATCAGTCCTCCCAGAGAACACCTAGGACTGATCTCCTTTAGAATGGACTGGTTGGATCTCCCTGCAGTCCAAGGGACTCAAGAATCTTCTCCAACACCACAGTTCAAAAGCATCAATTCTTCAGCACTCAGCCTTCTTCACAGTCCAACTCTCACATCCATACATGACTACTGGAAAAACCATAGCCTTGACTAGATGGACCTTTGTTGGCAAAGTAATGTATCTGCTTTTGAATATGCTGTCTATATTGGTCATAACTTTTCTTCCAAGGAGTAAACGTCTTTTAATTTCATGGCTGCAATCACCACCTGCAGTGATTTTGGAGCCCCCCAAAATAAATCTGACACTGTTTCCACTGTTTCCCTATTTATTTCCCATGATGTGATGGGACCAGATGTCATAATCTTCATTTTCTGAATGTTGAGCTTTAAGCCAATTTTTCACTCTCTTTTACTTTCATCAAGAAGCTTTTTAGTTCCTCTTCACTTTCTGCCATAAGAGTGTTTTAATCTGCATATCTGAGGTTATTGATATTTCTCCGGGAGTCTTGATTCCAGCTTGTGCTTCTTCCAGCCCAGCGTTTTTCATGATGTTCTCTGCATATAAGTTAAATAAGCAGGGTGACAATATACAGCCTTGACGTACTCCTTTTCCTATTTGGAACCAGTCTGTTGTTCCATGTCCAGTTCTAACTGTTGCTCTCTTGCTTTTGCCATGAACCAGCAGATGCTGGCAGTTTGATCTCTGGTTCCTCTGCATTTCCTAAAACCAGCTTGACCATCTGGAAGTTCATGGTTCACGTATTGCTGAAGCCTGGCTTGGAGAATTTTGAGCATTACTAGTGTGTGAGATGAGTGCAATTGTGCAGTAGTTTGAACATTCTTTGGCATTGCCTTTCTTTTGGATTGGAATGAAAACTAACCTTTACCAGTCCTGTGGCCACTGCTGAGTTTCCCAAATTTGCTGGCATATTGAGTGCAGCACTTTCACAGCATCATCTTTCAGGATTTGAAATAGCTCAATTGGAATTCCGTCATCTCCACTAGCTTTGTTTGTAGTGATGCTTCATAAGGTCTACTTTGCTTCCCATTCCATGATGTCTGGCTTTAGGTTAGTGTCATACGATTATCTGGGTCGTGAAGATCTTTTTCTATAGATCTTCTGTGTATTCTTGCCACCTCTTCTTAATATCTTCTGCTTCTGTTAGGTCCTTAACATTTCTGTCCTTTATTGTGCCCATCTTTGTATGAAATGTTCCCTTGGTATCTCTAATTTTCTTGAAGAGATCTCTAGTCTTTCCCATTCTGTTCTTTTCCTCTATTTCTTTGCCTTGATCACTGTGGAAGTCTTTCTTATCTCTCTTTGCTATTGCTATTCTTTGGAACTCTGCATTCAAATGGTATGTCTTTCCTTTTCTTCTTTACTTTTCACTTCCCTTCTTTTCACAGCTATTTGTAAGGCCTCCCCAGACAGCCATTTTGCTGTTTTGCATTTCTTTTCCATGGGGATGGTCTTGATCCCTGTCTCCTGTACAATGTCATGAACCTCCGTCCATAGTTCATCAGGCACTCTATCTATTAGACCTAGGCCCTTAAATCTATTTCTCACTTCCACTGTATAATCATAAGGGATTTGATTTAGGTCATACCTGAATGGTCTAGCGGTTTTCCCTACTTTCTTCAATTTCAGTCTGAATTTGGTAATAAGGAGTTCATGATCTGAGCCACAGTCAGCTCCCAGTCTTGTTTTTCCTGACTGTATAGAGTTTCTCCATCTTTGGCTGCATAGAATATAATCAATCTGATGTCAGTGTTGACCATCTGGTGATGTTCATGTGTAGAGTCTTCTCTTTGTGCTGTTGGAAGAGGGTGTTTGCTATGACCAGTGCGTTCTCTTGACAAAACGCTATTAGCCTTTGCCCTGCTTCATTCCGTATTCCAAGGCCAAATTTGCCTGTTAGTTCAGGTGTTTCTTGACTTCCTACTTTTGCATTCCAGTCCCCTATAATGAAAAGGACATCTTTATTGTGTGTTAGTTCTAAAAGGTCTTGTAGGTCTTCATAAAACCGTTCAACTTCAGCTTCTTCAGCATTATTGGTTGGGGCATAGACTTGGTTTACTGTGATACTGAATGGTTTGCCTTGGAGTTGAACAGAGATCATTCTGTCGTTTTTGAGAGTGCATCCAAGTACTGCATTTCGGACTCTTTTGTTGACCTTGTGGCTGCTCCATTTCTTCTAAGGGATTCCTGCCCACAGTAGTAGATATAATGGTCATCTGAGTTAAATTCACCCATTCCAGTCCATTTTAGTTCACTGATTCCTAGGATGTCGACATTCACTCTTGCCATCTCCTGTTTGACCACTTCCAATTTGCCTTGATTCATGGACCTGACATTCCAGGTTCCTATGCAATATTGCTCTTTATAGCATTGGACCTTGCTTCTATCACCACACAACTGGGTATTGGACCTTGCTTCTATCACATCCACAACTGGGTATTGTTTTTGCTTTGGCTCCACCCCTTCATTATTTCTGGAGTTATTTCTCCACTGTCTTCTGTAGCATATTGGGCACCTATCAACCTGGGGAGTTCCTCTTTTGTATCCTATCATTTTGCCTTTTCCTACTGTTCATGGGGTCCTCAAGGCAAGAATACTGAAGTGGTTTGCCATTCCCTTCTCCAGTGGACCACATTCTTTCAGACCTCTCTACTATGACCCACCCATTTTGGGTAGCCCCACAGGGCATGGCTTAGTTTCATTGAGTTAGACAAGGCTGTAGTCCTAGTGTGATTAGATTGACTAGTTTTCTGTGATTTTGGTTTCAGTGTGTCTGGCTTCTGATGCCCTCTTGCAACACCTACCATCTTACTTGGGTTTCTCTTACCTTGGACGTGGGGTATCTCTTCATGCTGCTCCAGCAAAGCACAGCCACTGCTCTTACCTTGGACGAGGGATATCTCCTCACCCCTAACCTTGAACGTGGAGTAGTTCCTCTCGGCTGCAGCCCCTGACCTTGGACATGGTGTAGCTCCTCTCAGCTGCTCCTGAGCCATTTCAGCCTGGCACTCACAGATGCCGCCCCTGACATCAGACACCGGGTAGCTCCTCTCGGCTGTTGCCCCTGACCTCGGACATGGCATAGCTCCTCTCAGCCACTCCTGCACTGTCGCAGTCTGACACTCTCAGCCGCTGCCCCACACAATTGGACTCATCTCACATGCTAGCAAAGTAACGTTCAAAATTCTCCAAGAGAGGCTTCAACGTGATCCTAGAACTTCCAGATGTACATGAACTGAGAAATTCCAGATGTTCAAGCTGGATTTAGAAAAGGCAGAGGAACCAGAGATCAAATTGCCACATACACTGGATCATCAAAAAAGCAAGGGAGTTCCCAAAAAAAAAAAAAATCTTTTCCTTTATTGACAACGCCAAAGCCTTTGACTCTGTGCACCACAATAAACTGTGGAGACATCTTAAAGAGATGGGATTACCAAATCACCTTACATGCCTCATGAGAAATCTGTATGCAGTTCACGAAGCAATGGTTAGAACTGGACATGGAACAACGGACTGGTTCCTTATTGGGAAAAGAGTACGTCACGGCTGTATATTGTCACATTTCTTATTTAACTTATATGCAGAGTACATCATGTGAAATGCCAAGCTGGATGAAGCAAAAGTTGGAATCAAGACCACTGGGAGAAACATCAGTAACCTCAAATATGCAGATGACACCACCCTTACACCAGAAAGCAAAGAGAAACTGAAGAGCCACTTGATGAAAGTGAAAGAGGAGTGTGAAATAGCTGTATATCACCATTGGTAAACTGAGTGAAGAGTACATGGGACCCTTCTGTACTATCATTTTAACTTCTGTGAATATTTATGTATTTCAAATGTATGTGCATTCTCATGTTCATTGCAATATTATTCACAACAGTCAAGACATAGAAACAATGTAAGCATCCATTGCTAAATGAATGGATAAAGAAAATGTGGGAGGAGGGGTGTATATGGAAATTCTGTCATTTATAACAACATGGATAGACCTTGAGGGCATTATGCTAAGTGAAATAAATCAGACGGAAAAAGATAAATACTGTATAATATTATTTATATATGGACTCTAAAAACATAATGGTGGTTGCCAGCTGCTGTTACCAGTATTGTTGTATACTTGAAAGTTGCTATGAGAGTAGAGTTTTAATACTATCATCATACAAACAACAATAAAAAATTATAAATATGTGAGGTAAAGATTATGTTAACTAATCTTATTGGTGTAAATATTTTGAAATCTATGTGTGTATCAAATTATCACATTGTGCATCTTAAAGTTACCTAATGTTTTATGTCAAACTTACACAATGTTGTATCTCAACAAAAGGTGTGACAAATGGAATATTGGCTGATTTATCAGTAAACAAAGGATGTCACAGTCATCAATGTTGATGTGAGCTGGTGAGCCCTGAGGAAACTCAAGAAGGAAACAAAGAATACTTGCCAATTAGCAACCATCAGACTACAGCCATTCCTCATGGCGACCCTGAGGAAACTCAATATATAAAAATGCAGGATACTGACTTCAGATAAGCTAAGGTACATATCAATGGAATGATTTCAGTGAGCCCAGGCTCTTGCATCTTCCCATATATAGAAAAGTGCTAAATTCCTTAACTTGAGATATCTAGCTTTTTTTTTAATTAATAGGAAACTTGTTCTTGTTACCTGCCCTTTGTTGCAATACTCATATATATCTTAACTCCCTCCTCACCTGCTCAGAGCAGTTTGCTCAGGCTTACTTGAGAAGCTGCCTCCTGGGCTTAAAGTCTTAAAAATTTCCCACTGAATAAAGCATAACTCTCCATGTTTTGGTTATGAATAATTTTTAGTCATCAGAGGGAAAAGTTAAATTGCAGCTCTAACCAACATTTTTTCAGCAACCTCATTAAAGACTCTAAGACAGAATCATTCAGCTAAGTCATTCTCAAATTCTTAACCCAGAGAAACTCTATGAGGTAATAAATGTTTAATGTTGTTTAAGCCAACAAGACTTGGGATATATTGTTATGCATCCATAGGTAAAGAATATTCATTAAATGTGCTAATACCTTTTCAAATTGTTATTGTTGTTGTTCAGTCACTAAGTTGTGTCCAACATTTTGTGACACATGAACCACAGCACTCCAGGCTTCCCTGTCCTTCACTATCATCTGGAGTTTGTTCAAACTCATGTCCATTGGGTCAGTGATGCCATCCAACCATCTCATCCTCTGTCATCCATTTCTCCTCTTATCCTCAATCTTTCCCAGCATCAAGGTCTTTTCCAATGAGTCACTTCTTTGCATCAGGTAGCCAAAATATTGGAGCTTCAGCTTCAACATTAGTCTTTACAATGAATATTCAGGGTTGATTTCCTTAAGATTGACTGGTTTGATCTCCCTGCTGTTCAAGGGATTCTCAAGAGTCTTCTCCAGCCCCACAGTTTGAAAGCACCAATTCTTCAGTGCTCAGCCTTTTTAAGGTCCAACTCTCACATTCATACATGACTACTAGAAAAACCATAGTTTTGATAAAGTAATGTCTCTGCTTTTAGTACACTTTCTAGGTTTGCAATAGCTCTTCTTCCAAGGAGCAAGCTTCTTTTAATTTCGTGGCTGCAGGCACCATCTGCAGTGATTTGGGGGCCCAAGAAAATAAAATCTGTCACTGTTTCTACTTTTTCCCCATGTATTTGCCATGAAGTGATGAGACCAGGTGCCATGATATTTTTTTTTTTTTTTTTTTTTTTTTTTTTTATTGGGTTTTAAGCCAGCTTTTTTTCACTCTCCTCTTTCACCTTCATCAAGAAGCTCTTTAACTCCTCTTCTCTTTCTGCCATTAGAGTGATATCATCTGCATATCTAAGGGTACTTTTCCCAGCAATCTTGATTCCAACTTTTGATTTATCCAGCCTGGCATTTCACATGATGTACTCAGCATATATATTAAATAAGCAGGGAGAGAGTATACAACCTAGACATAATCCTTTCCCATCTTTAAACCAGTCCACTGTTTCATGTCCAGTTATAACTGTTGCTTCCTGACTTGTATATGAGGCAAGTAAAAGGATCTGGTATTCCTATCTCTTTAAAAATTTTCCATAGTTTGTTATGATCCACACAAAGGCTTTAACATAGTCAATGAAGCAGAAGTAGGTGTCTTTTTTTTTTTTTTTTTTAATTCCTTTGCTTTCTCTGATCCAACAGATGTTGGCAATTTGACCTCTGGCTCCTCTGCTTTTTTAAGTCCATCTAGTACATCTGGACGTGCTCAGTTCACATGCTCTGTTAAAGCCTTAGCTTGAAGGATTTTGTGCATTACCTTGCTAGCATGTGAAATGAGCACAATTGTACGGTAGTTGGAACATTCTTTGGCATTTCCTTTCTATGAGATTGGAATGAAAACTGACCTTTTTCCAGTTCTGTGGCCATTGCCACAGAGTTTTCCTGGCATATCGAGTGCATCATCTTAACATCATCATTTATGATTTGAAGTAGCTCCGCTGGAATTCCATCACCTCCACTATCTTCATTGATAGTAATGTTTCCTAAGATCCACTTGGCATCACACGCCAGGATGTTTGACTCTAGATGTGTGACCACATCATTTTGGTTTTATCCAGGTCATTAAGACCTTTTTTGCACAGTTGTTCTGTGTATTTTTGCCACCTCTTCTTCTTTTAGATCTGTCTTTTATTGTTCCCATCTTTGCATGAAATGTTCCCTTGATATCTCTAAGTTGATTAAGATCTTTAGTCTTTCCCATTCTATTATTTTCCTCTATTTCTTTGCATTGTTCACTTAAGAAGACTTTCTTATCTCTCCTTGCTATTCTTTGGAATTCTGCATTTAAATGGATATATCTTTCCCTTTCTCTTTTGCTTTTCATTTCTCTTCTATTCTCAGCTATTTGTAAGGCTTCCTTAGATTTTGCATTCTTGTATTTCTTTTTCTTTGGGATGGTTTTTGTCACTCCCTCCTATACAATGTTTTGAAGCTCTGTCCATAGTTCTTCAGGCACTCTGTCTACCAGATCTAATTCCTTGAATCTATTTGTCATCTCCACTTTATAATCATAAAGGTTTTGATTTAGATCATACCTGAATTGTCTAGTGGTTTTTCCCTATTTTCTTCAATTTATACCTGTATTTTGCAATAAGGAGCTGATACTCTGAGCCACAGTAAGCTCCATGTCTTGTTTTTGCTGACTGTATATCTATCTTCTGACTTCTCTATCTTTGGTTGCAAATAATATAATCAATCAGATTTCAGTATTGACCATCTGGTGATGTCCATGTGTACAGTCATCTCTTGTGTTGTTGGAACAGTGTGTTTGCTATGACCAGTGTATTCCCTTGGCAAAACTCTGTTAGTCTCTGCCATGCATCACGTTGTACCCCAATGCCAAGCTTGTCTGTTACTTCAAGTATCTCTTGACTTCCCACTTTTTTATATCTTCTAGGTCTTCTTTACATGTGTTAATTAATTCTTGCACTTTCTCCACCCGGTTTTCGAGGTTTTGGATCAATTTTACTATAATTACTCTAAATACATTTTCAGATACTTTGCCTACTGCCTCTTCTTTTCTTTAGTTTTGGGAGTTTTTACCTTTTTCCTTCATTCCTGCAATATTTCTTTGTCTTTTCATATTTTTCTAACTTACTGTATTTGAGATCTCCTTTTCCCAGGCTTTAGGGTTGTATTTCTCCTTCCTTTTGTTTTCTGCCCTCAGTGGGTGAGTTTGGTCCAGTGGTTTGTGTAGGTTTTTGTTGGGAGGATCTTTTGCTTGTGTTCTGGTGGGAGAAGGCTTTTTCTCTCTGATGGGCAGGGCTGTATGAGGTAGTATATTTTGTGGTGACTGTGGGAAGATTATCTGATGATGATTGCATTTGTGTTTTTGTCTTGCCTGTTTGGGTGAGGCATGTTGCACTGGGTGCTGTTAACAGTTGGGTGATTCCAGGTCTTGGTACAGGTGGAGGCCTTCTTGGGAATTCTCATTAGTTAATACTCCCTGGGCTCAGGAGTTCTCTGGAAGTCTGGTGTCCTGGACTCAGTGCTCCTACTCCAGAGGCTTAGGCCTGATCACTGGTCAGGGAGATTCCACAAGCCATTTGCTTTGGCATTAAAGGGATTAAAACAAAAACACAATAACAAAAAGCAATACAAGAAACAAAAAAAAACAGAGAAATGGTAAATACAAAATTAGACAACTAGTAACAAAAACAAAGGAACACACACACACAAAACCAAAACATTCCAAATAATACAAAGTAAATGAGAGTGACCCAGTGAGCAGAGAAACCAAAAATGATGTTGACCAATTAAAAACAAAACTAACTAAAACACAAACCAGAAGACAAGACCAACTCAGAGTGCCAACTGGGAAATAAAGCAAAGAAAATGAAACAAACTAAATAACAGAGTAAAATAAAGAAAGAAAAGGAAGAAAAGAAAAAAATAGAAAAACAAGATTAAATAGAAGTTTATTTTTAAAATTTACATATATTAAAGAATAACTGCAGCAAGAAAGGAACAAAAAGAAAAACAAACAAAAAACAAAAGAAAAAAAATAATTGAAAAAGAAAAAAACTCACAGAACTGCAAAAAGTCAATGTGGAGGTAGAAGTATATAAAGGAAGTTAAAAGTTTTCTTTAAACGAATTCTTTTTTTTTTCCTTTTGCTCATTAGGAAATTTATTGCATTCTATCAAATTGAAAGATCTAAAGAGAAACATTATATGGTCTTTTCTCTTTTTACAAATAGAAGGCAGGCTTTTTTAATATAAATTTATTTATATTAATTGGAGGCTAATTACAATATTGTAGTGGTTTTGCCATAAATTGACATGAATCCACCATGGGTATACATGTGCTCCACATCCTGAACCCCTTCCCTCCTCCCTCCCCATCCCATCCCTCTGGGTCATCTCAGTGCACCAGCCCTGAGCACCCTGTCTCATGCATTGAATCTGGACTGGTGATATGATAATATACATGTTTCAATGCCATTCTCCCAAATCATTCCACCCTCATCCTCTCCCACAGAGTCCAAAAGACTGTTCTATATATCTATGTCTCTTTTGCTGTCTCGCATATAGGATCATCGTTGCCATCTTTCTAAATTCCATATATATGCATTAGTATACTGCATTGGTGTTTTTCTTTCTGGCTTACTTCACTCTGTATATTTAATAGGCTCCAGTTTCATCCACTTCATTAAAATTGATTCAAATGTATCCTTTTTAATGGCTGAGTAATTTTCCATTGTGTATATGTACCACAGCTTTCTTATCCATTCTTCTGCTGATGGACATCTAGGTTACTTCCATGTCCTGGCTATTGTAAACAGTGCTGCGATGAACATTGGGGTACACGTGTCTCTTTCATTTCTGGTTTCCTCAGTGTGTATTCCCGGTAGTGGGATTGCTGGGTCATATCAGTTCTATTTCCAGTTTTTTAAGGAATCTCCACACTGTTCTCCATAGTGGCTGTACTAGTTTGCATTCCCATCAACACTTTAAGAGGGTTCTCTTTTCTCCACACCCCCTCCAGCATTTATTGCTTATAGACTTCTAAAAACTTGAGTTAATACTAATGATAAAATCAACCAACACCATAACAGATAAAAAGAAAAAAATTAAAAGCCAACTACAGAACGAATCAAAATATAAGCATAATAAATGTTTTTCTCAGATCTCAGCTGTCAGCGTCCTTTCCCTCACTCTGAGTCACAGTCCACCTCTCTAGGATGGCTGGTCTCTAGACCTGCTGTGGGGACAACTTAGACTGTAATCTGGCTTTACTCCTGAATGTTCTTGCCTGCAATGTGCACAGCTGCCAGATCTAGGACATTTCTTTGTGGGAATTCTCATTGTCCTTTTACATATTCCATAGACACAGTCTGCCTAGTTGATCGTGTGGATTTAATCCGCAGGTTTTACAGTTGGTAGAAAGGTTTTTGATCCTCTTTCCATACTGCCCCTACAGTTAAGTTTTGGTTTCTTCCGCCACCTCTGCATGTAGGCCATTCATAGAAGTTTGCTCCTGAGGCTGCTCTGGAGGATTCGGTCCGCCCCATTGAGGAATGGGTGTGGAGGTGGTGCAACTGCTTGGATCGCAAGGACCCTGGTAGCACCAGGTACACGAAGAGCCAGAAGCCATGGGCAGAGTAGATGTGGTGAATTTAGGGTTTTGTCTAGCCTCTGGCAGCTCTGCCCCAATGGGGATCAAGCATGGAGGTGGCACAGCTGCTTGGATCACGAGGAACCTGGCAGCATCAAGTGTGCAGGAATGCTGGTGGCCTCAAGCACTGGCAATATGGCACTATTAGAGTCTTGTTCTAGCCCGTGGCAGCTGGTATTCAAATGACCACCCTGGCTGGTCCTTCTCTGTTGCTTGGTGCAACAGACACTCAAAGGGCCACCCTCTCTGGGACCTTCCTCTATTGACTAACTGCTAGCAGCAGCATATAGGGAGAGAGAGAGGCTATAGTGATGGCTCCACCCCCTGCACGTGACTCAGCAGTATTGCCTTGCCTCCATGGCAGCCTGGCTTTCCTCCAAAGGCATTTCCCACTGTGATCTCCTCCTCACATCCCCGTGGACTGTCTCCCCACAGCCAACAGCAGACCTCTCCCTGAGATTGCTCTCTAATCCCTATACTCCAGCTCCCAGCTAGGGCTTCAGCAAGGATTGTCTCTGTGAATCTCATTCCATTCAGATTGTCACAGATGAGTGCTTCACTCTCCAACAGCCTCAAAGGCTTCCCCTCTATCCCCCAAAATTGCCCCAATGTGAGGATCTGACCCTTGCTTCAGTTATGCCACCCCAAGTGCAGGTCCAGTCTTGCTCACTCTCCTTTTTTTCCCCTCCTTCCTTCATCCTATTGGGTTTGCATGGATCTATATTTCTTTATGGTGATCAGAGACTCCTGCATGCTCTCAGTTGCTGTTCTGTGAGATCTTATATATCTCAAGATGTATTCCTGATGTTTTGTGGAGAGAGATGTACTCTATGTCTACCTACTCCTCCACCATCTTGCCTCCTTCCTTTGTAATAACTTTTTTCTTTTTAAAATATAAATTTATTTATTTTAATCGGAGGCTAGTTACTTTACAATATTGTATTGGCTTTGCCATACATCAACATGAATCCACCACAGGCGTACATGCATTCCCCATCCTGAACCCCCCTCCCACCTCCCTCCCCATACCATCCCTCTGGGTTATCCCAGTGCACCAGCCTCAAGCATCTGGTATCCTGCATCGAACATGGACTGGTGATTCTTTTCATATATGATATTATACATGGTTCAATGCCATTCTCCCAAATCATCCCACCCCCTCCCTCTCCCAATGAGTCCAAAAGAGTGTTCTATACATCTGTGTCTCTTTTGCTGTCTCACATACAGGGTTATCATTACCATCTTTCTAAATTCCACATATATGCGTTAGTATACTGTATTGGTGTTTTTCTTTCTGGCTTACGTCACTCTGTATAATAAGCTCCAGTTTCATCCACCTCATTAGAACTGATTCAAATGTATTCTTTTTAATGGCTGAGTAATACTCCATTGTGTATATGTACCACAGCTTTCTTATCCATTTATCTGCTCTGCTAATGGACAGACGATAGGTTGGTTCCATACCCTGGCTATTATAAACAGTGCTGCGATGAACACTGGAGTACATGTGTCTCTTTTAATTCTGGTTTCCTTGGTGTGTATGCCCAGCAGTGGGATTGCTGGGTCATATGTCAGTTCTAGTTCCAGTTTTTTAAGGAATCTCCACACTGTTTTCCATAGTGGCTGTACTAGTTTGTATTCCCACCAGCAGTGTAAGAGGGTTCCCTTTTCTCCACATCCTCTCCAGCATTTATTGCTTGTAGACTTTTGGATCGCAGCCATTCTGACTGGTGTGAAATGGTACCTCATTGTGGTCTTCATTTGCATTTCTCTGATAATGAGTGATGTTGAGCATCTTTTCATGTGTTTGTTAGCCATCTGTATGTCTTTTTGGAGAAATGCTTGTTTAGTTGTTTGGCCCATTTTTTTTGATTGGGTCGTTTATTTTTCTGGAATTGAGCTGCAGGAGTTGCTTGTATATTTTTGAGATTAATTCTTTGTCAGTTTCTTCCTTTGTTATTATTTTCTCCCATTCTGAAGGCTGTCATTTCACCTTGCTTAGAGTTTCCTTTGTTGTGCAGAAGTTTTTAATTTTAATTAAGTTCATTTGTTTATTTTTGCTTTTATTTCCAATATTCTGGGAGGCGGGTCATAGAGGATCCTGCTGTGATGTATGTCGGAGAGTGTTTTGCCTATGTTCCCCTCTAGGAGTTTTATAGTTTCTGGTCTTATGTTTAGATATTTAATTCATTTTGAGTTTATTTTTGTGTATAGTGTTAAAAAGTGTTCTAGTTTCATTCTTTTACAAGTGGTTGACCAGTTTTCCCAGCACCACTTGTCAAAGAGATTTTCTTTTTCCATTGTATATTCTTGCCTCCTTTGTCAAAGATAAAGGGTCCATGGGTGCATGGATTTATCTCTGGGCTTTCTATTTTGTTCCATTGATCTATATTTCTGTCTTTGTGCCAGTACCATACTGTCTTGATGACTGTGGCTTTGTAGTAGAGCCTGAAGTCAGGCAGGTTGATTCCTCCAGTTCCATTCATCTCTCTAAAGATTGCATTGGCTATTCAAGGTTTTTTGTATTTCCTTACAAATTGTGAAATTATTTGTTCTAGCTCTGTGAAAAATACCACTTGTAGCATGATAGGGATAACATTGAATCTATAGATTGCTTTGGGTTGTATACTCATTTTCATTATATTGATTCTTCTGATCCACGAACAAAAATTTAGAGAAGCGCTAACAGCTATCCTACTCAAACACTTCCAGAAAATGGCAGAGGAAGGAAAACTTCCAAACTCATTCTATGAGGCCACCATTTCCCTAATACCACAACCTGACAAAGATGCCACAAAAAAAAGAAACTTACAGGCCAATATCACTGATGAATATCGATGCAAAAATCCTTAACAAAATTCTAGCAATCAGAATCCAACAACACATTAAAAAGATCATACACCATGACCAAGTGGGCTTTATCCCAGGGATGCAAGAATTCTTCAATATCTGCAAATCTACCAATGTAATACACCACATTAGCAAATTGAAAAATAAAAGCCATATGATTATCTCAATAGATGCAGAGAAAGCCATTGACAAATTCAATATCCATTTATGATAAAAACTCTCTAGAAAGCAGGAACAGAAGGAACACACCTCTACATCAGTCAGTCAGACAGTTCAGTCGCTCAGTCATGTCCAACTCTGTGACTCCAGTGTGCCAGGCCTCCATGTTCATCTCCATCTCTCAGAGTTCACTCAGACTCAAGTCCATTGAGTCCGTAATGCCATCAGCCATCTCATCCTCTGTCGTCCCTTTCTCCTCCTGCCCCCAATCCCTCCCAGCATCAGAGTCTTTTCCAATGAGTCAACTCTTCGCATCGGGTGGCCAAAGTACTGGAGTTTCAGCTTTAGCATCATTCCTTCCAAAGAAATCCTAGGACTGATCTCCTTCAGAATGGACGGGCTGGATCTCCTTGCAGTCCAAGGGACTCTCAAGAGTCTTCTCTAACACCACAGTTCAAAAGCATCAATTCTTCGGCACTCAGCTTTCTTCACACTCCAACTCTCACATCCATACATGACCACAGGAAAAACCATAGCCTTGACTAGCCGGACCAGGGTCACCAAGGTAATATCTCTGCTTTTGAATATGCTATCTAGGTTGGTCATAACTTTTCTTCCAAGGAAAAAGCATCTTTAATTTCATGGCTGCAGTCACCATCTGCAGTGATTTTGGAACCCCCAAAATAAAGTCTGACACTGTTTCCACCGTTTCCCCATCTATTTCCCATGGAGTGATGGGACCGGATGCCATGATCTTCATTTTCTGAATGTTGAGCTTTAAGCCAACTTTTTCACTCTCCACTTTCACCTTCATCAAGAGGCCCTTTAGCTCCTCTTCACTTTTTGCCATAAGGGTGATTTCTTCTGCATATCTGAGGTTATTGATATTTCTCCCGGCAATCTTGATTCCAGCTTGTGCTTCTTCCAGTCCAGCATTTCTCATGATGTACTGTGCATATAAGTTAAATAAGCAGGATGACAATATACAGCCTTGACGTACTCCTTTTCCTATTTGGAACCAGTCTGTTGTTCCATGTCTACTTCTAACTGTTACTTCCTGACCTGCATACAGATTCTCAAGAGGCAGGTTAGGTGGTCTGGTATTCCCATCTCTTTCAGAATTTTCCACAGTTTATTGTGATCCACACAGTCAAAGGCTTTGGCATAGTCAATAAAGCAGACATAGATGTTTTTCTGGAACTCTTGCTTTTTCCATGATCCAGTGGATGTTGGCAATTTGATCTCTAGTTCCTCTGCCTTTTCTAAAACGAGCTTGAACATCAGGGAGTTCACGGTTCACGTATTGCTGAAGCCTGGCTTGGAGAATTTTGAGCATTACTTTACTAGCATGTGAGATGACTGCAATTGTGCAGTAGTTTGAGCATTCTTTGGCATTGCCTTTCTTTGGGATTGGAATGAAAACTGACCTTTTCCAGTCCTGTGGCCACTGCTGAGTTTTCCAAATGTGCTGGCATATTGAGTTCAGCACTTACACAGCATCATCTTTCAGGATTTGAAACAGCTCCACTGGAATTCCATTACCTCCACTAGCTTTGTTTGTAGTGATGCTTTCTAAGGCTCACTTGACTTCACATTCCAAGATGTCTTGCTCTAGATGAGTGATCACATCATCATGATTATCTGGATCGTGAAGATCTTTTTTGTACATTTCTTCCGTGTATTCTTGCCACCTCTTCCCGATATCTTCTGCTTCTGTTAGGTCCCTACCATTTCTGTCCTTCTTTGCTTGAAATGTTCCCTTGGTATCTCTAATTTTCTTGAAGAGATCTCTAGTCTTTCCCATTCTGTTCTTTTCCTCTATTTCTTTGCACTGATCACTTAAGAAGGCATTCTTATCTCTTTTTGTTATTCTTTGGAACTGTGCATTCAGATGCTTATATCTTTCCTTTTCTCCTTTGCTTTTCACCTCTCTTCTTTTCACAGCTATTTGTAAGGCCTCCCCAGACAGCCATTTTGCTGTTTTGCATTTCTTTTCCATGGGGATGGTCTTGATCCCTGTCTCCTGTACAATGTCATGAACCTCCATCCATAGTTCATCAGGCACTCTATCTATCAGACCTAGGCCCTTAAATCTATTTCTCACTTCCACTGTATAATCATAAGGGATTTGATTTAGGTCATACCTGAATGGTCTAGCGGTTTTCCCTACTTTCTTCAATTTCAGTCTGAATTTGGTAATAAGGAGTTCATGATCTGAGCCACAGTCAGCTCCCAGTCTTGTTTTTGTTGACTGTATGGAACTTCTCCATCTTTGGCGGCATAGAATATAATCAGTCTGATTTTGGTGTTGACAATCTGGTGATGTCTATGTGTAGAGTCTTCTCTTGTGTTGTTGGAAGAAGGTGTTTGCTATGACCAGTGATTTTCTTGGCAAAACTCTATTAGTCTTTGCCCTGCTTCATTCCGCATTCCAAGGCCAAATTTGCCTGTTAGTTCAGGTGTTTCTTGACTTCCTACTTTAGCATTCCAGTCCCCTATAATGAAAAGGACATCTTTTTTGGTTGTTAGTTCTAAAAGGTCTTGTAGGTCTTCATAAAACCGTTCAACTTCAGCTTCTTCAGCATTATTGGTTGGGGCATAGACTTGGATTACTGTGATATTGAATGGTTTGCCTTGGAGATGCACAGAGATCATTCTGTCGTTTTTGAGATTGCATCTAAGTAGTGCATTTCGGACTCTTTTGTTGACAATGATGGCTACTCCATTTCTTCTGAGGGATTCCTGCCCACAGTAGTAGATATAATGGTCATCTGAGTTAAATTCACCCATTCCAGTCCATTTTAGTTCACTGATTCCTAGAATGTCGATGTTCACTCTTGCCATCTCCTGTTTGACCACTTCCAATTTGCCTTGATTCATGGACCTGACATTCCAGGTCCTTATGCAATATTGCTCTTTACAGCATCGGATCTTGCTTCTATCACCAGTCACTTCCACAACTGTGTATTGTTTTTCTTTGGCTCTATCCCTTCATTCTTTCTGGATTTATTTCTCCACTAATCTCTAGTAGCATATTGGGCACTTAATGACCTGGGGAGTTCCTCTTTTGGTATCCTATCATTTTGCCTTTTCCTACTGTCATGGGGTCCTCAAGGCAAGAATACTGAAGTGGCTTACCATTCCCTTCTCCAGTGGACCACTTTCTGTCAGCCCTCTCCACCATGATCCGCCTGTCTTGGGTTATCCTGCAGGCATGGCTTGGTTTCACTGAGTTAGACAAGGCTGTGGTCCTAGTGTGATTAGATTGACTAGTTTTCTGTGAGTATAGTTTCAGTGTGTCCGCCCTGTGATGCCCTCTAGCAACACCTACCATTTTTCGTGGGTTTCTCTTACCTTGAGCATGGGGTATCTCTTCATGGCTGCTCCAGCAAAAGCTTTATATGACAAACCCACAGCAAACATTATCCTCAATGGTGAAAAATTGAAAGCATTTCCCCTAAAGTCATGAACAAGACAAGGGGGCCCACTTTCACCACTACTATTCAACATAGTTTTGGAAGTTTTGGCCACAGCAATCAAGCAGAAGAAGAAATAAAAGGAATCCAAGTTGGAAAAGAAGAAGTAAAACTCTCACTGCTTGCAGATGACATGGTCCTCTACATAGAAAACCCTAAAGACTCCACCAGAAAATTACTAGAGCTAATCAATGAATATTCTAAATTCCTTTCATTCCTATACACTAATAATGAGAAAATAGAAAGAGAAATTAAGGAAACAATTCCATTCACCATTGCAATGAAAAGAATACAATACTTAGGAATATATCTACCTAAAGAAACTAAAGATCTATATAAGAAAAATATAAAACACTGGTCAAAGAAATCAAAGAGGACACAATAGATGGAGAAATATATTAATTTCTAATTTTTCACTATCATAGATAAAGCTACAGTAAACATTCTTGCATCTACACTTCATTTCAAAGCATATTTACCTTGTCATTTGAATGACAAAATCATCATAGGTTAACTGAAACAATTTCATACAAAAGATTCAAAAGTTATAGGGCTTCCCTGGTGGCTTAGTGGTAAAGAATCTGCCTGCCAATGCAGAAGACGCAGGTTGGATCCCTGATCCAGGAAGATCCCACGTGCCTCCAAGCAGCTAAGCCCTTGCCACAACTACTGAGCCTGTACTCTAGAGCCCATGATCCACAGCTACTGAGCCCACACACTACAATTTCTGAAGCCCATATACCTAGAGACTGTGCTCCACAAGTGAAGCCACAGCAATGAGAAGCCTGAACACCACAACTAGAGAGTAGCCCCTGCTTGTCACAACTAGAGAAATCCTGAGTTTGCAGCAGCAAAGACCCAGCACAGTCAAAAATAAAATAAACATATAAGTCTTTTTTAAAAAAGAAAATCTAGTGTGAATTCTTACACAATTTTTTCTTCACATATAGAAACATACATGTGTGTTCAGTCGTTCACTCTTGTCTGACTCTTTGTGACCCCATGGACTGTAGCCTTCCAGGCTCTTCTGTCCATAGGATTCTCCAGGCAAGAATACTGGAGTGGGTTACTATTTCCTCTTCCAAGGGATCTTCCTAACCCAGGGTTCAAACTTGTGGCTCCTGTCGTTCTTGCACTGGCAGGTGGATTCTTTACCACTGAGCCACCTGGGAAGACCACAAACATATAAACATATAATATATTTTCTTTCACAAAAAATGTGGTAACAATAGCCTTCTCTTTTCAGTTCAGTTCAGTGGCTCAGTCATGTCGGACTCTTTGCAACTCCAAGTACTGCATCACGACAGGCCTCCTCTCCATCAACAACCCGTGGAGTCCACCCATACCCATATCCATTGAGTCGGTGATGCCATCCAACATCTTATCTTCTGTTGTCCCCTTCTCCTCCTGCCCTCAATCTTTCCCAGCATCAGGGTCTTTTCAAATGAGTCAACTCTTCGCATTAGGTGGCCAAAGTATTGGAGTTTCACCTTCAACATCAGTCCTTCCAATGAACACCCAGGACTGATCTCCTTTAGGATGGACTGGTTGGATCTCCTTGCAGTCCAAGGGACTTTCAAGAATCTTTTCCAACACCACAGTTCAAAGAATCAATTCTTTGGCACTCAGCTTTCTTTATAGTCATTTAGTTGAAGATGGATATTTTATTTAACTAGTTTCCTATTTATGGCATTTAAGGTTTTCTAAATTTTTGCTCTTAGAAATAATCTTGGATGAACATTTTTATTCTTTATTTTGTTTTCTTTTATTATAATCATCTTGAGTATAGGTGATTTTAAACATATCTCTAAATTCATTATAGAAGAGTTATCACATCTATTTTCTGAAATAAGACTAGTGTCAAAGTAGCTGCATGCATAGTTTTACACCTACATCTTTGCACAGTTCTCTGATTATCTTCTCCTTAGGTCACATTCTCAAATGAGAATCACTATGTCAAAGGGTATGTATATTTTGAATTTTAATACATTGTCAAACTTCATTTTACAAATTGTGTGACGATTTTTAATCAACAAAGTTTTATAATACACAACTAATTGTAAGGCCAGTATCAGAAGTCTAGGGCTCATATATAAAAACAACATGCAGGAATATATGTAAAAGGGGACAAAGTTAGGACAAGAAAAAGAAAGTAGAAGGCTAGGAAAGAAGTCACATGAGCTGCTAAAATTATCAGATCACTAGAATTTAGCCCCATCTCTTATGATGCCTTTGAACTGTGATGCTGGAGAAGACTCTTGAGAGTCCCTTGTACAGCAAGGAGATCAAGCCAGTCAATTCTAAAGGTAATCAACCCTGAGTATTCATTAGAAGGATTGATGCTAAAGCTGAAGTTCCAATACTTTGGCCACCTGATGCAAAGAGCTGACTCTTTATAAAAGACCCTGGTGCTTGGAACGATTGAGGGCAGGAGGAGAAGGGAACGACAGAGGATGAGATGGTTTGATAGTGTCATCTACTCAATGGACATGAGTTTGAGCAAACTTTAGGAGATGGTGAAAGACAAGGAAGACTGGTTTTCTGCAGTCCATGCGGTATCAAAGAGTTGGACATGACTGAGTGACTGAACAACAACAACTTGCCATGCCAAAAATAATTATGAGGCAAGAGTGACCAGATAGCAGAGTAGGAAGACCCTGAACTCATTTCCTCCCATAGGCACACCAAAATTATAACTATTTACATAGAAACCATTGAAGAGAAAATTTGGAAAACTAGCAGAAAAGATCTACAAATAAAGAGATAAAGATGAGAAAGAAGGGCAGAGAAGGGATATAGTCAAGACCCACACCCCCTAGATGGGCAACCCACAAGTCACAGGGTAATTACAATTGTAGAGTCTTCTCAAGGAGTAAGGTGTCTACCCGTGCATTGGGCTCCTCAGCCTGAGGGACCTATACTGGGAAGATGAGCCCCAGGACTGTTTAGCTTTGAAGGCCTGGGGGGCTTACTTTTGGGAGACCCAGAGGGCTGTGGGAAATAGAGATTACACTCTTAAAGGACACACACAAAATCTCTCATGCTTTGGGACCCAGGGCTGAAGCAATAATTTGAAAGGAGCATGGGCTTCCCTGGTAGCTGAAATGGTAAAGAATCTGCCTCCAATGCAGGAGACCTGGGCTCAATCCTTGGGTTGGGAAGATCCCCTGGAAGAGGGCATGGCAACCCACTCCAGTATTCTTGCCTGGAGAATCCCATGGACAGAAGAGTCTGGTGGGCTGCAGTCCATAGGGTCGCAAATGACCTCAGTCAGACAACGACTGAAGTTACTTCATGCACATGAATGCATATATATGTATATATGATTCCAACCAAAAGCAGCATAGTACACAGTTTTTTCACGTGTACATGGAACTTCCTTCAGGATCAGTTCAGTTCAGTTGCTCAGTCGTGTCTGGACTCTTTGTGACCCCATGTACTGCAGCACACCAGGCTTCCCTGTCCATCACTAACTCATGGAGCTTACTCAAACTCATGTCCATCGAGTCAGTGATGCCATCGAACCATCTCATCCTCTGTCGTCCCCTTCTCCTCCCACCTGCAATCTTTCCCAGCATCAGGTTCTTTTCCAGTTTTCCCCTCAGTCAGCCTCTCTCATCAGGAAGCTTCCATAAGCCTCTTATCCTTCTCCATCAGAGGGAAGACAGACTGAAAACCACAATCACAGAAAACTAACCAACTGATCACATGAACCACAGTCTTGTCTAACTCAATGAAACTATGAGCCATACTGTGTAGGGTCACCCAAGACAGATGGGTCATGGTGGAGAGTTCTGACAAAATGGGGTCCACTGGAGAAGGGAATGGCAAATCACTTCTGCATTCTTGCCTTGAGAACCCCAGAACAGTATGAAAAGACAGAAAGATAGAACACAGAAAGATGCCCAATATGCTACTGAAGAAGAATGGAGAACTAACTCCAGAAAGAATGATTCTCCAGGATAGGTCCATGCTAAACCACAAAATAAGTGTGAAGTAAATTTAAGAAGATTAAAATAATGTCAAACATCGTTTCTGACCACACACTTTAAAGAAATCAACTATAAGGAAACTGAAAGATGTAGAAAACAAACTTATGGTTATCAAAGGGGGAAGGAGGGGTGGAGGGGTGTGATGAAAAGATTGGGATTCACACACACACACACACATATATATATATACATGATTGATACTATTCATAAAATAGATAAGTAATGAGAACCTACTGTATAGCTCTGTTGTTTTTGTTCAATTGCTAAGTTGTGTCTGACTCTTTGTGACCCCATGGACTACAACACTCAGTGCTCTGTGATTACCTAAATGGGAAATAAATCCAAAAAATAAGTGATCTATGTATACATATAGCTAATTCACTTTTCTGTATAGCAGAAACTAATACAACATTGTAAAGCAACTATATTCCAATAAAAATTTTAAAAAGAAAACTGTAAAAAGAAACCCCACAAATGCATGGAGGCTAAACAAGATACTACTAAACAACCAATGAGTTACAAGGATAAAATTTTAAAATACTTGGAGATGAAAGAAGAGGAAAATACAACAATCCAAAATCTATGAGATACAGCAAAAGCAGTTCCAGGAGGAAATTTTATAGTGATACAAGCCATTTCAGGAAACAAGAGATATTTCAAATAAACAACCTAACCTTACCCATGAAGGAACTAGAAAAAAAGATAACAAACAACCGAAAGTTAGTAGAAGGAAAGAAATCATAAAGATCAGAGCAGAAATAAATGAAATTGAGACTAAAAAACAGAAAAGATCAATGAAACTAAGGGCTGGTTCTTCAATTAAACAAAATTGATAAACCTTAGTCAGACTCATCAGGAAAAAAAAAGAGAATGAGCCCAAGTAAAGGAAATCAGAAATGAAAAAGGCAATGTTACAACTTATACTACAGAAAAAGATTAGTACAATTATACACCAATAAAGTCAACAATTTAGAAAAAATGGACAAATTCCTACAAATGTTAATCTCCCAAGACTGAACCACAAAGAAACAGAAATTATAAATAAGTTTATTTACAAGTAGTGAAATTGATTCAGTAATAATAATTAAATAAACTACCAACAAACAAAAGTCCAGAACCAGATGGCTTCAGAGAATTCTATCAAATATTTAGAGAAGAATTATCATTGATCCTCCTCAAACTGTCCTAAAAATTGTGGAAGATGAAGTGCTTCTGAACTCATTCTAACAAGGCCAGCATTACTCTGATACCAAAATCAGGCAAAGATTTCACAGAAAAGAAAATCACAGGTCAACAATATCACTGTTGATCATAGATTCAAAAGATTCTCAACAAAATGTTAGCAAACCAAATTCAACAATATATTAAAAGGATTACCATGATCAAGTGGAACCCTGTTTGCAACCTGGGGTATGAAAATGCAGTTCAATATTCAGAAAACAATCAATATAATAAACCACATTAACTAATTAAAGAACAAAAATCATAAAATCATTTAAATAGATGCAGAAAAAACTTTTGACCAAATTTGACATCCATTTGTGATTTAAAAAAAAAAAAAAAAACTCTCAGCAAAGTGGCTTTAGGAGGAATATACCTCAACATAATACAGGATACATATGATAAGTCCTTAGCTAACATCATACTCAATGGTGAAAAGCTGCAAGTATTCCCTCTAAGATGAGGACCAAGACAAGGGATATCCATTCTTGTCACTTCTATTCAACACAGTATTGGAAGTCTCCCATCTGCCTCAATCAGACAAGAAAATAAATAAAAGTAATTCTAACTGTATCAAAATAAGTAAAACAGTCACTATTTGCCGATGACATTATGCTATATAGAAAACCCTAAGATGACACCAAAAACTACTAGAACTCATCAATGAATCAGTAAATTTCCAGGATACAAAATTAATGTACAAAAATCTGTTACATTTCTATATGCTAACAACAAACTATCAGAAAGAGAAATTAAGAAATCAATCCCATTTACAAATGTATCATAAAATAAAAAATACCTAGGAATAAATCTAAACAAAAAGGTAAATGGTCTACACTTGAAAAACTATAAGACTCTGATGAAAGAAATTGAAAATGTCATAAATAGATGTAAAGAAATATAATTTTCATGGATTGGAAGAATTAATTTTTTTCAAATGACCATACTATCTAAGGCAACCTACAGATTCAATGCAAGCCCTATAAAAATACCACTGGAATGTTTCACAGAACGAGAACAAATAATTCTAAATTTGTATGGAAACATAAAGGACCCAAATAGTCAAAACAACCTTGAGAAAGAAAGGAAAGGCTTGAGGTTATCACACTTCCTAATTTCAGGCAATACCACAAAGCTATAGTAATGAAAACAGTATGATACTGGCAAAAACAGACAGACACATAGATCAGTGGAACAGAATAGAGAGCCTAGAAAGGAACCCACACTTAAACAGTCATTTAACTGACTAACAACAAAAAGAGGTAAGAATATACAATGTAGAAAGGAAAGCTTCTTCAATAATGGTTTTGGGAAAACTGAACAGCTACATTTAAAAGAATCAAACTGGACTTCTCTCTCACACCATGCACAAAAAATTCAAAGTGTATTAAAGACTTAAATGTGAGACATGAAATCAAAAAATTCCTGGAAGAAAACATAGGCAGTAATCTCTTTTATATTGATCTTAGTAATATATTTTTTGGACATGTCTCCTCAGGCAAGGGAAACAAAAGCTAAAACAAATAAACAAGTGGGACTACATCAAACTAAAAATCTTTTGCACAACAAAGAAAGGGAACTATCAATCCACCCCCAAAGCTATCTAGTGAATGGGAAAAGATACTTGCAAACAATGTATTCAATAAGGGGTTAATATCCAAAGCATACACAGAACTCATACAACTCAATATAAAAATAAATAATCCAATTTAAAAATGGGTGGAAGATCTGAATAGACATTTTAAAAATGAGGATATACAGATGGCCAAGAGGTGCATGAAAAGATGCTCAAAATCACTAATTCTCTGGTAAGTGCAAATTAAAACCACAATGAGATATTGCTTCACACCTGTAAAAAGGCTATTATCAAAAAGACAACAAATAACATTTTTGGCAGTGCTGTGAAGAAAAGGGAACTCTCTTGTATTGTTGGTGGGATTGTAAATTGGTGCAGCCGCTATGTAAAATAGTATGGAGGTTCCTTAAAAAATTAGAAATAGAACTACCATATGACCCAGCAATTTCATTCCTGTTTATTCACCCTAAGAAGACAAAAACACTAGTTAAAAAAGATGTATGGTGTTTTTCTTTCTGACTTACTTCACTCTGTATAATAGGCTCCAGTTTTATCCACTTTAGTAGAACTGATTCCAATACAGTATATTAATGTATATATATGGAATTAAGAAAGATGGTAATGATGACTCTACATGTGAGACAGCAAAAGAGACACAGATATAAAGAACAGACTTTTGGACTCTGTGGGAGAAGGTGAGTGTGGGATGATTTGAGAGAATAGCACTGAAACATGTTATGTTACCATATGTGAAATAGATCACCAGTTCAAGTTCGATGAATGAAACAGGGCACTCAAAACCAGTGCACTGGGACAACCCTGAGGGACGGGATGGGGAGGGAGGTGGAAGGAGGGTTCAGGATGGGGGACAAATGTACACCCATGGCTGATTCATGTCAATGTATGGCGAAAACCACTACAATATTGTAAAGTAATTAGCCTCCAATTAAAATAAATTAATCAAAAAAGAAAAGATATATGCACTCCAAAGTTTACTGAAGCAATATTTACAATAACTAAGATATGAAAGCAATGTAAATGCTCCTATATAGTCTAATGGATAAGGAAGTTGTGGTATATATATATATATATATATATATATATATATATGAATTTTACTCAGCCATAATAAATGAATGAAATTGTGTCATTTGTGACAACATGGATGGACCTAGAGGGTATTATGCCAAGTGAAATCAGTCAGACAGAAAAAGACAAATGTTGTATGATTTCAGTTATATGTGAAATGTAAAAAACAAAACAGATAAACATAGTAAAACAGCAACAGTTATAGATATAGAGAACACATATGTGGTTGCCAGAGAGGAAGAGGGTGAGGAGAGGAAAGAAATGGGTGATGCAGATTAACAGGTATAAACTACCAGTTGCAAAATACATGAATCATGGGTATGAAATGTACAGTGTGGGGAATATAGTCAATAACTATGTAATACTTTGTATGGTGACATATTGTGACTAGATTTATCATGGTGTCACTTTTGCAACATACAGAAATATCAAATCACTATGTTGTGTAACAGGTCTTCGCTTATGACTCAGATGATAAAGAACCTGCCTGAAATGCAGGAGACCCAGGTTCAATCCCTGGGTTGGGAAGATCCCCTGGAGAAGGGAGTGGCTACCCACTCCAGAGGAGACTAGTGGGCTATAGTCCATGGGGTCACAAAAACTAACACAATGTTGTAAGTCAATTATGCCTGAAAAAGAAACAAGCAAACTCATAGAAAAAGAGATCAGATTTGTGATTACCAGAGGTTGGGGTAGGAGGAGGGGGTTGGATGAAGGCAGTCAAAAGGTACAAATCTCCAGTTATAAGATAAATGTACAGGAATATAATGTACAACACAATA
This sequence comes from Nanger dama, assembly GCA_917880005.1. Taxonomy (NCBI): domain Eukaryota; kingdom Metazoa; phylum Chordata; class Mammalia; order Artiodactyla; family Bovidae; genus Nanger; species Nanger dama. Next base: position 1,717,129 of record CAKJTW010000056.1, read on the forward strand.
AATACAATTAACACTGCTGAATGTTTTATGTGAATGTTAAGAGAGTAAATCCTAAGAGTTCTCATGACAGGGAAATACATATATATTTTTTCTGTTTTTAAATATTTTAAATATACGAGATGACTGATATTCACTAAACTTATTCTGATAACCATTTCATGATGTATGTAAATCAAATCATTATGTTTCACATCTTGCACTTATACAGTGACATATCACTTATATCTCAATGAAACTGGAAGAAAAAACAAAATAGGAGAAAAATATTAAATAAAAGAATATCATTGTTGGCTCATAAAATTATTGAATATAAGAATATTGAATGTTGACATGGATGTCAGAAACACTTGATACTGCTCAAGGAAAGAGAATTGGTACAATTTCTCTGGGAGAAAAATTTAACAGTATATTTCAAAATTGTTCTTCCCCTTAAAGCCAATAGTTTCACTTATGTTTTTATCCTAAAGAAATAATGTGAACAAAGGTCTAGCCATATGAATTATTTAATAAATGATACTGGGACAGCTATCAATTTATAAGGAAATAGATTCGGATCCTCTCCTGTACCATGCACAAAAAATTCATAGAATTTGAGACAGGCATGTAAAAAGTAAACTATAAAAGGTATCATAAGAAAATTAGAATATTTCTATGACTTCTCCTTGGTTTTCTGTGTTTTTTCAGTATCTTATTTTTATTTCATGGTTATAATATTTTATATCTGAGTATAACAAAGTTTCTTTTGATCTCTTCATTTTACTGTTTCATTTGATTTGTTTTGTTCTTTATCTTTCATATAGAAGGTCTTTGTATAGGAATAGGACTTGTCAACTAGCGATCTTCATTCTAAGATTATTGAGTGAGAATGGATAGCTCAATCATGACCCTAAAATGACAATATTTATAGGTCTTTTCTCAGATAATAGTTTTAATTTTTCAGAGATAAATTCTTCAGTTTTCTGTCTGAAAAATATATACTTGACTGCTTTGGAACCAAGGTATTTGAGGGGAGGAGAGGGAAAATAATCTTATTGTAGCCTTTCATTTAGTACCTCTATATTCAGTATGACACCATTTCCTATCTTTCACTCTACCTGAGGTGTCTGGCTCTGGGTCTTCTGTGGATTTAACAAGCTTTCAGTCTTCTGCCAGAGTAGGTAAAAGTATTTTCCTGGCTGAGCAGGGTGAGGGAAGGGATCTAAGAGTGGTCTAACCACATTTCTCATACACATGCAACTAAACCCTATGTTTTCAGCCTCTTGACACACTTCTGCCTTTTTTGGTCATTGGCGTTTCCAGTTTCTGGGCTGTGCAGACATTCTGCTGCATGAATTGTCTTGCTTCTCAATTTGTATCTGCCGCCTAGAAGCACCTGCTCTTCAGCTCTTTCAGTTGAGCTAACATGACTGCTTTGCATCTTTCAAAAATGTGTAGGCATATCTTGTCTGTTGCTGTCTTCATTCCTGTCCTATTTGTCTTTGTGTGTTTATGCTCCTTAAAAAGTCCATTCTCTTTCATTTTGTTGCAGTTTTAAAAGAGATGATAAACATAGATTTAGTCTGTCATATTTAATGGGAAGTCCTCTTCATGTATTTATTAAAGCTGAAAAATTCACATGCCTCTTGGGCTGGAAATCTCACTTGTGATAATTTAACTCTCAGAAATTAAAGTGCCAGTATGTATAGGTATGGAGAAGGAAATGGTAATCTACTCTAGTATTCTTGCCTGGGAAATCCCATGGACAGAGGAGCCTGGCAGGCTACATTCCATGGGGTTGCAAAATAGTCAGACATGATTTAGTGACTAAACTGCAACAGTGTACTGTGTAAAGGTGTTTGTTGTAATATTATATGTAATAGCAATAAGCTCACTGTCTACTGATAGGGAACTAGTTACATAAATTACAGTCCAACTATACTATGGACTACTATGAAGTCATTGTAAAGAATAAGGAATATTGACTTGGAAGGTTGCCCATGATATAAGAGAAGGCTTTACTGGAGCAACCATGAAAAGATACTCCACATCCCAGGTAAGAGAAACACAAGTAAGATGGTAGGCACTGAGAGAGGGCATCAGAGGGCAGACAGACTGAAACCACAATCACAGACAATAGGCCAATCTGATCACATGGACTACAGCCTTGTCTAACTCAAAGAAACTAAGCCATGACATGTGGGGCCACCCAAGATGGATGGGTCATGGTGGTGAGGTCTGACAGAATGTGGTTCACTGGAGAAGGGAATGGCAAACCACTTCAGTATTCTTGCCTTGAGAACCCCATGAACAATATGAAAAGGCAAAAGATATGACACTGAAAGGTGAACTCCCCAGGTCGGTAGGTGCCCAATATGCTACAGGATATCAGGGGAGAAATAACTCCAAAAAGAATGAAAGGATGGAACCAAAGCAAAAACAACACCCAGCTGTGGATGGACTGGTGATAGAAGTAAGGTTCAATGCTGTAAAGAGCAATATTGCATAGGAACCTGGAATGTCAGGTCCATGAATCAAGGCAAATTGGAAGTGGTCAAACAGGAGATGGCAAGAGTGAAGGTCGACATTCTAGGAATCAGCGAACTAAGATGGACTGGAAAGGGTAAATTTAACTCAGATGACCATTATATCTACTACCGTGGGCAGGAATCCCTTAGAAGAAATGGAATACCATCATAGTCAACAAAAGAGTCCAAAGTGCAGTACTTAGATGCTATCTCAAAAGTGACAGAATGATCTCTATTCGTTTCCAAGGCAAACCATTCAATATCACGGTAATCCAAGTCTATGCTCTGACCTGTAATGCTGAAGAAGCTGAAGTTGAATGGTTCTATGAAGACCTACAAGACTTTCTAGAACTAACACCCAAAAAAGATGTCCTTTTCGTGATAGGTGACTGGAATGCAAAAGGAGGAAGTCAAGAAACACCTGGAGTAACAAGCAATTTTGGCCTTGGAGTACAGAATGAAGCAGGGCAAAGGCTAATCAAGTTCTTCCAACAGAAGGCACTGGCCATAGCAAACACCCTCTTCCAACAACACAAGAGAAGACTCTAGACATGGACAGCATGAGGTAGTCAACACCAAAAACAGATTGATTATATTCTTTGCAGCCAAAGATGGAGATGCTCTATACAGTCAGCAAAAACAAGAATGGGAGCTGACTGTGGCTCAGATCATGAACTCCTTATTTGCTCCTTGGAAGGAAAGTTATGACCAACCTAGACAGCATATTAAAAAGCAGAGATATCAACATGTCAACAAAGGTCCATCTATCTAGTCAAGGCTATGGTTTTTCCAGTGGTCATGTATGGATGTGAGAGTTGGACTGTAAAGAAAGCTGAGTGCCAAAAAATTGATGCTTTTGAACTGTGGTGTTGGAGAAGACTCTTGAAAGTCCTTTGGACTGCAAGGAGATCCAACCATTTCATCCTAAAGGAGACAGTCCTAAGTGTTCATTGGAAGGACTGATGTTGAAGCTGAAACTCGAATACTTTGGCCACCTAATGTGAAGAACTGACTCACTTGAAAAGACCCTGATGCTGGGAAAGGTTGAGGGAAGGAGGAGAAGGGGACGACAGAGGATGAGATGGTTGGATGGCATCACTGAGTCAAAGGATAAGAATTTGGGTAAACTCTGCGAGTTGGTGATGGACAGGGAGGCCTGGCATGCTGAAATCCCTGGGGTCGCAAAGAGTCATACATGACTGAACACTGAACTGAATTAATATTGACTTCAGTGCATTTTCTCTGTGACATCTTTGTGTACAGAATGCAGAAACATGGCCTGAATGATGTAGCAGGGATAGGTTAATAATTTGAACCCTCAAATAACTGATTTATGTTTTATATCATCCTAAAGGAGATTTCTAGTGCCACATTGGAGCTGGTTCTTTTCTAGTCATTTTAATCTAGTATATGGGTGAAGACCTAGACAGTGAGCTGATCAGATTGCAGATGACATAATGCTTGGATAATAATATACTGAATATTAAACTCAAGATATAAAAATTCTTGGACAAGCTGGAATAGCAAGTCAAAACAAACACAATAACACTAACTAATAACATAATAGATCTTGTTTTGCAGCTGCAAATGTCTAGGACAGCGAAATCTGACTGGATTTCAATTCTTGTAGCTACAACTTGGGAGTTGTAGTTGACAACAAACTCACTATGAGCCAAAATTATGACATGGCAATCATAGACTGCTTTTTCAATATTCAGATCAAAGGAAGGCTAGCTCCAGGGTAATGTAGACCTTCAGAGACTTTCTGCCCTTGATTTTTAGAACACTGTACTATACTGGTTCTCCTATTGCTCCTCTGATTATTCTTCATTCTCATTTGAGAACTCTTCCCTTGTCTCTCTCTCCCACCCCATGTTTTATTGAGGTATCTGGTAAATAAAAATTACATATATTTAAGGGGTAAAATGTGATATTTCGATGTATATATTCATTGTAAAGTGATTGCCACAATCAAGATAATTAGCATAGTCTTTCTCCAGAGTTTGATGCTTAATTCTCTTCTCTTCCAGTCTATACTTTTTTCTGAGGGTAAGTTCATCTATTTCCATACCTTTGGATGTCTCCCATATACTGAGGATTCCCAAATCCTCATCCCCCTCATTGTCATCATCACTATCCTAGTCCACGCCCTTGTTGTCTTTTATTTAGACTACTGAAGTAGCCTCTTAGTTGTCTTCCTTCTGTACCATTCCCATTGCTTTTATTCCACTGTTTATGTAAACAGTAGAGTTGTCCTTTAAGTCAGAGGCTAGACCCTGTCACTCCCCTCCTTTAATAACTCTTAAATAATTAACTCTAAAGGCCTGAATCTGGCATTCAAGGGCCCTCACAATCTGGCCACTGTTACTTTTTTCTGATATCATCTCTCATTACATTTCTCCAGGAATGCTACATGTAATCATTCAATATCTAGTGAGCACTGTAGGCCAGGGCTACAGTGCCATCTTCTTTAGTCACAGCTGATTAATCACTCTTAGCTCAATACTTCACGTGCTTCTCTGCCTTCATCGTCTTGCTTGTGATGTTCTCTCAGCCTGGATTGATCTCCATCACTATTTTTATTTACTGAAATCAAACTCATCTTTCAATCCTTAGCGTCAATGTTATTTCTCTATAATGTTAGCCATGATGTCCCTCTCAGATTAAATGGTACTTTCTTTTTAATCCCATAGCTCTTTGCTTATATGTTATATGTTATATTATTTCATTCCTCCCAGTTGGTTTTAATGTTTATTATGTACATATCTGCCAGTTCTCCTGGACTGTAAACTAAACCTTAAACACTCTGCTATACTTTTAAGTAAATATCTGTTTTTAAATTAAAGATAGTAGTTCTTGTGATAGATTTTGGTAAAGGAGATGAGAGTACAGCCTCAGTTATGGAATACTATACCCTGCCCTATTTCTGGGATCCAGTATGCTGGATAAAAAGCATTAGAGTGTCCCAGATGCTCATTTTCAGTACACAACTTAGTTTCGAGAGCTGGGGAATTTTCTTCGAAAAAGTAATTTGATAAGTGCAATAAAAGAACTGCAATGATGGCATACTAATGAAAATTGTCAGTAGTGAGAGGCTGGCTCCAACTCTTTAGGGGATGCTAAAAGCCTAATGAGTCTATTTGCAGGGAGGAGAAAACAAGGAGGACAACTATTTACACAGATGAGAACTTTCTTCTTCTATGAACTTCCTGAATGCAAGAGGGCTCTGGCAGTCTACTGACTATAGTACAACTTTACTATAATGCTGTCAAAATGAGGTTTTGAGGCCAAGAAAGGTGTGGGAGTCAGAAATATTTTTGGCATTAGGTGGATCTTTCTCTTCCTTCAGACTTAGATATAGTTGCCTTCCCCAACTTCTTGGAGAACTACAATAAACAGATTCATTTCAGTGGTCATCTCTGTACCTTCAAACACCCTACTTTAACCCTTAGGAATATCTTCCCTTAGCCAACGAGCCCCTCAAAGAACAAAGAAAGAAGTTCATGAAGGGGTATTGATGATTGATGATAGCTTAGTTGTTCTTCCTGAGAGACTTGAGATTTTTCTTGGACAATAACTAGGGGTGGGGGATGGTGGCTGAGAATTTTCTCCACAAGTGGATATAACTTTGTTGGGTTTTTTTTTTTATTATAAAAATATTGTATGCTTAATGTTAAAAATTCCAAAACTACAGAAAAAAAGTAAAAGTTAACTAAAGCCTTACCACTCAGAAAAGAATGACAATTAGCTTTATAGTGAACTTCCTTTCCGACGTTTCTCTCTTTATACAGATGTAAGCACATGTATTCAAAAGCAGAGACAATATTTTGCCAACAAAGGTCCGTCTAGTCAAGGCTATGATTTTTCAAGTGGTCATGTATGGATGTGAGAGTTGGACTGTGAAGAAAGCTGAGCACCAAAGAATTGATGCTTTTGAACTGTGGTGTTGGAGAAGACTCTTGAGAGTCCCTTGGACTGCAAGGAGATCCAACCAGTCCATTCTAAAGGAGATCAGTCCTGGGTGTTCTTTGGAAGGAATGATGCTAAAGCTGAAACTCCAGTATGTTGGCCACCTCATGCGAAGAGTTGACTCATTGGAAAAGACTGATGCTGGGAGGGGTTGGGGGCAGGAGGAGAAGGGGATGACAGAGGATGAGATGGCTGAATGGCATCACGGACTCGATGGACGTGAGTTTGAGTGAACTCCAGGAGTTGGTGATGGACAGAGAGGCCTGGAGTACTGGGAATCATGGGGCCACAAAGAGTCAGACACGACTGAGCAACTGAACTTCACTGAAGCACATATATATTAACAATTTTATATAAATGAGAGTATAGTATATATCCTATTAGAATTAAATTCCATTCTCTTCCTATTTATTAGAACAATGTCTGGTACAATGTAGATACTAAATAAAAGTCTGCCTAATTGATAAATATTCCATTTGGAAATATTTTTTAAAAATATAATAATGTATCTTTCCACATCAATATATATTAAATTCTTTAATTGAGTTAGACAAGGCTGTGGTCCACGTGGTCAGATTGGTTCATTTTCTGTGATGGTGGTTTTTACAGCAGTGAGCAACAGTTGCACAGCACTGGAGTGGTGAGTCAATATATATTATTACTAAAGAGTTCTTTGTCTAGAAGTCTAGTAACCACATCCAGAGAAGAAACTGACTTCCTTTGGTAGGCTGGCTCCTAGTGATCCCTTACTTTTTCTGGATCCTCACAAGCCATCAGTTTACTAATCAATTCTAAAATGCCACTGAGCACTGACATCTAGTTTTTCAATCTGTACTTTCTAGAAACTGACTTTAGTATTTTGTTAACTCTCCCTCAGAGAGAATTTACATGAGTGATACAAATAGTATACACAAATTCTTTTACCTCCATACTATGGAAAGTGGATGTTGTTATAAATATGAGGAGAGGCCATGGTGGTTTGGATTGGGGAAGGGGGTGACATATCTGATTTGCATGCTGCCTAGGACTAGAATAGATTGTCAACCCCAAGGAAAACTCCAGAGCTGAATGAGACTGCATAAGGTCCTTTTGAGGTTTTCTTAATGTCTCTAAATTCTGAAAGTATAAGCCCTGCTCATCATACAAGACCATACTTCCCACCTCTGTTTTTTTTCACTTTTTTCACCTCTTCCTGGAATATTCTTTTACCATTCCCACTTTCTTTTACCCATGTACAAATACAGTCCATCCTTTAAGTTCTAATTCTAAAGTCACAATTTCTGAGAAGTCTTCTGGGTTTCCTCAGCATCTGAATTCCCATACTCTTTCTCTGTGCCTTCCTTGGGCACTGAGCACTTTGTACCTTAGACTATATTCTTTGAAGAAGGACCAGAATAAAGGAGATACAAACCACAAAATCTATCCTGAAAACAGATGCTTATACTGGCACCCCACAATCTGAGACCCCAGGACACCTTGGAAAAGATTTGGGTCCCTAAGAGCGCTGGTCAGGGACAAAGACAGAGAATTCCAAGAGTGTTTCCTGTTGTTTCTGTGTTCGTTTCCATCATCAATATACTTTAAACAAAGAACCTCTCTTTTCAGTCTTCAGCACCATTATTATTGGACTGTTCATTAGTTAGGCCATGGCCTCACTTTTACCTCCCATAATAAATCTGTCAGTACACTTGGAACAAAGATAACACTACAGCAAAATTCCTATTGTCAGTGGATCCACTGATTATAGACACCCCAAACATGAGCTTCAGTGACCTTCTGAATCTTGTAGAGTCCAGCCACTTAAGCCCATGTGCTCTAAAGCCCATGCTCCATGACAAGAGAAACCACCACAATGAGAAGCCCTGAGCATGGCAACTAGAGAGTAGCCCACATGCAGCAACAAAGACTCAGTGCAGCCAAAAATAAAATAAATAAATAAAAATTTTAAAGGCACAAACTTGTATTTTTTAATTACATATTAAGTAGGCAATTAATAGTGTTTGCCCCTTGTAAGGGGAAACTCGCCTGGTAAAGGATCTGCCTGCAATGCAGAAGACCCCGGTTGGATTCCTGGGTCGGGAAGACCCACTGGAGAAGGGATATGCTACCCACTCTGGTATTCTTGGGCTTCCCTAGTAGTTCAAACAGTAAAAAGAAGAAGAAAAAAAAAACTGCTTGCAACGTGGGAGACCTGGGTTAGATCCTCTGTTGGGAATATCCCTTGGAGAAAAAAATAGCTACTCATTCCAGTATTCTGGCCTGGTGAATTCCATGGACACAGGAGCCTGGCAGGCTACAGTCCATGGGGTTGTGCCCCTTATAAGCAGGTCAAAGGGATCAAAGCTATAAAAATGTGTAACAGTCATTTGAATACATGGCTTATTTTCTTTTCTAAGCTGTGCTTTCCCTAAAGCTGGTGACTATATCTTCATCTATTCATTTCACACAGCAGGTAAAGAACCTTTATTCCAAGGTGGGGGGGGTCCTAAGAAGGTGAAGGAATAAGATGGGAAAACCACTTTCTCCCCCACAAATTCATTGAAAGAACATTTGAACACTGAGCAAATTCCACAAAACACCTTCTGAACGCTGGCAGAGGACACCAGGCACCCAGAAAGGCAGCCCATTGTCTTCAAAAGAAGGTAGGACAAAACACAGAAGATAAAAAGAGACAAAAGAATTAGGGACAGAGATCCAAGGGAGGGAGTCACGAAAGAGAAGTATCCAAACACCAGGAAACCTTCTCACCGGCGGGTCTGTGGGGGAGTTTTGGAATCTCAGAGGGCAACATAACTGGGAGGAAAAATAAATAAATAAAACCCACAGATTATGTGCATAATGGCAATTTCCAGCGGAGAAGTAGCCCAGACGCTCACATCCACCACCAGCAAGTGGAGCTGAACAGGGAGGTGCGGGCCGCATTGCTTAGGGTAAGGACTGTGACTGAATGCCCTGAGGGCAATCTGAGGGAGCTAACATGAGATAGCAACCCAAACTGTGGGATAGCCAGAGAGAGAAAGAAAACTTTCCCTCAAAAAGCCCTAAACTATGGCACTGCCCACCAGCTCACAGAACAAAGGACTGAGTGAATACCAGAGGAAAGCTAGCCGGCAGCGGACTGGCCCATCCCCCGCTGAAGGCAGGGAGGCAGGCGGGCAACAGCCAGAGCCGGGAAGGGACAAACTCAGGCCCAGAGATGGCATCCTCCACCAAACTGCAAGCAGGCTCCCAGTTGCCAATCAAGCCTTCCTGGGACCGTGGATGGATGACATCTGCTGGGAGAGTTGCAGCCAGAGATTAGCTCCGCAGAAGAGACACATGGCACACCTGAGACAGCACACCCAGGAAACCAAGCAGCTGGGATTGGGGAGGTAATAAGATGCATGGCACTTAAGGAGAGTGCGCTCATCAGGCACCTGATCACCCGAGCTGCTCGGACCTGAGAAGGGCACAAAACGCAGGCCCAACCAAATCTGTGCCTTTGTGGAGTACCCAAGAACCTGAACCTGAGAGGCTTAGACCTGGGAAGTGCACGCAACCCAGGGCCCCCTTTAGACAGATCCCTTGCAGAGCAACTGGGAGCCTAAGCAGTGTAGACTGGGAAAGCACAAATGCTGTGAGCAGGGGCAAACCCAGTGTGGCTGAGACACTGTGAGCACTCCCCACACACACCAGTGATATTTGTTTGCAGTGTTCCTTCCTCCCCACAGCATGACTGAACAAGTGAGCCTAAATAAGTGACCACCTTCGCCCATTTGTGTCAGGGTGGAAATTAGACACTGAAGAGACTTGCAAACAGTAGAAGCTGAAACACAGGGAACCACTTTGGAAGTGACAGGTGCAACAGATTAAAACCCTATAGTTAGCACCGACTACATTGGAAGGGGCCTATAGATCTTGAGAAGTATAAGCTGGAACAAGGAACTATCTGAAACTGAACTGACCCCATACAGCCTGCAACAGCTCCAGAGAAATTCCTAGATATATTTTTAGTATTATCATGTTTTAATTTTTTTATTTTTTAAGTCCTCTATTACTCCTTTAGTTTTCATTTTTATAACCTACTATTACATTGCAAACAAAAGACCCTATTTTTAAAGCAAACTTCATATATTTTTAATAATCTTTGTGATTTTGTTTTGTTTTTTTCAATATTGTATTTTTGAGTCTAACCTCTACTCTAGATTTTTAATCTTTGCTTTTTGGTATTTGTTATCAATTTTGTACCTTTAAGAATCCAATCTTCAGTACCCATTTTTACCTAGGGAGTGTGATTACTGGCTTGATTGCCCTCTCCCCTTTTACTCTCCTTTTTCTCCCCTAGGTCACCTCTATCTCCTCCCTCCCCCTTCTCTTCTATACCCAAATCTGTGAATCTCTTTGGGTATTCTAGGCTGTGGAGAACACTTAGGGAACTGATTACTGGCTAGATCTGTCTCTCTCCTTTTGCTCTCCCACCCCCACCCTCATCTCCTCCTGGTCAGATCTATCTCCTTCCTCACTCTTCTCATCTCTGTGTAACTCCGTGAACCTCTCTGGGTGTTCCAGGCTGTGTAGAGCATGTAGGGATTTGATTACTGGCTAGATTGCTCTCTCCCTTTTGATTTCCCCTCTTCTCCTCTTGGTCACCTCTATCTCCCTCCTCCCTCTTCTCTTCTCCATGTAACTCAGCAAACCTTTCTGGGTGTCCCTCATTGTGGAGAATATTTTCTCCATTACCCTAGATGTTTTATTGTCAGTGCTATATGGATGGAGAAGTCTTGAGGCTACTGTAAGAATAAGACTGAAAACCAGAGTCAGGAGGCTTAAGTTCAAAACCTGAGAACACCAGAGAACTCCTGACTCCAGTGAACATTAATCGATAAGAGCTCATCCAAAAGCCTCCATAACTACACTGAAAACAAGTTCCACCCAAGAGCCAACAAGTTCCAGAGCAAGATATACTATGCAAATTCTCCAGCAACACAGGAACATTGCCCTGAGCTTTAATATACAGGCTTCCCAAAGTCACACCAAACCCATAAACATCTCAAAACTCACCACTGGACACTTTATCACACCCCAGAGAGAAGAAATCCAGCTCCACCCACCAGAAAACCAATGCAAGCTTCCCTAACCAGGAAACCTTGACAAGCCACTCGTCCAACCCCACCCACAGGGGGAACCTCCACAATAAAGAGGAACCACAAATTGCCAGAATACAGAAAGGCCACCCCAAACACAGCAATCTAAACAAGATGAAACAGCAGAGAAATACTTAGCAGGTAAAGCAAAATGAAAAATGCCCACCAAAACAAACAAAAGGGGAGGAGATAGGGCGTCTACTTGAAAAATAATTCAGAATAATGATAGTAAAAATGTTCCAAAATCTTGAAAACAAAATGGAGTTACAGATAAATAGTCTGGAGACAAGGACTGAGAAGATGCTAGAAATGTTTAACAAGGACCTAGAAGAAATAAAAAAAGAGTCAATCAATAATGAATAATACAATAAATGAGATCAAAAACACTCTGGAGGAAACCAACAGTAGAATAACTGAGGCAGAAGATAGGATAAGTGAGGTAGAAGATAGAATGGTGGGAATAAAAGAAGCAGAGAGGAAAAAAGAATTAAAAGAAATGAGGACAACCTCAGGGACCTCTGGGACAATGTCAAATGCCCCAATATTCAAATCATAGGAGTCCCAGAAGAAGAAGACAAAAAGAAAGGGCATGAGAAAATACTCGAGGAGATAATAGTTGAAAACTTTCCTAAAATGGGAAAGAAAATAGTCACCTAAGTCCAAGAAACACAGAGAGTCCCAAACATGATAAATCTAAGGCACAACACCCAAAGATACATGTTAATCAAATTAACAAAGATCAAACACAAAGAATAAATATTAAAAGCAGCAAGGGAAATGCAACAAATAACACACAAGGGGATTCCCATAAGGATAACAGCTGATCTTTCAATAGAAACTCTTCAGACCAGAAGGGACTGGCAGGACATACATAAAGTGATGAAAGAGAAAACCCTACAACCCAGATTACTGTATCCAGCAAGGATCCCATTCAAACATGAAGGAGAAATCAAAAGCTTTACAGACAAGCAAAAGCTAAGAGAATTCAGCAGCACCACCAAACCAGCTCACCAACAAATGCTAAAGGATCTTCTCTAGATAGGAAACACAGAAAAGATTTATAAACTTGAACCCAAAACAACAAAGAAAATGGCAACAGGAACATACTTATCAATAATTACCTTAAATGTAAATGGGTTGAATGCCCCAACCAGAAGACAAAGACTGGATGAATGGATACAAAAACAAAACCCTTATATTTGTTGCCTACAAGAGACCCATCTCAAAACAAAGGACACATACTGACTGAAAGTGAAGGGCTGGAAAAAGATATTTCACATAAATGGAGACCAAAAGAAAGCAGAAGTAGCAATACTCATATCAGATAAAATAGACTTTGAAATAAAGGCTGTGAAAACAGACAAAGAAAGACACTACATAATGACCAAAGGATCACTCCAAGAAGAAGATATAACAATTATAAATATATATGCACTCAACATAGGAGCACCGCAATATATAAGGCAAATGCTAACAAGTATTAAAGGGGAAATTAACAATAACACAATAATAGTTGGATTCTTTAATATCCCATTCACTCCTATGGATAGATCAACTAAACAGAAAATTAACAAGGAAACACAAACTTTAAATGATACACTGGACCAGTTAGACCTAATTGATATCTATAGGACATTTCACTCCAAAACAATGAATTTCACCTTTTCTCAAGTGCACACGGAACCTTCTCCAGGATAGATCACATCCTAGGCCATAAATCTAGCCTTGGTAAATTGAAAATAATTGAAATCACTCCAAGCATCTTTTCTGATCACAATGCAGTAGGATTAGATCTCAATTACAGGGAAAAACTATTAAAAATTCCAACATATGGAGGCTAAACAACACATTTCTGAATAACCAACAAATCACAGAAGAAATCAAAATATGCCCATAAGCAAATGAAAATGAAAACACAACATGCCAAAACCTGTGGGACACTGTAAAAACAGTGCTAAGGAGAAGGTTCATAGCAATACAGGCTTACCTCAAGAAACAAGAAAACATCAAATAAATAACCTAACTCTACACCTAAAGCAACTAGAAAAGGAAGAAATGAAGAACCCCAGAGCTAGTAGAATGAAAGAAATCTTAAAAATTTGGACAGAAATAAATGCAAAAGAAACAAAAGAGACCATAGCAGAAATCAACAAAGCTAAAAGCTGGTTTTTTGAGAAGATAAATAAAATTGACAAACCATTAGCCAGAATCATCAAGAAAAAATAGAGAAGAATCAAATCATCAAAATTAGAAATGAAAATGGAGAAATCACAATAGATAACAGAAATACAAAGGATCATAAAGAGACTACTATCAGCAACTATATGCAAATAAAATGGACAACTTGGAAGAAATGGACAAACTCTTAGAAAAGCATAAATTTACAAAACTGAACAAGGAAGAAATAGAAAAATCTTAACAGATGCATCACAAGCACCGAAATCAAAACTGTAATCAGAAATCTTCCAGCAAACAAGCTCAGGACCAGACAGCTTCACAGCTGAATTCTAACAAACATTTAGAGAAGAGCTAACACCTATCCTACTCAAACTCTTCTAGAAAATGGCAGAGGAAGGTAAACTTCCAAACTCATTCTATGAGGCCACTATCACCCTAATGCCAACAGCAGACAAAGATGCCACAAAAAGGAAAACTACAGGCCAATATCACTAATGAACATAGATGCAAAAATCCTTAACAAAATCCTAACAAACAGAATCCAACAACATATTTAAAAGATCATACATCATGACCAAGTGGTCTTTATTCCAGGGATGCAAGGATTCTTTAATATCCTCAAATCAATCAATGTAATGCACCACATTAACAAATTGAAAAACAAAAGCCATATGATTATCTCAATAGATGCAGAGAAAGCCTTTGACAAATTCAACATCCTTTTATGATTTTAAAAAAATCCTCCAGAAAGCAGGCATAGAAGGAACATACCTCAACATAATAAAAGCTATATATGACAAACCCACAGCAAACATTATCCTCAACAGTGAAAAATTGAAAGCATTTCCCTTAAAGTCAGGAACAAGACAAGGGTGCCCATTCTCACCACTATTATTCAACATAGTTTTGGAAGTTTTAGCCACAGAAATCAGAGAAGAAAAAGAAATAAAAGGAATCCAGATTGGAAAAGACAAAGTAAAACTCTAACTGTTTGCAGATGACATGATCCTCTATGTAGAAAACCCTAAAGAGTCTATCAGAAAATTACTAGCGCTAATCAATGAATATAGTAAAGTTGCAGGATATAAAATTAACACAGATAAATCCCTTGCTTTCCTATATACTAACAATGAGAAAACAGAAAGGAAAATTAAGGAAACAATCCCATTCACCATTACAACAAAAGAATCAAATACTTAGGCATAAATCTACCTAAAAACAAAAGACCTATATATAAAAAAGCTATAAAACACTGGTGAAAGAAATCAAAGATGACACAAATAGATGGAGAAATATACCATGTTCATGGATTGGAAGAATCAAGAGAGTGAAAATGAGTATACTACCTAAAGCAATCTATAGACTCAGTGCAATCCTTATCAAGATACCAACAGTATTTTTCACAGAGCTAGAGCAAATAATTTCACAATTTGCATGGAAATACAGAAACCTCGAATAGCCAAAGCAATCTTGAGAAAGAAGAATGGAACTGGAGGAATCAACTTGCCTGACTTCAGGCTCTGCTACAAAGCTACTGTCATCAAGATAGTATGGTACTGGCACAAAGACAGAAATATAGATCAGTGGAACAAAATAGAAAGCCCAGAGATAAATCCACGCACCTATGGACCCCTTATCTTTGACAAAGGAGGCAAGAATATACAATGGAGAAAAACAATTTCTTTAACAAGTGGTGCTGGGAAAATTGGTCAACCATTTGTAAAAGAATGAAACTAGAACACTTTCTAACACTATACACAAAAATAAATTCAAAATGGATTAAAGATCTAAATGTAAGACCAGAAACTATAAAACTATTAGAGAAAAACATTGGCTAAACATTCTCTAACATAAATCACAGCAGGATGCTCTATGACCCACCTCCCAGAATATTGGAAATAAAAGCAAAAATAAGCAAATGGGGCCAAATTAAACTTAAAAGCTTTTGCACGACAGAAAGAAACTATAAGCAAGTTGAAAAGACAGCCTTCAGAATGGGAGAAAATAATAGCAAATGAAACAACTGACAAAGAATTAATCTCAAAAATATACAAGCAACTCCTACAGCTCATTCCAGAAAAATAAATGACCCAATCAAAAAGTGGGCCAAAGAACTAAACAGACATTTCTCCAAAGAAGACATACAGATGACAAACACATGAAAAGATGCTCAACATCACTCATCATCAGAGAAATGCAAATCAAAACCACAATGAGGTGCCATCTCACACCAGTCAGAATTGCTGCTATCCAAAAGTCTACAAGCAATAAATGTTGGAGAGGGTGTGGAGAAAAGGGAACCCTCTTACACTGTTGGTGGGACTGCAAACTAGTACAGCCGCTATGGAGAACAGTGTGGAAATTCCTTAAAATACTGGAAATAGAAATGACATATGACCCAGCAATCCCACTGCTGGTCATACATACTGAGGAAACCAGAATTGAAAGAGACATGTGTACCCCAATGTTCATCACAGCACTTTTTATAATAGCCAGGGCATGGAAGCAACCTAGATGTCCATCGACAGATGAATGGATAAGAAAACTGTGGTACATATACACAATAGAATATTACTCAGTCATTAAGAAGAATACATTTGAATCAGTTCTAATGAGGTGGATGAAACTGGAGCCTATTATACAGAGTGAAGTAAATCAGAATGAAACACATCAATACAGTGTTCAGTTCAGTTCAGTTCAGTTCAGTCGATCAGTCATGTCTGACTCCTTGCAACCCCATGAACTGCAGCACACCAGGCCTCCCTGTCCATCACCAACTCCTGGAGTCCACCCAAACCCATGTCCATCGAGTCGGTGATGCCATCCAACCATCTCATCCTCTGTCATCCCCTTCTCCTGCTGCCGTCAATTTTCCCCAGCATCAGGATCTTTTCAAATGAGTCAGCTCTTCACATCAGGTCACCAAAGTATTGGAGTTTCAGCTTCAACATCAGTCCTTCCAATGAACACCCAGGACTGATCTTTAGGATGGAATGGTTGGATCTCCTTATAGTCCAAGGGACCCTCAAGAGTCTTCTCCAACACCACAGTTCAAAAGCATCAATTCTTCAGTAACGCATATATATGGAATTTAGAAAGATGGCAATGATGACCGTATATGTGAGACAGTAAAGAGACACAGATGTATAGAATAGTCTTTTGGACTCTGTGGGAGAGGGTGAGGGTGGGATGATTTGAGAGAATATAACTGAAACATGTATACTATCATATGTGAAACAGATCGCCAGTCCAGGTTCGATACATGAGACAGGGTGCTCAAGGCTGGTGCACTGGGCTGACTTTTAGGGATGGGATTGGGAAGGAGGTGAGAGGAGGGCTCAGGCTGGGGAACACATGTACATCCATGGCTGTTTCATGTCGATGTATGGCAAAACTAACTACAATATTGTAATTAGCCTCCAACTAAAAATAAATAAATTTTAAAAAATAAGATAAAATTTGTTGGTTCGACCCAGCATTCTGGCTCTAGGAACACTGGCAATACAAGTAGAGAGAGCAGTTCTTCCCTGAGCAGCTGCCATGGAAGCCACAGGGGCAAGCAGTACAATTGCCTGCACCATGTTTTGTGAGGCAGCCTTCCCCTTAAACACTGGTATTTTATGCTGGTGATTAGAAGAATTTGGCATTTGGGAGCAAGGTCCTGTGACCTTCTGTTTTGTATGAATACACACAGCAGTGCGTTTTTATGTTACACCCTTAATATACAGTCCAAACACAAAAGCTTCCTGAGGAGAGCTAATTTAAAGCTGAAGAGGAAAAAAATTCTATGATGCTATTTAAACTGAACAAGGCTCTCAAATGTAATGGATTAGAATGAAGTAGAAAACAAACAAGCCTGTGGTAAGACAGATCCAAAAAGGTTGAACCTAGCCTCTGACCATCACCTCTTACATTGATTAAGCCTGATTTATCAATAGACAATTTCTTTCAGTCAAGATAATTGAAGTGCTTTGATCTTTTCAAATCCTGCTGTTGGAGACGGAGAGAATATTTTACTCGGTTTTCATGACACTATTAAAATTATCTGTAATCATGTTCAGCAAAAAAAAAAAAACTTTATTCCACATTTACTATATACCAAAAACTGTATAGGTACTTAGCATATACTATTTCATCTAAAGTCCTCTCTCAACAACCTAAAAAGTATATACTGTTACTATTCCTATTTAATAAATGATGAAACTAAGTCTCAGGGAGTTGGGATACCTTGACTGAGATCCCACTAGCAAGTGGTCCAAGTAGAATTTAAATTGTACATTCAGATTCTAAAGGCTGTGTTCTTCCACTATACCAAAATACCTAATATAAAGTTGATACTTAATAGTTGTTGAATCAATCACAATGGTCACACCTAACTCCCTTTCTGCCACTGTCATATACGTCAAATGATTATATGCCTTCAAATTTGGGGCTACTCATCATAGAGTCTCTTTTGACTAAATGCACACTCCTCTCCTGATCACCTCTTTCTGTCTCATCAGGGATTTGTCTCCAGAGCAGTAGAGGTTTTTTCAACTTAATACAGGCCAGAAATCAGGCTTCAGGCAATTCCTGTTGGTGTAGAACATGGATTTCAAGACACTGTTTCCAAGACAACAGGCAAAAGAGATAAATTTTGTAGAGAAATAACAAAAGCTGATTATGATGGCTCTTAGGAGGAGTGTCCCAATCATATCAGCACAGTGCTAAGTAAGAGGGGGAGAGGAAAGTATAGAACTGGCAGTCATGAGACTTCTGTTCTAGTCCAGATTTTTGTCACTGATGCATTGCATGACATTGGACAAGTCACTGTCCAGTTCTCATTTTCAGTGTTTATCTTCTGTAGAACAATGGGCTTGGGATAATTAAGGTTGCTTTGAGAGTTGTCATTTATAATTCTATGACCTAGAATTAAGGGGATGCCGAGCAGTGGCATGCATGGGTAGATATATACAAGCATGCACACACACACACACACACACACACACACACACACATACTGTATTGAACAACCCCGATCACTTGTGTAAGCACTAACCATTTTCAGAACACATTTTCATAAGGGCCAAACTTAGTGCTTTCTTTTTGCTTGCCAAAGCTAAGCCATGTGATCATTTTCCTTGTAATCTACATTCACTCATAAGAAGAATGTTGTTTTTCATGATGTCACCCAAATTATATTTGTTAAAGTAAGTGAAACTGGAAGCTCGGCATGAGGAGTCTGCTTAATTGCACTATTTCAGTATGTTAAGTTTATTGCAGGTGCTCAAGTCTGACTGTGAGAAGAACATCTGCCAGTGATTGGGTGTTATTCTACCAGCAATGAGGGTAGCATTCAAGTTTGCTGAGCAATGTGGTACATTTTTTTTCAGTACTCACATTCTTCCTATTAAATTTCTAAGCCTATTTTTTTCCTTTCACCTTATTCTTAGCAAAGGCTCCAGCACTTACCTGAGCCTAGATCTTCCTGGATTGATGTAATGAAACCAGATAGTGTTGCCCAGACCCCCTTGGGTACACCAGTTCCTCTAGCAATCCCCTCATCTTGCTCTTTACCCTTCAAAAGATGAGCAAAGAATGTAAATGCTTCAGTTCCATTCATGGGACTTCTTTTCCCACAAAGGGGCTGGCCTCGTGGTTCTTACATATGTAGAAGAGCAGAATGTACACTGGTTGCTGGTCCAAATTCTGTCACCATGTATGTGACCTTAAGAAATCCCTTTCTGGGACTTTCCTGGTGGTCCAGTGGCTAAAATTTCCCGCTCCCAATTCAGAGGACCTGGGTTCGACCCCTGGTCAGAGAGCTAGATCCCACATGCTGCAACTAAGACCTGGTGCAGCTGAATAAATAAATATTAAAAAGAAAAAGAAATCCCTTTCTATTATCTGGGCTTTTAAATTTCATCTTAAAACCCATCCCCCTCAGATCCATCCATTTTAAAACCACAGGGTTGAACTAGGTAATCTAGTAATCCTAGGTAATCTGTAGGTAATCCTAGGTAATCTCTAAGGATCTTTTTGGTTTTAATACTCATGATTTGTTCACACAAACACATCTATGTTAGAAGGCACTCTCCCAGAAGTTGGGACTATAAAGTTTAATTAAGATCATCTTCAGTACCTTCAGGGCTTCCCTGGTGGCTCAGAATGTAAAGTGTCTGCCTACAATGCGGGAGACCTGGGTTCGATCCCTGGGTCAGGAAGATCCCCTGGAGAAGGAAATGGCAACCCACTCCAGTATTCTTGCCTGGAAAATCCCACGGACAGAGAAGTCTGGTAGACTACAGTCCATGGGGTTGCAAAGAGTCAGACATGACTGAGTGACTTCACTTTCAATACTTTGGGGTTACACAACTCCAAACAGTACTATTCACATTGTAGGAGATACCTGAGGCCCTAAAATCACCTGGCAGCATATTTGAGAACCTGACACAGGTTGTTTGTTTGTTTGTTTAAAGTATAAATACCTGCCATGGCATACATCAGAGAAGGCAATGGCATCCCACTCCAGTACTCTTGCCTGGAAACTCCCATGGATGGAGGAGCTTGGTAGGCTGCAAATCCGTGGGGTCACTGAGTCAGACACAACTGAGCGACTTCACTTTCATTTTTCACTTTCATGCACTGGAGAAGGAAATGGCAACCCACTCCAGTGTTCTTGCCTGGAGAATCCCAGGGATGGCGGAGCCCAATGGGCTGCCGTCTGTGGAGTCGCACAGAGTCGGACATGACTGAAGCGACTTAGCAGTAGCAGCAGCATGGCATACATATGTCTTGTACTATGCATACTGGTTTAAAGCCTGTATCCCCCTTAGTGTTCAGTCACTTCAGCTGTGTACAACTCTTTGCAACCTCATGGACTGTAGCCTGTCAGTCTCCTCTGTCCATGGGATTCTCCAGGCAAGAATACTAGAGTGGGTTGCCATACCCTCCTCCATGGAATCTTCCTAACCTGGGGATCAAACCTAGGTATCCTGTGTCTCCTGCATTGCATGCAGGTTCTTTACCCACTGAGCCACCTGGGAAGCCTGTTTCACCACTAAACTTTGGCAAAAGAGTTCCCACTTCAAAACTTCAGGTTCCTTCTTCAGTGAGAAAGAACAACTCTCTAGATCTCTGTCCTTGGTCTCCTTTCCTTATCCAAGATGTAGGGCCGGTGAGGAGTGGCCTCTCTCTTCAAAGAATGGAGAGCTTGCATTACATAAAAGGAAAAAGAGGTTCAATTTTGTTAAGGATAGAACACTTGAAGGGACCATCTTGGACTGAATAAGATCAATAGACCTTTTTCTCCCTAGCATAAAATTCTTAAGTGCCTAGCGGAGAAGGAGTCATGGAAAGAATACGTTCAAGCTAAGTGGAAGATTTCACAAATTTCCTTGAGCCAAACCAAGAGTGCACCACATATACTCAGCCGTGGGATGTATCAGAGGGTCATGAGGTATTTCCCCAAGGGTATCTTTGGCAGAAATGGAGAGGTTATATTTCTCCCAGGGGAATGAACTGAATGAACTTCATTGGAATATCAAATATTGTTATAAGACCTGTGCACACATCTACACCAATCCACCAGAGGTTCCAGAGAACTAGAGCTCTACTACATGAACATGAACTCTGCATGCACATGAACTCTGGCCCTGCTGTCCAGACTAACTGGTCTTTCCAGCCATCTTTCCTACCCTTGAGCATTTTCCCTCACTAGATTCAATTTCCTGGTATATAAATGAAGGGTTGGAATGCAATCATAGTTTTCAAACTATTCTGTGCAGCCCTAGGGTTAACTCAAGGGCATGGTAGGGTTCATGGCTCAGGGGCAACTTCATGGATGAGAAAGACAGAGAGAGGCCAAAAGAGCAGAGATCTAACACACATTTTGACAGAGTAATTCAGCTTCTATCAGTTTTATATATCAGACTTCCACAAAGGATTCCATTTGAAAAAGAAAAACTATTCTAATACTAAAAATAGAAAGCTACTGATTTGCATACTTGATAAGTGTCCTACAAGCTCTAATGTTCTATATGTCTATGAAGAAAGAGTCATAAATTGAGAACTATTTTTTTCTTTGGAGATTAGTTCTCTGCTCGGAAGAAAACACAAGAAGTACTCAAAACCCCAAGAAGTAGCAAATAATCATCTGTCACTGAGCTACATAGTTAGATCTTTGGTTGCATTTTGCTTGCCAGCTGGAGCAAGAGATTAAAATCTTCTGTAGTTTAGTTACATTCTTATGAATGAGATTCCAACTGGAAGAAAACTGATTTAGCTTGAAAGAAGTCTGGATGTATGGGTTGAAGATGCACCTAGGTTTTGAGTGAAGCTCTGCTCAAGGAAGGTAAATAATGACAAACATAACTCTCATCTGAACTTTTCAGAGCAATTAATATCCCTACATTTAACTAATATCTGATTTTAAAGAAAACTTGGATATTTATTTTAAGAGGAAGAAGCTACATTTTAGCACCATCTGCTGGTGTTATATTAGCTCTGAAAAACCAAATGACAACTGCCTACTTACTTGCAAGTTTGGCCATATTCTGGCACTAATTAGTCAAGGTGACTTGCCTGTTTCAATTATATGGTCACTTTGAATGATTCACTTGTAAAGAAGAGACTTGTCATCAAAGAAGGGTTTCATAGGAGCCCAGAACTCCTGACTTCTCCCAAAATATCTGCAGGAAAAATCATCGCCTGCCTAATATAATTTGAAGAGAAATGGCGGAGTAGAAGGACATGTGCTCATCTTCTCCTGTGAGAACACCAAAATCACAACTATCTTCTGAAAGGAGGATGTTGTAACCCACCAAAAACAGATTCCCCACATCCAAGGACAAAGGAGAAACCACAACAAGATGGTAGAAGAAGTGCAGTCATGTTAAAATCAAACCTTATACTGGCCAGAGACTCTTGGAGGGCACAAACAAAACCTTGCGTGTGCCAGGACCCAGGGAAAAGGAGCAGTGATCCCACAAGAGACGGAGCCAGACTTGTCTGTGAATATTTAGAAGTCTCTGATGGAGGCGTAACTTGACAGTGGCCTGCCATGGGATCAGGGGGCACTGACAGCATCAGTCCTGGGAGGTGCACAGTGTTGACGTAAGTCCTCTTGGAGGAGGTCACCATTAGCCCTACCATAGAGCCTATAGCTCTACCATAGAGTCTGCAGACTCCAGGACTCAGCTACCTCAGGCCAAACTACAGGGAGGGAGCACAGTACTACCTATTAGGAGAAAATTAGATTAAAGATTTACTAAGCATGGCCCTCCCTCCAGAGCAATCCCAGTTTTCCCAATAACCAGTCTCTTCCATGAGGAAGCTTACACAAGCCTCTTATTCTCATCCATCAGAGGGCAGGCAGAAGAAGCAAGAACTTCAACCCCATGGCCTCCAGAATGAAAAACACAATTACAAAAACTAACCACAATGATCACATGGATCAGAGCCTTGTGTAACTCGATGAAACCATGAGGCATGTCGTATAGGGCCACCCAAGGATATGGGTCATGGTGGAGAGTTCAGATAAAATGTGGTCCCCTGTGGAAGAGAATGGCAGACCACATCAGCATTCTTGCTTTGAGATCTCCATGAACATTATGAAAAAGCAAGAAGATACGACACTGAAAGATGAGCCTCCCAGGACGATAGGTTTCCAATATACTACTGGGTAAGAGTGGAGAAATACCTCCAGAAAGAAAGAAGAGGCTGAGCCAAAGCAGAAACAACATCAAGTTGTGGATGTGTCTGGTGATGAAAGTAAAGTCCGATGCTGTAGAGAACAAAATTGCATAGGAACCTGGAATATAAAGCCCATAACTCAAGGTAAATTGGACATGGTCAAACATGAGATGGCAAAAATGAATACTGATATTTTAGGGAACAGTGAACTAAAATGGAAAGGGAACGGGAGAACTTAATTCAGATGACCATTAAATCTACTACTGTGGGAAAAATCCCTTAGAAGAAATTGAGTAGCCCTCATGCTAATCAATGGGCTTCCCTGGTGGCTCAGAGGTTAAAGCGTCTGCCTGGAATGCAGAGGCCCGGAGTTCGATCCCTGGGTCGGGAAGATCCCCTGGAGAAGGAAACGGCAACCCACTCCAATATTCTTGCTTGGAGAATCCCGTGGAGGGAGGAGCCTGGTAGGCTACAGTCCATGGGGTCACAAAGAGTCAGACACGACTGAGCGACTTCACTTTCACTTTCATATTCATCAAGAGTCTGTAATACAGTACTTCGGTGCAATCTCAAAAACAACAGAATGATCTTGGGTTGTTTCCAAGGCAAACCATTCAGTATCACAGTATTTCAAGTCTATCTATGCCCCAATCATTAATACCAAGAAGCTGAAATTGAATGATTCTACTGGAATGTTAAAGTAGGAAGTCAAGAAACACCTGGACTAAGGCAAATTTGGCCTTGGAATGCGGAATGAAGCAGGGCAAAGACTAATAGAGTTTTGCCAAGAAAATGCACTGGTCATAGCAAACACCCTCTTCCAACAACACAAGAGAAGACTCTACACATGGACATCACCAGATGGTCAACACCGAAATCAGACTGATTATATTCTTTGCAGCCAAAGATGGAGAAGCTCTATACAGTTAAAAACACAAGACCAGGAGCTGACTGTGGCTCAGATCATGAACTCCTCATTACCAAATTCAGACTGAAATTGAAGTAGGGAAAACTGCTAGACCATTCAGGTATGACCTAAATCAAATCCCTTATGATTATACAGTGGAAGTGAAAAATAGATTTAAGGGCCTAGGTCTGATAGATAGAGTGCCCAATGAACTATGGAATGAGGTTCGTGACATTGTATGGGAGACAAGGATCAAGACCATCCCCATGGAAAAGAAATGCAAAAAGCAAAATGGCTGTCTGGGGAGGCCTTACAAATAGCTGTGAAAAGAAGAGAGGCGAAAAGCAAATGAGAAAAGGAAAGATATAAGCACCTGAATGCAGAGTTCCAAAGAAAGCAAGAAGAGATAAGAAAGCCTTCTTCAGCGATCAATGCAAAGAAATAGAGGAAAAGAACAGAATGGGAAAGACTAGAGATCTCTTCAAGAAAATTAGAGATACCAAGGGAACATTTCATGCAAAGATGGGCTCAATAAAGGACAGAAATGGTCTGGACCTAAGAGAAGCAGAAGATATCAGGAAGAGGTGGCAAGAATACACAGAAGAAATGTACAAAAAGATCTTCAAGACCCAGATAATCATGATGATGTGATCACTAATCTAGAGCCAGACATCTTGGAATGTGAAGTCAAGTGGGCCTTAGAAAGCACAACTATGAACAAAGCTAGTGGAAGTGGTGGAATTCCAGTGCAGCAGTTTCAAATCCTAAAATACGATGCTGTGAAAGTGCTGCACTCAATATGACAGCACATTTGGAAAACTCAGCAGTGGCCACGGGATTGGAAAAGGTCAGTTTTCATTCCAATTCCAACGACAGGCAATGCCAAAGAATGCTCAAACTACCGCACAATTGCACTCATCTCACATGCTAGTAAAGTAATGCTCAAAATTCTCCAAGCCAGGCTTCAGCAATACGTGAACCATGAACCTCCAGATGATCAAGCTGGTTTTAGAAAAGGCAGAGGAACCAGAGATCAAATTGCCAACATCTGCTGGATCATGAAAAAGCAAGAGAGTTCCAGAAAAACATCTATTTCTGCTTTATTGACTATGCCAAAGCCTTTGACTGTGTGGATCAAAATAAACTGTGAAAAATTCTGAAAGAGATGGGAATACCACACCACCTAACCTGCCTTTTGAGAAATCTGTATGCAGGCCAGGAAGCAACAGTTAGAACTGGACATGGAACAACAGCTGCTGCTGCTGCTGCTGCTGCTAAGTCACTTCAGTCGTGTCTGACTCTGTGCGACGCCATAGACACCAGGCTCCCCTGCCCTGGGATTCTCCAGGAAAGAACACTGGAGTGGGTTGCCATTTCCTTCTCCAATATGGAACAACAGACTGGTTCCAACTAGGAAAAAGAGTACGTCAAGGCTGTATATTGTCACCCTGCTTATTGAACTTCTATGCAGAGTACATCATGAGAAACCCTGGACTGGAAGAAACACAAGCTGGAATCAAGATTGCTGGGAGAAATATCAATAACCTCAGATATGGAGATGATACCACCCTTATGGCAGAAAGTGAAGAGGAGCTAAAAAGCCTCTTGATGAAAGTGAAAGAGGAGAGTGAAAAAGTTGGCTTAAAGCTCAACATTCAGAAAACGAAGATCATGGCATCCGGTCCCATCACTTCATGGGAAATAGATGGGGAAACAGTGGAAACAGTGTCAGACTTTATTTTTGGGAGCTCCAAAATCACTGCAGATGGTGACTGCAGCCATAAAATTAGAAGACGCTTATTCCTTGGAAGAAAAGTTATGACCAACCTAGATAGTATATTCAAAAACAGAGACATTACTTTGCCGACTCAGGTCCGTCTAGTCAAGGCTATGGTTTTTCCTGTGGTCATGTATGGATGTGAGAGTTGGACTGTGAAGAAGGCTAAGCACCAAAGAATTGATGCTTTTGAACTGTGGTGTTGGAGAAGACTCTTGAGAGTCCCTTGGACTGCAAGGAGATCCAACCAGTCCATTTACAGTCCATTCTGAAGGAGATCAGCCCTGGGACTTCTTTGGAAGGAACGATGCTAAAGCTGAAACTCCAGTACTTTGGCCACCTCATGCGAAGAGTTGACTGATTGGAAAAGACTCTGATACTGGGAGGGATTGGGGGCAGGAGGAGAAGGGGACGACTGAGGATGGCTGGATGCTGTCACGGACTCGATGGACGTGAGTCTGAGTGAACTCCGAGAGATGGTAATGAACAGGGAGGCCTTGCGTGCTGTGATTCATGAGGTTGCAAAGAGTCGGACACGACTGAGCAACTGAACTGAACTGAACTGATAAAACACCTACAAAACCTTCTAGAACTAACACCAAAAGATGTCCTTTTCATCATAGGGACTGGAATGCAAAAGTAGGAAGTCAAGAGATACCTGGAGTAACAGGCAAATTTGGTCTTGGAATACAAAATGAAGCAGGGAAAACACTAACAGAGTTTTGCCAAGAGTACACACTGGTCCCATCTACTTCCAATAACACAAGAAACAACTCTACACATGGACATCACCAGATGGTCAATACTGAAATCAGATTGATTATATTCTTTGAGCAAAAAATGAAAAACTATATATAATCAGCAAAAACAAGACCAAGAGCTGACTGTGGCTCATATCAATTCATTTCAGTTCAGTCACTCAGTTGTGTCTGACTCTTTGAGACCCCATGGTCTGCAGCACAATAGGCTTCCCTGTCCATCACCAACTCCCAGAGCTCACACAAACTCAGTCCATCGAGTCAGTGATGCCATCCAACCATCTCATCCTCTGTCGGCCCCTTCTCCTCCCACCTTCAATCTTTCCCAGCTTCCAGGATCTTTTCCAGTGAGTCTGTTCTTCACATCAGGTGGCCAAAGGATTGGAGTTTCAGCTTCAACATCAGTCCTTCAAGTGAATATTAAGGGCTGATCTCCTTTAGGATGAACTGGTTAGATCTCCTTGCAGTCCAAGGGACTCTCAAGAGTTTTCTCCAAAACATAGTTCAAAACTATCAATTATTTGGTGCTCAGCTTTATTTATAGTCCAACTCTCACATCCATACATAACTACTGGAAAAACCAAAGCCTTGACTAGACGGACCTTTGTTGGCAGAGTAATGTCTCTGCTTTTTAATATGCTATCTAGGTTGATTATAACTTTCCCACCAAGGAGTAAGCGTCTTTTAGTTTCATGGCTGCAGTAGCCATCTGCAGTGATTTTAGAGCTCCCCAAAATAAAGTCTCTCACTCTTTCCAATGTTTCCACATCTATTTGCCATGAAGAGATGGGACCAGATGCCATGATCTTAGTTTTCTGAATGCTGAGTTTTAAACCAACTTTTTTCACTCTCCTCTTTCACTTTCATCAAGAGGCTTTTTAGTTCCTCTTCACTTTCTACCATAAGGGTGGTGTCATCAGCATACCTAAGGTTATTGATATTTCTCCTGGAAATCTTGATTCCAGCTTGTGCTTCATCTAGTCAAACATTTTGCATGATGTACTCGCATATAGTTTAAATAAGCAGGGTGACAATATACAGCCTTGACATACTCCTTTCCCAATTTGGAACCAGTCTGTTGTTCCATGTTCAGTTCTAAATGTTGCTTCTTGATCTGCATACAAATTTCTCAGTAGGCAGGAAAGGTGATCTGATATTCCCATCTCTTTCAGAATTTTCCACAGTTTATTGTAATCCACACAGTCAAAGCCTTAGGTGTAGTCAATGAAGCAGAAGTAGATGTATTTCTAGAACTCTCTTGCTTTTTTGATGATCCAACAAATGCTGGCAATTTGATCTCTTGTCCCTCTGCCTTTTCTAAAACTAGCTTGAACATCTGGAAGTTCACAGTTCATGTACTGTGGAAGCCTGGCTTGGAGAATTTTGAGCATTACTTTGCTAGAGTGTGAGATGCATGCAATTGTGCAATAGTTTGAGCATTTTTGGCATTGCCTTTCTTTGAGATGGGAATGAAAACTGACCTTTTCCAGTCCTGTGGCCACTGCTGAGTTTTCCAAATGTGCTGTCATATTGAGTGCAGCACTTTCACAGCATCATCTTTCAGGATTTGAAATAGCTCAGCTGGAATTCCATCACCTCCACTAGCTTTATTTGTAGTGATACTTCCTAAGGCCCACTTGACTTCATATTGCAGGATGTCTGGCTCTAGTTGAGTGATCATGCTATTGTGATTATCTAGGTCATGAAGATCTTTTTGTATAGTTTTTCTGTGTAGTCTTGCCACATCTTCTTAATATCTTCTGCTTCTGTTAGGTCCATACTGCTTCTGTCCATTATTGTGACCATCTTTCCATGAAATATTCCCTTGGTATCTCTAGTTTTCTTGAAGAGGTCTCTTTCTCATTCTATCATTTTCCTCTGTTTCTTTGCATTGATCACTGAGGAAGTCTTTCTTATCTCTCCTTGCTATTCATTGGAACTCTACATTCAGATAAGTATATCTTTCTTTTTCTCCTTTGCCTTTTGTTTCTCTTTTGTCAACTATTTGTAAGGCCCACTCAGACAACCATTTTGCATTTTGGCATTTCTTTTTCTTGGGGATGGTCTTGATCCCTGCCTCTGGTACAATGTCACAAACCTCCATCCATAGTTCTTCAGGCACTCTATCAGATCTAATCCCTCGAATCTGTTTCTCACTTCCACTGTATAATCGTAAGGGATGTGATTTAGGTTATACCTAAATAGTCTAGTGATTACCCCTACTTTCTTCAATTTAAGTCTGAATTTGGCAATAAGGAGTTCATGATCTGAGCCACAGTCAGCTCCCAGTCTTGTTTTTGCTGACTGTATAAAGCTTCTTCATCTTTGGCTGCAAATATAATCAGTCTGATTTCAGTATTAACCATCTGGTGATGTTCATATGTAGAGTTTTCTCATGTGTTGTTGGAAGACACTGTTTTGCTATGACCTGTGCGTTCTCTTTGCAAAACTCTGTTAGCCTTTGCCCACTTCACTTTGTACTCCAAGGCCAAATTTGCCTGTTACTCCAGGTATCTCTTGACTTCCTACTTTTGCATTCCAGTTTCCTATAATGAAAAGGACATCTTTTTGAGGTATTAGTTCTAGAAGGTCTTGTAGGTCTTCATAGAACTATGCAACTTGAGCTTTTTCAGCATTGCTGGTCAGGGCATAGACTTGGATTACTGTGATATTGAATGGTTTGCCTTGGAAACGAACAGAGATCATTCTATCATTTGAGACTGCATCTAAATACTGCATTTCAGACTCCTTTGTTGACTATGATAGCTACTCCATCTCTTCTAAGGGATTCTTGCCCACAGTAGTAGATATAATGGTCATCTGAGTTAAATTCACCCATTCCAGTCCATTTTTGTTCGCTGATTCCTAAAATGTGAATGTTCACTCTTGCCATCTCCTGTTTGACCACTTCCAGTTTGCCTTGATTCATGGACCTAACATTCCAGGTTCCTGTGTAATATTGCTCTTTACAGCATCAGACTTTACTTCCATTACCAGGCACATCCACAACTGGGTGTTGTGTTTGCTTTGGCTCCATCTCTTCATTCTTTCTGGAGTTGTTTCTCCACTGATCTTCAGTAGCATATTGGGCACCTATCGACCTGGGGAGTTCATCTTTCAGTGTCACATCTTTTGCCTTTTCATACTGTTCATGGAGTTCTCAAGGCAAGAATACTGAAGTGGTTTGCCATTCCCTTCTCCAGTGGACCACATTTTGTCAGAACTCTCCACCATGACCTGTCCATCTTGGGTGGCCCTACAAGGCATGGCTCATAGTTTCATTGAGTTAGACAAGGGTGTGGTCCATATGATAAGATTGGCTAGTTTTCTGTAATTATGATTTCAGTCTATCTACACTCTGATGGAGAAAGATAAGAGGCTTATGGAAGCTTCCTGATGGGAGAGACTGACTGAGTAGGAAACTGGGTTTTGTTCTGATTGATGGGACCATGCTCAGTAAATCTTTAATCCAACTTTCTTGTGATGGGCAGGGCTGTGTTCCCTTCCTGTTGTTTGACCTGAGGCCAAACTATGATGGACATAATGAAGATAATAGTGACGTCCTTGAAAAGGTCCCATGCATGCACTACTGTGTGCCCCCAACCCTGCAGCAGGCCACTGCCCACCCACGCTTCCACTAGAGACTCCTGGACACTCACAGGCAAGTCCGGGTCAGTCTCTTGTGGGGTCACTGCTCCTTTCTCCTGGGTCCTGGTATACACAACGCTTTGTTTGTGCCCCCCATGAGTCTATCTCCCCAGTCCTGTTTAAGTTCTGGCAGCTCTGTGATGGGGTTAATGGCATAATTCTCCTCCAATAGGAGGTCTACTGCTCCCAAGGCCTGTGCCCCTGCAGCAGTGCGCTACTGACCCATATCTCCACAGAAGACACTGAAACACAGTTCTGGCTCAGTCTCTGTGGGGTCACTGGGTCCTGGTGCACACAAGGTTTGTTTGAGCTCTCTGAACTTCTCTGGTGGGTATGGGGTTTGATTTTGAACATGATTTCACCCCTCCTACCATCTTGCTGGAGCTTCTCCTCTGCCCTGGGACATGGGGTATCTTTTTTGGTGGGATCATCAGCTCCTTATTGCAAAATTCAGACTTAATTTGAAAACGTATGGAAAATCACTAGGCCAGGTATGCTCTAAATCAAATCCTTTATGATTATACAGTGGAAGTGACAAATAGATTCCAGGGATTACATCTGATATATAGAGTGTTTGAAGAACCATGGACAGAGGTTTGTAACACTGTACAGGAGGCAGTGACCAAAACCATCCCCAAGAAAAAGAAATGCGAAAGGCAAAATAGTTGTCTGAGGAGACCTTACAAATAGCTGAGGAAAGAAGAGAAGTGAAAGGCAAAGGAGAAAAGGAAAGATATACCCAATTGAATGCAGAGTTCCAATGAAAAGCAAGGTGAGATAAGAAAGCCTTCTTAAGTGAAAAATGCAAAGAAATAGAGGAAAACAACAGAATGGGATAGATTAGAGATCTCTTCAGGAAAAACAGAAATATCAAGGGAACATTTCATGCAAAGATGGGCACAATAAAGGACAAAAACAGTAAGGACCTAACAGAAGCAGAAGAGATTAAAAGAGGTGGCAGTAATAAACAGAACAGCTGTACAAAAAATATAACCACAATGGTGTGTGGTCACTCACCTAGAGTCAGACACCCTCTAGTGTGAAGTGAAGTGTGTGACAGGAGGTATTACTACAAACAATGCTAGTGGAGATGATGGAATTCCAGCTGAGCTATTTCAAATCCTAAAAGATGATGCTGTTAAAGTACTGTACCAAATATGCCAGCAAATTTGGCCAACTCAACAGTGGCCACAGGACTGGAAAAGGTCAATTTTCATTTAAATCCCAAATAGGGCAAATCAAAGAATGTTCAAACTACTGCACAATTGGGCTCATATCACATGCTAACAAGGTAATGCTCAAAATCTTTCAAGCCAGGCTTCAATAGAACATGAACCAAGAGATTCCAAATGTACCTGCTGGATTTAGAAAAGGCAGAGGAATCAGAGATCAAATTGGCAACATCCATTGGCTCATAGAACAG
The DNA here is from genome assembly GCA_917880005.1 of Nanger dama. Classification (NCBI taxonomy): domain Eukaryota; kingdom Metazoa; phylum Chordata; class Mammalia; order Artiodactyla; family Bovidae; genus Nanger; species Nanger dama. The sequence continues at coordinate 1,749,088 of CAKJTW010000056.1, forward strand.
GAGAATTTCAGAAAAACATCTACTTTTCCTTCATTGACTATGCGAAGCCTTTGTGTGGATCACAACAAATGGTGGAAAATTCTTAAAGAGATGGGAATACCAGATCACCTTACCTGCCTCCTGAGAAACCTGTATGCAGGTCAAGAAGCAATGATTAGAACTGGACACGTAACAATGGACTGGTTTAAAGTTGGGAAAGGGTACATCAAGGCTGCTTATTGTCACCTTGCTTATTTAACTTCGATGCAGAGTGCATCATGTGAAATGCCAGCCTGGATGAATCAGAAGCTGGAATCAAGGTTGCCAGGAGAAATATCAATAACCTCAGATATGCCATTCTTTGGCAGAAAGTGAAGAGGACATTCAGAAACCTAAGATCATGATATCTGGTCTCATCACCTAACGGCATTCTTTGCCATTCAATGGCAGAAAGAGAAGAGGAGCTAAAGAGCCTCTTGATGAAAGTGAAAGAGGAGAGTGAAAAAGCTGGCTTAAAACCTGACGTTCAGAAACCTAAGATCATGGCATCTGGTCTCATCACCTAATAGCAAATAGATGCAGAGAAATGGAAACAGTGACAGACTATTTTCTCAGGCTCAAAATTCACTGTGGACAGTGATCGAAGCCATGATATTAAAAGATGCTTGCTTCTTGGAAGAAAAGCTATGACAAACATAGACAACGTATTAAAAAGCAGAGACATCACCTTGTCGACAAAGGTCTATCTAGTCAAAGCTTTGGTTTTTCCAGTAGTCATGCGTGGATGTGAGAGTTGGACTATAAAGAAGGCTGGGTACTGAAGAATTGATGCTTTCAAACTGTGGTGCTAGAGAAGAGTCTTGAGAGTTCCTTGGACAGCAAGAAGATCAAACCTGTCTATTCTAAAGGAAATCAACCCTGAATTTCACTGAAAGGACTGATGCTGAAGCTGAAGCTCCAATACTTTGGCCACCTGATGTGAAGAGTCGACTCATTGGAAAATACCCTGATTCTGGGAAAGACTGAGGGCATGAGGAGAAGGGGACAACAGAGGATGAGATGGCTGGATGGCATCATCGACTGAATGGACATGAATTTGAGCAAACTCCGGGAGATAGTGAAGGACGGGGAAGCCTGGCATGCTGCAGTCCATGCAGTCACAAAGAGTCAGACACTGAGTGACTGAATAACAAGAAGAAAGGTATTTCCTGTTCCCAATTTCCCCACGGCTAGTCAACCCTAGTATCATCACAACTGCATTATTTTAGATCTGAAATGCTCTTAATGTGTTTTAAAGCCCCATCTGAAAACACAACTGCCTCTAGGAGACATTACTGTAAGCTGTTAGTAGCTAACACTTTATGAGGAATTAAATAGATATTTTTGGCAGTAATCTTAAGGATATGACAAAGATTTGCTCCGGATCATCTCAGTTTATACCTATTGTCCTAATATCATTATTTAATAACATCCTCATTTACTCTCAAATGTGTTACAGTTTTGGAGAAGGCAATGGCACCCCATTCCAGTACTCTTGCCTGAAAAAAATCCCATGGATGGTGGAGCCTGGTAGGCTGCAGCCCATGGGGTCACTAAGAGTCAGACACGACTGAGCGATTTCACTTTCACTTTTCACTTTCACACATTGGAGAAGGAAATGGCAACCCACTCCAGTGTTCTTGCCTGGAGAATCCAAGGGACGTGGAAGCCTGGTGGCCTGTCGTCTATGGGATCACACAGAGTCGGACGCGACTAAAGCGACTTAGCAGCAGCAGCAGTGTTACAGTTTGGGAGATACATTATGTGGTCATCTTAGCCATAACATTTTTTCCTCATATTATACATTTGAATTTACCAAGTTCAACACTGTTAAGGTTGATTAGTTCTTTCTAGACTTTATGCTCACCATTTAGAAGGCTCCTAATAAGTGGACAGTGTTGCCATCATGTGACTTCATGAGAAAACTTTCAGGCAGATGGGGATTGGTGGATATAATCTAGAACACAGGCAATACTTGTGATGTAATATTTGTTAAACTGAAAAGTTTAAATACTAACTAATCACTCAGAAAGGTTCATATGTTTAAAGGCTACGGTGCAGAATGAGGTTTTAAAAAACTGCTACTATCAGCTTGATTAGAGCTCAACCCCTATATCATACTTCTGCATTTATTTGTTTAGCACAATAAGACTTTGGTCCCTCCTTAGAAAATTAGACCTTTCACAGTAAAAGCAGCATGGGAAACATCTTAAAATATCACTCAATAGGTTTTTGTTTCTTGGTCCTAGACCAGGGTTTCTCAACCTAAGCATTCTTCTTTTTTCTGCCAAAATTTTTTATCATATTTTTGAAAGAAAACAATTAGAATGAAGTGAAGTAGTGAAGTGAAGTCGCTCAGTCATGTCCGACTTTTTGTGACCCCATGGTCTGTAGCTTGCCAGGCTTCTCCATCCATGGGATTCTCCAGGCAAGAATATTGGAGTGGGTTACCATTTCCTTCTCCAGGGGATCTTCCCAACCGAGGGATCGAACCCGGGTCTCCCGCATTGGAGGCAGACGCTTTAACCTCTGAGCCACCAGGGAAGTCAATTAGAATATGCACTTCAAAATCTGCAAAATGAGCATTAGATTGATTTTAATCCTGGTTTAAAAATATAAGTATAAAAAGTAGAATACTAGAATATTGGAAATAATAGGAAGATATGTAATCTTTGAGATGAAGAAAATTTTTAAATTAGAAAGAAAACTCAGAATTCAGAATTAAAAAGAAAATATATTTAATTATACAACATAGTTTTTAAGATAAAAGATTCTATTTTTAAAAGAAATAAAGAAAAAGTCTCAAAGCAATATTTGCAGCACAGTACAGCTCTGAAAAACTTGGAAAAAATTAATTAAAAGAAAAGAACAACTATATATTGATAAACTAAGCATTCTTGACATTGTAGGGAGCTATTCTGCACATTTCAGGATGTTTAGCAGCATCTCTGGTGTCTACCTATTAGATGCGAGTAGCACCAACCTCTATTTGTGACCATCAAAAATGCCTCCAGATACTGTCAAATATTTCCTAGAGGACACAATCAACCTTAATTGAGTACCACTAGCCTAGACCTTCTTATGATTAAGCCTAGATCCCAATAACTATGATTTCTTCTTCTGAAGAAAGACAGGTGGTACTGAAAATGAAAGTCATTGCTCAACTTTAAGTTTCCAACTAGGATTTTGAAAGTCCATATAGAGACAACAATCTTGCAATTCAGCCTTTTAAAGAGAAAAATGGTTATTCTCAGAACTGTAACAAGCTGAGTTTTTACATTTCAATAACCAAATTTGGAGGACTCACTATAAAATAAATCATAGAATTGAGATTGCAAGTTATAACATAAGGAAGTTTCCCACCCCATAGGAAAAAGATAAGCCTTCTAGAACTGAGAAGGAAAGGAATGGGGACAGAGGGAAGGAAAGGAATCGAGAATCAATTCTCTTGTCTTGACTCACAGGATCGAAACCCTCACTTGGGGCTGCAGGGGGAAGACCCTAGGTCAGTTTAGGGAAAGAAAGGAACATCTAAGGCTTGTGCCTTTGCTTCCCTAGCCATAGCCTAGGGAGACTACAAGCCTCAAGAAGTAGCCCTGAAGCCCCTGCTGCTTCATATAATATGGTGTAAAAGCTATGGAGTAGCTAAGACTAAAATTGGAGGCAAAGCAGGTGGGCCTGAGGGCAGTCTTGCAGGACCTTGTACACTCATACAGGCTGTGGAAAAGAATTGGAGGCCCCATTGGGAGAAGGGGACCATAGAAATACTAAAAGAATGATTAATGAGTCAAAAGTGCATGCGTACATGCTGTCACTAAGTTGTGTCCAACTGTTTGTGACCCTATGGACTATAGCCTGCCAGGCTCCCCTGTTCATGGGATTCTCCATGCAAGAATACTGGAACGTGTTGCCATTCCCTTCTCCATGAGATATTCCCGACACAAGGACTGAACACACATCTCTTATGTCTCCTACCTTGCAGGCAGGTTCTTTATCACTAGCGCCACCTGGGAAGCCCAATGAGTCAGAAAATGAGGTGCCAAAGCACTAGGACCTCCTGACTGAAAGGGGGTTTGGCAACATCTAAGGTCTTCAGCAGCAAGTTGAATACAGGATGCCCAAAAGACAAAGTGGTCTGATACAATACTTTCTGGGGAAAAAAAATCACTGTATGGATCTGAGCAAAGTTGAACTCTGCAATATAAAGGAAAGAAGAACCATTTGCTTTGTGACTGTTAAATTCCTGCTGCTTCATATTCTTAGATATTGCAAAATAAAAAATCATGAATAGCCTTCTTAGTAGGCCCTCATTTAGATTTCAGAACCTCCCAAGTACTTGTCCTAGACCTTTTTGTACAGAGAAAAACTGCTTTCAGTTCCATGTAAGTCTTCTCTGATTTGACTCTGTTTCAGTTGCACAAAGAAAAATTTCCACATCACAGTTCCACATGCTTACCTAGGCTACTGCTGCTGCTGCTAAGTCGCTTCAGTCATGTCTAATTCTGTGCGACCCCATAGACAGCAGCCCACCAGGCTCCCCCATCCCTGGGATTCTCCAAGCAAAAACACTGGAGTGGGTTGCCATTTCCTTCTCCAATGCATGAAAAGTGAAAAATGAAGGTCAAGTCGTGTCTGACTCTTAGCGACCCATGGATTGCAGCCCACCAGGCTCCTCCATCCATGGGATTTTCCGGGCAAGAGTAGTGGAGTGGGGTGCCATTGCCTTCTCCGTTACCTAGGCTAGATGCCCCAGAATGTCTACAAATGAAGCCCCATGATTGTGCTTTCTTATCAAATCTCTCCACCTGTTTTCCCTCCTATCTAATTTCCCTGTTCTTTAGAACACATCTGTATAAAAGCCTAATTTGCCTTAGGCTGCTCAAAATCATCTTTGAAAGATCCCAGCATTTTTTATCAGCTTTAGAATTTGACTTCTGCCACACAACTTACAGAAAGCCACAACTTTCTTCTTCCCTAGGACATTTCATTTTATACAATAAACAGTAAATACATGCTTGAATATGCACAGAACTTTCCTGGCCAGATAGAAACTTTGTAACAGCCCTTATGGAGCCCGAACTTGGGTTGAATAAACTTTCTACCTGCCAGGCTAATTAAATTCCCAATGAGGTTTTGGAGGGAACCACTTGTGCTAGAAGTAGCAAGTAACAGAAGAAGAGAAGAGCAAGAGGGTAAATATGGGGAAATCTCAAACACTGCAAGTTGAGGGTACATCCCTTAATGGTCTCTTCACAGTTACCTGAATTCACTTAGCCACATCAGCCTCCTGCTCTGCTTAGATTGTATAGCCTGCCTGGAATGGTTTCCTTTCTTCTTTCTATCTAATAAATCCTTCAAGGCCTGACTCAAGCATTAGTTCTTCTGGGAAGCCTGCCTTTCCTCCTTTATCCTCACAAATCTCTCATTTCTCTGAAATTCTGCAACACTTACTGTCACTTGGCACTTAGCATAAATTGTCTTCTATCATATCCTGTACTTTCATCTTTATCGGTTATTTAATTTATCCTGGAAACTCCTTGAGAGGAAAGCATAGTGTGTAGTGTTTTTCCATATTGTCCACAGCAGACCCACAGCAAGCAATCTATAATGACTCATTCACCAATTAATTGAACAGGAGCCTTGGCACAGAAATAGAATATCAGGTGGCTATGCTCCCTACAAAAGCTGTTTTTAAACCATTAGCAAAGCTGTGGTACATATACACAATGGAGTATTACTCAGCCATTAAAAAGAATACATTTGAATCAGTTCTAATGAAGTGGATGAAACTGGAGCCTATTATACAGAGTGAAGTAAGCCAGAAAGAAAAACACCAATACAATATACTAACGCATATATATGGAATTTAGAACGATGGTAATGATAACCCTGTATATGAGACAGCAAAAGAGACACAGATGTATAGAACATTCTTTTGGACTCTGTGAGAGAGGGAGAGGGTGGGATGATTTTGGAGAATGGCATTGAAACATGTATAATATCATATATGAAATGAATGGCCAGTCCAGGTTTGATGCAGGATGCAGGATGCTTGGGGCTGGTGCACTGGGATGACCCAAAGGGATGGTACGGGGGAGAGAGATGGGGGGTGGTGGTTCAGGATGGGGAGCACGTGTACACCTGTGGTGGATTCATGTTGATGTATGGCAAAACCAATACAATATTGTAAAGTAATTAGCCTCCAATTAAAATAAATAAATTTATATTAAAAAAAAATAAACCCTTAGCAGAGGATTTTGCCCATGATAGGGTCTTAATAAACACTTACCCCATTTTTAAAAGTTCTCTCTAAGAGAGGCCTGTCTCAGCAAGAACCTGCCTTTAGGCTTTGAAACCCTGTCTATATTACATAATAAAAAAAAAGTCAATATTGATTGAGAATATGTGCTAGGCACTATTATAAGTGTTTTATATGAATCATATAATCTTATTCATCTCAGCCTTAAGAGATAGTGATAAAGTTTATTTTACAGATGAGAAAATTGAAGCACAATGAAGTTAAATAACTTGTGCAAGGTCACACAGCTAGTAAGTACATACAGGAGCTGCAATAAAAACCCATGAAGTCTGACTCCAAGGTATGTTCTTTTAACCACTATGCTATGATATGGAAGCAAAAACACAATAGCTACAAATAAATTTTGGATTTCTTCAGTGTTTAACTGTGATTCTCTGGTTACTCAGACAGGTTCTGGCAGGACATGTACAGGCAAACCAGTTTTAGCCAATGACCCATAACAGATATCTCAAACTTAGATAGCTATCGTAGCAAATATTTATTGCTATGTAACAATCCACCTCAAAATTTAGTAACAAAAAGCAACCATTTAATTGTGTCCACAAATACTGGGAATCAGAAATTGGGGCTGAACTTAGCAGGGTGATGTTTCTGCTGGATTCTCTTGGGCCACTCATGTGGCTATAGCTATCCAATAGCTGGGTCAGATAGTCTAAGAAGCCCTTCTTTGTATTTGTGGCAGTGGGTACTGCCTGTGAGCTAGGCTTCTCAATGTGGTCACTCATCCTCAAAATATCTCATCCTCAAAGTCTGGTCTTCTTCTTATGGTGGTAAAAGAGTTCCCTGAGCAAGAGAGACAACCACACATCACAAAGATTTTTCAAGCTTCTGTTTGTGTCACATTTGCTAATATTCTAGTGGCCAAAGCAAGTTACTTAGCCAAACATCAATATGAGAAAGAACCATAAAAGTGCATAGATCCCAGGAGACATGACTCATTAGGGACAATTACTTTAACAATCTGCCACAGCTGCTATTCAGAATTTAGGCAGGCACATCCAGTGGCTAGCACAATTGTTTGCTTATTTTCCCTTCCTGTCTGGGTTCCTCATGAAAAGCTATTCAAATGTCTTCAAAAACATAGCCTAGCAGAAAGTGGGAGAAGGCCCTGAGGCTATAGTCAGGTCTACCTCTGGCCTGCTTGTGACATCAAATGCCAACAAAAAGGAAAGGGAACTTAAGTACATCTTTCTAAGTGAAAGAAGCCCACCTAGAAAGGCTACTTACTGTATTATTTTAACATAACATACTGTAAAAAGCAAAACTATGGAGATGGTAAAAATATCAATGGTTGCCAGAGATTGAGGGTGGAGGGAGGGATGAATAGGTGGAGCACAAGGAATTTTTAGGGCAATGAAATTACTTTGTATGATATTGTAATGTTGGATACACAACATTGTGCATTTGTCAAAACCCATGGAACTCAATATAACACAAACTGTGAACTTGATGTAAACTATGGATTTCAGTTGATAATAATGTATCAATATTGGTTCATCAATTGTAACAAGTGACCACACTGATGCAATACTACTAAACCTTTAAAAAGAAGGAAATCCATGTGACAATATAGATAAAACTAGGGGACATTATGCTAGGTGAAATATGCCAGACAAAGGGAGACCAACACCACATGATTTCACTTACATGTAGTATTTTTTTTAAGTCATACTTACAGTGACATATAGTAGAAGGGTGATTACCAGAGTCTCAGGTATGGGGAGAAAGGAGATAGTGATCAAAGGCACAAACTTTCAATTATAAGATGAGTAAGTGCTGGAGACCTAATGTACAACATGGTAATTATAGCTAGTAATACAGTATTATACACTTAAAAATTGCTAAAAGAGTAGATCTCAAGTGTTCCCATGATAAACACACAAAATTGTAATGATGGGAGGTGATGCATGTGCTAATTAATCTGATTGCCATAATCATCTTGGAATGTATACACATATTAAAACATCACATTGCATACCTTAAATATATACAATTTTATTTGTCAAAAAAATAAGAAAAAGAGAAACTGTTGGGGATGGGTAAGCAGGAACTCTCCACATTATAGGCTCAACTTCTCTATAAACCTAAATCTGTTCTAAAAAGAGTCTATTGGTTAAAAAGAAGAGAACAAATGTAGGGGAATTCCCTGACTGCTTTCATTGCCATGGCCTAGGTTCGTTCCCTGGTCAGGGAACCAAGAGCCTGCAAGCCACAGGACAAAAAAAAAAAAAAAAGTGAAAAAAAGAGAGAGGGAATTATTGTAGGCTTGTATTGATAGCTAACTCCCAATGGACCACTCTTCCCCGTATTTATGTCCTTGGGTGGTTCTCAGTATTAACTCTGGGCTTAACTACATGATTTGTTTTTGCCAATAGAACATTAGCAAGCATGATACAAATAGAGGGTTGTCTTCTTGGAATGCTCCTTCCTGGAGCCCAGCCTGTAACAAAGCCTGGACTAATCTTACTGGAGAAAGAAAGAAGCTATTTAGAAAGGCCCTGAGGGACTTCCTGGTGGTCCAGTGGTTAATACCCTGAGTTTCCACTGCAGGGGGCACAGGAAGGCCTTAAAAGATAAGACATCACACAAAGAGAGAAAAGACATGAAGGAGAATCTCCCAACTTGAATACCAGCTGAACTCAGACATAAGAATGATTCCAACAAATATCACTGGAAAAGAACCACCCAGACAACCCACAAAATATCATAAGTAGAATAAATTGTTGTTTTTTAAAACCACCAAGTTTTGGGGTACTGTGTAGTAATAGATAACTGAAACAGGAAGCTTTTTTAAAAAAAAAAGGGGGGTTTAAAAACTGAGCTATTGATAGCACTTACAAAACAATATTATGATAGATGTAAGCAGAGTTGTGTCTTAGATGTCTTCCCTGTGTGAAACTAACTTCAATGAACAAGGAAGAAAGCAAGATATTGACCTCATTAGCAAGCAATATTTTTAACAGCAATTCCTTACATTGATATAAATGACTTACAGATAGCAAGGAGATTTCCTATAAATTCCATATTCTAATAGTGAAGCCATGGAGACCAGAATAAGAATTTTGGAATTGAGGCAATATAAGGCCATAACTTATTCTTGAGTAAGAATGATATGATGAAAATCATATTTGACAATAATTCTTCTAGTATCAATATATAGGATCATTTGGAGCAAAGAATCTTGGAGTCCATGAAGAAAACCAAGTTGTATAGCAAGTGGAAAATATCATATAAGAATCTGAGAGATGTGGCTGAAAAGAGATTCATAAGATGTATCATTTAGTCAGATATGATAAAGAAAAAAGTCAAAAGTGGCTTTGTGTTATTGCTGCTATAAGAAATGACCACAAACTTGGTGAATTAAAACAACATATATTTATTATCTTACAGTTGTGTAGGTCAAAAGTCTGATGTGGGTCTCACTGGGTTAAAATCAAGATATAAACCAGCTGTATTTCTTTTTTGGAGGTCTAGGTGAGAATTCTTTTCTTGCCCTTTTCACCTTTTAGAAGCCACCCACATTCCTTGCCTTATGACCCTCTTCCTCCACCTTCAAAGCCAGCAGCATTGCTTCTCTCTGAACTTCTAGTCCTACTTGCCTGTAACTCTCCCTCTGTCTTCCTCTTCTACTTTTAAGGACCCTGTGATTACACTGGCCCCACCAGATAATCCAGAAGATTCTCTCCATCTAAAGACCAGTTGAATAGCAATCTTAATTCCATAACTCCAGCAACCTTAATTCTTTTTCATATATCTTAACATATTCAAAGCTCCTGAGATTAGAGAACAAATATCTACAGGGGTTTAGAGGAACTATTCTACTTAACACAAGCTTCAGGGGTTAGAACTTGGGAGGTCACAAGGATGGTAAGTGCCACTGATGATGATGCAGATGATGAGAGGAATCCATTTTGATGGGAGTACAACAAAGTTGTGCCAAGTTAAGTGGAGTGTCCAAATAGTAATGGCACCCAGAACTGTTGCTCTTGAGGATCTAGATCCCAAAAAACACATCATGATTCAGGACATGAGCTTAGGGAGACTTACAACTGGAAGTAGTCTGAAAGCCCTTGAGCCACTGATCCTTTCGTCATTTTAGAAAGAGAATAAATAATACAAGGACGAGAAGCTTAAAAAGGAAGTGCCCTCGTCATCTCTTATCTAGGCTCAACACTGGGTAAACACTCATTCTATGAAGACCTGAAAGGAAACAAGGCAAGTCCTAGAGAGGCCTGAAGGTGGTTCCACAAAATTCCAGAGGGGACAATTTAGCTGGTCCCCTCAACTACATCTGTAGTCCAGATGTTCCATGTAACCAGAGTACATGCCCACACCAAAAAGCCAACATTATATACTCCACAAGGTCTGTGGCCAGTGTAAAAGTATAGAGGAACCTGTCCACATGACTAACCAACTTTGTTATTTGTGTCACATCAAAGCCAGAGCCTCAAAAATTACTACTCTCTGAGGTCATTTAATTATGATTAAGTGAACTATGAACCAGTGTAAATGGCATTTTATACTCTAGTGAATTAAGATGTGAGATGTAGCTGAAGTGAATAAGATTTATGGCCCAAACTCATGCAACCTTACAGTAATTTCATGACACTTTTACTGTGAGCAAGCAATGCCAGCTCTTGAAATAATTAAAAGTACATACCAATTCCAAGACTGGGCTTCAGTCATTTATGGGAAGCCAGGAGACAGAATGAGGAGCAAGTTTCTTTGTGACTAATTTACTCTGGATAGCAGGAGCTGTTTCTTTTACCTGCAGCAAAAGTCTTAATTAGGGTGAGAAGACTGCCCCTGAGCAGGCCATGCAGGCTCCAGGGGATCAAACCACACCACACATCTCCAGAAGCCAGATTCCTCCCCAAAATGAATCAGTCCCTCTCCAAATGAGAAATGCTTCATAGCCAAGTAGCTTTTCAAATCCCTAGGCTCATATACCACTGCCCTCTGCAGATCCCTTTGTGACCTTGAGATTACCTTAGTCTTGGTTACCATTCACAGAAGCAAGGAATCACTGTCCACAGATCTCAAGGGAACTGGCAAAGCAGGAGAGGTGTCAGCCAAAATATGTCTCATTTATCTTAGGTACTTTTTCCCCATTGCCAGCTATCTCTTATGTTCTGGCCCTTCTGCTTCTTCAGGTTTATGCACCAATTGGCATTTTCCTGAATTCTGATTTTGTGTTCTATCTCAGGGATTCTGATCTTACCTCTCCCATTCAATGAAGGGGGTCCCATGGACAGAACCCAGAGCCAATCATAAGGGAAGACCTACATTACCTTCAGTTTCTCATATTTCTAATTTAAGAAACTTTAGGTGTGAGGATGAACATTTGCCATTGTAATCAATTAAGTTCAACTATGAAACAAAATCTTCTCCTTGCAGCTCCTGACATTCAGGACAGTGCCTCATTTTATCAGCCACAGAGGAAATAGAGGGATGAGGAAAGAGTTGCTAACCTTTAACTCTTGAATAAAACAATGCATTTTTATTTATCAAGCCAGATGAGTTGAAGAATTTACTATTGCAATATTCTCCTAACAAATCTCCGCATTTTCAATCTTGCCCCTACTCTAATCCAGTCTCTTGTAAACTGAATAATTTTTCTAAACAACAAATCAGTTCAAGTCACTTTCTTCCTAAAACCTTTCAGTGGATCATTGCCTATTAGACAAAATCTGTACTCCTTTTCATAGTTAACAGCAGAGCTTCCCAATTAGTGTGCCCAAAATGGATTATAAGTGTACCCAGATATTGATCACCTCAGCCTAGCAGAGATACCTAGGGTAACTGAGCCCTAGAGACTTTGGCCTTAGGGAGAGAAGTCTTCTAAATTATGAGAAAGATTGAAGAGTTAGCTCCTAAATGCACACACACAAACACGCACACACACACACAGAGGTTCACATTCATATTATTTTTCTTGATATATGACTAATAGACTAATAGAACATTATAGTGCATCATAATCACCAAGAAAACAAACTGAAATCCATATTTACAGATGGATGCTACCACAGAGATACAGTAAATCTGGAACTCTTCATTTTTTATTAATTTTTATTGGAGTACAGTTGTTTTACAATGTTAATTTCTGTTGTACATCAAAGCAAATCAGCTATATGTTTAAATATAGTCCCTCTTTTTGGATTTCCTTCCCATTCAGGGTCACCACAGAGCACTAAGTATAGTTCTTTGAACTATACAATACAGCAGGCTCTCAGTAGTTATCTATTTTATACATAGCATCAGTACTGCATGTGTGTCACTCCCAAGCTCTCAATTCATTCAGCTCCCCACCCCTACAAGGACCCTTCATTTTTTTAAGAAGCAGTCCATGTAACTCTGATGCAAATGGTTTGTGGATCACACTTGGAGAATTACAGCCTACTCTAGTTATATTGGACCATACCATAATTCTCCAAATACATGGCTTCTCTTCCTTGTTTTTGCTCTAACTGTTCCCTGTGCCTGGGATGCCTGTCATGCATCTGATCACCTAGCTAACCCTCATTTGTTCTCCAGGCCTATACTTAGACCTCATTTCCCTGGAAAGCTTTCCCAGATTCACAAGGCATATTGGGTGTCTCTCATATATTCTCTCTGAGCCCCCATAATTTTCTTACAGCATTTAATTACCTACCATAAAGGTAAGGGTCACGTCAATGTTGTTTATCATTTTATCCCTAACACACTCTAGCATATGGCCAAGTTTATTATAAGCATTCAGTAAACAATCAAATGAATGCCTTATCTTGAATACAGGTCACAAAGGAAATTTAACTACAATTGGTCATTTCAAATCTAGGTGTAATAACCTCTATCAGCCTCAAAATGGAGTGAGTCACCAATCTAGTTCTACACTAAGAGAGCCAGGAACCCAATTCTACCCCATTTCCTAGTTTATATGAGCATTCCTTATGCTCTGAAGAAAAACTACCACTGCTTCCAAAAATTTCTTCTATGGATTATCACTTATAACATCCATGTTTATACTAAAAGACATTCCTTGTCATCCCTGACAGCTTTTCATTCACTGACAGCTTGACAATGGCTTTAATTGCCCAATAAACCTCAGAAATTTTTTCCTTCTGTCTTCCTTTCTGAATGGTTTTCTACTATCCCAATTAGGGATAACATATGACTTTCATCTAATCAAAGTGTTATAAAGCATTCCTCAGGCCCTGTCACCCTACCTGCTAAGAAGGATGCTAGTTTTAGGGCAACTTGGTTTAGGACAACTAGACCCAAGACATTCTTACTTTTAACATTGAAAGTCCCCCATCTGCCATTCCCCCACTTTCAGCTCCTGGTAACCACCACTGTAATCTTTGGTTCTGTGAGTTTGACTTTTTAGATGGCACATATAAGTAATATAGTATTCATTTTTCCATGTCTGGTTTACTTCACACATAATGTCTTCCAGGTCCATTTGTTTGTCACAAATGGAAGAATTTCTTTCTTTCTCGTAGCTGAATAAAATTCAGTTTTATAGTTATACCACATTTTCTTTACTCATTCATGAATTCATGGACACCTAGACTGTTGGTCAAAGAGTGAAAACTCTCTGTTATAAAGTGAATAAGTTCTGAGGATCTAACATAGAGTATGGTGATTTTACAGGCATATCTTGTTTTCTTGTCCTTTGCTTTACTATGCTTCACAGATACTGTTTTTACTAATTGTGAAAAATATGGCAACCCTGCATCCAAGCAAGTATATTGGCACCATTTCTCCAAAAGCACTTGCTAATTTCATGTCTGTCATATTATCAAAATAATTCTCTCGATATTTCAAACTTTTTCATTATTATTATATTGATCATGGTGATCTTATCAGTGATCTTTGATGTTACTATTGTAATTGCTTTGGAGCACCACAGACCATGCCCATATAAGATAATAATCAATAAATGTTGTGTGTGTTCTGACTGCTCAAGCAACCAGCCATTCCTTCATCTCTCTCACTCTACTCAGGCCTCTCTATTCCCTGAGAGACAAAAATTTGAAATTAAGCTAATTAACAACCTTACAATGGCTTCTAAGTGTTCAAGTAAAATGAAGAGTCACACTTTTCTCTCCAAGGAATGTTCCCAATCCAGGGATCAAACCCAGGTCTCCTGCATTGCAGGCAGATTCTTTACAATCTGAGCCACCAAGACAGCTCCCTGGTGGAGTAAAGCTCCATACTTTACTCATTTTAAATCAAAAGCTAGAAATGATTAAGCACATTGACAGTAATTTCAAAATATTACTATTTTTGGTCACCCAAGAGCTCGGGTGGAAATGTACAATGAGATTAATGTTGTTTTTAGTTTAAATTTTTTTGCATTTTTAATTTATTTTTTAATTGAAGGATAATTGCTTTACAGAATTGTGTTGGTTTCTCAAAGCATCAACAAGAATCGACCATAAGTATACACATGTCCCTTCCCTCTTAAACCTCCCTCACCATCCCACCCTTCTAGGTTGTTACAGAGCCCAGGTTTGAGTTCCCTGAGTCATATGGAATATTACCATCTGCTATTTTACATATGGTAATGTAATTTTCCATGTTACTCTATATATACATCCCACCTTCTCCTTCTTCCCCACTATCCCATGTCCATAAGTCTGTTCTCTATCTCTGTGTCTTCATTGCTGCCCTGCAAATAATTTTATCAGTACCACCCTTCTAGACTCCATATATATGTGCTAGTAAATGGTATTTGTTTTTTTCTTTCTGACTTACTTCACTCTGTATAATAGGCTCTAGATTCATCCACCTTATTAGAACCTTATTAGAACTCTTTATCCATTCATCTGTTGATGGACATCTAAGTTGTTTCCATGTTCTAGCTATTGCAAATAGTGCTGCAATGAACATTGGGGTACATATGTCTTTTTCAATTTTGGTTTCCTCAGGGTATATGCCTAGTAATGGAATTGCTGGGTCTTATGGTGGTTTGGACTGTGGCTCAGATATTGAACTCCTTATTGCCAAATTCAGACTTAAAGAAAGTAGGTAAAACCACTAGACTATTCAGGTATGACTTAAATCAAATCCCTTATGATTATACAGTGGAAGTCAGAAATAGATTTAAGGGACTAGATCTGATAGATAGAGTGCCTGATGAATGATGGACAGAGGTTCGTGACACTGTATGGGAGACAGGGATCAAGACCATCCTCATGGAAAAGAAAAGCAAAAAAGCAAAATGGCTGTCTGAGGAGGCCTTACAAATAGCTGTGAAAAGAAGAGAAGTGAAAAGCAAATGAGAAAAAGAAAGATATAAGCCTCTGAATGCAGAGTTCCAAAGAATAGCAAGGAGAGATAAGAAAGCCTTCTTCAGTGATCAATGCAAAGAAACAGAGGAAAATAACAGAATGGGAATTCATGAATTCTCAACTAGAGATCTCTTCAAGAAAATTAGAGATACCAAGGGAATATTTCATGCAAAGATGGGCTTGATAAAGGACAGAAATGGTAGGGACCTAACAGAAGCAGAAGATATTAAGAAGAGGTGGCAAGAATATACAGAAGAACTGTACAAAAAAATCTTCATGACCCAGATAATCACGATGGTGTGATCACTCACCTAGAGCCAGACATCTTGGAATGTGAAGTCAAGTGGGCCTTAGAAAGAATCACTACGAACAAAGCTAGTGGAGGTGATGGAATTCCAGTTGAGCAATTTCAAATCCTGAAAGATGATGCTGTGAAAGTGCAGCACTCAATATGTCAGCAAATTTGGAAAATTCAGCAGTGGCCACAGGACTTGAACAGGTCAGTTTTCATTCCAATTTCAAAGAAAGGCAATGCCAAAGAATGCTCCAGTTACCACACAATTGCACTTATATCACACGCTAGTAAAGTAATGCTCAAAATTCTCCAAGCCAGGCTTCAGCAATACGTGAACCGTGAACTCCTGATGTTCAAGCTGGTTTTCGAAAAGGCAGAGGAACCAGAGATCAAACTGCCAACATCTGCTAGATTATCGAAAAAGCAAGAGAGTTCCAGAAAAACATCTATTTCTGCTTTATTGACTATGCCAAAGCCTTTGACTGTGTGGATCACAAGAAACTGTGGAAAATTCTTCAAGAGATGGGAATACCAGACCACCTGACCTGCCTTTTGTGAAACCTATATGTAGGTCAGGATGCAACAGTTAGAACTCGACATGGAACAACAGACTGGTTCTAAATAGGAAAAGGAGTACGTCAAGGATATATATTGTCACCTTGCTTATTTAACGTATACACAGAGTACATCATGAGAAACGCTGGGCTGGAAGAAGCACAAACTGGAATCAAGACTGCTGGAGAATATCAATAACCTCAGATATGCAGATGACACCACCTTTATGGCAAAAAGTGAAGAGGAACTTAAAAGCCTCTTGATGAAAGTGAAAGTGGAGAATGAAAAAGTTGGCTTAAAGCTCAACATTCAGAAAACGAAGATCATGACATCTGGCCCCATCACTTCATGGGAAATAGATGGGGAAACAGTGGAAACAGTGTCAGATTTTATTTGGGGGCTTTAAAATCACTGCAGATGGTGATTGCAGCCATAAAATTAAAAGACGCTTACTCCTTGGAAGGAAAGTTATGACCAACCTAGATAGCATATTCAAAAGCAGAGACATTACTTTGCCAACAAAGATCCGTCTAGACAAGGCTATGGTTTTTCCAGTGGTCATGTATGGATGTGAGAGTTGGGCTGTGAAGAAAGCTGAGCGCTGAAGAAATGATGCTTTTGAACTGTGGTGTTGGAGAAGATTCTTGAAAGTCCCTTGGACTGCAAGGAGATCCAACCAGTCCATTCTAAAGGAGATCAGTCCTGGGTTTTCATTGGAAGGACTGATTCTAAAGCTGAAACTCCGAAACCTTGGCCACCTGATGTGAAGAGCTGACTCATTGGGAAAGACTCTGATGCTGGGAGGGACTGGGGGCAGGAGGAGAAGGGGACAACAGAGGATGAGATGGCTGGATGGCATCACTGACTCAATGCACTTGAGTTTCGGTAAACTCTGGGAGTTGTTGATGGACAGGAAGGCCTGACGTGCTGAGATTCGTGGGGTTGCAAAGAGTTGGACACAACTGAGCGACTGAAGTGACTGAACTGATGGTGGCTTTACTCCTAGTTTTTTTTTAAAGGAATCTCCCTACTGTCTTCCATGCTGGCTTTATCAATTCACATTCCTACCAACAGTGCAAGAGGGTTCCATTTTCTCCACATCCTCTCCAGCATTTATTGTTTGTAGACTTTTTCATGATGGCCATTCTGACCAGTGTGAGGTGATATCTCATTGTAGTTTTGATTTGCATTTCTCTAACAATGAGTGATGTTGAACATCTTTTCATGTATTTTTAGGCATCTGTCTTCTTCTATTTTAAAAACAGAAATATAGACCAATGGAACAAGATAGAATGCTTAGAGATAAACCCTATTGCTAAACCACACACCTATTGCTACCTTATTTTTGACAAAGCAGCCAAAAATATGCAATGGGGCAAAGACAGCCTCTTCAGTAAGTGGTGCTTGGAAAACTGGGCAGCTATATGTAAAAGAATGAAATTAGAACACTTCCTATCACCATACACAAAGATAAACTCAAAATGGATTACAGACCTAAATGTAAGACCAGAATATATAAAACTCTTAGAGGAGAACACAGGCAGAATGCTCTATAACAGATCACAACAAGATCCTCTATGACCCGCCTCTTAGAGTAATGGCAATAAAAACAAAAATAAACAAGTGGGATCTAATTAAACTTAAAATCTTTTGCACAGCAAAGGAAACTATAAACAAGGTGAAAAGGCAGTTCTCGGAATGGGAAAAGGTAATAGCAAATGAAATAACAACTGACAAAGGATTAATTTCCAAAATATACAAGCAGCTCATACAAGTCAGTATCAGAAAAACAAACAACCCAATCAAAAAGTGGGAAAAAGACCTAAACAGACATTTCTCAAAAACAGACATACAGATGGCTAACAAACACATGAAAAGATGCTCAATGTTACTCATTAGAGAAATGCGAATCAAAACTACAGTGAGATATCACTCATACCAGTCAGAATGTTCATCATCAAAAGTCTACAAACAATAAATGTTGTTTTTAAGTTGCTAACACAACATCCATTCTGCAACCCATGGATCAAAGAGGCATTTCAACTTTCTAGTCTTATTATTTGAGAAGTACATTTTGTAAGGCTATAGATGCCATAGATAGTGATTCTTCTGATGGATCTGTGCAGTCAATTGAAAACTTCCTGGAAAGGATTTACTATTCTAGGTACCATTAAGAACATTCATGAGTCATGGGAAGGCATAAAAATATCAACATTAACAGGAGTTGTGAAGTTGATTCCAACCTTCATGGATGACCTTGAGGGTTCAAGTCTTCAGTGGAGGAAGTCACATCAACTGCGGTAGAAATAGCAAAAGAACTAGAATTAGAAATGGAGCCTGCAAGAGTGAGGTGATGTAAGTATATTTCTTGCTGATTTGCATTGTTGTATGGCAGAAACAAGTACAATACTGTAAAGCAATTTTCCCTCAATTAAAAAAAAGTTAAAAAGAAGTGGAGCCTGAGGGTGTGACTGAATTGCTGCAATCTGATGATTAAATTTTAATAGATGAGGAATTGCTTCTCATGGATGACCAGAAAGTGATTTCTTGAGATGAAATCTGTTCCTGGTGAAGATTGTGGAAATGACAACAGATGATTTAGAAAATTACGTAAACTTAGTTGATAAATCCAAGGCAAGGTTTGAGAGAATTGACTCTAATTTTAAAAGAAGTTCTACCGTGGGTAAAATGCTATCAAACAGCATTACATGACACAGAGAAATCTTTCATGAGAGGAAGAGTCAGTTGATGCAGTGAAGTTTATTGTTGTCTTATTTTAAGAAATTGCTACAGGCACCCCAACCATCAGCCATCAACCACCACCCTGATCAATCATTAACCATCAACATGGAGGCAAGCTCCTCCACCAATGAAAAGATTACAACACACTTCAGCAAGATGATAGTTAGCATTCTGAGTGACTTTTTTTTTTTTTGGCTGTACCACGTGGCTTACAGACTAAAAGGCTTCTGAATAGCAAGGGAGACCATCAACAAAATGAAAAGGCAACCTACTGAATGGTAGCAAATAATTGCAGTCATATATCTGATAAGGGGGCTAATATCCAAAACACATTTCAAAACTCATACAACTCAATATTTTTAAAAACTGATTAAGAAATAGAGGTTCTAAGGAGGCATTTTTCAAAAAAAAAAGCAAACAGATGGCCAACAATTTCATGAAAAGATGTTCTACGTCATTAATGATCAAGGAAATGTGAATCAAAGTCACAATGAGGTATCACCTCACACCTTTTGGAATGACTATTATCAAAAAGAAGAAATAGCAATGTTAGCAACGATCTGTATAAAAGGAAACCCTTGTGCCCTTGCTGGTGGGAGTGTAAATTGGTGCAACCACTACAAAAAAAAAAAAAAAAGTATGGAGTTTCCTCAAAA
Source organism: Nanger dama (assembly GCA_917880005.1). Classification (NCBI taxonomy): domain Eukaryota; kingdom Metazoa; phylum Chordata; class Mammalia; order Artiodactyla; family Bovidae; genus Nanger; species Nanger dama. The sequence goes on from CAKJTW010000056.1 coordinate 1,768,951, forward strand.
AATTAAAAATAGAGCCTACCATATGATCCAGCAATTTCAGTTTAAATATTTATTTGAAAACACTAATTTAAAAGATATCTGCAAGGTCTTAAGATATAGAGTGGGCTGCTACCTCCTAACCTAAGTGAAACTGATGCTGAGTTGAATTCTGATGAAGAGATCATATAAGACAGCTCTGAAATTAACTTATAAGAGAGTAAAGAAGATGAGATCTTCACAAAGACAGAGATCTCAGAGATTCCTACAGATGTACCAAACACTGAAGCAGAGGCAAATGCAAATACATATGAAGAGTGTCCCTCTGGAATTCCCTTAAACAGTGGAATAAATTTCAGGAATTCCATAAAATGCATTTTGAACAGAAAAGCCTCAACTTCAAGAACAGGAAAGTAAAAAAGAAACACTCCAGAAAAAAATTAAAGAATGAAGAAGAATCTCGTAATGAACAGTCTTCAAGTGAAATCCAGTGGAAGGGACTTACTATTTTGGGGTCAATGAGAGGTTTGACTTCCACTGTTAAGAGGAAATAAAGTGGAAAATTTGGGCCTTGCACAGCAATCAGAGCAGAAAAAGAAATAAAAGGAATCCAAATTGGAAAAGAAGAAGTAAAACTCTCTCTGTTTGCAGATGACATGATTCTCTACATAGAAAACCATAAGACTCCACCAGAAAATTACTAGAGCTAATCAATGAATATAGTAAAGTTGCAGGATAGAAAATCAAAACACAGAAATCCCTTGCATTCCTATACACTAATAATGAGAAAATAGAAAGAGAAATTAAGGAAACAATTCCATTCACCATTGCAACAAAAAGAATAAAATACTTAGGAATATATCTACCTAAAGAAACAAAAGACTTATATATAGAAAACTATAAAACACTGGTGAAAGAAATCAAAGAGGACACTAATAGATGGAGAAATAAATATACCATGTTCATGGATCAGAAGAATCAATATAGTGAAATTTATAGATTCAATGCAATCCCTATCAAGCTACCAACAGTATTTTTCAGAGCTAGAACAAATAATTTCACAATTTGTATGGAAATACAAAAAACCTCGAATAGACAAAGCAATCTTGAGAGAGAATAATGGAACTGGAGGAATCAACCTGCCTGACTTCAGGCAGTCATCGAGACAGTATGCTACTGGCACAAAGACGGAAATATAGGTCAATGGAGCAAAATAGAAAGCCCAGAGATAAATCCATGCACCTATGGACACCTTATCTTTGACAAAGGAGGCAAGAATATACAATGGATTAAAGACAATCTCTTTAACAAGTGGTGCTGGGAAAACTGGTCAATCACTTGTAAAAGAATGAAATTAGAACACCTTATAACACCATACATGATAAAAACTCAAAATGGATTAAAGATCTAAAAGTAAGACCAGAAACTATAAAACTCCTAGAGGAGAACATAGTCAAAACACTCTCTGACATACATCACAGCAGGATCCTCTATGATCCACCTCCCAGTATACTGGAAATAAAAGCAAAAATAAACAAATGGGACCTAATTAAAATTAAAAGCTTCTGCACAACAAAGGAAACTCTAAGCAAGGTGAAAAGACAGCCTTCCAAATGGGAGAAAATAATAGCAAAGGAAGAAACTGACAACTAATCTCAAAAATATACAAGCAACTCCTACAGCTCAATTACAGAAAAATAAATGACCCAATCAAAAAATGGGCAAAGAACTAAATAGACATTTCTCCAAAGAAGACATACAGATGGCTAACAGACACATGAAAAGATGCTCAACATCACTCATTATCAGAGAAATGCAAATTAAAACCAGAATGAGGTATCATTTCACGCCAGTCAGAATGGCTGCTATCCAAAAGTCTACAAGCAATAAATGTTGGAGAGGGTGTAGAGAAAAGGGAACCCTCTTACACTGTTGGTGGGAATGCAAACTAGTACAGCCACTATGGAGAACAGTGTGGAGATTCCTTTAAAAACTGGAAATAGAACTGCCTTATGACCCAGCAATCCCACTGCTGGGCATAGACACCAAGGAAACCAGAATTGAAAGAGACACGTGTACCCCAATGTTCATTGCAGCACTGTTTATAATATCCAGGACATGGAAGCAACCTAGATGTCCATCAGCAGATGAATGGATAAGAAAGCTGTGGTACATATACACAATGGAGTATTCAGTACAGTTCAGTTCAGTTCAGTTCAGTCGCTCAGTCGTGTCCGACTCTTTGTGACCCCATGAATCACAGCACACAAGGCCTCCCTGTCCATCACCAACACCCGGAGTTCACTCAGACTCATGTCCATCGAGTCCGTGATGCCATCCAGCCATCTCATCCTCGATCGTCCCCTTCTCTTCTTGCCCCCAATCCCTCCCAGCATCAGAGTCTTTTCCAATGAGTCAACTCTTCGCATCAGGTGGCCAGAGTACTGGAGTTTCAGCTTTAGCATCATTCCTTCCAAAGAACACCCAGGGCTGATCTCCTTCAGAATGGACTGGTTGGATCTCCTTGCAGTCAAAGGGACTCTCAAGAGTCTTCTCCAACACCACAGTTCAAAAGCATCAATTCTTCGGCGCTCAGCCTTCTTCACAGTCCAACTCTCACATCCATACATGACTACTGGAAAAACCATAGCCTTGACTAGACAGACCTTAGTCGGCAAAGTAATGTCTCTGCTTTTGAATATGCTATCTAGGTTGGTTATAACTTTTCTTCCAAGGAGTGTCTTTTTTTTTAACTGTATTTTGCTTTACTATACTGTATTGGCTTTGTCATACATTGACATGAATCAGCCACGGGTATACATGAGTTCCCAATCCTGAACCCCACTCCCACCTCCCACCCCATATCATCTCTCTGGATCATCCCCGTGCACCAGCCCCAAGCATCCTGTATCGTGTATCGAACATAGACTGGCGATTTGTTTCTTACATGATAGCATACATGTTTCAATGCCATTCTCCCAAATCATCCCACCCTTGCCTTCTCCCACATAGTCCAAAAGACTGTTTTATACATCTGTGTCTCTTTTGCTGTCTTGCATACAAGGTTATCATTACCATCTTTCTAAATTCCATACATATGTGTTAAATACTGTATTGGTGTTTTTCTTTCTGGCTTACTTCATTCTGTATAATAGGTTCCAGTTTCATCCACCTCATTAGAACTGATTCAAAGCGTCTTTTAATTTCATGGCTGCAGTCACCATCTGCAGTGGTTTTGGAGCCCAAAAATAAAGTCTGACACTGTTTCCACTGTTTCCCCATCTATTTCCCATGACGTGATGGGACCTGATGCCATGATCTTCATTTTCTGAATGTTGAACTTTAAGCCAACTTTTTCACTCTCCTCTTTCACTTTTATCAAGAGACTTTTTAGTTCCTCTTCACTTTCTGCCATAAGGGTGGTGTCATCTGCATATCTGAAGTTATTGATATTTCTCCCAGCAATCTTGATTCCAGCTTGTGTTTCTTCCAGTCCAGCGTTTCTCATGATGTGCTCTGCATATAAGTTAAATAAGCAGGGTGACAATATACAGCCTTGACGTACTCCTTTTCCTAGTTGGAACCAGTCTGTTGTTCCATGTCCAGTTCTAACTGTTGCTTCCTGATCTGCATACAGATTTCTCAAGAGGCAGGTCAGCCATTAAAAAGAATACATTTGAATCAGTTCTAATGAGGTGGATGAAACTGGAGCCTATTATACAGAGTGAAGAAAGCCAGAAAGAAAAACACCAATACAGTATACTAATGCATATATGGAATTTAGAAAGATGGTAACGATAACCCTGTATGCGAGACAGCAAAAAAAAAAAAAAAACTCAAATGTATAGAACAGTCTTTTGGAATCTGTGGGAGAGGGCAAGGGTGGGATGATTCGGGAGAATGGCATTGAAACAGGTATAATATCATATATGAAATGAGTTGCCTGTCCAAATTCGATGCATGATACTGGATGCTTGGGGCTGGTGCACTGAGACGACCCAGAGGTATGGTACAGGGAGGGAGGAGGGAGGGGGATTCAGGATAGGGAACACGTGTATACCTGTGGCGGATTCATGTTGATGTATAGCAACACCAATACAATATTGTAAAGTAATTAACCTCCAATTAAAATAAATAAATTTATATTTAAAACAAATAAATAAATAAAAACAATCTGAAGCATAGAATAAAAAAATTGGGGCCTTGAAAAGAGCATAGACCAGGCTGTGGAAGCATGGAACATTGAGAAGGTCGAGAAACTCGACAATCAGCTAGATTTACACCACTCTAGAGCTTGGTGTAAAAACTGCCAAAGCAATTGCCTGCCGCAACTTTGTAAAAGCCAAAAGGATGCTGAAAATTCACAGCTTTCATGAAAAAGGAACTTGCCTGTAGATCTGAAGCAAAGAAGAGGTGGGAAACCAAAAGCAACATGGGATATATGTGAATTGCCAGAGTTCTTCAAGAACTTTGAGGCTTTACTTGAGTCTTCAATTGCTCGATTTACTGAGATTTTCCTGCTTATGCCAACTATGTCAGGAAATTGATGGAAACAGAAAAAAAAAGCATAAAATTTGGGAGCTGATTATCAAATCATTTTTCATTCTTTTTCTAGAGTTCATCCCATTGAAGTGAATGAAATGGAATATTCAGTTATTTGTACAAGTAATCTAAGCATACATACAGGGGGAAAAAAGATTTTTTAATTTATTTATATAGACCTCCAATATAAAATCAATTATACTTTTCATCCATTTGATGTAGCATAGCCAATGAGCTCCTTACTTTCTTATCTGCACTCAGTGTAACTGCACTTATTCTGGAGTTGTGTTTTTAAGACTGGCATTTGTTTATAATGGATTAGTCATAAGTGCAAGAAAGATATTGTGTTTACAAATGATTTTAGTGTTATAAAAGTAATTATTGGTTCTTTATTTGAGGCAGTAGAGTTGATATTTCACAGTCACATAATAAAAGCAATTGATTTTTTTAAAATAATAATAAAAGATATTTGCACCCCCATGTTCATAGCAGTAGTATTTACAATAGCCAAGATATGAAAACAACCTAAGTGTCTATCAATGGATGAATGGATAAAGAAAGTGTGTGTCTATATATAGAACAGAATATTATTAAGCCATAAGAAAGAATGAAATCTCGCCATTTTCTACAATATGGATGGACCTTAAGAGCATTATGCTAACTGAGATAAGTCAAACAAGGAAAGACACATAACATATGATCTCTTTTACATGTGGAATCGTTAAAAAGTCTCATAGATACAAAAAACAGATTGTGATTGCAAGAGGTGTGGTGAGGGTAGGAGAAATGGGTGAATTTTTTTTTAATATAAGTAAATTGAATCTAAAATTTTTTATTGAAGGATAATTGCTTTACAGAATTTTGCTGTTTTCTGTCAAACCTCAACATGAATCAGCCATAGGTGGGTGAGATGCATGGAATTTAAATTTTTTAAATATTCATGGTACTTTGGAAATCATTCATGAGCAGGCACAGAGCAGTGAAAAGTCTGAGTTGTGCAAGGTATGTGTTCCCAGTTGAGGTTGAACAGGACAATACTCTGTCTTCTTGTTTCAGCTCTCATAATGTAAACGAGTCCATTTTGCAATCATCTTATGAAAAGACCCAAATGAACTTTTCAGCCAACCCAATATTTACTGCCATATTTTCTCCCCATTACATGCTTTTTTTTTTTTTTTCTGGTGATTTTGCTATTTAAAATGGCCTTCATGCATAGTACTGAAGTTCTGTCTAGTGTTCCTAAGCACAAGACTGTGATATCGTACAGAAAAATTATGTGTGTTTGATAAGCTTTATTCAGGCTTGAGTTACAATGATGCTTGTTATGAGTTCAATATTAATGAACTAACAATTTATATTAAATAAATTATCTTTAAACAGAGGCACACATAAAACAAAGCTATATACTGATCAACTGATCACAGAACTTAAGTCTGCATTTCACTGGGAGCAGTGATTCAGGATTCACTAATTTCGTGTTAGCAGCAACTTTATAGAGTGTGTGTGTGTGTGTGTGTATGTGTGTGTGTGTGTGTGTTGCTCAGTCATGCCTGACTCTTTGTGACCCCATGGAATTCAGTCCACCAAGTTCCTCTGTCCATGAGATTTTCCAGGAAAGGATACTGGAGTGGGTTGCCATTTCCTTCTCTTGGGGATCTTCCCAACCCAGGGATTGAACTCAGGTCTCCTGCACTGCAGGCAAATTCTTTACCAACTGAGCTACAAGGGAAGCCCTTATAGAGTATAGCTACTGTGAATAATGAGAATCAACTGTAATTTGGTCGTTTCCTTACAGCACTGATCACACATTCTAAGTATATGTTTATTTGTATAAGTTTTAAATCTCTGTCTCCTCCAACAGACTGCAAGCTTCAGGGGAACAGGGACTAGGATTTTTTTTTTTCATTTGATTAGACCCCCAGTACCGGTTACCCCAGTGCCTAGTAAATAGCTCGTGCTTTGTAAAAATTATTGAATGGAAAATTAAATGAATGAATGAATGAGTAAAGTGCCTGTAGTTATGTGACACAGAGGAATACCTGGGCAGGGAGCCAAGCAGATCATTACAGAGAGAGGTTGCAGACTGTGGTAGGAGGGACCATTGATTTGTTCCCATTTTCTATTACAGTAACTTTTGTCCTATAGTGTTGACTATACTCAATGCATAATTGAAGGATTTGCCATTTAGAGTAAGACATTTCAGGAGTCAAAGCAAAACGCCACCTTCCTCTAAGTAGTTTAACATCCTTTAATTGTGCTGATAGTGAAAACAGTCAAAAGCAGTTCTTGTAATCTGGTGCCTACAAATAGGAGACAGATTTAGAAGGGGCATGCAGTTTTCTTCCCCCTTTCTATGGGAAGCCTTAAACTGGCTCTCAGATTCAGTCACAACTCTTTTGGGGGTTTAGGTCTGTTAACATTCCCCATGCAGAAGGCCGGAATGCATCTCCACATCATGTGTATTGAAACTGAATCACTCAGGCCTTTCTAGGTGTCCTGACATAACACAGCTAGACAGATATGTATTCATTTAGTAACCCCAGACAATGGATGATAGAACATAATCCACCTATCAGAAAGCCATCTTGAGGAGGCAGCTAATTGGGCCATTGTGGAAAGGAAGTCAAAGGAAGCACAAGGACAAATTAAGGAAGGCTTTATCCAACTTAGTAAGGAGTGTTTGAAAGCTGACCTTATGTGTAGGCTGACCTTATGTACACCTATGGCTGATTCATGTTGAGGTTTGACAGAAAACAACAAAATTCTATGAAGCAATTATCCTTCAAATAAAAAATAAATTAATTAAGAAGAAAGTGGTAAGTAACCTATTCTATGGTCACCTCTGGAGAATGATTTGAGGGTCATCAGGAAAGGTACTTCCACCCTCATTCCTTAATGAGATCTTGTTTTATACCCAAACTATGTCCCGGTTGTTTTGCTCCTCTGAACTAACCTTTCTTTTTTTCTTTCAACCTCATTAAATCTCACCTATCATTCAAGGCCTTGTTCTTCCAAGAAGTCTCACTTGACATTAGGTCTCAGTGCCCTCTCTGAATTCAACTGTCAGATTTTGCAGGCATCATAGGACTTCTTTGTATGTACTGACTGCCTTTATCAGTGATAAACAGTGATGCAGCTAACGTTGAATGGCTCTCTTGACATGTCTTCCTAAAGGATTTTATATGCTATTGGAAGACAGGGACAATGTTCAGCATTTCCTCTGTAGTCTCAACATTTCTTGGCACAATCTTCTGTATGTTTTCATATTTAGTAAAAATCTGTTCAAAAATGAAGTCAAGATATCAACTTTTGTAAAGCCTTCTCTGCTCACCTTACCTGGAAGGGACTTCTCTTTCCCTAGAGAACTATATTGCCCTGAGAGTTTGCTATATTCTAGAGATAACTCTGGGTAAAGTAAGTTTCGGTGGTAGGGGCTGATAGATATATGACCATGACCTGGGATTTACCTTCTCCATTGACCAAGCAAGAGTTGTTTTTGGCACCTGGATCAGCCCAAACACATTTGGAATGCAGGTAGAGATGGTCTTTAGTGTTCTGAAATCCCTTTTGGCCCTTTGACCTCTGAGATTCAGTACCTTCTTTCTCATGATCCTCTTACACTCCCCCACCCCACTGCTGTCCATTCCATTTAGTTGTGTTTATACAGTCCAAATACATGCACGTTGCTATCATTTCTGTCCTCGTGGTTGCCCCCAGTCCAGACTTAGTTTCTTTCACCTGTCTTTTCCAATCATCCTGGCTGGTTCTCCAGGATCACATTTCAGGATCTTCTCTAGGTTTCCCACTACCAGTCTGCCAAAAGTCAGGGTATTTTTCCCAGTGACTAGAACCCAGGATAAAGAGCTAGATTTCTATGTGCCCCAGGTGGACCTAGGAACAGTCCAGGCATCACCAGAATGACCTCTGCAAGTCACCACAGGTTAAGGTCAAACCCTGGCTCAGTGGTTAGCAAGGCCAAATAACTCTCAACTCTGGTGTTCTTCAGCTTCCTCTTACTTCAGAAACATTTGACTTTTTTAGATTAATTTTTCCCAGTTACATTACTATTTCCTGAGCATCCAAATAGAATCCCTTTTGGCTATTTCCTGTGCATATTCTGAGGCTTGTTCTCTCTGCATACTACCCATGTCTCTGTTTTTGTTTCTCTACTTTATTTCTCCATGTTCCTTTCTGCTGAATCTTCTCTCCTTTGTTAGGGTAAGGTTACTCTCACTCATAACTCATAAGTCACTCTCACTCATAAGTTACTCTCACTCAACATCAGGAAGATTCCACAAGCCTGTTATCTTTATCCATTAAAGAGCAGACAGAATGGCAACCACAATTACAGAAAACTAACCAAGCTGATCACTTGGACCAGAGCCTTGTCTAACTCAATGAAACTATGAGCCATGCTGTATAGGGCCACCCAAGACAGACAGGTCATGGTGGAGAGTTCTGAAAAAACATGGTCCACCGGAGAAGGGAATGGTAAACCACTTCAGTATTCTTGCCTTGAGAACCCCATGAACAGTATAAAAGGCAAAAAGATAGACACTGAAAGATGAACTCCCCAGGTCAGTAGGTGCCCAATATGCTACTAGAGAAGAGCAGAGAAATAGCTCCAGAAAGAATTAAGAGGTTGAGCCAAAGTGAGAATAATGCTCAGTTGTGGTTCATCACCTAGTCACTAGGTGATGGAAGTAAAGTCTGATGCTGTGAAGAACAATACTGCATAGGAACCTGGAATGTTAGGTCCATGAATCAAGGTAAATTGGAAGTGGTCAACAGGAAATGGCAACAGTGAACAACTACATTTTAGGAACCAGTGAACTAAAATGAACCAGAATGGCAAATTTAATTCAGATGACCATTATATCTACTACTGTGGGCAAGAATGCCTTAGAAGAAATGTAGTAGCCATCATAGTCAACAAAAGAGTCTGAAACGCAGTACTTGGGTACAATCTTGAAAACGACAATGATCTCTGTTCATTTCCAAGACAAACCATTCAATATCATGATAATTCAGGTCTATGCTCCAACCACTAATGCCAAAGAAGATGAAGATGAATGGTTCTATGAAGACCTACAAGACCTTATAAAACTAACACCAAAGAAAATATCCTTTTCATCATAGGGGACTGAAATGCAAAAGTAGAAAGTCAAGGGATACCTGGAGTAACAGGCATTTTGGCCATGGAGTATAAAATGAAGCATAGGAAGGCTAACAGAACTTTGCCAAGAGAACACACAGGTCATAGCAAATACCCTCTTCAAACAACACAAGGGGTGACTCTACACATGGACATCACCAGACGGTCAATACAGAAATCAGACTGATTACATTTTTGCAGCCAAAGATGAAGAAGCTCTATACAGTCAACAAAAACAAGACCAGGAGCTTACTGTTGCTCAGATCATGAACTCCATATTGCAAAATTCAGACTTAAAGAAAACAGGGAAAACAACTAGACCATTCAGGCATGACCTAAATCAAATCTCTTATGATTATACACTGGAAGTGACAAATAGCAATCGGGGATTAGCTCTGATAGAGTGCCTGAAGAACTATGGACAGAGGTTCATAACAGTGTGCAGGAGGTGATGATCAAAACCATACCTAACAAGTAGAAATGCAAAAAGGCAAAATGATTGTCTAAGGAGGCCTCACTAATAGCTGAGAAAAAAGAGAAGCAAAAGGCAAAGGAGAAAAGGAAAGATATATCCATCTGAATGCAGAGTTCCAAAGAATATCAAGGAGAGACAAGAAAGCCTTCCTAAGTGATCAACGCAAAGAAATAGAGAAAAACAATTGAATGGAAAAGACTAGAGATCTCTTCAAGAAAATTCGAGATACCAAGGGAATATTTCATGCAAATATGAGCTCAATAAAGGAAAGAAACAGTAAGGACTTAACAGAAGCAGAAGATATTAAGAGATGGCAAGAATACACAGAACTACACACACACACACACAAATCTTAATGACCCAGATGACCAAAATGGTGTGGTCACTCACCTAGAACCAGAGATCCTGGAGTGAAAAGTCAGGTGGGCCTTAGGAAGCATCACTATGAACAAAGCTAGTGGAGGTGATGGAATTCCAGCTGAGCTATTTCAAATCTTAAAGGATGATGTTGTGAAAGTGCTGTACTCAATATGCCAGCACATTTGGAAAACTCGGCAGTGGCCACAGGACTGGAAAAGGTCAGTTTTCATTCTAGTCTCAAAGAAAAGCAGTACCAAAGAATGCTCAAACTACTGCACAATTGCACTCATTTCACATACTAGCAAAGTAATGCTCAAAATTCTCCAAGCTAGGTTTCAGTGATACATGAACTGAGAACATCCAGATGTTCAAGCTGGTTTTAGAAAAAACAGAGGAACCAGGGATCAAATTGCCAACACCCATTGGATCATTAATAAAGCAAGAAAGTTCCAGAAAACCATCTACTTCTGCTTCATTGACTACACCTAAGGCTTGGACTGTGTGGATCACAACAAACTGTGGAAAATTCTTAAAGAGGTGGGAATACAAGACCACCTTAACTGCCTCCTGAGAAATCTGTACGCAGGTCAAAAGCAACAGTTAGAACTGGACATGAACAACAGACTGGTTCCAAATTAGGAAAGGAGTCTGTCAAGGCTGTATATTGTCACCTTGCTTATTTAACTTATATGTAGAATACATCATGCGAAATGCCAAACTGGATGAAGGACTAGCTGGAATCAAGATTTCCAGGAGAAATATCAATAACCTCAGATATGCAGATGACACTACCCTTATGGCAGAAAGAGAAGAACTTAAGAACCTCTTGATAAATGTGAAAGAGGAGAGTGGATCAGTTTAGTCATTTCAGTCACTCATTTGTGTTCGACTTTTTGCGACCCCATGAATCGCAGCACGCCAGGCCTCCCTGTATATCACCAACACCCAGAGTTCACTCAGACTCATGTCCATCGAGTCAGTCATGCCATCCAGCCATCTCATCCTCGGTCGTCCCCTTCTCCTCCTGCCCTCAATCCCTCCCAGCATCAGAGTCCTTTCCAATGAGTCAACTTTTCGCATCAGGTGGCCAGAGTACTGGAGTTTCAGCTGTAGCATCATTCCTTCCAAAGAACACCCAGGGCTGATCTCCTTCAGAATGGACTGGTTGGATCTCCTTGCAGTCCAAGGGACTCTCAAGAGTCTTCTCCAGCACCACAGTTCAAAAGTATCAATTCTTCGGCGCTCAGCCTTCTTCACAGTCCAACTCTCACATCCATACATGACTACTGGAAAAACCAAAGCCTTGACTAGATGGACCTTAGTCGGCAAAGTAATATCTCTGCTTTTGAATATGCTATCTAGGTTGATCAAACTTTTCTTCCAAGGAGTAAACGTCTTTTAATTTCATGGCTGCATTCACCATCTGCAGTGATTTTGGAGCCCCCAAAAATAAAGTCTGACACTGTTTCCACTGTTTCCCCATCTATTTCCCATGAAGTGATGGGACCTGATGCCATGATCTTCGTTTTCTGAATGTTGAGCTTTAAGCCAACTTTTTCACTCTCCTCTTTCACTTTCATCAAGAGGCTTTTTAGTTCCTCTTCATTTTCTGCCATAAGGGTGGTGTCATCTGCATATCTGAGGTTATTGATATTTCTCCCAGCAATCTTGATTCCAGCTTGTGTTTCTTCCAGCCCAGCATTTCTCATGATGTACTCTGCATAGAAGTTAAATAAGCAGGGTGACAATATACAGCCTTGACGTACTCCTTTTCTGATTTGGAACCAGTCTGTTGTTCCATGTCCAGTTCTAACTGTTACTTCCTGACCTGCATACAGATTTCTCAAGAGGCAGGTCAGGTGGTCTGGTATTCCCTCTCTCTCTCAGAATTTTCCACAGTTTATTGTGATCCACACAGTCAAAGGCTTTGGCATAGTCAATAAAGCAGACATAGATGTTTTTCTGGAACTCTCTTGCTTTTTCCATGATCCAGTGGATGTTGGCAGTTTGATCTCTGGTTCCTCTGCCTTTTCTAAAACCAGCTTGAACATCAGGGAGTTCACCCTTCACGTATTGCTGAAGCCTGGCTTGGAGAATTTTGAGTATTACTAGCATGTGACATGAGTGCAATTGTGCGGTAGTTTGAGCATTCTTTGGCATTGCCTTTCTTTGGGATTGGAATGAAAACTGACCTTTTCCAGTCCTGTGGCCACTGCTGAGTTTTCCAAATTTGCTGGCATATTGAGTACAGTGCTTTCACAGCATCATCTTTCAGGATTTGAAATTGCTCAACTGGAATGCCATTAGCTCCACTAGCTTTGTTTGTAGTGATGCTTTCTAAGGACCACTTGACTTCACATTCCAGGATGTCTGGCTCTAGATGAGTGATCACACCATCGTCATTATCCAGGTTGTGAAGATCTTTTTGTACAGTTCTAATGTGCAGAGTGGATAAGCTGGCTTAAAACTCAACATTCAAAAAACTAAGATCATGGCATCTGGTCCCATGACTTCATGGCAAATAGATGGGGAAAAAATGGAAACAGTGAAAGACTATACTTACTTGGGCTCCAAAATCACTGCAGATGGTCACTGCTGACACGAAATTAAATACACTTGCTGCTTAGAAGAAAATGTTTGACAAACTTAGACAGAATATTAAAAAGTAGAGACATTACCTGCCAACATATGTCCATCTCGTCAAGGCTATGGTTTTTCCAGTAGTCATGTATGGATGTGAGAGTTGGACCATAAAGAAAGCTGAGTGCCAAAGAATTGATGATTTTGAACTGTGTTGTTGGAGAAGACTCTTGAGAGTCCCTTGGACTGCAAAGAGATCCAAGCAGGCAATCCTAAAGGAAATCAGTCCTAAATATTCATTGGAAGGACTGATGCTGAAGCTGATGCTCCAGTCCTTTGGCCACCTGATGTGAAGAACTGACTCATTTGAAAAGACCTTGATGCTGTGAAAGATTGAAAGTAGAAGGAAAAGGGAATGAAAGAGGATGAGATGGTTGAATGGCATCACTGACTCAATGGACATGAGTTTGATCAAACTCTTGAGTTGGTGATGAACAGGGAAGCCTGGGGTGCTGCACTCCATGGGGTCGCAAAGAGTTGGACACGACTGAATGACTGAACTGAACTGAATTCTCACTCATAGTAGTCTGAACAGTTCTAAAAGTTGATGGGAGCTGTGGTTCTAAAGAGTTCTTTCAAAACTCCAGACAAAGGTAGAACTGGTATATCACTTTGGGCTCTTGAGCAAAAGGCCTCCACAACTTTGTGAGATCCCTTTGGGCAGGGGCTGGACATTGTGGTGTCTGGGCCCTAACCTTATTTTCTACCTCATTCCTACAATATTCCCTATTTTTTTTAGCTAAAATAAGCATAATCTCCCATCTTCAACCATTTTCTTACACTCTAGGTCAAGGTTTTATAACCTTAGCATTCAATGTTTTGGGCCACATAATTCTTTGGTGTGTGTATGCTGGCAAGGGAGGAGTTCCTGTCCTGTGATTATATGATGTCTAAGAGCATCCCTGGCCTCTACTCATTAAATGCCAATATCACTCCCTACCCAGTTGCAAACTCTGCCCCCATTGTGACAATTTAAAATGTCTCCAGACATTGTGCAGTGTCCCCTGGGGGACAAAAAATGCCCCACATTGAAGACCACTTCTGTAGGTTCTCTTGCCTTAGTCCCTAGTCCCTGCTGGATATTCCCTTCTACTCCAGCCCTTCCCCAGCCTCACTGGGAAGTCACCATCACTTGGCTAATAAAGTCATCAAGGAAGTAGCACGGGGAAGTCTAGACTTAGGAGGCTTGCTTTCCATTGCTGGGTCCATAAGTTAGTAACTATGTGACCCCGAACAAGTTACCGAATCCTCAGTTTTCTCATCCATAAAGTGGAGACAATAATACTCCCACACCACTGAAGATTTGTGAGGATTAAATATCTTTCTTCTTCCTAAAATCATTATTGCTAACCATTGCTTTTACCATTCATGCCTTGAAAAAGTAAGACGACAGTAAATGGAGCCAAGGGTAGAGCCAGCAGCCCTCAACAGTGCTAAAATTCACAATGGTATAAGAGAAGAGAGCCACATACCTGGAAAGAATAAAATAGGATTGATTTCCAAAGCTAGCTGAGTATCAGAATCATCTGGAGACATTTTTTGAAAGTACAGAATCTTGAACTATACCCTAGGTGTTCTGAATGCTGATATCTAGATGTGGGACACAGAATCTGTACCAAACAAACTTTCTAGTGCATTCTCTTAATAAGACATGTTTGGATACCACAAAACAATATGATCTCTAAGGTCCCTTCTGTCTCTAATAGTTGGTGATTGTACATTGCTATTTATCCTGGAAAGTATTATACAAACTGGAATTGTATCTCTGTGCATGATATAGGGAATTTTCATGGAATTTTTTTCATAGACTGGAGTTTAAAAATGTCACCTTATTCCAAGAGAATAAAGCAGCTTCTGGAGGCACATTTGATCTGATAATCAAGGAAGGAGGCAGCTTCAAAGCTTTAACTTGCAGTTGTTTTCACTTCACTAAAAGAGGATAAGTCTACAAACTGGCTGGTGAATAAACTTTAGTCAATTGTCCACAGACCAGAGGGCAGACCAGATCAAGAGAGAAGGTAAGATTTCCAGTGGCCAGAATCCTGAAAATATCTCTGATTGGCTGGAGAAGTGACTGTAAGTTTGGTGCAGAAGAGTATATAACACCAAAGACTAATCTTCAGGACAGAAACAGAAAAGGCCTTTCTGTCCAAGAAGGCTAGGGAGACTTTGGAAGTAAAAATATGGCCATAACCCTAGATTCTATGTCTCAGTGACTTGTTTTTGCACTGACTCCTTCACTCCCGGAAGCAGCGCTGAGGTATAAGAAGAAGAGACTGGAATGTTATGTCCCATTTGCAATGTCAGACAGGCCAAACCGTCTGAGTTATTTTGGGATCAGAGTTCAGTGTTACATAGAATCAGCTGGGCCTGTGTTAGTATTTGTTTTGTTTGCACTTGGTTTCCTGGTAAAAACTCTTCCTGACAAATTCCAAACTTGTCTTCACTGAACTAAGGGAAAGAAGAATTTTCCACCCTGTATTAGTTTCCTATTGCCTTGTAAAAATTACCACAAATTCAGTGACTTAAAACAACACAAACTTATTATCCCACAGCTTCCATGGTTAGGATCCAAGTACGGATTGGCTGAGTCCTCTGTTCAGGGTCTCACCAGGCTGACATCAAGGTGTCCACAAGGCTGAAATTTTATCTGAGGCCTGGGGTCCACTTCTAAGCTCACTAATTTGAGGCAGAATTTTTTTTTTCCTTGTGGCTGTAGGATTGAGGTCTCTGTTTTCCTTCTTGCTATCAGTTGGAGATGACTCTCAGTTCCTATAAGTTGCCCCCATGTCTTTGCCATGTGGCCTCCTCCACAGGCACTTCACAACATAGCTGCTTGCCTCTCCCAGACAAATAGGAGATCTACACTGATTTGAATGCCTCTGACATAGTCTAAGTGCTCACTTGATTAGGTCAGGCCCACTCAGGATAATCTCCCTAAAATAAAGTCAACTGATAAAGGGCCTTCATATCATCTGCAAAATCTCTTCACAGAAACACCTAAATTAGTGTTTGATTGAATGAGTGGGAGAAGATGTGTACACCAAGAGCCAGGAATCTTGGGGGACAATCTTAGAATTCTGCTTGCCACATACAACTTGGTCAAGAAGTGTGACAATGGTGCCCAGAGAGAAAATTATTCAGGGAAGTGGGTGAATTGTGTTCCTTTGGGCTAAGACTAATCTCACTCAGTTATATATAACAACAAGGAGTGAGACTGGATTGTTAGGCAAGTATCTTCAGAAACATGGCTCATCTTGGAGAGAGGAGGAATGTCTTTGGTCATAATCTGTGCCACTCCCTCCTTGCTACCCTAAGTTGTTTATTTGGCTTACAGGGCGAATATTCCAGCTGGTTTTTCCCCTGCCTGTGATTTTCAAGTTAGATGGACTGTGATTTGAAACAGAATCAAGGGCAGTATTGTGTAAAATAAAGATACTTCCTTTGACAAAGACTCCTCTAGTCCTTAGTGTTCTGTCCAAGTGACCCTAACTAGGATGCAGCAAAACAGATAACAAAGGAGTCACACAGGCAAGAAGGAAGCTCTAGGGCTTCAGGTCATTGCAACTGAGTGCCTAGGGGTGTGAAGGTTGAAGAAAGCTGTCTCTTTGGGCAAAAAGGATAAACTCCTATTGGTGTCTTCAGAAGACCTAGAAGACAATTGCTAATTTTGTTTGTATGTGGCAGTAAGAGGAAAAGGTAGAGATATTCTGACATACTGGCCTGCTCCTCTTAGAAGCAATTGAATAGGTGGGATTTGCTAAAGTAAAACAGTAATAACTTTTTGACTACTTTCTATGCAGGCATCACTCTAAGTATTTACATGTATTAACCCTCCCCCAAAGATTTTGAGGTAGTTACTATTATTATCCCTGTTTTTTATAGATGGTGAAAGTGGCACAGAGAAGTGAAATGCAAATTATTCTAAACAGTTAATAACATGCACACTAAAGTGTTTAGGAGTAAGTGTGCTATTGCTTGTATCTCATACTATGAGATACAACAATGAGAACAAAAGGATTATCTGATGGATAGAGGGATGGATAATAAGTGTGTATGAGAGAGAGATTAAACAAGTATAGCAAATGTTAATGATAGAATCTAGAGTTAGATATATGGGTATTCACTGTAAAATTCTTTCAATTTCTGTATATGCTTGGAAATTAAAAAAAAAAGTGAATTGTCCAAGATCACACAGTTAGTAATGATATAGCCAGGATTCTAATTCAAATAATCTGGCTCCAAAGTATATGCTCTCAACAACTCTGCTAAACTGCTACTCAGAAGCTGGTTTTCCAAGGACATATTAATATATCAAATAATTGAAATCATGTTTCTATCTCAAATCATTTGCTCTTTATAAGCTTTGCTGCAGAAACTATGGAACAATGTAATACAGTCTCTGCCACAAGGATCTCAGGGTCTTGTTGAGGAGATAAGATGCACACATCTAAATCAGTCTGAGAAGGGATAAAATGAGAGAGCAGAACTCTGGAGGGAAACTAAGAGGAGCTGAATCGAAGGCATGGATTGGGACAGACGTTCTCAAAGACAGGAGGAAAGAGGAGAGTGAGAAGGGTTTGAGATATCTGATAGAGAGCGGTAAGAGTTTGGGCCTGATAAGACCACCTTGTAGGTATAGCAGGTGAAATTATCTTCCAAGAAAGAATAGGTGAAAGCCAGTGAGTTAAGAAAAGTGGACAAGAATTGAAACCATCACTTTGGGGAGTAAACATGAAATAGATGGAAAATGTAGGCAGATCCCAGGTGGTATCAGAAGGCAAGTGTTTGCTGTGGTCTTATATTTCTTCAGTCAAGTTCATTGTAGCTTATTGGAAACAGGATAAAACAGGACAGAAAGTGGGATAAGCTCATAAGAAGACAGGAAGGATACCAAGGAGTCTAAAGGACAAAAAGTCAGCTCTCTCACCCTTTGAAAGTCCTCTGCTTGATGTTGCTATTCATGTAAGAATCTGGCTGTTCCCACCATCATATCATTGGTCGACAAATCTTTCAGACCTGGATACCAGCTCTGGTAACCCTACCTGTCAGATGTTAGTTCTCTGCTGTCTAGATTTTTTGCCTCAAGGCTTAATTCTTTCAAGGCTTACCAAATCAAACTTGTATTCTGTGTTCATTTCCTTGACCACTTTTCACTGTGCTTCCCTTCTATCTAAGAACTTCCTTGATTTTCAAGATGACATTCTCTTAGTTTCCCTTCTACTTTCTAACTGCTCTTTCTCAGTCTCCTTGGTTGAGCTATTTTACTTCTTCCTCCCATTTCTCAAAATAACTGGGCTCAAGAGTCCATCCTTGACCCTCTTCCATTCTTGCTCTAGAAGGTGTCCCTTCAATCTCTGACAGATCCTATTTACTCCCTTGGCTTTGGCAATCATCTCTTTAAAGATGAGTCTCAAATCTCTAGTTCCAGACTACTTTTTCTTGGAGCTTCAGATGTTCAATTGGCTGGTGAAACCTCCATCCAAATGTCCCTTAGATATCTCAAATCAAATATGTCTTAAACAGTGAGACATGTCATCAAGTCTATGAGTGTCTCTTTCCCTCATTACAGGTATGAGCTCCTGGAGGGCATAACCAGGGCTCCTTGACTGTCTTCATAGACTGGAGCCAAGCCAGCATCACAATGAAGAGGGATCTGTTCCCTGCATAAGCCTCAGCAAAGGGTGTCTTGTTGGAGGAATTAGTTAATAACAGGCAGAAAAGAGGGCTGGGTGAGAATGGGCACTTCTGTGCTTTGTACATGGATGTGACTCATATGCTTTAGGCACATTAGTCATTATAATTCTTGGCATCCCAATTCCCCTATTCCAATGCTTGCTCATACACAAATGGACTCATGCCCAGACCTTTCTCGTGTCGACTTGGGAAGCACTCTACACACACATTGTCTTCACATGCCACCTGCAACAGCCTCAGTTTAAATAATCTTCAGACTCAGAGGACAGAGTGGAGGGTTCTGGAAAGGCACTGGATGTTTTAACTGTTTCATTGTCCTTGGAGCACTCTTGTTCCCTAATCAAGGACTGAGTGTGCCTTGGGACTGAGGCTAATGGATTGTGGGCTTAACAAATTTATTCCATACCTTCTGTAATTTTTAATAGGATTTTTCATTTCCTGTGTAAACCCTGTAGAGGCAGGCTGAGATGCCACTAATACCTTTGATTTCTAGACAAGAAAACTCAAACCCCACAAGGAGTGATATGAGATAGAGGTGAACCTAGGAGTGCTTATCTCCAGCCCAAAGCACTTATCACTGCACCCACACACTAAGTTCAGTCAGTTCCTGGAGACCCTGGTTGCTATTTCAGGTAAGCAATCAGCACTTAAGGGAGATGTTGCTGGCTTCAGGCTAAGCTAGGATTCTGTTTCCATTGCTTAGGAGACAGCCTGGCATTCAGAGAACAAGGGCCTGTGAGTTTCTAGGGGAGGAGGGGGTTGGGATTTGGACCCAGGAATTCCCATCAGGAATGAAACACTTTCCACCTGCTGCCGCCTAAAATGCCTAACTCCATCATGGAATTTGAATGCAGACAGTTAGATGGGACTTTGGAAAGAGAGGATGAAAAACGAGTTTCCTTCTTTCTGTTCACAGAGGCCAGCCAAGAGCCAGAGCTGGAGCCAGGTCTCTGGTCATGAACTAAACAGAACCAGTTATCGGTTTCAAGTCTGATTGCCTCTTCTTGTAAGGACTTTGGAACTTGGAGAGGATCCCTGACCCTTTATAAACCAGCAGAAAGAACTATAATTGTCGAGACCCCAGATAGAATGGCAGGTATACTCAAAGGTGGAGTGGGAGGCTGAAAATGCTGCTTAGAATGTATTTAATAATTTTATTTCTCTATGTAAAACTTTCTGGGAACGACTTAATTTAGAGGGTGGGGGGTGTGTATTGGACACGCAATATCAAGGCACTGGGTGCCCTGGAATTAGGGGCTGGGAGCATAAAAAGATATAAATTCCTTGGCCCAGGGATCCCATAGCTAACTGTCACAAGACTGTACCAGGAGACCAACCCTCTAGTCAAGTTTTAACAGGGTGGAAGCTGGATATTCAACATGTGTCCCTGTCAAGGTACCTGTCTTTTACTTGGCTCTTCCACCTAACTCTTGGACAAAAACATTTCTGATCACTCCTCTGGATCCTGATTGCCCTTTATATGTTAAATGGAGATGATTTCTACAAAACAGAAACAGATGCACAGACAGAGAAACACACTTGTGGTTGCCAAGCAGTAGCTGGGGGTGGGGGGTTAGAGAAAGAAGGATTGAGAGTTTGGGATTAGCAGATGCAAACTACATGTATAATAATTTGCACCTACTAATAGTTTTGTGTGTGTGTGTAGTGGAAAAACAACAGGGAACTATATAAAATACCCTGTGATACCATACACAGAAATACACTCAAAATGGATTAAAGATCTAAATGTAAGACCAGACACTATGAAACTCTTAAAGGAAAACATAGGCAGAACACTCTCTGACATAAATCACAGCAAGATCCTCTATGACCCACCTCCCAGAGTAATGGAAATGAAAACAAAAATAAACAAATGGATCTAATTAAACTTAAAACCTTTTGCACTATAAGGAAACAATAAGCAAGGTGAAAAGACAGCCCTCAGAATGGGAGAAAATAATAGCAAATGAAGCAAATGACAAAGAATTAATCTCCAAAATATAAAGCTGCTCATGCAGCTCAATACCAGAAAAACAAAAACCCCAATTAAAAAAAAACGAGCAAAAGAACTAAACAGACATTTCTCCAAAGAAGACATACAGATGGCTAATAAACATGAAAAGATGCTCAACATCACTCTTTATTCAGTTTAGTTCAGTCGCTCAGTCATGTCCGACTCTTTGCGACCCCATGATTCGCAGCACACCAGGTCTCCCTGTCCATCACCAACTCCCAGAGTTCACTCAGACTCACGTCCATTGAGTCAGTGATGCCATCCAGCCATCTCATCCTCTGTCGTCCCCTTCTCCTCCTGCCCCCAATCCCTCCTAGCATCAGAGTCTTTTCCAGTGAGTCAACTCTTCGCATCAGGTGGCCAAAGTACTGGAGTTTCAGCTTTAGCATCATTTCCTTCCAAAGAAATCCCAGGGCTGCTCTCCTTCAGAATGGACTGGGTGGATCTCCTTGCAGTCCAAGGGACTCTCAAGAGTCTTCTCCAACACCACAGTTTAAAAGCATCAATTCTTCGGCGCTCAGCCTTCTTCACAGTCCAACTCTCACATCCATACATTCCATACATGACCACAGGAAAAACCATAGCCTTGACTAGACAGACCTTTGTTGGCAAAGTAATATCTCTGGTTTTCAATATGCTATCTAAGTTGGTCATAACTTTCCTTCCAAGAGGTCACAAAGTTTGTGGGAACACAAACTGGTACAGCCACTATGGAGAACAGTGTGAAGATTCATTAAAAAACTGGAAATACAACTGCCATATGACCCAGCAATCCTATTGCTGGGCATACACACCAAGGAAACCAGAACTGAAAGAGACACATGTACCCCAATGTTCACTGCAGCACTGTTAACAATAGCTAGGCCATGGAAACAACCTAGATGTCCATCAGCAGACAAATAAATAAGTGTCTTTTAATTTCATGGCTACAGTCACCATCTGCAGTGATTTTGGAGCCAAAAAAAATAAAGTCTGACACTGTTTCCACTGCTTCCCCATCTATTTCCCATGACGTGATGGGACCGGATGCCATGATCTTTGTTTTCTGAATGTTGAGCTTTAAGCCAACTTTTTTCACTCTCCCCTTTCACTTTCTTCAAGAGGCTTTTTAGTTCCTCTTCACTTTCTGCCATAAGGGTGGTGTCATCTGCATATCTGAGGTTATTGATATTTCTCCCAGCAGTCTTGATTCCAGCTTGTGCTTCGTCCAGCCCATCATTTCTCATGATACTCTGCATATAAGTTAAATAAGCAGGGTGACAATATACAGCCTTGACGTACTCCTTTTCCTATTTGGAACCAGTCTGTTGTTCCATGTCCAGTTCTAACTGTTGCTTCTGCAAATCAAAACCACAATGAGGTATCATTTCATGCTAGTCAGAATGGCTGCCATCAAAAAGTCCACAAACAATAAATGCTGGAGAGGGTGTGGAGAAAAGGGAACCCTCTTACACTCTTGGTGGGAACACAAACTGGTACAGCCACTATGGAGAACAGTGTGAAGATTCATTAAAAACTGGAAATACAACTGCCTTATGACCCAGCAATCCTACTGCTGGGCATACACACCGAGGAAACCAGAACTGAAAGAGGCATATGTACTCCAATGTTCATTGCAGCACTGTTTACAATAGCTAGGACATGGAAACAACCTAGATATCCATCAGCAGACAAATGGATAAGGAAATTGTGGTACATATACACAATGGACTATTACTTAGCTATAAAAAAGGGATGCATTTGAGTCAGTTCTAATGAGGTGCATGAAACTGGAGCCTATTATACAGAGTGAAGTAAGTCAGAAAGAGAAACACCAATACTGTACATTAACACATATATATGGAATTTAGAAAGATGGTAATGAGTATCCTATATGCAAGGCAGCAAAATAGATACAGATGTAAAGAACAGACTTTTGGACTCTGTGGGAGAAGGCGAGGGTGGGAAGATTTGAGAGAATAGAATTAAAATATGTATATTAACATATGTAAAATAGATGACCAGGGAAAGTTTGATGCACGAAGCAGGGCACTCAAAGCTGCTGCTCTGTGACAACCCAGAGGGATGGGGTTGAGAAGAAGGTGGGAGGAGGGTTCAGGGTGAGGGGATACATGTGCATCCATTGCTAACTCATGTTGATGTATGGCAAAAACCACCACAATATTGTAAACTAATTATCCTCTAATCAAAATCAACTAATTAAAAATATATATCCTGGTATAAAACATAATGTAAAAGAATATGAAATGGAATATATATGTATATATACATATATGTATAACTGAGTCACTTTGCTGTACAGCAGAAATTAACACAACTTTGTAAATCAGCTGTACTTAAATAAAATATTTTTTAATGAGGATGATGCTAATCTGCCTCACATGGTTGTTGAGAGAATTAAAAATTCACAAAAAGACTGGTACAGATATAAGGAGCCAATGTTATTACCATGTGGTCTGGTTTCTACCTAGCACCTCTAGGAGAGAATAAGGAAATCCCAAGATCAAGAGGGAAATATAAAGGAGTCTATTTTAGTCTGGGTGACCCCTAAAGAGGAGAAATGTATGGTTGGTGAGGCTAGAGCTCTTCCAGTGTTATCTATTCTCCTGGGTATATTTTCACCTTGTCCTCAGGTGCCAAGTTGGGCCATCAGTTTGGGTCATAACTCTCTTTTGGGTTCATCCTCAGTTGCCTCTCTGCCTGACTGGAATTTGAGCAGGCAAACAAAACCAAGTTCAGGAGTTAGAGTCATATCAAAAGCCAATCAGTTTTATATCAAAATGAAGATTGACTCTATAAATACTGGCTAGGTCAACAATCAGCCCAGCCAGAGAAGCAGCATAAATTCAGGGAAGAGAATTTGACTAGGAGTCAAGTCAGGGGTTTGGCTCTGGCTCTGCTCTTGACCAGCTGTGAGACCTTTCATGAGTGAGAGTTATATAAGGGAAAGGGAATATGTGAGAAATCTTTCTGAGCTGTAAGGTGGCATATAAATGAAAGCAGGTAACATTATTGCTTATATTATGTAACGTAGGAAAGTGTTATTTTTAGCAATCTAACCTCAGATGTGATGTCTTTGGTTGCAAATGGAACACAGCATGTTGGATTGGTATATCCCATTTCTACTTAATAAAGAATTGAAAATGCAAGATCTATTATTTTTATCCTTATTTTCACATTTGAAAACAAGTTTATTCAATAGTGGTGGGGGATCTTAAGGATCTCTTCCCACATACAAAGTTTATTTGAGGGGTAATGGAAATGGTCTGGAATAAAAAGAGGTGATGGTTGTAAAACACTGTGAACATACTAAAACACACAAACACTAAAATCACTTGTAAATGACAAGTTTTGTCTCAGTTTTTAAAATTACAACAACAAAAATTCTTGCCCAGAAGTCATGAGGGCCATGAATCCTAGATCTGAAGCAATGAGAACAGACCCAGAGCAGATAAGTCAAACATTGCTTCTTACTCCATGAACTGTGTACTTGTGAGAGACAGAGGAGTATTTTGAGTGGTGTGTATGTGAGAGAGAGACAGGCTACTTAGATATAAAAGCAGTACATCCCAGAAATAAAGATGTATTACTATTGATAATGGGTGAGGAAATGGTGTCCCTAGAATGGTTTTGAAGATCTTGACTGGAGGATCCTTATTGGCTCTAGGGACTAGTAGCCCAAATTTATTTATCTGAGAGGTAAGGTAAATGACAAAGGATGAGATGGTTGGATGGAATCACCAACTCCATGGACATGAGTTTGAATAAACTCCGGGAGTTGGTGATGGACAGGGAAGCCTGGCATGCTGCAGTCCATGGGGACTCAAAGAGTTGGACACAAGTGAGAGGCTGAACTGAACTGAAAATAAATGCAAACTTAAATTGGCCAACCATTCTGATTTGCCCAGAATTGAGGGGTTTTCTGAGATGAGGCAATGTAGCTTCTTTCTTTTTGCCATGTTCTAAAAGACTTTATTTTCAGCTTTAATGAAGTATGATTCCCAAATAAAAATTGATATATTGTGTTGTACAATGTCATTTTTAAGGTATATGATGTGACAATTTAATATACAGTGTGAAATTACTACCACAATCAAGTTAACACATCCATCACCTCACATAGCTACCATTATTTTTGTGTGTGTGGTGACAACACTTAAGATCTACTCTTATGGCAAATTTCAAGTATACAATACAGTATTATTAACTACAGGGACACCTCAGAGATATTTTAGGATTCCAGACCACTGCAATAAATTGAATATCATAATAAAGTGAGCCACATGAATTTTTGGCTTTCCAGTGCATAAAAAAGTTGTGTTTACACTATACTGTAGTCTGTTAAGCATACGATAGCACTATGTCTAAAAAATGTACATAGCTAAATTTAAAAATACTTTATTACTTTAAAAAATACTTACATCATCTCACTGAAGCAAATTTTAATCATTTTGCTGGTGGAGCTCTTGTCTCCATGTTTATGGCTGCTGACTGATCAGGGTGGTGGCTGCTGATGATTGGGGTGGTTGTGGCAATTTTTTTTCTTTTTTTTTTTTTTTGTTAGCACATAGCATGTGAAACTTCCCCCACCAGAGATGGAAACCATGCCCATGCAGTAGAAACTTGGAGCCTTAACCACTGGACCACCAGAGAAGTCTGTGGAAATTTCTTAAAATAAGACAACAATGAAGTTTGCCACATCAATAATGTCTCTTCCTTTCATGAAAGATTTCTGTGTGTCATGCAATGCTGTTTGGTAGCATTTTACCCACAATAGAACTTCTTTCAAAATTAGAGTAAAAACTCTCAAACCCTGTCACTGCTTTATCAATCAAGTTTACTAAATGTTTAAAATCCTTTGTTGTCATTTCCACCACAATCTTCACAGCATCATCACCAGGAGCAGACTTCATCTCAAGAAACCACTCTCTGCTCATCTATAAGAAGCAACTCTTCATCCATTAAAATTTTATCATGAGATTGCAGCAATTCAGTCACATCTTCAGGCTCCAATTCTAATTCTAGTTCTCTTGCTATAATATTGCCACCACAACAGCAGTGATTTCCACTGAAGTCCTGAACCTTTCAAAGGTATCCATGATGGTTGGAATCAACTTCTTCCCAACTCCTGTTAATGTTCATATTTTGGACTCTTCCATGAGTCACAAATGTTCTTAATGGTGCCTAGAATGGTGAATCCTTTCCAGATGGTTTTCAACTGACTGTCCAGACCCATCAGAGGAATCTCTATGCCATGTATAACATTACAAAATGTACTTCTTAAACAAAAAGACTTGAAAGTCAAAATGATTCTTGATCCATGGCTTGCAGAATGGATGTTGTGTTAGCAGGCCTGCAAATATAATCTCATGGTACATCTCCATCAGAGCACTTGAGTGGCCAGGGATATTGTGAATGAGCAGGAATATTTTAAAAAGAATCTTTTTCTAGTCATTAAGTCTCAAAAGTAAGCTTAAAAGACTCATTTCAGTTCAGTTCATTCACTCAGTCATGTCTGACTCTTTGTGACACCATGAATCGCAGCACGCCAGGCCTCTGTACCATCTCTCGGAGTTCACTCAGACTCGCATCCATTGAGTCCGTGATGCCATCCAGCCATCTCATCCTCTGTCGTCCCCTTCTCCTCCTGCCCCCAGTCCCTCCCAGCATCAGAGTCTTTTCCAATGAGTCAACTCTTCGCATCAGGTGGCCAAAGTACTGGAGTTTCAGCTTCAGCATCATTCCTTCCAAAGAAATCCCAGGGTTGATCTCCTTCAGAATGGACTGGTTGGATCTCCTTGCAGTCCAAGAGACTCCCAAGAGTCTTCTCCAACACCACAGTTCAAAAGCATCAATTCTTCGGCACTCAGCCTTCTTCACAGTCCAACTCTCACATCCATACATGACCACAGGAAAAACCATAGCCTTGACTAGCCGGACCTTAGTCGGCAAAGTAATGTCTCTGCTTTTCAATATACTATCTAGGTTGGTCATAACTTTTCTTCCAAGGAGTAAGTGCCTTTTAATTTCATGGCTGCAGTCACCATCTGCAGTGCTTTTGGAGCCCAAAAAATAAAGTCTGACACTGTTTCCACTGTTTCCCCATCTATTTCCCATGAAGTGATGGGACTGGATGCCATGATCTTCATTTTCTGAATGTTGAGCTTTAAGCCAACTTTTTCACTCTCCTCTTTCACTTTCATCAAGAGGCTTTTTAGCTCCTCTTCACTTTCTGCCATAAGGGTGGTGTCATCTGCATATCTGAGGTTATTGATATTTCTCCCGGCAATCTTGATTCCAGTTTGTGTTTCTTCCAGCCCAGCGTTTCTCATGATGTACTCTGCACATAAGTTAAATAAGCAGGGTGACAATATACAGCCTCGACGTACTCCTTTTCCTATTTGGAACAAGTCTGTAGTTCCATGTCCAGTTCTAACTGTTACTTCCTGACCTGCATACAGATTTCTCAAGAGGCAGGTTAAGTGGTCTGGTATTCCCATCTCTTTCAGAATTTTCCACAGTTTATTGTGATCCACACAGTCAAAAGACTCAGTAAACCATGCTATAAACAGATAAGCTGTCATCCAGTCTTTGTTGATCCATTTATAAAGCACAGGCAGAGTATATTTAGCACAATTCTTAGGGCTCTAGGCTTTTAAGAATGGTACATGAGCACTAGCTTCAATTTAGAGTCGCCAGATACATTAGCCCCCCAACAAGAGTCAACCTGTCCTTTGAGGCTTTGAAGCCAGGCATGGACTTTCTCCTCTCTGATGATGAAAGCCCTAGATGGCATCTTCTTCCAATATAAGGCTGTTTGTCTTCCAATATAAGGCTGTTTGTGCCTGTTGTTTAGTGCAGCCACCTTCATGAATTATCTTAGCTAGATCCTCTGGATGACTTGCTACAGTTTCTACATTACCGCTTGCTGCTTCACCTTGTCCTGTTATGTTATACAGATGGCTTCTTTCCTTAAACCTCTGAACCAACCTCTGCTAGCTCCAAAACTTTCCTGCTGCAGCTTCCTTGCCTCTCTCACACTTCTTATAATTGAAGAGAGTTAGGGCCCTGCTCTGGATTAGGCTTTAGCTTAAGAGAATATTGTGGCTGGTTTGATATTCTATCCAGACCACTACAACTTTCTCCATATCAGCAATAAATAAGCCTGTTTCACTTTCTTATAATTCATGGGTTCAGTGCAGTAGCACTTTTAATTTCCTTCAAGAATTTTGCATTTGAATTCATAACCTGGCTAGCTCTTTGGAGTAAGAGGCCTAGTTTCAGCCTATCTTGGCTTTTGATGTTTTCTTCATTAAGCTTAATCATCTCTAGCTTTTTTTTTTTTAAGTGAGACACAAGTGAGTCTTCCTTTCACTTGAAGACTTAGAGGCCATTGTAGGATTACTAAATGTCCTGATTTCAATGTTGTTGTGTTAGTAGATAGGGAGACCTGGGGAGAGGGAGAGACATGGGGAAAGGCCAGTCAGTGGATCAGTCAGAACCCACACAGCACAGCATTTATCAATTAAGGTGCCTATCTTACATATGTGGTTCATAACTCCTCGAAACAATTACAATTGTAACATCAAAGATCACTGATCACAGAGCACCATAATAAACATAACAGTAATGAAAATTTTCACACATTGCAGGAATTACCAAAACATGACAGAGAGACACAAAGTGAGTAAATGCTGTTGGAAAAATTGTGCCAATAGACTCGCTTGATATAGAGTTCCTGTTATTCTTCAATTTGTAAAAAAAAAAAAAAAAAAGTGTGAGGCACAATAATATTTTTACTGCTTTTGTCTTCTAACCTTCACACTAGTTTTATAATTAATTAATCTGCTACCTTTACTATTTATTCACTTTTCCAGTGAGATTCATTTTTTCATTTTGTGTTCTTGTTAACATAATTAGCACCCTTTCTTTTTCAGCTTAAAGAAGTCCTTTCAGTATTTTAGTGGTAATAAACTTCTTTAGCTTTTGCTTTTCTTGGAAACTTTATTTCCTCTTCGATTCTGAATGATAATTTTGCCAGACACGGTGATCTTGGTTGGAAGGCTTTTTTTTTTTTTTTTTTTCAGCACTCTGAATATATTGTGCCACTCCCTTCTGGCCTGCAAAGTTTGTGCTGAAAAAATCTTCTGGTAGTCTTATTAGGGTTCCATTGCATGTAACAAATTGTTTTCTCTTGATGCTTTTAATATTTCTTCCTCATCTTCAATTGTTGACATTTTGATTATAATGTGTCTTGGTGTGGGTCTCTTTGGATTCATCTTTTTGGAATTCTCTGAACTTCCTGGATCTGGATATATGTTTCTTTTCCCCAAGTTAGGAAAGCATTCAATCACCATTTCTTCAAATAATATTTTTGCCCCTTTCTCTCTTCTCCTCTGGAAACCCTATAATTCAAGTATTTGTCTGATTTTGTCATATGTCTTTAAAGCTATCTTCACTTTTTCCGTTCTTTTTTGTCTTTTGCTGCTCTGATTGGGTGAGTTCTACTGCTTTGTCTTTGAGTTGAGTGATCTTTTCTTTTGCTTCATCTATTGTGTTCTTGAACCCCACTAGCATATTTTTAGTTCAGTCATTGTATTCTTCAGTTCTGTGACTTTTATTTGATACTTTTTTACATTTTCCATCTCTTTGTTGAAGTTCTCACTGTTTTCATCTATTCTTCTTCCCAGTTCAGTGGACATTTTTATTACCATTACTTTGAACTATTAATCAGGTAAACTACTTATCTCCATTTTATTGATTTTTTCCTGAGATTTTTATTTATTCTTTCATTTGGAACATGTTGCTCTGTTTATTCATTTTGCTTGACTCTCTGTGTTGGTTTCTGTGCAATAGATGAAACAACCACTTCTGCCAGTCTTGAAGGAGTGTTCTCATGTAGAAGATGAAACTTCATTCAGCCCTGCACAATTCCTTTGTCATCTGTCAAACTTCTAGGCTTCTCCAAACATTCTATTATATTTGTAATAGCTCCCAGTAGTTGAGGATGTGCCAAAACCTGTCAGTGTCCCAAAGGGAGGATCTCAGCACCTGATCCAGGCTAACTGGAAGCCAGATGCTAAGGCAGAAGCTTTCAAACTATGCAAATCCATACAGTCCTGGGGGACCACAAGCCTAAGCCACACCAGCTGCCAGAACCAGGTGATCTTGGAGATGTCCCCTAGGTGGCGGTCACAAAACTAGGGTCTCCAAACAAGTGTATAAGTTCTTTGTTGGGAGATACTGGCAAGCTGGAGTAAGACAGAGGGAGAGCACAAAGATTGGTGTACACAGCCCTATTTTCCCTGAGAAAAGCTCCATAGGCCACTAAATGTGTGCAAAACCAGAAGTCTGTCATTAATTCAAAGCTCCAAGATGAGCGAAGTGGCTTCCTTCACAGAAAGACTATGGGAGAGGGCATGCCTTAGTTCACATCTGTGCAGTGCCCTGGGGGAGGTAGTCTGCCAAGAACCATACCTCTGATTGTCACAGTTCTGTCAAGAACACAAACCCCTCTGGCTGCCCAAGCCAGGTGCTCAAGGAATGTTCCCTGGGCATCAGCCACAAAACCCTGGCATTAGATGCATGCAAAACTCCCGTCCAGGAGACACTGGATCTGTGGAGCATACCAGAGGGTTAGGGAAAAGATAGTATTTACCCTCTGAGGTCTCTGGGAAGAATTATAGTCAACACCTAGAGACATATTTAATTAGAACCCTGCCCCCTGGGCCACAGTCATGATGGTTAGCTAATATGCCCTCACAGAAAGATGGAGCTCTTAGGTTCATTGCCTCTTGCTGTGTCTGAGGATGGTAGCTGTTTAAGAATTCTTTCTCCCTTGGTTACAATCCTGAGGGACCCACAAGTGGCCCCATTGGCCACCAGAGCAAGATGACGTATACGTGTCCTCTGCCAGGAGTCAAAAACCGGGGCACCAGACAAGGGTGGAAACTGCTTTCTGGGTGATACTGACTATTACAGTCCCATATGACCAGGAATGCAAGTTACCCTGGCCTCCAAATCCAGGTGATCAAGAGGCATCCATCCCCTGGTTGCAGCCACAAAAATTGGAGCAACATAAATAGATGGGGAAACAATGGACACAGTGGCTGATTTTATTTTGGGGGCTCCAAAATCACTGCAGATGGTGACTGCAGCCATGAAATCAAAAGACACTTACTCCTTGGAAGGAAAGTTATGACCAACCTACACAGTATATTAAAAAGCAGACATTACTTTTTCAACAAAGGTCCATCTAGTCATGGCTATCGTTTTTCCAGTAGTCATGTATGGACGTGAGAGTTGGACTATAAAGAAAGCTGAGTGCTGAAGAATTGATGCTTTTGAACTGTGGTGTTGGAGAAGACTCTTGAGAGTCCCTTGGACTGCAAGGAGATCCAACCAGTCCACCTAAAGGAGATCAGTCCTGCGTGTTCATCTGTAGGACTGATTTTGAAGCTGAAATTCCAATACTTTGGCCACCTCATGCAAAGAGCTGATTCATTTGAAAAGACCCTGATGCTGGGAAAGATTGAGGGCAGGAAGAGAAGGGGGACGACAGAGGATGAGATGGTTGGATGGCATCACCGACTCAGTGGACATGGGTTTGTCCGGGAGATGGTGATGGACAGGGAGGCCTGTCATGCTGCAGTTCATGGGGTCACAAAGAGTAGGACACGACTGGGAAACTGAACTGAACTGAACTACCTATACCACTTTAACCTAGGAAAGGTTGAGGATCTCCTCTGATTTAACCACTCTCCTCAGGCAACTCATCAATAATACTATATCAGTTCAGTTCAGTTCAGTAGCTCAGTCGTGTCCAACTCTTTGTGACCCAATGAATCATAGCACACCAGGCTTCCCTGTCCATCACCAACTCCTGGAGTTCATTCAAACTCATGTCCATCAAGTCGTGATGCCATCCAGCCCTCATCCTCTGTCGTCCCCTTCTTCTCCTTCCCCCAGTCCCTCCCAGCATCAAGGTCTTTTCCAATGAGTCAGCTCTTCGCATGAGGTGGCCAAAGTATTGGAGTTTCAGCTTCACCATCAGTCCTTCCGATGAACACCCAGGACTGATCTTTAGGATGGACTGGTTGGATCTCCTTGCAGTCCAAGGGACTTACAAGAGTCTTCTCCAACACCACAGTTCAAAAGCATCAATTCTTCAGTGTTCAGCTTTCTTCACAGTCCAACTCATCAAAGAAACCAAATTATCTCTAGCAATTCTATTTTATAACATAAAAGAACAAAATCTTTTCCCCCAGGGGCCCTCTGGGAAATCTGAAAGACAACTGTAGGTGCAAAAGATATCATTTAGGATTAGACTCTGGGAATCTAAAATATCAAGAGTTGTCAGGATATTTGAACACTTAAGATAGGATACTGTGTTTACTGAAAAACAGTACTTGGGTTCCTATATGACCAAACTGACAATAAAAGATCTAAAAAGTAAACATAAGATATAACATGACTGTAAAGAAGAACTATAGCTCTTTCCTAAGAAGGGAAATACTTTATTTTCTTTGATAATCAAGGACATCAAAAAGTCAACATATACCAGAGAAGGTTACTCTAGTAAGACACAGAATCTTTATCTTCTATGCAGAATACATAGAAAGTAAAGAATAATCTTTACAACCTCTTATTAAGAGCAGACCAATAATCCAAGAAAAATTTGATGTTTTAACAGAAAGAAAATCCAATTCTAGTTTTATATCAGAGAGATATTTAACACTAAAAGCTCCTTTTGAAAATCTTATAAATAAGTACATCCAGCCTCAGCCAGCTTTGAACTTAACAAAATAAATTTCCTTTACACGAACATTCTACAACTTTCTATATCTGTATACAACCCCATTACAACTTTCCAAAGTAGCAAAAACAAACACATTTATTAATAGGCCAAAGTATATATAGCCTCTCTGTAGCAGAGAAAAAAGGTATACAATCTTAAAATTGTACTTAGTAATTAATGTTTCAGTATTCAATCTTAGAAGTTATCTAAGGTATCTAATGAATATTCATTAGTCAACTCAATTTAGTATCATATCAAGTATTTTTTTTAAGTTTCCTAAATATTTTATAAATTATCTTCAAGGTGATATGCTACAAAAAACAGTTATTTTTTAATAAATTTATTTATTTTAATTGGAAGTTATTCTTGAAATAGAATTCGCCAGAATAATGATGTGATTTGGTAAAATACACATTTACATTCTTCATAATCTTTAACACTTAATTGAAGCCATACTAGCTTATTTGATCAGTAAATTTATAAAAATTTAGTAAGAACATATCCAAGTAGACTAAAAATGTATACTTATAGCATATTCAATACTGATAAATCAGAAATAGCATAGCTGATTTTATTAAATCAAAAATATTAAACTATTCTCATTTGCTATATTTACCTAAATTATATGAACTTGAATTCTTAAAATATTTGAATTAGTTTCTGTAAGAACAATTTTGTTTAGCATATTGAAAATGTCCAATACAGTTTCCTTAATTTCTGGGAATTCTAGGAACATTCACTTTATTTTGTTGTTGTTGTTCACTCAGTAGTGTCCGACTCTTTGTGACTTCATGGACTGCAGCACTCCAGGCTTCTCTGTCCTTCTTTATGGTCCAACTCTCACATCCATACGTGACTACTGGAAAAACCAGAGCCTTGACTAGATGGACCTTTGAGAGCAAAGTAATGTCTCTGCTTTTGAATACACTGTCTAGGTTGGTCATAGCTTTTCTTCATAGGAGCAAGTGTCTTTTAATTTCATGGCTTCTGTCACCATCTGTAGTGATTGTGGAGCCCAGTCACTGTTTCTATTTTTCCCCATCTATTTTCTATGAAGTGATGGGACCAGATGCCATGATCTTAATTTTTTGAATATTGAGTTTTAAGCCAGATTTTCACTCTCCTCTTTCACCTTCATCAAAAGGCTCTTTAGTTCCTCTTCACTTTCTGCTATTAGGGTGGTTTCATCTGCATATTTGAAGTTATTGATATTTCTCTTGGCAAACCTTATTTCAGCTTATATTTCATCCAGCCTGGTATTTCGCATGATGTCAATTTATACAAGCACTAATTTATCTCTAAGCCCATCAGAATAGAGTTCCTTCAAGTGAGGCTGCAGGAGTATGTGAATGGAAAGCTTCCAGATGTACAAGCTGGATTTAGAAGAGACAGAGGAGTCAGAGATCAAATTGCTGTCATCCATTGGACTGTAGAAGTAATAAGGGAATTACAAGAAAATATCTACTTCTACTTCATTGACTACACTAAGCCTTTGATTGTGTGGATCAAAACAAACTGTAGAATACCAGACCACTTTACCTGCCTGCATGCAGGTCAAGAAGCAACAGTTAGAACCAGACATGGAAAAACAAACTGGTTCAAAGTTGGGAAAGGAGTATATTAGGGCTGTATATTGTCACACCGCTTATTTAACTTCTATGCAGAGTACATAATGCAAAATGCCAGGCTGGATGAAGCTCAAGTTGGAATCAAGATTGCCAGGAGAAATGTCAATAAGCTCAGATATGCAGATGATACCATCCTTATGGCAGAAAGCAAAGAGACTAAAGAACCTCTTGATAAAGGTGAAAGAAGAGAGTGAAAAAGCTGGCTTAAAACTCAACATTCAGAAAACTAAGATCATGGTATCCAGTCCCATCACTTCACGGCAACTAGATGGGGAAAAAAATGGGAAGAGTGACAGACTTTATTTTCTTGGCTCCAAAATCACTACAGATGTTGATTGCAGCTGTGAAATTAAAAGACACTTGCTCCTTGGAAGAAAAGCTATGACAAACACAGACAGTGTATTCAGAAGCAGAAACATCACTTTGCTGACAAATGTCCATATAGTCAAAGCTATGGTTTTTCCAGTAGTCATGTACAGATGTGAGAGTTGAACCATAAAGAAGACTGAGAACCGAAGAATTAATGCTTTCTAACTGTGGTGCTGGAGAAGACTCTTGCAAGGAGATCAAAACAGTAAATCCTAAAGGAAATCAACCCTGAATATTCATTGGAAGGACTGATGCTGAAGCTCTAATACTTTGACCACATGATACGAAGAGCTGACTCATTGCAAAAGACTCTAATGCTGGGAAAGATTGAGGGCAGAAGGAGAAGGGGACAACAGAGAATGAGATAGTTGGATGGCATCATTGACTCAATAGACATGAGTTTGAGAAAACTCCAAGAGACAATGAGAGACAGGGAAGCCTGGTATGCTGCAGTCCATGGTGTTGTAAAGAGTCAGACACAACTGAGTGACTGAACAACAAAAGAGATCTTACAATCTAATTTGGTAATGCCATCCAGAAGTATAAAAATATTACATGGTCACATAATGAAAGATACAGACTTTTTGATTTATGTGTAAACATACAGACATAAATAGAAAGACAATCTATAGGTTTAATTCTAAAATTTTAGCCATTGGTCAAGTATAAACACAGATTACAAAACTCACTGATCCATATTAAACAGCTCCAGCTCTTCTCTTCCTGATGGGCATGGAATTCTTAATTGATTTGAGTTTGAAATAGAAAAGACCAATCAGATACTATCATCTTTCACCCAACAGAGACAAGATCTCTATAAACCATTACAAACAGCCCCAGACTTCTAATGGTTCACCTTAACGGTTATTATTTTTGGAGGGGTTTTATTTTGGTATGAAAGCAATATGCATTCAGAAGAATCCATACTTCAAATTTTGATGTTTTATCTTTTCCTGGGTTGGCAATATGTGGTGCAATACCCTTCCGTGATGCTGGATAGCAGCAGGGAGCCACAGCTCACAGTCAGCCACACAATAATGAGGGTAAACAACTGACAAACTTATAAGCATTATGTTTTCATTTTCACTATAGTGTTCAATAAATTACAATAAATTACACTTCATTATAAAGTATAGGCTTTATAGATATATTAGATGATTTTCCTGAAAGTAAGCGTTTTGGGCATGTTTTTAAGGTTGGCTAAATTATGATGTTCAGAAGGTTAGGTGTATTAAATGTATATTCAACTTGTAATATTTTCAACTTACGATGGATTTATCAGAATGTAACCCCATCATTCTATAAGGGCTTCCCTTGTAGCTCAGTCAGTAAAGAGTTTGCCTGCAATGCAGGAGACCAGGGTTCAATCCCTGGGTCAGGAAGATCCCCTGGAGAAGGAAATGGCAACCCACTCCAGTATTCTTGCCTGGAGAATCCCATGGACAGAGGAGCCTGGCAGGCTACAGTCCATGGGATCTCAAGAGTCAGGCATGACTTAGCGACTAAACCACCACCACAACCGCATCATAAGTCGAGAGCTGTAATCTGCTACAGAGATCACTAAATGGTCAGACCATGAATCCAAAGAAGGCAACACTAGAAATCATGCAAATACTCAAAAATAACCAAAATCAAATCCTTAGAGTGCTAACAGTAGACAAGAGTCTGAAACCCAGGATCTGGAGCTAGAGTCACTGTTGGGGCCCCTGGCCACCAGTCAGAAGAGCATAAGCAGTGCTGAGAGTGAGTGGAGTAAATATGGATCTGAAGGTGAGGTCCAATCCCATTCAAGTCATGGCACCAGAACCATGAAAGACAAAATGCAACAGATGATTAAGGTGATGATTTTATTTAGGTTATTGCAATGGGAATAATGTTCATGAACTAAGATTATATCAAAAGAGAGGAAAAACTTGGGGTAGCTCTTAGCTGAGTCATTTAGATAGGGTGAAGTGGTCCTTTGCAGTTAGCCATTTCTTAAAACACAAAAGAGTTGCAAAAGGATAAGGGATTTTTCTAGAAGTATGAGGCTCAAGTTAAAGGTTAATATCATCAGGCCAAACCGTATAGCACCTTGCTGACCATGGTAAGGCTGTTTGTCTTTATCCTTAGAACAAAGGAAACTCACCAATAGTTTACATAGGACTATGGTGGAGTCAACTGACCTCAGACCATCTGGCTCTATCCTCCTCCTTTCAGAATATCCCTTCCCTCAATGCTTCCAACCCAGGTCTTTACAAGATGCTACATTCTGGGCTCCCTATTACTGTGATCCCTCTGCCTTCAGTTCAGTTCAGTTCAGTTCAGTTCAGTCACTCAGTCGTGTCCGACTCTTTGCAAACTCATGAATCACAGCACGCCAGGCCTCCCTGTCCATCACCATCTCCTGGAGTTCACTCAGACTCACGTCCATCGAGTCAGTGATGCCATCCAGCCATCTCATCCTCTGCTGTCCCCTTCTCCTCCTGCCCCCAACCCCTCCCAGCATCAGAGTCTTTTCCAGTGAGTCAACTCTTCGCATCAGGTGGCCAAAGTACTGGAGCTTCAGCTTCAGCATCATTCCCTCTAAAGAAATTCCAGGGTTGATCTCCTTCAGAATGGACTGGTTGGATC
The DNA here is from genome assembly GCA_917880005.1 of Nanger dama. Lineage (NCBI taxonomy): Eukaryota > Metazoa > Chordata > Mammalia > Artiodactyla > Bovidae > Nanger > Nanger dama. Next base: position 1,806,217 of record CAKJTW010000056.1, read on the forward strand.
TCCTTGCAGTCCAAGAGACTCTCAAGAGTCTTTTCCAACACCACAGTTCAAAAGCATCAATTCTTCGGCACTCAGCCTTCTTCACAGTCCAACTCTCACATCCATACATGACCACAGGAAAAACCATAGCCTTGACTAGCCAGACCTTAGTCGGCAAAGTAATGTCTCTGCTTTTCAATATGCTATCTAGGTTGGTCATAACTTTTCTTCCAAGGAGTAAGCCTCTTTTAATTTCATGGCTGCAGTCACCATCTGCAATCATTTTGGAGCCCAAAAAATAAAGTCTGACACTGTTTCCACTGTTCCCCCATCTATTTCCCATGAAGTGATGGGACCGGATGCCATGATCTTCATTTTCTGAATGTTGAGCTTTAAGCCAACTTTTTCACTCTCCTCTTTCACTTTCATCAAGAGGCTTTTAGCTCCTCTTCACTTCTGCCATAAGAGTGATGTCATCTGCATATCTGAGGTTATTGATATTTCTCCCGGCAATCTTGATTCCAGCTTGTGTTTCTTCCAGTCCAGCGTTTCTCATGATGTACTCTGCATATAAGTTAAGTAAGCACGGTGACAATATACAGCCTTGACGTACTCCTTTTCCTATATGGAACCAGTCTGTTGTTCCATGTCCAGTTCTAACTGTTGCTTCCTGACCTGCATGCAGATTTCTTAAGAGGCAGGTCATGTGGTCTGGTATTCGCATCTCTCTCAGAATTTTCCACAGTTCATTGTGATCCACACAGTCAAAGGCTTTGGCATAGTCAATAAAGCAGAAATAATGCCAAATCATAACATCTGGCTGCCCCTCTCAGGCTTTCTGATTATTTTCTAGCCCTGCTACTCACCTGATCTCCCACCCCCTGCAGCAAAATCTCCCCCAAAGGCTTATTCCACCATGATGAGTGTTGAAAGTTCATGGGTCAAAGACTGGTCTATAGGAGCCAGAAAGGTAGTCTAAGTGAAAGAATCACACAGGGTATGAAGCAACCAATAAGGAAATGGTGGACTATAGAAAACTGGAAAACACAGATCCTGCCCAAATATGGCAGCCATTACTCATTACAACTGATTACTGTTAAGCAGGCAACTTGCCCAGTATTATGTGATCTTAATATTTTCAAGTTTTTGAATTTTTAAATGGGGAAACAATTCAAATGTTTTAAAACACTGTTCAAATCACATGGGGTGTGAATGCTGGCCTTCAGATTTCCACTTGGCAACTACTACTCTCATCAACAAATCCTGCTCCTCTTAGCTTGCTCCCAACCCCCACCCCACCCGCCAACAGAGCTCTGAGCTCCTGTTCTGATGTCTTTTGCACAACAAAGAATTAACCTACAATCCCACTGCACTGAAAGCAAATCACCTGTCAATCCCCTCTTGGCCCATCAAAAACTTTAGTATCCACATTTACATATTAAGCCTGCCCCACTCAGAGAATACATTCATCTGAGTCTACTACAGAGAGAAGGTACAATTCCAGTACAAATATGGGTGGAAGCTTCATCAGCCCTTCTGGAAAGGGCTAAAGTGTATGGCAACCTGGTGACCTCTGACCCTACAAAGATTGGGAAATGAGACATTTTCCAACTGAAGGGAAGTGATGTTCACCTCTTTTCCCTTTTACTCTTCCTCTGAGTAACTGAGCAAGAGGAGAAGTGACCAAGAAGCAGACCGGTAAAATGGAAGGCAAGCCCTACAATAACCCACCAAGCCACAAGACAGCCCCTGGAAAAGTCAGATCCTTTGATTCAGCATCTCCTGGTTCATTTTCCCAAAATATATTCAAGGTCCCTACATTCTGTTCAGAATTTATATCCAGAGAGGCAACCTATCATGCCTTGGGTATTTTCAGACCTCAACACAATCAGGAACAATGATCTAAGAAGATTAGACAGTGACTTTACTTACATATAAGGTGGCAAGGATGAACCCTTTCTTTTCATAGCGAACTCTTATATTAAAGAATCCTGAAAAGAAACAAAGGGCAAATTTGCAGATCATTTCACAGCTCATACACAGTCATAATACACACTTATGCCCACAACCCACAAAGGAACATTCCCCTGCCCCTTTGCCCTGCCCATTCCTACAAACTAGCCTCAGCCAGTAAACCCCTCAGCTTCATCCCTTGGTCCTCAACACTCATGAGATCCTTGGCATTGGTATTTTAGGCATTAAAACTTATTTCTGTTAGACATTAATAGCACCAGAGGAACTTTTAGCCAGGAATTACACCTCTCTCCAAAGGAGTTTAGAACTGGACCCCAGCAAAGGCCCCCAGGCTATTCTGTGAGCACGTGAAAAGCTTTAGGAGCTGCTTAGGGGATTAGCAGAAATAATCTTTCCAGACTAATGACTTTTCTGGGCCCCAGGTCTGATCTCCAAGACTGGAACAGAGCTCATCAGGTCTCTTGAGTTGGTGTGACTCAAAACTCAGGGAAGGAGCAGGTAAATTGCTAGAAATTCATTCTTTATGCTTTTGGAGCCCTCACAAGAGAAAAGCTCCCAGCATGGTCCTAGAGGCTTTAGGCATTTTCTGCAGGCAAACCACAATTTGTGTTGCAGAGCAAGCCCTGTGTAAAGGGAAAGTAGTGGCCCCTACCAGGGCAATCTGAGGAATGTCTTAAGAGGCCCCTTAATAACAACAAAAAAACCCAGCCCTCCTGTGCTTGAGTACCTGGAATCCTCCATTACTCATTCTTTCTGAAGCAGGGAAAGCTCCCTGTTGAAATGTAAATATATCATCCAGTTAACACCCATTAACACATTAGCATGGAATCCTCTTCCTGATCTGATAACAAAATAACCTAAAGGACAGGAAGTAGAGTCCTAAAAGGATATAGTTTTAGGTAAAGGTCAGTAGGACTGGGAGGGAAGGGGTGGGTAAGAGGCCTCAAAGGCAGTCAGTAACTATGATTCTCTTACAGGTTACAGAGTGTCGGGCCTCACAGTAACCTTGGTACTTGGAAGAAAAGCTACGACAAACACAGAGAGCATATTAAAAAGCAGAGACATCACTTTGCTGGCAAAGGCCCACCTAGTCAAAGCTATGGTTTTTCCAGTAGTCATGTATGGATGTGAAGGTTGGACCATAAAAATGCTGAGCACTGAAGAATTGATGCTTTTGAACTGTGGTTTTGGAGAAGACTCTTGAGAGTCCCTTGAACTATAAGGAGATCCAACCAGTCCATCCTAAAGGAGATCAGTCCTGAATATTCATTGGAAGGACTGAGGTTGAAGCTGAAGCTTCAATATTTTAGCCACCTGATGTGAAGAACTGACTCATTGGAAAAGACCCTGATGCTGGGAAAGATTGAAGGCAGGAGGAGAAGGAGACGACAGAGGATGAGATGGTTGAATGGCATAACCTTACCATTGATGGACTTGATGGACATGAGTTTGAACAAGCTCCAGGAGCTGGTGATGGACGGGGAAGCCTGGAGTGCTGCAGTCCATGGGGTTGCAAAGTGTCAGACATGACTGAGCGACTGAAATGAACTGAAATGAAAATTGCTTGTCCATCCTCCTCTTATAAGCTTAGAGGTTAATTGATTTGCCCAAGTCTAATCAATGGCATGGTTTCAGTGTGTCTGCGCTCTAATGCCCTCTTGCAACACCTACCATCTTATTTGGGTTTCTCTTACCTTGGGTGTGGGGTATCTCTTCACAGCTGCTCCAGCAAAGCACAGCTGCTGCTCCTTACCTTGGACAAGGGATATCTCCTTACCGCCACCATTCCTGACCTTCAATGTGGGATAGCTCCTCTAGGCCCTCTTGCACCTGCACAGCCACCACTCCTCGGGTTGCTCCTCCCAGCCACCGGCCCTGGTCTCGGGCATGGGTGGCTCCTCCCAGCTGCCTATCCTGGCCTTGGGCTCGCTCAGGGTGGCTCCTCAGGGTTACCGCCACTGGCCTCGGGTGTGGGGTAGCTCCTCCCAGTCGCTGCCCTGACCTTGGACATGGGGTGTCTTTTCCCAGCTGCCACTGACCTCCGACGCGGGGTACTTCCTCCCAGCTGCCACTGACCTCAGACACGGGGTAGCTCCTCTCGGCCGTTCCTGTGCCTTTGCAGCCTGGCACTCTAGGCTGCTGCCCCTGACCTTGGACATAGGGTAGCTCCTCCAGGCCGCGCTTAGTGCGCCGGCCCGGCTCTCGCAGCCGCCCGTGCTTAGTGCGCTGGCCTGGCTCTCACAGCCTGAAACCATACCCACATAAAACTAGTCAATCTAATCACACTAGGACCACAGCCTTGTCTAACTCAATGAAACCAAGCCATGCCTGCAGGGGAACCCAAGACGAGCGGGTCATGGTGGAGAGGTCTGACAGAATCTGGTCCACTGGAGAAGGGAACAGCAAGCCACTTCAGTATTCTTGCCTTGAGAATCCCATGAACAGTATGAAAAGGCAAAATGATAGGATACCAAAGGAGGAACTCCCCAGGTCATTAGGTGCCCAATATGCTACTGGAGATCAGTGGAGAAAAACTCCAGAAAGAATGAAGGGATGGAGCCAAAGCAAAAACAATACCCAGTTGTGCATGTGACTGGTGATAGAAGCAAGATCCAGTGCTGTAAAGAGCAATATTGCATAGGAACCTGGAATGTCAGGTCCATGAATCAAGGCAAATTGGAAGTAGTCAAACAAGAGATGGCAAGGGTGAACGTCGACATTCTAGGAATCAGCAAACTAAAATGGACTGGAATGGGTGAATTTAACTCAGATGACCATTATATCTACTATGGCGGGCAGGAATCCCTCAGAAGAAATGGAGTAGCCATCATGGTCAACAAAAGTCTGAAATGCACTACTTAGATGCAATCTCAAAAATGACAGAATGATCTCTGTGCATCTCCAAGGCAAACCATTCAATATCACAGTTATCCAAGTCTATGCCCCAACCAGTAATGCTGAAGAAGCTGAAGTTGAATGGTTCTATGAAGCCCTACAAGACATTTTAGAACTAACACCCCCAAAAGATGTCCTTTTCATTATAGGGGACTGGAATGCTAAAGTAGGAAGTCAAGAAACACCTAGAGTAATAGGCAAATTTGGCCTTGGAATGTGGAATGAACCAGGGCAAAGACTAATAGAGTTTTGCCAAGAAAATCACTGGTCATAGCAAACACCCTCTTCCAACAACACAAAAGACTCTACACATGGACATCACCAGACGGTCAATACCAAAATCAGATTGATTATATTCTTTGCAGCCAAAGATGGAGAAGCTCTATACAGTCAACAAAAACAAGACCAGGAGCTGACTGTGGCTCAGATCATGAACTCCTCATTACCAAATTCAGACTCAAATTGAAGAAAGCAGGGAAACCGCTAGACCATTCAGGTATGACCTAAATCAAATCCCTTATGATTATACAGTGGAAACAAGAAATAGATTTAAGGGCCTAGATCTGATAGAGTGCCGGATGAACTATGGAATGAGGTTCGTGACACTGTATGAGAGACAGGGATCAAGACCATCCCCATGGAAAAGAAATGCAAAAAGCAAACTGGCTGTCTGGGGAGGCCTTACAAATAGCTGTGAAAAGAAGAGAAGCGAAAAGCAAAGGAGAAAAGGAAAGATATAAGCATCTGAATGCAGAGTTCCGAAGAATAGCAAGGAGAGATAAGAAAGCCTTCTTCAGCGATCAATGCAAAGAAATAGAGGAAAAGAACAGAATGGGAAAGACTAGAGATCTCTTCAAGAAAATTAGAGATACCAAGGGAATATTTCATGCAAAGATGGACTCGATAAAGGACAGAAATGGTATGGACCTAAGAGAAACAGAAGATATTAAGAAGAGGTAGCAAGAATACATGGAAGAACTGTACAAAAAGATCTTCACGACCCAGATAATCATGATGATGTGATCACTAATCTAGAGCCAGACATCTTGGAATGTGAAGTCAAGTGGGCCTTGGAAACCATCACTACAAACAAAGCTAGTAGAGGTGATGGAATTCCAGTGGAGCTGTTTCAAATCCTGAAAGATGATGCTGTGAAAGTGCTGCACTCGATATGCCAGCAAATTTGGGAAACTCAGCAGTGGCCACAGGACTGGAAAAGGTCAGTTTTCATCCCAATCCCAAAGAAAGGCAATGCCAAAGAATGCTCAGACTACCTAACAATTGCACTCATCTCACACACTAGTAAAATAATGCTCAAAATTCTCCAAGCCAGGCTTCAGTAATACATGAACCGTGAACTCCTTGATGTTCAAGCTGGTTTTAGAAAAGGCAGAGGAACCAGAGATCAAATTGCCAACATCCGCTGGATCATTGAAAAAGCAAGAGAGTTCCGGAAAAACATCTATTTCTGCTTTATTGACTATGCCAAAGCCTTTGACAGTGTGGATCACAATAAACTGTGGAAAATTCTGAAAGTGATGGGAATACCAGATCACCTGACCTGCCTCTTGAGAAATCTGTATGCAGGCCAGGAAGAAACAGTTAGAACTGGACATGGAACAACAGACTGTTTCCAAATAGGAAAAGGAGTACGTCAAGGCTGTATATTGTCACTCTGCTTATTTAACTTATATGCAGAGTACATCATGAGAAATGCTGGACTAGAAGAAAAACAAGCTGGAATCAAGATTGCCAGGAGAAATATCAATAACCTCAGATATGCAGATGACACCACCCTTATGGCAGAAGTTGAGGAGGAACTAAAAAGTCTCTTGATGAAAGTGAAAGAGAAGAGTGAAAAGGTTGGCTTAAAGCTCAACATTCAGAAAACGGAAATTATGGCATCCGGTCCCATCACGTCATGGGAAATAGATGGGGAAACAGTGGAAACAGTGTCAGACTTTATTTTTTTTGGCTCCAAAATGACTGCAGATGGTGACTGCAGCCATGAAATTAAAAGAGGCTTACTCCTTGGAAGAAAAGTTATGACCAACCTAAAGAGCATATTGAAAAGCAGAGACATTACTTTGCCGACTAAGGTCCGGCTAGTCAAGGCTATGGTTTTTCCAGTATTCATGTATGGATGTGAGAGTTGGACTGTGAAGAAGGCTGAGTGCCAAAGAATTGGTGCTTTTGAACTGTGGTGTTGGAAAAGACTCTTGAGAGTCTCTTGGACTGCAAGGAGATCCAACCAGTCCATTCTGAAGGAGATCAACCCTGGGATTCCTTTGGAAGGAATGATGCTAAAGCTGAAACTCCAGTACTTTGGCCACCTGATGCAAAGAGTTGACTCATTGGAAAGGCCTCTGATGCTGGGATGGATTGGGGGCAGGAGGAGAAGGGGACGACCGAGGATGAGATGGCTGGATGGCATCATAGACTCAATGAACATGAGTCTGAGTGAACTCCGGGAGATGGTGATGAACAGGGAGGCCTGGCGTGCTGCGATTCATGGGGTTGCAAATAGTTGGACACGACTGAGCGACTGAACTGAACTGAATCAATGGCAAAACTCAACAATACATCAGCTCATCACTTGAGCTGAGCTCTATAAACATTCCCTATACATCTGCTCCACTCAGGCAATATGCTCTTTGTCCAGGATACAGAAATGGTCAAGACATTTTCCTCACTCTCAAGGAGCTCATCCTACTGTGGATGACAGTCAGGAGGTAGTGACAACAAAAGTAAATACAGTGATAAGGGAAATAGTAGACACTGTGAACACAAAGAGAAGAGGTACCTGAGCTATATAAGGAGGTGGGATACAGCAAGGTCAAGGAAGTCTTCCTGCAAAAACTAAGACTTGAATACAACATTCTCACTCCAAATTCCATACTCTCTCCATATCACTGATGATAAACATGATGCCTTGACTCTTCGGTTTTCCCAGCCCACAGATAAGGTATAGCATGTCATGAAATCCCAGGCCATCATTCCCAAGTTCTAACTCAGGTCCTCACAGTTGTGGCTGTCACAAGAGCCAGGCTTCCAGACCCTGCCCTCAGTTAAGGCCTCTGTGGAGTTCCCAAAACATTGATTTTCTTCCCCTTTGATTTGTGGTCAGTGGGAAAGAGGGAGACCTGAGGAGTCTAGGATATGGTTGAAGTTCATGTTCTGCCTCACTGAAAATTAATTATTTGCTCCTCATTGGGATGACATAATTAAAAACAGAGGTACTAAGTGTTTACTATGTGCCAGACACCGTATTAAGTTTTTTGTAGACATTATCTCATTTCATCTTCCAACAGCCATATGCAGTAGGTACTATTAACACCTCCAATTTACAGATGAGAAAATGGAGAGTTGGAAAGATCACATGACTTGGCAGAGACCCAGGCCTGTATTCTGGTCCACTATGCGGCTGTCTCTGAATTGTCAGAAGATTCCACTCTCCTGCCTCCCACCACTCACTCCATTCAGTCACTCATAGGTTTTTATTAAGCACCTCCTACATTTAAGGTACTACAGTTGAATATGTTGTAATTGAGATTCTAAGATATACCAGCCAAGGAATTTACCTTCCAGGATTTCATAGAATAAAAACTTGCTGATTTTATTTTTAAAAAGGTCACATTTCCTGACTTCTTCATCTTAAAAAGAGGAAACAAAAGGCCAGAGAGGACAAGTCATTCAAAGTTGGTTAGTGACTGAGCCAGGATGAAGATGAGCCTCCCTAAATCATCGGCTCTCAAAGTTTGTGTATCAGAAGGGTCTTCATTCAAATACAGATTCCAGAGGTCTACCCCAAGCTATTCATTCTGAACCTGTGGAGGGAGTACCTGGGAATCTGAATTAAAAGAAGAGCTGCTTGTTGTCCTTGGACCACACAAAGATAAAACTGTTTCCTGTGTCCTGCTGCATCGCTTGTATTACTGAATAAGCACAAACTCATTTTTATTCCAAAGTGAGACAGAAGAGTTAGACCAGATCAAAAGCAGAAAATGCTGTGGATACAATCTACTTGGATAGGTAACATCAATAGAAAGGAAACAATTGGGAAGAAATACATGACAGTAAACAAAGAATTAGTAAAATATATAGCAAAGACAGTCAAGGCTATAGCAGCCAGAGAAGGAAAAGTGCTCTGTGGGCTGAGGTGATCAGGGAGGCCTTTCTGGAAGAGGTGGGACTTGAGTCCAGTATTGCAGGACAAGGATTGGACAAACATGTAAGAACACATTCCAAGAATGGGAAGTACTTTGAGCAAAGGTACAACATGAGTACCTGCATGTTGTATTCAGCAGACAGAGAAGAGGCCTGCTCAATTATGCCAGATTCAGGGGACATCAATTCAGTTCAGCCACTCAGTCGTGTCCGACTCTTTGCAACCCCATGGACTGCAGCACTCCAGGCTTCCCTGTCCATCACCAGCTCCCAGAGCTTGTTCAAACTCATGTCCATCGAGTCAGTGATGCCCTCCAACCATCTTATCCCCTATCATCCCCTTCTCTTCCTGCTTTCAATCTTTCCCAACATTAGAGTCTTTTCTACTGAGTCAGTTCTTCACATCAGGTGGCCAAAGTATTGGAGCTTCAGCTTCAGCCTCAGTCCTTCCAATGAATATTCAGGATTTATTTCCTTTAGGATTGACTGGTTGGATCTCCTTGCAGTCCAAGGGACTCTCAAGAGTCTTCTCCAACAACACAGTTCAACAGCATCAACTCTTTGGTGCCCAGACTTCTTTATGGTCCAACTCTCACATTCATACATGACTACTGGAAAAACCATAGCTTTACCTATATGGACCTTTGTCTGTAAAGTAATGTCTCTGCTCTTTAATATGCTGTCTAGGTTTGTCATAGCTTTTCTTCAAAAGAGCAAGCATCTTTTAATTTCATGTCTGCAGTCACCATCTGCAGTGATTCTGGAGGCCAAGAAAATAAAGTCTCACTGTTTCCATTGTTTCCCCATCTATTTGCCATGAAGTGATGAGACCAGATGCCATGAACTTTGTTTTTTAATGTTGAGCTTTAAGTCAGCTTTTTCACTCTCCTCTTTCATCAAGAGGCTCTTTTGTTCTCTTCACTTTCTTCCATAAGGGTGGTGTCATCTGCATATCTGAGGTTATTGATATTTCTCCCAGCAGTCTTGATTCTAGTTTGTGCTTCATCCAGCCCAGCATTTTGCATGATGTACTCTACATATAAGTTAAATAAGCAAAGTAACTATATACAGTCTTGACGTATTCCTTTCCCAATTTTGAACCAGTCCATTGTTCCATGTCTAGTTCTAACTGTTGCTTCTTGACCTGCATACAGATTTCCCAGGAGGCAGATGAGGTGAGCTGGTATTCCCATCTCTTTTCAGAATTTTCCAAAGTTAGTTGTGATCCACACAGTCAAAGGCTTTAACATAGTTAATACAGCAGAAGTAGATGTTTCTCTGGAACTCTCTTGCTTTTTCTATGATCCACCGAATGTTGGCAATTTCATCTCTGATTCCTCTGTCTTTTCTAAATCCAGCTTGAACATGTGGAATTTCTCGTCTCACATACTGTTGAAGCCTGGCTTGGAGAATTTTGAGCCTTACTTTGCTAGCTTGTGAGATGAGTGCAATTGCGTGGTAGTTTGAGCATTCTTTGGCATTGCCTTTCTTTGGGATTGGAATGAAAAGTGACCTTTTCCAGTCCTGTGGCCACTGCTGAGTTTTCCAAATTTTCTGGCAGCACTTTCACAGCATCATCTTTTAGGATTTGAAATAACTCAGCTGGAATTCCATCACCTCCACTAGCTTTGTTTATAGTGATGCTTCCTCAGGCCTACTTGACTTCATACTAGAAGATATCTGGCTCTAGGTGAGTGTTCACACCATCGTGATTATCTGGGTCATGAAGATCTTTTTTGTATAGTTCCTCTGTGTATTCTTGCCACCTCTTCTTAATATCTTCTGCTTTTTAGGTCCATGCCATTTCTGTCCTTTATTGTGCCTATCTTTACATGAAGTGTTCCCTTGGTATCTTTAATTTTCTTGAAGAGCTCTCTAGTCTTTCCCATTCTATTTTTTCTTCTATTTCTTCAGGGGACATAGCAGGCACCAAACATAGCCAGTGCCTGCTCTCATGGTGCATACATAGGACAGGAGGATGGGGAGGGACAAGAAACAACCAAATAACCAAATGGAGACTTGAGGTAGTAATAGGTGCTATGAAGACAATAAGCAGAGTGATATGGCTGAGTGTTGGTGGAGCTATCAAACTAGTGAAATGAGGGAAAGCCTCTGAGAAGATGTCACTTTTGCCACAACTGCAATAAAGGTAGATGCAGGAGAGAAGTGAAGACTATGATAGTAAAAATGGTCATTGAGACTGTAACTGGAGTCTCTCCACCCTAGCTTTCATTTAAGCCCAGGTGAAAAATACATAGGATAGCACTGAACCTGTTTTTAATTTGTTAAAAATAGGCAAAATGTATTCCTGGGTCACTGGATAAAGTCAGGCTAGGGGTTTAGCCTGGCAGAATGGGCTACATCTAAAGACACACTTTGCCTAGACATTCGGATCTCTTACTGAACCCAAGTCCTCACACACTCTCCTCCTACCCCAAAACACCTAGAAGTTTCCAAGTTGGTTCATCTCTCTCAACTCATTGGGAATCAGAGGTCCTACAGTCAAAGCCTGATCCACAGGATTTGCCCAGTGCCCAGGGGCTCAACTAAACGGGGCCAAATGCATGTTTTGAGACCTGTTTTGAGACCGGGATCTGTCACTCTAGAACCAGGGTCTGAAGCCCATGCTGGGAAAATGGCTGATTAAACTTAAGTGTGAAACTTCATTTTACCCCCCTTCCCTTCTTGCTCCCCCTACCCCAGGCACAGAACCCCTGCAGTGGTAGCCATGACCTCTGTGAACAAATAGTCTATGGAAAAACCATCAGATTGGTGACCTGTTTGCAGTGTCCTAACATCCCCTTTCTATGCCTTTCTCTTCCCTTGAGGGTGATCTATACCTGGTCAGATGTCCAGGACCTTCATGGTCTACTCCTTTCAGCCCCATCTCCTTCTCTCAGGAAATAATAGTAAAACCCCATTAATATTAAGGTCAAAGTGACTAATGAGGCATTTGAATTTTGAGAATGTAAGTAATTAGGAAATAAATGTGGAAGTGTTTTTTTTTAAATTATGTGCTTTACTGCATCCCTAAAACTGATATTCGAAAGGCAGTGGCCTATTCTGGCAATATGGAGTTAAACTCTAGTTCCCTAAGGCAAGAGCTAAAGAAAGACAATGCAGTGGCAAGAAAGAGCCAAGACACAGATTTGTCATAACTGCAGGATGAGTTTATTTGTTTTTAACCATAATAATGATTAATATTATGGCAACACCCTGTATTGTGGGTATAAAAACACAATCCTCTCCCAAAATATGACTCAGCCTCTGTGCTCTCAGATACACTGAAATTCCTTGGAAGGCAGCTGCAGGCCTTTGTGGAGACTCCCATTCTTTATTCTTTCACAGTTGAACAAATGAAAGACCCACAACCCTGCTGCTAGGTGCCCAGTCATATGTAAAGAGTCGCTGGGCCAACAAATCCCCACACAGTACAGTTAAGAATGTTTTGTTTAGACTGACAGTTACCTACCTCCAACTACCACCCAGAAACAAGTAGCTTCCTGACCTGACTCTTGAGTTTAACAGCAATCCAAATACTTCATCCTGGATCTGGGAGTGGAAGGCCTCAGGAAAGATCAGGGGGATAACTATTTGCTTTATTCACAAAAATCCTAGAATCCTACCCCCCGCCCTCTTCTTGCATGGTAACTCTGTGATTATATCATTTACAATAAAAAAGTGAAAAATAACTCAGTCCTTCTACTCAGACAATACCCTTGGGTGTGGCCTTTCAGTTAACTAACTACTTCCTGGGAGGAGAAGAGATAGGAAGGAGCAGGGTGGGGCAAGCTAGGAAGATCTTAGAAGTCCTAGTATTCTAATTAGCATCACTTTTGAGTATGGGCTTCAAAGTGAAGTCGCTCAGTCCGACTCTTTGCGACCCCCATGGACTGTAGCCTACCAGGCTCCTCCCTCCATGGGATTCTCCAAGCAAGAGTACTAGAGTGGGTTGCCATTTCCTTCTCCAGGGGATCTTCCCAACCCAGGGATCGAACCCAGGTCTCCTGCATTTCAGGCAGACGCTTTAACCTCTGAGCCACCAGGGAAGCCCGTGGGCTCCAAAGGTATTCCTTTCTATTTATCAACTTTATTGGAAGGGAAGCTAAGACCTCAAAGAGGGCAGGAACTTGCTCAAGGTCACACCAAAAGTATAGAGTGAGCTTCCCTGGTGGCTCAGACGGTAAAGCGTCTGCCTACAATGCGGGAGACCTGGGTTCAATCCTGGGTTGGGAAGATCTCCTGGAGAAGGAAATAGCAACCCACTCTAGTATTCTTGCCTGGAAAATCCCATGGACAGAGGAACCTGGTAGGCTACAGTCCATGGGGTTGCAAAGAGTCAGACATGACTGAGCAACTTCACTACTTACATAGAGCTTGGTAACAGGAGCCAGGTCCTGTCTCCAGCCAAGTGCTCCGTCCAAAAAGAAGTGTGATTCTCCCCAGTGAGTCAGGGAAAATGAGAGAAACAGGGTTATCAGAGGAGAAGGTTACAGTTTATATGCTTTCATTCAGCATTCCCAAAATGAACAGGAAGGAGAGACACAAACAAGGCCTGAATGGATACACTAGAAATCCAGAATTGTAGAGGTAATGGGCATCAAGGTGACTTTTCAAAGATGCTGCTCCAGGATTGGGCCACTTTAACTTTTCCAGATGTCCTTCACTATCCTGGAAAGAATGAAGGAGGGGAGTGAGCAAAGGGTAGAGAGGGAGACAAGGAGAGGTAGAAGTAGGGGAGAAAAGAAGAAAGAAGCTGAGAGAAAGATATGGAAGAAGAAAAGGTGGCTGAAAGAATGTTTGAAAAAGAACAACACTCCATGCCAGGATGGTTTAGGGCCCTAAATTATAGCCCAGGTTGCTTCCCTTTCTTGTCCCTCCCTATATTCTGCACTGCCTTGGGTGCATGCACACACACACACATTCATTTTCATTAATCTCCCTTGGGCCTGCCCCTTTCTTTTGCAGACATGCTGGCTGAGGCTCTAGAGCCTTGGGCTTCAACTGTAGTGAAGGGATTTCTGGGTCAGCCCAGCCTGTATGCTGCTTGACCCATGTATTTCACAGATGTTAGTTCTCTCTGCCATTCCCCAGGGGACCTGAGCAGAGACAGATTAGCAGGAAAACATCTATACCAAAAAGGGTTTCATTATAATCAAAAGGAAAGGTGTCACATCTCCTAATCCCCATAACTTCCATCTACTACCAAAAGAAAAAGGCCTCTTTTCTATGCCTCTAGAGAATAACCCATTGAGGAAGGTTCACCTAGAGAGTTGAACTAAAACTATATCCGCAACCTTAAAATCTGACTGCTGGTTTGACCCTTACCAGTGGGGCTTCACTGCCCACAGAGGAGAAAGTGGTAAAAGCCAACCATAAAATTGCTGAAGGAAGGTGAGAGATACTCTCCAGAACCCAAATGACTAACATCTCATGCATCTGGAGGTCACATCTCTGGTAACCTCATATATCTGGAACAAAGCAGAGAATAAAGAAGTGAGAAGGGGAAAAAGCCTCCAAGAAGTCAAAATAGATGTCAGCATCCATACAGTGAAGTTTTCAGCATTTACACATAAATCTTTCTAGGAGCCAATTTATCTTACTTCAGACTAAATCCTTACAAGGGTGCTTATTGTTTTCATAGTCACAACAAATGAGAATCAGCAAATTGTAAGGAAGTAGAAGTGACAGTTGAATATAGATGTAGACAATGAATCAAAGCCTTAAGGTTTTGTCCTCTTAATAATACAACATGACTGACTCCTGTTGTCAAAGATGGAGGAATTTGCTGAGCAACAAGAAATTTGTCAGGTTTTATTGGCCACCCTGCCCAGCTATCCACTTTAGGCACTGTTAGTTGTCTCTAGACCATCCTTTCAGCCTGACCATTTTCTTGAGGGTGATGAGTTATGATGGTGATGATTCAGCTGAGTTTCCTTCTTATAAAATAAATAAATAAATACAATGCTGTGTTAGTTTCAGTTGTACAGCAAAATGATTCAGATTTACACACACACACACACACACACACACACACACACACATATATATATGAACATCTCTAGTGGTTCAGATGGTAAAGAATCTGCCTGCAATGCCGGAGACCAGGGTTCAATCTCTGGGTCAGGAAGATCCTCTGGAGAAGGAAATGGCACCTGCTGCAACCCATTCCAGTATTCTCACCTGGAGAATTCCATGGACAGATGAGCCTGGCAGGCTACAGTCCATGGGGTCACAAAGTATCAGACATGACTGAGAGACTAACATGACATATGTGTGTGTGTGTGTGTGTGTGTGTGTGTGTGTGTGTGTGTGTAGTTGTTCAGTTGCTAAGTCATGTCTGACTATATACATTCATTTTCAGATTCTTTTCCCTTATAGGTTATTATAAAATATTGAGTATAGTTCCCTGTGCTATACAGTAGGTCTTTGTTGGTTATCTATTTTATATATAGTACTGTGTATATGTTAATCTCAAACTCCTAATTTATCCTCCCTCACTTACCCTTTGGTAATCATAAGCTTGTTTCCTATGTTTGTGGGTTTATTTCTTACACTTAAATAAAAAGTTCTTAAAATTAAAAATAAATAAAATAAAACTCCTTAAGCCCAGCTAAGGTAAATCCCAGCCTCACTGTCAGAAATGATCCATCATCAGATGAATGGATAAGAAAGCTGTGGAACGTATACACAATGGAGTATTACTCAGCCATTAAAAGAATACATTTGAATCAGTTCTAATGAGATGGATGAAACTGGAGCCTATTATACAGAGTGAAGTAAGCCAGAAAGAAAAACACCAATACAGTATACCAATGCGTATATGTGGAATTTAGAAAGATGGTAACGATAACCCTGTATGTGAGACAGCAAAGAGACACAGATGTAATGAACAGTCTTATGGACTCTGTGGGAGAGGGCGAGGGTGGGATGATTTGGGAGAATGGCATTGAAACATGTATATTATCATATGTGAAACGAACCACCAGTCCAGGTTTGATGCAGGATACAGGATGCTCAGGGCCTTGCAGTAGGATGACCCAGAGGGATGGTATGGAGAGGGAGGTGGGAGGGGGCTCAGGATGGGGAACATGTGTACACCCATGGTGGATTCATTTTGATGTATGGCAAAACCAATACAATATTGTAAAGTAAAAAAAAGAAAAAGAAAAAGAAATGATGGAGCCCAGAGGTGTGATTGATTGCAGGAAATTTGGGATGGGATTCAGAGAATCAGACTCTCTTTAGAAAAAGAGCTACCACAAACAGGACATGATAGTCCTGCCAAATCATTGTAGCTGATTTGTAGCTTTCCATAGAGACCTCCCCTGAAAAGAAAAGTGCTGGACTGAAGGCTGGACCAAATAGCTCCACCTGCTCTACATTTGTCTGTCGATGTTGCTTTTAGCACTAGAATCTTACCCAGAGCAGCTAGTATCAATGGTTTCTGGGTATGCTCTTTGCAGAAAGGGCAGGATAACAGGATTACACTTTACTGTCACTTGAGTGGGTTTGGGTGTGAGACATGCAATATCGACCAGTGGGAAGGAGGAAGACATTAGTAGCAGGTGAGATGAGAACTAGGAGTCACCATCCTGACCACTTAGGCTGGGCCCTGAGGAACAAAGCAGTGGAACAGGACAACACAACTTGGCTAAAGGGCATGTGGATCTCTGGTGTCTGTTAGGTGCAGAATGTAAGGTCTCAGAGGGCAGGAAGGCCCAGGAGCAACCTCTCCCAATCACAGCTAGAGAAACAGGCAACAGATAGCAATCCTCCAAATTAGACAGATGGTAGCATTGAGTTCTGGAGAAGGCAATGGCACCCCCACTCCAGTACTCTTTCCTGGAAAATCCCATGGATGGAGGAGCCTGGTAGGCTGCAGTCCATGGGGTCGCTAAGAGTCAGACATGACTGAGAGACTTCCCTTTCACTCCAGTGTTCTTGCCTGGAGAATCCCAGGGATGGGGGAGCCTGGTGGGCTGCCATCTATGGGGTTGCACAGAGTTGGACACAACTGAAGTGACTTAGCAGCAGCAGCAGCAACATTGAGTTCATTCACAGCTGAACCTCAGCCACTGGCAAGAGAGGACAGGAAAAAACATTCAGTCTCCAGAGGAAGAACTAGGCCAGAGCCAGGTAGAGAATTAAGGTCCCAAACTAAGGTCCAAAGTGGGCTTTAGTCCAACCAGAGAGCCAGAAGCCAGGCAAATTAACTGAGCCACACAGTGGGAAATAGAGAATGGCTGTCATATGAGGGCTTCAAAGTATTTGGGTCTTTTTTTGTGGCTCACTCCAGTCACCAGTCACCCTGGAGAAGGAAATGGCAATCCATTCCAGTATTCTTGCCTGGAGAATCCCATGGACAGAGAAGCCTAGTAGGTTACAGTCCACGGGGTCGCAAAGAGTCGGACACGACTGAATGACTTCACCACCTTCACCAGTCACCAGAGGGCTGGGACAGCTGAAGGGTCCCCATACCCCATTCAAGAATGGCTCCGGACGGGGGACTAGAAAAGTCTAGGGGAAGGAAGAGGCTTGTAGTCTTCTTGAGCAAATAACAATTCCACCATTAGGGTTATCCTTTGTGGGCCAGTAATTTACCTTGGATTTCTTAGTCAGCTTCTCTGAAAATGCTACATCCACTTTACCAGCTTTACTGAGATATACTTCACATATATACAGTTCACCTATGATTCACTGTGTTTTAGTATATGCCCAGTGATTGCCACAAATTGCCCACTTTTTAAATTAAATTTTTATTTTGAGATAATTGTAAATTCATGTATAGTAGTAAGAAATAAAACAAAGAGATCTTTTGTACACTTTACCCAGTTTCCCTCAACAGTAGCATCCTGTAAAACTGTAGAACCATATCACAAGCAGAACATTGACATTGGTACAGTCTACCCATCTTTTTCAGATTTCTCCAGTTTTATTTGTAGTTATTTGTGTGTGTGTTTCATTCTATGTTATTTTATCACCTGTGTAGGTTCATGTATCCACCACCACAGTCAAGACACTGAATGGTTCCATCACCACAAGAATCCCTCAGGTAGCCCTCATCCCTTTCATAGACCTCACTCCCCCTTCCTTCTCTAAACCCTGGCCACCACTAATCTGTTCTCTATTTTTACAACTTTGTCATTTCAAGCTGGTAAAGTGGATGCAGCATTTTCAGAGAAGCTGACTAAGAAATCCAAGGTAAATTACTGGCCCACAAAGGATAACCCTAATGGTGGAATCGTTATTTGCTCAAGAAGACTACAAGCCTCTGCCTTCCCCCAGGCTTTTCTAGTCCCCTTGTCCTGAGCCATTCTTGAATGGGGTATGGGGACACCTCAGCTGTCAAAAGCACACTTCAGAGATGGCTACTACAGCTACCAGCTTCAACTATCATTATTTTCTAATAATACCAGAGGTTATGGTAATTAGCATAAAAAGTTTTAGAAATAAATTTTCATTGGAGAAAACAGAGATATGTTAATTAATATGATGCTTATTAAAATGGATTATTGGTGAGATTCAGTTCAGTTCAGTTGCTCAGTCGTGTCCGACTCTTTGCAACCCCATGTATGCAGCACGCCAGGCCTCTCTGTCCATCAACAACTCCCGGAGTTCACTCAGACTCACGTCCATCGAGTCAGTGATGCCATCCAGCCATCTCATCCTCCGTGTCCCCTTTTCCTCCTGCCCCCCAATCCCTCCCAGCATCAGAACCTTTTCCAGTGTGTCAACTCTTCGCATGAGGTGGCCAAACTACTGGAGTTTCAGCTTTAGCATCATTCCTTCCAAAGAAATCCCAGGGCTGATCTCCTTCAGAATGGACTGGTTGGCTCTCCTTGCAGTCCAAGGGACTGTCAAAAGTCTTCTCCAACACCACAGTTCAAAAGCATCAATTCTTCAGCACTCAGCTTTCCTCACAGTCCAACTCTGAGATTAGTGGTATTCAAAATATATGACCAGACTAGAATATTTTACCTTGAACAGGGTATTAAAATCTAGTAGTCTCTACGTTTTAGGAGGGTACTCTTGAATTGATTCTTAAAGGGTCCTGAGTCCTGCTGATGTTTCCAGATATTTCTTGGCTCCCTGATTCCAATAAATGTTTAATTGAATCTATGGCTGGAATATTATTACATTTGCCTCAGGTGAACCTTTCATGCAAGAGTAACCAAAAAGGACAGAGATCTGAATATCAGTGAGCTTCTAGAACAGGTTTTATGACTGTTTTGTATCTGCCTGCTAATAAAGGTTTATATGTATGGCAGATTTTGGTGTGACACTTGCTTTTATTCTAAACTGGCAGCAAGGTTGTGGGGAGGTAGCTAAACTTTTCACTTTTTTCCAACTCTTTGTAACTACCAAGACATACTCATAAAACTAAAAAGTTGTACAGGGCCAAATTTGTTAAGGTCAGTTCACCATAGAACCTTAAGAATGCAAAGTAGAAGCCCTTATGGTGCCTCTTGGGTTTGTTCAGAGCTTTATGGAGATCTTCATACAGCTCTGAAAAAAACCACGAGCCTCAAAAATTCTGAAGGGAAGATATTGAATTCAGTAGCAAACAGCAGTCTTTGTCACATGAGCAACTAAGGTAGCTAGATGTCAGATGAGGAGACCTGCAACTTTTGAGTCTGGGTCTTTGTTGGGAGGCACGTTTCTGTGGTATAATTCCTCAAAGTGGATCTTCTTGAAAAATCAACATTTCAAATCCTCAAAATCATGAAGTACTAATAAGCCTTGCCAAACCTAGACAGTGTATTAAAAAGCAGAGAGATCACTTTGACAACAAAGGTCCGCATAGTCAAAACTATGGTTTTTTCTGTAGTCATGTAGGGAAGTGAGAGTTGGACCATAAAGAAGGCTGATCATTGAAGAAATTATGCTTTCAAATTGTGGTGCTGGGGAAGACTCTTGAGAGTCTCTTGGACTGCGAGGAGATCAAACCAGTCCATACTAAAGGAAATCAACCCTGAATATTCACTGGAAGTACTGATGCTGAAGCTGAAGCTTTAATACTGTGGCCACCTGATGCAAAGGGCCACCTCACTGTAAAACTCCCTGATGCTGAAAAAGATTGAGGGCAAGAGGGGAAGGGAACAACACAGGACGAGATAGTTGGATGGCATCACTGACTCAATGGACATGAGTTTGAGCAAGATCCAGGAGATAATGAAGGACAGGGAAGCCTGGTGTGCTGCAGTCCATGGGGCCACAAAGTCAGACATGACTGAGCAACTCAACAATAACAATAAGCCTTGCACAGTCTTAGCTAACCTGCACATCTTTAAAAATCTAAAATTTCTGAACAAGGATTGATAGAATAAAAACTTCTCTGTATATTTAAGTGCCAGGCATGTTACACGCATTATCTCTTTTGATTCTTAAAAAAAAAAAAAAAAAAAAAATCCTTCAAGGAAACTGAAGTTTAGAGACATTAACATGACTTATCTGGGGTTCTATGGCTTGAGCCCTATGGCTCAAGCCCCATTTGTCCAACTCTTCCTGCTCCACACCATGCTGCTTCTCATTCTCTGAAAATATAATGGGTGAATAAAATGGAAAAAGTCAAACAAGGAAGAAACTCCCATTTGTAAAAGAGTCCTCCATTACTGCAAAGTTACTCTAACCCACCTCTCAAAAACTTTGCCATAGGGACTTCCATGGTGGTCCAGTGGCTAAGACTTCACCTTCCCAATGCAGCGGGCCTGGGTTCCATCCCTGGTTGGGGAACTAGATCCTACATGTTACAATTAAGAGTTTGCATACCAAAACTAAAAAAAAAAAAAAAAAAATCCTAAGTGCTGCAACTAAAGACTCTTGCCAACACAAAGTGCCTTTGATCAAAGATCCTATGAGGTGCAACTAACACCTGATACAGCCAAATAAATACTAAAAACAAATCTAAAAAAAAAAGAAGCCAATTTTGGGCTTTCCTGGTAGCTCCATGGTAAAGAATCCACCTGCCAATGCAGGAGACACAGGTTCAATCTCTGATACAGGAAGATCCCACATGGCGCAGAGCAATTAAGTTTGTGTGCCACAACTACTGAGCCGGTACTCTAGAGCCTGTACTCTGTAACAAGAGAAAACAGTGCAATGAGAAGCTGGCACACCACAACTAGAGAGTAGCCCACACTTGGCACAACTAAAGAAAAGCCCACCTGGCAATGAAGACCTAGCACAGCCAAAAATAAATAAATAAAATTATTTTTTTTTAAAGAAACCAATTTCAAGAGCTAATTTTTTTTTAAAAAAGACACTATAGTGAGCAATCATGGAAATAAAAGAGAATCAAAGGGACCTAGAGACTGTCATACTGAGTGAAGTCAGACAGAGAAGGAGAAATATAATATGACATATCTTATATGTGGAATCTAAAAAGAAATGATACAAATGAACTTAACTTACAAAACAGTAAGAGACTCATAGACTTAGTGGATGAATTTATGCATGCTAGGGGAAGGATAAGGGGTAGGAATAGTTAAGGAGTCTGGAATGAACACGTATACACTGCTATATTTAAAGTGGATAACCAATAAGATACAGTTCCATATGGAACTCTGCTCTGTTTGTGTGGCAGCCTGGAAGAGAGGGGAGTTTGGGGGAGAAGGGATACGTGTATATGCATGGTTGAGCCCTTCACTGTTCACACGGAACTAACACAACATTGTTAATCAGCTATACCCCAAAACAAAATAAAAAGTTTATTAAGCAAGAATCAAAAGATCTATTAATGTAGAACGACACAGTCCCTGGCATACATAAGCCTGTATAACTGTGTTAGTCACTGTGAGATCTTCAGACAAATATATCTAGTTATATTTTAGACTTGATATTGTCTAAGAGGTAGCTTCAGTTATTGTTTCAATTTTACAGCAAGAGATAGAATTGGAAGGAATTCTCCGGTGGTCCAGTGGTTAAGACTCTGCAATTGCACTGCTGGTGGCCCAGGTTTGACCCCCTGGTGGGAGAATTAAAATCCCACAAGCTGCACAGGTACAGCCAAGGGAAAAGAAAAAAAAGAGACAAAATTGGAGAAGACTCACTGCCTTGCCTCACAAGTCAGTGATAGAACCAGGAGTCAAACTCAAATCTGTCTGATTCTACATCCAGCACATTCCACTGCTTACTAATGCTTTACCTGATATATCACACCTTCCACATATTCATTCCTGGATTCAGAGAAAGCCTGAAACTCACCAGTTATCATGTGTATCTAATTTTAAGACTGCCAGCCCCAGGATGGCCCAGCCCCAAAACCTTGCTGGAGGGCAAGTCATCCTGCCCCATGCAGGCAGCCAGCTGGCCCCAGTTATGGTTTAGGAGGCTGAGCAATTTCTGCTGGGATTTTCTCTTTCTCTTACTACTTTTTTCCAGGTTGGGGTCAGTAGGTTAAGTACCCTCTGCTTTGGAAATCTGCAACACACTTGAAAAGACGGAAGTTTTTTTTTTTTATCTGCAGAAGAGGGGACCCCTGTCACATTAGGGGAAACCATGAGTGTTGGTCTCAACCTTGATCTGGGCCTTGCTTGCCTCCCTCAGCTCTCAGCTCTTCCACTCCCACACCACCATAACCATCCCCTGATCCACATTTGGTTCATAAGAAAGTCAGAATTTTACAATTAGCTTCATGGTCATTGCTTTGAATTACACAACCCCTTGGGTAAACTTTGAGATTACAAAATTTAGCTTTAAAAGCAGTTGTTTTATGGCCAGCCAAGTCATGATACTGTCATTTCATCTCACACCAGGGTGACCTAATCCTCCACTGTGGGCTTGAGATTCTAATCAAGAAAGGCCTGGGTTTAGGGAGGTCCAGACAGGAAAGAGCCAGTGAAGTTAACGCCCTGAAAGGACAATTTGGTGCTCCATTCTTGGAGTGGTGTCCGACGGGGGGCAGGGGCAGGGGACTATGAAGAAACATATGCCTCTGGATCATGTAGCAGAGATTTTGAGCAGCAGTGTGGGTCACACTGTCCAGCTCCACGGCCCTTCTAGGGCCACCTAACCCCAACTGATAGATTTCTCCCCATTTCTACAAAGCCTGGACTCTGGGATTCATTCTGCCCTGAATCAGGAGGGAAATATATCTCCATCCACACCTTACCAGCTCAAGTGAGTGGCATCTGGCCTTACTCTGATCGCATATTTTCAGTTTCAGTAACAGGGATCTTGTACAAGTTTCTGCCTTGTACCCAGTTCCTGCAATTGGGCTCCTGTCGTATTCCTTCTATATCAGACGCCCTGTAATTCCCTAGGTCTCCAAATTCTTCCAGCACTTAGGAAAGAGAGGGCTTTCTTGCCAATCCCTTCAATGCCTACACAACCTAGGGCCTTTCTGAGAACCGGAGTCTTTGAAATTTTAAAATTTATATATTTCAATTTTAGATGTTATAAATTGGCTCCCTAGTAGGAAAGATTAAGAAATCCACACTCAGTTATGCTAGATGAATAAGTCCTAGAGGAGAACTCTGCAGGGTAGCACCTATGGTTAATAATACAATATTGTATATTTAAATTTTTGTTAAGATAGTAGATCTTATGTTAAGTATTCTTAATAGCAAGAATAATAATAATCAAGAGGATAGGAAGACATTATTGCAGGTGATGGATAGGTTTATTGCATAGATTGTAGTGGTTTCATGGGTATATATATTTATCTCCAGATACATCAAGTCATATGTATCTAAATTTGTACAGGTTTTGCCTCAATAAAGTACTTTCTAAAAAATCAACACTCATTCATTTCTGCTTATTTTATTTTCCTTTACCTCCTTATTTCTGCTAGTCATGTTAATATTTTTACTTTTTCTGGATTTTGAACCTATTGGTAATGTGTCCCTGTATACTTTCTTGACACAAGTTCATCTCCTAGACATTTATCTGAAGCCTGTCACCAGACTCCCAGGATGCTGCCTCTGCCCTCTGTAGGGGCACCTGTGACTGCCTGCTGCCTAACTCCCTGGTCCTGTGACCACTGGCCTAAAACCTCGTTCTACCTGGACCTACTGTTGAAATATCCGCTTGCCACCAACTCTGTTCCCCTTGGGTGTATTTCTCCTTAGGCTCTGAGGTAGTGCTGGCATCACCATCTCCAGCCACCAGCACATCCTAGGCAGGTTCCTTCACTCCAGCCCTCACCCTCTGCTCTGACAGGAGCAAACAGGAGCTCCTATTGCAGACAGGAGTTGGAAGCTCCCCCATGCTCTAGGCTGCCCTGAACCATAGATGCTGTACAGGTATTATCCAGGACCCCTTAAAGTAAACTTTTACCACTAAATTTGTAAAAAAAAGAACAGAAGTAGCATGCACCCCAAAGACCAGAAATGTAATATTTTATAGAACATTATAAACATACGTTTAATCACAGATTGGATGGGATGACAATATATGAGGTCATTTAGATTTCTTTTTGTCTTTCACTCTCTCCCATAGATCCCTTTTGGAAGGTTGTTTTGGGGTTTTTTCCAGGGATTTCCTACTCCCTGAAGGAGAGGAGGTTCAGCCCTAGTCACAACTTCCTTTTAAAAAAAATAAAGACAGTTTCACTAAGTATTAATAGAATGCTAGATATCCACTCAGAACTTTTATATAGTTCCATTTATTCTGGCATCTAGTATTACTGCTAAAAGTCTAGAAAGCTTATTATCTTAGTGATTTTTAAAAATTTGAATGAGGCTTGAAACTTCTAATCCAATTCTGAAAATATAAAGAAATATTATATGGTTAAAAAAGGAAATAAACATGTGATACAGCATTAACTAAAGTATAGATTTTGTTCAAATTTCACAAAATTTTATGCTAGTGTCCATTATTTGTTTTCATAATTTATCAAAGATTCAACATTATATTTAGTTGCACTGAGCAACTTCAGCTGCATGTAACAAATTCTGATAAATCCTCTTTCATTTTATTCTGTTACAAATATTTTATAATTTTCCTTGTTATGATTTCTTAAATACACACATCATTTACAAGTGGACATTTAATTTCAAAATACATAGGGTTTTGTTTAAAGTATCTTTGATATTAATTTATTTTGATATTAATTTCTCACTTAAATGCTTTCTTCTCTACAATCACCCTCTGTGTTTTTTCATTCTTCTAAATTTATTGAGGCTTTCAATGGCTAAATCAAAGATCTCTCGGTAAATATCACATTGCACTTGATTTCTATTGATTTCTAACATAATTCCACAGTGAAAAGAGAACAAACTCTGTATGATTTCAATATCTTTAGACCATGAAATTTTTGCTCCTTGTTTTATGTCTCTGGCTATGTTCCAGTATCTCCTAGTTTATAGTCTATGGGAACTTGAATGAATTTGTATTCTGCTGTTGTGTGAAAATTGTATAAATTTTAATTATGTTGAATTGGTTTTTAGTGCTTTTCAGGTCTATTATATCCTTCTACTTTTTTGTCTATTCAATCTATTAATTTTTGAGAGCTTGATGTTAAAACATCAATTAAAAATCTTAATTTATCTACTTAAATAATTGTAATATATAGTAGAACTATATGTAACTTTGTTCTGTATTTTCTAAGTCCTCTATAAGTGTATTATCATACTTTCATAATTTAAAAAAATAAGAAAAAAAGACAGTGAACTGATAAGTAGATAATGATTCATGCCAAGGGGGAGAAAGATCCCATTTCAGCTTTCTGTGCTTCCCGCCACTGAGCAAGACCCAGGCTATGATCCTGACAACTTCTAGACCTTAACTTTTACCCCTCCCAGCTGGATTGCCCCTCTAACTCCACTCCATTTATCTGAACTATGCTCATTTTTCAAACTCCTCCAGGTTTCATATTTATCTACTTCTCAGTCTCATGCTGCACTTAAAATCTACACCACACAGTTTAGTGCTTAACTCACCAAACTCGTGACCCCTGTTGCTTCATGAAAGTTAGGCTAAGCTCCACAGTAGTGCCATAAGAACCCACAGGACAACTTAGAATAAGCCTGGGCTTGTATAGGGGGCTTAGCAAAGAAACACTGGAGATGCCTGTTCTAGAAAAAAAATCAGAGGTTTCCATTCTTTTTGGATAACTGGCTAGCAAATGGAGTCCTGAGATGGAGCCATTAAAAAAACAAATAAACAAACAAAAAACCCTGTAGCATCCTGAAGAGCAGTTACCAAAGACACCACAGGTATTCCTAGGTCATTGAACCAGTGTTAGAGTGGAAAGGAATCGTAATCATTTACTCCCAAACTTTTAAACTGGGGTATGCATACCCCTGGGGGGCAGTCCATGGCAGTGTGCCAAGGGGGTCCACAAAGTCACAGGATAAACATAGCATGTTCTTAGAGTATCAATTTTACTTGAATATAAGAAACTTAAAACATTTCTATATCAAAACAAATATGGCTATATCATGGTAGCAAATGCAAATCTTGAACACAATTTTAGAATAAAACATGAAACCTCTAGGACACTTTGACTATAGTAGGCTGCTTTGGATAGTCCAATTCACCCCCTCTCTTCTACTCATACTGGGGATTTCATTCTCCCTCTCCTCTGTTATTGGGTTAGTTAAGAAATAAATGTTTGAGAAGACTGATCTAGTCCAACCCTCTCTTTTCACAATTAGGAAAACTGAGGCCCACAGATGAGAAATAATTTGGCCAAAGCCCAAGACAGTGAGTTGAGGGAGAGCTAGGGCCACAGTCCACCCCTCAGAATGTATCTTTCTTCCCAGTGATTTGCTCAGGTGACTACTGACTGTGAACTACACCTCCTTGCTAACTCTGTTCCACCCTTTGTACTCTTCAACATTTTTTTAGAATTTGCCAAGGGTCTATCACCTATATTTGTGGTACAAGCATCTCTGAGAGCAGGCAATAACTTTTAGTCCCTTTCTAAATCTTCAAATGCAGTGAATAATGCTGCATTTCCCAGAAATCAGAGTGTAATGATGAGATGAAAATCCCGTGCAGAAACAAGATAAAGTTCATAGTTTTAGGGAGAAAGAGGCAAAGCAGGGAAGGAGGTCCTGCTAATCAGAGGCCATAGGCAGGAAGCAAAGAGCCGATCTTAAGACTCTGTTTTATTCCTTGGTTTATGTAAGAATTACATAATTACATAATATTAGCCACCTCCTCAAGGCTCTAAGGAAACTGGGCCCTCAGAGGTGTACCCCAACTGGCTTTCCTATCTCCTGAGGTGAATTGTACCCTCAGGCTATAGAACTAAAACAATCATTTCAGGTTAAAAATAAAAAGGAAGTGACTTCAGATTCAAATGAACTCAGCTTCACAAACATCATATATATTGTTTTTGCAAATTAGCAGGGGCTGCCTGTAGATTCACATACTTACACCTACTTTTTCACACCTTAAACCCACAACTCTTGTTGTTACACAGACATATACAAACACTTCTGCATCCTGTCATAAACACATAAGCACACATTTGTACTGGAAAAACCAATATAATCATACTTTCTGTCCATACTTCTCCACCAACACCCAACCCCAAACATACACAGCCACCATTATGCCCACATTCACAGTCACATACATGAAGTTAAAAAGTAACCCAGATTGCCAGGTTTAGAGCCACATTCCACAGTGTCCCATTCCTCTCAGAGAACTAACAGATCATTGCTGACTAATGGCAACTTACAGCCAGACTAAATGGCCCATTATCCTCCAGGTAGACCTGGAGAAGAATGACAGCAGAGACAAAGGAAACTTATGGCTCAGTGTCACTGCAGGAAACTGACTGGAAAGGAAGATGAGGGCTCATTTGAACCAAAAAGACTGCCTTTCCTCTCTGGGCCCTAGAGATGGGGATGGGGAGACTGGAAGGTAGTCTGGGTTTTTGCAGATTTCTCAACCTCAAGATACAAATCACCTGGGGTGGGGGCAGAGGTGGAAGTGGAGAGAAAGATTGCTCTCTTGTCT
Source organism: Nanger dama (assembly GCA_917880005.1). Lineage (NCBI taxonomy): Eukaryota > Metazoa > Chordata > Mammalia > Artiodactyla > Bovidae > Nanger > Nanger dama. Next base: position 1,834,147 of record CAKJTW010000056.1, read on the forward strand.
TGAATTTTCCTCGTCTGGAAGAGGATTGTGTTGTATTGTAATACTTTTGCTTTTGTAAATATTTATGTATCTATTTATTTGTTTAGTGGCTTCATCAGGTCTTAGTTGCAGCATGTGGGCTCTCTAGTTGTGTGCATGGGCTCAGCTGCCCCAAGGCATGTGGGATCTTAGTTCCTCCACCAGGGATCAAACCCACATCCCCTGTATTGTAAGGTGAATTCTTAACCACTAGACCACCAGAGAAGTCTCAATACTTCCTCTTTTGAAGAAGGAGAAAAGGAAAGATATACCCATTTGAATGCACAGTTCCAAAGAATAGCAAAGAGAGATAAGAAAGCCTTCCTCAGCCATCAGTCCAAAGAAATGGAGGAAAACAATAGAATTGGAAACACTAGAGAGCTCTTCAAGAAAATTAGAGATACCAAAGGAATATTTCATGCAAAGATGGGCTCAATAAAGGACAGAAATGGTAGGGACCTAACAGAAGCAGACGATATTAAGAAGAGGTGGCAAGAACACACAGAAGAACTGTACAAAAAGATCTCCAGAACCCAGATAATCACGATGGTGTAATCATTCACCTAGAGCCAGGTATCCTGGAATGGGAAGTCAAGTGGGCCTTAGGAAGCATCGCTGTGAACAAACCTAGTGAAGATGATGGAATTCCAGTTTAGCTATTTCAAATCCTGAAAAATGACACTCTGAAAGTGCTGCACACTCTATATGGCAGCAAATTTGGAAAACTCAGCAGTGGCCACGGGACTGGAAAAGGTCAGTTTTCATTCCAATCCCAAAGACAGTCAATGCCAAAGAATACTCAAACTACTGCACAATTGCACCCATCTCACATACTAGTAAAGTAATGCTCAAAATTCTCCAAGGCAGGCCTCAGCAATATGTGAACCGTGAACTTCCATATGTTCAAGTTGGTTTTAGAAAAGGCAGAGGAACCAAAGATCAAATTGCCAACATCCACTGGATCATGGAAAAAGCAAGAGAGTTCCAGAAAAAAAAAAAAAAAACATCTATTTCTGCTTTATTGACTATGCCAAAGCCTTTGACTGTGTGGATCACAATAAACTGTGGAAGATTCTGAAAGAGATGGGAATATCAGGCGACCTGACCTGACTCTTGAGAAATCTGTATGCAGGTCAGGAAGTAACAGTTACAACTGGACATGGAACAACAGACTGGTTCCAAGTCAGGAAAGGAGTACGTCAAGGTTGTATATTGTCACCCTGCTTATTTAACTTACATGCAGAGTACATCATGAGAAATGCTGGGCTGGAAGGAAGCACAAGCTGGAATCAAGATGGCCGGGAGAAATATCAATAACCTCAGATATGCAGATGACAGCACCCTTATGGCAGAAAGTGAAGAGGAACTTAAAAGCCTCTTGATGAAAGTAAAAGAGGAGAGTGAAAAAAGTTGGCTTAAAGTTCAACTTCATAAAACTAAGATCATGGCATCTTGTCCCATCACTCATGGCAAACAGATGGAGAAACAGTGGAAACAGTGTCAGACTTTTTTTTTTTTTTTGGCTCCAAACTCACTGCAGATGGTGATTACAGTGAAATTAAAAGACGCTTACTCCTTGGAAGGAAAGTGATGACCAACCTAGGTACATATTAAAAAGCAGAGACATTTATTTGCCAACAAAGTTCCATCCATATAGTCAAGGCTATGGTTTTTCCAGTGGCCATGTATGGATGTGAGAATTGGACTATATAGAAAGCTGAGCACCAAAGAATTGATGCTTTTGAACTGTAGTGTTGAAGAAGACTCTTGAGAGTCCCCTTGGACTGCAAGGAGATCCAACCAGTCCATCCTAAAAGGAGATCAGTCCTGGGTGTTCATTGGAAGGACCGATGTTGAAGCTGAAACTCCAATACTTTGGCCCCCTGATGTGAAGAACTGACTCATTTGAAAAGACCCTGATGCTGGGAAAGATTGAAGGCAGGAGGAAAACGGGATGACAGAGAATGAGATGGTTGGATGGCATCACTGACTCAATGGACATGAGTTTGAACAAGCTCCAGGAGTTGGTGATAGACAGGGAGACCTGGCGTGCTGCAGTCCATGGGGTCACAAAGAGTCAGACATGACTGAGCAACTGAAGTGAACTGAACTGAATATAACAATAACGTATCCTTGCTTGAGGACAGTTTCTGGAAAATACCTTCTGGCTAATCCTATTATCTTAAAATGTAAATTATGGGAGTGGGTCTAGTAAGGTCTTTACAACCTCCAGACATTCTTTTGATTCATTGTAATAACTAATTAAAAGGATATAACTCCACTGCTAACACTAGCAAGATGGCATTCTTTTGCCCCCTTCTGATCTCTATGTCAGAAGCTTTCTCTATACCTTTTATACTTTAATAAAACTCTATTACACAAAAGCTCTGAGTGATCAAGCCTCATCTCTGGCCCCAGATTGAATTATTCTCATCCAGAGGCCAAGAATCCCAGCATCTTTCATGGTTCAGCAACAACCTTTCAAGTTGGGGGCTCGTCGCAGATTCTTCAGGACAAGGTAAGGATGCTTGGAGCTCTAGTTCTTTGTTCTCCTAGCGAACAGGTTTTCTGCTATACTTTACTAACACTACAGCGTGCTTGTGTGAATGAATGACATGCCCTCTGTGAAGCAAGTGAGGAGCCCTGCTCTTCAGTTCCGTGGTGACCTCATACGGCTTATGACAGAACCCTGTCAGGGGATTATACTGACCTTCCAATGCTAGGAGGCACCCAATGTCTCCTTCAGGGACTGACCAGAAATGGGCAAAGCATGTGGACTGAACTTTCCTTTCTCAGTCAAACTTTCCAGTCTTTTAGACCATTTCATAACTTCTTAGGAATTAGAACTACTAACCTATCTGTCGGATCATAGACTTCAAGGGACTTGTGATCTATGCTGTTACTGTGTACTGTTACTTAGGTCCCCGACTTGGATTGGTAGCCTAGCGAGGTAGTGCCTAGCCTCGCTAGGAGTTGAAAGCTCGGAAGTTAGATGGAGCTCTAGCTCCAAGAGCATACCTGAAGTTAAAGGTTACTTAGATTGGAAGTGCAATGTGTTTCTCCCTTTGTTAACACTAGCTCTTAGTGGACCACAGGAGGCTTTCCAGTGGCTTTTGTCCCAACTCCTTAGATATTCTTTCTGTAGAATCTGTGGGAATGAACTGGAAGGACAGGCCCTAATAACTTGAGGACAAAAATCACTTTTTCCTCACTGTCCAGCCTTTCACCACCTCTTTTGCTATTGCTATACTGGTGTAGTGACACTTGGAAGGAACATTTCAGTTTTATGTTCATACTGCTTTTATTGTGGTCAGGAATATACTCAGGGTTGTGCACAGGCACTCAGGTGATGAATGTTTCCCTCAGCGGTCTTAGCTTGGGAGGCATTCCAGAAAGTTACTCTGATTGCACCCCGGGTGGCATCAGAGACAAGCAAGGTTTTAATGGTGAGGAACTGGACATCAGTCTGGGATGCCATCAGGTCTACCCCTGGTGCATCTCCACCCCATCTCAGTGGTAGAACCGGAAGGGACGAATACAGCTCTTGCATCAGTAAGGGACAGGCTAAGTCCAACCAGGGAAGGAAAGCTTCAGTGTAAAGTCTGTCTACACCCCCATCTAGAGCAGGAAGGGACACCTCTGGTAGAAAGATGGTGCTTGTCGCTTTTTTTCTCTCTTACAAAGGAAAGTGAAAGTGAAAGTTAGTCGCTCAGTCGTGTCCGACCCTTTGCAACCCCATGGATCGTAGACTACCAGGCTCCTCTGTCCATGGGATTTTCCAGGCAAGAATACTGGAGTGGGTTGCCATTTCCTTCTCCGGAGGATCTTCCCAACCAGGGATCAAACCTGGGTCTCCTACATTGTAGGCAGACACTTTAGCATCTGAGCCACCAGGAAGTCCCTTCTTACAGATGGGAGCTAACAATTCCAGCCTCACTCCTTTGAACTGTATTCTGAAAAACTGGGATAGATTTGATCCCCGGAGCTTAAAGAAGGCACTCCTCCTGATCTTCTTCTGTGATACTGAATGGCCACAGTATTCTTTAGAAGACGGGGAACGCTGACCTGTTGAAGGATCTCAATTATTACTATTTTACAGTTAGGCTGGTTCTGTAAAAAACAAGGAAAATGGCTAGAAGTAGCATATGTGTTGCCCTTTTTTTCTCTTGGAGGTATGCCAGACTTATGTCCTAAGGGTATAGATTTGAGTGTGAAAACTTTAGCTCCCTCCTGTCCTCCTACTCTGCCCCCAGACCTGGGGCTCCAAACTGAGCAAACTGAAAGTCAGAGAAACCACCCCCCACCAAGAAGGGTTGCCTTGGTCTCAGTAGAAATCCAAACTGAGATTCAAACTGCCCAAGTAGAGATCCAAACAACCCGTGTATTAACACGACCTCAGACTACTATGGTTTCAATAGAAACTCAGACCAAAGAAGTAAGAGATGAGATGGAAGACAGGAGACAGAGAGATCAAGAAAAGACGGTTTCTCCAATCTATCCCTAGGATCATATGCACAGAACAGCCAGAGAAGCTGAGGAATAGCTACACAAGCTGTTGTCTCTTCATGAAGCACCCACCAGAAGAAATAATCAGTCTATGAGAGTTAATAAGCCCTTTTCTTATCAAGAAATACAAAGAATCAAGGAGGATCTGGGAGACTATTCAGAGGACCCAGAAAAATATATTAGAGCTTTTAAAGGTGTTACTCTGCTTTATGACCTTACTTGGAAGGATGTGATGTATATCTTGGGGGACAGACGCTGACTCCTGACTCAAAAACTTGAGTTTTGGGAAAGCTGTTGCTTTTGGAGATGAATGGCTTAGTAATGAATCAGTAACGAATAGGGAGGATGAGATAGCTGCCCTCCCCACTGGAATTCAGGTGGTCTCAACTATAGAACCAGATTGGGACTATAACACAGCTAAAGGAAGATGGGATCAGAGTCATTTTGTCAGATGCATTCTTGAAGGACTCAGGCAAGCATGTGCTAAGACTTTAAACTATGCCAAATTGGCAAACATAGAACAGGAGGAGAAAGAAGCTCCTGGTAAATTCCTAGATAGAGTGAGAAAAGCCCTTCGCAGATTCACTGAGATTGATCCTGAAAGTGAAGAGGGGAGAGTGATCTTAAAAGATAGATTTCTCACTCAGTCAGCTCCGGATATCCTCCGTAAGCTATTAAAACAGGTGTATGGACCAAATCAGTCTTTAGATAATCTGTTGCAACTGGCTCAAACAGTCTATTATCGTAGGGAATATGAAAAAAAGAAAGAAAGGCAGAAAAAGACAGAGGAACAGGTGGAAGCCCTTGTAATGGCTGTCAGAACCGTTCTTAAACAGCCTGAGAAAAATGCCCAGAGAGACCCAGGTGAAAAAGGATGGGCTTGCTATTACTGTGGAAAGGAAGGGCACCTCAAGTAGGAGTGCCCTTGGGCATCTAAGCCACCCCTGGCTCCATGTCCATTCTGCAAGGGACCACACTGGAGGAGAGACTGCCCCCAGAGGCATAGGTTTCAAGGTTTGGACTCTCAAGACAATCAGGACTGAAGGTACCTGGAGGTCTCCGCACAAGCTCCCATCCTAATTATAGGCTCAATAAAGGACAGAAATGGTAGGGACCTAACAGAAGCAGAAGATATTAAGAAGAGGTAGCAAGAATACACAGAAGAACTGTACAAAAAAAAATCTTCATGACCTAGGTAATAATGATGATGTGATCACTCACCTAGAGCCAGACATCCTGGAATGGAAAGTCAATTGGGCCATAGGAAGCATCACTGTAAACAAACCTAGTGGAGGTGATGGAATTCCAGTGGAGCTGTTTCAAATTCTGAAAGATGACACTCTGAAAGTGCTGCACTCAATATGCCAGCAAATTTGGAAAACTCAGCAGTGGCCACGGGACTGGAAAAGGTCAGTTTTCACTCCAATCCCAAAGAAAGGCAATGCCAAAGAATGCTCAAACTACCACACAATTGCACTCATCTCACACACTAGTCAAGTAATGCTTAAAATTCTCCATGCCAGGCTTCAGCAATACGTGAACCGTGAACCTCCAGATGGTCAAGCTGGTTTTAGGAAATGCAGAGGAACTAGAGATCAAATTGCCAACACCCGCTGGACCATTGAAAAAGCAAGAGAGTTCCAGAAAAACATCTATTTCTGCTTTATTGACTATGCCAAAGCCTTTGACTGTGTGGATCACAATAAACTGTGGAAAATTCTGAGAGATAGGAATACCAGACCATCTGACCTGCCTCTTGAGAAATCTGTATGCAGGTCAGGAAGCACCAGTTAGAACTGGACATGGAACAACAGACTGGTTCCAAATAGGAAAAGGAGTACGTGAAGGCTGTATATTGTCACCCTGCTTATTTAACTTATATGCAGAGTACATCATGAGAAATGCTGAGCTTGAGGAAGCACAAGCTGGAATCAAGTTGCTGGGAGAAATATCGATAACCCCTGGTGGCTCAGAGGTTAAAGCGTCTGCCTCCAATGCGGGAGACCTGGGTTCAATCCCTGGGTTGGGAAGATCCCCTGGAGAAGGAAATGGCAATCCAAGCCAGTATTCTTGCCTGGAGAATCCCATGGATGGAGAAGCGTAGTAGGTTACAGTTCAATGGGTTGCAAAGAGTCGGACACAACTGAGCAACTTCACCTCACCTCACCTCAGATATGCAGATGACACCACCCTTATGGCAGAGAGTGAAGAAGAACTAAAGAGCCTCTTGATGAAAGTGAAAGAGGAGAGTGAAAAAGTTGGCTTAAAGCTCAACATTCAGAAAACGAAAATCATGGCATCTGGCCCCATCACTTCATGGGAAATAGATGGGTAAACAGCAGAAACAGTGACAGACTTTATTTTGGGGGGCTTCAAAATCACTGCAGATGGTGATTGCAGCCATGAAATTAAAGATGCTAACTCCTTGACAGGAAAGTTATGACCAACCTAGACAGCATATTAAAAAGCAGAGGCATTACTTTGCCAACAAAGGTCCATCTAGTCAAGGCTATGGTTTTTCCAGTGGCCATGTATGGATGTGCGAGTTGGACTATAAAGAAAGCAGAACGCTGAAGAATTGATGCTTTTGAACTGTGGTATTGGAGAAGACTCTTGAGAGTCACTTGGACTACAAGGAGATCCAACCAGTCCATCCTAAAGGAGATCAGTCCTGGGTGTTCATTGGAAGGACTGATGTTGAAGCTGAAACTCCAATACTTTGGCCACCTGATGCGACGAGCTAACTCGTTGGAAAAGACCCTGATGCTGGGAAAAGATTGAGGGCAGGAGGAAAAGGAGATGACAGGGATGAGATGGTTAGATGGCATCACCAACTCGATGGACATGGGTTTGGGTTGACTCCAGGAGTTGGTGATGGGCAGGATGGCCTGGCGTGTTGTGGTTCATGAGGTCACAAAGAGCCCAACACAACTGAGCAACTGAACTGAACTGAACCCCACGTATTAATAACTGTGGGGGCCAACCCGTCTATTTCCTTTTAGATACGGGGGCAACTTACTCTGTGCTTGCTGAAGCCCCTGGCCCACTTTCTTCCTGATCCTCTTCCATAGTGAGACTGTCTGGACGAGCCAAAATGTATTACTTCAGTTATTCTTTAAGCTGTAACTGGGACTCTGGGCTATTTTACTACGAGTTTCTGATAGCGTCAGAGTCTCCCTCACCCCCTTTGGGGAGGGATATACTGAACAAGGTCTATACCTCTGTTTTCATGAATATAGAGCCCTCCCTTTCTCTCCCTTTAATTGAACAAAATGTAAATCCTAGAGTGTGGGCTGATGGAAAATCTGTGGGTCAAGCACAAAGTGCTATTCCTGTGGTTTTCAAGCTCAAAGACCCGCACTTATTTCCACATTAAGAAGCAGTATCCACTGAAACCTGAGGTTAAGGAAGGGTTTAAAAACATCATTGAGAATTTAAAGGAGCAGGGGCTATTAATTCCCTGTAACAGTCCATGCAACACTCCTACTTTGGGTATAAAGAAATCAGTTGGCAACAGAAGAACCTACTAAGCATTTCAGAGAAATTGAGAGACTTTAAACTGCTATATATTGTCCTAAAGAAGTAGCTGTTATGCATTGTAAAGGGATGGGAGTAAAGTAGCCAAAGGTAATCAGCTGGCTGACTGTCAAGCCAGAAAAGAAGTATTTTATGAAATCTCTTCACTGCAGACACCTTTGATCTGAACAGGTCCTGTGGAACAGGAAAAACCACGGTATACTGAGGAAGAATTAGAAAGATATGAGAAAAGAGGAGTGAAGGTTACTGATACAGGATGGTTATGGTCCGCGGATGGACGATTACTAATTCCTGAAAATGCTCAATGGAAAAATTTTCCTAAAGTCTTGGAATTAACTAATTATGTAACTTAGCTCTCAGCTTTTCAACAGGCATTAATGGAACTCCAGGAGGTGACTCCCTAACCCAGCCTCTGAGTCAAGCAAGCCTCTATTTGAGCCAGGAATTGAGGTCCTGATAAAAACATTGGGATCTGGGGGCCAATCCCTCAAGCCCCCTCTGGGAAGGCCCTTACCAGGTTATTCTTTCTTCTCCCACATCTGTCAAAGTGCCAGGAATTGATTCATGGGTGCATCACACTTGAGTTAAGAGGTGGCACCCTGACCAGAACTAAATGATGTCATTTTATGCCTTTACATTCTATGTTCTGACTTTGCACTTTTCAGATGGGCCTGATAATCTATGTGAGCCTACTTCTGCTGAATCCAAAGGTCCTGAGTCTGGCATTTGACCCTCAAGACACCACCTTCCTGTCCTGGGCTCATTCCTACACCACATTCCACAATCTATCTAATTGCTGAGTCTGTGGAGCACTCCCCTCCTCATCAATTGAAGACTTCCCTGGTGGGTTTCTCCACTTCAAGGAAAGGGCTCTCTTCAACTCTGTGATGACATCTAATAACCCTAAGATGGGCTGATGTAACTATGGGTATAATGTAACTTTTAATTTTGATTAGGTTTTAACTTGGCTTAATGACATCTGTAACTGTAAAACAGGGTTTGTTTCTAACCGTCTGAAAGCTTTTAAGTTACAAATGGTTGTCCAAGCTCCTACGAGTGCCACAGCCTCCTCCAACTATTACTTGGGGCCCCTGAATCAGAGACTCTCAATATGAGGTTTAGGAGAATATGTTGCCTAAACAATTTAGGGACCACACCTCTCATCAGCAGGAAGTAGTTATGGAACAAAAAAGATGTCCCTTTCCCTTGGCAACATATTTCTCCTAAAAGAAAAGGAGGGAATGAGAAAGTCAATTCCTAGGGAAGTTGATAAGAAGTCTCCCAAGGAGAGAGGGGTCTGGAATTCTCAAGGAGGAGGAAAAGACAAACTTTTTTTCCTCTATAGTCCTTAGGATTATAGAGGACAGTTTCTGGAAAACACCTTCTGGCTAATCCTATTTTCTTAAAATGTAAATTATGGGAGTGGGTCTAGTAAGGTCTTTACAACCTCCAGACATTCTTTTGATTCACTGTAATAACTAATTAAAGGTATATAACTCCATTGCTAACACTAGCAAGGGGGCACTCTTTCTGCCCCCTTCTGATCTCTATGTCAGAAGCTTTCTCTATCCCTTTTATATTTTAATAAAACTCTAGTAACCAAAAGTGCTGAGTGATCAAGCCTCGTCTCTGGTCTCAGATTGAATTCTTCTCCTCCAGAGGCCAAGAATCCTGGCATCTTTTGTGGTTCATCAACAACCTTTCGTGCCAATGCAAGAGACATAAGAGACACAGGTTTGATTTCTGGGTCGGAAAGATCCCCTGGAGAAGGGCATGACAATCCACTCCAGTATTCAGGCCTGGAGAATTCCATGGACAGGGAAGCCTGGCAGGCTACAGTCCATGGGTTCACAAAGAGTTGGACACAACTGAAGCAACTTAGCACGGGGAGGAAGTAAGACTGGAGACAGATAGAATGCAAATAATATTAAGAACAATGACGACTTAATATCCACCTGGCACATATTAAGTACATTCTGTGTATTATTTCACTTAAACCTCACAGTACCTCTATGCGGTTATGATGATCATTACCACCAGTATCTTACAGAAGAGAAAACTGAAGCTCTGACACCTAGAATGGCTTTAAGCTGAGACTTGAAATAGGCAGTCTGACACCAGAGATAGAATGTGCAACTGCTGCATTATACTGCTGCCTACAAGGAAAGCAGGAAAGGGGAGAAAGAAACAAAAGGCAAAGGAGCAATACATTTTGAAGTATATAGATTGCAGCAGCATAGTGTCCTGATTAGATCTGAATTTAAGATCAAAGTTTTATCTCTTAGATCAGAGATTCTACCTCTGCTTCTAGTTCCTGAACATTTCTGAACCTCAGTTTCCTCATTGGTAAAATGGGAATAAAACTATTTCTTAGGGGCTTTCCTGGTGGCTCAGTGGTAAAGAATCCACCTTCCAATGAAGGAGATGCGGGTTCAACCTGTGGTTGGGGAACTAAGATCACACATGCCACGGAGCAACTAAGCCCATGCACCTCAATTTCTGAGCTTGCGCTTCAGGGCCCATGAGCCAGAACTACTGAGCCCACATGCTGCAACTACTGAAGCCTGCCTGCCCTAGAGCCTGTGCTCTGCAACAAGAGATGCCACTGCAATGAGAGGCCCTCACACCACAACTAGAAAGTAGCCTCTGCGTGCTGCAGCTAGAGAAAAGTCTGCATGCAATGACAAAGACCTAGCTCAGTCAAATAAATTAATAAATAAAATTATTTTTTAAAGAAAAACTATTTCTTAGAGGAGAAGTCCCTGGTGGTCCAGGGAGGTTAAGACTCCATAAACAGGAGCAATTGATGGAGTTATCTGCGTTCCTTGCTGGATTTGCCAGCAGTACAGCTCTCACTGCCCCTTATCAGGGAAAATACATGAGGAAGGCAAAAAACATTTATAAGCTGTCAGGGGAAATGAAAAAGTGGGTAGACCAACAATTTCACACATACTATTCCCTTTCCTAGCTGTGTGTTAGGGCAGGGGGAGGCAGAAGTGAGCATCAGCAGTATTAGTTTCAGCATCTCCAGCCTCAAGGAACAGATCCCAAAAGGCTGCCCTCAGCTTCTGGTCACTTATAGCCTGAGTCAGAATTCCCATTTTTCTTAAAGAGTTTTGTTTTCCCATGTCCTTTTCACATCAGTTCAGTACAGTTCAGTCGCTCAGTCATGTCCAACTCTTTGTAACCCCATGAATCGCAGCACACCAGGCCTCCCTGTTCATCACCAACTCCCGGAGTTCACTCAAACTCATGTGCATCAAGTTGGTGATGCCATCCAGCCATCTCACGCTCTGTCGTCCCCTTCTCCTCTTGCCCCCAGTCTCTCCCAGCATCAGGGTCTTTTACAATGAGTCAGGTCTTTGCATCAGGTGGCCAAAGTATTGGAGTTTCAGCTTCAACATCAGTCCTTCCAATGAAGACTCAGGACTGGTCTCCTTTAGGATGGACTGGTTGGATCTCCTTGCAATCCAAGGGACTCTCAAGAGTCTTCTCCAACACCACACTTCAAAAGCATCAATTTTTCAGCGCTCAGCTTTCTTCACAGTCCAACTCTCACATCCATACATGACCACTGGAAAAACCATAGCCTTGACTAGATGGACCTTTGTTGGCAAAGTAATGTCTCTGCTTTTGAATATGCTATCTAGGTTGGTCATAACTCTCCTTCCAAGGAGTAAGCATCTTTAATTTCATGGCTGCAATCACCATCTGCAGTGATTTTTGAGCCCAGAAAAATAAAGTCTGACATTGTTTTCACTGTTTCCCCATCTATTTGCTATGAAGTGATGGGACCAGATGCCATGATCTTCATTTTCTGAATGCTGAGCTTTAAGCCAACTTTTTCACTCTCCTCTTTCACTTTCATCAAGAGGCCCTTTAGCTCCTCTTCACTTTCTGCCATAAGGGTGGTGTCATCTGCATATCTGAGGTTATTGATATTTCTCCTGGCCATCTTGATTCCAGCTTGTGCTTCCTCAAGCTCAGCATTTCTCATGATGTACTCTGCATATAAGTTAAATAGGCAGGGTGACAATATACAGCCTTGACATACTCCTTTTCCTATTTGGAACCAGTCTGTTGTTCCATGTCGAGTTCTAACTGGTGCTTCCTGACTTGCATACAGATTTCTCAAGAGGCAGGTCAGGTAGTCTGGTATTCCCATCTCTTTCAGAATTTTCCACAGTTTATTGTGATCCACACAGTCAAAGGCTTTGGCATAGTCAATAAAGCAGAAATAGATGTTTTTTTTTCTGGAACTCTCTTGCTTTTCAATGATCCAGCGGATGTTGGCAATTTGATCTCTGGTTCCTCTGCCTTTCCTAAAACCAGCTTGAACATCTGAAAGTTCACGGTTCATGTATTGCTGAAACCTGGCTTCGAGAAATTTGAGCATTACTTTACTAGTGTGTGAGATGAGTGCAACAGTGCGGTAGTTTGAGCATTCTTTGGCATTGCCTTTCTTTGGGGTTGCTTAATTTTTCACATTTCCCCTGTGAGGTGTTGGGAAAGGAAGATGTAATCTCAGATGTACTGAGTATCTTCTGTGTGCCAGACAGAATGCTGGGCACTTTGCACCAGTGATTTCATTTCATCTTTACAATACCAGTGAGAAGCGGTACAGTTAACTTCACTTTAAAAGTAACATCCTGAATCCAGAGAGGGCTGCTTCTTTTTGTATACACTTTCCTCCCATTCCATACATCCAGCACAATGCTGCCCTAAGGTTGTGTCCTGCTGAGGATTTTCTGTAAAATGAATATATTCTGAAATGTCACCATCCTTCACATGCCAATCTTTGCATAATCCCAAAGCCCATACATGGAGAGTAAATTGCCCCCAGTGGATCCGAGATTAAATGATGACTCTCTTCCTTATTAGCTATATGATTTTGTGCTAATCACTTAACTTCACTTCTAAAATAGGGAGAGTGGTATCTTCTACTCCACAAGGTAGTGAATATTAAATAACTTTCATGAAAGGGCTCTGTCAACTGGGATACTTCATGGAAACATTACTAAAAGAGAATTATCAGTCATCTTAATCTCAAAAGAACCCCAGAAGGACAATGTAATGCTGACATTCGAACAGGTAAGACTCCAGATCTGCAACTGGGGTTGGTGACTTTGGGAATGTTAGAAGACAAAGAGTGTAGAAATTCCATGAAGTGACTGTTAAAGAAATGGCCTTTGATCATTATCAATGTGTGATTTATATAATCATAGAGACATCTAACTCCTTCACATCACATACTTCTCAAAGCCATTTTATCAACACTATTTCATATGACATTCACCAAAACCCCAAGAATTACTGTGTACCAATTAAAATTGTTCCACATGCTTTATCACTATTTTACTCTTTCTAGAAGTGGCCCATCTGAATTTGCAAAATCTTCCCCATCTTCCCTTCAAGGCCCATCCATCAAAGGACTCTTTGGTCCAGAACTCCCTCTAAACCCCCAGAACAATAGTCTCTCTGCCTTCTGAATCCACACAGCACTGTACACCTTAAACTGCCTCGTATTCTAGCCATTTGTATTCTTGTCTTAACCTCTGCCCCACCTCCCCCACCTTCTCACTAAATCCAAAAACTCTTTGAAGGGAAGAATGAAGAAAAAAAGAAGGATTTCTTTGTTGTTTTATAGCAGTCCCATTTTTTTAAAAGCTTTTATTATGGATATTTCACGTTTGTGTGCTTAATGAGAGAATAGAGGAAATATATAATGAGCACTCATGTACTCATCACCCAGCTTCAATAATTAGTAACATGAACAATATTATTATCTCATCTAAACTTCCATTCCTTCTACCTTCTCACTCTAGATTACTTTGAAACAAATCACAGATAGCTTGTCATTTCACCCATATATACTCCTATACAGCCACTAACTTTTGCATTTCTGTGTCCTGTACAGTCGGAAGATTATTTGCATCTGTGTTCCCCACTACTCGGTGCACATCAGAAGATGATTTCTGAGCACATACCCTGTGCCAGACCTTGCGCTCTGCTGTGGAGGTTCTGTCTGGGCTAGAGCGGCACATCATGAGCAAGCCTCGGTGTCCCACAGCAAGAATTGCTGCCGTTCTTGAGAGTGAGCACTGAGAACCCAGGAGCAGGACCTCTAATTGCACTAACTCAATTGAACTGCAGGACTTCCCTGTAGCTCAAGTGGTAAAGATTCTGCCTGCGATGCAGAGACCAGGGTTCAATCCTAGGTCAGGAAAACCCCCTGGAGAAGGGAATGACAACCACTCCAGTATTCTTGCCTAGAGAATTAACCACTCCAGTATTCTTGCCTAGAGAATTCCATGGACAGAGAAGCCTGGCGGAATACACTTCATGGGGTCGCAAAGAGTCGGACACGACTGAGTGACTAACACATACAATTAAACTGAAAGGGTTTTCCCTTCCAGAGACTGAATTCCAACTCGCCGGGAGACACAGGTTCTCCAGCAGGAGGCGCTGCAAAGGAATAGAGGGGATGGGGTGCGCTCTCAGTTCGGTTTTCTCCTGCTGCAGCCAGAGCCGGAGAAGACAGAGCACCCACGCGGGTGCGAACTGTAGACAACGCAGTTTAGTCGGCGAGCAGGACGCTGAGTGCCAGGCCCTGAGAGGGGCCCCAGGGTTCAGGTGCCAGGCAGGGGCGCGGGGCGTAGAGCAGGCCGGACACCAGCTCCCCAAGCCTCCTCAGAGCTACCTGTTCCCCTGGGTGCCTCCAGTTCCCGCCCCAACTACCGCTCTTCCTGTAGACTCTAAGGAGGGCACGGGACAGAGCGAGGAAACACCTGTTTCCAACAAGAAACGAGGTGGAGGGAAACCCCCACCAGACTTCCAGTGGCCTCTCATCAAGCTTGTTCTCGAGAGCCTTGTAAAAGCGCGCCCAGAAAGCCAGAGGAGATCATTTTTCAAAAGATCGCTATTTCTTACTCCCCCTCCTTTTCTTAAGCTGTAACGTCCCTTTTTAAAAATGCCTTCTTTCTTCTGTGGGGCTTCCCGCTCCTCCCAGACGCCTTAAGGCCCCCCGCCTGGGTGGCTGCAGGAACAGCGAAACCCCCCAGATCCCACATTTTGCAACTAAGGCCCCCGCCTGGGTGGCTGCAGGAACAGCGAAACCCCCAGATCCCACATTCTGCAACTGCATGCGTTTCCAGATTCTTCACTTCCTCAGCCCCCTGCCGACATACAGGTGGGGAGTGGAGCTGGGGGTCAACAGAACAAAGAAACCAGGGACCCAGGCCAGGTGCCCCTCTGCAGCCTCCGACAAGCCGGGGAACAAGAGGGGACTCACGAACGAGTGAACCCCCCCCACCCCAGGTCTCACACCACTTTCGAAAGGCAAGCAGCCGGAGGCCGAGGCGGGAGGTGGGTGCTGCCCCCGCGCAATAGACAGCTTCCACGCAACAGGCCCGAGTGGCAGTGGACGCCAACAGCCTCCACGCACTGGGCTCCAGTTATTTCATCAGCAGTTTCAGAAAAACCTGCCAAAAGCAGTTATGCCTCACTGCAATGTGTAGCTTTTTCCTGCCATTTTTTCATAATAAAAGAGGGAGTGAAGCTCGCTCACTCTCTCCCCCTCCACCCCCTCTCCCAAAAAGAGCCAAAAGGATACGAGGAGGGGAAAAACACACACACACACACACACCAATCTCCGAGGGGATGCCATTGAGGTGTGGCTTGTATTTAAATATCCAATATGTCAATGTAAGGGGAGTGGGTATGTATATAAAGTCCCGTTTGCATCTGATAGCTCGACGAAGCCAGCTATGAGAGGCCTGGGGAGATGGATGCGGAGGGGAAGCGGCACTTTGACTGAGCGCAAGGTCAGGAGCGCGCTGCCCCACGCTCCCCGCGGCTGAGAAGTTCCTTGGACGCGAACAGACGTCGACTGCAGCTCCGTAGAGTTCGGAGCGAGCGAGCAAGCGAGCGCCGCCGAGTCGCCCGCGCCCGCGGCCGGGAGAGGCAGTTCGCGCCCCGCGGCCCGGCTCGGCCCCGCGCGCCCCGCCATGGCGGAGGTCGGGGGGCCTTCGCCTCCCTTGGACTGGGATCTGCACGGCTTCTCCTCGTCTCTGGGAAACGTGCCTCTAGCTGACTCCCGGGTTTCCTGAACGAGCGTCTGGGCCAGATTGAGGGCAAGCTGCAGCGCGGCTCGCCCACCGACTTCGCCCACCTGAAGGGGATCCTGCGACGCCGCCAGCTGTACTGCCGCACCGGCTTCCACTTGGAGATCTTCCCCAACGGCACGGTGCACGGCACTCGCCACGACCACAGCCGCTTCGGTGAGGACGCGGCGGGGAGGGACGGGGAGGCGAGCGGAGGGCGCCCTGGGGAGCCGACGGCTCGAGGCTGCGGCTTGGGGCCGGAGGACCAGCCGCTCCCGCCCCGCCTGGCGTTGTCTGGGCTCGTCGAGGCGGGAGCCCGCTGAAGACGCGGGCAGGCGGGACGTGAGGGTGCGGACTTGAGCCGGGCTGCGGCGTCGGGGCGCTTGGCACCCTCGGATGCTCTCAGGAGGAGGCGGGGGCACCTTGAGATGCGTCCTCTCATTTCTCCACCCCACCCTACCTCCTCCGGGAGCTAGAGGGATTGTTCTGGGACCTGGACGCTGCGTTTCCCCTTTCAAGGAAAGCAGGTGGAGCTGGGTGGGCGGGTGGGGTGGGAGTAGGAGCATCCACCGAGGAGATTGGGGAACCTGGCTACAGCGTGAGGCTGAGCCTTGACGGCAGCAAGGTTGTCGCGGCAGACTACCTGAAGCAGGAGCCTTCGTCGGCCGTGGACCCTGTGTGCGGACGGCCCGCGCCCAAGTGGGTTTTGCCTATGGGGACGCGGCAGCCTTGCCACCTGCCTGTCTCTGTGTTGCTCTGCCTGGGTTGGGGCCAACCCAGACAGCACGGCGAAAGCTGGGTATTAGAGAAACTAGGAAAGCCTCCCGGTGGCCAGCGTGTAAGGGCACAAGCCCTGGGGCACATTTTCCCCCGGGAGCTACCCTCTGGACTCCTTGCCTCAGTGAGGAAACAATCCTGGGCCCACTCCCAGCCCCCCAAACAGATGTCTCCTGGGCCCAGGGCAGAAAACACCCCACCTCTATCAAGGATTTTCTCTGCCTGTTCAAAGGGCACAGCTGCCTGTCTCACATGCAGAACACAATATAAACCTTGATCTGGGACGGAGATCATTGTGTTACCAAGCAAATGTGTTCACTCAATAATTTGGCCGTTTTTATTTTCAATTTCCTGTCCTCTACTATTCAGGTGCTGTGACAGCTGCCCTTCCTTGGGTCCCAGCATCCCCTAGTGTCCTCACTTCCTCCCCAAGGACCCTATAGGCCAAAGATACCTTCTGTCCCTAAGCCAGTGCGAAGTTTTGCCTACTAGCAGGTCTGACACCCTTTATTTCCACCCCCAATCCTCCTCCACTGCCCCCAAACTGCCTCATCCTCCTATCCCCATGTCTTGCTAGAGCTGCCTCCAAGTGCACCATGGTAAGAAGTTGGGGGTGGATGAAGGTGGTGGGGCGACAGAGGCCTATAGCTGGGCAAGGCTAAGTCTAGCAGACATCTTGGGCCAGGGCTGGTCTTCCTTGTGGAGCAAGCAGGAACCCTAATGAGGTCTGTGTCATCTTGGAAAAATGTACTTGGAGAGCTGGAGTACAGTAGGTTGTGTGTGGGGTGGGAGTAATGGAAGGGTACAGGTGTCTGTATAAACTTGCAGCAGGTCCTCAAAAGGGTGATAAGGTGGGGTGGGGTGAGGGGAGAGGGAGGGTTAACTTGGCTCCTTTCCCTTCCATTGCCAGTGACTTTGTAGTCCCATTTTGTTCCTCTTCAGAAGGAATGGGACTCCCACCCTGGCCTCAGAGCAGCCCCCAAAGCTCCCAGAAATGGCCTAAAGATATTGGGGTAGCTCATTCCTGAGATATAGAAAAAAATCCTGAAATGATGGAGAAATGTGAGGTGGGGGGCAGAGGTGGAGAAACTATGACCTTGACTCCCAGCAGCTACAAGTGTTTGTCTGACTCTGTGCCTAAGCTGAGCCCAGTAAGCTACAAGGTCAACGTAAATCAGTAATAGGCTCTTGGGATAAGTGGTCTTTAATTACCTCCCTAAGGACACATCTTGATTTCTTTTCTCTCTCAAACTGCTACGGGTGTTAAGTTTAAGGAGAAACCAAAGGAAATAAACCTGGCAGGAGGAAGGGGTGTTTTCACTGCTGTTTAACTGACTGCTTCATTTTTGGGTTTTCCTAAAACATACTCACTCACTCACTCACTCACAGAGACCACCTCTGTATCACCTTTCCCTTCCCTCCTTCCCTGGCTTCCTGGCAGATCTGTGTGTTTCCTGTACAGGAAATGATACGTGGTCAAAGCTGTCTCTTTGTAACATCCCTTACCAGCTTTCAAGCACACATTTACTCTTCCTCAGTTTAGCTTTTGGCAAAGAAAGAGGTGGTGGTTGAGTTTGCTGACTCTTTCCTTGCTCCACATTTGAGTTAATCAGCCAGGGTATTCAATAAATCGAAACTTTAACATTCCATAAGTGCTTTAGCAGTCAACATTCCAGCAGGGTAAAATAGGCCAGACCTAAGATATAAAATATTATAGATTTCTGCTTGGGGGAAGAGGTAGTCTCCAAAGGCCATGTAAAGTAAATAGCTATTTGTTGTAATTGGAGAGCAGGGCCCCCAAGGATTACCCTGGAATCCATGCATTCAGAGAGAGGCTGAACCCAAGAGGAGCCTTGACTCCAAATAATAACCTGTTGGCACAGCCTATGCTCCCCCTCCCCACCCATCCCCCATTCTGCAATCAGTAGCCAGGAGTATTTCAATCTCTGCCTGGCTGGTGGCGTTTACATGAGGTTCACAAGGATACTGACATTCCTGAGGGGCACCTGTGGGCTGGCAGAATAGAGCTTGGGAGCCAGACTGGAGGAGAGGCCTCTTGCCAGGTGGGATGGAACAGGCTTATGCAGCTGCTTTGGTTTTTGAGCTATCTGGTTCTTATTTGGCCAGGTACCAAAACAGCACTGCCTTAGCCCTGAAGGGCTGAAAGGATGGCTGAGGGCATTCAGGCGAGTTATGGAACTAGATTAAATGACATATTAGCCTGTCATCTAGCTAGGTTCCAAAGCAGTGGGACCCAGAACAGATTCATTTTGAATGAAGCCATGGGAGAAAAAGTATAAGAATAATCTGGAAATTATCAAACACAGGCCAGAGCCTGAGGTGGGCAGATCAAGATGAAGCAGAGTAGAGGGAGGTCCTGGGCTTTGAAGGGGGTGAAAGTACTGAGGACAAACTTTGTCTACTTAATACTTTGCTTCAACATCTTGCTGTTAACACCCCTCTCCAGCTGTAGTTGGGAAAATGTGAAACTGGCTTATTTTCTCTCTCTCTTCATGTTGGCTGGAATTCAAGAGAAGGTTTAGGAATATCTGTTCCATCATCATGTGCCACTGGGTTCCCACAGTTTGAATCCAGCAAATAGGAAAGTTGGCAAAGGGAAATGATGCCCAAAGACAGCTGGTCAGGGATGATTCCAACTGTTAGAGACCCCTGGTTACTGGACACAACCCAAGTGACTTCCTGTATGATCTGTCCTTTGGCACCAGGGTTAACAGAGTTGGAGAAAAACCGTGGTGACTCAAAGGCCACACCTCTTGGGTTTCATGATTTGTTCTCACACCAGGTCTTGGATGGTGAGATCACAAGCTGCTCTCTGCTACTTAATGAGCTCAGGGTGGTCAGAGACATGAGATACTTAGAGAATGAGGGAACCAAGAGTCAGAGCTCAGAAGTAAAATGCCTAAGCAAAGCAAAGAACTGAAGGCTCCAGCAGGTTGGTATCCCTCAATGTTTATCACCCAGAACTGAATCATGACCTGACTTCTCATTTCCTGGCCATACTGGCCACTCTCCTTTGAACACCCTCCTGATTTTCTGTGGCCCTTTTTAAACACAGTAGAATTCAAAACTGTATTCTTACTGTGATCTGAGGCAGAGTAGAATGGGGCAACCCCTGCCCTTATGCCAGTTACTAGATCTCAATCAATATAGTCTTAAATCATATTAATTTTTATTTCCTTTTTCTATTTGTTTAATTAGCTTTTAGTAATTTTTAATTTTTACATAACTAACTTCACATTAGCTTTTTAAAATCTCCTGACTCAGCCATACTGAGCTTACCTTGTTCAATCAGATTCTTTAAGCTGTTGTGTATGTTTTGCTAAGCCACATCTCCCCATCCCAAAGATGGGGAGATATATTTAATAAAAATGCACAGGAATACAAAAGAGTAGTCCAACAGTCCAAAGTTTTCAAGAAAATATACATAGTTACCTGGAAGGGGGAGAAGTATGGAAATAAAAAGAAAGAAATGGATAAATTCATGATTAATACTTAAGGCTCACCCTCCCTCAACACAACTTCAAACACAAAACATCCAGAGAGATGATAGGGTGTGGGAGGTGGGGAAGGGGTTCAGGATTGGGAACTCATGTACACCCGTGGCTGATTCATGTCAATGTATGGCAAAACCAATACAGTATTGTAAAGCAAAGTAAAAATAAAAATTAAAACAAAAATCTACAGTAGAGATTTGCCATGGGGGTGGGGGGTGGGGAACCATCTTGGTTAACTGGTTTCTGGACCAAAGTGTAGGACTTTACATTTATTCTAATCAAAGCGTATTTTGTTGGAGTCAGCCCAGTTTTCCATTCTCTTAAAATCTCTGGATTTTTATTGTTACCCTCTCAGCTGTATGTCTTCTGGAACTAGGGTAAACAGTCCCCATGTCCTCTTATAAGTCATTTATTAAAATGTTAAACAGGGCAGAACCAAAATCAGAACCCTGTTCAGTGTAACTAAAGGTCTTGGCCCACTAAATCAGTATCTGCTTAACCCCTACTTGGCACCGGGTAATTTTCCCTTCCCCTCCTACCATCTTGTGTCAATCTCCTTTTCCAAAACTCTTTTGTGTGTATGTGCTATGAGAGTTAGTAACCACCAGACTGATAATAAAACTTGGAGGATGTCAATGCTAGAGGCCAAAGGCTATGCTTTGAGTGTTCTGTACAGTAGCAGCAGAAGAGAGTTACATTCTTTGAAAAGGTCTGTGTGTGCCCTAAAAGCTTCCATACCTAAATACCCACCCACTAGCCCGAGCCACTGGAGCTCTTCAGAAGACTTCCCACTGGACTCTTGAACCTGATTTCAAAATTGACCACTTAATTTTTTTAAGTGATCTTTAAGGAATCAGTCCTATTCCCTGTGTAGATTACATAGAATATTACTACCCTTAAGAATTACATTTTTTGATAAGACAGCCAGATATGAGCTCATTTCATACCTTTGGATGCCTCTGGAGTCAGTTGTATCAAGTTTTAACCTATACATTGAAAAATATGGTTAGAGAATATAAAAAGAAATCTAGTTGACCATTGCATCTGTATCCATATAATAGATGTGTTATGTTAGAAAAAAATTGTTAAGTTTTCAGTATCCCTAGGATTTCAGTTATGGTTCCTTTTTCCCACTTAGTACTCAATGTCTTTTTTCCCCTTGCTGCTGCTGGGTAAATGAAAACGTTTTCAAGTCCTCACCTCTAACTTTGTCAACTAGAGGAACATTTCTGAATATCTTCCTCTTTAAAAGTTGCAACATCTCAAATCAGTACCAAGTCTAATACTACCTGCCAACTCTTTGCCATAGATAGTTAAAATCCACAAGAGAAGGGGAGAATGACAGGCTTGTCGGCCTGTGGCTGTACTGGCTAAAAGTACTTTTGAGGAGAAAGCTCTCACCAGGCCAAGTTTTGCTTCCTACCATAGGACAGTGGAACAAACTTAGTGAGTGGCCTGTGTGGCCTTTGTTAAAGTCAGCTACAGGCAGTTGACAGCCTCATGTGGCTTTAAGGACATGGGAGCTAAGAGGACACAAAACAAGTTCAGCCTAGAGGACAGCAAGGTAATGCTGTGAGCTCTGGAGAATCAGAAAGTGACTTTGGGAAGATATAGAAACTTGGCCACATTGTTTCATTTCGAAAGCTGCCCTCCTATTTCTTGAAATGGTGGCCTTTAACAGTACCTTGAAATTATGAAGCTTTTGTAGTCAAAGCCTTCTCACAGTCTCTTCCTTATAATATGCCTAAGAATGTTGAGTAGAGGCAGAGATTGTCCCCCATTTTACATATGGACTGACTGAGGCCCAGAGAGACTCAGTTTCTTCTCTGAGGTTCCATTCTTGCTGCAAAAGATGGTTTCATCAGGTAATTCATCAAAGGCACATAGTGCTGGCCTTCAGTTGGGGATAAAGGACCAGCTCATGTCACCTTGATAGCTTTCTGTTAACTTGATATCAGTGATGGAAATGGCATTCACTGTTTTGCTTTAGGAATTCTGGAGTTTATCAGCCTGGCTGTAGGGCTGATCAGCATCCGGGAGTGGACTCTGGCCTGTATTTAGGAATGAATGAGCGAGGAGAACTCTATGGGTCGGTAAGTTTAAGGTGTTTTTTTTTTTTTTTTTTCTCTCAGAAGCTATTACCACCAGTGTTTGGATAATGTAAGGCAAAACATTTATATAGCACTTGAAAGCACTTTTGTCAACTTTAAAAGATTAGTGTCTTCTAGTCAATTCTTGACTGCCCAGGAACTGGCTATATAACACTTTCACTCATTCAGTCCTCATGAAAACAGAAGCTTTTATGTGGTAGAATTGCTTCTGCCTTCTCCATTAGAGTGTCAGCTCATCTGATAATAATAGGAAGCTGTACTGGTTTGTCAGTAGATGGTAAGGGTTTGAGGCATTAACCCTCCCAAGGAGTATATCTGATTTGTGATGGGTACCCAGAGGAGTAGCCAACTAGCTGGCACAAAAATAGGCAGTGAGAGCTGGCCTTGAGATTGAGGATTCTGAAATTAAGAACAAAGTCCTTGATGTCCAAATCGCTTCAGCTGAATCCCAAAGGCCAAATGAAGCAAACAAACAAATGAGTGAGGATTCCAGGGTCTGGTGACAGCCTTAAGTCCCCAGCTAGGACTGTATTGGCTGCAGCACATGTTCTCTATTCTGGAAGCCAGCCCAGAGCTGGGGAATGGTAAGTGACTTTGCTGATCTTAACCCTTCTGGGGGATCCCAACTCCTGGCTTTGGCTTTTGAGTCACAGAGCATACTTTCTGGCTGCCTGCATCCCATGAAATCAGAGCACATTCTTCCCTGACACCTAAGAGATAGGCCCGTCCCCAGCACTCGGTATTGGCAACCCCAGCAAGTAGTATTGTGGCTGAATCAAGTGTGAGAAGGGATAGAGGCAAGAGACCCAGGAGCTGCCAGCTTGAAGTAGCCAGATTGGAGGAACTTCTCAAGGAGATTATTTTCCTGGCTTTCCAACTGACAGGCCCTGAGACCCTTCATTAGGAGAGATCACAGCTCGCCTCCCATGGAGCTTTATATAGATTCGAGGCCTTTGCCTGTCAGTTGACATGGTTGACGGCAGTCTCAATGGATTTGAACATCTTTAGCCCTAAACAGGGAGAAAGTTTAGAGGTGTCATTGGGCATTGGGAAGCAGAAATTCTCAGGCTCAGAGTATCAGGTGAGCCCATCTCTTCCTAGTCTCTTGCTTTCAGAAAAGATCTCACCTGAAATATTTTGCGTGGCTCATGAAAGAGGGTGAAAGCAATACAGACAAGACTGTTTCATGCTATTTGGAAAGATGTCTCAGTAATATCAGGAGATAGGCCTGAAATTTTCTAATATAAATGTGCTATTTATCATTTTAGTTTCTCCACCAGCAAGCTGGGATGGGAGAAATAGTCATATAATGGGCTCTACTTTATTTTCTCACCCTCACAGAAGAAACTCACACGTGAATGTGTTTTCCGGGGAACAGTTTGAAGAAAACTGGTACAACACCTATGCCTCCACCTTGTACAAACACTCGGACTCGGAGAGACAGTATTATGTGGCCCTGAATAAAGACGGCTCACCCCGGGAGGGATACAGGACTAAACGACACCAGAAATTCACCCACTTTTACCGAGGCCAGTAGATCCTTCTAAGTTGCCCACCATGTCCAGAGACCTCTTCCGCTATAGGTAACGGACCCCTAGTGTGACCTCTGTGACCCGTATACTCTGCGGCCACAGTTGTCTCTGGAAGCACTATACTCATAGCTTTTCAATCCTCTTTCCTATCAATTTAGATAACAAAGAAGCACTTACTGTTCAACTCGACCCAGCTGTTCCCTCATTGTTCAAAAGTATATATCAAGGTTGGGTTATTTTGGGGAGGGGTGTGGGAGGATGGGGAGGTCTAGAGGGAATCTTGTATATACTTTTTTCTTTACTCATGTTCTTTCCCCTGAGGTGGCACAAGAAAGAATGGGGCCCCCTACCAAGGGCCAGAGGTGTCTTGCCCCACAATCTACCCAAATACCTTAAAGTGGGTAAATGAAAGACCAAGGAATCTGCCATAGATGCTACCTACAGAGCTTTGGAGAAGTCTCATTAAGAAAATCCTTGGGGCTCCAGCCCTGCTGCAAGCCATTCCTGTATTGGCTCTGCAGATTTATCATATGTCCTGACATGCAGTTTTCCTGACGTTGAAAGTGGGAGATGGGGTAGGTTGTAAGAAAATGATATTAAAATGTAAGCATGGATACTGTGCATAAAGACAAACTATTTATGAAATGTATATGCTATTTATTTTATATATTTATTTATTTCAAAATAATTTTATTTTTAATGAGAGATGCTATGACTGGATTTTCATCAGAAAGAATAAGGTCCTACTGAAACAGGATAAATGAGTTATCAAAGGCTTTTATTGGCAATAAAATTGTCTTTATATTGTAACCACTGTCTAACTCTATTGATTTGTACACTTAGTAAGATTAGAAGGTTTGTTGGCTTTTTGCTACTCATTAGAATCTCTTGATGTTGGCATCACACTGCCTAGCCTAGGTGACTCACTATCTACACTATTAGCATTATCTAGGAGCCCTACCTGAAGTTCTTTCTGGTTCTATGACTTTAAACTTAGTGGTGAATCAAAGCTTCAAAAGGCCTAGACCATCAGCTCTTATGGAAGCTCCCATTTGTACTTAGGACTAAGCATAGAGAAAACCTCCTTTGGAATTTGGTTAGGGCCCAAAGCCCAAAGGTCAGCAACTCTAATTGGTGGCTTCTTACTTAACATATGAAGATGAGGTGATTGGAAATAAACAGCAATCAATAGGGAGAATGATCTTTTGAACCAGTCAACCTTCCCTTCCAGAGCTGTTCTCCCACTCCCTCTCCAAACTCCTACCCCTATCCTCTACTAGTGTTTCTCCTAGAGCGTTCTGGGAATCTGTTAACACATTTCCCTAAAGCAACAGTTCTTAGAGTATATGGCCTTTTCATCAGCAGCAGCATCTGGGTCCTTGTGAGAAATGGAAATTATCAGGTCCTACCCCAGACGTGCCAAGTCAGAATCTCTGGGGGTAAGGGCCAACCATCTGCATGTTAACAGCCTTCCAGAGGATTCCTGTGCACAATAAAGTTTGAAACCTAGTACTCTAAAATAATAGTTTTCAGAAAGAATTCTTTTTGTATCTGAATGATTTATACATAAAGTTTTAGGATAACTTCAGTCCATAAAAGAAGAGTGGCTCTAGTTGAAGTGGGGAAGGCATTCCTGGAGCTCTTTCTTCTCCAGAACAGCCTCTTAGATATCTTGCTTTAAAATCCCTGACCCCTTTACTGATAATTACTGAGGTGGGAGTATAGGGCTATTTGCATTTTCAAAGCAAATGCTGTCTGGACACAAGAACCGAAGGAATAAAAGTCTCGTAGAAGATTTAGGGCTAGGATAGTTTCTCCTGATGCTCCTCAGTGACATTCACTATTTTCCCAACTTATTGGTGAAACAAATAGTTTAGACAACAGCTCACTTAAAAGTCAAAACCATAAACCCTATAGAATCTCATCCAAATCTAAGTACCCAACAGAGAATACATACATGAAAGAGCAAATAAGGCTGTATGATAGAAAGTGCTAAGTTGCACCATGTATGTGATTGGAGACTAGAGTGCTTGCCAATGGAACCACCAATGCAGAGATTACACAGGGCTGGGGTGAGTAGGGAAAGTTTCCTAAAAGGGGTAATGCCCCACTTTGAAGAACCAACAGGAGAGTTTGGAGAGCCAAGAGGCTGATGGCAATGTCTGTGTTGGGCTACAGGGAAGAAACACCACTTCTAGAGGTCTCTGGGAGGAGGGTAAAAATCAGCTGTGTGACATTTTTAATCACATTTTTAATGTGCATTATGCCTTTATTTTAAAGCCAAAATTTTACTGTATTCTCTATGGTCAACTACCTAGATACATAGCCCCAACTTCTGAGGGCTTGTGAGATAAGTGAGATCTGTTTTAACCAATAGGAAGCAGGTACTTCCCTGTGAGTAGAGCCAGTATTACTCTAGGGAGGCACTTGACATGGGCCTGGCAAGGCTGCAAGCACCATATTACAGGATGGGATTTACAAGGAAAATGCCAATGTAATGAAAAGGAAAATATTCCAAAGCCTAGGGTCAGTACTTACCTTTTTCCTGTGAGTGGAAGTAGAGGGCAAAAGAACAGAAGAAGAATCCCAAGATGCAGAAGGAGGTCAAATGGGAGGCATTCTTGGAACTTTAGGAATGACAATGAATAGGGTACGTTGCTAGAAAATGTCAATAGGCATCTGTTCTCCTGGTCAGAAAGAAGGGAAAGATAAATTCTGGAAATGAAAATATAAGATGGATGACCTAGTACCACTAGATCAATCGGCAGCTAATGACACCATATCCCCAAAGTGTTAAAGTAATGGATTTTGTGCCAACCAGTTATGACCAACCTAGATAGCATATTGAAAAAGCAGAGACATTACTTTGCCAACAAAGGTCCATCTAGTCAACACTATGGTTTTTCCAGTGGTCATGTATGGATGTGAAAGTTGGACTGTGAAGAAAGCTAAGTGCCAAAGAATTGATGCTTTTGAACTGTGGTGTTGGAGAAGACTCTTGAGAGTCCCTTGGACTGCAAGGAGATCCAACCAGTCCATCCTAAAGGAGATCAGTCCTGGGTGTTCATTGCAAGGACTGATGCTGAAGCTGAAACTCCAATACTTTGGCTGCCTGATGCGAAGAGCTGACTCACTGGAAAAGACTCTGATGCTGGGAGGGATTGGGGGCGGGAGGAGAAAGGGATGACAGAGGATGAGATGGCTGGATGGCATCACCGACTCGATGGACATGAGTTTGGGTAAACTCTGGGAGTTGGTGATGGACAGGGAGGCCTGGCATGCTGCGATTCATGAGGTCGCAAAGAGTCGGACATGACTGAACGACTGAACTGAACTGACTGAGGGGACTGTAGAGTCATAAGCTCTGGACCTCTGGTTTTAGATGAAAACATGCACAGAGACAATTTCTTTTCATCCCCTCCCAGTGTTTATGGTGTTCCTGGAACAAAACAAACATGTAGGAAATGTTTGTTGAATAGACAATGGTTGGTTGAAAGAATGAATGAGTAAATGAGTGAATAGACAAAGACATAGAAACTTTTAGCAAAGAGGTATATGATGCAAATGCTGGGCTAGAGAGAGCAAATGCATTATATAACAATCATCTGAACTATTAAGTTTCCAGTACACTTAAATATGCACGGTGACAAACTAGACTCTATCTTAGGAAAGACAGTGAATTCCCCGTCATGGAAGTGCTTAAGCTGAGGCTAGACAAACTTCTGACAAGGATATTTTATCATTTGCATAGAATAAGGTGAATGTTAGGTACAAGTGACAGAATGTGGTAGCATTATTTATGAACTACATACTCCATGGGACCCCCAGATTTCTCACAAGCACCTGTAGTGTTTCAAAGAGAGTATATAAGACCTAGGAATGCTATAACTTCTATGCTTCTGCTGAGTCACTTCAGTCATGTCTGACTCTGTGTGACCCCATAGACGACAGGCCACCAGGCTCCCACGTCCCTGGGATTCTCCAGGCAAGAACACTGGAGTGGGTTGTCACTGCCTTCTCCAATGCATGAAAGTGAAAAGTGAAAGTGAAGTCGCTCAGTCATTTCCGACCCTTAGGGACCCCATGGACTGCAGCCCACCAGGCTCCTCTGTCCATGGGATTTTCCAGGCAAGAGTACTGGAGTGGGCTGCCATTTGCTTCTATACACAACTGCTATTCCAGACCAAGAGAAAGACTGTACACCAGAGGTTACAAACTTGGAGTTCACAAGGTCCTTAAAGATCCACAGAAGGCCCTTTGGGCTTGAACTCCCAGAATAATATGCAAATTTTTATGTGTACATACATTTAATCTTCCATTAGTTCTCAAAGTTTCCTCCCAAATGTTAGGAACAACTACACTTTAAGTTTGGCGACAGAGAGGTGGGAGCGAGGAGGGAGGAGCTGGGCAGGCTTCACTGCTCAGTGGCTCTGAACAAAGTTCAACCCAGGACCAGCCCTGATAACATTTCTGATGGCAACACGACTCTTTCCCCTCCCTGTGCAGCCCTCTTTTCACCTCCACTGCCACAGCCAAATGTTGTTCATGGTTAAGAAAGAATGAGAGACTGAATCCACCAGGTCCAGACACAAGGAGCTTATCAGAGCCATCAGAGGAAACTCCCTCCCAAAGGAATTTAATCAAAGGCTTAAAATAATAAAAGAACCCAAGTTTATATTACCTTCAGGTCACTGTGGTGCTCTGCCACTGCATCCCTGGCTACACAGAAATCCAATTCAGGTTCCAGGCTCTGGTGGGGCCGCAAGTGACACAGGCTTTGTCCAAGTTGCCTAGAGCACAGGCTTCACCTTCCTCCTCCTGACTCTTCTGCTGATCTTTGGGGACTGCTGCTTTCCTTCTCTCTGGAGTAGCTAGAACTACTCTGCCTTTCCCCAGCACTTCATGAACAGGGAGCTGTTGAGGAAAGTGGAAGGCGAGGGAAAAAGGGACCAGTGAGGAAAGACACTGTCTTTTGGAAACACACATTCATGGTCAGTCATCTAAGCAACTTCCTTGTTTAGCAGGAGGAAAAGAACATAATTTAGATTGTCATTCCTAGAGCTCCTTCTGTTCTCAAAACAGAAAATGGAAGATTTTTCTAATAGGCCTCTACACAAGGGCTCTGGTGTTAAGTGCAGAGCCAACTGTCTCTCCTTGACTCTCATAGTCTCTTTCCACTCTTCCAACCCAGCACAAGCTGTTGCCCCTCTACATTTCTTTCCAATTCCCAGACGAAGTATGAGGTCAACTCTGTTCCTTATCATTGGCAATGTAGCAAAAGACATGCAATAACTTGTTCTGCAGGTCCTGAAGTCAGACCAACCTTGTTTTATATCCAGATTCCTGTACTTCCTCTTTGACCCTGAATAAATTCGTTAATTCAACTGGTATTTATTGAGAACTTTTACATCTTCGGGTTTCCCTGGTGGCTCAGAGGTTAAAGTGTCTGCCTCTAATGCAGGAGGACCTGGGTTCGATCCCTAGGTTGGGAAGATCCCCTGGCGAAGGAAATGGCAACCCACTCCAGTATTCTTGCCTGGAGAATCCCATGGACGGAGGAGCCTGGTAGGATACAGTCCACGGGGTCACAAAGAGTTGGACACGACTGAGCGACTTTACCTCACCTTTACATCTTCAGAAACATTACAGTAAATAAGACAGATGTAGTTCCTCTTCTCACATGGTCTAGTCAGTAAGACAAACATAAACAAGTTAAACCTACAAATTGTAATAAGTGCTGTAAAGAAGGAATACAAGGTGCTATGAGAGTATATACCAAGGCAGACAACCTATTAATGGTGTTAGAGGAAGGCTTCCTAAAAAATTATATTTAGGGTGACCCCTGAAGGGTGAGTAGGAGTTAATTTAGTTGAGGGCAGGAATAGCTTTCCAGGCAGAGAGAAAAGGAATATGTAGAAGTCCAGAGTCAAGAAGGAGTCAGGCATGATCAAAGAACTACAAGAACATGATATGGCTAAATTGTAATAAGCCACAGGCCTTCTGTTGTAAGACTAAAATAATCATAGAACCTACCTCAAGGGCAGTAGCTGTGATAAATAAGAGCATCACCAACACAATGGACATGAATCTGAGCAAAATCCTAGAGCTAGTGAAGGACAGGGAAGCCTGGCGTGCTGCAGTCCATGGGGTCACAAAGAGTTGGACAGGACTGAGCAACTGAACAACAAAGCTCAAGGGCAGTTTCTGTGAAGATTAAATAAGATGATATATGGAAAGTGTAAAGTACTATGCACAATTCCTGGTGCTTCGCAAGTGCTCAATAAATGGTAGCTATTGCTATTTTCTTTAGTTCATTATTTATCAGTAGTATTAATTTGAAGACATATTTCTGAATGAACATATATATCACTCCATCCTCTCTCTCTATGTATGATTCTGCTGGGATTTTACAAAGGACAAATACCATATTGAGACAGCCATGCCATGCAAATGCTGGCATCCTACTAAGAACACATAATGAGAGCACCCACTTGGAAACTCCACAATCTAATGCACCTGGTATGAAGCAAACCAACAGAATCTGTCAGCCCTCACCCAACTTCTATTTTAGTTATATTTTAGCAGTGCATTCTGGAGTCCCAGCAGCCTCCCTTCTATAGGTTCCCATGACCATATCATGAATAAACGGTATCACCTGGGTCCCACATAACCAGGAACCTCCATCTTCATTTTTCTTCCTTATAGTTGTCCACTGTGAGCCCCATCCAAGTCCTCTTTAACATACTACATACTGAGACCCCTAGTAAACCTGTGGTGGCAGATGCACTTTTCCCTGTCTGTTTTCAATTTCCTTGTGTCATCATACCAGTTGTAAATGCTCCAACTTTCTAAATCCACTATACCATCCTAACCACCTAACACTATATTCTATAGGTTTCTCCAGGCTCCCACCTTAAGCTATTACACTCACACCCAATAGATTCCACAACTCTCCTCCAATATAAACTCAGGGCACAGCTTCCTCACTCTACAATCTGAATGTCATGTATATAACTCATGTTAAAGTGCCCACTTTCTCTGCTTCTGCTTCTGGATTGCCAACATTGCTAGATAAAGTTATGAAAATTGGGTCATCAAATGATTCCACTATAAATATAGTCTTATCTACCTCAAATAGACCAGCATTTCCCTACTTGATGTCTTTTTATACATTTAATCTTGATTCTATCTTGCATTCACCATACTCCATCATAAAAATCCCTAATAACTAAACACCTTAATTTTGGTTCAGTGTTAACTAGACTTCTCTGGTAAGCACCTGGTATAACTGTCTAAGAATACAGACTCTAGGTTCTATTACGTCAGTTCAGTCACTCAGTCATGTCCGACTCTTTGCAACCCCATGAATCACAACACGCCAGGCATCTGGTCCCATCACTTCATAGCAAACAGATGAGGAAACACTGGAAACAGTGTCAGACTTTATATTTCTGGGCTCCAAAATAACTGCAGATGGTGATTGCAGCCATGAAATTAAAAGACGCTTACTCCTTGAAAGGAAAGTTATGACCAACCTAGATAACATATTCAAAAGCAGAGACATTACTTTGCCAACAAAGGTCCACCTGGTCAAGGCTATGGTTTTTCCAGTAGTCATGTATGGATGTGAGAGTTGGACTGTGAAGAAGGCTGAGTGCCGAAGAATTGATGCTTTTGAACTGTGGTGTTGGAGAAGATTCTTGAGAGTGCCCTGGACTGCAAGGAGATCCAACCAGTCCATTCTAAAGGAGATCAGTCCTGGGTGTTCTTTGGAAGGAATGATGCTAAAGCTGAAACTCTCATACTTTGGCCACCTCATGCGAAGAGTTGACTCATAGGAAAAGACCATGATGCTGGGAGGGATTGGGGGCAGGAGGAGAAGGGGACGACAGAGGATGAGATGGCTGGATGGCATCACGGACTCGATGGACAGGAGTTTGGGTGAACTCCTGGAGTTGGTGATGGACAGGGAGGCCTGGCGTGGTGCAATTCATGGGGTGGCAAAGAGTCAGACACGACTGAGCAACTGAACTGAACTGAACTGAGGCCTCCTGTCCATCACCAACTCCAGGAGTTTGCTCAAACTCATGTCCATCGAGTCGGTGATGCCATCCAGCCATCTCATCCTCTGTCATCCCCTTCTCCGCCTGCCCCCAATCCCTCCCAACATCAGGGTCTTTTCCAATGAGTCAACTCTTCGCATCAGGTGGCCAAAGTATTGGAGTTTCAGCTTCAGCATCACTCCTTCCAATGAATACCCAGGACTGATCTCCTTTAGATTGGACTGGTTGGATCTCCTTGCAGTCCAAGGGACTCTCAAGAGTCTTCTCCAACACCACAGTTCAAAAGCATCAATTCTTTGACACTTAGCTTTCTTCACACTCCAACATGACCACTGGAAAACCATAGCCTTGACTAGACGAACCTTTGTTGGCACAGTAATAACTCTGCTTTTTAATATGCTATCTAGGTTGGTCATAACTTTCCTTCCAAGGAGTAAGCCTCCTTTAGTTTCTTGGCTGCAGTCACCATCTGCAGTGATTCTGGAGCCCCAAAAAACAAAGCTTGTCACTGTTTCCACTGTTTCCCCATCTATTTGCCATGAAGTGATGGGACCAGATGCCATGATCTTCGTTTTCTGAATGTTGAGCTTTAAGCCAACATTTTCACTCTCCTCTTTCACTTTCATCAAGAGGCTTTTTAGTTCCTCTTCACTTTCTGCCATAAGGGTGGTGTCATCTGCATATCTGAGGCTATTGATATTTCTCCCGGCAATCTTTATTCCAGCTTGTGCTTCTTTGTTTTTTAAAATATAAATTTACTTATTTTAATTGGAAGCTAATTACTTTACAATATTGTATTGGTTTTGCCATACATCAACATGAATCCACCACGGATGTACATGTGTTCCCCATCCTGAACCCCCCTTCCACCTCCCTCCGCATGCTATCCCTCTTGTGCTTCTTCCAGCCCAGCTAAGCAGGGTGACAATATACAGCCTTGATGTACTCCTTTTCCTATTTGGAACCAGTCTGTTGTTCCATGTCCAGTTCTAACTGTTGCTTCCTGACCTGCATATAGGTTTCTCAAGAGGCAGGTCAGGTGGTCTGGTATTCCCATCACTTTCAGAATTGTCCACAGTTTATTGTGATCCACACAGTCAAAGGCTTTGGCATAGTCAATAAAGCAGAAATAGATGTTTTTCTGGAATTCTCTTGCTTTCTCCATGATCCAGCGGATGTTGGCAATTTGATCTCTGGTTCCTCTGACTTTTCTAAAACCAGCTTGAGCATCAGGAAGTTCATGGTTCACGTATTGCCAAAGCCTGGCTTGGAGAATTTTGAGCATTATTTACTAGTGTGTGAGATGCATGCAATTGTGTAGTAATTTGAGCATTTTTTGGCATTGCCTTTCTTTGGGATCGGAATGAAAACTGACCTTTTCCAGTCCTGTGGCCACTGCTGAGTTTTCCAAATTTGCTGGCATATTGAGTGCAGGACTTTCCAGCATCATCTTTCAGGTTTTGAAACAGCTCAACTGGAATTCCATCACCTCCACTAGCTTTGTTCGTAGTGATTCTTTCTAAGGCCCACTTGACTTCACATTCCAGGATGTCTGGCTCTAGGTGAGTGATCACACCACCATGATTATCTTGGTCGTGAAGATCTTTTTGTACAGTTCTGTGTATTCTTGCCACCTCTTCTTAATATCTTCTGCTTCTGTTAGGTCTAGACCATTTCCGTCATTTATTGAGCCCATGTTTGCATGAAATGTTCCCTTGGTATCTCTAATTTTCTTGAAGAGATCTCTGGTCTTTCCCATTCTGTAGTTCTCCTCTATTTCTTTGCATTCATCGCTGAGGAAGGCTTTCTTATCTCTTCTTGCTATTCTTTGGAACTCTGCATTCAGATGCTTAATCTTTCCTTTTCTCCTCTGCTTTTCACTTCTCTTCTTTTCACAGCTATTTGTAAGGCCTCCTCAGACAGCCATTTTGCTTTTTTGCATTTCTTTTCCATGAGGATGGTCTTGATCCCTATTTCCTGTACAGTCTCACAAACCTCCGTCCATAGTTCATCAGACACTCTATCAGATCTAGTCCCTTAAATCTATTTCTTACTTCCATTGTATATTCATAAGGGATTTGATTTAGGTCATACCTGAATGGTCTAGTGGTTTTCCCCCACTTTCTTCAATTTAAGTGTTTTTTCGGCAATAAGGAGTTCATGATCTGAGCCAGTCAGCTTCCAGTCTTGTTTTTGCTTACTATATAGAGCTTCTCCATCTTTGGCTGCAAAGAATATAATCAGTCTGATTACAGTGTTGACCATCTGGTGATGTCCATGTGTAGAGTCTTCTCTTGTGTTGTTGGAAGAGGGTGTTTGCTATGACCAGTGCCATCTCTTGGCAAAACTCTATCAGCCTTTGCCCTGCTTCATTCCATACCCAAGGCAAAATTTTCCTATTACTCCAGGTGTTCCTTGACATCCTACTTTTGCATTCCAGTCCCCTATCATGAAAAGGACATATTTTGGAGGTGTTAGTTCTAAAAGGTCATATATGTCTTTATAGATCCGTTCAACTTCAGCTTCTTCAGCATTACTGGTTGGGGCATAGGCTTGGATAACTGTGAATGGTTTGCATTGGAAATAAACAGAGATCATTCTGTCATTTTTGAAATTGCCTCAAAGTGCTGTATTTCAGACTCTTTTGTTGACCATGATGGCTATTCCATTTCTTCTAAGGGATTCTTGCCCACAGTAGTAGATATAATGGTCATCTGATGGATGGCATCACCAACTCGATGGACTTGAGTTTGAGTGAACTCCGGGAGATGGTGATGGACAGGGAGGCCTGGCGTGCTGTGAATCATGGTGTCGCAAAGAGTCAGACACGACTGAGTGACTGAACTAAACTGAACTGAGTTAAATTCACCCATTCCAGTCCATTTTAGTTTGCTGATTCCTAGAATGTCGACATTCACTCTTGTCATCTCCTGTTTGACCACTTACAATTTGCCTTGATTCATGGACCTGACATGCTAGGTTCTTATGCAATATTGCTCTTTAAAGCATCAGACCTTGCTTGTATCACCAGTCAGATCCTCAACTGAGTATTGTTTTTGCTTTGGCTCCATCCCTTCATTCTTCTTGGAGTTATTTCTCCACGGATCTCCAGTAGCATATCAGGCATCTACCAACCCAGGGAGTTCCCCTTTCAGTATCCTATAATTTTGCCTTTTCATACTGTTCATGGGGTTCTCAAGGCAAGAATACTGAAGTGGTTTGCCATTCCCTTCTCCAATGGACCACATTCTGTCAGACCTCTCCACCATGACCCTCTTGTCTTGGGTGGCCCCCCCATGACATGGCTTAGTTTCATTGAGTTAAACAAGGCTGTGGTCCATGTGATCAGACTGGCTAGTTTTCTGTGATTATGGTTTCAGTGTGTCCGCCCTCTGATGCCTTCTTGCAACATCTTCCATCTTACTTGGGTTTCTCTTACTTTGGACATGGGGTATCTCTTCACGGCTGCTCCAGCAAAGCGTGGCCACTGCTCCTTACCTTGGATGAGGGGTATCTCCTCACAGCTGCCCCTCCTGACCTTGAATGTGGAGTAGCTCCTCTTGGCCCTCCTGCATCCGCACAGCCACCACTCCTTGGACTTGGGGTTGCTCCTCTCGGCTGCCGCCCCTGACCTCGGGCAAGCGGTAGCTCATTTTGGCTGCTGCCCCTAACCTCGGACATGGGGTAGCTACTCTAGGCTGCTCCTGTGCCAACGCAGCCTGGCACTCTCGGTCGCCGCACCTGACCTTGGGCGAGGGGTAGCTCCTCTCAGCCACGCTTCTATGCTCTATGCTGCTGCTGCTAAGTCACTTCAGTCGTGTCTGACTCTAGGACTTCCTAAATCAGAATTTCCAACTGAAAGACTTGGTTATCTACATCAATGTTTCTCAAAATTTTTGATCAGAGGTGTCCTTACAAACTTAAAAACTATGGAGGACCTCAAAGAGCTTTATTTGTGTGGGTTATAGTTATTTGTATTTAACATTACAAATTAAAATTCATAAATTTTAATTATCTATTATTTCATTTAAAATAATAACAAATCCATTGAAATTAACATAAATTGCATTTTTATGAAAACATTATTCTCAAAAATTTAGTGAGTGGTAATATTTTACATTTTCCCCAACCTCTCTGATGTCTGCCTTAATAGAAGACAGCTGGATTCCTATATCTGCTTCTGCATTCAGTCTGTTAACTATTAATAAAAGTTATTTTGCCTGAAGTATAGGGAGAAAATCTGGCCTCTCCTAGATCTGTAATTATAAAACAAAGGACCTCATGAACCCCCAAGAATCTTTAGACTACTCTTTGAGAATCACTGATCTGTATATTTAAGTACCCTACTGATTTCTACGGAGAAGGCAATGGCACCCCACTCCAGTACTCTTGCCTGGAAAATCCCATGGACAGAGGAGCCTGGTAGGCTGCAGTCCATGGGGTCGCAAAGAGTCGGACATGACTGAGCGACTTCACTTTCACTTTTCACTTTCATGCATTGGAGAAGGAAATGGCAACCCACTCCAGTGTTCTTGCCTGGAGAATCCCAGGGACGGGGGAGCACGGTGGGCTGCCGTCTATGGGGTCACACAGAGTCGGACACGACTGAAGCGACTTAGCAGCAGCAGTAGTGATTCCTATCATGAAAAGAGGTGGCAAACATTGCATTCGTTCATGTGAGATATTATGAAACTTCATTTGTCTCTAGCTCCCAGCTCCAGACTGTTCCAGATAAGGTATTCTCTGGTCTGTCTCTGTAGATAAACCTCCCTCATGGTTTACTAAGACCTACCCTCTGTCCATGGGGTCTCATGAAAGAGTCAGATATGACTTAGCAACTAAACAACAACAAGCAATCTAGCAATTGCTTCCTAGCAATTTTTTTAAAAATATTGCTTAAGTTGGCCTTTTCTTTTAAAGAAAACATGTTTTTTTCCATTTTAACCATTTTTAAGTGTATAATTCTAGAGCATTAATTGTAGTCACTCAGGGTAATGCTGAAAACCCTTCAAGTTAGCTTCAACAGTAAGTGAACCATCTGGAAGTACAAGCTGGATTTTTAGAAAAGGCAGAGAAACCAGTGATTAAATTGCCAACATCCATTGACTCATAGAAAAAGCAAGAGAATACCAGAAAAACATCTACTTCTGCTTCATTTACTAAGCTAAAGCCGTTGATTGTGTGGATCACAACAAACTGTGAAAAATTCTTAAAGAGATGGGAATACCAGATCACCCTACCTGCCTCCAGAGAAACCTGTATGCAGATCAAGAAGCAACAGTTAGAACTGGACATGAAACAATGGACTGGTTCAAAATTCGAAAAGCAGTGTGCCAAGGCTGTATATTGTCACCTTGCTTATTTAACTTATATGCAGAGTACATCATGCAAAATGCCAAGCTGGATGAATCACAAGCTGGAATCAAGATGGCCAGGAGAAATATCAATAACCTCAAATATGCAGATGATACCACTCTAATGGCAGAAAGCAAAAAGGAACTAAAGAGTCTCTTGATGAGAGTGAAAGAGGAGAGTGAAAAAGCTGGCTTAAAATTCAACATTCAGAAAACAAAGATCATGGCATCTGGTTCTATCACTTCATGGCAGATAAATAGGAGGAAAGTGGAAACAGTAACAGATTTTTTTTTTGGGGGGCTCCAAAATGACTCTTGATGGTGACTGCAGACACGAAATTAAAAGATGCTTGCTTCTTGGAAGAAAAGCTATGACAAACCTAGACAGTGTATTAAAAGCAGAGATGTCACTTTGCCAGCAAAGGTCCGTATAGTCAAAGCTCTGGTTTTTCCAGTAGTCATGTACAAATGTGAGAGTTGGACCATAAAGAAGTCTGAGTGCCACAGAATTGATGCTTTTGAGTTATGATACTTGAGCAGACACTTGAAAGTTCGTTGGACAGCAAGGAGATGAAACCAGTCAATCCTAAAGGAAAGCAATGCTGAATATTCATTAGAAGGACTGATGCTGAAGCTTCAATACTTTGGCCACCTGACAGGAACAGCCAATTCATTGGAAAAGACCCTGTTTCTGAGAAAGATAGAGGGCAAGAAGAGAAGAGGACGACAGAGGATGAGATGGTTGGATGGCATCAGTGACTCAATGGACATGAATTTCAGCAGACTCTGGGTGACGGTGAAGAACAGGGATGCCTGGTGTGCTGCAGTCCATGGGGTCACAAAAGTTCAGATGCCACTTACCAACTGAAAAACAAGTTTTGTTGTTGTTCAGCTGCTAAGTCATGTCCGACTAACCTAAACAACAACAATTATAGTTACAATGTATAGAATCATCATCACTATCTATTTCCAAAATTTTTCATCACCCCAAACAAAAACTCTGAAACCATTAAGCAATAAAACCTCATTACCTCCTCCTCCTAGCCTCTGGTGACACCATAATCTAATTTGGATTTTCCTATTTTGAACACTTCATATAAACAGAATCATAGAATATGTAGTGTTTTATGACTGGCGTCTTTCATGTAACAATGTTTTGAAGGCTCATCCATATTTTAGGATGTGTGATTACTGCATTTCTTTTTATTGCTAAATAGTATTCCATTGTATGGAATGCACCAATTTTGTTTATCCATTAATCAATTGATGGACAGTTGGGTTCTTTCAATTTTGAAAGAACTATTATGGACTATTATGAATAATGTTGCTATGAACATTTGTGTACAAGTTTTTCTATAAACACATGTTTTCATTTTTCATGAGTGTATACCTAGAAATAGAATTGTTGAATTATATGGTACATCTATGGTCAAGCATTTGAGAAACTGCCAAACACTTTTTCAAAGAGGCTGTGCCAGTTTACATTCCCACCAACAATATGGGGGTTCCAGTTCATATCTTCACTACCACTTTTTATTTTCTATCTTTTTTATTGTAGCAATCCTAGTGGTTGTGAAATAGAATCTCACTGTAGTTTTGATTTGCATTTTACTGGTGACTAATGATGCTGAGCATCTTTTCATGTGCGTATTGGCCATTTGTGTATCTTCCTTGGAGAAATGTCTATTAGATTATCTTTCCATTTTTAGTAGAGTTTTATGTATCTTTATTATTGAATTATGAGATTTCTTTATGTATTCTGTATACAAGTAAATGGTATGAGGTAGGGAGAAAAACATCTATTTCTGCTTTATTGACTATGCCAAAGCCTTTGACTGTGTGGATCACAATAAACTTTGGAAAATTCTGAAAGAGATGGGAATACCAAACCACCTGACCTGCCTCTTGAGAAATCTGTATGCAGGTCAGGAAGCAACAGTTACAACTGGACATGGAACAACAGACTGGTTACAAATAGGAAAAGGAGTGTGTCAAGGCTGTATATTGTCACCCTGCTTATTTAACTTATATGCAGAGTACATCATGAGAAACGCTGGGCTGGAAGAAACACAAGCTGGAATCAAGATTGCTGGGAGAAATATCAATAACCTCAGATATGCAGATGACACCACCCTTATGGCAGAAAGTGAAGAGGAGCTAAAGGGCCTCTTGATGAAGGTGAAAGAGGAGAGTGAAAAAGTTGGCTTAAAGCTCAACATTCAGAAAACAAAGATCATGGCATCCGGTCCCATCACTTCATGGGAAATAGATGGGGAAACAGTGGAAACAATGTCAGACTTTATTTTTGGGGGGCTCCAAAATCACTGCAGATGGTGACTGCAGCCATGAAATTAAAAGACGCTTACTCCTTGGAAGAAAAGTTATGACCAAGCTAGATAGCATATTCAAAAGCAATGACATTACCTTGCCGACTAAGGTCTGTCTAGTTAAGGCTATGGTTTTTACTGTGGTCATGTATGGATGTGAGAGTTGGACTGTGAAGAAGGCTGAGCACCCAAGAATTGATGCATTTGAACTGTGGTGCTGGAGAAGGAGAAGACTCTTTAGAGTCCCTTGGACTGCAAGGAGATCCAACCAGTCTATTCTGAAGGAGATCAACCCTGGGATTTCTTTGGAAGGAATGATGCTGAAGCTGAAGCTCCAGTACTTTGGCCACCACATGCGAAGAGTTGACTCATTGGAAACGACTCTGATGCTGGGAGGGATTGGGGGCAGGAGGAGAAGGGGACGACCAAGGATGAGATGGCTGGATGGCATCATGGACTTGATGGACGTGAGTCTGAGTGAACTCCGAGAGATGGTGATGAACAGGTAGGCCTGGCGTGCTGCGATTCATGGGGTCGCAAAGAGTCAGACATGACTGAGCGACTGAACTGAACTGAACTGTCATGGCTACATATGTTGAAAAGACTATTCTTTCTCCATGAATAGTCTTGGCCCTTTTGTGGATAATCAACTAATCATAGATGTATGGATTTACTTCTCCATTCTCAATTTTATCCATTGATGTATATGTCTATCCTTATGTTAGTACCACACAGTCATAATTACTGTAGATTTGTAGTAAATTTTTAAATCACGATATGAGTCTTCCACTTTGTTCTTTTTCAAGCCTTTTTGGCTATTCTCGTTCCCTTGCAATTCCATAAGAATTTTAGGATCAGGTTGTAAATTTTTACAAAGCAACCATATGAGATTTTGGCAGAGATTATACTGAATCTGTAGGTCAATTTAGGGTTGTTGCCATCAATCAAGATGGTGTTGCCATCTTAACAATATTAAGTCTTCCAGTCCCTGACCATGGGATGTCTTTCCATTTATTTAGGTCTCCTTTAATGTTTTTCAAGCAGGCCTTAGACTCATTCATTTTTCCCTTCCTCCTCTTTCAAGGAATATTCCTCTAGCTCTGAAAGTTATGTCCTTTCTCTGCACACTCGATCCCAGCTCATTCACGCAGCTTTTCCCTTTCAATACGTCCAAATTTCTCTAGTTCTTAAAGAACTTCCTAGACATACATGTAACAGAGAAAGTGATGGCACTGCATTCCAGTACTCTTGCCTGGAAAATCCCATGGACGGAGGAGCCTAGTAGGCCACAGTCCATGGTGTTGCAAAGAGTCAGACAAGACTGAGCATCTTCCCTTTCACTTTTCACTTTCATGCATT
Organism: Nanger dama; assembly: GCA_917880005.1. NCBI lineage: Eukaryota > Metazoa > Chordata > Mammalia > Artiodactyla > Bovidae > Nanger > Nanger dama. Next base: position 1,875,348 of record CAKJTW010000056.1, read on the forward strand.
GGAGAAGGAAATGGCAACCCACTCCAGTGTCCTTGCCTGGAGAATCCCAGGGACGGGGGAGCCTGGTGGGCTGCCGTCTATGGGGTCACACAGAGTTGGACATGACTGAAATGACTTAGCAGTAGCAGTAGACATACATGTAAAGGATGGAATCATGAAGGAAAACATCAAGAAGTTTATAAACTGTTAAATATTTTAAATTAATAAAATTAAAGGTTATAAAAACTGGGAAAATGTTTGCCAGAAAAATTTTAAAAGTTACTATCATTAATATACTGACTATAGGACCCATACAAATATATAACAAAAACACCAAGCTTCCAATAAAATATGGACAAATAAAACATATAGTTAGTTCACAAAAGGAGACAGCAACTTGTAAAAAATACAAACATACTTCAACCTCAAAAAGTATTAATGAGATGCAAAACAATGAAATGTATTTTTCCTTATGAAATTAAGAAAATTTAAAAACATAATAATACTTAAAACCAATGAAGATGCAGAGAATGAGGCTTTGTCATATACTGGGAAAATACTAATGATGCAACTTGATAATATCAATCCAGAACTTTAAACTTTTTCATGCTTTTTGACCCAGTAATTCTACTTCTAACAATGCAATTGATGTTCTCTGCAACATATTTATAAAACAAAAAGAAAAGAAAAAGAAAACTAACTTTCCAACAATAGAAGAGTGGCTACAGATATGGTACATTATTATGATCAATCATTATGCAGTCCATTTAAAACTAGGTTGATGAAATTCTAATGACATAGAGACATTCTTTCAGGATAATTTAAAGGGAAAAGCAGAATATGCAATTGTATTACACAACTGATGATCTCAGTGATCTTAATTATGTAAATATACATACATACAAACATATGAATAGAAAAAATAATAGAGGTATTAATAATTGAGCCAAAATAATGAGCTCTTGTCTCTGAGCAGCTTCTTATTATCTTTATCTTCTATATTTCTCTGTATTTTTTTAACTTTCCTACAGTGGGCATGTATAATTATCTATAATGCCTTGAGGCCATTATAGTATTTAATAAGTCCCCCATCAATGGGCTGTTGCTTCTAGTCTTCTGCTGCTATGACCAACAGCTCAAATGAATATACTTACACGTTTATCTTTGTGTATGTATGTGAGTATATCTGTAAAATAAATTTCTAAAGGTGAAATGTTCTGGGACAAATGCGATGGGCATTTAAATTTTAATAGATAGTGCCAATGATCCTTCATCAAAGTTGTACCAATTTATACTACCACCAGTAATTTATGAGGGTGATTGTTTCCCCAGGATCTTATCAACAAAATCAACAATTGTTTTATCTTTGCCAATGAAATATAAATGAAAATTATATTTGTTTAGCTCATTTGCATTTTGTGACTCAGATAAAGTGACTTTCTATTTGTTTAAAAACCATTTGGATTTCTTCAACTTCTTCATTTAAAAAAAAAGAAAGACTGACACCCGTAGAGGGTAATATATTTAAGGGCACATGCCTAATTAGTGACAGAATCAAAACTGGCTCCATAATTTACTAAACATGAATCCTAGACTCTTTGTATCACATCATTTTGTCTTTACTTGTATCACAAATTACCACCTGGTCATACACTGCTCCAGTGTGCTCTCTTCATATCAGGATCGTCAGCTCTATCTTTCCAAATGGGTTGCAAGAAGAGCCATAAAAGTAAAAGAAGGGGCTTTGCAGATGGCAGATTTGGATTTGCAAACTGTATGTTGCACAATCTTCTGTGACCCTTTAGCAAGGCTCAGTTTCCTCATCTACAAAAAGGTGGCAATAATACAGGACTAAATGACAATATGAGTGTAAATAACTGAGGATAATGCCTGGCACAAAGATACTTCATAAGTTGGACACACACACATACACAGGTTTCTTAACGCCAAGATCCAGACCAGCAAGTTCTCTATAATTTTTTTTATCATACCTGACACAGTACTTAGTAGGTGCTAATGAATTTTCGTGAACTTGACTTGAGGGGGCCTCTAGTGTAATAGAGGTTGAAAAAGCAGAGAGAAATCCTATTTTCTTGTAGTCTGCTATCCTTTTGCCCAGAAGTCTATTGTTTGTCCCCATACTCAGTGATTGACTGCACAGTCATGACTCAAAACCTTTTAGTTAACTGACAGAGAAAACAATCACCAGTTTCCCCTCTCCCCACACTATTCCTCAAGGTGGGGAGGGCAGAAGTCCTAGGCTAATAAGGCCAAGTCTTCTGGTGGTTTTGATAACTTTTAAGAGTTTAGTAGCGAATGTACTATATGAGCTGCTTCTATATGGCGGGAAGCAACCTAAGGAAATGTAACATGGTCAGATTTGTGTTTAAGTAAGATCATTCTGGCATTGAAACATGTATGTTATCATATGTGAAACGAATCGTCAGTCCAGGTTCGATGCATGATACAGGATGCTTGGGGCTGGTGCACTGGGATGGCCCAGAGGGAGGATGGTATGGGGACAGAGGTGGGAGGGGGTTCAGGATGGGGAACATGTGTACACCTATGGCGGATTCATGTTGATGTATGGCAAAACCAATACAATATTGTAAAGTAATTAGCTTCCAATTAAAATAAATAAATTTATAGTAAAAAATAAATAAATAAGATCATTCTGACTGCAGTGTGGAAGATGGATTGTATGGATGGGGTGACAAACTAAGAGGCTACTGTACTTATAGCATTAAGAAGGGATCAGGGTTGGGGAGCTGGAGGTCAAAGGTATAGGAGAAAGAGGGGATGATGATGGATGAAGCCAAATCTCTAAGGAGTAAGAAGGAACTTGGCTCCATAGCACAGGTGGAAGAATACGTTTATTGGCAGAAGGGAGACACTGACATTGAAACTCAAGAGAAGGGGGAAGGAAAGGTAATTTTGTGAAGGGGACTGGGTGGAAAGGAGATTGTGAAGTTTTTGACTTGATGCTTTTGTCAGTTAAAAAGAACTAGGAGGCAAGGTTATCTCCTTGAACCTGGAGAGGAAGATAGTAGGCAGCTGATTAGGGACACTTAGAAGGGTTTCTAGACAGTTGAAATTAGAGATTATAACTTTGTTGCAGCTCCAGTGCACAGAGTTGTGGTCTTTTCTTTTTAGTATATCATGGGTTGCTGTCAAGAAAGTATCATCTGTGGAGGACTAGGAGCAGAAGGCATATTGCTGAGGAAGCTAAGGAATGAAGAGAAGGGCAAGGGGAAGTATAGGCAGCAAGTACAGACCACACTTTTGAGAGGTTTAGCAGAAAAGAGAACAGAGATAAGGTCATGGCTTGAGAAAGAAGCAAATAAAAGATACTTTGTGTTTATTTTTAGGTAGGAGAGACTCTGAGATCTAAAAAGATGCCATGCATGTGCTCTAATGGAGGTCATATAATGTAGTGTTTAAGAGTCCAGGCAACTCAGTCATCTTCATATATGCTTAATCCTTATTAATCATTTGTGTTCCTTCATTTCCTTGTGTTGTTTTTTCATTTCCCTTAGTATATCAATGTCTTTGTTAATGGTTTCTAAGAACTTATTTATAACCGTTTGTTAACCATTTGTCATGCAAAGTGAATGAAATACCATATTCTATTGCCATCAACTTACTATGGTCCTTTGAACATGGATGGACCTAGAGAGTGTCATACCGAGTGAAGTCAGTCAGTCAGAGAAGGAGAAATATATGACATCCCTTTCCCTTATATGTAGAATCTAAAAGGAAATGATACAAAAGTAGCAAATGTGAAAGAGCCCTTTCTCCTACCAAGGCTGAGATTCTGACTTTATTGCAGAGGGTATTAGTTCAGTTCAGTCACTCAGTCGTATCCAACTCTTTGCGACCCCATGAATCGCAGCACGCCAGGCCTCCCTGTCCATCACCATCTCGCGGAGTTCACTCAGACTCACATCCATCGACTCCGTGATGCCATCCAGCCATCTCATCCTCTGTCATCCCCTTCTCCTCCTGCCCCCAATCCCTCCCAGTATCAGAGTCTTTTCCAATGAGTCAACTCTTCGCATGAGGTGGCTGAAGTACTGGAGTTTCAGCTTTAGCATCATTCCTTCCAAAGAAATCCCAGGATTGATCTCCTTCAGAATGGACTGGTTGGCTCTCCTTGCAGTCCAAGGGACTCTCAAGAGTCTTCTCCTTCTCCAGCACCACAGTTCAAATGCATCAGTTCTTGGGTGCTCAGCCTTCTTCACAGTCCAACTCTCACATCCATACATGACCACTGGAAAAACCATAGTTTTGACTAGATGGACCTATAGTTGTCACCTATTAGATGGTAGAGAAATTTACTGAGGTGCTACAGTCAAGGTAGGGAGGCAAGAAATCACCTTGTGGGGTACCTGTGAGACTTGCTGGGTGGTTGGTTGTGGTTGGGATTCTGGCATCCACTGGCTGCCATGTATCAGAACAAAGATGAGAAGCACTTTCCTCCTGCAGTGGTCCTCCAATGCTCTTTACTGATGAAACATTATGACAGATGCAAAGGAGAAATGTTTATAGGGTCTAGCGACACAAAGCAGGGCAGGGAAGGGTGGATTTGAGCTGAGAAGAAATAAACTGATAGCTGGAACATGTATCAAAAGAAATTCCTTTAAATTAAAGGTTCTAATTAAGTTCTGGCTAATCAAAGCTTTGGGCTTCCCAAGTGACTCAGTGGTTAAGAAACCACCTGCCAAGCAGTAGACATGGGTTTGATACTGCCTGGGCAATCCCAATGGACCGAGGAGCCTGTCAAGCTACAGTCTATGGGTCACAAAAGAGACATGACTTAGCAACTAAAAACAGTAATCAAAGCTTTACAATGCAAGTTCTCACCAAGCTGTGGTATACACATCAGAAACACCTAGGAATTTGCAAAACTGCAAGGCATATCATCAGTTAAGCAACTTACATATGTTAAAAATTTTACTATGGTGCTTTGTATTTTGGTTGTGTTATTAAAATACAGTCATGTGTTTGGGGGAAAAAAAAAGCACAGGCTCTGTAGCAATCAGTGCCTGGGTTCGAATTCTGGCTTTGCCATTTACTTAAACTTAAGTCAGTTAACCTCTCTCTGCCTCAATTTTCTCAATGGAAAAATGGGGGAATTACAGTACCTATCTCAGGTTTCTTGCAATTAATAGATAAGATAATGTTTGTAGAAAACTTAGAATAGTAATTAGAGTGTAGTAAGTACTTGATAAGTATTAAATATTGTTGTTATTATTATTTAAGCAAAGGTACATGCAGGATATGATTGGGTTTGTTTTGATTTTGGAAAACCTTTATCCTTATCATAAAAGTGATATATATGCTTTTTAAAAGTATCTTTTGAAGACTTTTTTTTCGCTACAGAAAAATCAGAAAATAAAGATTTAACAAAAGAAGAAAACAAAACAACGGTATCTTTATTTCATATCATCATTAACATTCTGGTGTACATCATTCTGGAGGTTTTTCTATTCATCCAATAATAGTTTTCAAATGTATTTTGGTATGTGTGTTCACATACAACATGGTGATCAGGCAAGTACTTTGACTGAGCTTTTGAGCTTTGTGTTTGAGGTAGCTAGGGTTAATTACCCTAATATACATGCTCACTTCATTTTCTTCAACCCCCTACACACACACCCAGAGAAGGCCAGACTCACTGTACTCTGCACCAGCCCTGGTATTGGGGAGCCCAATACAAGAGACAGAGACCTAGACTCTCCATTTGTCTGAAAGGAATGCGGACCTCAGACACCTTCCTTGAGGCTCTGGTTCTAGAAATTATCACTTTCTGATTCTCCTGTGCAGAATGCAGATACTCTAGCTCTGACTGATCAGTTTCAGAGTCCTCTTGTTCCTCAAAGTGCGGTCCCTGAACCAGCAGAATCAACATCACCTGCTAGCTTGTTAGCTGCAAATTCTTGGACCCTACCCTATACCTACTCTATCAGAATCTAAAGTTTAATGAGCTTCTTGGGTGCTTTGCACATACATTAAAGTTTGAGAAGCACAGGTTCTTTCAATGTGAGGAATGAAGATTTACCTAAATGTTCTTGAACACTAGAAATTTGAAGAACATTCTTACCAAAATATAGTTTCTTACTCCATTCTGCTTCATGGAACAGGCTGAGCTTTGTGGATTAACAATAGGCCCAACGCCTTTCTTGGGATTCCAGTGCATAGCATTCAAACATTAAACATCTTTGTGATCAAACTCAGTAGCCAGTACCAGGGAAAAGACTTCTCTGGTCCTAAGAGAAGATTCAATTTCTTCTAAATAGACAGTGTCAAAATATCTTTTCTCCTCTCAGAAGAGAGAAATTTGTGTTATCTGGCTAATGTGGGCCATGCAATCAGGAAACAAGTTCCCACCAGTTGGTACAAAGGCATAGCTTTTGTGGGATGTTTCTGCCCCTGGTTTCTATATAACAGCCTAAGCCAGAAATGAGTAACTTCTATCAAGGATCACTCACCCACTGATGTTGATTAAATATGTAATATCTAAAGGGGCTCTTCAGTGGAAAGCAATCTTTTTCAGTGCAATAAACTATATAACTTATTTCTTTTTAAAAGCCATAAACAGGGACTTCCCTGGTGGTCCAGTGGTTGGGAATCTGCCTTCTAATGCAGGGGACTTGTGTTCCATCCCTTGTTGGGGAACTGAGATCCCACATGCCACAGGGCAACTAAGCCCATGAGCCACAACCACTTAAGGCTGTGTGCCACAACTAGAGAGAAGCCTGCATGTGGCAATGAAAGATCCAGCATGCTGCAACTAAGACCTTACAGTGAAAAAATACATAAATATTTTAAAATTAAAAAAACAGAAAATATGATCTTATTCCATAAACATAATAGACAATTGCAAGGTGTGTTTCAGTCCTCTATTATGGCCAACTTAAAAATAGGGACAGAAGTCAGGAAAAGAGAAGAGAGACTAAATAAGGGGAAGGAGAAAGACAAAAAGACCCAAACTAAAAGGCAGAGATATGCATATACACTTAAGGACATGGAAACAAAATTTGATAGTATTAACATTGCTGTAATTTTCTCAGGTGATATATGACCACCAACATACTCATACACTGATTCATCAAATATTTATCTCACACTTTTTCTGTGTCAGGTGCTGAGGGTATTAAATTGAGCAAAATATACAGGGTTCTGCCCTTAAAGAGCTCACATATGTAGCAGGGGAGCAAGCCATTAATCAAGTAATCACACAAATAACCACTGGTATTAGTTTCCTATTTCAGTTGTAACAAATCACCACTAATTTAGTGGCTTACAACATGTGTTTATTATCTTACAGTTCTGTAGGGTAGAAGTCTGATACAGGTCTCACTGGACTAAAAATCATGGTGTCAGCAGAGCTGTATTCCCTTTTGGAAATTAAATGTAAGACTTCTTTTCCTTATCCTTTCCCCAGAACCACCAGGGAAAAGGCCACCCACATCCCTTGCCTCCATCTTCAAGGTCAGCAGCACTGCATCTCTCTGAACCTCTAGTCAACACTTGCCTGTAACTCTCCCTCTGCTTCCCTCTCCCACTTTTAAGGACACTTGTGATTACACTGGGCCCACCAGATAATTCAGGAGACTCTCACATTTCAAGATTAGTTGATTAGCAAACAATTCCTGTAATCTTAATTCTCCTTTGCCATGTAACAACATATTCACAGGTTCTGGGATTAGGAGCTGAACATCTTTCAGTTCAGTTCAGTTCATTTCAGCCGCTCAGTCTTGTCCAACTCTTTGTGACCCCATGAATCGCAGCACGCCAGGCCTCCCTGTCCATCACCGACTCCCGGAGTTCACTCAAACTCACGTCCATCGAGTCAGTGATGCCATCCAACCATCTCATCCTCTGTCATCCCCTTCTCTTCCTGCCCCTAATCTCTCCCAGCATCAGAGGCTTTTCCAATGAGTCAACTCTTTGCATCAGGCGGCCAAAGTATTGGAGTTTTAGCTTTAGCATCATTCCTTCCAAAGAACACCCAGGACTGATCTCTTTTAGAATGGACTGGTTGGATCTCCTTGCAGTCCAAGGGACTCTCAAGAGTCTTCTCCAACACCACAGTTCAAAAGCATCAATTTTTAGGCACTCAGCTTTCTTCACAGTCCAACTCTCACATCCATACATGACCACTGGAAAAACCATAGCATTGACTAGATGGACCTTTGTTGGCAAAGTAATGTCTTTGCTTTTCAATATGCTATCTAGGTTAGTCATAACTTTTCTTCCAAGGAATAAGCGTCTTTTAATTTCATGGCTGCAGTCACCATCTGCAGTGATTTTGGAGCCCCCCAAAATAAAGTCTGACACTGTTTCCCCATCTATATCCCATGAAGTGATGGGGCCAGATGCCACGATCTTCATTTTCTGAATGTTGAGCTTTAAGTCAACTTTTTCACTCTCCTCTTTCACTTTCATCAAGAGGCTTTTTAGTTCTTCTTCACTCTCTGCCATAAGGGTGGTATCATCTGCATTTCTGAGGTTATTGATATTTCTCCCGGCAATCTTCATTCCAGCTTGTGCTTCTTCCAGCCCAGCGTTTCTCATGATGTACTCTGCATAGAAGTTAAATAAGCAGGGTGTACAGCCTTGACGTACTTCTTTTCCTATTTGGAACCAGTCTGTTGTTCCATGTCCAGCTCTGTTGCTTCCTGACCTGCATATAGGTTTCTCAAGAGGCAGGTCAGGTGGTCTGGTATTCCCATCTCTTTCAGAATTATCCTACCATACTATTATTATTTATGTATTCCAGGAACTATTGGCTTAAATGAGACTTTGACCTTCTGTGCACAAGTACAGAAGCATGGCATTTCCTAGAACTAACCTATTCTGAATTCTGTTCTTTGCTGCTTACACGTGTTTGTGTTTGCTGTTTCCTCTGAGACACCCTTCTCCTTAATCTCTACATGTCCATATTCTAGCTCATTTAAGGCCTTGCTTGAATGGTACCTACACTTTATCAGGTGGAAAAAATGAAAAGTAAACTTAGTTCAGAATAGTTCTATCTTTAGGATTCTCAGTTGGTGCCTCAAAGAACTTGTAAGGAAGCTACTGTATTAAAAATGAATTTGGGTATCTTGAAACGTATTTCAAAGTACTCACATTGGATTTTTCAGACACTTCTATTTGGATCACAGAAGGAAGTGAGAGGATAAAGCCAAACTCTCTAGGCACCACTGAAGAGACACAGAAGGAAGTACCTTGAAAAAATGCTTGTAATGGCAAAAGCAGAATCAGATACCTGCTCTTGAATTCTGCCTCTTCCAGTTAGTGATGTGACACTGAGTGAATAATTATTTTAAACCTATTTCCTCATCAGTAAAACAGGATAGTGACTAGTCATAGTGCCTTACACATAATAGGCATTCAATAAATCTTTATTGCTGTGCGAAAGAAGATTCAGTGAGGTGAACTAACTTGTACAACTTTATAAATCTAGAACAAGACCCTCAAATTCTAGTATATAAAAATCATTTTGCTGTTTTAGTTCTCTGAAAATATGTAAACTATTCATGATCCTTCTGGCACATCTCTATACTCAATAATCATTAGTTGCCCCTATCCTGACAGACATCACTACACTAACAGAGAGCTTTCTGTTTTCCTTGTGAATACAGCAGCATTTCTCATTTGAAATAGAGGATTTTGAACTACTTGGTACATCAACTTACCTCATCTGAGGAAGGCTGAATTATCCCATCTTTGACTCTGAAGGATGCGGAGATCCAGAAAGCAGAACAGTGCTTCTAGATCCTATTGGTCTTAACTGTGCTGAGTGTGGTGAAAAAGAAAAATAAATATCCCATTTTACAGTTACCACACAGGAATTTGTTTCTCTGTCATTTTGGTCCACATACCCCTCTATTTTCCACAAACGGTTCTCATTTTAAAGTTGAGTTCAGAACCAATTATTCTGAAAATTTGCTTATTGTGGTCAGGCAGATTGAAAAAAAAATGGATTGGGACACTGGTGTAATAGGGGGCATCTGAACAGAGTGGAATGAAGTGGAATAGAAGCTAGAAGATATAGGTGCCCTTGTGTATCTCTTTCCCTCTCTGGACCTTTATTTTCTGACTATAGAGAGATAGTCTACAGGGTCCCTAAGACCCGTACCATCTCTAGCATTGTATGATTTTATAAGCCTCCCCTACAGATACACACATATACACACACACACACACACACACACTGAGGTATTAGAATATAAAGGGATGTATGGGTGGTGAAATGAGTTTGGAGAAGAGGAAAAAATTGCAAGCAGGTACATTTGAGCTTAGCACATCCAGTAGAGGGTGGAAGATAATGCAAAGAGAGGGCGGAAACACATAATAAAAGGTTTACTTTGCTAAGGATAGGGTCCAAGCAAGCCTGTATCACTAAAGCCTTTGAAGGCCAACCTCCATGTTTTATTATTGAAAACCTACCAAGAACTGAGAATGAACTAACAAGACTGCAAATGATTATATTAACCACTTTTTTCCCCCACTGAAATGTATTCAGCGAACTAGACACAAGCTTTGCTACTGGCATGTAGGAACAAGCAGCTACAGAGAAAATAATCACCCTTTCACTCTTCTGTTAGCTTTTGTAGTTTTCATAACAAGAATAAACCACTATAAAACCTACATCTCAAAAAATGTCATATGTGTTACATAAGAGTTAATAGAAGACAATATTGCCTTCTACTTACTATAAACTTATCCAGACCAGACAATTTAAATATTGGCCTAATTTGGGCTTTACAGTTATGAATGGGAGGCTACCAATTATCTGCTTAAAAGTTGACTTAACAAAAGTGGATTTATATTTACCTTGATGTTTTGTCATGTATATAACGCAATCAAGTAACCAAGCTGTAAGAACCAGATCCTTAAACATGTTTTTCATTTTCTTCAGAGTTCCAGAATAAGAAACATTGCTCTGAGTGCCCCTGGGCAAAAGATAAAGGAGGTTACAGCTTGTAGAAGTAGTAATTAGAGCCAATTACAACTCGACTTACCTGCTTTGTCATTAAAATACCTGTCAGACCTCTCATTTTTCTAAACAGAGGAAAAGAAAAGGTATAGCTTAATGGGGGAGGGCTAGCTAAAGGGAAGGGATTTCTAATTCTGTTCAAACTTACTGTGTAACCTTAGACAAACACATCGCCTTTTGGCTTCAAACTGTGGTTTTCTCACGTCTAAACCCTAAGAGCTGAAAAGGACCTCAAGAAATTACCTGGTCAGGCCTCCTGCATTCAAGAAAGTTAAGGTATTATTATAGTCCCATTTTCCAAATGAGACATGAAAGACTCAGATAATTTGACTATAATTTATCTTCTGCCTCCTCAGTGCAATTGATTTGGTCTTTTAGCTTAACTGTCATGAGAAAAATGTAGTTATTCTCCTCACTTTTCTCATATGTGGTATACAGGTTAACACATAATAACCACCAAGTACTTTGAAAATACAAAGGGAAGCTTGTGAATGTAACACTACCAACAGAGATACTAGCCCTTGAACTAGATTGGTCTCAAGAAAAAGTAACAAGAATGGATTTAGCCCTTTGAAGATTAGCTTGAGGAAGAAGTAGAATTATACTTAGCTTAGTTAAATGGACCAAACTTACTTTCTGCAAATATGTATACAGGATAATTAGAAGTAATGAAAAATTGTGAAACAGGAACGCCACTATGGATTTTCCACTAGGTTTGAGAAAGTAAATGAGAGGAAATGTGGATAAAAATAAAGGTTAAAGTTTCACTAGAGCCTTAGAGAAACAGGTCCTCCTGTTAATCTTAAGACAAACCTTTATCTCAAGAATGTGTAAGGGGCTCATATCTAAGGCATGCAGCCTCCGGGGGATGTTTATCTCAAAAACCATTCCAGGAAATTATTTTCCAGAGAACGGGTTAACAGTAAAAATGCAGCTCGTCCAGCCATGTCAACCTGATAACAAATAAACCTATCCCTGAAAATGTCAAGACCTGTACACCAATCAGGTCGCTCTACCCTAGCTGTACCCGTTTGTGGTTTTTGTGCTTAAAAACTGCTCTGTAACAAATGTTCGGGGTTCGTTCTCCCCTGGTGGTGATCGAACCCTGACGCGCCGGCCTAATAAATCCTCTTGCAGTTTGCATCGAGTCCGAGTCCTGGAGATTATTAGGGCGACGGTTCCCTGAAAGAGGCCGAGAGGTCTAACATTTGAGGGCTCGTCCGGGATCGCTCGCCCATCTCAGATCTCCCTGACTCCTGGATTCGGAGGTACGCTCGAGCTCTCTGTGTGTTCTTGTTGTGCTAACTCTGTTTTCACTCGGAACTGAGGTACTGCTCGCACGTCTGTCCAAATCTGGTTTTCTGAATTTTCTGAAATCTGCCTGGGAGGCAGATCTGTGACGATCCTTGGGGACGCCCAAGACGTCAGTCTGGAAGGAGGGTTCAGTTTGATCCCCCTTCGTCCAAATCAGGCGGAGCCTCAGGCGGGGCTCCCATCTGTAGTTTCTTCTGTTTTTGGTCAGACACACAGGGGCCGTTCTCTCTTTCCGTTTTTGTCTTGTTTGTCTCTCTTCTAACTTGTCTTTCCTGTGGCATCCCCAGAAGACTTGACGATGGGACAGACTGTGACAACCCCTTTGTCACTGACAACAAGTCATTGGACTGAAGTTAAGGCCAGGGCACATAACCTATCAGTAAGGGTTAAGAAGGGAAAGTGGCAGACTCTGTGCTCAGTAAAATGGCCCAGCTTTCAGACAGGGTGGCCACCCGAAGGTTCTTTTTCCTTAGAACAGGTCAGCCTAGTCAAGGCTGTAGTTTTTACCCCTGGACCTCACGGACACCCAGACCAGGTGCCCTATGTTATAGTATGGGAGGACCTGGTTCTCTCCCCCCAGCATGGGTCCGGCCCTTTGTTCTTTCCACAGGAATGACGTCGAGACCTGCTGTGGCGATTCTAGCCTTGAAACCAGCAGAGAAAAAAAAGAAGAAAAAGCAAAAGCTCCTGCCAAAAAGATATACCCGGACACTCAGACCGATCTCCTGCTCCTGAACCCTCCCCCGCCCTATCCGCCGGCATTAGTCCCCTCGCTGGACCCACTCCCCCGGCCCCGGCAACCCAGCCAACTGCTCTGTCCAAGCCCGACCCGGACGAGGGAGAGTTGGGCCCAGCAGCGGGGACACGTAGCCGCCGAGCGGCTACCCCAGAATCCTCTACCGTCTTTCCCCTCCGGGAGTACGGCCCCCCCTCCGATAACCATGGAAATCAGCCGCTCCAGTATTGGCTGTTTTCCGCCTCAGACCTCTATAATTGGAAAACTCATAACCCTTCATTTTCCGATAATCCACAAGCGCTGACTTCTCTAACAGAATCCCTTGTTTTCTCACACCAGCCCACTTGGGATGACTGCCAACAATTTTTACAGACTCTCCTCACAACAGACAGCGGGTATTGCTGGAGGCCCAGAAAAACGTGCCCGGAGACGACGGGCGCCCCACGGCACTACCCAATGAGATAGATGCTGGATTTCCACTGACGAGACCCAACTGGGACTACAATTCCCCGGCAGGTAGGGAGCACCTGAGGGTCTATCGCCAGGCTCTGGTGGCGGGTCTCTGAGGGGCTGCAAGACGCCCCACGAATCTGGCCAAGGTAAGAGAAGTGACTCAAGGATCCACTGAGTCACTGACTGTGTTTCTAGACAGGTTAATGGAGGCATTTAGACGATTCACTCCTTATGACCCCACGTCCGAGGAGCATAGAGCAACTATAGCAATGGCTTTTATTGACCAGTCAGCCTCAGACATCAGAAAGAAATTACAGAGACTAGATGGGTTACAAGGATTCTCCCTTCAGGATCTGGTTAGGGAAGCAGATAAAGTATTCAATAAGAGGGAGACAGAAGAAGAAAAAGAAGAGAGAAAAAGGAAAGAACAGGAAGAACAAGAGCTAGAGAGAGAAAAGAGACAAGAGAGAAACTTAACTAAGATTTTGGCCACGGTAATTAGAGAGGGAAAAGGGAGAGATAGGGCTGAAGAGAAAGACCGCAAGGGGAGTAAAGTGGGAACTAGGCTACCTCTAGATAAAGACCAATGTGCATACTGCAAAGAAAAGGGGCACTGGCTCAGAGACTGCCCCAAAAGAAGAGGGGAAGGCCCTCCACTCCCGACAAGATCCTAGCTCTCAAGGAAGAAGATTAGGGAGACGGGGCTCGGACCCCCTCCCCAAGCCTAGGGTAACTCTCAAGGTGGAGAGGAAGCCTGTGCAGTTCTTGGTAGACACTGGAGCCCAACATTCCAGTCCTGTTACAGTCAGAAGGGACGCTGTCTACAAAGAAGGCTTGGGTACAGGGCGCTACAGGGTACCGGATGGACTACCCGAAGAACAGTGGATCTCAGCGTGGGCCGGGTATCCCACTCGTTCCTTGTGATCCCTGAATGCCCTTACCCCTTGTTAGGACAGGACTTGCTCACAAAAGTGGGGGCTCAGATCCATTTCCACACTGAAGGTGCCGCAGTGACAGACGGGGGAAGGGGAGGCCGCTACAGGTTCTGACCTTAAAACTGGAAGATGAACACAGGCTGTTTGAAAGCCCCTCCCCCCTCCCCTGAGACCACTGATATGCAGGAATGGCTGACTAAAACCCCTCTAGCCTGGGCTGAAGTTTCAGGCATGGGGATGATGGTCCGGCAGCCCCCGGTGGTGGTGGAAGTCAAGGCCACCTCTACTCCCGTATCTGTCCGTCAGTACCCGATGAGCAGAGAAGCCAGAGATGGGATCCGCCCTCATATCCAGCGGCTCCTCAAATTAGGAATACTAATAAAGTGCCAGTCAGCCTGGAACACCCCTCTGCTCCCAGTCCGCAAACCCGGAACAGGCGACTACTGGCCTGTGCAGGACCTGAGGGAGGTCAACAAGCGGGTGACCAACTTACACCCCACGCTACCCAACCCCTACAACCTGTTGAGTACACTTCCCCCAGCCGAAGGTGGTATACTGTCTTGGACTTAAAAGATGCCTTCTTCTGCCTCCAACTCAGTCCTGTCAGCCAGCCTATTTTCGCTTTTGAGTGGAAAGACCCCCTTACAGGACTCTCCGGACAGCTAACGTGGACCAGGCTGCCACAAGGATTCAAAAACTCGCCAATGATCTTTGACGAAGCCCTCCACCAGGACCTCATGCATTTCCATGCCACCAACCCCCAGGTAACTCTGCTCCAATATGTAGATGACTTGCTCCTGGCCGCTGACACTGAAGAAGAGTGCAGGAAGGGGACTGAGACCTTACTAATCAAGCTTGGATCTCTCGGTTACCGCGCCTCCACCAAAAGGCCCAGATCTGCCGGCAGCAGGTCAGTTACCTGGGGTACCAAATCAAGGACGGGAAGCGATGGCTTTCGGAGGCCAGAAAAGAGGCGGTGGCTAGAATACCAGCTCCCAAGAACCCTTGGCAAGTCAGGGAGTTCCTGGGCACTGCAGGATTCTGCAGGCTCTGGATTCCGGGGTTTGCGGAGATGGCCGCCCCCTTGTACCCACTGACAAAGGGCAGTACACCCTTCGTCTGGGGAGAAAGTGAACAAAAGGCTTTTGACAACATTAAGTGAGCCTTGTTGTCAGCTCCTGCCCTGGGACTCCCAGACGTGAACAAGCCATTCCATCTCTATGTGGCAGAAAATAATGGCATTGCCAAAGGGGTCCTCACTCAAAAGCTGGGACCATGGAACCGGCCTGTGGCCTACTTGTCAAAAAAACTGGACCCTGTGGCTGCCGGCTGGCCTAATTGTTTGCGTATAGTGGCCGCCATGGCAGTCCTAGTAAAAGATGCAGATAAACTGACTTTGCGGCAGAACTTGATCGTCACCGCGTCCCACGCCTTAGAAAGTGTGATTCGACAACCCCCTGAGAGATGGCTGACCAACGCCAGAGTGACCCACTATCAGAGCTTACTCCTGAACTCTGAACAGATCAAATTCACACCGGTGACTGGGCTTAATCCTGCCACGCTGCTACCAGACCCCGGCCAAGCCGAGGTGGCGCACAATTGCCAAGAGGTGCTGGCTGACGTACATAGGACCTGCAAAGATCTTTCCGACCAGCCGCTTTAGGATGCTGAGGTGACGTGGTATACGGACGGAAGCAGCTTTCTCGAAGAAGACAGAATACGAGGTGCCGGGGCTTGTCAAATTGGCTGAACAGATAGTCCAGAATTGCAAGCCTTGCCAAGAGGTGAATGCCAGCCAGAACAAAGTGAGCTAAGGTAAGCGGCTGCACGGAGACAGGCCGGGGGCTTATTGGGAAGTAGACTTCACAGAAGTATGCCCCGCGAGGTACGGCAACAAATATCTATTGGTCTTTATAGATACCTTCTCGGGGTAGGTAGAGGCTTTCCCCACCAAAAACGAAAATGCACTAACGGTGGCCAAGAAAATTTTAGAAGAAATCTTCCCACGGTTTGGGGCTCCAAAGATGATAGGGTCAGATAATGGGCCAGCTTTTACCGCCCAAGTAAGCCAGGAAGTAGCTAAGTTTCTGGGGACCAATTGGAAATTACATTGTGCATACAGACCCCAGAGTTCAGGACAGGTAGAGAGGATGAACAGGACTCTAAAAGAGACCCTAACTAAATTGTCCTTGGAGACTGGCAGTATTGACTGAATGGTGCTCCTTCCCTTAGCCCTGTTCAGTACGGAACACCCCTTCCTGTTTCAGTCTCTCTCCTTTCAAAATTCTATATGGGGCTCCTCCCCTATACTGTCACTCAGAGAAGGGTTTGATCCCCACTGTTTTAATAATGGTGATCTATATGCCAGGCTTAAAGAACTCCAACTGGTCCAGAGAGAGGTGTGGACCAAGCTCGCCGAAGCTTATCAACCCGGCACCCCAGGAGCACCCCTTAAAGCTCAAACTCTGCCGATCCTCGGGCTCGCAGCCCTCCTCCTGATCCTCCCAACTGTGAGTGCATCAAATCCCCACCAGCCTCAACAACTGACTTGGCAAGTAGTTTCACAGGCGGGAAGGGTCATATGGTCTAGTACTAACATCGTCCCACCAACCGCCTGGTGGCCAGACTTGTACCCAGACCTCTGTCAACTGGCAGTAGGAGCGCCTACCGGATAGGACCTTGAGGGGCATTCTGACCTTCACAAAGCTCCCCAGATATTCACCCCTGACCCTGGTGACTTTGACCTTTCCGACTCCCTCGGTTGCGCCAATCAATTCAGAAGGAGTGTGGTAAGAACTTATACTCTGTATGTATGTCCAGGGCTCCATAGGGAACGAGCCTTAAGTAATTGTGGGGATGTAGATGATTTCTATTGTCAACACTGGGGTTGTGAGACTACGGGTGATGTTTACTGGGGGCCGTCTTCTAGTTGGGACCTTAATACAGTCAAGGCCATTTATACGCATCATCAAGATGCATATAAATGCAAGTCATGGTGCAATCCGCTCCATATTCAGTTTTCTGATAGGGCAAAACAGAGGCGAACTACAGAATGGATCAGGGGTTTTCGTGGGGCCTACAGCTATATAAAAGCCGTTACCATGGCCTCCTATTCTCCATTAGATTAAAAATAGACTCTCCACCCCCAATCTATCGGTCCCGACCCAGTTCTAAATCCCCAGGAGCCAGCTCCTACTGAAAAAGAAAAATTAACAGCAACAGGAGCCACAATAGCTCCACCCCAGGCGGCTCCCTACAACATATCCACCCTAATGGGGCCACTGGTCATTTACTCCTCCTCCTCACTATAGGGCCTTGTATTCTCAACCGGTTAATCTCGTTCATCCGAGACCGGATAAGTGCTGTGCAGGTGCTTATGCTAAGACAACAATATGCAGCACTTCCTCAGGGAGACCTAGGCCCATGATTTCAGGATTGAAATCCAAACTAAAAGAAGAGGGGAATGAGAGGAAAGGTGGATAAAAATAAAGGTTAAAGTTTCACTAGAGCCTTAGGGAAACAGGCCCTCCTGTTAATCTTAAGACAAACCTTTATCTCAAGAATGTGTAAGGGGCTCATATCTAAGGCATGCAGCCTCCGGGGGATGTTTGTCTCAAAAACCATTCCAGGAAATTATTTTCCAGAGAACGGGTTAACAGTAAAAATGCAGCTCGTCCAGCCATGTCAACCTGATAACAAATAAACCTATCCCTGAAAATGTCAAGACCTGTACACCAATCAGTTCGCTCCACCCTAGCTGTACCCGTTTGTGGTTTTGTGCTTAAAAACTGCTCTGTAACAAATGTTCGGGGTTCGTTCTCCCCTGGTGGTGATCGAACCCGGTGCGCCGGCCTAATAAATCCTCTTGCAGCTTGCATCGAGTCCGAGTCCTGGAGATTATTTGGGCGACGGTTCCCTGAAAGAGGCCGAGAGGTCTAACATAAACAAAAAGTGAAGTTTTGCATGTAAAGTCAGAAATCCTGAACAAAGCGGACTCCTTGGGGAAGGGTAAAAGGAAATAAGGTTTTTCTCACAATTTAAGAAGTTCACTGTTCTATACAACTTCTAATGATTTTGCCTTTTGTCCTTAAAATTGTTAGTAGTCTGGTCACTGAATGCCTAATTACCTATCTTCCTCTCTGCAATCTTTCTTCACATTACATTCTAAACCATTCAAATTAACCCTGCCCAAATCACTGTCTTTACCTGCTACTTTGAACTCATCAGCTGCCTCACAATCCCTTGTTATCCTCTGTATTGAATTACCCATTCAGGATTTCAAGACCCTCCAACAATCCACTCCAATTTTGTCTCTTCCTGATCCTTCTCTACCTTTGTTCCTTTTCATACACTTTCTCCTCATATACATGAAACAAACCCCATCCGTGCATGTCATCTTTCTTCACCTTTATTGAAAATCAACACATATTTGATGTGAGGTCTGCAGGGAGGGAGCCAAGTCTGTTTAATAAAGGAGATTGGCACCAAGCTCCCTCTCCCTGTTTCTATCAGGGAGGAGAAGTGAGGGGATAATGTTCAGGAGCAGAATGTGGAAGAATGCTGCTGGGTAGAGTCTGCTTGAAATATGGGGCAGTTCTGAATATTAAGAGGCTCTTCAGTATTTTAGGATTCGTCTCATCCTTTCATTCCTTCAATTAAAGCTTTATCTTTATTGTTTTTAACAAAGGCCTCAATTGATATGCTGCTTTCCTTGTCACACCTCCCTTGGTGAAGGTATGCAGTGGTCACTATCAGATCCCTAGGCTGAGGGGAAGAGTGATTCCCATAGTTAGTGAAGTGGGCATAATGTATCAGGAAGGTTATTCCAAAGAGAGGGTGGCAGTGTATATGTAAAGAAATTTTATATCAGCACATACTCTTGAGGAGTAAAACTCTTAGGAAGGGGCAAGAAGGACCATTCTTTTATTAGATTCGACATGAGTGATGTGGGCAGTTTGGTTCCTGACAGATATTAAGCTTAGAAACAGTATATATTTTGGATTTTTAATTTTTATTCACTTTCATATAACAGCATATATAAAATGTTGCACAGACAAAAGCATTTCTGAAACTTGGTCACTCCTTTTAGATTGGCACAGATTACATATTTTTCAAAAAAAATCAATGGTGGAAGAATTTTCATCTCTTTTAAGGCTAGATTTGATTTGGAGATAGCCAAAAGTCACTTGAGACTAAGTCTGGTGAAACATGGTGGGGAATAACCTGAATGTAATCGTTAGTGAAATAAACATGTAAAAGGATGACCTATTTTACTGTTAAAACATCACACAACATGCCACCCTCAAAGGAAAATTTTTACTGGGATATGTAACTGTTTCAAAGTTTTGTTTAGGGTACAGAAATATGTATCTGGTTTTATGATATTAGAGGGAGAATGGGCATAGCTAAAGGAAGGCTGCAAAATATTCAGCTTCTTTGGAGGCCAGGTGATAATTTCCATCAACCTGCTAGTGCTTCAGGATGATAAGCAGCTTTCGTAATAACTGTGGAGTGGTAGGTCTGCTTGACTTAAATGAGTGACACAGCTGTTGGGAAGCAGGAAATGGTGCTGGATTACACACAGACAACCAAAACTAACAAACACACACAGGCTTCCTGGTATGTAATTATTTTTGAGGTTTGAGATCTCCTTTTACAGAATTTAGTATATAACAGATTCAAAAAACAAACTCCTTGACCTCCCAACATTAAATAACTAAATGTGCAAAAGAATCACCATTAAATAGCACATAAAAAGCTATACATTTTCTATGGAACATTATGTGCACAGATTTTCAAAGCTGTGAAAATGCAATAAAGAGCACGACACATTTTGGTCACTTTATTAAATGACATTAAATAGTTTAAGTTTCAACTACTAAACAGCACTTTGAATGGTGAAAACACAGATAGTATTATTGTCATACTTGAATGCTTTTCTTTAAAAACACAATTCCAGTCCTTATGTATATTACAAAACAGCCTTAAAGGAAGAAGTGACATCTTTTCTACAGTACTTAAGATACTCAATACGGAACTGAAAAGCAGTCTAACAGAAACAAAGGCAAGTCTTCACAGCTGTATGATTTCAGCAGCCAAAGCTGGATGATGGACTGAAACATTACTATACAACTGGGACAAAACATATACAATATCACAATACTAAGCAAAAACGCTTTACACCCGAAGAAATAAAACAGGTTACAAAATGTGGAGAATTTAGCAGGCAAAACTGTATTACAAGCAACATTTTAAATCATTTTTTTAAGCCATTGCAACTATTTAAAACATCTAAAACAAATATAAAAATGAGCCTTTTAGTATCTTATTGACATGACTTTATCTTTAAATATTTGTTAAAGCTTGATGTTATACTCAAAGTACATATTATGTAGCTAAAATGTCAAGTGAAGATTGTATGCAAACTGATCCAAGTTTTATCCCACACTATTTCCAATTAACCTTTCTATGTATTATTCTTTAAGTCATAGTTTCATTCATGATGAAAAAGGTTTAGAAGGTTGCCTAAAATTTATGTCTTTGAGCAAGTAATCAGACCATGGTGAAAGTTCCCAGGTTGAGTAAATCAGGTTTAAAGTATTCTGGACTTGTAGAAATACCAACCGATAACAGCTGGCCAGAGTATACTGTCTTCAAATATTTATTTCACAAATCTTGTCTTTTTCATTTCTTCTAAAGTAAAAACACATCCCCCTAGAGAAATAAATTTGATTATATGGCTGGCATGATATCCAAATATGGGAACGTGGAGGGTGGATCCACCAAACCTCAAAATTCTTAGTACTCTTAGTACTTAGTACTCTTGAATGTTCTACTACTAGTTCTTTCAAGATAAAAGTGGACATCTCTTAATCGTTCAAACAACTCAAAACAGTTTTTGCTAATGTTAAACTCATTCTAACTCAGTGATACCTAGAGCAAATCCTCCACCCAGCTTTTTTTTTTTTTTGGGGGGGAATTTGTTACCTATTTCCACTACATGTTACATAGCCATCTCAAAAATGGTTTTGCCATGTTGAGTTGACTCTCATAGTCTAACAATCTTTTTCTTTAAGAAACTCAAGCAACCAAATTGTACATGAATAAGCATATAGGTCATTTTTACAAGCCTGGATTAAGAAAAACAACAATGTTAAACCTCATAAACCTCATAAAAGGGCATTAGATGAATTTTGATTAGAAAATTGCCTCACAGATCTAAACTAAAAAAAAAAAAAAACAACAACTGAGCTTTAAAACAGAACTTATGTAAGAAAATACAGTTGGGGAAAAACAACATACTGATGAGAGAAAAGAAGAGGAAGAGCATAGAAGCCAGTGATCCTTATCTTTAGGAGGAATTACTTCACAATACTGACAGTACTGGGAACTGTTTTAAAGCACATTCCTCATGTGAACTTAAAGTCAGCAATGGTTCTGCCATTTTGATGTTGTTTATAAAACAGGGTGTGAAGCTAACAACCACAATGTCATCCTTAACCTCCTAAAATGCTAGAACTTGATTTTGTTAGTCCACATCCCACTGCCAGCAACAGGATGAAGCACTAGCACTGGCACCAAGCAGTTAAGAGATGTGCCTTATATTAGTGCCAGGAGAGAGAAAATTCAAGTGTGGAAGATAATCCACAACCCTGAAATTTTACCAGTAATTACTTCAGCACATATAACTGAAAATAAAAATGGCAGAAAAGACTAAAGAAGAAAAAAGAATTCTCTTCTTAGGCTGTACTTAAGGCTGTTTATACAATGCTAAGATAACTGTAAGACTCCTCCAAGTTTTAGAGCAGTAGTATTTAACAATATTGCACACAATTCTGTGTCAAAGATAACCAACCCTTAGTTTCTAACTTTCAGTCACAGAGATGATATAGCAGGAGCCCAGTTTCAGACTTCAGTCAAAAGAACATTAAAACCATTTCAATCACTTTAGTCAAGAAATGGGTAAGTACAAAAGTATTCCATAACTTGAGGAATCAACTCTAAGAACTCAGCTGTGTATCTTTATATGTAAAGAATGAATATATAAATCAGTATTCTTTCATAAATTCATTAATTTATGACAATTTTATGGTCACTAAAAGCAGGCATAAAAATTTAGAGAGGAAACCTGTGGAGTTGTTACTATTATGGAAGGACTTGTTTTCACTGAAAACAATTTGAAAGATCTTCTGTACTCAATGTGTGTAAGAAGATTCTAGGCAACATCACTGACAAATGTCAGGAAGAAATGGTATGCCCTATTAAAAAAAATTTAAACTAATATGGAAGATTGGCATTTAAGGGGACCAAACTATTTATACAGTTGAGTTCTGTTAAGTCATTGATTCCTAAAAAAATAAAAGATCTTTCTATGATTTTAACAATCTTTTAAGCTTTTAGTGCAAAAATCACATTGATTTCCCTGGGGAAGGTCCTGGATTTTTGCTTCTCATTGGGGGCGGCGCACGTTGTAATGGTGGTGGCTGCATACCACCAGCCACTGACTGATACATTCCTCTCATATCAATCTGCTGGTAGTTAGAAGGATTCATGATTAAATTTGGAGGCTTTGGCATCATGAGGTGACCCAGTGTTGCTTGTTGATAAGTCATTTGCTGCTGCTGCTGCTGATTGTACTGCTGCTGGAGCCTTCGGTTCATAAGTATTCGCTGAACACAGCTGATTAACTAAGGAGAGAAAAGGGAGCTGTTACAAGTGCATGACCTGTCTCAAAGAGGCAGTATCAAATTTTGAGTTAAAATCAATTTGTTAAGGGGGTACCATACCAAAAGAAAAACATATTATTGTTATCACCATTACTAATTTGATGGCATTCACAGGACCATTACTGTAGAAACCAGTTAGTAACACCATTTAGGGCTAAATTCTCTTAATGACTTGACTATTGTAGTGCAAGCAGCATTTAAGTTGGTTGCTATAGTAACCTGTCCTGCACTGTGATTAGTCTCAAGTGTTAGTTACAGCACTTTTTGTCAAGTCTCTTTCTTTGTCCTTCTTTTGAATATTTCACATGATGACAGACAAATAAACACTTTTAGTGACAAACACCAAAGGGAAAAGGCACTTGCAGTGGGAGTAATTCCTACCTGCCTACCTAGAATGTCTCAGATTTCCTAAGATAATTTAAAACCACATAATTCTACAGTGCTTTCTAAGTAAAATTCATGCCACAGAAATTGATTCCCTGGTGTCAAGAGTTGAAATTTCCCAGTGCAAGGTAGATGGCTGCCAAACAACCATGCTAACAAAGATAATCAAGGATTCTGGAATATGTTAGCCTTATAAAGAATAACATAACTTAGTAGGAACCTGTGTCATGTATCATTTATAGCCCCACTTGTTATCTCAAATTAAATATATTAAAAAGTATACTTATTTGTGGAAGTTGTTTAAAATCAGTAAATGTGGTAAGAAAAGTCTGGCAAAAATTCCTTTCTAAATGTCCAGAATACAAAAGTAAAATTATATGGAAGAGCTGCTATGTAAACTTCAAGGAGATTCATTTGGGAAGCTGTTGCTCATTTGCAATAAAAAATATTACCTTTATTTGACATTACTAGGTTTATGAATAAAATTTCTTCTGGGAATATCAATGACCATCCATCCAACCACATGTGGGAACAGATATCAACACAGATGTCACACACACTCGTTATTATAAATGCAAGAAAATTAAACATAACCTAGAGATACTCTGAATTCTTACCATCTGTTGTTTTGTCAACACGTCATTGTAGATTGCCTCTCTTCGTTTGACATCAAGCTCCTGGCTGGCTTGTCTACTTAACGCTAATGCCTGCACTTGGGCCTCCGAGAGATTCATGTTTTCCTTCCACTAGAAGAAAAATTTCTATTTACTTCTTATTGCAGTAGAATTGAAGAAAATAAAATATTTATGGTCCTTAAAGATATTCAGGGTTTTTAAAGTTTTCTTTCCCCCCTTTCCTTTAATCTTTTCTAAAGAAGACGATGATGTAAAAGCAAGGTACTAAACTGTCCACTGTTGTACAAGGGTTAGCTATGCCTAGAGAAAAACTATTTGGATTTAATTCATGCAACTGGTAATTAATATATGTTTATATAAACAACGCATACATTTCCATGCTTAACTGATTTCCTAATTCTTTCATTTTACATTTCTCTTTTGTATCAACATCTAGATAAAACTGAGATATATAGCTTGGCACTATTATACAGTTTACTAGTATTTTACTGTTGTAAATCAAGTTATAAGAATTACAGTCTTTCCCCCACAGAAGCAGTGAAGCAAAAAACAAAAATCAGAATGAATGGTGGGAATAAGAATTCCAAGTTGGAATAAGACAATTGCCAATTAACTTACTACAGCTGAAATTATATCTTCAAGAGGCTGAATCCTCACTGCTGTCACACTGTTTGTTGCTTCCACAACTTTTTCTCTTCCTTGATTAATGAGGTCCTAGAAGAATGCAAGAAACAACTTTATCAGGGCACATAAAAGACAGCTTAGTTTTAAAAGTATAGGGAGTCTTTCTCTTGCCAATTTACAGCATGTGGCCTTAAAAATCTTTAAGTAATTGAAAAGTACAGCAAAATTCAGCATCAATAAAATGGAGTAAAACTCATCAATGAGGGTCTTGTTAGGAAGATAAAAATTGGGTTTTATTGCACCAATAATTTAAATGACTCCATAAGCACATTTTAAAAAGAAAATCACAGATTCAATTACATTATTTAATTACTGGTATATTAAAACCTAGTCTTTCTTATTTAACTCATCATTGATCCTATTTTTAAATTATTTCATAATACCGTACATTATCATACACTTAAAGTTGCATCTTCACTGCTTTAGAATGTAGATCAATGTGTGTATTTATCCCACTTTCAAACATTAAGTAATTTGTTTATTCAAAATATTTTATAACTGAAGAAAGTGCTATTTCTCTAGCCAGTCAGCTACCCTATTGTTTCTTAATTACAATAATTCAAACTATATTAATTCAAGGCTTGATTTCTTTGTGCTCTAAACAAACCACATTTTATTATAACTACGCTGGTTCAAAAAGGTCAACAAATAAAAGAAAAATTTCTTGGTCTATTCAGAGGTAATCTTTTGGGGAATGTGATATTCCTGCATAGGAAACCCTCAACAACAAGGCACTTGAAATTGCCTTTAATACAAGGCAAAATACTTTCGTACTTCACAACTTACCTCCAGCTGTTGATTACTCATTGCTGATAGGGCTCCCCAAATTGAAAGGAATATAAGGAGTTTGAGAGTTAAAACTGACAGGGGGTAAATTGGTCCCAGTTGGTATGTTGAAACGCATGGTCAGTCCCTACAAACAAAAAATTATGCACTTTCCACATTGTGATTTAAAACTTGAAATTCTACATCACCTACTGGTTGAGAAAAAAATCCACATTCTCAGATCTAGGAAATTATTAACACTCTTTCACACACAAACAAAACACCCTTTTCATCTGAAACTAAGATCTTATTACATAGAAAGCTTTAACCCCTAAAGGTGTACTCTCTTCTGATAATTCCCACAGTATGGGGCAACTCAGAGAATTCTGATGAGACTCCTAAAATCACAATGTTAAAGAAGTTTAGTACAATGAATTAGGAGTTTAAAATGGATTCGGGTATTAGGATAAGGTTTCCCATGCTCAGGCACATTTTTGATCAAGTGAGGTGGTGTTTAAAACAGAGGTGGAACTATTTTAAATAAAGTTGCTGCTGAAGATTGAAACTAATGTCCAATAATGGAGTATTTCTGTGTTCTGATAATTGGTCAAAACTTTGAGTTTGGTACACATGCTAAAGCAACATTTACCCCTACCTCCAAACTCAAGTTCCTGTATGTCTGTTACTACGGTAAGGGTGTTGATGGAAGTTAAGTGATGCTAAATATACAGCTTCCCACTAATCTCTCAATTTAGCAAGTGCTAATCAGAAATGAGGTTACTACTCTTTAAGGGGAAACGTTTTCTTCTCTCCTCTCCTTCGAGTCTACACCAAAGGTAGCCAAAGCCCATAAACAGACACCCAAACTTGGGGGACTCTGTTCCTGAAGATTCACTATATTATTACTTTTTCCAAATGTGACCCTTTTCTTCCTCCACTGTTCGTTTAAATGACTAACAACAAAAACCATTTCAGATGAACTACCTTCTTCTCTGCTTCATATTCAGCCCAAGCTGCTTTTCTTTCTTCTTCAGTCAACTCTTCTTCTTCTTTGTGGTCCAAAAGAGAATCATGTTCATGATATCCTACAATGTGTTCTTTATGTATTTGAAGAAGTTCTGCAAGTATGGTGTCCTGTTTAGAAAGGTTGAAATAATAGTTATTTTCTCCCTCTGGATCATATCTCCATAGTTCTTTGACCTACTGTTAGTCTAGAAACTAGAAACTTGCTACTATACATATTTCTGATATATATGATAAATTACCTAGAAAACATTCACAATACATGCAATACCAGCCTCTTATGTAAGAATGTCATATTTATACAGAATGTTTTAGGGGTTCAATTTTTAATGACTTTTCATTTTTCAAGCTTTCTTCCTCCAACATTTTTCTAATTTTTTCCTATGCATTTTGTTTTGTGCTTTTTTCAAACTTGATTAAAAAAAAAGGCTAACATAAGTCTGCTAAATTCAGAGATGCTTTTGCTAAAAATCATGGCTACTCCTGTTCATACATATTTGACACCTATATTTATTTATTTTGCTGCACCACGTCTCTTAGTTGCGGCATGCAGGATCTTTGATCTTCGCTGTAGCGTGTGGCATCTTTATAGCTGCAGCATGAGAACTCTAAGTTACAGCTTGTGGGATCCAGTTTCCAGACCAGGGATTGAACCTGAGCCCCCTGCACTGGGAGCACCAGAGTCTTAGTCACTGAACCACCAGGGAAGTCCCTTAACAACTTTATTTTCATAATCCCTTTACCTACCAACCACTACTAACCAAAAAAAAAATCTAAATTAATCAGAACAGCTACAGAACACTTTAACTGGAACAACAGTTCAGTTCAGTCACTCAGCCGTGTCCGACTCTTTGCGACCTCATGGATCGCAGCACGCCAGATCTCCCTGTCCATCACCAACTCCCGGAGTTCACTGAGACTCACGTCGATCGAGTCAGTGATGCCATCCAGCCATCTCATCCTCTGTCATCCCCTTCTCCTCCTGCCCCCAATCCCTCCCAGCATCAGAGTCTTTTCCAATGAGTCAACTCTTTGCATGAGGTGGCCAAAGTACTGGAGTTTCAGCTTCAACATCAGTCCTTCCAAAGAACACCCAGGGCTGATCTCCTTCAGAATGGACTGGTTGGATCTCCTTGCAGTCCAAGGGACTCGCAAGAGTCTTCTCCAACACCACAGTTCAAAAGCATCGATTTTTCGGCACTCAGCTTTCTTCACAGTCCAACTCTCACATCCATACATGACCACTGGAAAAACCATAGCTTTGACTGGATGGACCTTTGTTGGCAAAGTAATGTCTCTGTTTTTCAATATGCTATCTAGGTTGGTCATAACTTTTCTTCCAAGGAGTAAGCGTCTTTTAATTTCATGGCTGCAGTCACCATCTGCAGTGATTTGGGAGCCTCTCAAAATAAAGTCTGACACTGTTTCCACTGTTTCCCCATCTATTTGCCATGAGGTGATAGGACCAGATGCCATGATCTTCCTTTTCTGAATGTTGAGCTTTAAGCCAACATTTTCACTCTCCTCTTTCACTTTCATCAGGAGGCTTTTTAGTTCCTCTTCACTTTCTGCCATAAGGGTGGTGTCATCTGCATAACTGGAACATACAATCCTTATATTTCAATTGTAAGAAACTCAAATATAAATTACACTATAAGGACCTAGGATCAAATTTAAATTGATATACATTATTTATCATTTTTTTATCAAAGTGTCATTTTTAAAAGTCATGATGTCTTACGTCAGTCTTTTAAGGTTAAAAAACTAAAAGCTTAAAACTTGGAATCACTTATATACTCAGTAAGAAACCCAAACTCCTGCTCTGTATGATTATGATTATAAAAGAAACACACAAAAATGGAGATTATGGGGTGTGGGGGTTAAAGTGAACCATGGGTATGTCACTTGCTAACAAACAATTTAAAATATTCACAAGCTCTTTATTAAGAAATTAAAGACGAAAACCTGGATATATAGAAAGCAAATTAATTCACTTTACATAAGGACTTTCTATAGCTTCTAACAGCAAGTTTCCTTAGAACACACTTTCTAAACTGAGTGAATTTAACGAAGAAATGTAAATAATGACTGGTCAAAGGAAGATACAGGGAAGCATATAGCACATTAAATTTAACCTATATTAAATAATGCTTAATGCCTCCATAAGTTTTAGCATAGACAAAGCCCACACTTACAAAGAATTTTGTATTTACATCTTCAACCATATCTAGAGTATACGATCCAGCACAGGATAGGAGCTCAAATGTTTGTTATATAACTCAAGATGAAAAATTCAACTCATGAGGCCCTAAGTTGTTTTTTTTTTTTCTGTACAAAAGCAAATGCTGACACCAATTCCAACTATTTTGAAACCTGGTATTATGCTAAAAACTTTTTATCTTGCCACATCAATAAACACTTGAAAGAATCACTTCATAATTTCATGAAAGAAAATGATTTTTTTAATGGATATATCTGTAATTAAGATTTTACTATTAATTTTGAATGCATGTGCTATTTCTTTGGTTGAAAACATTGAAAGACCATACAAGGTTCAAGAAAGAAAGTCTACTGGTGGAATGCATATATGCTAATAGATTTAGTTTTTATTTTTTGGTTTATTTCTTTTAAAATGTTAATGAAACATTTCTCTTCTGCACCAGTATAGAAATCTGCCATCAAAGCTGACTTTCTCTGGCCTATGGCATACAGAACATGTTTATCACAACTAGATACATCTCCAAAGTTCAGAGTTACTAACCAGGCAGGCAGAGAGACTGGGCAATCTGAATTAAATTTTTTTAAAAGATAATGATTCCTTAGATGTGTGTCTCCCATGGTTACCCCACCCCACCCCATGCGTGACTCAGAAGAGAGGTATGTAATAAAACCAGATAACACTGACTAATATTTTTAGCAAGTGACCATGCCAAACATAATTAGGAAGGTGTTCTACAAAATACCAAATAAATTACAAAATAGAAATGTTCTATGGATAATCCCAATTACACTTCTGACAATAAGTGATGCTCCTAAAAGAACTGTAGTCAAAAATCACTTCATTTCTCTAAGACAGTAACTTAAGGGAAAGAGCAGCAGAAATTGAATTTATTTTTCAGCTGTATGCTTCTCTCTGTAATAGTGGATAATAACTTAATCTAGTTATGACTGTGAGTTAAACATGGATGAAATGCTCTACAGTTACATGTGTAACAGGATGATATAAGAATAGCAGGAATAAATGAAATACCCAATTCTCTGAAAAGTAACACTATGTCAATTAAGTACAGCATTTATTTCTCAATTATAAATATGATGATTCATATATTAACTACTTTTTATGATTAGAGAAAAAGCCTTTCCAGAAATGCATGCACACACATACACATAAACAATGCTCATATATACCCTTTTTAAAAGTGTCTGTACCCTGATTTTCAAAGTCCAAACTTATGATCTTGAAATTGGTAGAAAATAATGTTCAGAGAAGCAAAGTAACTTTTTTTCCCATCACAGAGCTACAGACTAGCTGGGATTAGAAGATAAATTTCCTGGCTCCTATCCAGTGATCATTCTATCACACTGTAAAGAATGACCATTTTCTTGAGACATGGTTCCTCCATTTCCCAGATCTATTCTCTTTAAAAAGAAGAATTCCTAAAGGATTGCAGAGGAAGGAGAAACTTAAGTAGGTCTTTTTCCCCCACTTTTAACACTTCTGTTCTTTCTGAAGTTTTTAAAAACAAGTATGTTAATTTTTCAATAAAAGAAAATATAAAAGCTGAAATAAAAACAATATATAGACACAAACTTATAAAAGGCCAGTTCATGCTTAGCCTGAACCTGACAAGAACTGTTTTACCATTTTCATCTTCAGGAGATAGTCATTTTATGAAATCCCATTTCTGAAACCTTTAAATGTCTTCTCCCCACCAGATTTAAGATCTATGCTATCAAGTCAAACATGATTGCCTAATTATGGTTAGATTATGATTCGGCTTCCACCCACACAATAACTTTCATTTTGACCCACAGTCAATCAAAATGCCAACAAATCAGAGGAAAAGTGCATGTGACTTACCCTGTATCATTAAAAACTTTTGGGCCCTTTTCGTAAAACATAACCTCCCTCCTAACTTCAAGCCAAATAACCATATTGCTTTTACTAGGCACAACACTCCCTTCTTTTCAGAATTTTTAAAATTTTTAATGGAAATGATGCTATAATTCCGGTTATAAAACCTAGAGATAACTACCAGTAACATTTGTGTATATCCCTCCACACATTTATATTTTACACATGTGTGTGTATATAAATTTTCACATAAAAATGGGATTGTACTATACTTTGTTACTCTACTTTAAAACCTACTTTTCTGCCTTAATATCTTTCCATGAACTTTATTTTACACAAACTACAAAAACTTCATTGGGTTTAATTGTGTACATTATATAGATATACTTTATCATCTATTTAATTATTCTCGTAAGAGTTTATTATATGTTTATGCCACTTCTAGTTTTTAATTATCACTAAATCTGCAATGAAATAGGTTAATGGATAAATTTTAATGTATATCAACCACTTGTTCATACAATAATATGCCAACAATACTCAGGGACTTAGACAAGTACCTTTACCATTATCTTCATTTTAGCAAAGAAAAGACCACATGTAGGCTAACTGACTTTTAAAGGAACAAGATTCATTTGTACATTTCAGAAGTAGGAAAGCAGAAATCTTTCTTCCAGAGTGCTGTATAAGACACACTAAGAGAAAAGATACAGGATTTCTGATATAAACTGTTTCTACAACTTTCCCATTTAAATTAATTGCAACATACTGTCAATACAAGAAATAGATGATGAAATGAATAGGGCAAAAAATATCTGCAACAGGATCCTCAGAGTATTTCTTTGGGAAAAAAGTTTAGCAAAGTCTAGTGCAAGTAATAAAAACTAATAAAGAAAAATTTTATCCCAATATACAATATGATCAGAGAGAGGTGTGTTTTTTTGTTATTTCCCCCTTAAACCATGCATTTATATTAGTTGCTATAGTAACACTATTATTGAAAATAATACTGGAGCAGAATCTATAATCACTCAGCCAACAGTCATCAAAATGAGGTTTAAATTATATCCAAATGTGTACCTTTACTTTTCTTTGTCTAAACTTTGTTTCTCCTTAAATAAGTGAAAAACGTATAAGCTGGGAAAACCATGGTCTATATTCTAGCTAACAATCTAAATTAGTTTGAGCTTTAAAATGACTAGTCCAATTAATAAATGAAAATTAATGATAAACTACAAGTTTAAGTTAATCACTTAGAAGTTTAAAGTATTTGGCAAGCTGATAAAAATTTCCATTTAATTAATTATGAGATTCAACCTTGAAATTAAAAATTAAAAAAAAAAAAACAATCAAGCTTTGCCTAGGGGTGGGGGCAGGGGTTTGCCATGTTTCAAAATATTTCGCTTGCTTTCACTTTGAATTTGAGTATTATAATATCTAGAAATATCACTAGAATACTTATGTGCCACAGGATCCACTCAAAAAGCTATGAAAAAAATCCTTTTATTAAATAAGTCTAGATTCGACTCAGCGACTTCACTGTCACTTTTCACTTTCATGCACTGGAAAAGGAAATGGCAACCCACTCCAGTGTTCTTGCCTGGAGAATCCCAGGGATGGTGGAGCCTGATGGGCTGCCGTCTATGGGGTCGCACAGTCAGACACAACTGAAGTGACTTAGCAACAGGAGCAGAGAGCTACTAAATGAAGTTCACATACCACCTCATATCAGATTTTGAGGTCAAGAACACATAAACCTTGCAAAGAGTATTTATAAATATAATCCAGATTCTCAAATTGTAGGTAAGAATAAGTGACAACTGTAGAACTTTCAAGGAAAGAAAAGGCAGGCCTGCCAAACTGACACTTCCTTGTCCTTTTTAGTTGCTCAGTCGAGCCCGACTCTGTCACGCCATGGACTGTAGCCCACCAGGCTCCCTATGTACATGGGATTCTCCAGGCAAAGATACTGGAGTGTTTTGCCATTTCCCTCTCTAGGGGATCTTCCCGACCCACGGATCAAACCAGTAGAGATTAAAAGCTAGAATCTCCTTTGATAAGAATGTTTGATACTCAATTAACGTTTAAAGAACTAGATACTATATTTAGCATGTAACCTTTAAAAATTGGTTATCCATTACAATTCTTATACATGATACATGCCATTCACTGTGAGGTAAAGACTGCCATTCTATATTTTTATATGACTGTAGTGAACTGTGGTGTTGCAGAAGACTCTTGAGAGTCCCTTGGACTGCAAGGAGATCCAACCAGTCCATTCTGAAGGAGATCAGCCCTGGGATTTCTTTGGAAGGAATGATGCTAAAGCTGAAACTCCAGTACTTTGGCCACCTCATGTGAAGAGTTAACTCAATGGAAAAGACTTTGATGCTGGGAGGGATTGGGGGCAGGAGGAGAAGGGGACCACCAAGGATGAGATGGCTGGATGGCATCACGGACTCGATGGACGTGAATCTGAGTGAACTTTGGGAGTTGGTGATGGACAGGGAGACCTGGTGTGATGCGATTCATGGGATCGCAAAGAGTCGGACACGACTGAGCGACTGAACTGAACTGAATGACTTTCTAGAGGTTGCAGCTTTCCAAGAAGAGCCTGAATTGGAACTCAATTCTTACGTTATACAATCTGGAATTCACATCATTTCTTTAGGTTATTAACAGTGTTACATCCTCTAACTCAACCATAGGTGTGCTATAAAAAGTATATGAAAATAGGAGGGAAAGTAGTTTTTTGGCAGTTCAAATTACATTTAAAAAAGAAAACATTAAAATGGTTTAAAAAATGACGTAAGATCAACTAGTGATTCTTATTTTGATCAAACCTCTCCCACAATTTATACTCCTTTTAAGGTTCTAAAGTAATAAATTTGATACAAAAGCTCAGTCATGAAAACCTCAGTAAATGAAGAGACATTCACCTACTTAATTCCCCTATAAGTATTACAATTTCAGTTTTCCACTGTCCCTATTCCTGGAAGTGTTACAAGACACATTTGAACCAATCAACCTCAATAACATATTTTAGGGTATTAAAATACTGTGGCACTCAAGTTATCTATAGTAATTCACAATCACTGTCATTTCAACATGTTAGTTATATCCTTCTGAACTCCTCTAAATGAAAATGGAAAAAAACAAAACAAAACTGAGCAGACATATAGCCTTGCTTACCATGTTTCTCTCTACAACAATTTTATGTATAAACATCAGCATAATTTTGCAGGAATCAATTGATTTGATTAAAAGAAAAAGACAGCCCTTTTAATTTTAGAGGAAAGTTTAATTGCAGAATAGTGGTAAAGAATCTACCTGCAATGCAGGAAACACGAGTTCAATCCCTGGGTCAGCAAGATCTCCCGGAGAAGGAAATGGCAACCCATTCCAGTATTCTTGCCTGGAAAATCCCATGGACAGAGGAGCCTGGTGGGCTACAAGTTCATGGGGTCCAAAAAAGTAAGACATGACCTAGCAACTAAACAACAACATATATGTGTGTGTTGTGCGTGTGTGTACACACACACAGAGTTATATAACTTTTTCAATTGGGAGGCTTTATATGTAGTAGTAAAGATCACAGGGTCTAGAGTACTGCTCCAACAGCATTCTGGGCAATGATGGAATGTGCTGTGTCTGCACTGTCTGATTTGGTAGCCACTAGTCACATGTCAGAGAAGCCAATGGCACATGTAGCCTCTGAGCACTTGAAATGTGACTAAAGTGTCTGAGAAACTAAGATTTTAATATTTTTTCTTGGTCAGTTAACTGGGATCAATAAAAGACTCTTATCAGGTTTTATTTACCACTTTCTCTTATATTCAACACCTTTTCTAAAGGTCTAAAGCAGACACTCAATTAAAAAAACTAACAATGTATTCCCATACACAGAGAGTAGTTTTACACCTTAACCAAGTCTTTCTAACAACAAATTCATTGGACAAGATTGACAAGACAAATTATCTGATGTCAGAATTGTCCTAGAAAATTCTAGATATATGGCTGTCATAATTATAGAAGGACCAGTAAGTTATTATCTGTTCTAAGAACATACATATGTAAATAAATTTTAGCTGATGCTTAAAGGATATCTCTCATTACCTACAATGAAAGCATAATAAGCCAAAGCAATTTATGTGAGGATCTAATCAACTTATTGCTCTTATTTTACCAGAGATTGAAGCACAAAGAGCAAGTGATTGTTAGTAAAATTTCTTATGCTTATTTAAAATACCTTGTTGAATTTTTTTCCGTTCTCTCTTTAAAAGAATTTTAATTTCATTATTATTATTGTGGTATAGCTAATGTACAATATCATATGTTTCAAGTGTGCAACATAGTGATTCACAATTTTTAAAGGTTATACTCCATTTATAATGATAAAATACTGTCTATATTCCCTGCACTATACAATATATCCTTATAACTTATTTATTTTATACATAATAGTTTGTACCTCTTAACCCCCTACCTTTACCTTGCTCCTCCTCCCTTCCAGCTCCTCACTTGTAACCACAAGTTCATTTTCTACATCTGTGAGTCTGTTTCTTTTTTGTTACATTCACTAGCCTGGAATATTTTTAGATTCCACATGTAAGTGACATCCTACAGTATTTGTCTTTCTCTGGCTGACTTATTTCACTAAGCAAAATAGCCTTCAAGTCTATCCATGTTATTGCAAATGGCAAAATTTCATTTTTATGGCTGAGCAGTATTCCATTGTATATATAAATTACCACATCTTGTTTACTTATTCATCTGTTGATAAACACTTAGGTTGCTTCCATATCTTGGCTATTGTAAGTAATGCTGCCATGAACACTGGAGTGCACATATATTTTTGCATTACTATTTTCATTTTGGGGGATATAAACTCAAAAGTATAATTGCTGGGTCATCTGGTAGTTCCATTTTTGGTTTTCTAGGAAACCTCTTTTGGAATTCTAACTTTGCTCCTTAATAACTGGGTAATCTCTCAGTACCAATTCCCTTACTACAAAGGGGTAATACCACCTGTAACTCAGGATTATTGTAAGGATTAAAAGAGATTATGTTTTTAAAAGGAACATAGCACAAGCACTTGATATGCGTTACTTCCTTTTCCCCATAACTTGCCTTATCTTTTTTTTAAAGAATATTAATCTCATTTTATACACCATCTATGAAACATTCTTGACAGAAAATATCTGCCATGAATCTAATGAAACTTTTGGATCTAATTTTCAGTTTATAGAATATATAAGATATAGAAATTCAAATTCACCATTAGGAAATAAATTCAGAATGAAGGGAGGGAAAGTGACTACACTAAATTAAAGAAATATATAGAGAGGCACCACAACCAAGTGCAGTATGCCTTGAGTGGATCCTGGTTTGAACAAAGAAACTGTAACAAACATTTTTAAGACAAGTTGGTTAATCTGAATATTAATATGGATGTGGCATTTGATGATGCTAGGAAATTAATAATGATTAATTTTATGGTATTGTGATTATAATTTAGAGATTTATAGTAAAATATTTACAACCAAAATATATTTTTATCATTTAAAATATTTTAGAAAAATAAAGGCAAATGTGGTGAAATATTAATAACTATTAAAACTAGGTGATGGGTATATGGGTATACATTACATTTTTCTGGCTTGAAAGTTTCACAATAGGAATAATTTTTAATTAACTTTCTAAACATATTTTCTCTGTGATAAGGGAAACAGTAGACTATATGGCAGAATTCTGGGACAGCCCAAAGTTGGAAAGATGGGTCTGTATGCATTTTAGCCCTAGTTAGCTCTCTATTTTAGCAAATAAGTTTCCTCCAATTACCTCTCTACAGATGTTTGAAAAACCTAAACCGAATACATAAATGCATGATGACACTGTTCTAAGAACTTCATATGAATTATCTAATTAGTCACAATAACTCTATGAAGTACACACTATTTTTAACCCCCTTATTACTGATGAGATATCTAAGATCGTAATTCAGCATGGGGTGCTGGTTCCCTTCCTGACAATCAACCTACAGGAAAAACTATAGAAGGTAAAATGAAACATGCAGTCCAGGAACTTAGAGAGACACACATGTGTGTGCAACATCACGAGGGTGACAAAATGGGCATCATATGCCACCTGAGGCAGAGTTATTAAAAAAATAATTCAGTGTAAGCATGATAAGGGAAGATATTAGCAATATGAAATTGAAATAAAACATATCTTAAAAGTGTCAAATGAAGTATTTCAGATAAAAAATAATCATTGAAATAAATAACTCAATGGATATTAAGTATCAGGAGAAGTATAGCTGAAGACTAACTTAGCTAGGAGATCATACTGAGACACTTTCACAGAAGATAGCAGGAAAAGGGTAAATAAATAGGAAATGCAAAAGAAAAGCTAAAAGATATGGAAGCTAAAAGCGTAATAACAGTCTCAGAAATTGAAGTCGCTCAGTATTGTCCGACTCTTCATGACCCCATGGACTGCAGCCTGCCAGGCTCCTCTGTCCATGGGATTTTCCAGGCAAGAGTCCTGGAGTGGGTTGCTATTGTCTTCTCTGAAACAGTCTCAGAAGGAGATGCAAATAAAAATGGAGAGAATGAGTTTTTATAGTGGATACTAATTTCCCAAAATGACAGATCAAGAAAATGAGGCAGAGAAGTGTCAAGTAACTTGATATGGTCAAGATTCAAACCTCAGTCTTGCCTAAGAGCTCTTGACCTTAACCACCATGCTATGCTGACTCAGTACTGAACATCAATATATTCAGCATCAAAGATAATTAAGGAGGATTGGAATTAACTGTGCCACTTTAGGATTTTGCAGTAACTAAAAGATAAAATCTATACTCTCCACTATTACACACCTCTTAGTTCAGTTCAGTTCAGTTGCTCAGTCATGTCCGACTCTTTGCGACCCCATGAATCACAGCATGCCAGGCCTCCCTGTCCATCACCATCTCCCGGAGTTATCTCAAACTCAACATACATCGAGTCCATGATGCCATCCAGCCATCTCATCCTCTGTCGACCCCTTCTCCTCTTGCCCTCAATCTCTCCCAGCATCAGAGTCTTTTCCAATGAGTCAACTCTTTGCATGAGGTGGCCAAAGTACTGGAGTTTCAGCTTCAACATCAGTCCTTCCAAAAGAACACCCAGGGCTGATCTCCTTCAGAATGGATTGGTTGGATCTCCTTGCAGTCCAAGGGACTCGCAAGAGTCTTCTCCAACACCACAGTTCAAAAGCATCAATTTTTTGGCACTTAGCTTTCTTCACAGTCCAACTCTCACATCCATACATGACCACTGGAAAAACCATAGCGTTGACTAGATGGACCTTTGTTGGCAAAGTAATGTCTCTGTTTTTCAATATGCTGTCTAGGTTGGTCATAACCTTCCTTCCAAGGAGTAAATGTCTTTTAATTTCATAGCTGCAGTCACCATCTGCAGTGATTTTGGAGCCCCAAAAATAAAGTCTGACACTGTTTCCACTATTTCCCCATCTATTTCCCATGAAGTGATGGGGCCAGATGCTCATGATCTTCATTTTCTGAATGTTGAGCTTTAAGCCAACTTTTTCACTCGCCTCTTTCACTTTCATCAGGAGGCTTTTTAGTTCCTCTTCACTTTCTGCCATAAGGGTGGTGTCATCTGCATATCTGAGGTTATTGATATTTCTCCGGGCAATCTTGATTCCAGCTTGTGCTTCTTACACACCTCTATAACACTGCAAATGCCTTTCCGTAAATTCACAGTATTAAGAAGAAAGGTGAAGAAGTAGAGAAAAGGGAACCCTTGTGCACTGTTGGTGGGAAGTAAATTGGTGCAACCACTATGGATAACAGTATGGAGTGTCCTGAAAAAATTAAAAATAAAACTACCATATATATGATCCAGAAATTCCACTCCTGGGTATTTATCCAAAGAAAACTAAAATACTAACTCAAAAAGATATTTGCAAATCCAACTTTAATGTAGCATTGCTTATTACAGCCAAGACATGGAAACAACCTAAGTATAATCCATGGATAAATGAATAAAGAAAATGGGTACATACTATGGTGCACACAACTGAATATTGCTGAACAAAAAAAGAAAATCCTGCCATTTATAACAACATGGATGGGTGGTGAAGTCATTATGCTAAGTGAAATAAGTCATACTGAGAAAGAAAAATATTGTACAACCGCACTTTATGTTGAATATAAAAAGCTGAAATTATAGAAACAGAGTAGAGTGATGGCTACAAGAAGCTGAAGTGTATGTGAAATGGAGAGATGTTTGACAAAGGGTACAAATTTACAGTTATAAGCTGCTGAGTAAGTTTTGGTGATATACTGTACAGTGTATTAGCCACAGTTAATAATGTTGCTGCTGTTGTTCAGTGGCCCAGTTGTGCCCGAATCTTTGCAACCCCCATGGACTGCAGCACGCCAGGCCTCCCTATCCTCACCATCTTCCAAAGTTTGCCCAAGTTCATGTCCATTGATCGGTGATGCCATCTAGGCATCTCATCCTCTGACATCCTCCTCTTCTTCTGTCTTCAGTCTTTCCCAGCATCAGGAACTTTTCCAATGAGTTGGCTATTCACATCAGATTACCAAAATACTGGAGCATCAGGTTCAGCATCGCTCTTTCCACCAAGTATTCATGGTTGATTTCTCTTAAGATTGACTAGTTTGATCTCCTTGCTGTCCCAGGGACTCTCAGGAGTCTTCTCCAGCACCACACTTCAAAGGCATCGATTCTTTGGCATTCTGCCTTCTTTATGGCCCAGATCTCACAACCATACGTGACCAATGAGAAGACCATAACCTTCCTTGACTATACCAACTTTCGTTGGCAGAACAATGTCTCTGCTTTTCAACATACTGTCTAGGTTTGTCATGCCTTTCCTGTCAAGAAGCAATCATGTGATTTCATGGCTGCTGTCACCATTTGCAGTGATTTTAGAGCCCAAGAAGAGGAAATACGTCACTACTTCCACCTTTCCCCTTCTACTTGCCATGAAGTAATGGGGCCAGATGCCATGATCTTAGTTTTTTTAATATTTAGTTTTAAGCCAACTCTTTCACTTTCCTCCTTCAACCTAATCAAGAAGCTCTTTAATTCCTCTTCCCTTTCTGCCATTAGAGTGGTATCATCTGCAATATCTGAGGTTGTTGATTTTTCTCCCGCCTATCTTGATTCTAGCTTGTAAGTCATCCAACCATGTATTTCTCATGATGTGCTCAGCATATAGGTTATACAAACAGGGTGACAGCAGACAGACTTGTTGTATACCTTTCTCAATCTTGAACCAATGAGTTGTCTCATACAGGGTTTTAACTGCTGCTTCTTGACTCACATACAGGTCTCTCAGCAGATAGGTAAGATGGTCTGGAATTCCCATCTGTTTAAGAGCTTTCCACAGTTTGTTATGATCAACAGAGTCAAAGGCTTTAGTTGATGTAGTTGATGAAGGAGAGGCAGATGTTTTTCCTGGAATTCCCTTGCTTTCTCTATGATCCAGCAAATTTTGGCAATTTGATGTCTGGTTCCTCTTCCTTTTCTAAACCCAGTTTGAAAATCTGGAATTTCTTGGTTCATGTAATGCTAAAGCCTAGCATGCAAGATTTTAAGCATGATCTTACTAGCATGGGAGATGAGTGCAGTTGTCCGATGGTTAGCACAGTCTTTAGTATTACCCTTCCTGGAAACTGGGATAAGGATTTATCTTTTCCAGCCCTGTGACCACAGCTGGCTCTTCCAGATTTGCAGACATATTGAATGCAACACCTTGAAAGCATCATCCTTTAGGGTTTTGAATAGCTCTACTGGAATTCCATCTCATCTACTAGCTTTATTAATATCAGGATCACTGCCTTGTCATGGTGAAGGGGCTCGCATAACCCAGTGAAGAAATGGACCATTCTGTCTACAAGACCTTCTAGAACTAACACCCAAAAGAGATGTCTTTTTCATTATAGGGGACTGGAATGCAAAAGTAGGAAGTCAAGAAAACACCTGGAGTAACAGGCAAATTTGGTCTTGGAGTACAGAATGAAGAAGGGCAAAGGCCAATAGAGTTCTTCCAAGAGCACACACTGGTCATAGAAAACACCCTCTTCCAACAACACAAGATAAGACTCTACACATGGACATCACCAGATGGTCAACACCGAAATCAGATTCCTTATAATCTTTGCAGCCAAAGATGGAGAAGCTCTATACAGTCAGCAAAAACAAGACCAGGAGCTGACTGTGGCTCAGATCATGAACTTCTTATTGCCAAATTCAGACTTAAATTGAAGAAAGTGGGGAAAACCACTAGACCATTCAGGTATGACCTAAATCAAATTCCTTATGAATATATAGTGGAAGTGAGAAATAGATTTAAGGGACTAGATCTGATAGATAGAGTGCCTGATGAACTATGGATGGAGGTCCGTTACATTGTACAGGAGACAGGAATCAAGACCATCCCCAAGACAGCAAAGAGACACAGATGTAAAGAACAGACTTTTGGACTCTGTAGGAGAGGGAGAGGGTGGGATGATTTGGGAGAATGGCATTGAAACGTGTATACTGTCATGTAAGAAATGAATCACTAGTCTAGGTTCGATACAGGATACAGGATGCTTGGGGCTGGTGCACTGGGATGACCCAGAGAGATGATATGGGGAGGGTGGTGGGAGGGGTTCAGGGTTGGGAACTCATGTACACCTGTGGTGGATTCATGTCAATGTATGGCAAAACCAATACTGTATTGTAAAGTAAAAAAATTTCAAAAATAAATAAATAAATAGACCATCCCCAAGAAAAAGAAATGTCAAAAAGCAAAATGGCTGTCTGAGGAGGCCTTAAAAATAGCTGTGAAAAGTAGAGAAGTGAAAAGCGAAGGAGAAAAGGAAAGATATAAGCATCTGGATACAGAGTTCCAAAGAATAGTAAGGAGAGATAAGAAAGCCTTCCTCAGCCATCAATGCAAAGAAATAGAGGAAAACAACAGAATGGGAAAAACTAGAGATCTCTTCAAGAAAATTAGAGACACCAAAGGAACATTTCATGCAAAGATGGGCATGAAAGGACATAAAGGACAGAAACTGTATGGACTGAACAGAAGCAGAAGATATTAAGAAGAGGTGGCAAGAATACACAGAAGAACTGTACAAGAAAGATCTTCACGACCCAGATAATCACAATGGTGTGAGAGTTCCAGAAAAACATATATTTCTGCTTTATTGACTATGCCAAAGCCTTTGACTGTGTGGATCACAATAAACTGTGGATAATTCTGAAAGAGATGGGAATAAGAACCAACTGACCTGCCTCTTGAGAAACCTGTATGCAGGTCAGGAAGCAACAGTTAGAACTGGACATGGAACAACAGACTGGTTCCAAATAGGAAAAGGAGTACATCAAGGCTGTATACTGTCACCCTGCTTATTTAACGTATATGCAGAGTACATCATGAGAAATGCTGGGCTGGAGGAAGCACAAGCTGGAATCAAGAGTGCCGGGAGAAATATCAACAACCACAGATATGCAGATGACACCACCCTTACAGCAGAAAGTGAAGAGACTCTTGATGAAAGTGAAAGAGGAGAGTGAAAAAAATTGGCTTAAAGCTCAACATTCAGAAAACGAAGATCATGGCATCTGTCCCATCACTTCTTGGCAAATAGATTGGAAAACAGTGGAAACAGTGGCTGACTTTATTTTTGGGGGGCTCCAAAGTCACTGCAGATGGTGATTGCACCCATGAAATTAAAAGACGTTTACTCCTTGGAAGGAGAAGTTATGACCAACCTAGATAGCATATTCAAAAGGAGAGACATTACTTTGCCAACAAAGGTCCGTCTAGTCAAGGCTATGGTTTTCCAGTAGTCATGTATAGATGTGAGAGTTGGACTGTGAGAAAGCTGAGCACTGAAGAATTGATGCTTTTGAACTGTGGTGTTAGAAGACTCTTGAGTCCCTTGGACTGCAAGGAGATCCAACCAGTCCATCCTAAAGGAGATCAGTCCTGGGTGTTCATTGGAAGGACTGATGCTGAAGCTGAAAGTCCAATACTTTGGCCACCTGATGCAAACAGCTAACTCATTGGAAAAGACCCTGATGCAGGTAAAGATTGAGGGCAGCAGGAATAGGGGATGACAGAAGATGAGATGGTTGGATAGCATCACTGACTCAATAGATATGGGTTTGGGTAGAGTCCAGCAGTTGGTGATGGACAGGGAGGCCTGGCGTGCTGCAGTTCATTGGGTCGCAAAGAGTCGGACACGACTGAGCAACTGAACAGTGTAGGGCCACCCGAGATGGACAGTCATAGTGGAGAGTTCTAGCAAAATGTGATCCAATGGAGGAGAGAATGGCAAACCACTCCACTATACTTGCTGTTAGAACCTCATGAAGTATATAAAAGGACATATTTAATACTACTGTATTGTATATTTTAAAGTTGCTAAGAGAGAAGATCTTAAAACTTCTCTTCAAAAAGTCTAACTATGTGCGATAATGGATGTTAACTAGACTTATTGCAGTGATCATTCTGCAATATACACATATATCAAATCATTATGCTGTACATCTGAAACTAACAGAAATTTATATATCAACCATATCTCAATGGGAAAAAGCTGGATATAAAAAGGATAAAAGAAGTGTGATGTCCTATCAATGTAGAGTGCCCCAATTCACTATATAGTCACAAGTTTACTTATGTAACATATGTAGCACAGTAGAGTGTGGTAGTTAAAGGGTATGCGGTCTAGACTCACTACACTGAGATCAAATGCAGGTGAAACCACTTCTGTCATAATTTCATCACCAATAAACAGAAATAAACTCTACCAGCTTTGTAAGATGGCTATAAGAATTCAATGCTAGTAAAGCCCTTAATACAGTACCTTGCTGCTGGGAAAA
Organism: Nanger dama; assembly: GCA_917880005.1. Lineage (NCBI taxonomy): Eukaryota > Metazoa > Chordata > Mammalia > Artiodactyla > Bovidae > Nanger > Nanger dama. Next base: position 1,918,985 of record CAKJTW010000056.1, read on the forward strand.
CTTTGACAACTATGTGTTTAAAGAATGAAATTAGAACATTCTCTGACACCAGGCACAATGCACTCAAAATGGATTAATGGCTTAAATGTTAAGACTAGATGCTATAAAACTCCTAGAGGTAAATATAGGCAGGACACTCTTTGACAGAAATCACAGCAACATCTTTTTGGATTTGTCTCTGAGAGCAATGGAAATAAGAGTGAAAATAAACAAATGGGACCTAATTAAACTTAGAAGCTTTTGCACAGTAAAGGAAACCATAAACAAAATGAAGACAACATACAGACAGGGAGAAAATACTTGCAAATGATGCAACCAACAAAATATAGAAACAGCTTATATAGCTCAACATCAAAAGCAAACAACTCAATCAAAAAATAAGCAAAAGTTCTAAATAAACATTTCTCCAAAGAAGACATACAGTTAGCCAAAAGCACACGAAAAGATGCTCAACACTGCTAATTACTAGAAACATGCAAATCAAAATTACATTGAGGTATCACCTAACACTGGTCAGAATGGCTATCATCAAATAATCCGTGAACAATAAATGCTGGAGAGGATGTGGAGAAAAAGAAACTCTCCTATACTGTTGATGGAAATGTAAACTGGTATAGTGCCTATGAAGAACAGTATGGATATTCCTTAAAGAACTAAAAATGGAGCTGTCATATGATCCTGCAATTCCACTCCTGGAGAGAAAACCGTAATTCAAAAGATACACACATCCTAATGTTCACTGCAGCACTGTTCACAACAGTCAAGACATGGAAGCAACCTAAACATTCACTGACAGATGAATGGATAAAGATGTCACCACACACACACACACACACACACACACACACACACACACACACACACAGGAATATTATTCAGCCATAAACAGAATGAAGTAATGCCATTTGCAGCAACATGGAAGGAGCTAGAGATTATACTAAGTGAACTACGCCAGGCAGAGAAAGACAAATATATATAACTTATTTGTGGAATCTAAAAAAAAAAAAAGGGTACAAATGAACTTATTTACAAAACAGAAGGAGACTCAAAGACTTAAAACACAAACTTATGTTTACCAAAGTGGAAAGGGGGACCAGGGAAGGGATAAATTAGGAGACTGGGTTTAACATATATACAAAATAGGTAACCAATAAGAATCTACTGTATATCATAGGGAACTATACTCAATATTTTATAATAATCTATCCTACAAGGAAAAAAAATCTGAAAAGGAATATGTATATGCATGTGTGTGTGTGTGTATATATATATCTCTCTCAATCACTACTCTGTGCACCTTAAACTAATATTGTAAATCAACTATACTTCAATAAAAAACAAATTAAAACTCTGACATACAAATATCCACATTTCAGAACCATGTGCCTGTTTTTCTTCTCATAGCATTGATCACTGTCATACTTTACATTTTATGTATTTATTGGTGGTGGTTTAGATGCTAACTTGTGTCCGACTCTTGCAACCCCATGGACTGTAGCCTGCCAGGCTCCTCTGTCCATGGGATTCTCCAGGCAGGAATACTAGAGTGGGTTGCCATTTCCTTCTCCATATGTCTTTATTAATACCTTCTTTATCTTCTGTCTCTCCCCACTCACACTGCAATGGAACCTTCATAAGAGCAGGGCTTTTTGTCTGCTTTATGTGTTGCTGTAACCCCAGGATGCTGAACAGTGCATGGCACATAATAGGTACAGAATACATTTTGGGGAAGTGAATGAAGGTCAGCTTCCTCCCTCCCTCCTCTTATCCTATGAATAGAGGGTTTAAACTGTGTTTTCACTCACTTCTTTCATAATTTCTAAAAGCTGGGAATAACTCAGGCTCTTTAAGACAGATTAGATGCACACACACCCACCTTCTGCCTAATTTTAAAAAATTCCAACCTAGATCTAGGCATTAAATAGTCACCAGCCTGCTTCACATCTTTGTTTGGAATTAAGGAACCGTGAATTAATTTGTTCTCACTTTTAACTAAATTAAGGGCAGATGTCGCAAGTTCAGAAACACTGCCCCTGATCTAGTAGTGGAAGGACTTTTTCCTTAGTCGGTAGGAGGGGAAGGAATGCCTTTTAAAAATGCCAGCCGTCAGATTAAAATGCCTTTGTTTTTGATGATTTACGTAAAAATTGTGCTCAACCTATTTTCAAAATTCCCATCTTTAACTGACATTGGAAGCAATAATAAAAGTCAAATTTTTATTTAAAAAAATAGTACTTGGCATAAAAAACACTCAATAAACATTTGTTACTGTTCTTTATTATTCTTAAATCAAAAGTTTAGCTGATAATAACTAGGTGAACCATACTCCTATATACCTTGTACTCACAACAGCAGTGGACCTTGTTAAAAATAAAGGTCCAACACTCAGAAACTGATTTAGTAAGTCTTGACCATTGGCTTAAAAAAAAAAGTATATTTATTTTTGGTTGCACTAGCCACTGCCTGCCTGGGGGCTTTGCTCTAGTTGTGGTAAGCCTAGGCTACTCTCTAGTTGTGGTGCACGGGTTTCTCATTGCAGTGGCTTCTCTTGTTGCAGAGCACAGGCCATAGGCACACAGGCTTCATTAGCTGTGGCTCGTTGGCCCTAGAGCACATGGGCCTAGCTGCCTGAAGCATGTGTAATCTTCCTGACCAGGGATCCAACCAGTGTCGCCTGCATTACAAGGCAGATTCTTATCTACTGTATTACCAGGGAAATCTGACCATTGGCTTTTTTGTGGTGGTGGTGGAGTTGGGGAGAGATGTGCCACATGGCAGCTGGAAGTATAGTTCACCCACCAGGGATCGAACCTGTACCCCTACAGTAGAAGTACAAAGTCTTAACCACTGGACCACCAAGGAAGTCCCTGATTCAGTCAGTCTTGGATAAGCCAGTACTCACTCTGCATTTTTATCAAGCTGTCAGGTGATTCTGATGCAGGTTAGTTCAAGGCATGTCAACCATTGCCTTAGTTTAGGACAAAAATGTATTTGTTCACTGTCACACTTTTATTGAATACATGCTATGTGCTAGGTATTATGCCAGGTACTGGGGATACAGTGATAAAGATACACAGATACAATCCCTGCCCACATAGGCTAGTAAGAAGCACATAACCTAGAGAGAACAGATGTATCTTTTAACTTGTATATAAATCCAAAGAGGTTATACCACTTAATTCACATTTACTAAATGCAAACCTGGCATTTTCAATTTCAGAATTTCCATGATCCATAGTGTTAGTGTTAGTCACTCAGTTCTGCCCGACTCTTTGCGACCCCATGGACTGCAGCCCACCAGGCTCCCCTGTCCATGGGATATTCCAAGCAAGGATACTGGAGTGGGTTGCCATTTCCTTCTCCAGGGGATCTTCCCAACCCAGGGATCGAACCCGACTCTCCTGCACTGCAGGCAGATACTCTACCAATTGAGCTACAGGGAAACCCATAGTGGTAGGTATTTCTAGAGCTTCAAAAGGAGACATTTCTGGAAGTTTGCCCCATCCTCCACTTCCAACGGAATTTCACATTCCACCCTCAACTGTGCCAGTAAGTTGTTGATGTTTCCATTTGTAGTGATTTGTAAGACAGCTTGCTAGAGTAGGGAGGTTGCCATTTAGGGACATCATTGGTATCATGATCTCTTTAATCCAAATGTTTCCCCTAAAATGCTGGTTGACTTTGGCTCCTTAGTTTTTCTTGTGTTATAAGGTGAAAGTAGGATACAAAGCAGCACTGTTTTTTTTTTTAAAAAATCATCAGTCTATTAACATGTATTTATTTTGTAGCTTGTATTAGTAAAGAATACTAGAAACATTCCTTCATTTTTAAAAATTACTACTACACTGGTATCACAGCTAGCTATAAGGTAGACAATTCCTTTAAAGTTGTATGTATTATTTAGGGGGAAAAATCCTTGAGTGTTAGAGTAATAGTTTGTAGCCAAATGCATGATAACATCATGGGATGTGATTATCAGTGTTTAGTAATTAAATATTATTATATAATCTCTTCTTTATTATAACTGATCTCTAGGAGAGTTAAAGCCTCAAATACTCATCTCTTCTGCAGTCTAGCTGAGATTATTGCCTCTGCTCTCTAAATGTTTTTAGTCTTCTACTGATCTGTCATATGTCAAGCTAAATCTTTTAAGGATCAAAATCTCATATGACTCCTCTAAAATTCCAAAAATTAAAGTCTATACTTGTTTCAGAAAAATGAACCAGTATAATGACATTATTAGTGACAATTATAGAAGCAAAAATAGCAGCTAACATTTGAGCACTTACTATGTACTAGGCAGAGAGCTTTACATGGATTATCTCTTCTGTGAGGCATGTACTACTATTTTCTTACTTTTGTAAGAGAAGCAGGGCTTGGAAAACATATGCAGCTTGCCTAAAATTACACCCAAAAGGGTGATTGGCACATTACTTGCAAAGGGACAGGGCTTAAACCATTTGCTTTTTTTTTTACTGGGCATCAACTATCCCAGCAAACACTGAGTGGCAGACTATTACAACCTACAAAGAAATGGTAAAAGTACAACAAGTTTTCTATAGTTTATTATGATTTTTGGTAGTCTGTTCTTATGCAGATGAATAATAATAATTTTATGCCAGTAAATACAAATATAGAAAAAATATTAAAATTTGTTGTATTAAATAGGAAACATACTACACTTGTGATCAAAGAGGCAGCAAAGTAGGAGATAATGACATCAAAGCTCATATATGTGCTAATTATGAACATGGCTCCTTAGAGGTATGTGCACGTGTGCTACGTTGCTTCAGCTGTGTCTGACTCTTTGCAAACCTATGGACTGTAGCCCATAAGCCTCCTCTGTCCATGGGATTCTCCAGGAAACAACACTGGAGTGGGCTGCCATGATGCCCTCCTCCAGGGGTTCTTCCCCCACCTAGGGATCAAATCTGCATCTCATTATGTCTCTTGCATTGGCAGGTGGCTTCTTTACCACTAGTGCCACCTGGGAAGATCCCATAGAGGTACATGTCAACAAAAACTGCATTCATGTGCATACAAGTGGTTAATGTGCTACAGGTTACTAATACTTGCTCTACAATTAAATGGGTCCTTTTGAACCTTTATTCTCAAAGGGTAAATGCAAGCAAGTTCCTGAAATCAGTAAATTAGCTATTTTATACTTCACATCAAATTATTTTAATAGAGTATATTTCTCTCTAATGTTAGAAATGACTAAGGTAAAACCTTATATTACCATCTGCTGGCTGATAAAACTGCACAGTAACATCTCTGTTCAGAAAACTATGCTTTGAGGTATTAAAACTTGAATAAAGGACTAAAGACAAAGGGAGAAAATTGTACACAACACTAGCGTAGAGGAAGGAAAGCCTCACCTTCAGTACTTTACTTTAAATCTCCATTTTATTTTCCCTATAATTATCAACATGCAGTCCATATTTAAAAAGATATAGGTAGCAAATGCTGGAAAAGGGAAGTGCAAAAAATTTCTATGCCAGTTTTACTGTCTTTTGCTTTCTTAATAAAGGGTACAGAGCTTAGGCTGTATACCCATTGAAGAATATTATGAAATATGACCTTAATCAAGATTTTTAATTTCTGATATCGATATAATTCATAAGTTTATTACCAGGAAAGGTACTTTCCCCTAATATAATTTACATAAACATTTACAGAGGTCAGATATTACTTTGATATTCAAAAAACAAACAGTAAGAATCAAACAACACAACATTGTAAAACTATTTTCCTCCAATTAAATTTAAAAAAAAGAATCAGTGAACAAATCTTTATCACTAGAAACTTGTGTTAAAGGATTTATAAGTTTAGATCATTATGAAGTTGCAAAATGTCTGAGGAACACTATTACTCTGAACAACTTAAGAAATGTATTGGTAGACAAGATACAGTAGACTCTAAAATCAATATATTTTAAAAATGGTTCCACAGAACTACAAGACCATTATATTTCAAAAAGGAAAAAGCAGCAGCACCAACAACAGCAATAAATCAATCAGGGTATTTAACAGAATATAATCCATGGGATGAGGTGATGAAGAGAGCTGACTAAGATAGCTGATTGAATATAGAACTGAAGACATGAATTAAAGCTCTAATTTTGGGAGGGGGCTTCGGCATTGGGAGATTGTGTTCACCTATGGCTGATTCGTGTCAATGTATGGCAAAACAAATACAGTATTGTAATTTAAAATAAATTAAAAATAAATAAATAAATAAATAAAGCTCTAATTTTCCTCCTTTCATACACCTGTTTCATTTCAGTTTTACTGCTTGCAAAAGTTAAGGTAAATTTTAACATGGATTTTCAACAATATATGGATGAATATGGAATGATAAAAATACAGTTAAATATCACTATAAAGGTGACTAGAGTTTCAAAAAGACGATATAAAAGTATTAATACTGTTTTATTCACTATAGATGAAAGGAGAAAATAGAGTTCTTGCCTTTAAAGAACTGCAGAGATAAAAAGACAAGAAAAAATCTGGTAGTTAATAAACTGAAATAGTAAATCTAATTAGAAAGTGAAGAAGTAAAAGAAAGTAAACAAGAATAGAAACACAGAAAAGGAGTTATTATTGACTAAGAAGAAGTGATGAGGCAGAAAGAGATGTAATAATCCCATATCAAGTAAGGTGAAAGTGACCACTTACAGAACTATCAAAGGAAAAAGAAAAGTTAACTCAAAAAGACATGCAATTTAATCATTAGTTAGATAACAGCAATTTGAAGGGGAAATGAAAATGTATCATTTTTATAAAGACAGGTGTTTGTAATTGTACTATAATATAGTAGGAAACAACTTTGAAATGTCTTTAATAAGAGCAGGTTCAAACACTACTGCAAATATTAAAAACACCTACTTGTACCCAGTTCAGAGAGGAGTAATTTTCAAAATCCTGTTAAAGGAAATGAAAACCAAACAGCACTGAACAAAGTTAAATGAAATTCAAAATACAAGCCCACAGAACAAAGTTAACATTTATTGAGTAACCACATTATGCATGGTACTTCTCTACCCCCATTGCTACCACCTTACTTCAGGCCTACATTAACTCTCTCATCTGGATCACTGCACGGTGTATCTTACCCATTTTTTTCTTTTGCTAAAAGTTATTTGTTTTTAATTGGAGGACAACTGCTTTACAATGTTGTGTCAGTTTCTGCCATGCCTCAACATGAATCAGCCATAGGTATACACATGTCCCCTCCCTCTTGAACTTCCCTCCCACTTCCCACCCCATCCTGCTGCTCTAGGTTGTCACAGAGCACGAGGCTGGTCTCCGTGTGCTATACCACAATTTCCCATTAGCTATCTATTTTACACATTAACATTCATTTTCTTTTCTCCTATCCATCCTGCACACCGACACCCAAAATGATTTTTCTTAAATGAAAATTTGATGTTGGTCTTTTGTTTAGAATCATTAAATAGATCCCACAGCCTGTAACACAACGTCCAAACTCTCTTAACTTCTATGATCTGAGTCCCATCCTCCTTTCCAGTCTTTTCTCTCACCTTTTCCCATGATCACCCTTACTTTATACTATTCTCTCTTTACACTCCATTTATTTTTAACTACCTGATATTCCTGAAATTTGCAATGCTGATTTATGCACCTGTTTGTTTTTTCCTGCTCATCCTCTTGAAGGGCCTTCATCTTTTGACCTCACAGCAATGCAAACAGCTACCACGTCTATTTTCAATATCAGTTGACGTCCTCCTAATGACAACCCCCCATCCCCAACTTTTCCATGAAAGAACTGAATATTCCATCCTTTGAAATGGATGGTACAGGGTGCCTATACAGATTTCTATTACAGGATCCATAATTTTTATTGTCAAAGTGAAGTCGCTCGTGTCCAACTCTCTGCGACCCCATGAACTCCTCTGTCCATGGGATTTTCCAGGCAAGAGTACTGGAGTGGGTTGCCATTTCCTTCTCTAGGGATCTTTCCAACCCAGGGATCGGACCCAGGTCTCCCACATTGCAGGCAGACACTTTACCGTCTAAGCCACAAGGAAGCCCCAATATATAAATAAATATATATATTATATATAATATATAAATATATATTCATTACTATGCATAATATATTTATTATATAATAATAAATATATGTGTATACAATATATAATAAATACATAAATATTTTCTTTATTGTGAAGATATGCTTATTAGGGGCTTCCTGGGGGCTCAGCAGTAAAGAATGAGACTGCAATGCAGGAGACGAGGGTTCTATCCCTGGGTCGAGAAGATCCCCTGGAGAAAGAAATGGCAACCCACTCCAGAATTCCTGCCTGGGAAGTCCCATGGGCAGAAGAGCCCTGGGGGCTATAGTCCATGGGGCTGCAAAAGAGTCAGACATGACTCAGTGACTAAACAAACAAGCAAAAAAATGCTTATTAAACTGTAGACTCCTTGGGAGCAGGAACCTAGTCTTATTTATCAATGTATCCTTACTAACCAGCATAATGATTGGCATGTTACAGATACTTGCAAAGATTTTAACTAATTAATGAATAAGCTCATTATTTAGGTTAAAGCTTTTTCACTGTCTACCAAAAGCTACAGTCGATCATCAGTAACTGAGTCCCATCATTTACCTGAAATGTCTGTTTAACTCCACAATCATCACCCTACTATACGTCCTCATCCTGCATTTTAATGCCACACTGACTTTCCAAAAGCCCACATTCATCATATAAAACCCCATCCATGAACTTATAGTGAATGACATTTTAAATCCAAATGCCTCTGTTTGCCTTTAATGGTTCTCCATAAGCTGGCCCTACCTCTATCTATCTAATTTCAATTCATCTGGTCAATTTCTTCATCATATCTTGAGTCTGGCACTTAAATTCTTATCTTTACTTTCACCCCAACTGTTTCATCCCACAATGATACCTTATTCTTACCTAATGCAATTAAATATTAACCATCATTTATAGGCCAATCAGTCTAATTTTTTTCCATTAAACTTTACCCGAATGCTTTCCCCTTCATTTTTAAACCAAATACATTCAGTACTAGTCACATCAGCACTTTTGCTTTTAAGAATGTTACTTTTTCTCCCTAAGTAGACTATCATTTCCTTCAGGTAAATCACATATACATCTTATTATATTTCCTTTCAGATCCCTGACAAGTCTTAGTTACTGTTATAGCAAGCCATCACAATATGGTACAGTTTTAAAAATTTTTCCAAAGCTTTTTTAAACTAAAAAACATCCTCTCTTTAAATAAAATCTTATGTGGCAGCCCAATACATAAAAGTGATAAAAGGGAGGGACTCTGTAATGAGGCATAGGGCTTGGAGTGCTGCCTGTCTGGCCTTCTCCTACTCGCTTAGCCACGGTGTAGCCCTGGAACACCTCTGTAAATCTTCTGGGGCTCCTTGGAATACAATTTGAAATCTACTATGTTCAAGTTCTAGCTCTGACACTTATTGGCCACGTATCCTGAGGTAATCACAGACTCTCTTAAGCTTCAGTTTTCCAAGATAATGAATATGCATGAGAAAAGCCTCTGTAAACTTGAAGGCCATATATATAAATGAGTAATTTACTATTTTTCAAGCCATGAGTTAAACTGGTTATATTATACTGTGTTAACAAGAGTTGCATGACATAATGGTACTGACTGTGAAAGCACTCTATATTTTAAAATCCAGCTTTATTTAAAATGCATTCTAAATATCATTCAGTTCTGGGAATCCCAGGTCCTCTTCCTTGTTTCTTGCACTTAGAATTAACTTTTTAATCTTGATTTGGAGGCAATAAAGTGTAATGATTGAAGGATATGTTTCTGAGTTGGGCAGACGTGAAGACCAGCTTTAGTACTAATTAGGTGCATAAACTTGGATAAATTACATAATTCTCTCCAAGCCTCAATTTCTTCATCTAGAGAAATGAAAATAGCACTATCAACTTTTTAGTTGCTGCTAGACTAAAAAAAATAATCTGAACAAAATTATTTAGAAATACTGCTAATCATGGGCTATTTCTCAAAAAAATTAAAGTTTAAGTGTAATTTTAGGAAAAATGCTAATGAAACATGAAGTCAATTGAAAAGGGAAACTTCACTATCTTTAAAATTATACACATAAATATGTGCAAGTCCTTAAAAGAATACTCTTTGTCACACAAAATTACGTACCTGATAGAAAAGGGATATAAGTTAAATAAAACAAGGCAAGTACACTCTATGCAATTTTTTTTTAAGTAAAGGTATATGTACCAATATGGAAAGATCTGCAAGAAACATCTAGGTGAAAAGAGCAAGTTGCAAAAGAGTGTGTATGGTATGAGTCCATTTGAGTTTGTGTGTTTTTACAGATATATAAACCTGTTTGTACACAGAAAATTTTCCAGACTATTCAAGATCCCTACTCACATTCTGTCATATAATTAACAAAGGAAGCCAAACTGCTATCAATTTAATATACTATAACATGGAAATTAAAATGATTCTTTAAAGTATTAAAAACGATAGATTTAACCTTCATGTGGCCCTAAGCGAAGTGAAGTCAAGTCAAAGTCACTCAGTAGTGTCCCACTCTTTGCAACTCATGGACTGTAGCCCACCAGGTTCCTCTGTCCATGGAATTCTCCAGGCAAGAATACTCGAGTGGGTTGCCATTTCCTTCTCTACGGGACCTATCTGACCCAGAGACTGAACCTGGGTCTCCTGCGCTGTAGGCGGACTTGTTTCCACCTGAGTCACCAGGGAAGCCCATGAGGCCCTAAGCTATTATCAAAGAGATTTGATAGAGACTGTCATAAAAACTCTTTCCTAAATGCTCCATCAGTGAACTTAAGTGGAAAAACAGCTCACTGATTAGAAAAACAAAATATTGGGACTACCCTGGCAGTCCAGTAGTTAAGACTCTATGCTCCCACTGCAGGGGACATGGATTTGATCCCTGGTTGGGGAACTAAGGTCCCAAATGCTGTACAACTTGGCCATTCAAAAAAAAAAGACAAAAACAAAATATTTGTTAATATAGACAAAGGTCAGAAAAATTTTCCTTAATGCTTAATATTCATGTTATTTTAACTGACATATATACACTGAGAATTAACTGAAGAAATCACTGATTTATATTAACATTTGAAATATTTATTACTATTACCTTTATAAATGAAACTTGTCAAGTCATATGAAGAACTAAGATACTGTTGAGTATTTGTGTTTGTTTTTTTTTTTATACAAATGATTGAAGTGACTTTGGTAAAGTGACACTGTAACCTGATTTCCCAATTCTCTTAACAGCTATATGGAACTTTACATGCTTAAATTTGAAACCAAGACAATAGGAAAAGAACCTCCCCTAATAATTCCCCTAAAATGACGTTTTAGATAATCAGAATAGGTTTGAGTGAGTGAGTGAGTGAGTGAGTGAGTGAGTGAGTGAGTGAGTGTGAGTGAAGTCGCTCAGTCATGTCTGACTCTTTGAGACCCCATGGACTGTAGTCTATCAGGCTCCTCCATCCACGGGATTTTCCAGGCAATAGTACTGGAGTAGGTTGCCATTTCCTTCTCCAGGGTATCTTCCTGACCCAGGGATGGAACCCAGATCTCCCTCACTGTAGACGGATACTTTACCATCTGAGCCAGGTTTAAATACATATATATACACATATGGTTTTCTCTTATGTATAATGGGCTCATATCTAAGAACAGAAAAGAGATGTAGATACTGTTCCTGGCTTTGTCACTTATTAGCTAAAAACTAGGCAGGTCATTTAATGCCTCTGACACTAAGTTTCTCCATCTATAAAATGAGAGAGGTCTCTTTTCCAAGTATGAAAGTCTTGTGTTATGACAGTGAAAATATCAAGTAAAAGACACTTATTTGCTGATTCTTAATTGCTATATGACAACAAAAAATGCTAAGGAAGAGGCAATTAAATCTCATATATAATTATTAAAATTATACATCCCCTCTACTGAAGATTATTAAAAGAGAACCATACTATGTCTTTAAGGTTTCTACTCAAAAATCCTTTTCTGCAGGGCTTAATTTTTATTTCGCATAAAATATGTATTTCAGATTATACTATCTTTTGTGGTACTATGTGGAGAACTGATCTCTCATTTAAATAGAGAATTTAAAGCGAATTTAAAGAGAATTTTATTCTCTTTGAAAAATTCTGAAATATAGCCTTAGTCAGATGAATAACTTTTATAGAAGTAATAAAATTTCCTTGATCTATATTAAGCTTATTTTTAAGCTAATATTCTAAGATGTTTACCTTTGGCAGCATGGGAGTATCCCTTTTCTTCTTCTTTTCTGAATTAGGGTCATCTAACAAGTCTGGCTCAAAGGTATAAAGTTCGGTCAGCTCATTCATGGTAAAATGACGTTCAACTTGCTGTTGATCAACTACTCGAAAAGACAGTGACTGCTTCGTTACTTGCCGATCATAAATCTTATCTTCCATGGTTCCCTTCATAAAAAGAATGAACAATACACATATTTTGTAAACATGAAACTTAATCAAGAAGAAATATAGTTATTCATTTATATGAAATAGCAAAACTTGATAGCAATATACTGCCATGAAGCAAATTTTATGAGCAATGTTGCTTAATTCATGAGATTTTTTTTTCTGTTCACAGTAGTTTATGTTGATGAGAAATAAAACTATATTACTGGTAATCATCCTAAAATTTCTGACCAATATGCATTCATGTATTACTTTATCTATTTCCATACTTGGTGAAAGAACGAGAGCAGTCAGATACCAAGGTAAACAGAATAAGAGTACATGAAATCAAACTTTAGGGGTTATTGATGTAAGAATCCAACAGGGCAGTTTAATTCTTTTTCAGTGGAATATAACACACTCTCAACAATCACTATGAACTGACTTTATGTAAAGTCTTACTTTCTATAACTTCAGGACAAAAAATTAATAACTACAATGCTATATCTATTATATATTCTATATAACATTCTGAAGTAGAATGTAAAGGAGCTCTTAATTTAAATAACAGGAAAGAGTTTACACTATAGTTTACTAACTGTATTATGTACTCTTATGAATGACCAAAGATTTACCAATAAAACCCAGTCTCTGGTTGAGAAGCCCAGATTTGGAGGATGGTAGAGAAGGTAGCATCTGTTCCCAAAGAAGAACAGTTAAAAGGGCAACTTGATTCTATAAACCTGTATAACACTGAACTACATCCACTTCTTTGATTTGATTTCCTTTCCTTAAATTTCAGTTTCTATTTCTTAATACCTGAGTTTATATTTAAAGGAAATTAATATTCTTGACTAGAAATATTAAATATTCTTTGTAATGATTATTTCTTATTATAAAACATTAATTGTTTCTTCCTATTGAAGGACACTCTTCAAACTAAGAGATCATCTGGTGCCACTGAAAACAATGATCATTTGACCTTCACATCTATAAGCAAATTAGATTTAGTTACTGGCTTTTCTATGCATAGTAAGTAAAGAATTATAAATGTTTAACTTTCTTAAATTAGCATGAAATTGCTAAATCTGTATGCCCATGCAAATTCATCTCAATCTGAGAAATTAGAAACCTGGACAAACTAAAAAATAGAAAATCATGAGAGGTAAAAATTAACTTATATTGCTTTAAGAACAGGAATGATATTTTCAACTTTGCTTCTCTACAATGCATGTATAGTCTGAATTTCAAAAATATTGTCAGTTGCACCCAATCTTTCAATATGAAAAAGAAAATATAAATTATAGCCCACCTGGGCTAAGAACCTATATACATAGACAGGTTTAGTTTGTCCAAAGCGATAAACTCTGAATATACTCTGGATGTCATAAGATGGATTCCAAGAAGCATCAAATATAATCACTCGATTAGCAGCTACCAGATTAATTCCAAGAGATCCTGCTTTGGTAGAAATGATAAATAATCGCCCTCTGAAAATGAAAACACAGAAAAAAAGTTTAGAGATCAATGATTAACAGATATTTTATTTAACGTATGACTTTTTAATTCTAAGGCAGTTTTTCGAACAATCATGAGTTCAGAGAATTCATTACTTGCTTACTGAAGAAAACGACAAGTCTAAGGAGTTGGAGTTATGATTTATATGCCCCAAAAGAATTGTAGTACTGGAACATGAGATAGTCTGATAAAGGAATAAAGATAAATATGGAAATCACATGTTTACAATGTATTCAAGATATTTATTTATAGATTTCTCAGTAAATGTAGACAATTTATGTATAATTCAAAAAATATGTTCAGTGCTGGAGCAGCTGTGAAGAGATGCCCCACGTCCAAGGTAAGAGAAATCCAAGTAGGACGGTAGGTGTTGCAAGAGGGCATCAGAGGGCAGACACACTGAAACCATACTCACAGAAAACCAGTCAATCTAATCACACTAGGACCACAGCCTTGTCTAACTCAATGAAACTAAGCCATGCCCTGTGGAGCCACCCAAGATGGGCGGGTTATGGTGGAGAGGTCTGACAGAACGTGGTCCACTGGAGAAGGGAATGGCAAACCACTTCAGTATTCTTGCCTTGAGAACCCCATGAACAGTATGAAAAGGCAAAATAATAGCATGAAAGAGGAACTCCCCAGGTCGGTAGGTGCCCAATATGCTACTGGAGATCAGTGGAGAAATAACTCTAGAAAGAATGAAGGGATGGAGCCAAAGCAAAAACAATACTCAGCTGTGGATGTGACTGGTGATAGAAACAAGGTCCAATGCTGTAAATGGCAATATTGCATAGGAACCTGGAATGTCAGGTCCATGAATCAAGGCAAATTGGAAGTGGTCAAACAAGAGATGGCAAGAGTGAACATGTCAGCAAATTTGGAAAACTCAGCAATGGCCACAAGACTGAAAAAATAAGTTTGCATTCCAATCCCAAAGAAAGGCAATACCAAAGGATGTTCAAACTACTGTACAAGTGTGCTCATTTCACATGGTAGCAAGGTAATGTTCAAAATCCTTCAAGCTAGACTTAAGCAGTACCTGAACCAAGAACTTCCAGATGTTCAAGATGGATTTAGAAAAGGCAGAGTAACCAGAGATCAAATTGCCAACAATGGCTGGATCACAGAAAAAGCAAGAGAATTCCAGAAAAACATCTACTTCTGGTTCACTGACTGCGCTAAAGCCTTTTGACTGTGTGGAGCACGACTAACTGTGGAAAATTCTAAAGAGGTGGGAAATTTTTACATGAAT
This sequence comes from Nanger dama, assembly GCA_917880005.1. Classification (NCBI taxonomy): domain Eukaryota; kingdom Metazoa; phylum Chordata; class Mammalia; order Artiodactyla; family Bovidae; genus Nanger; species Nanger dama. Next base: position 1,934,212 of record CAKJTW010000056.1, read on the forward strand.
GATACTCATTAAATGTCAGCATAAAAAAAAAAAAGGAGGTGGGAATACTAGACCACCTTACTTGCCTCCTGAGAAACCTGCATGCAGGTCAAGAAGCAACAGTTAGAACTAGACATGGAACAATGAATTGGTTCCAAACTGGGAAAGGAGCATGTCAAGGCTGTGTACTGTCACCTTGATCATTTAACTTATACGCAGAGTACATCACATGAAATGCTGGGCTAGATTAATTACAAGCTGGAATCAAGATTTCCAGGAGAAATATCAATAACCTCAGGTATGCAGATAATACCACTCTAATGGCAGAGTGGTCAAGGAGGAATTAAAGAGCCTCTTGAGGGTGAAAGACAGTGAAAAGCTGGCTTGAAACTTAACATTTAAAACACAGAACATGGCATCTGGTCCTATCACTTCTGGGCAAGTAGATGGGGGAAAGGTAGAAACAGTGATAGATTTTCCTTGGGCTCAAAAATCACAGAAGACAGCCACTGTAGCCATGAAATTAAACGACGCTTGTTCCTTGGAAGAAAAGCTATGACAAACCTAGACAGCGCATTAAAAGCAGAGATATCATTTTTCTGACAAATTTCTGTATAATCAAAGCTATGGTTTTTCCAGTAGTCATGTATGGATGTGAGTTGCTTTTTTTTTTTAATACTTTATTCTACATTACAATACTGTATTTGTTTTGCCATACATTGACATGAATCAGCCACAGGTGAACACGATCTCCCAATGCCAAAGCCCCCTCCCACCTCCCACCCATCATCTCCCTGAATCATCCTGTGCACCAGCCCCATGCATCCTGCATCCTGCATTGAACATAGACTGGTGCTTTGTTTCTTACAAGAGAGTATACATGTTTCAATGCCATTCTCCCAAACCATCCCACCCTCTTGCTCTCCCTCAGAGTCCAAAAGTCCGTTCTATACCTCTGTGTCTCTTTTGTTGTCTCACATAGAGGGTCATCATTACTATCTTTCTAAATTCCATATATATGTGTCAGTATACTGTATTGGTGTTTTTCTTTCTGGCTTACTTCACTCTGTATAATCGGCTCCAGTTTCACCCATCTCATTAGAACTGAGTCAAATTTATTCTTTTTAAGGGCTGAGTAGTACTCCACTGTGTATATGTACCACTGCTTTCTTATCCATTCATCTGCTGATGGACATCTAGGTTGCTTCCATGACCTGGCTATTATAAACAGTGCTGCAGTGAACATTGGGGTACATGTGTCTCTTTCAATTCTGGTTTCCTCGGGGTGTATGCCCAGCAGTGGGATTGCTGGGTCATAAGGCAGTTCTATTTGCAATATTTTAAGGAATCTCCACACTGTTTTCCATAGTGGCTGTACTGGGTTCCCTTTTCTCCATATCCTCTCCAGCATTTATTGCTTGTAGACTTTTGGATCGCAGCCATTCTGACTGGTGTGAAATGGTACCCCATTGTGGTCTTGATTTGCATTTCTCTGATAATAAGTGATGTTGAACATCTTTTCATGTGTTTGTTAGCCATCCGTATGTCTTCTTTGGAGAAATGCCTATTTAGTTCTTTGGCCCATTTTTTGATTGGTTCGTTTATTTTTCTGGAGTTGAGCTGCATCAGTTGCTTGTATATCTTTGAGATTAGCTGTTTGTCAGTTGTTTCATTTGCTATTCTTTTCTCCCATTCGGAAGGCTGTCTTTTCACCTTGCTTATAATTTCCTTTGTTGTGCAAAAGCTTTTAATTTTAATTAGATCCCATTTGTTTATTTTTGCTTTTATTTCCAGTATACTGGGAGGTGGATCATAGAGGATCCTGCTGTGATTTATGTCAGAGAGTGTTTTGCCTATGTGAGTTGCTGTTGTGTTAATTGCTCAGTCATATCCGACTCTTTGCAATCCCATGGACTGTAGCCCACCAGGCTCCTCTGTCCATGGGATTCTCCTGGCAAGGATACTTGAGTGGGTTGCCATGCCCTTCTCACTGGGATCTTCTTGACCTGGGGATTGAACCCAGGCCTGCTCTATTGCAAGCAGACTCTTTACCATCTGAGCCACCAGGAAAGGGTATAGATGTGAGAGTTGGACCACAAAGAAGGCTGAGTGCCAAAGAATTGATCCTTTTGAATTATGGTACTGCAGAAGACACTTGAGAGTCCCCTTGAGAGGAAGGAGATCAAACCAGTAAATTCTAAAGGAATTCAACCATGAATATTCATTAGAAGGACTGATGCTAAAGCTAAAGCTCAAATACTTTGGCCACATGATGGGAAGAGCCCCTGATGCTGGAAAAGACTGAGGTCAAGAGGAAAAGGAAGTGACAGAGGATGAGTTGGTTGGATGGCATCATTGACTCAATGGACATAAGTTTACGCAAACTCTGGGAAATAGTGAAGGATGGGGAAGCCTGACATGCTGCCATCCATGGAGTCATAAGTAGTCATACATGACTACTGAACAACAACAAGGTAACAAAATAGGATCAACAAGACAGAGGGCTCCAGGAAGAATGTATTCAAGAAAAAAGTAAACAGAATTGATAGATTACCTGCTACACTGGAACAAAAGAATTTATACTTCTGTAGGGAATTTGGGAATGAATTAGCAATAGTCAAAGAAAACTAAGCAAATGGTAAAAACAAACTGTAACTTAAACAAAAATGAACAGGTGCAGAAAAAAAGGAAAAGTAATTATAGTATTTTAAATGGCTTAACTGTGAATATTTACATAGTCACAACTAAGCAAACACTCCAAACTGATTTGGGCAAATACCAAGGAAAAGGGTATTGAGAAAATGAATGTGGAAAAGTATGTATATGCATGTGAGTAAACTGCCACCTTAAACTGTAGAAATGATATATGTAAATAGAATAAAGAGTACGTGAAATAAGATTTTATGGCTTTACTGATGTTAACCAGAAGTGCTAAGAGTTGAAACTGTTATCTGCAGAGTGTGGAGGTCATGAGTAGGAAGAGGTTGGTGAACAGACTAATTTTTATATATGTAATTATATTAATTTGATATAAACAGAAATCTAATTTTAAAAGATCACAGATAACATTTTAAAAATATATAAACAAGTTTAAAGAAATAAAAATTATTCAGTTCTACTCCATAGAAATAACCTGCATTCAAAGCATAGTACACTTCCTATATAGGTTTCTTTTTCCAAGTATACACATTTTTGTCTTTATTCAGCCAAGATAATATAATATCTGTATATACAGTTTATGAGCATTTTCTAAAATTTCTTAGTAAACATCAGCCCTGTTAGCTGCATAATATTTCACTAGATGACTATACAATTTGTTTACTGTTGACAGTTGAGAAAAACTCTGGAATATAATGAAATCTAAACAATCTCCACAAAATGCCATTATACATCAAGCCTTACTTTCTACAATTTCATGACAGAAAATTAGTAACTAAAATTCCATACCTATTATAGGTATAGTATTATAAATCAGAATGCAAAGAAGCTCAAAATTTAACTAATAAGAACAAGCTCATAATAAAGAAAAATGCTGGTACAAGATGAATGACAGTACTAGTCATGTTTTATATCATCATCTTGGAGCTATCACATGTCTAGGAATATAAACTATAGAAATTACCAGAAATGCAAGAATATATGTTCATCACAGTGTTATTTGCAAGGGCATTAGTTTGGGGGAAAAAACGTGTGTGACACAGAAGACTAACTTACACTCTGGCTATTCAACATGGTACATTACCATAAAAATCTACAATATAGGGACTTGTCCAGTGGTTAAGAGACTCCATGCTTCCACTGCAGGGGGCATGGGTTGGATATCTGGCTGGGGAATTAAAATTCCTGCACGCCATGTGGTGTGGCGCAAAAGAAAGAAAGAAAGAAAAACCTACAATATTACGTTATGTTGGGGGAAAAGCAGGATATAGAACTTCATTAAGTATAATTGCAATTGCATTAGAAAACAAAACATATACATAGCTACATACATACAATGTTAACAGTGGTTACCTCTGATCACTAAGATGATGATCATTATTTTCTCATTTCGTAACAGTGGTTACCTCTGGTCACTAAGATGATGATCATTATTTTCTTATTTCTTATTTACAGATAAGTATAAACTTATCTGTAAAACATACTCAGTACAGAGAATGAACTGTGCTTTCTTTAATTAGTAGATATACTTAAAAGTTTATGGGCAAATGCTGCTCCAAAATTACTTCAGTTACTTAGATCTTTTCCACACCAGCTAAAGGATCAAGCATATAGAACAGTATGGACTATGTGGGTTAAAAAAACACACACATAAGACAAGAGAAAACCGAGGAGAGAACTTGCTACAATATGTTGTCAAAAACAGGAAACTGCCATGGGTACTGGTACAATACTATGAACTCAATCACAGAGTTTGTCTGGATTTCACTGGTTTTTATACCTATTTTTATTGCTTGGTGTATAGCTCCATGAAATTTTATCACATATGCAGAATCATGTAACCATTACTACTACCAGGAATCAGAACCATTCCATCACCACAAAAAACCTCCTATATGTTATCCCTTAGTATTTACACTATCCCCGTAACTCTAACCCCTGGCAACCACTAATGGGCTCTTTATCACTATAATTTTCTCACATCAAGAATACCATATGAATGGAATCATATAACATGTAACTTTTTGAGACTGGCATTTTTCATTCAGCATAATACCCTCAAGATCCATCCAAGTTGTCTAGATCATTACCAACAGTTCATTTCTTTTTACTGCTGAGCAGTATTTAATTATATGGACATTATCACAATTTGTTTATCCAGTCACATGTTAAAGGACATTTGGGTTGTTTCCAGTTTTTGGTTATCAAAAATAAAGATGTGTATAGGTTTCTATGTGAAAATTTTCACATAGAAAGTTTTCACTTCACTGGCATAAATTTCCAAGACTATGACTGTAAGATTTTACAATTAAGTAAATGTTTGATGGTTTAGTTTAAAAAAAAACAAAAACCTATTTTTCAAGAAGAGTGGCTGTGCCATTTCATTTTCTCACCAGCACTGCAGGAGAAATCCAGTTTCTCTGCAACCTCACCAGCATTTGGCAGTATTACTATTTTTTTATTTTTAGTTACTTTGACAGATATGAAATGATATCTTGTGGTTTTAATTTACAGTTCCCTGTTAGCTAGTCATGCTGAACATCTTTTCCTGTGTTTTTTTTTCTTTTCTTTTGCCAGATGCTCTTCAGTGAGCATAAGTTTAAGTCCTTTACTAATTTTCTAACTGAAAAAGCAACTTCTCTTACCGTTACATTTAGATAATTCTTCATATACTCTACATATGACTTCTTTGTTAGATATGCAGTTTCAAATATTTCCTCTAAGTTGGTGGCTTGTATTTTCCTCTTCTTCACATAGTCTCTCACAGACAAAAGTTTTTAATTTTGGTTGTTCAATTATTGATTTTTATTTAATGGCTTATATGCTTTTGGTGTCACAGCTAAGACATCTTTGCTTAATCTTAGTTCCTGAAGACTTTCTTCTATGTTCTCTTACATATAATTTTTACACTTAGATTTAGAATCCATTTTGACTTGATTTTTGAATGGGGGTTAGGCTTAATTCAAGGTTTGTTTTCAGCTTATGAATACCCCACTGTTTCAACACCATTTATTGAAAAGCTTATCCTCCCTTCACTGAAACATTTTTTTCCGTCTTTGACAAAAATGTGTTTAACTTGTATTTCTCTGATGATTAATAAAAATGATCACAGTTTTCTATGTGTATTGGTCATTTGGATATTATCTTTTGTAAAGTCTTTTCCAGGCTTTTTGCTCATCTAACAATGAGGTTGTCTGGTTTAGTATCCTGATTTTTAAGAATTCTTTACATATCCCTGGGTCAGGAAGATCCCCTGGAGAAGGAAATGGCAACCTACTCCAGTATTCTTGCCTGGAGAATCCCATGGGCGGAAGAGCCTGGTGGGCTACAGTCTATGGGGGTCGCAAAGAGTCAGACACGACTGAGTGACTTCACGTCACTTACATATTCTGGATAAGAGTCCTTTTTGAATCATTTTACTGAAAATAGCTTCTCCCAGCTTACGGTTTGCCTTTTCATTTTATCATGAAATGCCTTCGATGACTAGAAGTTCTTAATTTTAATCATGCTCAATTTATCAGTTTTTCCTTTTATGGTCAGTACTTTGTGTGTCCTATTTACAAAAAAATTCTTACTACAAAATCAGGAAAATACTCTACTATTGCCAGTTAACACCTTTATGCTTTAGTTTCAATATTTAAATCTATAAACTACTTGGAATTAGTTATCAGGAAAATACAGATCAAGATTATGAAGACTTGAGACTTCCCTAGTGGTCCAGCAGTTAAGAATCCACCTTGCAATGCCGGGTACATGAGTTTGATCCATTATCCAGTAACTAAGATCCCACATGCTGCAGGGCAACTAAGCCCACAAGCTAGGACTACTGAGTTTGTGCTATGCAATGAAAGATCCTGCATGACACAAGAAAGATACTGTATGCCACAACTAAGATCTGATGCAGGCAAATAAAAAAAATACTTTTAAAAGACTATTAAGTCTTATTACTTTATATCTATGACAACAGGTTAATAAAAACTGACATCAAGCGATGATTAGGACAGATAACAAAATGAAACACATACTCTACTAGCTGGAGTGTAAATTGGTACAACCATTTGGGAAAAATGTTTTGATAGTATAAGCTAAAGCTGAATATGCACATACATATTGCCTAGCAATCCCACTTCTAGACACACACAACATAAGCAATCTATATGTTCACTAAAAGACAGATAAAATTCTTGAAAAAGTGTAATCTTTGGACTTCTAATTCTGGAAATATAAAATAGACATGCTGTTCTCTATTCCTCACCGTGTGTGTGTGCATGTACACGCACACGTGTGCACACTCAGTCGCTCAGTCATATCTAACTTTGCAATCCCTATGGAATGTAGCCTGCCAGGCTCCTCTGTTCATGGGATTCTTCAGGCAAGAATACTAGAGTGGGTTGCCATTTCCTACTCCAGGAGATCTTCCCAACCCAGGGAACAAACCTATGTCTCTTTGTCTTCAGCACTGGCAGGCAGATTCTTCACCACTCTACCACCTGGGAAAACGCCTGGATACTATATATAGAACAAACAAGAAGCTTCTTAAAAGGGAGAAGGAAGCACAGGGGCTTAAGACCTAACACATAATATAGCAGTGACTTCCACAGGCTTTCTTTTTGCCCTGTATATCCCAGACTGAGTGCTAAAAAACTGAGCGATCTGGAAACACCACTGGGTGCTATCAAAACCTCCACAAAAAGCCTGCTCTCTAGCAAAAGTACCAAAAAGGGCCAGACCAGCAAGAGAGAAAACTTTACAACAATCATTCGACTCCAGTCAAACAGTACACACAAAATGTGGCGAACTTTCATCCTTGTCACTAAAGGCTGAGTGGGAAGCCCAAGCTTCCATCCTCACCTAACTGCAACAAGGCATAGCCAAAATAGTGTCAGATAAGTTTGAGTTAACAAAGTCCTCTAACCAATCCAGCAATGTCAGTGAAGACCATGTAGGGAACTAGGATATACATTCCCACTAAGTTGTTGTAAGAAAAACCCACTCCCCTGCTACTGGATTAGTATCAGAAGAAATCAGGTAGAGAATTAGGAATTATACTACAATGCAAACAGAAGAACAAAATGGAAATCTCAGAATGGAAAAATACAGTAACAAAAAAGAAAAACTCAACAGATAGCTCAACAGTAAAGAACAGCCAACTCATTGGAAAAGATCCTGATGGTGGGAAAGACTGAAGGCAAAAGGAGAAGGGGGCAACAGAGGATGAGATGGTTGGATGGCATCACTGACTCAGAGGATATGAATCTTAGCAAACTCTGGGAGACTGTTAAGGACAGAGAAGCCTGGCATGCTGCAGTCCATGGGGTAGCAAAGAGTTGGACATGACTGAGTGACTGAACAACAACTACAACATGTAACCATTAGGAGAAACAGGTCACAGTACCTCCCTATCTTTGTACATGCCTTTGACTCTAAATAGTATAAATAAATGAACATATAAATAAATATAAATAAAATAAATAAGTTAAAAAAAAAAACAGTATCAAGCTAACCAAAGACCCTGAGACTGTTAAAAGTACTTCCTGGCCATACAAGGCATTATGTTACTATTTTAAAGCTTATCTTAAAGTGTCTAATGGCTTAACAATAAACAAAATTATATTTATTTTCTGAAAATTAACAAGTCATGAGAAAATAGAAGATGGATAGGTAGAAAAACAGACATAATCTTTCACATTTGCGAATTTAATCCAGACAGATTTAGCTACTCAAGAGTAATCCTCAAATCCATGGGGTGTTTGTATGTGTGTTATGTATGTGTGTGTGTAAACTCACGTACATACATGAAGAATCTGGATCAGAGACACTTTCTGGCAGATGTTTAAGGGGTTTAATTTGCTAGTGAATAAGCCAAGGTGACTGCTCACCAACCATATTTCAACATTGTTTCCTTCAGTTCAGTTCAGTCGCTCACTCATGTCCGACTCTGCAACCCCATGAATCACAGCACGTCAGGCCTTCCTGTCCATCACTAACTCCTGGAGTTCACTCAGACTCATATCCATTGAGTCAGTGATGCCATCCAGCCATCTCATCCTCGGTCGTCCCCTTCTCCTCCTGCTCCCATCCCTCCCAGCATCAGGGTCTTTTCCAATGAGTCAACTCTTCACATGAGGTGGCCAAAGTACGAGAGTTTCAGCTTTAGAATCATTCCTTCCAAAGAACAGCCAGGGCTGATCTCCTTCAGAATGGACTGGTTGGATCTCCTTGCAGTCCAAGGGACTGCAAGAGTCTTCTCCAACACCACAGTTCAAACACATCAGTTCTTTGGCACTCAGCCTTCTTCACAGTTCAACTCTCACATCCATACATGACTACTGGAAAAATCATAGCCTTGACTAGATGGACCTTAGTCAGCAGAGTAATATCTCAGCTTTTGAATATGCTCTCTAGGTTGGTCATAACTTTTCTTCCAAGGAGTAAGCGTCTTTTAATTTCATGGCTGCAGTCACCATCTGCAACTAGTTATCAAATATGACTCTTACAGGACAAATCATATGCTATTATGACATTTACAAATTTGGGAAACTGAACAAGTCAAAGGTTCCGATTAAATTTGACAAGAGTAGGATTACTCAGTTAGAATTCTTTCTTCACACTCATGCACAAATAATAACTTTTTAAAACATGGCAAACAGAATACAAAATATGTTTATATAGTTATATAACCATTAAAACATAACTTTATTGTACTCAATCCCTCTGTAAGCTTTCCAGACTCTACAGATTTTAAATACCTAATAAAAATATACTCTTCCCTATGGTCTAACTGGAATTTCCCTAGTTATCACCCTAGGTATAGTTCAGGACGGGCTTCCCTGGTAGTTGTGTGCTACCTGCAATGAATCTGCCTGCAATGCAGGAGTGGCCGGTTCAATCCCTGGATCGGAAACGTACCCTGGAGGAGGGCATGGCAACTCACCCTAGTATTCTTGCGTGGAAAATCCCACGGACAGAGGAGCCTGGCAAGCTACAATCCATAGAGTCACAAAGAGTCAGACATAACTGAAACAACTTAGCACGCACACACGTAGTTTAGGACTCTGCTAAAATTAAAACATGTTTTACACACAATATACTACCTCTCAAACTTTAGAACATTTATTAAGGCATATGTCAGTCATCTTTTCATTCAACTAATCTCATCAGGCCCTTTTCTGTCCACTTTAAACACTGTTACTTGGCTATGTGTGAGTATTAGTTGCTCAGTCCTGTCCAACTCTTTGAGACCTCATGAACTGTAGCTCACCAGGCTTCTCCATCCATGGAATTCTCTAGGCAAGAATACTGGAATGGGTTGCCATTCCCTTCTCCAGGAGATCTTCCCAAAGCAGAGACTGAACCTGGGTCTCCCGCACTGTAGGCAGATTCTTTACCACATGAGCCACTAGGGAAGCCCTGTTAATTGGCTATACTCCAATACAAAACAAAAAGTTAAGAAAAAGCTAATCCCATCTCTTCATTACTTTCTTAAAGGCAATGTTTTCATACACACACATGGGTGTGTGCAAATATTTATACGTACATATACACATAAATTTTTCTCTTACAAATTCAGTTGAAGTATATTGCTAACAGTTAAAAGCAACATCAGGTATGGCAAAACCAATACAATATCATAAAGTAATTAACCTCCAATTAAAATAAATAAATTTATATTTTTAAAAAAGCAACATCAGTAACATATATATAACACAATCTCTACCTACAGTGGTTTGAGGTGTATTATTCAAGTTTCTATAATAAAGAGATCAAGGATACCTTCTTAACTTTAACGGCTGTGTCTCCAAAGACGATAAACACATGAAAAGATGCTTCTCATCAAATATCATTAGGGAAATGCAAATTAAAACCATGTAAGGTTCCATTATACACCTATTAGAATGGGTAAATTTTTATTTTTAACTATAATACCAAGGACGTAGAACAACTAGAACTCCCATACACTGCTGGTGGGAATGCAAAACTATACAATTACTTTGGAAAACTGTTTAGCAGTTTTCTACAAAGTTAAATTTACCATGTAGTGCAGCAACTGCACTCCTATCTACACTCACACAAAACTTACACATGAATCTTTAAAACAGCTTCAATTTTAATTTCAAAACCTGGAAGCAACTCCAAGGTCTCCCAAACATAAGTGATTAAACAAACCACTCATCCATACAATGAACACATTCAAACAATGAAAATTATGTTAACAAACTTTATACCCACACAATGGAATGCTATAATGAAATACAACTCAACAATAAAAGGAACTAACTATTGACATGCAGTAATGAGGATGAATCTCAAATGCATTTTGCTAAATGAAAAATGTAAGATTCAAAAAGCTACAAACTACATGATCCCATGAGTGAATTTCCTAAAGGATGATGAAACCATTTTCTATCTGAACTTTATCTTGTATTTGTCAAAAATTATAGTAGTAGACAATAAAAGAGTAAATTTTATTATCTGCAGATTTAGAATGATTTTTTTAAAATTATATATTCAAAAAATGCTTCTTACCTCACATTAGTTTCATCATTAAATTCTTCAGCCCATTTTTTCCTTGACTGAGCAGTTGTAGAGCCATCTAAACGGTAATAGTCAATGTTTCTGAGCCACTTCCTTCACCTGAAAATTCAACAAGAAAAGAAAAAAAAAAAATATATATATATATATATTATCCTAGTTGTAAAAGATTTATCTTTTTGCTTGCCATTTAAGAGCTATTTATATATACTCTATTTGCAGAGCAAGACAAATTTTTATTCAAGAGATAACATTGTATTACTAGTACAATTTACCACAGATTTCCTTCTAACACATATTGTATAGCAAAGATACTCTCAAAACTATTTCACCTACATGTAAATTTCATCCTTGATTAGAATCCTAAAAAATTTTCAAAAGAATATAATTAAGCTGTATGAAAATTCTTTTTAATTAAGTCTAAAAATGACAAGGTTTCCCCCTTTGTTATTAACAACTTGATACTAAACAGATAAAAACCAAAGACATAGAATGCATTTATTCATTCACTGAACAAATAATGACTGAATACTTACTTATATGCCAAAACCATTCTATCATCTACTAAGGTGAAATAAATAAAAGCAAAAATAAATCAATGGGACCTAATTAAACGTAAAAGCTCTTGCACTGCAAAGGAAACCACTAACAAAATGAAAAGGAAATCCATGGAATGGAAGATAATATTCACAAACGATATGACCAACAAGGAGTTAATATCCAAAATATATAAACAGTTCATACAGCTAAATATCAACAGACAGTACTATCAGAAAATGGGGAGACCTGAACAGATATTTTTTCCAAAGAGGGCATTGTTGTTGTTCAGTCACCCAGTCATGTCCAACTCATTATGACTCCAGGGACTGCAGCATGCCAGGCCTCCCTGTCCCTCACCATCTCCGGAAGTTTGCCCAAGGTCACGTCCTTTGAAACGGTGATGCCATCCAGCCATCTCATTCTCTGATGCCCTCTTCTCCTTCTGCTCTAAATCTTTCCCAGCATCAGGGACTTCCTCAATGATTCAGCTGTTTGCATCAGATTACCAAAATACTGGAGCTTCAGCATCAGCATCAGTCATTCCAATGAGTATTCAGGGTTGATTTCCTTTAAGATTTACGGAAAGATTTCCTTTAAGATTTCCTTGCTGTCCAATGGACTCTCAAGAGTCTTCTCTAGCACTACAGTTTGAACGCATCAATTCTTTGGCCCTCTGCCTTCTTCAGAGTCCATGTTTCACAACCTTATGTGACCTCTGTGAAGACCATAGCCTTGATTATATATGGGCCTCTGTCAGCAGAGCAATGTCTCTGCTTTTCCAGCTTTCCTGCCAAGAAGAAATCATCTTCTGATTTCATGGCTGCAGTCACCATCTGCAGTGATTTTAGAGCCCAAGAAGACAAAATCTGTCATTGCTTTCACCTTTTTCCCTTCTATTTGCCACAAAATAATGGGGCTGGATGCCATCATCTTAGTTTTTTTAATATTTAGTTTTAAATCAGGTTTTTGACTCTCCTCCTTCACCCTCATCAACAGGTTCTTTAGCTTCTCTTTGCTTTCTACTATTAGAGTGGTATCATCTGTACATCTGAGGTTGTTAATGTTTCTCCTGCCTATCTTGATTTCAGCTTGTACTTTATCCAGCTTGGCATTCTTCATGATGTGCTCAGCATATAGCTTAAATAAACAGGGTGACAAACAGACAGCCCTGTCACATTCCTTTCTCAATCTTGAACCAATCAGTTGTTCCATAGAGGGTTTTAACTGTTGCTTCTTGACCTGCATACAGGTTTCTCAGGAGACAGTTAAGATGGTCTGGCATTTCCATCTCTTTAAGAGTTTTCCACAGTTTGTAATGACTCACACAGTCAAAGGCTTTAGTGTAATTGATAAAAGAGAGGTAGATGTTTTTCTGGAATTCCCTTGCTTTCTCTATGATCCAGCAAATGTTGGCAATTTGATGTCTGGTTCCTCTGCCTTTTCTAATCCTAGCTTGGACGCCTGGAAGTTCTTGGTTCATGCCTAGCATGCAAGATTTTAAGCATGACCTTACTATCATGGGAGATGAGTGCAACAGTACGAGCTGATGGGGACATTAAAAGATGTTTGACATTACTAATTATTCAGTTCAGTTCCTTAGTAATGTCTGACAGTCTGGGACCCCATGGACTACAGCACGCCAGGCTCCCCTGTCCATCATCAACTCCTGGAGCTTGCTCAAACTCATATCCATCAAGTCAGTGATGCCACCCAACCATCTTATCCTCTGTCGTCCCCTTTTGCTGCTGCCCTCAATCTTTCTGAGCATCAGGGTCTTTTCCAATTGGTCACTTCTTCGCATCAGGTGGCCAAAGTATTGGAGTTTCAGCTTCAGCATCAGTCCTTCCAATGAATATTTAGGACTGATTACCTTTAGGATTTTCTGGTTTGATCTCCTTGTATTCCAAAGGACTCTCAAGAAGCTTCTCCACCACCACAGTTCAAAAGCAACAGGTCTTCAGCACTCAGTTTTTTTTATGATCCAACTCTCACATCTATACATGACCACTGGGAAAACCATATAGCTTTGACAAGACAGACCTTTGTAGTCAAAGTAATATCTCTGCTTTTTAATATGCTGTCTAGGTTTGTCATAGCTTTTCTTCCAAGGAGCAAGCATCTTTTAATTTAATAATTGACTAAGTATTAAAGAAATGCAAATGAAACCATAATATCCTTTCCTACCTGCCAAAATGGCTATCATCAAGAAATCTACAAACAACAAATGTTGGTGAAGATGTGCAGAAAAGGAAACCCTTTTACCCTGTTGGTGGGAATGTAAACTGGTTCAGCCACTATGGAAAACAGTATGGAAGTTTCTCAAAAAAACTAAAAATAGAACTACTATAACATCCAGCATGGAGAAGGCAATGGCAACCCACTACAGTATTCTTGCCTGGAGAATCCCAGGGATGGGGGAGTCTGGTAGGCTGCCATCTCTGAGGTCGCACAGAGTCAGACACGACTACAATGACTTAGCAGCAGCAGCAGCAACATCCCTCAATTCCACTCCTGGGTATATATCCAGAAAGTCTGAAAACACTAATTCAAACACATACATGCACCCCAGTGTACACAGGAGTAGTCAAGATATGGAAGCAACTCAAAAGTCCATCAACAGACAAATGATTAAAAATTTGTGGTATATACTCAAATACAGACACATGAATATTACTCAGCAATAAAAAAAGAGTGAGATTCTTCCATTTTCAGCAATATGGATGAACCTAGGAAATATTCTACTTAGTGAGATAATTCAGATAGAGAAAAGACAGATGCTGTATCACTTACATGTAAAATACAAAAATTACCCATACAAAGGTATATAACAAAACAGAAACAGACTCAGAGATATAGAAAACAAACTAGTGGTTACCAAGGGGGAGAGGCAGAGGAGAGGGGTAAGAAAGAGGTAAGGGATTAAAAGATACCAACTACTATGTATAAAATAGATTTTTTTAAAGGGTATATTGTATAACACAGGGAATAACAGTCATTATTTTATAAAACTTTTAGTGGTGTATAATCTGCAAAACTACTGAATCACTATGCTGTATGAGTGTTAGTCGCTCAGTTGTATCTGACTCTTTGTGAACCCATGGGCTGGAGCCTACCAGGCTCCTCTGTCCACAGAATTCTCCAGGAAAGAATACTAGAGTGGGCTGCCATTTCCTTCTCCAGGGGATCTTGCCAAACCAGAGACCCAAAATGAAAATTAATACAGTGTTATAAACCAACTGTATTTCCATTAAAAAAAAATTTAACACATCCATTCCTTTGAGAAATTAGACTAAAACAAAAGGACAAAGTATGTCTCATCAAGTGAAATTTTGTTTATGTTCTAACGACTGTAATATCCTGTAAGATCCAAATATTAAGGATTTCTAGAATAAATGATCTAGCTGTATTAATGATTCCCACAAATAGGATGTGTTTCTTTTTTGGCTGCACTGGGTCTTTGTTGCTTTTGTGTGGGCTTTCTATAGTTGCAGCTACACTTCATTGCAGCATGCAGGCTTCTCATTGTGGTGGCTTCTCTTGTTGTGGAGCACAGGCTCTAAGGCATATGGGCTTCAGTAGTTGTGGCACACAGGCTCAGTAGTCACAGCAGGAGGGCTCTAGAGTGCAGGCTCAGTAGTTGCGGCACATGGGCTTAGTTGCTCCACCACATGTGGAATCTTCCAGGACTAGGGATCAAATCCATGTTCCCTGCATTGGCAGGGAAATCCTTAGTTGTTTAATTTTTTTTTTACTTTATTTTACTTTATAATACTGTATTGGTTTTGCCATACATCAACATGAATCTGCCAAGGGTGTACACATGTTCCCAATCCTGAACCCCTAGTTGTTTAATTTTTAAATAACATTAAACGTTTAAAAGTCTTAGGATATATCTTAAGGTGTATGCATGCTCAGTCACTCAGTGGTGTCCTATTCTTTGCAACCCCATGGACTGGAGCCTGCCAGGCTCCTCTGTCCTTGGGATTTTCCAGGCAAGAATACTGGAGTGTGTTGCCACTTCCTCCTCCAGGGGATCTCCCCCAATTCACATCTCCTGCATTTGCAGGCGGATTCTTTCACCACTGAGCCAAGTGGGAAGCTCCACATCTTAAGGTATATAAGAGTACATTATTCCTGGGGAAAAATCTAAAATTAACAAATTAATTTTAAAAATCCCACATGATCATATCAATAGACACAAAGAAATCACCTGACAATATTCAATACACATTCATGACAAGAAAAACACACTCAAAAAACTGGAAATAGAAGAGAATCTCCTCAACATCATAAATGCTATCTACTAAAATATATAAATAACATTATACAGAATGGTCAAAGATCAGATGCTTTCCCTCTAAGATTAGGAACAAGAAAAGGGTGTCCAGTTATGTCACATTAATTCAACACTGTACTAGAAGTTCTAAGGAGGGAAATAGTCAAGAAAAAGAAATAAAAGTAATCTATATTGGAAAGGAAGAAGTAAATCATTATTTGCAGATGACATGATCTTGCATAAGGAAAATCCTTTAAAATCCACAAAAACTAATGGAACTAATAAATGATTTAATACGCAAAACTTAATTCATACGTTTGCAATGAAAATTCAAAACTGAAAGTAAGAACATGATTCCACTAATATTATCAAAAAGAATAAAATAAATTTAAGAAATGCAAAATGCATACACTGAAAACTAAAACATTGGTGAAAAAAATTCAAGATTTAAGTAAATGTTAAAACATCCATGTTCATAGATCAGAAGACTTAATATTGTTAAGAAGGCAATACTTTCTAAAATGAACTTACAAGTTCAATGCAATTTCTATCAGAATTCAAGCTGACGTCTTTGTAAACTTTACAAGCTAATTCTAAAATTCATATGGAATTTCAAGGGATCCAGAATAGCCAAAAAAAATGTTGAACAGAAACAATGTAGGAGGAATCACACTTTCAAAATTTACTTTCAAAGCAAACGTAATCAGAACAGTGTGCTACTGGCATGAGGACTGACATATAGATAAATGGAACAAACCTTGGGGAGTCAAAAAATAAATCTGTCTCTTTGGTCAACTAATTTTTCAACAAGGGTGCCCAGAAATGATGGAGAAAGAACAGTCTTCTCAATAAATAGTGTTTGACAACTGTATAGCCACAGCAAAAGACTCAAGTTGGATCTTTAACCTCATAGCATATATAAAAATTAATGCATCAAAATCCCAACCAATTAATGCATCAAAGACATAACCAAAAGACCTAAAACTATATAATTCTTTGAAGGAAGCATAGGAGTAAATATTCATGAACTTGGATTTGGCAATGGTTTCTTAAATATGACACTAAAAGCATAAGTAACAAAAGAAAAAATGTAAATTAGACTTCATAAAAATGAAATACTACCTAGAAAGTGAAAAGACAACCCAAAGAATGAGAAAAAATATTTACAAAGCATATATCTTAAAACGGCCTCCTAAACAGAATATTTTCTTTTCATTTTTTTTTAAAGAAGGTTTTTCAAATGAGCAAAGGACCCAAATAATCATTTTTCCAAAGAAGAAATACAAACGGCCATGAAACAATGGTCAAAATCATTAGTCAGAAATCAAAATCACAATGAGATACCATTTCACAGCCACGAGGATGACTATAATTCAACAACAGAAGACAAATGTTGATAAAGATGTGGAGAAATGAGAACCCTTGTACAATGCTTCTTGAGTGCATTTGCAGCCAGTATAGCAAACAGTTTGGTCGATCTTCAATACATTAAACTTAGAATTGCATATGACACAACAGTTCCATTCGTAACTATCCAATATATCCTGAACAGGTAAAAACAGATTTTAAAGAAATAAAAACTTGTACACAAACATTCGTAGCTGCACTATTCACAATAGCCAAATAGAGAAAACAGCTTATATCTATGAATTAATGAATGGATAATCAAAATATGGGTATTAACCATAAAAAAGAATATTATTAGGTTATTAGGAATAAAGCAATGACACTTGCTACAACTTGGATGAACCTTAAAAACATGCTATGCAAAAGAAGTCAGTCACAAAAGACCAGATATTATATGACTCTATTTATATGAAAGGTCCAGAATAAGTCAATCTTAATCTATATAAAGAGAAGGTAGATTAGTGATTGCTTAAGGGTAAAGTGGTAGAAAGGAGGTTAGCAGAGTGATAGCTAAAGGGTACAGTGCTTCTTTGGTGATTAATATGTTCAAAAATTGACTATGGTGATAGCTGTACAACTCATAAAATATACTAAAAACCACTGAACTGTACACCTTAAGTAGGTAAATTTCATGTTATGTGAAGTATATCTCAACAACACTGTTTAAAAAACAAACAAAAAATTTGCTACAACAACAGCAACAAAGACCATATTTATAGGGATAAGGACAAAAAGAAAGTGCAGAAAAAAAATATAAAGGTTTTGAGTCCAGGTAATTGTTTTCTTCTATTGTTAAAATGTATATATGTCTGAATGAACATTTGAAAAATTATGATATACAACATAACTCACCTTTATAAATAAGAGGCTTATCTTTATCTTCTGTCTTTTCCCTACTAGCCAATTCAAGAAAATCTTCAATCAAGTCCAGAGATATGAGAGATTGGCTGAAAACAAGGCTGAAAACAAATCAGTGTTCATAGATTAAAAGAGTAACAAACTCAACACATTTCCATTCAAAACATCAGTAGGACTGTTTTGGTAGAAATTAACAAACTGATTCTAAAGTTTATATGGATATGCCAAACACACAGAGTAGCCAAAACAATTTCGAAAGGAAAAAGTTGGAGGCATAACTCTACATGATTTCAGCACAAAGCTAGTACAATCAAAATAGTATAGTACTGACAAAGAAACCAACACAAATCAATGGAACAGAATATAATCCAGATATAAAGCCATATTACATTTAACTAGTTTTTGACAAAGAAGCAAAAGCAACTCAATAGAAAGAAGTCTTTTTAACAATAGTCTTGGCAAAACTGGACATTCATATGCTAAAAAACAAATTTCTGTCTAAGCCTCAGCTGCATAAATAGGGAACAGTATAATCTAATTTGACAAGTTTTTCTTTAAAAGAAGAAAAAAGTCTTAGCTGACCATAAGTCAATATGAAGCAATAATGTTATTTAGATGTTGGAAAACCATTCTATCAGATTGTAGGAATGGAATGACAGGATCAAGAGTAAATAACCAGACTCACTATAATTATGTTAACAGAAATTCAGCTGAAGTGTTTTGTTTACTGTGACCATATTTTGAGATGAGCGCTAAAAACTAAAGCATATTCAAGACCATTGTCAGGACTGAAATTAAGCCATACAAAGAATAGAACAATCAACTGAAAAGAAAAAGCTTACAGTGACAAGAGATAAACCCATCATTATCTGAAGAGGAGACAATTGAAATAGTAGTAATGATGTCTGCAACCTACTTTGAAAAGTATCAGGAAAATAAGATGGACAGAGGGATGGATAGATAGGTATATAATAAAGTATGATAAAGTATAGTATAGATTCTAGGTAACAGGTATGTAGGTATTCACTCTATTTATTCTTTCTGCTTTTTATGTTTGAAAATTTCCATAATGAAACACTGGACAAAGAATAGTGGTAATCACAATTTCAGAAATGCACAGTTTTATGTCTTAATGTTGATAACATTTATCACTTGGGTTAATAACTAAAAACAATCATTATAACAGTATTTTTAAAAAGCAATAGATATTTTCTATTTTAGACCAGGGGAAAATAGCTATAAGAAAACAGTACAAACTAAAGATAAGCATACATTTTCTAACACTTTGAAGTATTCAACTCTAGGGAGCCTTCTGTAATGGAAAATATTCTACTCAGGAGAAACTAGGAGAGCATCTATGATGAACATGGTAGAAGATATTTTTGTTAGGAAAAATTAAAAGACTACTAAAAATCTCCTATACACTCATAAAATTCTTATATGGTATCCAATAAAAATTAACATTAAACTATAAAAGTTAATAGAAAAAAAAGGCATAAGCATGTCTAAATCATTAGTCTCTTCTGACCCTTCAGGAACTTGGAGCTCAAATATCTACTTTCTACTTGACATCTCTCATGGACATATAATATGCCTTGGAAATTTAACAAAATCACAGCAGAACTCTTTACTACCTGTAATAAACTTAGTTCTTCCTTAGTCTTCTCCATTTTAGTAAATAACAACATAATTCACAAGCACTTAGGGGAAAGCCTGGGAGTCATCTTTGACTACTCTATCTTAATGTCCTGCATTTAATCTACCAAGTATTGTTTCTCTACCCCCAAAACACACTCTTCATCTCCACTACTACCATTCCATTCCACGCCAATATCCTCCCTTATCTGAACTACTTGCTTCTGTGTAAGTGGCAATATATAACTAAAATAACTTGCAGTGAGTACTTACTTGGTGTGATGTACAGTAGTTAATAAAAACCAATATTTTTATAATTAATGATTAACTCAAACAACTCACTATCTAGCAAAAAAATAAATACATTAGAATGTGTTAAGAGTAAAGTAGAAGTATATTAAAAGGTGGTATGAAAATATAACAGAAATCTACCTCTTTCCAGGAAAGTTAAAGAAAGTAAATTAGATTTTTTAAGATAGATTGTTTTATTTTAGCCTTATGTTAAAGTGCTTAAAATTTTTAACAAAAAATTCTTATATTACAAGCATTATATTTTAAAAATATTTTATGACCAGAACATAGGGCCTTATAAAAGCCTAAACAATAAGCATAGTTCAAAATTTTAAAAGCACATTTTTAAATAATAAAATGAAGGATAAGATTGGGGGATGGAATCTAAGGAAGGGAACTGGAGCACAAATGCTAGAAGTAAAACAAACAGGAACAAAAAGCAAAGGAGAAATTATACAGAGTAGTCAAAAAAGGGGTAAAATAAAGTCTGACAGGTATCCACTAGATTTGGAAATTAGAATGTCAATAGGTGACATTAGAGGGCTTCCCTGGAGGCTCATCAGTAAGGAATCCACCTGCCAATGCAGGAGATACAGTTGGATCCCTGGGTTGGGATGATCCACTGGAGAAGGAAATGGCAATGCACTCCAGTATTCTTGCCTGGGAAATCCCATGGACAGAGAGGAGCCAGGTGGTTGTAGTCTATGGGGGTGCAAAAAGAGTCAGACACAACTTAGCAACTAAACAATAAAAACAACAAAGTGACTTTGGGGGTGGGAGGAAATCTCAGTAAAGTAACAGTGTAGAAACCACACTGCATGGATTGAAAAATGATTCTGAAAATGATGAAATATATATACCCAGTAGAGACTTGGCTCAAGGAAATAAGTTCAAGATTCTACAGCCAGAAGGGGAAAATGGCACTGAAGGAACATCCAGAATATGCACTCAGAAACAGTGGCTTAGAAGGAAGATAGTTGTCACTACACTAACCAAGAAATTACATCTTAAAAAAGGAAGAAAACAAAACAGATTTAAGTAGTTCAAACAATGAAAAGGTTACCAAAAGTTGTTTAATATAATAAAAATAGGAAATAGGAAAGAACTTACACTTTATCCCCAATTTCCTCTGCCATTCGAAGAATTTCAAAGAGAAGTACCATTTTTCCAGAGTGCTCTAAAACCTCAGCATCAGCATCTGTAACAAAATCTTTGTACCAGTCTGGAGCTGGGCTGCTTGGATTAGAAGAGGAAGTAGCTTTACCTAAACAAAATAAACGAAACATAAATAAGTAGGCAAATAAGAGAAGAAACTGAAAGACTCCAGAGTGGGATTAAGAAAGAGATTAAGAGAAACAGATATAGACCAACCAATTCAGGGAGAGACTGAGAAAGAAAGAGACTGGTAGGGAGAGAGAGGAAAAAGACAACCATAGGAGAGAAAGAGCTCTACACTCCAAGAGGTGGGGGAGGTGAGGCAGAGAGGATTCCAGGAAAAGGAAATAAAGAGACAGAGAATCAGACATATACAAAGGCACATAAACACACACACACATGCACACAGACATGGGGTAGGGCCTCCAAATACAGAGTAAGCAAGAGACAGACCTTGAGAAAGTGCAAGTATGAGAAACGGAATTTGGGGTGGAGGGAGGGGTTCAGAAAGATACAGACCCAAAGAAATTAAGACTCCCGGGCCCTGAAACAGTATAATCGTAAAGCACACCCTAACAGACAGGGACCAGGAGAAAAGACCGAGAGACCCAAAGACAGAAGGAGAGAAGGGAAGAGAGACTGACTTGGAGATCAAGAGAGAAAAGCTCTTAGGGGCAGGAAAATCTTCACTGTGCTAAAATACTATAAAACTCAAACAAGGATTGTTCCCAGCATCATCATCTCATGGTAAATCATTTTGCTCTTTAAAAAAGAAGAAAACACTATTTTGCTCTTATTTTCCCCATAAACTTTGAATATAAAAAGGTATGAGAAACAAGTAACAAAATACCTACGAAAGATAAACAGTTAAGTTTCAAATACAGGATGTACAGGTTTAACATACTTCTGTGCCTTCTCAGATGCCATTTAATACAAAGTACTTTAAATTTTTATATTGTTTGTTATAAAGTATTCTACATATTCAGAAATGTATACAGAATATAAAGAACAACAGTGTTCACACATCACATCATTGTTAAGTCTGCTTCTGATGCAGTTGAAGCCTAATACATGATCCTACTCAATACTATTCTCTTATTTCCCACCCTTCTTTCTGAGAGATAAATAAAACCCTAAATTTTATATTTGCTTTTTATGTATATGTTTTAAAATATAAATTTATTTATTTTAATTGGAGGTTAATTACTTTACAATATTGTATTCGTTTTGCCATACATCAACATGAATCCACCACAGGTATACATGTGTTCCCCATCTTGAACTCCTCTCCCTCCTCCCTCCCCGGTACGTCACCAAACTGTATATTATACTTCATGTTTTTAAACTACATGTAAATGGAACATATGTATAACTATATATGTATAGTTGTACTTTGGCCACCTGATGTGAAGAACTGACTCACTGAAAAAGATGCTTTCCTGATGCTGGGAAAGACTGAAGGCAGGAGGAGAAGGGGACGATAGAGGGACGAGATGGTTAGATGGCATCACCAACTCGACGGACATGAGTTTGAGTAAACTCCTGGGAGCTGGTGATGGACAGGGAGGCCTGAAGTGCTGCAGTCCATGGGGTTGCAATGAATCAGACACGAATGAGAGACTGAACAGATACATACTTTTATACTGAATATACTTTTTCACTGAATATAGTTTTCATTTTCCATTCAAAGTGAGACTGATTCAATAATTCTGCCATATACGGTATTCTACTATATCACTATATTATAATTTTTAGTTCTCCTGATCACAGACATTTAGGTTCTTTTTCATTTTTGGATACTATGAAATAACTGCAATAAACCAGTCAGTATTCTATTTTTCTAGAATGTATGTATCTCATATAAGTTTAAAAATTTCTGGTATAAAGTTATGCATATGATTTATAAAATATCACATTAAACATTTCTACTTTATAAATTGTTTACTATCTCAGGTTCTTGACATTCTGATCATGCTGTTTGACTTTTGTGTTAACTTTGTCAGGTTAACTAATAATTTTTGTTGCTAACTTTTCCTAATGTTGATTCTTTCTTCAGGCATTCTATAACTTTTTACTGTCATGTGCCTTTTAATGTAGCTGGAATATGTGAGAATCGTTGGTAGACTGGGTTCAGTTCAGTCACTTAACTTGCTTAGTCATGTCCAAACACCATGGACTGCAGCATGCCAGGCTATCCTGTCCATCACCAACTCCTGGAGCTTGCTCAAACTTATGTCCATCAAGTTGGTGATGTCATCCAAACATCTCACCCTCTGTTGTCTCCCTCTCCCGCCTTCAATCTTTCCCAGCATCAAAATCTTTTCCAATGATATAGTTCTTCACATCAGGTGGCCAAAGTATTGGAGCTTCAGGTTCAGCATTAGTCCTTCCAATGAATATTCAGGGCTGATTTCCTTTAGGATTGACTGGTTTGATCCCCTTGCAGTCCAAGGGACTCTCAAGAGGCTTCTCCAACACCACAGTTCAAAAGCATCAATTCTTCAGCACTCAACTTTCTTTATGCTCCAACTCTCTCACATCCATAAATGACTACAGGAAGGACCATAGCTTTGATTAGATGGACCTTTGTTGGCAAAGTAATGTCTGCTATTTAACATGCTGTCTACATTTGGCATAGCTTTCCTTCCAAGGAGCAAGCATCTTTTAATTTCACGGCTGCAGTTACCATCTGCAGTGATTTTGGAGCCCAAGAAAATAGTCTGTCACTGTCTCCATTGTTTTCCTATTTGCCATGAAGTGATGGGACCAGAAGGCATGATCTTCGTTTTTGAATGTTGAATTTTAAGCCACCTTTTTCTACTCTCCTCTTTCACTTTCAAGAGGTTCTTCAGTTCCTCTTTGGTTTCTACCATAAGGGTGACGTCATCTGCACATCTGAGGTTATTGATATTTCTGCTGGCAATCTTAATTCCAGCTTGTGTTTCATCCACATCAGCATTCTGCATGATGTATTCTGCAAATAAGCTAAATAAGCAAGGTGACAATATACACCCTTGATGTACTCCTTTCCCAATTTGCAAACAGTCTGTTGTTCCATGGTTCTAACTGCTGCTTCTTGACCTGCATACAAATTTCATAGGAGGCAGGTAAGGTCAGTATTTCCATCTCTTTAAGAATTTTCCACAGTTTGTTCTTATCCACAGAGTCAAAGGCTTTGGCGTAGTCAATAAAGCAGAAATAGATGTTTTTCCGGAACTCCTTTGCATTTTCTATGATCCAGCAGATGTTGGCAATTTGATCTCTGGTGCCTCAGCCTCTTCTAAATCTAGCTTGAACATCTGAAACTTCTCAGTTCATGTACTGTTGAAGCTTCACTTGGAGAATTTTGAGCATTACTTTGCTAGTGTGTGAGATGAGGGCAATTGTGCAGTAATCTGAACATACTTTTACATTGCCTTTCTTTGGGACTGGAATGAAAACTGACCTTTTCCAGTTTCCTGACAGCAAGATGGCAGAGAAGGATGGGTGCTCATCTTTTTCTGCAAGAACTCCAAAATTGCAATTCAGTGCTGAATAACCATTGACAGGAGAATGTTGGACTCCACCAAAAAAAGATACCCCACATCAAAGTGGAAAGGAGAAGCCCCAACAAGATGGTAGGAGGGGTGAAATCATGTTTAGAATCAGACCCCACACCTGCCAGAGACGCGTGAAAAGCTCAGATAAAACCTTGAGTGCACCAGGACCCAGAGGCCCCTCAGAGACTGAGTAAGACCTGCCTGTGAGTGCTTGAGTGTCTCCTGTGGAGGCATGGGTCAACAGTGGCCTGCCGTGGGGACAGAGGCTCTGGCTGCAGCAGACCTGGGTCACACAGCATGTGCCATAAGCCCTCTAGGAGGAGGTCGCCACTAGCCGCACCATATAGCTCCAAGCAAAGGACACACAAACTGCAGAACAATTATACCAAAGAAATTCTCCTACTATTAAGAAAGTTCTATGACCCACAAGAGATTTCCCAACCTGGAGATCTCCCAAAGGGACCAAGAACCCCCAGGAAATTTGACTTTACAGGCCAGTGGAAAACTGAGCCTGTGAGTGGAGGCAGGAGTCAACAGTTTGGCCTCAAGCCAAACAACAGGAAGGAACACAACTATGCCCATCAAGAGCAAATTAGATATAAGATTTACTGCGCACAGTCCTGCCTATCAGAACAAGATGCAGTTTCCCCCTCAGTCAGTCTCTCCCATCAGGAAGCTCCCATAAGTCTCTTCTCCATATCCCTCAGAGGACTTACAGAATGAAAACCACAATCACGAAAAACTAACCAAACTAATCACATGGACCACAGCCTTGTCTAAGTCAATGAAGCTATGAGCCATACCATGTAGGGCCACCCAAGATGAACAGGTCATTATGGAGAGTTCTGACAAAATGTGGTCCACTGGAGAAGGAAAAGGCAAACCACTTCAGTATTCTTTTCTTGAGAACCCCATGAATAGTATGAAAAGGCAAAAGATATGACACTGAAAGATGAACTCTCCAGGTCGATAGGTGCCCAATAAGCTACTGGAGAAGAGTAGAGAAGTAACTCCAGGAAGAATGAAGAGACAGAGCCAAAGCGAAAACAATGCCCAGTTGTGGATGTGACTGGTGAAGGAAGTAAAGTCCAGTGCTACAAAGAACTGTATTGCATAGAAATCTGGAATATTCTTAGGTCCATGAATCATGGTAAATTGAAACTGATCAAACAGGAGATGGCAAGACTGAACATCAACATTTTAGGAATCAGTGAACTAAAATGGACCGGAATGGGCAATGTTAAGCCTGGGTTAACATCATACAATTTCACAGTGATTCTGAATCTGCATCTGTCAGGTCTTCTAAGAGGATCACCAAACCCGAACTACTTTTGAGGTTAGTATTTCAGCTTGAAATGTTTAGACTATGTATAAATTGCAGTTGTAAAAAAAAAAAAAGATAATATAAATTAAAACCAACTATGTGAGGGAAAGCCCATGATTATGAATCCAAGGGAACTACTTTTGAATCTCATAGCCCAGGGTGACACAGATAAGATTCCTTGCCATCTCCCTGTATTGATGGGCAAATTGTTTTGTATCCTATTCTTCTATGGAGTACATATCCCTTAAATAGATTCAGCTCTAATATGAGTTCTAAGAACTTTCCACCTTATAGAGGGCTTGAACCTTACCCTGGATAGGTAAAAACCAAAATTACTCTCAAGACTAGTCCACCCCCAGAGCTTCCAGAGCATACCTTCTTCTTGACCTTACTGTTTAAATTCAGTTTCTTCTTTTTGTCTGGGTCCTAGTAATTTCCATTACTTTCGTTGTTATTGTTGTTCAGTCGTTAAGTCATCTCCAACTCTTTGCAACCCAATGCACTGCAGCACACCAGGTTTCCCTGTCCTTTACCATCTCCCAGAGCTTGCTCAAACTCATGTCCATCGAGTTGGCGATGCCATCCAACCATCTCATCCTCTGTCATTCCCTTCTCCTCCTGCTTTCAATCTTTCCCAGCATAGGGTCATTTCTAATGAATTGTTTCTTCACATCAGGTGGTCAAACTATTGGAGCTTCAGCTTCCACAATAGGCCTCCCAGTGAATACTCAGGGTTGATTTCCCTTTGGATTCACTGGCTGGATCTCCTTGCAGTCCAAGGGACTCTCAAGAGTATTCTCCAACACCACACTCCAAAAACATCAGTTCTTTGGTCTTCTTTATGGTCCAACTTTCACATCCATACATGACTAATGGAAAAACCATAGCTTTAACTATACAGACCTTTGTTGGCAAAGTAATGTATTTGCCTTTTAATAAGCTAAGTTTGTCATAGGTTTTCTTGCAAGAAGTATCTTAATTTCATGGCTGCAGTCACCATCTACAGTGATCTTGGAACCCAAGAGAATAAAATCTGTCACTGTTTCCATTGCTTCCCCATCATCATGATCTTAGTTTTCTGAATGCTGAGTTTTAAGCCAGCCTTTTTCACTCTTCTCTTTCACCTTCTTCAAAAGGCTCTTTAGTTCTTCTTCTCTTTCTGCCATAAAAGTGCTATCATCTGCATATCTGAGGTTATTGATATTTTTCCCAGCAATCTTGATGCCAGCTTGTGCTTCATCCAGCCTGGCATTTCTCATGTTTTACTCTGCATATAAGTTAAATAAGCAAGGTGACAATATACAGCCCCAATGTACTCCTTTCCCAATTTGGAAACAAGCTGTTGTTCCATGTCTGGTTCTAACTGTTGCTTCTTGACCTGCATATAGGTTTCTTAGGAGGCAGCTAAGGTGGTCTGGTATTCCCATCTCTTGAAGAATTTTCCATAGTTTCTTGTGATCCAAAGAGTCAAAGGCTTTAGAGTAGTCAATGAAGCAGAAGTAGATGCTTTTCCGGAATTCTCTTACTTCTGTGATCCAAGAGATGTTGGCAAAATCATCTCTATTCCTCTGTCTTTTCTAAATCCAGCTTGTACACCCGGAAGTTCTCAGTTCATATACTGCTGAAGCCTAGCTTGGAGGATTTGGAGCATTACCTTGCAAGCATGTGAAGTGAATGTAATTGTGCAGTAGTTTGAACATTCTTTGGCATTCCCATTACTTTTACAGACCTCATTATGCATTTATCTTTAAACCACAATAAACTACTACCTAATGTGTCACATATTTAATATGATTCTATGCCTTGACTATCTTATACTATATTCCTCCCTCTTTTCTTGACAAACTTCCATGTATATTTTAGTGTCCTTCAAGTGTAAACAAAAGTTTCATCTTAGAACAGCCTTCTTAAGAGAGTAACCCTTGTCTATCATCTGGGAACTTGAATGATAAACAGTCCCCTGTTCTAACATAAAATTTTCCCTGAAAACGAAGGGATCACTGACCCTAAGCTTCTAGAAAAAAACACCTATTTTTGTTCCAGGAGTCTGGTATTTGCTAAAACCCAGGCAGACAGTGCTGTTGTCACCAGCCCCCAATAAAAATCCTTGGGTACTTAGCTTTTAATGATCTCCTCTGGTAGACAACACTTCACACATACTGCCATAAAATGTTACTGCAGAAATTAGTACATCCAATGTGAAGGAGCTCAGCCCTGGGATTTCTTTGGAGGAATGATGCTGAAGCTGAAACTCCAGTATTTTGGCCACCTCATGTGAAGAGTTGACTCATTGGAAAAGACTCTGATGCTGGGAGGGATTGGGGGCAGGAGGAGAAGGGGACGACCAAGGATGAGATGGCTGGATGGCATCACGGACTCGATGGACGTGAGTCTGAGTGAACTCTGAGAGATTGTGATGGACAGGGAGGCCTGGCGTGCTGCGATTCATGGGGTCGCAGAGTCGGAAACGACTAAGCGACTGAACTGAACTGAACTGACTGTGACTACACTAGGAGAGGACTCTGGGAAGATTATGCCTGTTTTCCTCTGGACTTTGATCCATATATGCCTTTTCCCTTTCCTGATTTTGCTTTACACCCTTTTGCTGTAACAAACCATAGTCCTGAATATGAGTCTGCTAAGTCCTATGAGTCACCAAACCTGGGGGTGGTTTGGAAGACTCCTGACACATAGCTTATCAAGCATATGTTGACTAAAATTCCTTTCTACCATTAGCCAACTGGCAAATAATCAGTGCCTTTGGGAATTTTACATTTTGACAGATGTGCAAACAACTTCAACAATGGTTACCCAATTTAATAAAGGCAATTTATATATGGTAAAAGTGTCAACAATTAAATTAAAAGCTGTTTCAAATAGGCAGAAAATAAGAAATCTCAAAACTTAGCACAGTTGAAAATTTCTGTGCAAAGACAACAGATTCATACTAATTGTAATTCTATTGGATATGACAATATTTAATCTCTAAAAATTAAAACTGGCCCCCAAAACATGGGATACTCCAGTTAATAATTATCCTGAATATATAATTAAAACCTACAAATAGATATTACATGGGGAATATTCTTATTTCATCACTGACATAGAAAAATCATTCCTGTTATAATTTTATATTGTATAGGCATACATGACAATTAACAGTGACTTAATAAATCAAAGCCATTCCTAAATATCCACCTTGGATATCAAAACATGCTTACAAGGTATGGTACAAAGGAAATACAAATAGAAAGCAAAACTTTTACCTCTAATTTCTTGAAGCAATACAAATATATATTTAAACACCATATCTGCAGCGAGATACACTATAGTTGTTTTTTTCTTTATAACCTCATTTTGTACCAGAATTCTACTACACATGAATATTGGGATAAGTCATTGGAAATGTAGAATATTGTTAAATGCAACTTAAAGAATACTTTCTCCATCCCGTTTTGATAGCACAGGTGTTTCTATGCTTACTAAACTCAGAGGTTCTACTGGAAAAGCAACAGTCTAGTACCAGTCTAGTGAAGAATATTCCCTATCAGACTAAGCATCCCTGAAGACCAGGCCCCTTTGCTTATCTTTTGATTCCTGGTATCAGTGTATTAGATATACACCATATATTTTTATTCTAGAGAATGACCAAAAGAATTAGGCTATAAATTCACCTATCAATCAGTCATCATCATCATCATCTTCAAAGTGTATCCCAAAGTAAAAGACTAACAGAACGAATGAATCAGAGATAACTTCTTACCATCTCCTACAACTGAATATCTTTCCTGACTCCATCCTCTTTTCACGGTACCACTTCATCCCTTATGTTTCTTAACTTTTTTTCTTTAATTAAAGCATAGTTCATTTACAATGCTATGTTAGTATCAGGTGTACAGCAAAGTGATTCAGAGATATAGATATATATATATGATATAGATATAGATATATATTCTTTTTCAGATTCTTTTCCCTTATAGTTTATTATAAAATATTGAGTACAGTTCCCTGTGCCATATAGTAGGTCCCTGTTAAATATCTATTTTATATATAGTAATAAGTATATGTTGGAGAAGGCAATGGCACCCCACTCCAGTACTCTTGCCTGGAAAATCCCATAGACAGAGGAGCCTGGTAGGCTGCAGTCCATGAGGTTACCAAGAGTCGGACAAGACTAAGCGACTTCACTTTCACTTTTCACTTTCATGCATTGGAGAAGGAAATGGCAACCTACTCCAGTATTCTTGCCTGGAGAATCCCAGGGACGGGGGAGCCTGGTGGTCTGCCGACTATGGGGTTGCACAGAATTGGACACGACTGAAGCAAGTTAGCAGCAGCAGCAGTAAGTGTATGTTAATCCCCAACTCCTAATTTACCCCCTTTCTGTTTTGGTAACCACAAGTTTGTTTTATATGTTTGTAGGTCTATTTTTTGTTTTGCATATTTTTATTTGTATTATTTTTCTTTTCTTAGTTTCCAGATATAAATCATATCAGATGGTATTTGTCTTTCTGACTTACTTCACTCTGTATGATAATCTCTAGGTCCATTCATGTTGCTGCAAATGGCATTATTTCTTATGTCTGAGTAATATTCCACTATATATACATATATGGGATTCCCTGGTGGCTCAGTGGTAAATAATCTGCTTGCCAATACAGAAGACACAGGTTTGATCCCTGGGTCAGGAAGATTCCTTGGAGAAGGAAATGGCAACCCACTCCGATTCTACCTTGCATGGAAATCCCAGGAACAGAGGAGCCTTGTGGGCTATGGTCCATGGGGTTGCAAAAAAGAGTCAGACAAGATTAAGCGACTAAACAACTGACTAAACAACTAAACAACAACATACACATATACACACATCTTTATACATTTATCAACATTTAGGTTGCTTTCATGTCTTGGCTATTGCAAATTGTGCCACAATGAACATTGAGGTGCACATATCTTTGCAAATTATGGTTTTCTCCCGATATATGCACAGGGCTGGGATTGTAAGATCATATGTTTTTAGATTTTTATGGAACCTCCGTCACCTCACACTGGTCAGAATGGGAATCATCAAAAGTCTACAAACCATAAATGCCAGAGAGGGTTTGAAAAAGAACCTCCCTATACTGCCGGTGGCAATGTAAATGATTATAGCCACTATGGAGAACAGTAAGGATATTCCTTAAAAAGCTACATTGTAATCTTAGAAATAAAGATGGGATATCATTAAAATATTATGTGTATAAATAACAACACTAATAGCATGGTAAACTCTCTAAGTGTATTTTGTACATTGATATAACCAAGCTTCTTGAGCAGTACCAGGCACATAGTAAAAATACAGTAAACATTTGTTGAATGAATAAATGTGCTATGTTAATGCTAACGTTATGATATTACATCATATACAAAGAATATACCCATACAATAAATTATAGACATTTTGCTTTTAAGTGACTTTTAGGTGTACTGCTGTTAAGTCACTTCAGTCGTGTCTGACTCTGTGTGACCCCATAGACAGCAGCCCTCCAAGCTCCCCTGTCCCTGGGATTCTCCAGGGAAGAACACTGGAGTGGGTTGCCATTTCCTTCTCCAATGCATGAAAGTGAAAAGTGAAAAGTGAAGTTGCTCAGTTGTGTCCGACTCTTTGAGACCCCATGTACTGCAGCCCACCAGGCTCCTCCATCCATGTTTAGGTGTTTTATACATTATGAAATGATAACCACAATAAGACTAGTTACCATCCATCACAGTACAAAGTTGCTATAATATTACTGACTATATTCCCTAGGTGTACATTAAATCCGTATGAATTACTCATTTTATAGCAGGAAGTTTGTATCTCTTTGTACCTCTTAATTCCCTTTACCTATTTCATCCACACCTTCACGATGTACCTCCCTCTGGAAACCACTGGTTTGCTCTAGATATCTACGAGTATTTTGTTCTTAATTAAGTTTTGTTTCTGGTTAGTTTTGCTTTTTACATTCCACATATAAGTGAAATCACAGAGTATTTTTTTTCTTTCTCTGACTTACTGCATTTGCCCTGTAGGTCTATTTATGTTGCAAAAATGACAAGATTTCACTTTTTATGGCTGAATAGTATCCCATCACACAGACACAGACACAGACATACACATACACCATCTTATCCATTCATCAACTGATAGACACTTATCTGCTTCCATATCCTGGCTATTGCAAACAGTGCTGCAGTGAACATGGGCTACATATGTATTTTTAATTTAGTCTCTTTGTATTCCTCAGAAATGGAAATGCTGGATCTTGTGGTGGAAGTTAGTTCTTTTAATTGTAGGGGCAACCTTCATATTTTCATAATGGCTGCATCAATTTACATTCCCACCAGCACTGCACAACAGTTTCCTTTTCTCCACATATTCATCAACACTTGCTGTATCTTGATTTTTGATAACAGCCATTCTGACAGGTGTGTGGTAGAATCTCATTGTGCTTTTGATTTGCATTCTGCTGATAATTTGTGATGTTGAGGGTCATTCCATGTTCTTGTCAACCGTCCGTATGTTTTCTTTGGAAAAACACCAATTCAGGTCCTCTGGCCAGTTTTTAATCAGTTTTTGTTTTTTTGATACTGAGTTGTATGACTTCTACATATACTCTAGATATCAACCCCTTACAGGGTATTTCATATGCAGTATGTTCTCCCATTAAGTAAGTTGCCTTGGATTTTGTTGGTGGTTTCTTCCACTGTAGAAAATCTTTTTCCTTTGATGTAGTCTCATTTCTTTAATTTCACTTCCATTGCCCTTGCCTAAGGAAACAAA
Source organism: Nanger dama (assembly GCA_917880005.1). Classification (NCBI taxonomy): domain Eukaryota; kingdom Metazoa; phylum Chordata; class Mammalia; order Artiodactyla; family Bovidae; genus Nanger; species Nanger dama. The sequence continues at coordinate 1,967,205 of CAKJTW010000056.1, forward strand.
TCAAAAAAAATTTTCTAAGACCCATGTCAAAGAGCTTACTGCCTATGCTTTCTTTCAAGAATTTTAAAATTTAAGGTCTTATTAAGTCTATAATCCATTTTATTTTTGTATGTGGTATAAGAAACTGGTCCAGTTTCATTCTTTTTTGCAGATAGCTGTCAATTTTCTTAACAATATCTTTCCAAGAGACCATCTTTTGCCCACTGGAGTTTCTGTTCCCTTTGTTGTAGATAATGGGATATAGAGGTTTGGTTTTTTTCTGAATTCCCTATTGTGTTCTATTGATCTATATCTTGGATTTTGTGCTACTACTATCTTGTTTTGATTACTAAAGCTTTGTAGTATAATTTTAAGTCTGGAATCAAGTTATCTTCAGCTCTGTAATTCTTCTCAAGATTGCTTTGGCTGTTCAGTACATTTCTGGTTCCATACAAGTTTCTAGTTCAGTCTAAAAATGCCATTGGGAATATTCCTCCCTTTGCAATTTATGAAGAATTTGAGAAGGATAGATGTTAGCTCTTCTCTTAATGTTTGACAGAATTTCCCTGTGAAGCAATCTGGCCCTGGACTTTTGTTTGCTGGGAGATTTTTTTTTATCACAATTTCAATTTCCTTGATTCTTATTGGTCTCTTCATATTTTCTATTTCTTCCTGGTTCAGTCCTGAAAGACCAGGTTGTATCTTTCTAAATATTTGTCCATTTCTTCCAGGTTGCCAATTTTATAGGCACATATTTGCTTGCAGTAGTCTCTTATGATTTTTGTATTTCTGCAGTGTCAGTTATAACTTCTCCTTTTTCATTTCTAATTTTTATTGATTTCTCTTTTTTTCTTGATGAGTTTGGCTAAGGTTTATCAATTTTGTTTATCTTCTCAAAGAATCAGCCTTCAGTTTTATTGATCTTTGCTATTATTTTCTTCACTTTTTCTTCGTTTATTTCCACTCTGCTCTTTATGATTTCTTTCCTTCTACTAATTTCGGGGTTTTTTTGTTCTTATTTCTCTAATTGCTTTGCATGTAAGGTAGGTTTTTCATTTGAGATTTTTCTAGTTCCTTGAGGTAGGATTATATTGCATAAATGTCCCTCTTAGAATTGCCTTTGCTGTGTCTCATACATCTGGTGTTGTCATGTTTTTGTTGTCATTTGTTGCTAGGCATTCTCTGATTTCATGTTTGATTTCTTCAGTAATATCTTGGTTAGCTAGGAGCATATTATTTAGCCTCCATGTGTTTGTGCTGTTTTTCTTTTCTTTTTATACAGTTTTTTGCCTGTAATGTATAACTAATCTCATAGCATTGTGGTTGGAAAAGCTGCTTGATACAAATTCAGTTTTCATACATTTACTGATGCTTGATTTGTGACCCAAAATGTGATCTATCCTGGAGAATGTTCTGTGTGCACTTGAGAAGAAAGTGTATTTGGCTGCTTTTTGATGGATTGTCTTATAAATATCAATTAAGTTCTAAATGCTCTAAATGTCTCATTTAAGGCTTGTGTTTCCTTATGAACTGCCTGGATTATACGCCCACTGGTGTAAGTGTGGTATTAAAGTTCTCCACCATTACTATGTTACTGTCGATTTCCCTTTTATAGCTGCTAGCATTTGCCTTATGTACAGAGGTGCTCCAATATTCCTAAACTCATTCTACGAGGCCACCATCAACCTGATACCAAAACCAGACAAAGATCACAAAAAAGAAAATTGCAGGCCAGGATCACTGAAGAACATAGATGCAAAGATCCTAACAAAATACTAGCCAAGAGAATCAAACACATTAAAAGAATCACACATCACAATCAAGTAGGGTTTCCCCAGGGATGCAAGGATTGTTCGATATACAAATCAATCAATGCAATATACTATATTAACAAATTGAAATCTCAATAGATGCAGAAAAAGTTACTGACAAAATTTAATATTCATTTCTGATTAAAACTCTCCAGAAAGTAGGCATAGAGTGAAGTTACTGCAAGATAATAAAGGCCACATATGACAAACCCAAACTGCAAACATTGTCCGCAATAGTGAAAAACTGAAAGTATTTCCTCTAAGATCAAGAAGGTGATGAGGGTGTCAACACTTGTCCCTATTCATCAACATAGTTTTGAAAGTCATAGCCATAGTAATCAGAGAAGAAAAATGAAAGGAATTCAAATCGGAAAAGTAGTAGTAAAACTGTCACTGTGTACAGATAACATACATGGAAAATCATAAAGATGCCACCAGAATATTACTAGAGGTAACCAATGAGTTATTAAAGTTGCAGGATATAAAATTAATACACAGAAATCTCTTACACATTGCTTTATACTAATAATGAAGGATCAAAAGCAGAAATTAAGGAAACAACCCCATTTATCATCACAACAAAAGAATCAAGTACCTTGAAATAAACATACTTAAGGGCTCAAAGGGCTTCCCTGGTGGCTGAGTCAGTAAAGAATCAACCTGCAATGTGGGAGGCCCAGGTTCCATCCCTGGGCTGGGATGATACCCTAGAGGAGGACATCACAACCCACTCCAGTATTCTTGCCTGAAGAATCCCTATGGACAGAAGAGCCTGGCAGGCTACATACCGTCCATGGGGTCACAAAGAGTCAGACACAACTGAGTGACTAAGCACTATACACAGCACAGCAAGGAGGCAAAAGACTTGTATGCAAAAACACAAGACACTGATGAAATCAAAGACGACACAAACAGATAGGAGAGATATACAATGTTCTTAGATTACAAGAATCAATATTGTGAAAATTACTATACTACTCAAAGCAAACTACAGATTCAATGAAGTCTGTATCAAATTACCAATGGCATTTTTCACATAATTCAAAATTTGTATGGAGACACAAAAGACCCCTAATAAACAAAGGAATCTTGAGAAAGAAAAACAGAGCCAGAGAAATGAGGCTCCCCGATATTAGACTAGACTACAAAGTTACAGTAATCAAGGTATTACCATACTGACACAAAAACAGAAATATAGATCAATGGAACAGAACAGAAAGCCCAGAAATAAATCCATGCACCTATGATCACCTAATCTATGACAAATAAGGCAAGTACATACCATGGAGAAAACACAGTCTATTTGGTAAGTGGTGCTGGGAAATCTGAAGAGCTATGTGTAAAAGAATAAAATTGGAACACTCCCTAACAGCAAACACAAAATAAATTAAAGACCTAAATGCAAAGCTACTATTAAAAGCTTAGAAGAAAACACAGCCAGAACAGTCTTTGACATAAAAACACAGCAAGATTCTTTCTATCTCCTAGAGTAATGAAAATAAACAAATAAGGCCTAATTAAGCATAAAAGCTTTTGCATAGGAAAGGAAACCAAAGACAAGATGAAAAGACAACCATCAGGATGGGAGAAAATATTTGCAAATGAATCAACTGAAAAGGAATAGTCTTAAAAATACACAAGTAGTTCATGCAGCTCAAAATAAAAAACAAACAACCCAATCAACAAATGGGTGGAAGACCTAAGCATACATTTATCTAAAGAAAATACACCGATGGCCCGCAAACATGTGAAAAGATGTTCAACATCACTCATTTTCAGAAATGCAAATCACAACTACAATTTATATCACACCACCCTTCTCAGAATGTCTGGCATCAAAAATCTACAAACAATAACTGCTAGAGGATTTCCCTTATGGTCCAGTGTTGAGAGTCTGCCTGCCAGTGCAGGGCACACAGGTTTGATCCCTGGAGGTCCAGTAGGACTGCACAAGCTATGGTGCAACTAAGCCTATAAACCATAACCAGTGACCCTGTCCTCTAGAGTCTGCCAGCCAAAAATACTGGAGCCTGTACTAGTAGAGCCTGTTCAGTTCAGTTCAGTCGCTCAGTCATGCCCAACTCTTTGCGACCCCATGAATCGCAGCACGCCAGGCCACCCTGTCCATCACCATCTCCTGGAGTTCACTCAGACTCACGTTCATCGAGTCCATGATGACATCCAGCCATCTCATCCTATGTCATCCCCTTCTCCTCCTGCCCCCAATCCTTCCAAGCATCAGAGTCTTTTCCAATGAGTCAACTCTTTGCATCAGGTGGCCAAAGTACTGGAGTTTCAGCTTTAGCATCATTCCTTCCAAAGAAATCCCAGGGTTGATCTCCTTCAGAATGGACTGGCTGGATCTCCTTGCAAGCCAAGGGACTCTCAAGAATCTTTTCCAACACCACAGTTCAACAGCATCAATTCTTTGGCGCTCAGCTTTCTTCACAGACCAACTCTCACATCCATACATGACCACAGGAAAAACTATAGCCTTGACTAGATGGACCTTAGTCGGCAAGGTGATGTCTTTGCTTTTGAATATACTTTCTAGGTTGGTCAGAACTTTTCGTCCAAGGAGTAAGCGTCTTTTAATTTCATGGCGGCAGTCACCATCTGCAGTGATTTTGGAGCCCCCAAAATAAAGTCTGACACTGTTTCCACTGTTTCCCCATCTATTTCCCACAGAGTGATGGGACAGAGGCCATGATCTTCATTTTCTGAATGTTGAGTTTTAACCCAACTTTTCTGCTTTCTTCTTTCATTTTCATCAAGAGACTTTTTAGTTGCTCTTCATTTTCTGCCATAAAGGTGGTGTCATCTGCATATCTGAGGTTATTGATATTTCTCTCGGCAATCTTGATTCAAGCTTGTGCTTCTTCCAGCCCAGCATTTCGCACGATGTACTCTGCATATAAGTTAAATAAGCAGAGTGTTAATATACAGCCTTGACATATTCCTTTTCCTATTTGGAACCAGTCTGTTGTTCCATGTCTAGTTCTAACTGTTGCATCCTAACCTGCATACAGATTTCTCAAGAGGCAGGTCAGGTAGTCTGGTATTCCCATCACTTTCAGAATTTTCCACAGTTTCCTGTGATCCACACAGTCAAAGGCTTTGGCATAGTCAATAAAGCAGAAATAGATGCTTTTCTGGAACTCTCTTGCTTTTTCCATGATTCAGCGGATGTTGGCAATTTGATCTCTGGTTCCTCTGCCTTTTCTAAAACCAGCTTGAACATCAAGGAGTTCATGGTTCACATATTGCTAAAGCCTGGCTTGGAGAATTTTGAGCATTACTTTACTAGCATGTGAGATGAGTGCAGTTGTGCAGTAGTTTGAGCATCCTTTGGCATTGCCTTTCTTTGGGATTGGAATGAAAACTGACCTTTTCTAGTCCTGTGGCCACTGCTGAGTTTTCCAAATTTGCTGGCATATTGAGTGTAGCACTTTCACAGCATCATCTTTCAGTATTTGAAACAGGTCAACTGGAATTCCATCACCTCCATTAGCTTTGTTCATAGTGATGCTTTCTAAGGCCTCCTTGACTTCACATTCCAAGATGTCTGGCTCTAGATTACTGATCACATCATCATGATTATCTGGGTCTTGAAGATCTTTTTGTACAATTCTTTCGTGTAGTCTTGCCACCTCTTCTTAATATCTTCTGCTTCTGTTAGGTCCATACCATTTCTGTCCTTTATCAAGCCTGTCTTTGCATGAAATGTTCCCTTGATATCTCTAATCTTCTTGAAGAGATCTTTAGTTTTTCCCATTCTGTTGTTTCCGGCTATTTCTTTGCACTGATAGCTGAAGAAGGCTCTCTTATCTCTTCTTGCTATTCTTTGGAACTCTGAATTCAGATGCTTATATCTTACCTTTTCTCCTTTGTTTTCACCTCTCTTCTCTTCACAGCTATTTGTAAGCCCTCCCCAGACAGCCATTTTGCTTTTTTGCATTTCTTTTCCATGGGGATGGTCTTGATCCCTGTCTCCTGTACAATGTCACGAACCTCAGTCCATACTTCAACAGGCACTCTATCTATCAGATCTAGGCCCTTATTTATTTCTCACTTCCACTGTATAATCATAAGGGATTTGATTTAGGTCACACCTGAATGGTCTAGTGGTTTTCCCTACTTTCTTGAATTTGAGTCTGAATTTGGTAATGAGGAGTTCATGATCTGAGCCACAGTCAGCTCCTGGTCTTGTTTTTGTTGACTGTATAGAGCTTCTCCATCTTTGGCTGCAAAGAATATAATCAATCTGATTTCGGTGTTGACCATCTGGTGATGTCACAGCAAAAGAAGCCACTGCTATGAGAAAACCACACATTGCCACTAGAAAGTAGCCCCTGCTTGCCATAACTAGAGAAAGACCATGAGCAGCAACGAAGAGCCAGTACAGCCAAAAATCAATCAATAAATCAAATAATATATAAAAGACGATCATTAAAAAATAACCGAACCTACATTTTCTTTTTAAATATTAAAAAATGAATGCTGTAGAGGGTGTGTAGAAAAGGCAACCCTCCTATACACTGTAGGTGGAAATGTAAATTGGTACAGAGACTACGGAGAACAGTATGTCAGTCACTCAGTTCAGTTCAGTTGCTCAGTTGTGTCTGACTCTTTGTGACCCCATGAATTGGAGCACGTCAGGCCTCCCTTTCCATCACCAACTCCCAGAATTTACGCAAACTCATGTCCATTGAGTCAGTGATGCCATCTAACCATCTCACCCTCTCTCGTCCACTTCTCCTCCTGCCTTCAATCTTTCCCAACACCAGGGTCTTTTCAAATGAGACATCTCTTCGCATCAGGTGCTCAGAATATTGGAGTTTCAGTTTCAACATCAGTCCTTCCAATGAACACCCATGACTAATCTCCTTTAGGATGGACTGGCTGGATCTCCTTGCAGTCTAAGGGACTCTCAAGAGTCTTCTCCCACACCACAGTTCAAAAGCATCAATTCTTCAGTGCTCAGCTTTCTTTACATTCCAACTCTCAAGTCAATACATGACCACTGGAAAAATCATAGCCTTGACTAGATGGACTTCTGTTCTTCTGTTAGCAAAGTAATATCTCTGCTTTTTAATATGCTGTCTAGGTTGGTCATAACTTTCCTTCCAAGGAGTAAGCGTCTTTTAATTTCATGGCTGCAGTCACCATCTGCAGTGATTTTGGAGCCAAAAAAAAAAAAAAAAAAAGTCTGACACTGTTTCCCCATCTACTTGCCATGAAGTGATGGGACCGGATGCCATGATCTTCGTTTTCTGAATGTTGAATTTTCAGCCAACTTTTTCACTCTCCTGTTTTACTTCCAACAAGAGGCACTTTAGTTCTTTTTCACTTTCTGCCATAAGGGTGGTGTCGTCTGCATATCTGAGGTTGTTGATATTTCTCCCGGCAATCTTGATTCCAGCTTGTCTTTCCTCCAGCCCAGCATTTCTCATGATGTACTCTGCATACAAGTTAAATAAGCAGGGTGACAATATACAGCCTTGACGTACTCCTTTTCCTATTTGGAACCAGTCTGTTCCATGTCCAGTTCTAACTGTTGCTCCCTGACTTGCATACAGGTTTCTCAAGAGGCAGGTCAGGTCGTCTGGGATTCTCATCTCTTTCAGTATTTTCCACACTTTATTGTTATTCACACAGTCAAAGGCTTTGGAATAGTCAATAAAACAGAACTAGATGTTTTTCTGGAACTCTCTTGCTTTTTCCATGATCCAACGGATGTTGGTAATTTGATCTCTGGTTCCTCTGCCTTCTCTAAAGCCAGGTTGAACATCTAGAAGTTCACGATTCATGTATTGCTGAAACCTGGCTTGGAGAATTTTAAGCGTTACTTTACAAGGGTGTGAGATGAGTGCAATTGTGCAGTACTTTGAGCATTCTTTGGCATTGCCTTTCTTTGGGATTGGAATGAAAACTGACCTTTTCCAGGCCTATGGCCACAGCTGAGTTTTCCAAATTTGCTGGCATATTGAGTGCAGCACTTTCACAGCATCATCTTTCAGGATTTGAAATAGCTCAACTGCAATCCCATCACCTCCACTAACTTTGTTCTTAGTGATGGCTCTCAAATCCTACTTCTGGGGATATATTCAAAAAAAACTAATTCAGAAAGATACATGCACCCCAATGCTCTTTGCAAAGGATTATTCTCCAAACTACACAAATAGCTCATAGAGCTCAATATCAAAAAACAAACAATTCAAACAAAAATGGGTGGAGTACATAATAGACATTTTCCCAAAGAAGAAATACACGTGTCCAACAGACATATGAAAAGATATTCAACACTGCTAATTATTAGAGAAATGCAGATCAAAATGACAAAAGGTACAACTTCAAACCAGTCAGAACAGTCATCATCAAAAATCTATAAACAGTAAATGCTGGAGATGATGGGAAGAAAAGGATCACCTCTTCAACTGTTGATGGGAATGTAAACTGTTTCAGTCACTATGTAGAACAGAATGGAGGCTCCTCAAAGAAAAAAAAGTAAAATTTCCATTTGTTGTTGTTGTTGTTGCAAGTCGCTTCCAAATCTTTGTGACCCTATGGACTGTAGCCCACGTGGTTCCTCTGTCCATGGGATTCTCGAGGCAAGAATACTGGAGTTGGTTGTCATGTATTCCTTCATGGGATCTTTTCGACCCAGCATTCTAACCCACAAATTCACCTGTGATGCCATCTGTACCTGGACTTTTGTTTTTAAACTATAGATTCAACACTGTTACTAGTGTAAGGTCTATTCAGATTTTTATCTCTTCATAATTCAGTCTTAGAAGATTGTGCAATTCTAGAAATTTACCCATTTCTCCTAGCTTGTCTAATTTGTTGCCACACAATTTAGTACTCATTATTCTTTTTATTTTGATGTTAGTTGTAACTTCTCTTTTCATTTCTAATTTTATTTATTTGATTTTGTTTATCTTTTCAAAGAAACAACACTAAATTTCATTAAATTTTACTTTTTTAGTCTCAATTTCCATTCTTTCCACTCTAATCTTCATTATTTCATTCCTTCCACAAACACTGGGCTTTGCCTGTCCTTTTCGTGTTCCTTTAAATGTACATTTACATGATTTATTTGACATTTTTCTTATTTCTTCTAGTAGGCCTGTACCACTATGAACTTTTCTCTTAGAATTGCTTTTGCTTCTTCCCATAGATTTTGTAATGTTCTGTTTCCATTTCCATTTGTCTCAATGGATTTTTGAATTTCCTCTTTAGTTTCTTTGTTGATCCACTACCTGTTTAGTAGCATGTTTTTAACCTCCATATGTTACTGTTTTTCTCTAGTTTTCTTCTTCTACGTCACTTCTAGTTTCATACCACTGTGATATAAAAAGATGCTTGATATGATTTCAATCTTCTTAAATTTATTAAGGCTTTTTTTTCCTTTTTTTAATTTTAAATAAATTTATTTTAATTGGAGGTTAATTACTTTACAATATTGTATTGGTTTTGCCATACATCAACATGAATCTGCCACAACTATACACGTGTTTCCCATCCTGAAACCCCCTCCCTCCTCCCTCCCCATTTCATCCCCCTGGGTTGTCTCAGTGCACCAGCCCCAAGCATCTAATATCATGCATCGAACTTGGACTGGTGATTCGTTTCATATATGATATTGTACATGTTTCAGGGCCATTCTCCCAAAACATCCCATCCTCTCCCTCTCCCACAGAGTCCAAAAGAATGTTCTATACATCTAGGTCTCTTTTGCTGTATTCCATATAGGGTTATCGTTACCATCTTTCTAAATTCCATATATATGTGTTAGTATACTGTATTGGTGTTTTTCTTTCTGGCTTACTTCACTCTGTATAATAGGCTCCAGTTTCATCCATCTCATTAGAACTGAATCAAATGTATTCTTTTTTAAGGGCTGAGTAATACTCCATTGTGTATATGTACCACAGCTTTCTTATCCATTCATCTGCTGATGGAAATCTAGGTGCTTCCATGTCCTGGCTATTATAAACAGTGCTGTGATGAACATTGGGGTACACATGTCTCTTTCAATTCTGGTTTCCTCAGTGTGTATGCCCAGCAGTGGGATTGCTGGGTCATAAGGCAGTTCTATTTCCAGCTTTTTAAGAAATCTCCACACTATTCTCCATAGTGGCTATACTAGTTTGCATTGCCACCAACAATGTAAGAAGGTTCCCTTTTCTCCATACCCTCTCCAACATTTAAGGCTTTTTAACATAATATGTGATCTGTCCTGAGAAATATTCCATGTACACTTGAATGTGTATTCTGCTGCTGTTGAATAAAATGATCTATATTGATTAAATACATCTTGCTGAATATGTCCTTTACCAATTTAGAGTCTAGATGGTCTATCCATTGAAGTATTAAAGTCCTCTATTACCGTATTACTGTATATTTCTCCCTTTATTTCTATTAATATTTTCTTTATATATTTACATACTATGTTGGGTATATGAATAATTATAAATGTTATCTCCTCTTGTTGGATTGACCTCACAATGGCATGCCCTTCCTTGTCTTTTCTTATAGTTTTTGTTTTATAGTCTATTTTGTCTGCTATAAGTATTACTATCCCAGCATTCTTTTTTTTAATCTCTTCTTTTTTGGTTTATGTGTGTCTTCAGATCTGAAGAGTCTGCTACAGGCAGCATATAGATGTGTCATACATTTTTATCCATTCAGCTACCCTATGTCTTTTGATTGAAGCATTTAGTCAATTTATATTTAAAATAATTATGGCAGGCATGTAGTTATTGCCATTTTGGTACTTGTTTTCTGGTTATGTTTTCAGTTCTTCTCTGTTCCAGTCTTACTCTTTTTGTTTCTTCCCTTGTTTTTTGATGGATTTCTTTAGTTTCACATTTGGATTCTTTTATTTTTGTGTGTATCCACTGTAGCTATTTTTGACTTGTGGTTACCATAAAGCAAAAGTTCCCACTCTGTAGTCATGTGGTGTCAGATGAGTATGAGCAGCATTGAAGGCTGCCCCTACTTGTGCTAAGTACATGGTGAAAAGCTATGTCAAAGACGGTTTCCACGTCCAAACACATCACCCTTCCACAATATCTGCATCAACAAGATAGTGTCCTGTGCCAAGGCTGACAAGCTCTAAGAAGGTATGTAGGGTGCACAGTGGCCACAGTACACATTGGTCAAGTCATCATGTCCATCAGCACCAAGCTGAAGAATAAGGAACACATGACTGAGGCCCTACAGAGGGCCAAGTTCTAGTTCTCTGGCCAACAGAAGGTTCACCTGTCCAAAATGTGAGGATTTACTAAGTTTAAAGTCAATGAATTCGAACAGATGGTGGCAGAAAAGCAACTCATCCCAAATACATCATTAATTATGGCCTCCTGGACAATGGCAGGTCACAGAATCACAACAGCCTTGGCGTTCTCCACTGCTTGTTCAAGCCCACCATTAAATCCTCCTTTCCAGTCTGTCAATCAACAAATCAAAAACAAAAAAAAAAAAAAAAACACTCCATTTTCACTTGCCTGTCACATTTTATTTTTTGTTGCTATATTTAATTTCTTTTGTGTATCCCATATCCACTTACTTATACTTGATACCTGATATTCTTTTTACTACTTTTTCTTTGAACTTTCATACTAGCTTTTAAAGTGACTGATCTAATTCCTTTAACATATATTTTCCATCACCAGTGATTTTTTCCTTTCATATATTTATTTCTAGTTGTGACCTTTTCCTTTACCCTTAAAAGTGACCCTTTATTTAAGGCCAGTTTACTGGTTATGAACTTCTTTAGAGTTGTTTGCTTGTCTGAAAAACTCCTTATCGCTCCTTGAAGCCTGAATCATAACCTTGATAGGCAGAGTATTCTTGATTATAAACTTTTATTCTTTCAGCACTTTAAATACATCCTGGCACTCCCTTCTGGACTGCAAAGTTTATGCATTAAAATCAGCTTATAGGCTTATAGGAGTCCCCTTCTATTGATATATGATTAGCTGTTTTTCTCTTGTCTTTAAAGTTCTCTTTTTATCTTAAATTTTGCCATTTTACATATGATGTATGTTGGTATGGGAGTTCCCTTCGATTGATATATGATTAGCTGTTTTTCTCTTGTCTTTAAAATTCTCTTTTTATCTTAACCTTTTTCCATATTAAATATGATATATCTTGTTATGAGTCTCTTTGGGTTCATCTTATTTGGGATCTCTGTTTCCTATACCTGGGTATCTGTTTCCTTCCCTGCTGCTAAGTTGCTTCAGTCGTGTCTGACTCTGTGCGACCCCATAGACGGCAACCCTCCAGGCTCCCCCATCCCTGGGATTCTGCAAGCAAGAACACTGGAGTGGGTTCTTGAACTTCATTTCCTTCTCCAATGCATGAAAGTGAAAAGTGAAAGTGAAGTCGCTGAGTCGAGTCCAACTCTGAGCGACCCCATGGACTGCAGCCTACCAGGCTTCTCTGCCCATGGGATTTTCCAGGCAAGAGTACTGGAGTGGGGTGCCTATTTTCCACCATTATTTCTCAAGTAAGTTTTCTGTTACTTTCTTTCCTTCTGGGAACCACATAATGTGAATATGGTTGATGTTTCACAGATGGCTCATATACTCTCATTTTTTAAAAATCCTTTCCTTCTTATTGCTATTCATATGGGAGGAATTTCCACTATTTTATCTATCAGATTGCTTGTCCCTTTATGTCATCTCATCTGCTTCTGATTCCATAAAGCGTAACTTTTTAAATTTCACTTACAGTATTGAGCTCTGATTGAGTCTCTTGTATTTTCTAAGTCTTTGTTAAAGCTTTCAATGAGTTCCTCCAATCTTTTTCTGAGTTTGGTGAGCACCGTTAGGACAGTTTCTTATCAGGCAAACTACTTATGTCTGTTTCACCAGGGTTTATTTTTTTCCTGGGGTTTTATTTTGTTCTTTCATTTGGACCACATTCCTTTATCTCATTATTTTTATTTCTTTTACATTTTTATAAATTAAGAGAACAACTACCTCTCCTAATCTTGAAGAGGCCTTGTATGGGAGCATTCCCTGTGTAGATCACTTGGGCCTAAAGGTTTTTGCAGGCTGGCTGGGGCTGCAGTGGGCATCAACAGGGGTTAATCCCTGGGGAACAATATGCCCAGTACTGCAGTGGTGGGACCGAAGAGCCTGAAGCAGGCCCAGTCCTGGAGCAGCCCCCTGGTAAGTACTATGTATAAGGCTGCCTTAGAAGGATAGCTGGAACTGGAGAGGACACGGTCCAGGACCAATCCCTGAAGAGTGCTGGGTTGTAGGCTACCTTGATGGGGCAGCTGGAGGCAGAGCAGTCACAGGCCAGGAGGAGTCCTAGGAGGCAACTCCAGACAATGGTGATCATCAGTGCCTCCTACCCAAGCTAGACCTCCAGCAGTTCCCCGTCATTTTGGCAGTAACTTCAGGGTGAGTAAACATAGTTCCTTTACATATACTCTAGGTGCCTTTAAAGTTTTTTCACTGTGTCCCAGAGTGAGTGTGTCTGCATTTGGATGCCTCAGGAATATATCTTTCTACTGTAGATCATCCTGAAAGAGGAGAGATTCCCATGGATACTGTGTCTCTGACTTTCCTACTAGTTTCTATGTGGATCTTCGATTGGCAGCACCAGCATATTGGGCCCTCAGATCTTCTTCAAGAAGAAGTATGCTATATGTAGGTGTAGATCAGTGTGCTCAGGGGAGTAGGTAAAGACAGGATATTCATGTGCCACCATACTCCTCAATCTGCTTTATGTTTTCAAAATAAATGCTCACTGATAAAGCTTACTCTGAAAACAAGTGCATAATTCAGAGATATTGCATGTTCAGTTCCAGACCATCACAATAAAGCAAATAGCACAATAAAGTGAGTTACATGGCTTCGTGGTTTCCCAGCACTTGTAAAAGTTATGTTTATATACTATGCTTACTTGCTAAGTCAGTCACTTCAGTAGTGTCTGACTGTGTAAACCCATAGATCATAGCCCACCAGGCTCCTCTATGTGGGATTCTCCCTGCAAGAATTCTCGAGTGAGTTGTCGTGCCCTCCTCTAGGGGATCTTCCTGACTCAGGGATTGAACCTGCATCTCTTATGTCTCCTACACTGGCAGATGGGTTCCTTACCACTAGCTCCACCTAGGAAGCCCTTATATACTATCCTGTAGTCTATAAGTATGCAATACTAATATGTCTAAAAAAACAATGCACATACCTTAATTAAATAGTAGTTATTGCTAAAAAATGCTAAAGTTCATCTCACTGAAGCAAGTCATAATCGCTCTGGCTGGTGGAGAGTCTTGCCTCCATATTGATGGCTACTGACAGTCAGGTTCCTGATAATGGGGTGGCTGTGGCAATTCCTTAAAAAATGAGGTTTGCGGCATCAATATTAGCTCTTCCTTCCATGAACAATTCTTTGTAGCATGTGATGCCGTGTGACACCATTTTATTCACTGTAGACCTTCTTTCAAAATTGCAGTCAATCCTCTCAAACCCCGCCACAGATTTATCATCTAAGTTTTAGAAAGGTTCTCAAGTCTCTGTTATCATTTCCACTATCTTCACAGCATCTTCATCAGGAGCATATTCCATCTCAAGAAACCACTCTCTTTGCTCATCCACAAAAAGCAACTCTTCATCTCTTAAAGTTTTATAATGAGATTGCAGCAATTCAGTCACATCTTCAGGCTCCAATCCTAGTTATCTTGCTATAATATTTCCACATCAGCAGTGACTTCCTCCACTGAAGTCTTGAACTCCTCAAAGGCATCCATGAGGATTGGAATCAACTTCTTCCCAACTCCTGATAATGTTCATATTTTGGACCCTTCCCATGAGTCACAAATGTTCTTAATGGTATCTAGACTGGTAAGTACTTTCCAGGTGGTTTTCAATTGACTGCGCAGGTCCATCAGAGGAATCACTATCTATGGTAGTTATAGACTTACATAATAAGACTTGAGAGTCGAAATGACTCCCCGGTCAATGGGCTGCAGAAAGAATGCTGCGTTAGCACGCTTGAAAACATTAATCTCATTGTACATTTCCATCAGAGCTCCTAGGTGACCAAGAGCAGTAATATTTTCAGAGGAATCTTTTTTTCTGACCAGTCAGTCTCAACAGTGAGCTTAAAATACTCAGTAAATGATGCTGTAAACAGATGTGAGGTTTTGCATGTTTTGTTCCATTTACAGAACACAGGCAGAGTAGGTTTAGCAAAATTCTTAAGGGGCCTAAGATTTTCAGAATGTACTATCTTCAATTTGACGTCACCAGCTGCATTAGCTCCTAATAAAAGTCAGCCTGTTCTTTGGCACTTTGAAGCTGGACATCCAGTTCTCCTCTCTAGCTATGATTTCTTCCGATAGAACACCATTTTGTCTCCACTGAAAGCCTTTCGTTTAGTGCAGCCACTTTGATGAACTATCTTCACTAGAGCCTCTGGATGACTTGCTGCAGTTTCTATATCACCACTTGCTGCTTCACCTTGTCCTGTTATGTTATACAGATGGCTTCTTTCCTTAAACCTCTGAACCAGCCTCTGCTAGCTGCAAACTTTTCTGCTGCAGCTTCCTTGTCTCTCTCACACTTCTTACAACTGAAGAGAGTTAGAGTCATGCCCTGGATTAGGCTTTTAGCTTAAGAGAGTGTTGTGGCTGGTATGATCTTCTATCGAGAACACTACAACTTTCTCCATACCAGCAACTAGCCTGTTTCACTTTCTTATCATTCATGTGTTCAGTGGATTAGCACTTTTAATTTCCTTCAAGAACTTTGCATTTGAATCTACAACCTGGCTACTAGCGGCTTGGCGCAAGAGGCCTAGTTTTGGCTTATCTTGGCTTTCGGCATGTCTCCCTCATTAAACTTAATCATCTCTAGCTTTTTATTTAAAGTAAGACACAAAAGAGTCTTTCTTTCACTTGAACATTTAGAGGCCATTGTAGGGTTATTAATTGGCCTGATTTCAATACTTTGTGTCTTAGTGGATAAGGAGACTTGAGGAGAGGGAGAGACACAGGGGAAAGGCCATTTGGTAGATCAGTCAGAACCAGAACAGCGCAATATTTATCAATTAAATTGCCTATCTTACCTGGGTGCGGCTCATGGCTCCCCAAAACAATTACAATCGTAACATCAAAGATCACTGATCACAGAGCACTATAACAAACATAATCGTAACCAAAGAGTTTGAAATATTGTGAGAATTACCAAATTGTGACACACAGATACAAAGTGAACAAATATTGGAAAAATGATGCCAATAGATGTGCTCAACATAGAGCTGCCACCAAACTTCATTTTGTGAAAAACACAGTATCTGTTAAGTACAATAAAACAAGGTATGCTTGCTGAGAAATAAAAATAAATCAAATATTTTGAAGTAGTTTATACACAGTCATTTCCTCCTCACAAACTACCTAATATGATACTAAACTAAAACACAAAGATGTAGATGCTGTAAGGTAAACTTAAATAACTTATTCAAGATCCTGTTTCTCAAAAGACCAGAAAGCTAATGCAAATAAATTAGTTATCAATTATTTAAAGAAAAGTGAACTATGTAGTGAAAAATGATAGTTAAAGTACAGCCATCTACTTATTTATTAATAGTATCCATTTCGATTTCCAGGTGCAAATTTTGGTTCCTTAATACTTCCAATTCAGGTTTTACATTTACTGTAACAAAGTGATTTGGGGGAAATTTCCTGGCAGTCCGGTGGTTAGGACTTGGCACTTTCAGTGTCAGGGCCCAGGTTGGATCCCTGGTCTGGAAACTAAGATCCTGCAAGCCACAAAGCATGGACAATAAATAAGTAATATATACCAGGTATATATGACCAAATGCTGTGATCTACTTGGCCTTATATAGATTTAGATCTAAAGAACAAAAATAGATCTTTATCATTTATTTGTTCTAAAAAATGTTTCTGATCAACTATACATGCAGAGAGGTGCAAAAATGAAATACATCCATATATGATTGATTTCTATTTGACCACAGAGAGCTACACACTAGAGGAACAGCTGAAGTTCATCATTTGGAACCCACAGCTTTCCGTGTCTGTGTTTATGTTCATAACATGTAGCAACCTACTCTTTGCCCCCGTTCTTTATAGTCTTTTCCATATTTCAGCAAATATGGCAAGTGATAGTATTAGGTTGGTGCAAAAGTAATTACAGTTTTTGCATTGTTGAAATTTGCCTTTTGATACTGGCTGCTGCTGCTGCTGCTGCCAAGTCGCCTCAGTCGTGTCCGACTCTGTGTGATCCCTTAGACGGCAGCCCACCAGGCTACCCGTCCCTGGGATTCCCAGGCAAGAACAATGGAGTGGGTTGCCATTTCCTCCTCCAATGCATGAAAGTGAAAACTGAAAGTGAAGTCGTTCAGTCGTGTCCGACTCTTCGCGACCCCATGGACTGCAACCTACCAGCTCCTCTGTCCATGGGATTTTCCAGGCAAGAGTACTGGAGTGGGGTGCCATCGCCTTCTCCGTTTCATACTGGAATACATTCTAAATAATTGTGGTCATCATTTTAATGTGCATTTCTTGCTTTATGCTTTTTTGCTAATGAGTTATGACTTACTATTTTATATTTAGTTTAAACTAGGGAAATGATGTTAGACAAAAAGCAAATTCAAGTGATTTTCTTATTTGAGTTCAAAATGAGTCATAAAGCAGTGGAGACAACTCACAACATCAACAACACATCTGGCTCAGGAACTGATAATGAATTTACAGTACAGTGGTAGTTCAAGAAGTTTTGCAAACGAGACAAGAGCCTTCAAGATGAGTAGCACTGTGGCGATCAGAAGTTGACAATGAACAACTGAGAGGATCACTGAAGCTAATCCTCTTTCAACTATGTAAAATGTTGCCAAAGAACTCACTGTCGACCATTCTATGGTCGTTCATCATTTGAAGCAAATTGGAAAGGTGAAAAAGCTCGATAAGTGGGTGCCTCATGAGCTGACTGAAAATCAAAAAAATCATCATTTTGAAGTGTCATCTTCTCTTATTTTATGCAACGACAACAAGCCATTAATCAAACAGATCGTGATATGTGACAAAAACTGGATTTTGTATGACAACTGACGAAGACCAGCTCAGCAGCTGGACTAAGAAATAGCTCCAAAGCACCTCCCAAAGTCAAACTTGCACCAAAAAAATGTCATAATTACTGATTGGCAGTCTACTGCCCACCTGATCCACTACAGCTTTCTGAATACCAAAGAAACCATTTACACCTGTGAAGTATGCTCAGCAAATCTATGACATGTACCAAAACCTGCAATCCTTAGAGGTAGCATTGATTAACAGAAATGACCCAATTCTCCATGACAATGCCCAACTGCACACTGCACAACCAATGCTTCAAAAGTTGAATGAATTGGGCTATGAGGTTTTTCTCTCATCCACCACATTTACCTGACCTCTTGCCAAGAGACTACTACTACTTCCAGCATCTCAACAACTTTTCCAGGGAAAATGTTTCCACAACCAGCAGGAGGCAGAAAATGCTTTCCAAGAGACTGTCAAACCCCGAAGCATGGATTTTTATGCTATAGGAATAAGCAAACTTATTTCTCATTGGCAAAACTGCATTGATTTTAATGGTTCCTATTTTGATTAATAAAAATATGTTTGAGCCCTGTTATGATGATTTAAAATTCACTGTCTGAAACCATTAATTACGTTTGCGCCACCCTAATACTTATAATTGCACAACAGGAAAACTGGAAGAAGTTCCTCGTTTCTGAAAGCAACCCAGCTGCATTAGACCCCATGTGTACTTCCAACTGATGAATGGATCTATACCTCAACATACTTTTATGCAACCCATTTGGAGCACAGTAAGATACATACTGGTTAGTCTACTCTCTTTTCTCTTAACCATGCTGCTGCTATGTCACTTCAGTCGTGTCCGACTCTGTGCGACCCCATAGACGGCAGCCCACCAGGCTACCCGTCCCTGGGATTCTCCAGGCAAGAACACTGGAGTGGGATGCCATTTCCTTCTCCAATGCAGGAAAGTAAAAAGTGAAAGTGAAGTCACTCAGTTGTGTCCAACTCTTTGCGACCCCATGAACTGCAGCCTACTAGGCTCCTCCATCCATGCGATTTTTCCAGGCAAGAGTACTGGAGTGAGGTGCCATTGCCTTCTCCATCTCTTAATCATAAGTTATAAGAAAAACTTCAATAAGAGTATTTTAGGAAAAATCATTCCCAGGAACACATAAACTATGAGCTATTTATTTCTAATTATGAGATGAGAGACTAAGGAAAATTTAAGTGAAATGCAGATCAGGAGACCAGAGGAGAAAATAGCAGGAGATTCCCACTACCGGAAAATTTAACCATTCCTTTAACTATACTTTAAATCTAGCCGGAAGATGAACACTGTTAAGCTGTCTTTATGGGATAGCAGGGGACAAAAACAAGAAAAGAGGGACAGCTTTGGCGGTCTAGTAGTTGGGAGTCTACCTCCCAGTGCAGGGGACATGGGTTCAAGCCCTAATCAGGAAACTAGGTTCCGACATGCCGCAGGGCAACTAAGCCTGCACACCACAACTACAGAGCCCAGGCGCCGCAACTAAGACCCAATTTCACCAGAAATAAATAAATTAACTAAATTTTAAAAGTAAGAAAAAGAAATTCTGTAATTTAATTTATACTACTCCCCTGGTTTCTCAGAGAAGTAAGCCAAGGTGTATTGTAAGGCTGCCATCTGTCTATTCTAAGGAGGTACTGAGGAGAGAAATGTTTATCAGGGATTCACCAAATTTGTTCAGCTGCAGGCCTGCCTGTTCATAGGATCATTCACTGAACTGGCAGCCACAACTCCCTTCTCTTCACAGATGGTCTATACTTTGCTTCACGATTCACAAATGCCACATATTTAGAGTTATTTATACTGTTGTGTTTCTAGATATTTTAAATATTCAGCTATCTGTTCCTAGCACTCGAGTTTCTAAACATCTAGTCAGACTGCTCTAGGAGAATGTACGGCCTGAGTATTTATCCTTCAAATGTAGAAATGAGTAAAGAGAACTTAAGCCGCTGGAAGTTCAATGAAAGACTTTCACTGAGTTTATACTCATGCAAAAGAGAAAGAAAGAAAGAGAAAGCAAAGTAGATGACACAACTGTACCTGATACAAGGGAAATCTAAAGTAGACAATAAATACAGATTATGAAGAATTACAAAGGAAAAAGACTATACATCAAAACTAGCTTTACTGTATAAAATGAATGACAATCATTGTTTATTATCTGAAATGCTTACAGTTATTTATATGTAGTTAAGTGAAATCACCATGGTGGGTTTAAAATAGGATATATCTAGGTCCGAATCCTCTTCTACCAATCATTTATAAAGATATAATAATATTGTGAGGCTGTTCAAGAATTAAGTTAGATAACACAAAGAGTGAAAATAATATAGAGTTTAGGCATATACATGTAAATAAATGTTAGCTTTTCTTTTTTCCCTTCTTAAATACCAGAGAGAGCACAATGGTTTGCTTCTACTTCAACATTCATTAAACATTTGCTGCTATTATGTGCATATGATTATCCTAGATGCTTACCAATTGTGGAAAGATATTCCTTTGAGCCCATTGGTGAGGATAATTAATAACTGGAAAGAAGCATGACTTTACAATGACATATTTTTTAAATCAGTGTTCCATAAAATATGTAAGAATTATTAGACTCACTTTCTTCCAGTTTTAAAGAAACTGAGGGATTATTTCCTGTTTCATCCACATTTCCTTCACCACCTCCTCTAGATCTTGAATTCCAGACTTTAATCACTTCAACATCATTGTCACTGCCACTTCCACTTGAGCTACTATCTTTTTTCCCTTTTTCCCCTTTGCTTTTTCTTTCTAAAAAAGAGAACAAATTCAAATGGTTAGGGAAACACAAAGAAAAATACAAGTGCCGATTATTAGAGGACAAACAGCAAGTTGGGATTTTAAACATGTCAACACAGGGCACAAAAAGTATTCAATTTACTTTGTATAATCATCAGAGCTTAAACTCATGGAGGTTTCATCGGAATCTGAAGCTATAAATTCATCCATACTGTCTTCATCAAAATATCCCTAGGGAAAAAAAAATGAACATTTTAAGAATTTATTTCAATTTAAACTGGAAATCATAATGATGATGTCTATTTCATTTAAGGATAAGTTCATTGTTATGAGATAAGAAAGAACTGAAGAACTATATTAGAAAAAATAAAGGAAACATCACAGATATGACTAATAAATGCAACGTGAATTCTTAGATTGACTAATGAAAAAGAAAAGGGATGTAAATACAAAAACTGATGAAATCCAATTAACCTTTATTGTTTAGTTACTAGTACTTATGTGAATTTCTTAATTCTGACTATTTTACTATGGTTATGTAAGATGTTACTCTATGACAGAAGAGACAAGAACATACAATTGAAAAAAAATAGTCTCCTTAATAAGTGGTGCCGGGAAAACTGGACAGCTATATGTAAAAATGAAATTTGAACATTCTCTAACACCATACACAAAAATAAACTCAAAATGGATTAAAGACTTAAATGTAAGGCTGGATACTATAAAACCCTTATAGGAAAACATAGGCAGAACACTCTCTGACATAAATAGCAGCAAGATCTTTTTGACTTACCTCTGAGAGTAATGAAGATAGAAACAAAAATAAACAAATGGGACTTAATTAAAATTTAAAAAGCTTTTGCAAAGCAAAGGAAGCCAGAGACAAAAAGAGGTACTATGTCACACTGGTAAGAATGACAATCATCAAAACTCTACAAACAATATATACTAGAGAGGGTGTGGAGAAAGGGGAACACTTTATACTGTTGATGTGTGTGTGCTAAGTCGCTCAATTGTGTCTCACTCTTTGTTATCTCTGGATTGTAGCCTGCCAGGTTCCTCTGTCCATGGGAATTCTCCAGGCAAGAAAATTGGAGTGGGTGGCCATGCCCTCCTCCAGGGATCTTCCCAACCCAGGGATCTAACCCAGGTCTCCCACACTGCAGGTGGATTCTTTACCATCTGAGCCACCAGGGAAGCCTTGTTAGTGGGAATGTAAATTGGAATAGCCAGTATGGAGAACAGTATGGAGGTTCCTTAAAAAACTAAAAAAGAGTTGCCACATGATCTAGCAACCCCAGTCCCGGGAATATACCTGGAAAAAAACTGTAATTCAAAAAGTGTACAATAGCCAGGACATGGAAGCAACCTAAATGTCCACTGACAGAAAAATGGATAAAGAATATGTGGTGTGTGTGTGTGTGTGTGTGTGTGTGTGTGTGTGTGTACACACACATACATACATACTATGGATATTATTCAGCCATAAAAATGAAATGCCATTTGCAGCAACATGGATGGATCTAGAGATTATCATTCTGAGTGAAGTCAAACAGAGAAGGACAAATATTGTACGATACTGCTTATATGTGGAATCTAAAAACAGGATACAAGTGAACTTATTTAAGCAACAGAAATAGTCACAGGTGTAGAAAACAATCTTATGGTTACCACTGGGAAGGGAATAGGGGATTGGAATTTACATATACACAATACTACAATAAAGACCTACTGTATAGCAGAAGGAACTCTACTCAATACTCAGTAATGATCTATATGGGAAGATCTAAAAAAGAGTGGATATACGTACAACTGATTCACTTTGCTATACAACAAAAAGTAACACAACATTGTAAATCAACTATATGCCACTAAAATTTTTTTTAAAGATTAACATTTAACACTCCTTCCATAATCACAATTCATTCAAACACAGAGTAATTAACTAGAAATAAAACAGGCTGAAGTACTGTACCACAAAGAAAAAGAAATGTGAATATACACTAAGTCTATATAGATTAACCTTTTTCCAAAGTTATTCTACTTACTACAGATACCTTTTGATCAATTTTAGGTTAGTTAATTTACCTTATTCTCTTTACTAATGTAGTCCAGCTGCAAACACCATGGATGAGTCCAGATTCTACTTAACATTTGAAAATCTTGGAAAAGTTTTGCACCTGCCTTTCCTCTTCCGCCTTCACTGCTATTACCTACACCTGATCAAAAGAAAAAAAAAAAAAAAAGAGCTAACGTTAAGACATAAGAATTCTCTAGTTCAATTAAGGTGTTTCTGTATTAGGACCTTAGCTTGATCTGTGCATCAGAATACTCTGGCCCTGTAGAGAATCTAATAGGTCCTCATTTTTAGACTATTTCAAAACACATAAACAGGACTTCAAAAGAAATCCAACATACAGAAATCATCAAAATGCTAAAAAAAAAAAAAACCACTGTGGTATAATGATATGCAACCTTATTAATACATTAAATAACAAAATATAGTAGTAAGTTTAACAGTGGCCTGGAAAATGCCATATTTTTGATAGAGGTTAGTGAAAACAGGCAGTATTTTCTTATTTAGGTCCTAGACTCTATCCATGTGCTCTAGATTACAAATTCCTGCTTTAGATCAAGCCACTCTCTGTATATAGTACTTAAGCAAAACTCTTACGTCAAAAACCCAGTATTTACAAAAGTGTTTTTCAAGTTGAAAAAATTATTTATTTTGCCCAGAGAAACTTCAACAATATATTTTTATATGAAAATGAAGTAAAACGAAATGGATGCACATTTCATTAAGATGACAAAATTATCAAGGGGGTAAAACACAAAAGAACAAAGTTGATCTTTTAAAAGAACAGTATTTAAACAATAACATTTATCTGTCCACAGTTTTAGAAGATCTAAATTCACATCTCCATGAGGGACAAGATGTATATTCAGTAATGATATAAAATATGAATAAAAAGCATAAAAATCCAGTACTCGCTATTTTGCCTGATTAGAGGTATTGCCACTGTGTATGATAGAAATCATTGCTGTGAAAATGAGGCATCTAATTTCTTGATAGCATTCCCTTATAATCCTTTTATTTCTACAAAGACAAAAATGAGTCTTCTTTTCACCTGAACACTTACAGAGGCTAAGGTATGCCTATATCTTGTTCTGGTTTTGATTTGCCTTTCCCTGATGGCTAATCATATTGAGCAACATTTAGAGAAGTGATTCTCGGGCAAAGGGTACATCAGAATCACCCAGAGGAATTATAAAGATGCAGCTGCCTAAGCCCTACTCCAGAACCACTGAATCAACCTATAAGATAATAGGAGTTTATTGTTCTCTATTGATAAGAGTACAATTCAGTGGCATTAAGTATAATCAAAACGTTGTACAACCATCAGCACTCTTGATTTCTAAAACTTTTTCCATCATTGTTAACAGAAACTCTGTAGCCGTTAAATGAATCTGACTCTTCTAGTCAAATCTAAATGTAATCATACAGGATTTGTCCTTTTGTTTCCGACTTATTTTACTTAACATGATGTCTCCAAGTTCCATTCACGTCAGAATTTCTTTAAAAGATTGCAATATTCCATTGTTCGTGTATATCATATTTTGTTAATCTATTCATTACTTGATGGACACTTTGATTGCTTCCATGTTTTTGGCTATTATGAATAATGCTGCTATATAAACATGAATTGGTAAGAATCTGTTTTGAATTCTTGCTTACAATTATTTTGAAAGTAGAATTTTACCTAGAAGTACAGTTGCTGTATCACATGGTAATTCTCTGCTTAACCCTTTGAGGAACTGCCACACATTTGTCACAGCAGCTATACAAGTGTTCTAATTCCTCCATATCACTTCCAACACTTATTATCTTTATCTGAGAGTCATCCTATTGAGTGTGATATGACATCTCTTGGTTTTATTTGTATTTCTTGAATAACTACTGATAATGTAGAGCATCTGTTAATGTGCTTATCGGTCACTTGTATATCTTTTTTGGAGAAATGTCTATTGAAAAACCCCTAAGTCCATTTTTGAATTTTGTTTGGTTTTTTGTTGTTGTTAGGTTGTAAGGGGCTTCCCAGGTGGCGCTAGTGGCAAAGAACCCACCTGCCAACGCAGAAGACATAAGAAACACAGGTTGGATCCCTAGGACCGGAAGATCCCCTGGAGGAGGGCAAGGCAACCCACTTGCCTGGAGAATCCCATGGACAGAGGAGCCTGGCAGGCTACAGTGCACAGGGTTACAAAGAATCAGACATGACTGAAGCAAATGAGCACATGCACACACAGAAGTTGTAAGAGTTCTTTATATGTTCTGGGTATTAATCCCTTCTAGGAAAATGACTTACAAATGTTTTCTTTCATTCTGTAGACTGTTTTTGTATGTGCTCCATTTCTGCATGCCTAAGACAATGTACGGATTTTAATAGTGATTTAAGCTAAAAATCAGGCTGTTTTAAAACTAGGTATTCACACTTATAAAACCTAAAGTGTTTACTGAAGGCAGAGGCTTACATGAAACTTCTGATGGAAAGTGAAAGATTTAGCTCCTCGGTTGTGTCTCACTCTTTGTGACACCATGGACTGTAGCCCACCATGTTTCTCTCCATGGAATTCTCCAGGCAAGAATACTGGAGTGGTTTGTGATGCCCTCCTCCAGGGGAAATTCCTGATCCAAACCTGCATCTCTCCCACTGCAGGCAGATTCTTCACTGTCTGAGCCACCAGAGAATTTGATGGTAAAAAGGAAGGAAAAGAACTGTATTTTTTGGAGAATGAAGGAAAATTAAGAAGATACTGATTTTCTTGAAATTCATTAAATTTAGTCTCTTATGACTTTAATTCTGCAAATATTAAATATATGATAAATTATTACTACTAAAATTACCATCAAATTGTTGTTAGCATTAAAAGAAAAATTTATATGAACTTCTTAAAGCTTAAGTTGAATATAAAAATAGTCAAAGAAACAAAAGTATTTTTTGGACTATGTAATCAATAAAATATCAAAGATTTTAACTGCAAATGAGACAGGTGCCATTTTGGGAGAAACACTTTGATGGTTTCTAGTGAGAATCAAGATAAAGCAGCTTTTAATATAATCCATTTGGCCTTTTATGAGAGTTTTTTTCAAGGGGTTATTAACTCAGGTTATTCTACTTTAAGGAAAATAAAACATCACATTTAATAGGGGGTAAATTCCAAGACATTCTCATGACTGAAAGATTCATGGCACCAGATAATTAACAACTGTACCTTTCTTAGTTAAGAAGCTACAGCAGTTAGTACTTTAGATATTTACTCCTATCAATTAAAGTCATAAAAAATGAGGCCTCCTTAAATCTTAAGTATTGCACTCCTCTTAGAAAGAGTATGTTTTAATATCTATACATGAGCTATATTAACATTTTACTGTTGGTTATTAAACACAACTGATTCTTTAATATTTTTAAACAATATGTTCCCCACAATGAAACAAAATTTTAAATATTTTGGAGAAAATATTAAGTGACCAATTTAGCACTTTTTATTATTCAGAGATTAATGAAAGACAGGTCTCAACATCCCTCTCTTTCTCACTGGAACGACTATCTTTAGTTAATGATGTCTGCACTTTTTGTCATTCAAGTCCACATGGTACAATAAATCTAATAGCTTATGATTAATATACAAATGAAAATGTGTGACTTATTAGAAATTATCTCCCTTCAAAAGTCAGTCAGAAAATTTTTTAAAAATAAAGGAAAAAATAATCTCTATAAAATACAAACATTCGAAACCTGTTTTCCCCAAAGTAGAACAACTGTTCAGGAACATCATCATTGTTCTATTTTCTAAAACAGAAATTATCTGTCACAAAGAGGGTTATTTTAACTACTAATATGAAGCATCACTGTAATGTGTGTGTATAAACCTCCACTCTCTATTTTTTTTTTTTTTGATCACTTGTATCGAAAATAGCTGACAAGTACCTTCTAACCTATAGCCCCTAAATAAATCTGGCACATCAACTGGGGAAAGGTACCAGAATAAAGTGACCAACAAGTAAAAATTTCACTCCAGACCAAACAGAAACTAATGTTTTGCTCTGTGAATGGTGACAACCTAGGACAAACACACATACAAACTCCTGAATTTATTGATGATGAAACAGTATCTGCTATATGATTTAAAAGCACAGAGTGACTTTCCTAGTAGTCCAGTAGTTAAGATCTGCCTTCAATACAGGGAGCATGGGTTCAATCCCTGGTCCAGTAACTAAGATCTCACACGCTGTGGGGCAACTCAGCCCACATGCCACAACTAGAGAAAAGCTAGCATGCTGCAAATATAGAGCCCACATGCCCTGGAACTCACATGCCACAAGTGAAGAGAAGCCTGCGTGCCGCAACAAAAGATATTACATGCCGCAGCTAAGGTCCAATATAGTCAAAGATAAATAAGTAAGTTTAAATAACAACAACTTAAAAAAAGCATATGGAAAGGAGTGTAAGGTCATCATAATGTAATCACTCAGAAAATAACCTGTTATTAACATATTTGTGTATTTTAGGCATTTCTGTGTATTTCTTTGTAACACTGGGACATAATATATGCCCTGCTTTGTATTTTGCCCTTTTTCCCTTCAACATTTGTCAATTTGATACCTAAAAAGGAATTCCATGAGTTTGACCTATAGGTCTTTTATTAATGTGGTTGGATATTTTTCAATAATACACTGGAATTTTCTGTATCTTCTTTTATGGATTTAGTAAAATATAGAATATTTTATGAAATAAAAGCTCTTTACAAATCGAGGCATTATTGATATATTCTATATATTTTTTCACTAGTTTGTTCCTTAATTTTATTTTGAGAATATTAGCTTTTTAATTAGAAATTTTTTTTGTTTTTATAATATAAACATACCATTTTATACAAATCCAAAATTGCAAAAGAACAACTGATGTGGTAAAATTACCATGACAGCATTCTTCAGAAAAGGAATGTCTTAAGAAAGAAAAAAACAATAAATTAAGTCTATTTGTTACCTGTTAAGTGATCTAAGTAGTACTGATAGAGTTTGCACTGAATAGGAGTCATTCTCACAGCTAAAACATACTCATGCTTTGGAGGCAAAAACTTTGTTAATGCTGTATAATCTTTCCTCTGTAATTAATAATAAACAGAATGAAAATTAGTTAAATATATGACAGGAATTAACTGCTCTAAGAATCATCACTGCTTGCAACTAAAAGTGCACACAAATAAAAGGTACCAGACATATAAGAAAACATTTACTTAAATATATTTACCCTCTTTAATCACACAATGATCCCATTTAATTGTAGTTAATGTATTTCATGTGACTACATAGTATGACTCACTGTTAAAAAGATACTGCAACACACCAGGCAGGTTTTAAATTGAAGTGGCCATACTACCAAGTGAGCAATTTAGGTTTTCAAATGGTCTCCTCTATATAGAAAAAAGAAAAGAAAAAAAAAGGTGGGGAGGGGAAACAGTAGGTAGTGCTAGCAAAAAGAATTGCTTTAATCATACAGTAAAACGAATGAATCAAAGTCCAATGCAATCTGTGTTATCCTTTGGGTAAAGTGTGTCAACATTCCAGAGGATAACATATAACATCAGGGGGAATGTTTGTTCAATTGAGAAAACAAGCCATGTATAGGCACTCTTAATATAGGAACAGGAAAGAAAGAACACTAAATCAGAAAAATGCCACCTAGGTACTAGCAGTAATACAGAAATAAGAGTACCTGCTAGTACCTGTGGGTAACCTAAACAAACAGAAAGACTTTACCTTATATAACAGTAGTACAGTCAGTCAAAAGGACAGCCTATCTCATCTGTTACATCCATTAAGAAAAATAAAGAACTGAGATCTATTAACTGCTTGCTCAGTCTCTACATACTTATCTACTCATTAACAATGGTTTACTGAAGATCTACGTGGAAAGAACACTATTAGTCCATTAAAGTTATTGTTGTACTTGGAATTAATAAAACTGTTTCTTCAGGATTACTTCTTTCATAATTCATAAGTGCCTTTCCTACATCCATTTCAAACAAATGAGGTTTGGAATACTACACTATAAATTCTGGTGAGCACAGAAATTTCTTAATCATAATAGCTGTGGTCCTTTTACATATCCCCTATCTTAAGGATGAGAAAAATCTAAATATTAACATATAACCATAAAAGCTATACATCCAGCAACTGAATTAATCAAGTATTTTCTAAACTTCTCAATGCAATTTTTAAAAGTTCAATACTAAATAAACTTTGGAAAAGAGTGGAAGAAGATTTA
The DNA here is from genome assembly GCA_917880005.1 of Nanger dama. Classification (NCBI taxonomy): domain Eukaryota; kingdom Metazoa; phylum Chordata; class Mammalia; order Artiodactyla; family Bovidae; genus Nanger; species Nanger dama. The sequence continues at coordinate 1,996,200 of CAKJTW010000056.1, forward strand.
ACTGTAAAACTACTGAAAGAAGAAGACAGAAAACACAAAATAATTCAATTTTAAATTCAGAAAACATTTTGAGATTACAATACAGCAAAGTAACAATATATTATTACTGTGGAATGTACTTGTACCTGAACACATCCAGCTAACATTTCATAGAGAATGTGAGCTCGTTTTTCATTACTCTGACATCTACCATGGTAGAATCTGCACACTGACCATTTTGGATTGGATTTATAAACCGATTCCTGAATTCCTTAATGGATCCAAGCAAATTTTCTTTGATAAAGTTAACCATGCAATGATCTAAGAAAGAAGATATTAGTTTATTAACAACAGTAACAGCTAAAAGAACTGAGAAAAATTCTCTGACAAATAGCTCATGTCAAAAATGCATGCCACAACAGCATTAGTATCAAGATACAAAGAAAGAATGCCAAACTGAGTGTAAACACTGGTTTATCAGTCTGATCTAGAACTGCATTACCTAAACCAGATGAGAAATTCAAATAGAACCCAATCCAAACTTCTAGACTGTTTAGGAAAAACAACACCTAGAACACTTTATTCTAACTCACTAGTCTTTATAATACATATTGAGTATAAAACAACTGCTCTGTAATTCTACCCATGACTTTATGACCAGCAAGGGTATCTTGTGAAAACAACATATTGAACTAAAATAATAAAATCAATTAATAAGCTACTAGATCAAATTTTGAATTAACTAATATAGTTCAAGAAGTCCTAAAGAGTTGCCCTGTGCTATACAGGACCACAATGTGAAACAGGGCAACATTCTATAAATGGGGAAAGAAAAAAGGGGAAACTAGAAAAGACAAAAATAAAGATAAAATATAGATATATAGTATAGATAACTATAAAGTGAAACAGTAACCAGTATTACAAATAATAAAACAGAAAACAGTAACTATAAAAATAATAAGAAAATGGAAATAACATAAAAATAACAAAAAAATATTAGAACAAATTATAATGGGATATTTCAATTTGTTATTTGCTGCGTAACTCATGCTCCCTCTTTAGTGTCACCACACACATGAAAATGAGGGAAACTCACAAGTCACTTCTCTGGGTTCTCATCATTTATCCTCAGCCTCAGCAAACTGTATCCTGACATCAATTCAACACGACTTTCCTCCAATCTCCACCTTTCTAAAACTTTCATTTAGCACAGCATTTCTTTCCAAGTTCCTATCAGTAACTCCTCCAAAACTGGATACATTCTTTTACACATTGACTCACACTCAATTAGGTTATTTTGAAGTGGTGTTCCCGTTAAAATAATTCTCCTCCTTGATCGTATAGAATTCATAGCTTTTGAAACAGCAGATGCTTCATTTTTTAGAATATGGCCTTCATCACAAACAACAAAGTCAGGTCCTAGAAAAACAACATTTAATACACAATAAGATTAAAAGCACAATCCATTTAAGTAAAGTTAATCACTTTACACTGCTGCTCTTATGGAAAGATGCTGTGGAAACAACATCCTGATAAGAACAGTTATATTTTATCTGTTGCTGAATTTGGTTAATGTGGTAATAACAGTATTAATTTTATTAAAGTGCTATAATGATGGTACTTAAAGGCCTCTGAATAAGAGTACAATAATAAGTTAAAACTACCACTTGAGACGAAGAGTAACATATATACGAAAAAGACAAATTACTAAAGCTACATTTAAAGAAACACTATAGAAATCACAATAGACCAAGTAGCACTTCCCATCTGACTTACTTCACATAACTAGTAGTCAGTGCTGGGAAAAAAATTTAACTGATAAAGAACAGCTAAACTGACTGTTACAGGAGTGTAGAGGTAGGAAGAAAAACATGGTCCAAGCTACAGATCTCATACCAGAGAGTGGCTCTTTCAAAAGAAATACATATGATTTGTTCTATGAAAATGACCATATGCACTCTTGGGTAAAATATCCTACAAACACAAATTGCTTGCAGGTTAATATACACAGCCTTGACGTACTCCTTTTCCTATTTGGAACCAGTCTGTTGTTCCATGTCCAGTTCTAACTGTTGCTTCCTGACCTGCATACAGATTTCTTAAGAGGCAGGTCAGGTGGTCTGGTACTCCCATCTCTTTCAGAATTTTCTACAGTTTATTGTGATCCACATAGTCAAAGGCTTTGGCATAGTCAATAAAGCAGAAATAGATGTTTTTCTGGAACTCTCTAACTTTTTCAATATTCCAGTGGATGTTGGCAATTTGATCTCTGGTTCCTCCGCCTTTTCTAAATCCAGCTTGAACATCTAGAAGTTCATGGCTCACGTATTGCTGAAGCCTGGCTTGGAGAATTTTGAGCATTGCTTTACTAGCGTGTGAGATGAGTGCAATTGTGCGGTAGTTGGAGCATTCTTTGGCATTGCCTTTCTTTGGGATTAGAATGAAAACTGACCTTTTTCAGTCCTGTGGCCACTGCTGAGTTTTCCAAATTTGCTGGCAAATGGAGTGCAGCACTTTCACAGTGTCATCTTTCAGGATCTGAAATAGCTCAACTGGAATTCCATCACCTTCCACTACCTTTGTTCATAGTGATGCTTCCTAAGGCCCGCTTGACTTCTCATTCCAGGATGTCTGGCTATAGGTGAGTGATCACACCATCCTGATTATCTGGGTCGTGAAGATCTTTTTAGTACAATTCTTCTGTGTATTCTTGCCACCTCTTCTTAACATCTTCTGTTTCTGTTATACCATTTCTGTCCTTTATTGAGCCCATCTTTGCATGAAATGTTCCCTTAGTATCTCTAATTTTCTTCAAGAGATCTCTATTATTTCCCATTCTGTTGTTTCCCTCTATTTCTTTGTACTGATCACTGAGGAAGGCTTTCTTATCTCTCCTTGCTATTCTTTGGAACTCTGTACTCAAATGGGTATATCTTTCCTTTTCTCCTTTGCTTTTCATTTCCCTTCTTTCACAGCTATTTGTAAGGCCTCCTCAGACAGTCATTTTGCTTTTTTGCATTTCTTTTTCTTGGGGATGGTCTTGATTCCTGTCTCCTGTACAATGTCACATACCTCTGTCCATGGTTCATCAGGTACTCTGTCTATCAGATCTAGTCCCTTAAATCTATTTCTCACTTCCACTATATAGTCATAAGGGATAGATTTAGGTCATACCTGAATTGTCTAGTGGTTTTCTCCACTTTCTTCAATTTCAGTCTGAATTTGGCAATAAGTTCATGATCTGAGCCACAGTCAGCTCCCAACTTTGTTTTTGCTGACTGTATAGAGCTTCTCCATCATTGGCTAAAAAGAATATAATCAATATGATTTCTTTGTTGACCATCTGGGGATATTCATGTGTAGATTTGTCTCTTGTGTTGTTGAAAGAGGGTGTTTGCTATAACCAGCGCGTTCCCTTGGCAGAATTCTATTAGCCTTTGCCCTGCTACATTCTGTACTCCAAGGTAAAATTTGGCTGCTACTCCAGGTGTTTCTTGACTTCTTACTTTTGCATTCCAGTCCCCTATAATGAAAATGACATCTTTTTGGGTGTTCATTCTAGAAGGTCCTGTAGGTCTTCATAGAACTGTTCAATTTCAGCTTCTTCAGTGTTACTGGTTGGGGCACAGGCTTAGATTACCGTGATATTGAATGGTTGCCTTGGAAACAGAGACCTTTCTGTCGTTTTTGAGGTTGCATCCAAGTACTACATTTTGGATTCTTTTGTTGACTATGATGGCTACTCCATTTCTTCAAAGGTATTCCTGTCCACAGTAGTAGACATAATGGTCACTTGAGTTAAATTCACCCATTCGAGTTCATCTTAATTCACTGATTTCTAGAATGTTGATGTTCACAATTGCCATCTCCTGTTTGACCACTTCGAATTTGCTTTGATTCATGGACCTGACATTCCAGGTTCCTATGCAATACTGCTCTTTACAGCATCGAACCCTGCTTCCATCACCAGTCCCATTCACAACTGGGTGTTGTTTTTGCTTTGGCTCCATCCCTTCATTCTTTCTGAAGTATTTCTCCACTAATTTCCAGTAGCATATTGGGCACCTACCGACCTGTGGAGTTCATCTTTCAGTGTCCTATATTTTTGCCTTCTCACAAGGAGTACGTCAAGGCTGTATATTGTCACCCTGCTTATTTAACTTATATGCAGTGAATGTCATGAGAAATACAGGGCTGGAGGAAGCACAAGCTGGAATCAAGATTACCGGGAGAAATATCAATAACCTCAGATATGCAGATGACACCACCCTTATGGCAGAAAGTGAAGAAGAACTAAAGAGCCCCTTGATGAAAGTGCAAAGAGGAGAGTGAAAAAGTTGACGTAAAGCTCACCATTCAGAAAACTAAGATCATGGCATCTGGTCTCATCACTTCATGGCAAATAGATGGGGAAACAGTGTAAACGATGGCTGACTTTATTTTTCTGGGCTCCAAACTCACTGCAAATGGTGATTGCAGCCATGAAATTAAAAGATGCTTACTCCTTGGAAGTAAAGTTATGACCAAACTAGACAGCATATTAATATAAAAGCAGAGACATTACTTTGCCAACAAAGGTCCATCTAGTGAAGGCTATGGTTTTTCCAGTGGTCATGTATGGATGTTAGAGTTGGACCATAAAGAAAGCTGAGTGCCAAAGAATTGATGCTTTTGAACTGTGGTGTTGGAGAAGACTCTTGAGAGTCCCTTGGGCTGCAAGGAGATCCAACCAGTTCATCCTAAGGGAGATCAGTGCTGGTTGTTCATTGGAAGGACTGATGTTAAAGCTGAAACTCCAATACTTTGGCCACCTGATGCAAAGAGCTGACTTACTGGAAAAGACTCCAATGTTGGGAAAGATTGAGGGCAGGAAGAAAAAGGGGACGACAAAGGATAAGATGGTTGGATGGCATCACCGACTCGATGGACATGGGCTGGGTAGACTCTGGGAGTTGGTGATGGACCAGGAGTTCTGGCATGCTGCAGTTCATGGGGTCACAAAGAGTTGGACACGACTGAGTGACTGGACTGAACTGAGCTAATATACACATAAATTACTTAAACACTGATTTAAACAATAGCAATTGTCAAATCATCCCCTATATTTTAGGCATACAGAAAATGCATCTTCTACATGATTTCAGAAGTAATTCCTTCAGTATGATTGATCAAATAACATAATTGCTATTCAATGTTCAGATGGCGCTACAAGAATAAGATTTATTTTAAACTAATCAACTTTTTTAAAATGAAAATATATATCTTGCTTTATATGTAAAAACTTGTTTATTTTGAATCCTGAAGTTATCTAAATATAAAAATTATCTTTTACACAAGTGATTAAAATTATTTTTACTACCTAATATTACATGTTCATGAGGGTGTGGTGAAGCAGGTACTCATACATTCTTTGTGGAAGTCTAAGCTAGTATCAGTGGGACTTCCCTGGTGGCTCAGATGGTAAAGAATCTGCCTGCAATGCAGAAGACCTGAGTTCAATCCCTGGGTCAGGAAAATCCCCTGGAGAAGGGAATGGCTACCCACTCCACTATTCTTGCCTGGAGAATTTCATGGACAGAGAAGACTGGTGGGCTATAGTCCATGAGGTTGCAAAGAATTGGACATAACACAGTGACTAACACTTTTACTTTTCACAAGCTGTTAATCAACACTGTGGAAGACAATTTCATAATATCTACTAAAATATAAAATATGTTGCACCCTTAACCCACATTTCAGCTTCTGGGAATTTATCCTAAAGATATACTTCCACAAGTATCATAAGCTACATGAAATAACTGAAGCATTGTTATGGTAGAAAATTGAAACAACTTAAAAGCTTGGTCAAAGGGGTTAATAAAACTATGCTATGATGGAATGTTGCAGTACTTAAAATTAATGATGTACATTTCTTTGTACTATCCTTCAAAGATATGTCAAATGTGTTGTTACTAAACAAAAGGAATAGAGTTTCAAAATCTACATTATGATCCCATTTTATTTAAATAACCACCTCAAACAGGGTAATTTTTATCTATGTACACAGATATGTAGTGAAGTAAAGGATTAACCTGGCCCCCGAAAAATTAAGCCTTTGCCTCCAGCTCTAGGTGGTAACCTCTAAATTCCAGGAATGTCTAACTTGATAAAAATTTGTTTACCTAGATGGCTTGGGAAACATTAGAGATAGTCTGTGATAACAAGGTGATGGGGCTGAAGGGAAATCAGCTCTGGGCATGTAGCATCTTCTCAACTTCTGGAGGGACTAGAAACTAAGATGACCCACATGAGTGGTCAACCATGTCTATGTGACCAAGCCCAAACTTCAGACACCAAGGCTCGGATGAATATGCCTGTTTGGCAATATTTCATGTATACTGTCACTATAACACCAGTCTAATCACAAGAAAAACAACAGACACCAGTGAACATCCTACAGGATACTTTAATAACACTCCTCAAGACTGACAAGATAACAGAAAATAAAGGAAAGACTAATAAACTGTCATAGACCAGAGAAGAATGTGGAGACATGACAAACTCTATGTGGTACCCTGGATGGGATCCTGGAACAGAAAGTAGATGGTAATATTATAAACTGGTAAAATTCAAATATGGTTTGGAATCTAGTTACTAATATATCAATTTCTTAGTTTTGACAAATCTACCATAGCAATGTAAGATGAACAGTGGGGGATTTGGGTCCAGGATAAATTGGAGCTTTCTTTACTGTCATTTTAACTTGTCTATAAACAAACAAACAAAAATTTCAAAATAATGTTTTTTTAATGTCACTAAATAGCTTACATAGAAAAACAAACAATACTCATTATGTTATAAGCTTTCATTTCTTTTTAATTTATTTCCTCATGATCATATTCAACTTCTGAAACTTGTTTTAAACTGTTTCAAGGAAACCTTCTGAAAAATATGCTGCAATACTAATCACTAGCTTATAGCTCTCTGACAACAAAACAACCACAGGACTTTTAGACCACTATTTAAGTCATGAGAAAAGGACAAACTTAACATTTACAATGGCGGTTAGTTTGGTATATGTTGATTACGTCATTACTTTTAAAAAAAAAGGCAAAAGAGTAGAGACTTTCAGTTATAAAATGAATAAGGTCTGAGGATCTAATGTATAAACAACATGTTGATAACAAGGTGGCTATAGCTGATAACAATGCACTATATATAATTGAAATCTGAAAATGAGTAGAGCATAAATGTCATGACCAAAAAGAAAAAGAAAACTACATGAGATAATGGATGTATAACACAAAGGGGGTTACCCATTCACAATGTATACAAGTATCAAATGATTACATTGTACATTATAACTGTTACAATTTTACTTCTCAATTAAACCTCACTAAGCTGAAAAAATAAATTAAAAATAAAACTTAAAAGGGGCAAAGCATGGATTCTATTAAAATGATTCTATTATTCAAATTCAAATTATTCTACTCAAATCATTCTATTCAAAATAATACTATTATTTTGGCAGTGAAAAATTAGACTTTCTCAACAAACATCTAAAGCATCAACAGTGTCTTAAAGTAATTAGATATAACAAGATAAAGTTTGAAAAAAAAAATATAGAATACAAGTAACTAAATATTGATTGGCTCTGGGACAGTACAACTTGCTGCTTTTCCAAGTCACAAATAAGGATTAAATATTTGGATCTTGCATCATGAGGATATTGTCAACACCACTGTAAATATTAACCTTCCACAGTGATGACCATTTAAAAAAGGGAAAATGCAGCAATTCTTCTAATGACATAGTTGGAAAAGAAACGTAAATAACTGTTTTCAGAGAATGGAGAGAGCTCTTATGACTGTCTAATATTCAGTCACAGGAATTTGCAATTGTGACATACTTGGTACATTTTTAATTGCTTATTTATTGAAAACCTCAAACACTTTCAGACTCAGCAAGTGAATTCTGAACATCTGGCAATATTAAGGGTGATTTCATCTTAATGAAATTATACTAGGAAACAAACAAAAAGCAAAAACCTGAATGATAAACAATAAAAGCTACTTAATAGTTGGTCAATTAGTATTTGTTAAATAAAACATAATAAGCACATTTTTCATTCAACTTGCTTTGTTATCTCAATGTCTGTCAATATCTTACCTGGATCAACCAATGCTTTGTTAAATATTTCTTTAAGTTTCCTACTCTTCACATTCCTTCCTTGAGCAAGATTTCTGTACATCTCATAGCCTATGATCATAACACCACCATCTTCTTGCCACCTCTGTAGCATGTAGCTTCTTTCTTGAGGACGTTTCACAGTTGCTAATTCAGAGACCTTTGGTGGGAAAATAAAGATTTTTAAAGGTAGGAATGCATAAATATTAAATATCCCCAAAGAAACATGTATCACTAACAATTAAAAATCTTATTTTTACTATATGAAATTTATGCAGTTATTTTGATAATAGAAAATATTTTAAATATACCTCAAGCTTCTCATCATCTTTTAGTCCCTCCTGCCACTTCTCAAATTCATTCATCCAATTCAAAGCAGTATTAAGAGGACAAACCACTAAAGCTGTGCTGAAATCCAATTTGTCACACAAAAGAACTGTATGAAGAAAACTTACCACCTACAGAAGAAAAAAAAATTAAGTTGTCACCTTCATTTAAATATCTTCAGAAAGTAAATAAATTGAGCAAACTTATAATAGTTGGGAATTTTTTTGCTGTTTAAACAATAAAGCAACCAGGCAAAGGTCACAATTTCCAAACCAGGAAAAGTACAAAGAAAGAGATATAACATGTAAAAGGCGGAAATTCAACTATATGATACATAACGTCCTTCCAACTCTGAAGCTCCATGATTTTATGATCAGTAATAATAATAATATGACTATAATAAATAATAACCACAGCAAAATAGCTAGTAAGTCCCTAGTCCCCAGAGAACATTCTTACGATCTTTAGAAAATACCACCTCCCATTTAGAAGAGAATTATATCATAGAGTATTTTTCCACTGCGAAGTGTTCTGACTCACTGAATCTACTGTCTTATGGCTTGGAATTACATATATATACAGATTTATATAATATATATATTTCAATATATATATATATATAATATATATATTGTATATATATCTTTTCACTAATTCCACATCTCTGCTACAATTCCTGCAGTTTTCCTGCAACTTCCTGCATTCAGAAATGTAGTGTTTTAATAGTGAAAATACATTATGTTCTCATTACTAAAGGATCACAGACTATTAAAGTCAGGAATCCCCTGGTTAGGACTCTGCTTTCATGCCGAGGACATTGGTTCAATCCCTGACAGAGGAACTAAGATCTCAGAAGCCACACAGCACGACAAAAGAAAGTTGTAAAGGAAGTTCATTTCCACCTCAGAATCTTTGCAGTTTTACTGGCTATGCCTATAATCCCACTGCTTCACTTCATTAGGGTCTCTGTTCAAACATCACTTCCTAAAAGATGCTTTCCCTCTCTATGCTTCCTTAACATTATCTGAAAGTACATATTTCTTATTTTATTTGAATAAATTCTCTCTCAACCACCAGAATATAAGCCTCTTGGAGAAATCTTATTATTCAATGCTTTATCTCCAGCCCCTACAACTGCATCTGGAACCTAACAGAACATAACATATATTTTTTAATTCATGAATGCACAAGAACAGAATACCTTCATGTTCTTACCTGTAAAGTCTTACCAAGGCCCATGCAGTGGGCAAGAATGCATCCTGAACCTGGAGATTTCTTTGTTTTTTTACAGACTCACAGCAGCAATCCCACATAAATTGAACACCTAAAAATGATATCTTTGTTAAGTTCAAATTTAAAGGTGCAAGTGAAAAAAAAATCTTTCTTTGTAAATTCATTAAAAACATAACTAAAACTTCTAAGAAACAGAATTTTTTAAAGAGAGAGACAAAAATCTCTTAATGTAAATGGGATTTGTTTTACACACAACCCATCGCTAAGGTTTATTAGAAAAATGTGAACACAGGCACACAACAGGGTGCACTTTCAGTCCTCTCAGGTATCACAGCAGACCGTTTCTCCATTCCCTGGGATGGTCCAAAGAGACAGATAAATAATCTAATAGAAACTTTATCCAAAGAGAGAACAGATCCCTATCAAATATACTTTCAGATTTATTGAGTCAATCCTGGGCAGGAGGGGAAACCTCAGGAGCTAAGTTATCATTTCTCCCTTTATTCAACACTAAAAACTGAACAAGAAATGGGCTTGCTACCTAAGGAGTAGGAACTACAGAATTTACTTAATGTATTCATTCAAATACACACTCAAAATTTACTTATTGATTCTGCTCGGACAAAGCAGAGGATAGGGATAATTGGATGTCTTTCCAAAACCAATAAAGGAATATTATTAACAAAAATACTTGAAAAGCATTTCCTAAAGAAGGCTTTTAGCTAACAGTACCTTTCCCTACCACACCCTGCCCTTAGCTAACCATTGCAGATTAGGTGAAATCCACTTGCTATATATACCCATTTGTGAGTGGCACACACTTCCCGTTTCACAAAACTCATTTTCTGTGCAATGTTCAATTTTGTTCTTCCTCATTTGCTTAGGCACTCCATAAGGGCAGGGATCATATCTGTTATGCTCACCATTAAAAGTAACTCCAGGTCTTAGCAGAAATGTGAGGCACACTGGGGCCATCAAATATTGGTAAAATTTAACTAAAAACACTTTAACCATCTGATGGTTTCTTACCATCTACTTGATGTGGTTTCAATTTGATAACCATATTTCTATGAACCTGAACTAAAGGTTCTTTGGTTTCTTCATCTTCATCTAAAACCAACTTCGTTGTTATTGGACACTTAGTCGGTGAAGCATCTTCAATTTCTATCACCTACAAGACAGGGAATTATAGATAGTTAAGCTCAAAGAAAAGCAATGGTGGAATATGAATCTTACAAAGTGAAGTTTTCCAAAATACAGACATGTCTACTTCCATACTAAAATCCAGTAATTTTTGTTCAGTAAGACCAGGATGCATCATTAGTTTACACGTTTTCTAAAATTAAAAAACCTCTACAAGACCTGAATCACTGTGGTAATGTTGGTAATTTATTAATAGCTCATTGATTTTTACCTTGAACACCTTAACACATGATGGGTAGAGATGTGAGAAAAGGAGCACTCTAAATTAATCTATGACATCACCATTAAAATCTAAATAGACTGGTTCTATTCTTCTAGAGCTTCCCTGGTGGCTCAGATGGTAAAGCCTCTGCCTGCAATGTGGGAGGATCCGGGTTTGATCCCTGGGTTGGGAAGATCTCCTGGAGAAGGAAATGGCAACCCACTCTAGTATTCTTGCCTGGAGAATCCCACAGACAGAGGAGCATGGTAGGCTACAGTCCATGGGGTCACAAAGAGTCAGACACGACTGAGCGAGCTTTGCAAGCTTCACTGGCTTTACATTCTTCTAGAAGACATGTGAAAATATGCAAGGAAACTTATGGTTACCACAATGACTGGTGATGACTAGTATTTAATTCAGGCAGTAGTGAAGGTAAATATAAATGTTTTACAATGTGAATGAAGACAGTCCCAAATAAGAACTGTCGCACCCAAGATTCCAAAAGGCTCCCACTGAAAACCACTGTAAATATGTGTTGTGAAAGGGAAATACTTTCAGAAACACTGGTATGAGAATCTTAGGCTCAAAAGCATAACAAGAATATATAATACCCTTTAATTGCAAAAGGGAAACAATCACCTCAAGTTTATTATTTGAAAGAAAACTTAAATATATATACTTAAATGCATATACATAAATACAAATACATGTGTCTGAATATATTTCTTTGCTATCTCATCCCAATTACATCCCAATTACATAGTATACTCAAGAACTGTATAAGCTAGTTACAAGTATTGCCATTTTACAAATTGAAAAAAAAAAAAACCTGAGAGACTGAGAAGTTAAATAACTTATACAAGGTCATACAACTCTTAAGTAACACAATACTAGGACTTACACCAAGAGGACTAGGCTCCAGAGTCCATGAACCTAACCACTATGCATTAATAGTTTAATAAAGAAAATGCTTATATGAACAGAGTCTTCCCTGATGGCTCAGATGGTAAGTATCTGCCCGCAATGCGGGAGACCCGGGTTCAATCCCTGGGTTGGGAAGATCTCCTGGAGAAGGAAATGGCAACCCACTCCAGTACTCTTGCCTGGAGAATCCCACGGACGGAGGAGCCTGGTAGGCTACAGACCATGGGGTCGCAAAGATTCAGACACGACTGAGCGATTTCACTTCACTTCACTTTATATGAACAGGTTTTTGGTTCCATGAAAATCAATTAAGAGTCATGACTTTAAACTATGGATATTATGATGTTTAAGAATAAAATTTTAGCTGGTACTTTTTTCCTTATTTAGAACTGTAACTAGGAATGAATGATTAATTGATACTTACTATAGACATTTCCAAACATGAATAGAAGTATATAGAATAGCATAATGAGACCTATCACCCATTATTCAGCTTCAAAAATTATCAACCTCTGGCCAGTTGTTTCACTGGCAGCCTCTCACCCATTTTCCAACTCCTCTAATCCCATAAATGATTCTGAAGCAAACCCAAGCAAGTATATTATTTCATCTGTAAATGTTTTAGAATCTCTTTAAAAGGACATTCTCTCTTTTTAAAATCATAACTATAGTATCATTATTACATATAAAAATTATCTAAACAAGTCACAAATTTATAATATATTACCTTGATAAAACTAAAATTATATACAAATCCAGATGTGGTAGAGTATAAATAGCACTGGTTATTTAGATCCCAGCTCCATTTCAACAACTTACTTAAACTCTCTTAGCTTCAGTTTGTCCCTGTGGAAACTAGGAAAGCTTATAAATAACGCTCATGAGGTTGTTGTAGTGATTAAATGAGGCAAAGAATACAAAGTATCAGGCACAGACTAAGGATACAACAAATTTTTACTGTGTTCTAGCTTGGATGTATCCCAGCTTCATACTGCTGTGTCAAGGACATAAGCCAAAATGGAAAATTATCCGAATGTCTTGTCCTGTTTGCAAGGTGTGGTGGGCAGAACCCTAAAATGGCCTCCAAGATTCCAATCCTCTGCTGTAAACATTAACTCCATTCCCTTGGGGGTGACTGAGATCTGTAACTATAATCATTCCCGTAACTGGGCAACTAATCAGTTGATTTGACATAATCAAAAGGGAGATTCCCTTAGATGAGGTGGTCTTAAGCAAGGTAAGCCCTTTAAAGACTGATGTGTAAGAGATGTTCTCTTACTGGTCTCCAAGACAAGCAAACTGCCACACTACAGAGAAGTCTACAGTACTTAAGAACCTCATTGCCAGAATCACAAGGAACTTAATTCTGCCAACATGTGAGCTAGAAAAAGCACAAAGTCTTAGATGAAAACTGCAGCTCTGGCAAACATCTTCAATTTCAAGTTAGTGAGAAACTGAGCAGAAGACACAGCAGAGTCAGGCTCAGCTAAGCCACTCTCAAATTCCTGATTTATCAAACTGTGAGACAATAACTTTGCTTTGTTTTTAGCTAAGCTTGTGATAGTTTTTTTTAATGCACAGTAGAAAACTAATATATAAGGCTTTAACTAAGACTTCTGAACAATATGCTCGTAAGTGATATGGATGACATTTTAGCTATTAAGCACTATCTTTGGGATTAGAGATGAATGAATCTTCAACCTGAATGGAGAAGATAATTTTCAAAGAAATGGTCTACTTATCTGTGACTAAGTACATGTGTTTATGCACTAAAGGTACAACTTAAGGAAAGTTTATTTAACTAATAATAGGAATGAAATGAGAGAATTTAGGAGAAATAAATTAATCTATAGTAAGGAATAAATAAGGACATGCATCCCATGTCTGAATTGAAAAAGGAAAAGAAAACATGAATACAAAATCATTTAAGCAACACACTGAAAAGGCTGAGCCCCATTTCTGCTGACGGAGATTAAGTACCATGATGCGTGATGGAATATTAGGGACCAAATCTGTCTTCCTGCTGTAATCAATTAGAAAAGTAGACAAAACATATGAAACAAACATTTCTGGACTTTGGATTATAAGAACCAACAGGACACTGATACCCGAGAGAAGAAAAATCAACAAAGAGGGCCCTAATCCCTCTTGATTGCTACCAGAAGGTACATTTCAGAATTTAAGATAACCCAAGCAGAACTCTGGAGTTGTGCTGAGTTGGGGAAACAAAGGTCAAGCTCAGAGAGCTGGAAAAATACAGAGAAACTACAGAGAGAAACGAGCTATACAAAAAGACCTCCAGAAATCAAAATAGGAGTCACTTCAGTCTTAGTTGAGTATTACAATGCACATTAAGAATGAAATTCCACAAAGCCAGACAAATTGTGACCAAGAAGTCATGAGGTAAATAGTCCCCAGTGATCATATAGGTCTGGAAGGCATTCAGTTTTAAACAAGGTAGAATATGATCTTCATACTAACTCAGGGCATTCTGTAGAGACCAGACAAAGGCCACACATTAGCAGTGGGGCAAAACAATCCATAAACTACAGGGACACACCTTAAGGGTTTTTTTTTTTTTTTAAATATCAAAATAATTAAACTGGGGACTTCCCTATTGCTACAGGGGGTTAAGAATGCACCTACCAATGCAGGGGACATGGGTTCCATCCCTGATCTGGAACGATCCTACATGTTATATATAGAGCAACTAAACCTGTGCACCACAACTACTGAGCCCATGCTCTAGAGCCCTTGTGCTGCAACTAATGAAGGCTGTGAGCCTAGAACTCGTGCTCTACAACGAGAAGCCATGACAATAAGAAGCCCATACACCACAACCAGAGAGTAGCCCCTGCTCACTACAACTAGAGAAAGCCCAAACAGAGCAGTGAAGATCCAGCACAGCCAAAAATTAAAAAGAATAATTAAACTGAACTAATGAGTACCTTAAATATCTATACAGAACAATGCCAGCACTCTCCAATAGAATACAACATACACTCAACAATATCCAATTTACAATGTCTAGATTTTAATAGGAGAAGGCAATGGCAACCCACTCCAGTACTCTTGCCTGGAAAATCCCATGGACAAAGGAGCCTGGTGGGCTGCAGTCCATGGGGTCCCGAAGGTCAGACACAACTGAGCGACTTCACTTTCACTTTTCACTTTCATGCATTGCAGAAGGAAATGGCAACCCACTCCAGTGTATTTGCCTGGAGAATCCCAGGGACAGCAGAGCCTGGTGGGCTGCCATCTGTGGGGTCACATAGAGTCGGACGCAACTGAAGCAACTTAGCAGCAGCAGCAGTTTTTAATAAAACATTATTAGATACATCAAGAAAAAAATTATGAACAATAATCAAGAAAAAAATCACATAACAAAAATGGTAAGAAGTAACACAGATGTTCAAATTGGCAGACAAACACAACAAAGCAGATGTAAAATGTGTTCCAATACTGAAAGGAAGATGTGAACACAGTGGGAAAAGAAATACAAGCTATAAGAAAGAACCAAATGTAATTTTTATATAATAAAAATGTAAAAAATAAATATTTAATATTATAAACTCACTGAATGAGATTTAGCATCATAATGGAAAAGAAGAAAAGATCTTGCTTGAAGACAAAGCAAGAGAAACTACCTACAATGAAATAGGAGGGAGGGCGTGGTGGGGGGGGAGGAACTGAAGAAACTAATGGGAAAATGCCCAGCAATCTAATACATATGTAATTAGAGTCTCATATAGGAAAAGAACAGAAAACCTTGTCTGAAGAAATAATGGTCAAAACTTCCAAAAATTTTGATAGAAACTATAAGTCCACAGAACCAGCAACTTAAAGGAGCACCAGGCAAGATAAAACCTAAGAAAATCACAACCATAAATTCCTGGAAAGTCGGTGATAAATAGATAATTTTTCACAAACCATTAAAGCATCTAATCATTTTAAAAAAGAAAAAAAGACACATTACATACACATGGGTGGGTGAGGGGCAAAAATAAAGACAAGAAACAACACGCCATGAAGAAGCAACATCTTTACACAGATGAAAGAAAAAGTTAATAACTTAGAATGCTATACCCATGGATTATAACACTCAAAAACTAAGGGAAAAGTAAGATGTCAGCAAAATGACAAGAAACAAGCTCTAAGCTCCTGTTTTCACACAGAAATATAAAAACAAATGAAAAAGGAAAAAACTTTAAAAATCAGAAACTGTTTGAACCAACCTTGTCAGAATTCTGAAAAACAGTCAAAGGTTTATAGCTACCAAGTAAATGACCAGTCAAGAAAAGGCCATTTTCAAAATAGTAGTAAAGTTTTATAGTATTTTTACTTGCTCTTGCCCCACTACCTCTTAGTGAAGTGATAGTCTTATTCTTGAAGCAGCAGCAGCCTTGTGGACAGTTTCTTCCCTCAAACCAGAGGGAGTACAGTATAAATTATTTGCTAGTTATTGTGTACAGCTATTCTAACCTGCCAGAGGATAACTGAAGGAATGATATAAAATTCTTACCACTATTTCACCTAACTTAAATTCTAATGGGAGAAACAGAAGGAAAGCTCAAAGAGAAAAAAAAAAAAAAAAAGTTACAAGGCAATTGTAAACTCACAGATGCCAGGGCCAAGACATTATACATGGAGAAATACAACTGACCATCTAAGGCCCAGAAAAAAGCTAGGATAAACTCTTGGAATTTAGGGCATCTGAAACAAAACATACACAATAATTTTAAAAGCCATGTTTCCCGGGGAGTGGGGGGGTGGGAACTAAGCAAACCTCAAGTTTCAACCTCAGAGGGATCCTTAGCTTAACTGCAAGCCTAGTTAAGTACTATGGACGTATCACAGTACAGAGCTAATCTAAAAAGACTGGGAAGAAATCAGCATTCAAGGAAATCTCTCTCAAAATATTAACAGAACACTAGTGAAAGGGAAAAGAGCAGTCAGTAATGATGTACAACAATAAACAAACTTTGTAAAAATAAATGAGGAGAGTCTTATAACAATTTGACAGTAACAGCTAAAGAAAAAAATACCAAAAATCCTTGGGAAGGGAAAGACCTTAACTTCCAGAGTTATCACATTATAATTAGCTAAACCTCCAATGGGGATTAAAAAAAAAACACACAAACCAAACAATGAAACAGGAAAACATGGGCAACAGAAAACATCCCTAAGAGGTCCTCAACAATGGACTCATTACACAAAGCAAAACTGGGCACAATCTAAAAAAAAAAAAAAAAAATCAAGAAAAGATACAAAATGGGGAATACCAACAAAGAGAAATTACAAATAAGAACCAAACAGAAAATCTGAAACTGAAAAAGAAAAAAGTAAAATAACTTTAAAAACAATTCAGATATGAGCAGGAAGAAGAATCATTAAACATGAAGGTGTCAGCTGAAATTATCAAGTCTAAGTAGCAGAGAGAAAACAGAATTAAGAAAAGTGAGAGACCAAGGGACTTGTGGGATATCATCAAGCAGACCAATACACATATTATGAGAGTCAAAGGAGAAGAAAAATACAGGCAAAAAGTTATTTGAGGAAATAATGGCCAAATTCCCAAATTTGAGTCAAGACCAGGATCTACAAATCCAAGAAGCACAACAAACTTGAACTGAGATAAACTAAGAGACTCAGACTAGCCACATTGTAATTACACCTTCACAGTACAAACACAGAAAGAATCTTGAAAGTATCAAGAGAGAAGTGATCTATCACAACAGGGATCATCAATAACATTACCAGTTTATTTCTCATCAGAAACTTGAAGATCAAAAGGCAGTGTAATGATATATTTTAAACTACTGAAAGAAAGTAACTGTCACCTGAGAATTTTGTATTAAACAAAAGTATCATTCAAAATAGAGGGAGAAACTAATACATTCTTAAACCAAGACAGTTCATTAAAAATAGACCTACACAGAAGAAATGCTAAAGTGAAGCCTTCGGGCTGAAATGAAGGAATACTGAAAAATGGATAAAGAACTATCCCTATGTATGGAAAACACACATGGCCAAACACAAAACCCAATATTATTGACATTTTGGTTTGTAACTCCAAGTTTACTTTCTATAGAATTTAAAAGACAAACCATAAAAAGTAACTATATGTTATTGGGGCATAAAATATATAAAAACAAAATGTGTAACACGAATTATGTGCAAGGGGAAATAGGGCTGTGTGATATATTTACAATATTTTTCTACATGATTAAAGTTAAATTCATTAAATTCAAACTATAACATTATGACTTTAGGAGGTTACATCTAATCCCATGTTAACTACAAAGAAAACATCTATAGATTACCAAGAAGATATAACAATCATAAAGATAAATATACCAAAATCAGAGTCCCAAATTATATGAAGCAAACATTGACAGAATTGAAAGGAGAAATAATAGACTGTTCTACAAAAATAGTTTGGAGACATAATACCCTACTTTCAGTAAAAAGTAGAATAAGCCAACTGAAGATGGAAACACAGAACTTGAACAACAATATCAACCAGTCCTATCAAAGAGAACACTCCATTCAACAACAGCAGAGTTCAAATTTTCTCAGCTTCATGTAACACTTCTTAAGGACAGACATGATAGGGCACAAAACAAGCCTTAATAAATTTTAAAACATCAAAAACATAAATTTAGCAATATTTCAAATAAAATTAAAATTAAATGAAAAAGTTTACTAACTTATTTAAAAAAATTTAAAATAAAATAAAAACTTAAAATCTCCAACTGCAGTGGAATGAAACTAGAAATCAGTAACAGAAGGACAATGGGAAAAATGCAAATATGCATCATTTAAACATGACACTCTTAAATAACAAAAAGGTCAAATAAGAAATCACAAGAGACATTAGAAAACACCTTCAAATTAAAATAAAAATAGAATACTAAAGCTTGTGGAACTCAGGGATTAGAAAAGAAGTAAAATTCTCACTGTTTCGAGATATTATAGTATAAATAGAAAACCCTAAAGATGCTAAAGCTAACCAGTGAATTTAGTAAGTTGCAGGATAAAAAAATCAATACATAAAAATCTCTTTCAGTCCTATACACTAACAATGAAAACTCAGAAAGAAATTAAGGAAACAATCCCATTCACCACTGAAACAAAAAGATAAAATACCTAGGAATGAATGTACTTCAGGAAAAAAAAAGGGGCGGTGTTGTTGTTGTTATTGTCCAGGGGTAAGCTGGGTCCTAATTGTTGCAACGCCATGGACTGCAGCATGCCAGGCTGCTCTGCCCATCACTCCCCCGGAGTTAGCCCAAATTAATGTCCACTGAGTTGGTGACAATATCTAAACATCTCATACTCTGCTGCCCCCCTGCTCCTTTTGCTTTCAATCTTTCTGATGATCAAGGTCTTATCCAATAAATCAGCTCTTTGCAACAAGTGGCCAAAGTACTGGATCTTCAGATTTAGCATCAATCCTTCCAATGAATATTCAAGGTTGATTTCCTTTTGGATTGACTGGGTTGATTTTCCTGATATACAAAGAATTTCAAGAATCTTTTCCAACACCACAATGTGAAAGCATCAATTCTTCAGCACGAAGCCTTATTTATGGTCCAGCCCTCACATCTGTAAGTGACTACTGGAAAATAATAGCTTTTATTTATGGACATTTATTGTCAAAGTGATATCTCTGATTTTTTAATACTCTATCTAGATTTGTCACAGCTTTCCTTCCAAGGAGCAAGCATCTTTTAATTTCATGGCTACAATCACTGGCGGCAGTGATTTTGGAGACTCCCAAAATAAAATCTGTCACTACTTTCACCTTTTCCCCTTCTATTTGCCATGAAGTGAGGGGACTACATGCCATAATCTTAGTTTTTGAATACTGAGTTTTAAGACAGCTTTTTCATGCTCCTGTTTCACCCTCATCAAGAGGCTCTTTAGGTCCTCTTCACTTTCTATCATTATAGTGGTATCATCTGCATATCTGAGGTTGTTGATGTTCCTCCTGGCGATCTTGATTCTAGCTTCTGATTCATCCAGCCCAGGATTTCACATGAGGTAACTCTGTAGAGAAGGTAAATAAGCAGGGTGACAATATACATCCTACTCATAATCCTTTCCCAATTTTGAACCTGTTCGTTGTTCCACATCCAGTTCTAACTTGGTTTCTTACCTGCATACAAGTTTCTCAGGAGATAAGTAAGGTGGTCTGGTATTCCCATCTCTTTAAGAATTTTCTAGACTTTGTTGTGATCCACATAGTCAATGCTTCAGTGTAGTCAATGAAGCAGAAGTAGATGTTTTTCTGGAATTCCTTTGCTTTCCCCATAATCAAACAAATGCTGGCAATTTGATCTCTGCTTCCTCTGCCTCTTCTAAACCCAGCTTGTACATATGGAAGTTCTCAATTCACATACTGTTGAAGCCTAGCTTGAAGGATTCTGAGCATAAACTTACTAGCATGTGAAATGATAGCAATTGTATGGTAGTTTGAACATTCTATGGTATTGCCATTCTTCGAAACTGGAAAGAAAGTTGACCTTTTCCTGTCCTGTAGCCACTACTGAGTTTTCCAAATTTGCCAGCATATTGAGTACAGCACTTTAACAGCATAATCTTTTATGATTTGACATAACTCAGCTGGAAATCCATCACCTCCAATAGCTTTGCTCATAGTAATTCTTCCTAAGGCCCATCTGACTTTGCACTTCAGGATGTCTAGCACTAGGTGAGTGACCACACCATTGTGGTTATCCAGGTCATTAATACCATTTTTGTATACATCTGTGTACTCCAACTACTTCTACTTAATCTCTTCAGCTTCTGTCAGGTCACCATTTCTGTCCTTTATCATACCCATCCTTCCATGAAATGTTGCATTGATATTTCCAATTTTCTGGAAGCGACCTGTAGTCTTTTCCATTCTATTGTTTTCCTCTATTTCTTTGTATTGTTCATTTAAGATCTTATCATTCCTTGCTAGTCTCTGGAACTCTGCATTCAATTGGGTATATCTTCCCCTTTCTTCCTTGCCTTTCATTTCTCTTCTTCTCAGCAATTTCTAAAGCCTCCTTAGACAAACGCTTTGCCTTCATGGCACTGCCTACTATACAAAGTTATGAACCTAAAACCAAAATGGATTTTCAGGCACTTGTCTACCAAATCTAATCTCTTAAATCTATAAATCACCTCCACTGTATAATCAAAAGGGAGTTGATCTAAGTCATACTTGAATGGCCTAGTGGTTTTCCCTACTTTCTTTAATTTGAGCCTGAATTTTACTATAAGGAGCTCATGATCTGAGCCACAGTCAGCTCCAGGTCTTGATCTTGATGACTGTATAGAGCTTCAAGGAGAGAAAAGAGGCATATACAGAAAACTATAAGACATTTTGAAAGAAATCAAGGACTACATAAATAGATGGAGAGATACAGCATGTTGCTGGATTGGAAGAATCAACATTGTGAAAATGAATATATTACCCAAAGCAACCTACAGAGTCAATGTAATCCCTATCGAATTGCCAATGGCATTATTCACAGAACTAGGACAAAAAATTTCAGAATTCGTGTGGATACACAAAAGGACCCGAACAGAAAAAAACAATCTTGAGAAAGAAGAATGCAGCTGAAGGAATCAATCTTCCTAACTTCAGACTATACTACAAAGCTAGTCATTAACACAGTATGGTACTGCCACAAAAACAGAAATATAGACCAGTGAAATATGACAGAAAACCCAAAGATAAACCCATATACCTATGGTTCACGTATTGCTGAAGACTGGCTTGGAGAATTTTGAGCATTATTTTACTAGCGTGTGAGATGAGTGCAATTGTGTGGTAGTTTGAGCATTCTTTGGCATTGCCTTTCTTTGGGACTGGAATGAAAACTGACCTTTTCCATTAAGGAGATGCAAATCAAAACCTTAATTATCCAAATTCTTGCATCTCCTCTTATCTAAAAAAGCACTAAACTCCTTCATAGTGACATCATCTCCTCATGAAAAGCAGAAAAACTTTTGTAAGATAAGTGCTTGATTTCACAAACTCTCCCTTCACCACTTTCCCTCACTACCTCTTAGAGCAGTGTCTCAGAGCTATCTGAGGTGCTGTCTCCCTCGGTGCAGTCTAATTTTGCCCCAAATAAAATTTAACTTCTTAAAAACAAAACCATAATGAAATACCACTTCACATCCATAACGTTGGCTATTACAAATGGGGTTGGGGGGGTGGGTGGGCAGGAAAAGGTAAGAAAGAAGAGAAAGAAAGGAAAGAAAAAAAAAGGAATGTTGTAAAGATGTAGAGAAATTGGAACCTCTACGCATTGCTGGTGGAAATTTAAAATGGTGCAGTTGTTGAGGAAACGATGTGATGACTTTTCAATGTTCCATCATCCCACTTTTGTATATATATATCCAGAAGCATGGAAATCAGGAACTTGAAGAGATATTCATATATCCCTGTTCCTAGCACTATTATTCCCAACAGCCAGAAAGTGTAAGAAACCTAAAATATCCATCAACAGGTGAATGAATACCCAGATGTAGAGTGGAACTGTGCACACAGCAGGGGAAGGAGAAGGTAGGACAAATTAAGAACGTAGCACTGCCATATATGCATCATCATGTGTAAAATAGAGGGCTAGTGGGAAGTGGCTATATAACACAGGGAACCCAGTGATTCTGTGAGCCCAGACGGAAAGGGTGTGGAGAAAAGGGAACCCTCTTGTGCTCTTGGTGGGAATGTAAATTGATACAGCCGCTATATAAGACAGTATTGAGATTCCTTATTAAACTAGGAATAAAACCACCATATTACCAGCAATCCCACTACTAGGCATAAACCATAGGAAACCAAAACTGAAAAAAGATACATGTATCCCAAGAGCTAGAACAGCACTGTTTACAATAGCTAGAACATGGAAGCAACCCAGATATCAATAGATGAATGGATAACGAAGCTATGGTTCATATATACAACAGAATATTACTCAGCCATAAAAAGGAATGCATTTGAGTCAGTTCTAATGAGGTGGATGAACGCAGAGCCTATTATATGGAGTGAAGTAAGTCAGAAAGACAAAAACAAATACTGCATACTAATGTATATATATGGAATCTAGAAAGATGGTACTGATGAAAATTATTTGCAGGGCAGCAATGGAGACACACACAGAGAAAGACTTATGGATCACCAAGGGGGCGGGGGAGGATAGGGTGGAATGTACAGAGAGAGTAACATGGAAAATTATATTACCATATATAAAATAGAAAGCCAATTGGAATTTGTTATATGACAATGAAAACTCAAACTGGGGAGGGGTGGAATGTGGAGGGAGATGGGAGGGAAGGTCAAAAGAGAGAGGACATACATATACCTATGGGTGATTTATGTTAATGACTGGCAGAAACCAACACAATCCTGTAATTATCTTCCAATTTAAAAATAAACAAATTATAAATTAAAATATACAATATTTTTAAAAACAGATGAATGAATAAACAAAATGTGGTATATGCATATAATGCACTGTTCATCCTTAAAAACAAATGAAATTCTGATAGTTGGTACAACTTGAATGAATTTTGAAAACATTCTGTCATGTGCAATAAGACAAAAGGACAAATGTTGAATAAATAAATAATATTGAATAAATAAATAAATAGGCAAATTCATACGAGACAGAAAGTAGAAGAGAGGTTACAAGAGACTAGTGGGAAAGGGGATGAGGTCTAGTTTTAAATGGGTACAGAGTTTCTGTTTGGAATGATGAAAAAGGCATTGAAAAGGATGGTGATGATGATTACACAACATGTATTTCACTGACCTGTGTACTTAAAAAAAAATAGTTAAAATAATAAGAAAATTTTTAAAAGAACCCAAAGAAGCACAAACAAAATAAGTCATTCCAATATGTAACAGGATACTCCAGTTTAGTGAAAACATTGAAACAACCTAACTGTACCTCAGAAGAAGATTTGGGGAAGGCAAAGTTGACAGTGATATGTCCATTCAACAGATAAGTTTTGCCACAGTTAAGGGCAGACACAAGCTACTGAGAAAAGAACACTCTCCAGATATTAAGTAAAAAGAAAAAAAGGCAAGGTGAAGAAAACCATGAAAATATATATATTCCCCAAGTCCATGGTATGTCAAAAACAAAATGTAAACTTAAGATTGGTATATTTCACTTTAAGTAAATTTTTAATAAAAGAAAAATTTTAAATAAATATCAATTCTAATTAATGATATGCAACCTAAAGCATTCAGGTTAAGTGAAATAATGTTTGCAACTCACTTTCAAATGCATAAAAATATACTGAGGGACAGAGAGCTTAGTAGGTAAATAGAAATGTCATAAACCAAGTATAGTGAAATATCAACAGAAAAATGTAGGAAATGAGTTTATGGGAAATCACTGTGAAATTCTGTAAACCTAGCAGTATTTTGGAACTTTTCATAGCACAATGCTTGAAAAGTAAGGTGGTATGACTACACCATACTCAAAGAGAGTAGATTTCAGATGAAAAATTAGCAGTGTTAAAAAGGGACTTTACAAACTGATAATGAATCAATTCATGAGAAAGACATAATAATCCCACAAGTAGATGTACCTATCAGAGCTTTAACAAGCTATGAGAAAAAACATAGAAGTGCAATGAGAAAATGACAAATTGACAATTATACTTGCAGACCTCAATTTTGCTCTATGAGACAAAATATCATTAAGGATATAGAGGATGTGAATGTAATAAATCAATATACACTAACTGAAATTTATAGAATATTTCACACCACAAAAGTAAAATATTTTCATGGACCATCATTTTCTGGGTCAGAAGAAAAACAGAGTAAAAGCAAAACACAAAACATCAAAATTCATACAGTTTATCATTTAAAATAGTATGTACATTGGGGAATATTATTTATAGATTAAAAAAGAATCAACATCCAAAAGCCACCTTAAATAGCTATTTAAAAAAAGCAAATTATACCCAGAGAAAAGTGACAACGCAAAATCAGAGTAAAAAACAATGAAATAGCGAAAGGTGAAATAATAAGAAAAAAATCACTAAATCCAAAGCTGGTTTTTATGAAAGGATAATACAATCTCTAAACCTCTAAAGAGACTAATCAAGAAAAAAAAGATAAATTATCACTGACAGAAATGAAATATGAGCTATCATAACAGGGTCTACAAAAAACAAAAACATTAAAAGGAACATTATAAACAAATTTCTTTGAAACAATACATTTGACTACTTAAATGAAATGGACAAATATCTCAAAGAAAAATTTACCAAAAGAGATCAAAAGAGAAGAGATCATCTAAATGGCCCTATACTTATTAAAGTAGTAATAATAACTTTTTAAATACAATCTGTCTAAAAATTGAAAAAAAAACTCAGAACACTCAGGAGAGTACCTTTACTGGAGAATTCTAGCAAACATTTAAGAATGAAATACTATCTATCTTATAAAAATACTTATAAGTAGAGGAGACAGGAGCATTTCCCTTTTCATTTTACATGAGAATAGTATTACTGTAATAAAAAACCCAAAAGATATACAAGTAAAGCAATTATAACCTAACATGCCTACTTAAAAGTGAGGTAAAACTCCTGGTGAAACAGTATAAGAAATGAAATACAACAATATATAAAAAGAGTAATATAAGATGACCAGTGAGGCCTATCCTAGCAGTGCAAGACATTTCTAGATCATCCCACAGATACATTAAAATGCATTTGAAAAAAATAACCATCCTTTGGTGGTGGTGGTAGACAACATGATTGAATATGTAGAAAATCCTTAGGAATCTACTAAAAAGGTTACTAGAACTAGTAGGAGAATATAGTAAGCTCACTGAACACAAGGTCATTACATCATATGAAATTTCATTTACTATGACAACAGAAAACATAGATTACTTAAGGATAAATTTAGAAAAATACATGCTAGTTATGTACAATGAAAACCATAAAATGCTGCTAAGAGAAATCAAAGAAGAGATAAATAAATGGGAAATATATGATATTTACATAACTGTAAACAAAATCTGTTAAGATGTCACTAGAGATCCAACAAAATCCCCATAAAAATTCCAGGAAGATTCTTATTAAAAATTGACAGGATACTAAAATTCATATGGAAATATGAATAACAGAGTATACCAAAACAACTCTAAAAATGTGGAACCAAGTTGTAGAAATTACAGTATCTCATTCCAAGAATTACTATAAGGTTACAGTAATCAAGACACTGTAGGAATAGCTTAACGACAAACCTAAGTATCCAAATGTAACACAACACACAGTGAGACCTTCTTAGCTTCCTGATTCATTACAAATATTTTTATAAACCACTATTATGCTTGTGAGGTAAATGAAAAAATTTTTAATATTAACTAGACATTTGACATTATGAAATTATTGTTAATGTTTAAGTGTAATAATGATACTGTTGTAATGTTTAAAAGTTCTTATCTTTCAACAATATATTCTGAACCATATATAATCAAAATGATATGATATCTGAGACTTCTCAAAAATATTGTGAAGGTAAGAGAATAGATGGGAAAAAAAAAAAAAAAAACTAGCCATGATGCTGGGAAAGACAGAAGGCATGAGGAGAAGGGGACGACTGAGGACAAGACAGATGGCATCATTAACTCAATGGACATGAGTCTGACCAAGCTCCAGGAGATGGTGAAGGACAGGGAAGCCTGGTGGGCTGCAGTCCATGGGATTGCAAAGAGTCGGACATGATGGAGCAATTGAACAAGTTCAGTTCAGTTCAGGTCAGTTCAGTTCAGAGAACAGATGAAAAAAAAACTAGTCATGTGTTCCTAATTTTTTTGAAAGTTCAGTCAATTATTTATTTGCAATCCCTAACCACATAACATAATCAACAACATCTAAAATCTACAATTACTTTTTTATTACTATATGCCTGGTTATTGTGCTAAATATTTAATGGGGATTATTTCATTAAATATTTTGACCACTCCTATAAGGAAGATATAATTTGCCTTATCTCACACATGAGTAAAGAGATTTGAAGGATTAGGTAAACTGCTGCTGCTGCTGCTGCTGTTGCTGCTAAGTCGCTTCAGTCGTGTCTGACTGTGCGACCCCATAGATGGCAACCCACCAGGCTCTCCCATCCCTGGGATTCTCCAGGCAAGAACACTAGAGTGGGATGTCATTTCCTTCTCCAAAGCATGAAAGTGAAAAGTGAAAGTGAAGTCGCTCAGTCGTGTCCGACCCTCAGCGACCCCATGGACTGGAAACTTCCAGGCTCCTCCGTCCATGGGATTTTCCAGGCAAGAGTACTGGAGTGCGGTGCCATTGCCTTCTCCGAGGTAAACTGCTTTGGGTCAAAGAATTAAAACATCTGAATATGAATATATATCTAGTCTTTTCTTCCTGTACCACTTGACAAAATAAAGACCCACAATTACTGACTGATATGTAATAATTCTTGAATAAATGAATTGAGCACAATGAGAAATGAAGATTGGCCCTGGTCACTCAGAAGTCAGAAAAACAGACCCTAGTCAGTAACTGAATTGCAACACACTGACTAGTTCAGAACAAGCTGTTTTACACGTGTGTCAGTCAAAATTCCAGCTTATTTGTATTTGCCCCTTCCTCTCTCACTCCTACAGTGCCAACAGAATCTCTCTTCTTCTTTTCCTTGCTTTTCCTTCTACAAAATGGTGCTAAATTGCCATTTGCTGTGTGGTCACTAAGTTGTGTCTGACTCTTTGAGACATCATGGACTATAGCCTGCCAGGCTCCTCTGGTCCATGGGATTTTCCAGGCAAGAATACTGGAGTGGGTTGCCATGTCCATCTCCAGAATATGTTGGCAATTACTGAAGGTGGGTATTGTACAGATGGAGATCTATAATACTATTCCTTTTGCCTGTTCAGCTCACTTCAGTCACTCAGTTGTGTCCAACTCTTTGCAACTCCATGGACTGTAGCATGTCAGGCTTCCCTGTCCATCACCAACTCCTGGAGCTAGCTCAAACTCATGTCCATCACGTCGGGTGATGCCATCCAACCATCTCATCCTCTATCGTCCCCTTCTCCTGCCTTAAATCTTTCCCAGCATCAGGGTCTTTTCAAATAAGTCAGTTCTTCGCATCAGGTGGCCAAAGTATTGGAGTTTCAGCTTCAGAATCAGTTCTTCCAATGAAGATTCAGGACAGATTTCCTTTAGGATTGACTAGTTTGATCTCCCGGCAGCCCAAGGGACTCTCAAGAGATTTCTCCAACACCACATTTCAAAAGCATCAATTCTTCGGTGCTCAGCATTCTTTATGGTCCAACTCTCACATCCATACATGACTACTAAAAACCATAGCTTTGACTAGATGGACCTTTATTTTATAATGAAAAGTTTATTCAAAACATTGAAAGTGTTCATGGATTTAAGCAATAATTTTTTAATGTTTTTCTACCACAAATAAAAAACAATCACTCTGGTGATCATTCAACAATCTAAATCCTTTCCATGTACCTAATTCTGTTAATATTACCTAATGAAGATTTTTAAGTTGCATAAAATACTGCCAATAGGAAAAAGTAACTTACAAAAAATCTCTGGTTAATTACAAGATCCTTTTCTTGGACAACTGAACCATAATCTATGAATCTATGAAAGTCATACATTAAAAAGAAATTATAAATAAAATGTGGCTTACCTCTCTCAATTTCTCTCGCTCTCGCTCTCTCTCAGCAATACGTTTTCGCCTCTCTTCTTCTTCCTTAAGAGCATTTTGTGTTTCTGTTCTTAGCTTATCATCTTTAAGAATCTTCCGAATTTTCTTTCTGCCTTTTCCAGGAGACTTGGAATCATCATTTTCATCTTCTTCTTCATCCTCTTCTTCGTCTTCCTCTTTATCTTCTTCAGAATTACTCTATGG
This sequence comes from Nanger dama, assembly GCA_917880005.1. NCBI lineage: Eukaryota > Metazoa > Chordata > Mammalia > Artiodactyla > Bovidae > Nanger > Nanger dama. The sequence goes on from CAKJTW010000056.1 coordinate 2,025,158, forward strand.
AATTTAAATGATCAAAACATTAATACTACAAAGTTTTCTGATTTCTCCATTTCTCACTCCAATTAATATGCTAAGAAAAGTAGAAGACATAGTGAAAAGCTTCAGAATTACACTCTACAATATAGAACAGTATTTTACAAAAAGAACTCTAAAAAGGGGGCAAAGGACTGAACAGAAAATTCTCCAAAGGAGAAACAGAAATGTCAAATAAGCAAATAAAAGGACACTGAACATCACTTATTAGGGAAATTTAAATCAACACCACAAATGAGATACTATCTCACACCCATTATGATACCTATGAAAAAAAAAAAAAACACAAACAAACAGAAAATAACAAGTGCTGGTGAGGATGGGGAAAAACTAGAAGGCCAGGGCATTGGGAAAACAGTGTAACTCCCTCAAAAAGTTCAACACAGAATTACCATGTGAGCAAGCAATTGCACATCTCAGATTACAACCAAAAGTATTAAAAGCATTGACTCACTTGCATTCCTATATAGTAACAATGAAAAATCAGGAAGAGAAATTAAGGAATCAATCCCATTCACCACTGCAACAAAAGAATAAAATATCTAGGACTAAACTTATGTAAGGAGACAAAAGAACTGTATATGGGAAATTATAAGACACTAACGAAAGAAATCAAAGATGACATAAACAAATGGAGAGATATTACATGTTCTTGAGTAGAAAGAACCAATATTCTGAAAATGACTATACTATCAAATATAAGGGCTTCCCTTGTGGCTCAAGCAGTAAAGACTCTGTCTGCAATGTTGGAGAATAGGGTTCAATCCTTGGGTTGGGAAGATCCCCGGAGAAGGGAATGGCAACCTACTCTAGTATTCTTGCCTGGAGAATCCCATGGACTGAGGAGCCTGGCGGGCTACAGTTCATGGAGTCACAAAGAGTCAAAGACAACTAAATGACTAACACTTTCACTTCTTTCACCAAATGCAATCTACAGATTCAACACAATCCCTATAAAATTACCAATAACATTTTTCACAGAACAAAAAATTTCACAGTTCATATGGAAATACAAAAGACCCCAAAAAGCCAAAGCCATCTTGAGAAATAAGAACAGAGCTGGAAGAATCAACCTTCCCGACTTCAGACTATGCTACAAAGCTACAGTCATCCAGACAGTATGGCACTGGAACAAAAGCAGAAATACAGGCCAATGGAAAAAGATAGAAGATAGAAAGCCCAGAGACAGAAAGAGATAAAAACAAGACAGAAAGCCCAGAGACAATCCCATGCACCTATGGGTACCTTATTTTTGACAAAGCAGGCAAGAATATACAGTGGGGCAAATATAGCCTCTTCAATAAGTGGTGCTGGGAAAACTTGAGAGCTACATGCAAAAGAATGAAATTAGAACACTTCCTAACACCATACAAAAAGATAAACTCAAAATGGATTAAAGATGAAAATGTAAGATCACAAACTATAAAACTTTTTGAGGAAAACATAGGCAGAACACTTGATGACATAAATCAAAGCAAGATCTTCTATGACCCACCTCCTAGAGTAACAGAAATAAAAACAAAAATTAACAAGTGGGACCTAATTAAATTCAAAAGCTTTTGCATAGCAAAGGAAACTACAAACAAGGTGAAAAGACAACCCTAAGAATGAGTGAAAATAATAGCAAAGGAAAGAACTGACAAAGAATTTATTTCCAATACAGAAGCAACTCATACAACTCAATACCAGAAAAACAAACAACCCAATCAAAAAGTGGGAAAAAGACCTAAACAGACATTTCTTTAAAGATATACAGATGACTAACGAATACATGAAAAAATGCTCAACATCACTCATTATTAGAGAAATGCAAATCAAAACTACAATGAGATATCACCTCACAGTGGTCAAAATAGCATCATCAAAAAGTCTACAAACAATAAATGCTGGAAAGGGTGTATAGAAAAGGGAACCCTCTTACATTCTTGGTGGGAATGTAAACTGATACAGCCACTATATAAGACAGTATTGAGATTCCTTATTAAACTAGGAATAAAACCACGATATGACCCAGCAATACCACCACTAGGCATAGATCATGAGGAAAGCACAACAGAAAAACACACATGTATCCAAATGTTCACTATAGTGCTCTTTACAATAGGTAGAGCATGGAAGCAACCTAGATGTCCATCAACAGATGAGTGGATAAAGAAGCTGTGGTTCATATATACAACAGAATACTACTCAGCCATAAAAAGGATTGCATTTGAGAAAGTTCTAATGAGGTGGATGAACGCAGAGCCTATTATAGAGTGAAGTAAGTCAGAAAGAGAAATAAATATCATACACTAATGCATAGATATGGAACGATGGTACTGATGAATTCATTTTCAGGGCAGCAATGGAGAAACAGACAAAAAGAAGAAATCTATGGACATGGGGGTAGGGGAGGAGGAAGAGGGTGAGATGTATGGAGAGAGCAACATGGAAATTTACAATACCATATGTAAAATAGATAGCCAATAGGAATTTGCTGTATGGAAACTCAAATAGGGGCTCTGTGACAAATCTAGAAGGAGGAGAAGGGAAGGGGAGGGTGACGGGAGGGAGGGTGGGGAGGGAGGGGACATGGGTGCACCTATGGCTGATTCTTGATGTATGATTGAAAATAACAAAATTCTAAAGCAATTATCCTTCAATTAAAAAAATTAAACTGGCAAAAAAAAAAAAAGATTATGCACATAAAAGAAAAGCAGGGACTCAAAAGACATTTATATAACCATGTACACAACAACGTTATTCTAAATAGCCAAAAGTAGAAAGAATTCAAATGTCCATCAAGAGATAAATAGATAAACACAACATGTTATCATACATACACTGGAACATTATCCAACCTTAAAAATAAAAGAAATTCAGATATATGCTAAAAGGTGGATGAACCTTGAAAACATTATATCAATGAAATAAGCCAGAAAGAAAGGACAAATATTGTGTGACTTCATTTATATGAGATACCTGAAATCGGCAAATTCATAGACACACAAACTAGAATTAGACGTCACCAAAGAGCTGCAGATAGGCAGGAATGGGGAGTTACTGTTTAATGGGCACAGAGTTCCTAATTATGAATGTAATTAAGGCCATTGCATTGTACATTAGAAATGGGGAAAGGGGTCATTACAAAAATGAACTCTTCTAAAAGAGAACAGTATTGATTAAAAAAATTATGGAGAATTTGTTCTCTGAATAATTCTGCTTATATACAAGAAACTGAAATTGACTAATTTCACTGCTAGAAGAAATTTATTCATTTAATGAGTTATTATGTTTTATGTAATCAAACAGAACACTTCATATCAGTTCTATAGCACCAAGAATATAAATAATGAATTAGAAAGCTTAAACTTTCCATCAAATTCAGTGAAGGAAAAGAAAAAAATTGATAATATATTAAACTTAACACTTCTGCATATTTATATATTCAATAATTAGTCAATTCTTCCACAAAGCTTAAAATGTAAATCAACTAGTAGAATTCAACTTATGAACAGAGTGCAAATGAGGTAATAACATGTTTACTATGGTCTACTATACCAGTGATAAATCCAAGTACATAGTAATTCTCATTATTTATTACCTTGTTTTCACTGGATGAGTCTTCTTGAACCTTAATACGTCGCCTTTTCTTCTTCTGTTTGTAACTTCTCTGATTTTCTTCCAACTCTGCTTTCTTCGCAGACCTAAGAATATTTAAAATGCAAAATAAAATACTTTATGATAAACTTCCTTATGTGAATTATGTACTATTTTAGAACTGCTTCACTTTTACATACATTCTTTAATAAAATGATAAAGGATAAAACAAAAAGCAAAAAAATCTTCACTGGGTTCAAAAAGAAGAACACTTAATTTGAAATCCAGTGAACAAAAAAATAAAAATAAATGCAGTGATCAACATTCTAAGTTATTCAAGAGGGAGGTTTAGCATATGAGTAATAAGATGGATGGAGCACATTCAGAAATATACCTGGCCAATACACACATGAAAATTATTCACCATCTCTTTAAAAAATAAATTATAAAAGTTAGATACAATTTTCATCATATCAGTACACACAAAGTAAAAAAAAAAGTAACAATTTGTAGTGAGAATACTTATCTGGCTAGAAATTGGTTATATAAGCTTACATTAAATAAGACAATATGTTCCTACATAAAGGACAAACATGAAAATCAAGAGCAGAGAAATGAGAACCAAGAAATAAAACTACATTTATAGTCAATTGATTTTCCACATGGTCAAGACATTCAATAGGGACAACCGTCTTCACAAATAGTACTTAGACTACTGGATATCTACATGCAAAAGGATGAATATGAACCTCTATCTTTAAACATATTAAAAAAAATTAACTCAAATGGATTGCCGTTTCCCCAACGTGTGTTCTAATTAACAGATTGCTTGTTGCTTTATTACTGAACCAGTAAGACAAGGGCTATTTAAATATTCAGCAGGGGGAAAAAAAAATATTGACTTCCGTAAGTGTGAAAATATGTATGAAAGGTCCTAAAACTGTGTTAACTTTAACCCAATGTCATTTTTAGAAATTTACTCTAGGATTTAGGTATGAGGGAGGAGACAAGATGGCACAGTAGGACTTGAGCTCACCTCAAGAAAACATCAAAATCACAACAAACTGCTGAACAACCATCAACAAAAAACACTAGAAACTACAAGAAATATTCTGTATTCAAAGACAAAGAAGCCACAACTGAGACAGTAGAAGGGGTGCTTTCACCATATAATCAAATTCCATAATGAAAGGGAAGGTGACCCACATACTAGAAAACGATTATATTACAAAAGTTTTCCCACAAGAGTGAGACTTCTGAGAACCTCATCAAGCTCATCAGCCTGGCTTTGAAGGCCAATGGAGCTTGGCTTTAAGAGCTCCACAGGACTGGGCCGAAACAGATTTCCACTCTTGGAGGGCACACACATGGTTTCACATGCACTGGGCTGCAAGGCAAAGCAGTGACTCCACAGGAGCCTGGGCCAGATAAACCTGTGAGTATTTAAGGGTCAACTGGGGAGGAAGGAGTCAGCTATGGCTCACTGTAGGGGGCAAGGACACTGGTGGCAGAGGCCTCAGGGAATGTTCATCAGCAAGAGCTCTGATGAAGAGAGGTTACCATTCTGGCAAACAACACCTGGTCCCACCCAACAGTCTGCAGGCTTCAATGTTTGGATGCCTCAAGCCAAACAAACAAGATGAGAACACAGCCCCAGGCATCAGCAGACAGGCTGCTTAAAGTCCTCCTTTGCCCACAACCACTCTAAAACACACTCCTTGATTTGGTCCTCCCCACCAGAGAGACAAGGTTATGCTCTAACCACCAGTGGGGAGGCACCAGTCTTATCCAACAGAAAGCCTGCACAGGTCCCTGGACCAACCTCAACCACCAAGAAGTAGACACCAGAGCAAAAGGAACTATAGTTCTGCAGCCTGTGAAATGGAGAACACAAACACAGAAAGTTAGACAATATGAGCTGGCAGAGAAGTATGTTCCAAATTAAGGAACAAAATAAAACCTCAAAATGGACTGTAGCCCGCCAGTGGCCTGTCCATGGTATTCTCCAGGCAAGAATACTGGAGTGGGTTGCGATTTCCTACTCATCTGTTTTATGTATAGTAGTGTATACATGCCAGTGTCAGTCTCCCAATGTATTCTTCTCCCCGTATCCCCTGGTTATCATAAGTTTTCTGCATCTGACTTCTGTTTTGTAAATAAGCTTTTGTCCACCTTCCCCCCAAATATTTTGTATAAGCAATATTTAAATAGCTTACAGCTAGTGGAATTTCAGGATTTATCTAACGTACTGGTTTTACAGATGTCCTCAAGTTAAAAGTATATAGCAAAAACAATTGGGTGTAACTATATAATAAAATATTTAGATTTGGAAAAAAAAAAAAAACTCAAAAGAACAAGTGAATTGGAGTTAGGCAATGCACCTGAAAAAAATTAGAGTAAAGATAGCAAAGATGATCTAAGAATGAAGTCAAGAATGAAGAATGAACACATAAGAATGAAGAAACAGATCAAGAAGATAATAAGAGAAGTTTAACAAACAGCTACAAGTTTTAAATAAACAGATGAACAACACAATAACAAAAATAATAAATATCCTCAAAAGAATCAATAGCAGAGTAAATGAGGCAGAAGAACGAATAAGTGACCTAAAACACAAATTGGTGTAAATCACTGATACAGAACTAAATAAAGAAAAAGAATGGAAAGAAAGGAGGACAGTCTCAGAGACCTTAGGGACAATAGTAAATGTACCAACTTGCACATTATATGAATCCCAGAAGGAGAAAGGAGATAGAAAGGGCATGAGAAAAGATCAGAAAAGGTAAGAGCTGAAACTCCCTAACATAGGAAAGGGAACACTCACTCAAATCCAGGAAGTACAGAGAGTCCCATGTAGTATGAAACCAAGGAGGAACACAATGAGACACATACAATTCAAACTGACAAAAATTAAAGACAAAGAGAAAATTTTAAAACCAACAACAGAAAAGCAACAAATAACATACAGTGGAATCCCAATAAGGCATCAGCTGATTTTTCATCAGATACTTTTCTGGCCCGAAGGGAGTGGCACAATATATTTAAAGTGATGAAAGGGAAACACACACAATCAAGAATATTTTACCCAGTAAGACATTCATTCAGATTCAACACAGCTATCAATAGCTTTACAGACAAGCAAAAGCTAACAGAGTTCCACACACTGAAACCAGCTTTATAACAAATAATGAAGGAACTTTTCTAGGCAGAAAAGGAAACAACCAGAAACAAGAAAATTATCAATGGAAAGCCTCACTGGTAAAGGCAAAAGTAAAAGTAGGGAGTCATCCACACCCAAATATGGTATCAAATCAGCAATTATAAGAAGAGTACAAATTCAGGTTATTGGAAATGCTTGGAAATTAAGAGGTCAGCAATTTAAAACAATTGTTAATACACAGACTGGTATATCAAAGCCTCACAGAAACCACAAACTAAAAATCTACGATACAGACAAAAAAGAAACAGCAATCCAAACACAACACTAAAGGTAATTGGGAAATGACGAGAGATGTTGATGAAAGAAATCAAAAAATGACAGAAACAGATGGAAAGATATACTGTGTTCTTGGATTGGAAGAATCAATATTTTCAAAGTGACTGTACTACTCAGGTCAATCTACAGATTCAATGCAATCCCTATCAAGTCACCAATGGCATTTTTAATAGAAGTATAACAAGAAAATTTACAATCTGTATAGAAAAACAAAAGACCCTGAATAACCAAAGCGATACTGAGAAAGAAAAACAAAGCTAGAGGAATCAGGTGTCCTGGTTTCAGACTATACTACAAAGCTACAGTAATCAAAAAGTATGGTACTGACACAAAAAAAGAAATATACATCAATGGAACAGAATAGAAAGCCCAGAAACAAACACCAGCACTTATGGTCAGTCAGCCCATGACAAAGGAGGCAAAAACATACAATGGAGAAAAGACAATATCTTCAGTGAATGGTGCTGGTAAAACTAGACAGCTACCTGAAAAAATGAAATTAGAACATTCTATAACACCATGCATGCTTAGTGACTTCAATCGTGTTCAACTCTCTGCGATGCCAAGGACCATGGTCAGCCAGGCTCCTCTGTCCAAGGGGTTCTCCAGGCAAGAATACTAGAGTGGGTTGCCATTTCCTTCACCAGTGATAAAGTATGAAGTGAGTCAAGTGAAGTTGCTCAGTCGTGTCCAATTCTTTGAGACACCATGGACTGTAGCCCATCAGGCTGCTTCGTCCATGGGATTCTCCAGGCAAGAGTACTGGAGTGGGTTGCCATTTTCTTCTCCACGATAACACCATACAAAAAAATAAACTCAAAATGGATTAAAAACCTAAATCTAACACCAGACACTATAAAACTGTTAGCGGAAAACATAGGCAGGACATTCTTTGACATAAATCACAGAAATATCTTTTGGATCTACCTCATAGAGTAATGAAAATAAAAACAGAAATAAACAAATGGGACCTAATTAAACCAAAACCTTTTCAACAGCAAAGGAAACAACAAACAAAATGAAAAGACAACCCATGGAATGAGAGAAAATATTTACAAACAGTGCAACTGACATGGGACTAAATTCCAAAATATACAAAGAGCTCACTGCAGCTCAATAACAACAATAAAATCAAGAAAATGGACAGGAGATCTAAATAGACATTTCTTAAAAGACATACAAAAAACCAAAAGCACATGAAAAGATAATCATATTCATTAATGATTAGCGAAACACAAATCAAAACTACAATAAGGTACCACCTCAAAACCATCAAAATGGTCAGCATCAAAAATTCTATGAACAATAAATGCTAGAGATGGGGTGGAGAAAAGAGAACCTCATACACTGCTGGTAAAAATATAAATTGGAACAATGGAAAACAGTATAGAGTATGCTCAAAAAACTAAAAGTAGAGATACCAAATGATACACACTTCCGTTCCTGGGCATATACTCAAACAAAACTAAAATTCAAAAAGATACATGCATCTCTGTATTCAAAACAGCACTATTTACAAAAGACAAGACATGGAAACAATCTAAATGTCCACTGACAGATGAATGGATAAAAGTGTGCTATACATGTACACAATGGAATATTCGTCATAAAAAGAATGAAATAATTCCATTTGCAGCAACCTGAATGGACCTAGAGATTATACTAATGATGTGAGTCAGAAAGAGAAAGACTAATATCATATATCATTTACAGGTAGAATCTAGAATACAACACAAATGAACATATCTATGAAACAGAAAGAGACTCACAGAGAGAAGAAATTTCTGGTTGTCAAGGGGGATGGAGCAGTAAAGGAAAAAAGGATTGGGAGTTTGAGATTAGCAGACTCAAAGAATCTTACATATATATATATATAATATACTATATATATTATATATATCAGATGTATAAAAACAAGGCCCTATTGTATAGCACAGGGAACCATATTTCAACCCCGTTATAAATGATAATGAAAGAATATAAAGAACAAGATAAATACGTTAACTGAAATGCTTTGCTATATATCAGAAATTAACACAATTTCCATAAATATAATAAATTTATTCTGTACATATTCTGTAAATATACTAAATTTCAATGAAGTTTTTAAAAAATGATTTAAGTATTGAAACAAGCTACAATATGGATCAAAATTGAAAACAGGCTAACTGAAAGATTTCATTCATAAAAAGACACATATTTACAAATCTTTTCATATAAAATGTTCAGAATAGGCAAATCTATACACAAGGCAGATTAGTTTTTGCTAGGGAATGAGGCACAAGAAGAACGAGAAATGACCAAGGGCCAGAAGGTATCTTTCTGAAATAATGGAAATGTTCTGAAATTAGATAGTGGTAGTAAATGCACAACTTTGTGAATATTCTAAAAATCGCCTATATTCTACGCTTTTATATGATGAATTTTGTGTTCCCTGAATTTCATCTCAGTTCATTAAAATTCTCATTATATCCTATTGTTATTTTATATTTCCCTGAAGTGTGGCTTAAAGCTAAACATTCAGAAAATGAAGATCGTGGCATCTGGTCCCGTCACTTCATGGAAAATAGATGGGGAAACAGTGGAAACACTGTCAGACTTTATTTTGGGGGCTCCAAAATCACTGCAGATGGTGACTGCAGCCATGAAATTAAAAGATGACTGCTCCCTGGAAGGAAACTTATGACCAACCTAGACAGCATATTAAAAAGCAGAGACATTACTTCGCCAACTCAGGTCCATCTAGTCAAGCCTACGGTATTTCCAGTGGTCATGTATGGATGTGAGAGTTGGACTGTGAAGAAAGCTGAGCACCGAAGAATTGATGCTTTTGAACTGTGGTGTTGGAGAAGACTCTTGAGAGTCCCTTGGACTGCAAGGAGATCCAACCAGTCCATCCTAAAGGAGATCAGTCCAGGGTGTTCATTGGAAGCACTGATGCTAAAGCTGAAACTTCAACGCTTTGGCCACCTCATGCGAAGAGTTGACTCACTGGAAAAGACTCTGAAGCTGGGAGGGATTGGGGGCAGGAGGAGAAGGGGACAACAGAGGATGAGATGGTTGGATGGCATCACTGACTCGATGGACATGAGTTTGAACAAACTCTGGGAGTTGGTGATGGACAGGGAGGCCTGGCATGCTGCAATTCATGGCGTTGCAAAGAGTTGGACACAACTGAGTGACTGAACTGAACTGAACTGAAAGCTTGTCAGCTGCCAACAGCACACAGGCGAAGCCGAGAGGAACTACCCCAGGGCCGAGGCCAGGGGCAGTGGGGGAGAGGAATTACCTCATGTCCAAGATAAGGAGCAGGGGTGCGCTTTGGTGGAGCAGCTGTGAAGAGATATCCCTCATCCAAGGTATGAGAAACGCCAGTAAGATGGTAGGCACTGGGAAAGGGCATCAGAGGGCAGACAGACTGAAACCACAATCACAGACAACAGGCCAATCTGATCACATGGACCACAGACTTGTCTAACTCAATGAAACTAACCCATGCTGTCTGGGGCCACTCAAAGTGGATGGGTCACGCTAGAGAGATCTGACAGAATGTGGTCCACTGGAGAAGGGAATGGCAAACCACTTTAGTATTCTTGCCTTGAGAATCCCATGAACAGTATGAAAGGCAAAAAGACAGGACACTGAAAGATGAACTCCCCAGGTCAGTAGGTGCTCAATATGCTGCTGCAGATCAGTGGAGAAATAACTCCACAAAGAATGAAGGGATGGAGTCAAAGCAAAAACAACACCCAGTTGAGGAAGGGACTGGTGATAGAAGGAAGCTTTGATGCTGTAAAAAGCAATATTGCATAGCTACTGGGAATGTTAAGTCCATGAATCCAGGCAAATGGGAAGTGGTCAAACAGGAGATAAAAAGAGTGAACATCAACATTCTAGGCATCCATGAACTAAGATAAGATCGAATGGAATAGGTGAATTTAACTCAGATAACCATTAAATATACTACCGTGGGGAGGAGTCCCATAGAAAAAAATGCAGTGGCCATCATAGTCAACAAGAGTCCAAAATGCAGTATTTGGATGCAATTTCAAAAATGACAGAATGATCTCTGTTTGTTTCCATGGCAAACCACTCAATATCACGAAATTCCCAGTCTATGCCCCGACCAATAACGCTGTAGAAGCTGAAGGTGAATGGTTCTATGAAGACCTACAAGGCTTTCTAGAAATAACACCCAAAAAGTTGTCCTTTTCATTATAGGGGACTGGAATGCAAATGTAGGAAGTCAAGAATCACTTGGAGCCAACAGGAAAATTTGGAATTCAAATACAGAATGAAGCAGGGCAAAGGCTAATACAGTTCTGCCAAGAGAACACACTGGTCATATCAAACACCCTCTTCCAACAACTTAAGAGAAGACTGTACACATGGACATCACCAGACGGTCAACACCGAAATCAGAGTGATTATGTTCTTTGCAGCGAAAGATGGAGAAGCTCTATACAGTCAGTAAAAACAGACAGGGAGCTGATGCGCCTCAGATCATGAACTCCTTACTGCCAAATTCAGACTTAAATTGAAGAAAGAGGGGTAAACCACTAGACCATTCAGGTATGACCTAAAATCAAATCCAAGGAGAAAAGGAAAGACATACCCATCTGAATGCAGAGTTCGAAAGAATAGCAAAGAGAGATAAAAAAAAAAAAAAGCCTTTCTCAGCGATCAATGCAAAGAAATAGAGGAAAACAAAAGAATGGGAAAGACTAAAGATCTTTTCAAGAAAATTAGAGACACCAAGGGAATATTTCATGAAAAGATGGGCTCGATAAAGGACAGAAACGGTTTAACAGAAGCAGAAGATATTAAGAAGAGGTGGCAAGAATACACGGAAGAACTTTATAAAAAGAACTTCACGACCCAGATAATTATGACGGTGTGATCACTCACCTAGGGTCAGACATCCTGGAATGGGAAGTCAAGTGGGCCTTAGGAAGCATCACTACGAACAAACCTAGTGGAGGTGATGGAATTCCAATTGAACTCTTTCAAATCCTGAAAGATGATGCTATGAAACTGCTGCACTCAATATGCCAGCAAATTTGTAAAATTCAGCAGTAGCCACAGGACTGGAAAAGGTCAGTTTTCATTCCAGTCCCAAAGAAAGGCAATGCCAAAGAATGCTCCAACTACCGCACAATTGCACTCATCTCACACACTAGCAAAGTGATGCTTAAAATTCTCCAAGCCAGGCTTCAGCAATACGTGAACTGTGAACTTCCAGATGTTCAAGCTGGTTTTAGAAAAGGCAGAGGAACCAGAGATCAAGTTGCCAACGTCCGCTGGATCATCGAAAAAGCAAGAGAGTTCCAGAAAAACATCTATTTATGCTTTATTGACTATGCCAACACCTTTGACAGTGTGGATCACAATAAATTGTAGAAAATTCTCAAAGAAATGGGAATACCACCCGCCTCTTGAGAAACCTGTATGCAGGTCAGGAAGCAACAGTTAGAACTAGACATGGAACAACAGACTGGACCCAAATAGGAAAAGGAGTACGTCAAGGCTGTATATTGTCACCCTGCTTATTTAACTTACATGCAGAGTACATCATGAGAAATACTCGGCTGGAGGAGGCACAAGCTGGAATCAAGACTGCTGGGAGAATTATCAAGAATCTCAGATATGCAGATGACACCACCCTTATTGGCAGAAAGTGAAGAACTAAAGAGCATCTTGATGAAAGTGAAAGAGGAGAATGAAGAAGTTGGCTGAAAGCTCAACAGTCAGAAAACAAAGATCATGGCATCTGGTCCCATCACTTCATGGAAAATAGATGGGGAAACAGTGGAAACAGTGGCTGAATTTTTTTTCTGGGCTCCTAAATCACTGCAGATGGTGACTGCAGCCATGAAATTAAAAGACGCTTATTCCTTGGAAGGAAAGTTATGACCAACCTAGACAGCATATTGAAAAGCAGAGACATTACTTTGCCAACAACGGTCTGTCTAGTCAAGGCTATGGTTTTTCCATTAGTCATATATGGATGTGAGAGTTGGACTGTGAAGAAAGCTGAGTGCCAAAGAATTGATGCTTTTGAACTGTGGTGTTGGAGAAGACTCTTGAGAGTCCCTTGGACTGCAAGGAGATCCAACTTTCCATCGTAATGGAGATCAGTCCTGGGTATTCATTGGAAGGACTGATGCTGAAGCTGAAACTCCAATACTTTGGCCACCAGTTGCGAAGATCTGACTCATCTGAAAAGACTCTGATGCTAGGAAAGATTGAGGGCAGGAAGAGAAGGGGAGGACAGAGGATAAGATGGTTGGAAGGCATCACTAACTCAATGGACATGGGTTTGGGTGGACTCCGGGAGCTGGTGATGGACAGTGAGGCCTGGCGTGCTGCGGTGCATGAAGTCGCAAAGATTTGGACATGATTGAGCGACTGACTGAACTGAAAGTACAATATGCTGCTGTACTCCAGGCACAACGTGGTAATTATTAAGCTAAAACAATCTCAAATGTTTTAAAATTTACACATGCAAACACCCATATAGATATATATATACACATTCACACAAACACAAATTGATGGACGTATCATATTATTCCAGAGGAAATAAAAATCTTCTTAGAATGGTCAGTATTATTAAATACTATGTTAAGAAGGAAGCAAAATTTTAATCTGCTGGTAATCTAGATTATTTATCTATGTATATTGAAAGAACAAACACATCTTAATTAATAGAATACTATTATTGTTGTTTTCGTTCCATTGCTAAGTTGTATTTAGTAGTGTTATAAAAGAATAATAGTTAGCATTCACAGAGCACTTCTATCTGCAAAACAGGCATTATTTTATAAGCCCTTTAATCTCATTTAATGCTCACAATAATCAATAAGGGAAATAATAATGTTAATTTCCTCTTTAACAGTTGACGAAACTAAGCCACAGAGTATTCATACAAATAGGAAGTGTAGTAAAGCTAGGAGTTATATTGAGGCAGTTGGTCTACAGAGCCTCGTAACTACTACACTACAATTTTCTACCACAGCAATGAAAAATTACAGTTCCCTGGTGGTCCAGTGATTAACAATCTGCCTTCCAATGGCAGGCAGTGGAGGAAACATGGGTTTAATGCTTGATCAGGAAACTAAGATCTCACATGCCACAGGGCAACTACTGAGCCCGTGCATACTACAGCCCATGTGTTATAACTAGAGAGACGCCTGTGAACATTGCAAGGAAAGATCTCGCATGATGCAATGAAGATCCTGCATGAGGCAACTAAGACTTGATACAGCCAAATATATAATAATATTTTTTAAAAAGGTGTTTATCAACACTGAAAGTCCACCTACTTCATAACGTACAATTCAACTATATATCATGACTGAGTGATTTGCACTATTAATAAAAGCAAACTTTCTACAAATAATTTGAAGCATGGTTATTAATTCCTAAAATTTTTGAAAAAATAATCTATTTACCTTGTTCTGGGCCGTTGTTCATCTTCAGATTCACTAACTTCTTCACTAACTCCAGATTCCTGAAAATCAGAATCTTCAGAATCTTCACTACTCACTTGAATAAAAAATATTAAAGGTTATTAAGTGCTTTCTAATAGAAATTCAATTTGCTTAATTTGTCAATAACATCATATTAACACTTAAGAGTATTATGAGAATAAAATCTCTAGTACATATGACATCATACTGCTTAGACCAATTGAGTTAATGACTCAATTGGTATTTATAAATATCCAAGTGAAAACCAAGTATAGTTATAAAACTATGATTCTTCAATAAAATATAAGTATATTAACTGTATGTAAACTGACAAAATGAAAAATTATCAGTCAATACAAGGATTCTGGTTATTTTAAGCAAGCTAAGTAGGCTGGCCAAGGTGAATTAAAGGTGATTACAGACTCTTTGCCACTTATAACCACTGAAAACTATGGACAGAATACATAAATAAACAACCTAAGGACTCTGCAAAGGGAATAAGCGTAGGCAGATTTGGGACTGAAATAAAAACTTAAATAATAATCCTCATAAAACTGTGTGGGAAGATGAAAGTCATGGGTTTTTTTTTCCCCACTCTTTTCCTGGTTTTGACAGGAAGGCGGGCTGAACTGCAAATTCTGCAAAGGATGCAGACTGCAAAACTCTGGGAGAACCTCATTTCTAGCCAGAGAACTGGGAAAAAAGGAGCTGAGTCCTGCCTATCACAAGAAAAATAAGATGAATAGCTAATTTTATTTTTTCTCTCCAAAATTTTATTTTTCTGTACCAAAATTGCCAGTAAGACACAGGCATCGAAAACCTCAGAAGAATACCTGTATTTTTCTGGTCAGAGAAAGGCAGGCAGGGAAAATACAACATAACCCTGGACTATCTT
The DNA here is from genome assembly GCA_917880005.1 of Nanger dama. Lineage (NCBI taxonomy): Eukaryota > Metazoa > Chordata > Mammalia > Artiodactyla > Bovidae > Nanger > Nanger dama. The sequence continues at coordinate 2,040,633 of CAKJTW010000056.1, forward strand.
GTAGTACCAGAAAGTAAAGCATTTCTCAAAAACTGATGGGGATATATTAAAAGGATACATGATGCAACTTGAAGACGCTTCCAGCAACCAAAGCTGGAACAATCTGAGCAATAAAATGAAAACCTGGATTGTAACTCATAAAACACCTATATGTCCATATTAATATAAGTAATGTGATAAATAGATAAATAAGGGGAAACAACTCTTCCTAGAAGTAATGAAACAAATTGTAAATCACCACTTAAACATACAACACAATAAAAACTGCTTAGGCAGTTGGATGCTAAAATTAGTGGGTAGAAGTATGATGAGAAATGGAATATCTGCCTTGTCTCAAAGTATCTCTCTATAAGATATTCATTAAATATGAAAAAAATAGGGGTTTTTTTAACAGTAAAAAGTCAGCAGATACCAACCTCAGTAACTTAATCAGGTTAACAATACCAATAATAAGAAACAAATTGTTATTATACACAGTACAAAACATCAATAAGAATTCAACATAACTTTTGCAGTATTCTTGTCACAATGTCTAATAACCTAAATCTAACCATAAGAAAATGCTAAACAAATACATACAGATCAACAGTCTAGAAAATAACTGATCAATACTCTTCAAAAGTGTCAAGTTCATGGAAGAAAAGACAAAGAAACTGTCAGACTGGAGTAGATTAAGCAGACAACTGAATGCAATGTAGGATCCTAGACTAGATTCCAAAATGGAAAAAGAACACAAGTGGGAAAAATAATGATAACCAAACAAAATCTACAGTTTACATCAGAGGTCAGAGATCAGATTGTCTTTTCAACTTTGTAGGGTATAAGGTCGATATTGCAGCCACTACTCAACTTTCTCACTGTAAACTCATGAAAGCAATAACTGAATAAGTATGACAGTGTACCAATAAAACTATTTGTAAAACCATGAAGGTCAGATTTAGCCTTCAGGTGTAGTTTATCAAACAGTGGCTGAATTAATAGTATTGTATCAATGTTAATTTTCTGGTTTTCATTATTGTGCTATAATAAGTATAAGGTGTTAAATTAGGAATGCTAGGTAAAGGGTATTTCTGTGACATTTCTATAAATCCACAATTACTTCAAAATAAAATATTTTTAGAATATCTATTATGATCTGACATCAAAATAAAAGTTCTGATCTACCTTTAAAAACACAGACAAGCATAAATAATATAAAGATTGGTTATGGAAGAAGAGGAGAGTGAAGAGTAACTGTTTTTTTCAGTTTGGGATGATCAAAGAATTCTAGAGACAGACAGTGTTGATAGTTGCCGAAAAATTCAAATATATTAATGCCACGAAATTGCTTCAAACAGTTAAAAATGGTTAAAATTATGTATGTGTATTTTGCCACAGTAAAAAAACAAACAAAAAAACAATAAAGGAGTTCTCTGGTTGTCCAGTGGCTAAGAAGCCACACTCCCAGTGCAAGGAGCCAAGATTCAACTCTGGTCAGCGAACTAGATCCCACATACCACAACTAGGAGTTCACATGCCACAACTAAAGATTTCACATGCTGGAAAGAAGATCAAAGATCCTGGGTGCCATAAGTAAGACCTGCTACAAGCAGATAAATGAAAAAAAAAGAACAGCTAAGCAACTGGGAATTTGGGAGAACAAGATGTTCACATGCAAACACAAATTCTGTGATTAAATGCAATTTTAAGCCTAGTATTAATTTTTCATCAAATATGTTATTTTGAAAATGTTCACAACTACCAAAAATTGAAAAGAATCGCCAAATGAACACCCACAGCCCTTCTCTTAAATCCACTTAAAGCAGATTTGCTTTACCACATTTGCTTTATTTTTGTCTAAATATATGCACATCCTTTTTGCCCTGAACCATTTGAAATTAAGTACTGATATCATGACACTTCACCCTTAAGTATAAGGGCACTATCCTACATTATTAAATATCATTATAATACTTGACCAAGGTCTGATGCTGTAGAAAGCAATATTGCACAGGAACGTGGAATGTTAGGTCCATGAATCAAGGCAAATTGGAAATGGTCAAACAGGAGATGGCAAGAATGAACATCGATATTCTAGGAATCAGTGAACTAAAATGGACTGGAATGGGTGAATTTAACTCAGATGACCATTATACCTACCACTGTGGGCAGGAATCCCATAAAAGAAATGGAGTAGCCATCATGGTCAACAAAAGAGTCCAAAATCCAGTACTTGGATGCAATCTCAAAAACGACAGAATGATCTCTGTTCGTTTCCAAGGCAAACCATTCAATACCACAGTAATCCAACTCTATGCCTCAACCAGTAATGCTGAAGAAGCTTAAGCTGAACGGTTACAAGACCTTTTAGAAGATGTCCTTTTCATTATAGGGGACTAGAAGGCAAAAGTAGGAAGTCATGAACCACCTGGGGTGACAGGCAAATTTGGCATTGGAATACAGAATGAAGCAAGGCAAAGGCTAATAGAGTTTTGCCAAGAGATGGCACTGGCCATAGCAAACACCTTCTTCCAACAACACAAGAGAAGACTCTACACATGGACATCACCAGATGGCCAACACTGAAATCAGACTGATTATATTATTTTCAGCCAAAGATGGAGAAGCTCTATACAGTCATCAAAAACAAGACTGGGAGCTGACTGTGGCTCAGATCATGAACTCCTTATTGCCAAATTCAGACTTAAATTGAAGAAAGTAGGGAAAACCACTAGACCATTCAGGCATGACCTAAATAAAATTCCTTATGATTATACAGTGGAAGTGAGCAATAGATTTAAAGGTCGAGATCTAATAGAGTGCCTAATGACCTATGGAGGGAGTTTCATGACATTGTACAGGAGACAGGGATCAAGACCATCCCCATGGAAAAGAAATGCAAAAAAGCAAAATGGCTGTCTAGGGAGGCCTTACAAATAGCTGTGTAAATAAGAGAAGCGAAGAGCAAAGGGGAAAAGGAAAGATATAAGCATCTGAATGCAGAGTTCCAAAGAATAGCAAGGAGAGATGAGAAAGCCTTCCTCAGCAATCAATGCAAAGAAATAGAGGAAAACAACAGAATGGGAAAGACTAGAGATTTCTTCAAGAAAATTAGAGATACCGAGGGAATATTTCATGCAAAGATGGGCTCAATAAAGGACAGAAATGGTATGGACCTAACAGAAGCAGAAGATATTAAGAAGAGGTGGCAAGAATACACAGAAGAAATGTACAAAAGGACCTTCACGACCCAGATAATCACGATAGTGTGATCATTCACCTTGAGCCAGACATCCTGGAGTGTAAAGCAAAGTGGGCCTTAGAAAGCATCACTACAAAGCTAGTGGCGGTGATGGAATTCGAGTTGAGCTAGTTATGCTGTGAAAGTGCTGCACTCAATATGCCAGCAAATTTGGGAAACTCAGCAGTGGCCACAGGACTGGAAAAGATCAGTTGTCATTCCAGTCCCAAAAAAAACGCAATGCCAAAGAATGCTCCAAATACCGCACAATTGCACTCATCTCACACACTAGCAAAGTGATGCTCAAAATTCTCCAAGCCAGGCTTCAGCAATACATGAACTGTGAACTTCCAGATGTTCAAGCTAGTTTTAGAAAAGACAGAGGAACCAGAGATCAAATTGCCAACATCTGGTGGATCATCTAAAAAGCAAGAGAGTTCCAGAAAAACATCAATTTCTGCTTTATTGACTATGCCAAAGCCTTTGACTGTGTGGATCACAATAAACTGTGGAAAATTCTCAAAGAGATGGGAGTACCAGACCACCTGACCTGCCTCTTGAGAAACCTGTATGCAGGTCAGGAAGCAACAGTTAGAACTGGACATGGAACAACAGACTGGTTCCAAATAGGAAAATGAGTATGTCAAGGCTGTATATTGTCACCCTGCTTATTTAACTTATATGCAGAGTACATCATGAGAAATGCTGGGCAGGAAGAAGCACAAGCTGGATGACACCACCCTTATGGCAGAAAGTGAAGAGGAACTAAAAAGCCTCTTGATGAAAGTGAAAGAGGAGAGTGAAAAAGTTGGCTTAAAGTTCAACATTCAGAAAACGAAGATCATGGCACCTGGTCCCATCACTTCATGGGAAATAAATGGGGAAACAGTGGAAACAGTGTCAGACTTTTTTGGGGGGCTCCAAAATCACTGCAGATGGTGACTGCAGCCATGAAATTAGAAGACGCCTACTCCTTGGAAGAAAAGTTATGACCAACCTAGATAGCATATTCAAAAGCAGAGACATGATTTTGCCGACTAAGGTCCGTCTAGTCAAGGCTATGGTTTTTCCAGTGGTCATGTATGGATGTGAGAGTTGGACTGTGAAGAAGGCTGAGCGCCAAAGAATTGATGCTTTTGAACTGTGGTGTTGGAGAAGACTCTTGAGAGTCCCTTGGACTGCAAGGAGATCCAACCAGTCCATTCTAAAGGAGGTCAGTCCTGGGTGTTCTTTGGAAGGACTGATGCTAAAGATGAAACTCCAGTACTGTGGCCACTGATGCAAAGAGTTGACTCATTCAAAAAGACTCTGATGCTTAGAGGGATTGGGGGCAGGAGGAGCAGGAGAGGACAGAGGACGAGATGGTTGGATGGCATCACCAACTCGATGGACAGGAGTTTGAGTGAACTCCGGGAGTTGGTGATGGACGGGAGGCCTGGCGTACTGCAGTTCATGGGGTTGCAAAGAGTCAGACATGACTAAGCAAGTAAACTGACTGACTGACTGATAATATGTGAAAAAAATAACATGAACCTAATATAATCTACTATAAAGGCAATAACTGTATTCTTGAAATAACCACAAATATAACTTCTAGAATTTTTTTCAAATTTAGGTGAAAATGTTCACATGATACACTTAACTTAATAATTAAGCTATTAGCTTCTGATTTTTCCCTATTGCCCATAAGTTTCCAGACAATATAGAGACACAAGAGTTTGCAAAACTTGGAAAGTGGTGCAATTCTGAATGTAGTATCAATCACTATTATATTAATCTTTATTAGAAACATAAATAAGATGGAATTTCAGTTTACTTTCTTCTACAGAAACAGACTAAAAAAAAATAGTTGGATTATAAGTTACCTCCAGAAAAGGACAGTGAAAACACAGGTCACAGAAAACTTGGGTTTCAATAAAACATTTCAAATGTATTTGGCCCAAAGCTGCTGGCGATGCTACTGTTTATTTGCTAAGTCGTGTCTGACTCTCTGTGAAGCCATGGACTGTAATCCACCAGGCTCTTTTATCCATGGGATTTCCCAGGCAAGAGTACTAGAGTGGGTTGCCATTTCCTTCTCCAGGGAATCTTCCCGACCCAGGGATCAAACTAATGTCTCCTGCTTGGCAAACGGGTTCTCTACCACTGAACCACCAGGGAAGTCCTATTTGGCCTAGTAAAGGACTCTCTATTCCTGAGCTAAGAAGCCTAAGAGGCAAAATCAGTATTTCTCCTTTTGAAGATGCACAGGAAAATCATGCTGCTTTCTAATATGTTAAATCACTCAGTTCCTTTATAGAATCTGAAAGACCAGCTTGCAGTCATGTTGCAAAGAAATTTATGAAAAATGCACTCACAAAATGAGGTACTATTATTTATTTGTTTACATGAAAATGTTCAAGGCATATTAAGTATACACGTGTGTGGGGAAGGGGTATCTTCCTCCTCTTCTTTAATGGAGAGCTGTTGTCCCATAGCCCTTTAAATGCTCAGGATTCCAAGATTCTTTCCCTAGCCTTCTATCTGCACAATATTATAGCTCTGCTGTGTAATCTCACTATTATACATATACTACGACAACTGAACTTGACATCAACTATGGCAATATCCTCCAAATAGAGTCAAAGCCTTCAGTTCAGTTCACCTGCTCAGTTGTGTCTGACTCTTTGCAGCTCCATGGACTGCAGCACACCAAGCTTCCCTGTCCATCACCAACTCCCAGATCTTCCTCAAACTCATGTTCATTGAGCCGGTGATACCATCCAACCACCTCACCCCCTGTCATCTCCTTCTCCTCCTGCCCTCAATCTTTCCCAGCATCAGGGTCTTTTCAAATGAGTTAGCTCTTCACATTAGGTGGCCAAAGTACTGGAGTTTCAGCTTCAGCATCAGTCCTTCCAATGAATAATCAGGACTGATTTCCTTTAAGATGGACTGGTTGGATCCCCTGTAGTCCACAGGACTCTCAAAAGTCTTCTCCAACAACACAGTTCAAAAGCATCAATTCTCCACTGCTCAGCTTTCTTTATGGTCCAACTCTCACATGCATACTTGTACTGGAAAAACCACAGCTTTGACGAGATGGATCTTTGTCGGGAAAGTAATGTCTCTGCTTTTTAATATGCTGTCTAGGTTGCTCATAGCTTTTCGTCCAAGGAGCAAGCATCATTTAATTTCATGGCTGCAGTCACCATATGCAGTGATTTTGGAGCCCAAGAAAATAAACTCTGTCACGGTTTCCATCATTTCCCCATCTATTTGCCATGAAGTGATGGAACTGGAACATGATCTAAGATTTTTAATGTTGAGTTTTAAGCCAGCTTTTTCACTATCCTCTTTCATCAAGAGGCTCTTTACACCCTCTTCGCTTTCTGCCATAAAGGTGCTATCATCTGCATATCTGTGGTTATTGATATTTCTCCTGGTTATCGGATCAAAGCCCTCAGTCTCAACAGTTTAGCAGGCAACTAATCTGACCATATTACATTCTTAGTTGAAACCTTTCAATGGAACAATGAGTGGTTGTACTGAAGTTATGAATCTTGAATGCTGCTAATGAATGTCTTCTGCCTTTATCTAGCTGCTGAACATGTTCATCTGATTTCCACTTACAGAGACTTCCCTGATGGCTAAGACTCTATGTTCCCAATGCAGGGGGCCTAGGTTCTATCCCTGATCCCACATGCCACAACTAAGAGTTCAAATGCTGCAACCAGAAAAAAACTGTGCTTGCCACGACTAAAACCCAGTGCAACGAAATAAATAAATATTTTTTCTAAAAGCTGTCCACTTGTGAAATATATGCTTTTCTGTATATACATATATACCTTAAACAGCTTTTTAAATAGTGTCATCTCTCTGTGAATATACTAAAAACAAACTGTACACTGTAAACAAGTAAACTGTATTATTTTAAAATTATGTCTCAATACAGCTGTGATATAAAAATAATTTTTAAAATAAAAAAAAATTTAACTTTTCAATGGCTCTCCATTCTATAGAGCCGATGTACTTCTCAGTTATTTCCAAAATGCTTTCTTATTCCTAGTGGCACAAATAAGAGTTAATCTGCCTGACAGGAATTGGGTAATAAAGTCTTCAAAGTCTGTCCCAAAGAAGAAAAAACTTTCTTTGAACTTCTTGTTAGCCAAAATTTTCAGGAAAAGTTCACATTTAATTGCTCAATATGTATTATTTAATATGAGAATGCTCTCCACCAACTCTCAAGTAAAATGAACCCACAAATAGATGTACCATATTCACTCTACAGCCTCATGCACTCATGAGTCCACTGTCAAGTACTCCAATTTGAGGAACAGGCTTACAAGGATGTACAGTATCTGATCTCTGTCTTATTGGTCCAGCCTAATTTCCTGCTGTTCCTTTCCTTATTCCCTTCTACACTCCAGCCATATCACATGAATTGCATCCCCTCCACCATGTGCTAAACAATTTACAGAGGTTTTTAAAACTTTTTCGCTGCTTATAAATTTTAACAACAAATCTACCTTCTCCCCATTTAGAACTTTATCTGCTGGATGAAACTCTCCATCTTTGTCAAATCTTCTCTGTTGATAACCCCTACCACTCAAGAAGCTAAAGAAATCCTCTTTATGCCACACCTTAACTTACATTTGTTACACAAGACAACCCTCATGGTACTACAAGTTCTTATAATACTAATGTCAGTAATTCTTATTAAACCTGACTGCCAAAACTGGCTAAATATCAAAATCATTTCAGAGATGCTTTTAATACGTACAGATACCTAGGTTTCCACCACCATCAATTATGCTTCAACTGGCTCGAGGTGGAGCCCTGCCATAGGTAGGTATATTTTTAAATCCCATAAGTGATCTGCATGTGTAGCCAGGTTGAAAACTATCATATAAAACAGTGATTTCTTTATTCATTTTATATCCTCAATGTTCACCATGATGTTGGAAACATGTAACTGACTCAGTGCAGAAAGACACAGAATTTAATGTAATAAAAATTTAATCTGGCTAAATATAAGTTTTACACATAAGCTTGCATAAATCTATCCAAATTAACTATATCTTCTATCTTTCCTCAGGAAAGCATTATTTCTTCCCATATTTATAGGCAGTCTTATATCTTCCACATGACCTTAATGCATATTTTATTTATTGTCATATTTATCTTTTTAATCTAGATGTATATGACTACTAAAGGTCAAAAATATTCTTTGTCATCTCTCAAGTTTCTGGGTTACCTTCCCACTCTAAATTCTTTATTTCACTCTCAGAATAGCTGTTGTCAGTGTGCAAACACTCACCTACTATAGGTGGTCAATTGTTGGAGCAGATATGTTCTTTACTAGTATGAACCAGTATGTTGTTCACTATCAAAATTAAAATGTCTTACCCTTCCTTCTATTTCTGCTTTTGGCATCTTTGTGCTCTTTAGGCTTCATCTTTTTGTCTTCTCCAGATTCTCCATCACTCAGAGTCAGCTTGTGTCTCAAAAGCCTATGTCTGTATCTTGGCTTCTTAGATTCTTCAGAATCTGAATCTGATTCAGAAATGGCTTGATTTTTTACTTCTAAATGGAGAAAACAAATCATTAAAACCTTCAGCCTTTTTTCCTTTAAAATGTTTTACGCCTACGTATTCTGTTTGTAGATAATTATCATGATTTATGGAACTGATCAGAGCTGCATACTTACCTTGTTAAATGGTTGATACCGAGCAAACTCATACATCACACTTGATCTATTACTATCATTAAGTAGCAATGAAATATCACCAATATACATTTATAGATTTTTAAAAGGTAAAAAATATTTTGCTTTACAACCCATCTATTTATTGGCAGTGACTGACAAAATTTGCACAATTATTACCAGATATTCAAAATGATTAATGGTAGCAACATTTTAATAAACTTCAAATATACATACTAAGAGATTTCATGCTCAGACAGTCTTCAAAAACTGAACTGGTCAAGCAAACAAATTATGACATACTATACTTCTCTCTGGCTTCCCTGGTGGCTCAGATAGTCAGAATCTGACTGCAGTGTGGGAGACCTGGGTTCAATCACTGGGTTGGGAAGACCCTGGAGAAGGAAGTGGCAACCCACTCCAATATTCTTGCCTGGAGACTCCCATGGACAGAGGAGCCTGGCAGCCTACAGTCCACGGGGTCACAGAGTTGGACACGACTGCAACTACCATTTCATTTCACTTCACTTCACTTCACTTCACTTCACTTCATACTTCTCTCTGGGGAACTCACCCTCATCTCCAGGGTTTTCTTCATTGTGTTTTCCAATTCTTTTCTTCCCTTCTTCTGACTCATCTGAAGAACCATCCTCATCAGAGGAAAGATTGGCTTTAATTTCTTCTAAAAGCATCTTCTTGGCAATTCTCGAGAGTAAAAAGACAATAAAAACTATATATTTGACGGTGAAGTATTACAAATTAAAAACAAATGGAATTATATGTATCAAAATAGAAATAATTTTGTTAATAGATTATTATTATAAATAAGTCTATCAAAGTCTATTTTAATTTAAAGTACTAACCAAAACTTTTAAAAATGCTCTTAGCAATGATTTTCTCCCAGTTCTATTCAATTTCACAATATACTGAAATCTCTCAGGGATGTTTTTACTATTTTCACATATTGCAATTTCATGCTGGATATCCTTCCAATCCTATACTTGCTCTGCTGCCACCATCTGACAACTACAGTACCAGACAAGCCCACAATAGTAAATCAATTCATTCAAACAAATGACATTTCAACACAAATCTCCACATGAAAGGATTTATTCAACAGTAAAACATATTCTTAGAAAATCAGTGTCTAATAAACCACTATTGTGAAACAGTGCCTCAAACAAGTGAATAACATTTTTGGCTCTTAAGTTTCAATTTACTACATAAATTCTTTGAATCAAATGAAAGTATACAACATATATTAAAATACTAAAGCAATAAAAAAAATCCCTAATAATATTCAAACTAAGGCAGAAAAGGGGGAAGAGTGCTGTTTACTATGTACATAGTTAAAGAACACAAATTACTTTCAAAAAGTTTTTACTTTCCAAAAAAGTAGATAATGCATTAGCCTAAAGCATTCCAAAACTTTTCCAGATGCTCCTCAAAGATCAATTTGCCAATGAAAACATAAACTGTTCAAAGCATGAGAAAATATTTAATACCATCTTATGTTAAAATATATTCCTAATAAGTTTTCATGCTTGCACTAAAGGAAGATATCAAAAAGTGTAAGATAAAAACGATTTTTCTGTAAGATGAGGTAATTTGCACCTTTAGATATAAATTCATAAATCACAATAACAAAGGGAAACCTTATAAAAACGCTCAAAAGTTGACATGATTCTTGGTTTTCCCTGAACTAGCTTCTATATGGATAAACATCTACTCTGTAATCATAAATGACTCTAGCTCAGTCAAAATCTTGGAGCTAGAATTAGGAGACTTTTGTTATTTTTAAATTTGAAATTATTTTTATTTATTAACATGAACTCACATTAAATCAAGAATTCATTCAATGGTAGGAGGTGTTAATGTATGTTAATGTTTTCTTAATTTTATTTGAAAGATAGATTGCTCATTGCAATTTATATTCAAAGATATATAGCAAAGGCACCTAGACAGACTAAAGCAAACAAAACAGCTAATCACTTTCATAAATGCTGATATGCCCTTTGGTCCTTCCTTCCTAAACAGATAGATAAGGAACATTTAGACAACAGAGAGAGCTACAAATTGCAAGAGGAAACCACAGATGAGTTAGCTTTTCTAAGGATTTCTAACTTGATATGCATTTTAATGAAGTGGAGATTAGATCATTCCAATTTAAATCCTGCTAGAGTTGCATTGGTGGCTCAGATGGCAAAGAATTCACCTGCAATGCAGGAGACCTGGGTTCAACTCCTGGGTTGGGAAGATCCCCTGGAGATCTTCTTCAATCCACTCCAGTATTCTTGATTGGAAAATCCCTTGGACCAAGGAGCCTGGCGGGCTACAGTCCATGAGAGTTGGACACAACTGAGAGAGACTATCTTTTAACTTCTACATCAGTGGTTTCCTAACTGTACATGGTTTGGACTGTACATAGTAAAGGTTTTTAAGATGGGGACAACTTACATTTTGCCAAGAAAAAAATTAAACCCAAATATCATTTATTTCATCATTTTATAAAGTATGAACATACCCTGCACAAATTAGGAAACAGTTTCAAAATAAAGGGTGGCTCTTTAAATGAATTAAAAGCATCGTTCTGGAAAAACTCTCTAAAATTATCTTTTATACATACCACATCATCATTTCCCATTAACAAGGAAAGACTTTTTCAAGCCAATTTGAGTAAAAACACAGATTTGGAATGAATAAGTGTATATGCACGTGTGTGTACATATAATATGAAGCACTGGATGCTAGGTTACAAATAGAAAAACACAGTTTACATGCAGTTACAAGATCTTATATCACCATTTGAGTGGTATAATAATAGCAAATAAGAATACAATTATTAATTTAGTTACTCTAAAGGTTAGTTCAATCACCTGATTTTCGTTTGCATTTACAAGTTTAAAAAATGTCATAAACTACATATAATCTATAGAGACTTGATTGTTAATTTTAAGAAACTATATATTTCTTCTTTTGAACTCTAGATTCCTAATAATTCTACTAAATGAAAAGTCAAAACATGTAAACTTAAAAATACTAAAATTCTAGGCTGTCATGAAGAAACTAACATGAAATATGTAAGATAAAAGATTCTATACCAATTGAAAAATCACACAATAAATCATGGAAAATGAAATGAGATCCACACACTGGAGAATTACTTGATTTATCAACAACCCTCAATAAAGTCATAATATACGGAACAATCACAGACACTTTAGAAATGAATGCTCACTTTTCTCCAAACTGAAAGTTATACAGAGTAATGGAGATTCCCGAAGTTTTACCTCACTAAGATGTTTTAGATTTGCCCTTTTGAGCAAAGGAAAGCCTAATGATAGCCCAATAAGCCCTAAAAAGAATAATAAAATAAAATAATTTTGCATAAATAATGGCTGATGGCTCAAGTCCAATAGGTCAAAGACTTAATGTATCTATCATACAACTAGCCCATCACATAACCTACAACTCAAAGTTAGAACTTAATTTGAAAGACCTAAGGGCTGAGGCTGACCTTCAACCTGAGTATTCAAACATGTTGAGGTAAGATGTGTCCCATCTACAAAGCCTGCAGTGAGATTCCTCAAGGGGAACTCCACTACATTAACTCCTGATTCACAGGCCACAGACACTTCAAGGACATCATCACTTAAGAACCAGCTCAGGGTGGGAAAGCATCATTTTGGAGGCCTCAGCTGGACTCATGCTGGAATGCATGTGATGGATGTATAGTCATGATTCCTAGTTGATTCCATTTGCTCTGAAGTTTCCTTTCTTGAGGTTTTCCAGGATGTTTCTGAGAAAATCATTCAGGCAACAAGGTACTGCCCCTAGAATCTCAATGCTCAACATTACATCTTGGGGCAGGTATAGTATCCAAAGCAGTCACAACTCTATCAGAAGCATCAGAGGCACTAGTTGTACCACACTTGTGGCAGAAAACTTGGCAGAGCCAGAAGTAATGGAGCCACTTTTCCATTTTCCTGAAAGGGAAGGAAAGGAGAGGGAAAGAAAGCAAAACAATATGGAAAGGAAGATAAAAACCCACAATGATCAGAAGTAGCCGCATGAAAGAATAAATAATAGAACCTCAAAACTCAAACGAGCTAAATCACATAATGAATACCAAGGTAAGATAATGCCTTATTATCCTTGCACCATCAGCTACTAAAATAAAATAATGAGGCCAGCAATGCAAAGACAAATGAGCAATCACAGAGAGAGCAAGCGAGACAAGAAAGCCTTTAGTAATTCTGATCTTTCCTAGAAAGGAAATCAGTAATGCCTCTTGTTTAAGCACTCAAACAGGAAAAGAAAGTAAACCACCTCTTGGCTGGTTGAAAAATCAATAATTCAAAACACTCAGTTTCTTAAAAAGGAATAATCAAGAGAATCTCTTGCAGCAGGAATTTTAGAGAAACAGCCATTACAAAAGCAACACAAAATGTAAGAGCTAAAGAAAGGACCTCAGAGTCCAAGTCTGTCATTTCATAGATGAGGAAACAGGCTTAAAAGGGGAAATGACTGGCCACAGAAACGAAGCTAGTAAGTGGCAAAGCCAGAAGTACAATCTAAGCTCCTAAATCCCAATCTGCTACTAATTTTACTATGTTAGTCCTATATTCTCTACTCATTCACTGCTACTGTGCTAATTAATGAGTGCTTAGGGCAATACACTAAAGTCACATTCTTAAAGATATCTGTATTTCACTGATTAAGATTATGTATTTAGAAATGAAAGAATTCAAGCTTTCATTTTTAAAGATTTTAAAAAGAGTTGTAAATACTGATAGACCATTTCAGATATCCCCAACAATCTACTGTCTTTATCTTTCAAGAGATTCTGAAAATAGGGTTGAAGAAAATTACTAAATGAAACCACATTTTTAGAAGGCCAAGATACTGTGGATCCATACACAAAGGTGACAAATTAATTTTTTTGCATTCTGTGCATAATATCACAAAAGAATAGATAAAACAGAGAATTCTGAATAAGATTATAGTTTTAGAGATAAAAAACAACTGTCTAAGTAAATGCAATACTAAAACAACACACCATATACAAAAGGTTGATCTATAAAACAATTCAAATAACTACAGTCAAAAATGTTGAATAAATGAAATTTCTCACAATAAAATTTTTTTTTTGCAAACAGGGTGAGGAACACATATCCCTCTAGTATGGAGGGACACTTTAACAAATATTATATACTTCAGGTTGAGAATAAAAGATAAACATTTCATAAAACTACAAAGGAATTCCTCATCTTCAAAAACTGTATTAGTATTTTTTTAAACTCTGGTTCAAAATTAGTATCTTTTTTTTTTTTGTCACTTGGCCAGGCTTGGATCAAATCCAACCCCACTGCAGTGGAAACAGAGTCCTAATCACTGGACCACCAGGGAAGGCTCCAAAATTGATACTGGGTTAAACTTGAACGAACTTTTGACCAATCCAGTATCTTGATATGACCCTTTCTATGAAAAAAATATAGCCAAGGCATAATCATCTATACCTGAAGAAAGTGCTATTTATGAGATAATGATGAAGTCACTAAATAACCAAAAAGCTAAACAACACCATGAAATATTTTAGTCACATGTTCTATAATGTTTGCACTTAATGAAAACTATCACTGTTTACTTAAAATTAGTATCAAATAACTTTAAAAAAATCTAAGGAGTACAAAGATAAAAGCTGTATGAAATTAAGAACTCAAAGCTTATTAACACATTTATGCATGGGCTCAAATTACAAAATGTGTATTCCCTGATTTTATGTAAAAAGCTAAGCCAAATTTAGAGAAAATTTTAATAAGAAATTTATTAACATTGATATTAATTTAGGAAATTTGATCATACTAAAGAACTAGTTCAATTTTTTTATATTCAATACTTGAAAAGTAAAATCAAAGAATTTGCCTTAATTTGATTTTCAAAATCCAAAGACTATACAGTCATAAAAATGAACCTTTTTGCTCAACCTAGAAACTCCAAACTCTCTCTTTTTGGGGAGTGGGGATGGGAGCTTTTTCTCATTTTCTGAAAGTCCCAATATCACCAAACAATAGAAAATAGGGGAAAAAGGCTATATCTCAGGTAGATTATATCTAGTGGCTAGATCACCTGTATTATACTTGACTTACAATACTTACCTGCACTGGAAAGACAAAGCAAATTGAAAAAGATTGCCTTAAAATTGCCAGATATTTAAAACCCTTATTCAAACATGAAACAAGTAAAATACTCATTTAAAACCTATCTTTGTTTTTAAAGCTCAATGAAAACTAAATCAATTTTGCAAATCAAATATGAAAAAAATTCACAGAAAAAAATTATTGCAGTTTAGCAAATTTGTAGAGAACAGCTAAAGATATATATATAGAAGATGAACACTTGTAAACGTGCTTAAGAAACCAAAATCATATGTCGAAGGGACTTGACATATATTCAAGCCAATAATATTTGCTGAAACCAAGTAAACAAACAATCATCAAATATCTTTATTAGAGAGAAAAACATCCAGGAATCATTAATCACTTCCAAAAATATGCTTGATTAATAGCACAGAGCCTGCCATCAACAGAATACACCAAGCTAGTAGGTGAAAAACATAATCATTTGTATGTTTTCCAGTCTGAAAAGCAAAGTAGTACCAAATGATATAACAACTGGAAAAACTAAGGCTACAACGTAGTCCCACAATAATGAAGCAGAAATTCTATTAACAATGGGCAATTTCTTTAAGCAATCTCCACATCAAATTTTGCTTCTATGAAAAAAAAATTAGCCCCACTGAGACAGAAATTATGAGACAAACTATGCAATATTAGACAACCTAACTAAGCATTTTTCTACTATAAAGTAAATATCAATATATATATGTGTAGCAACAGAAGAAATATATGTAAACAGCCTCACTTTAAGCTAAGTTTGGATTTTAAAAATTGCAGATTTAGGAAAAATTCTGACAATCTAGTTTTTATCCTTTAAAAGCTCAGTTTTAAATACTTTCCACACCCTGTAAAAAATACAAATAAAGAATATTCTGAAAATAATTCATTTGGAGGGTGATGGATTCTTCAGTGATAGTTTAACATGCAACCTCTGAAGAAAAGCCTGATTTAATAATCCTCAACACCATCACTATTGAACTTAAATACACTACTATGTTATGACTGAGGCTAATTCACAATGCAGGTATTAAATTAAACATTAAATATTCTTTTAATGAAAGAATCAATTTAAAGCAAAACAGATATTTGAAAGGCAACATTAACATAATGGCACATTCAAATAAATGACTTTAAAATTACATGTATAATTTAAACAATCTGACAAACTGATATCATTTTCCCTTGCAAAAGTGAGATAAAGTCTGTTATAAAATCTGAATTAAACTCTGCTATACAAAATTCAAAATATAGTCTATTTATATTTTTTTCTGAAAAGCTGAAACAAAAATTATAAAAGTTAAACTGTTGTTCAACCTATAAATTTTATCAGTTTACTAAATGTAATTAAATAGAAATTATTTTACAAGCTAGACCACTCTATCTCACAAGAGCATACATTTACTTTCAAATACGAATGATACTACATAACAGCATGCTAAAATAACAAACTTATTTATTCACACCTACTAAAATACTCAAGACATGAATAAGTTCTTTAAATTACTTCAAAACCTACTATAATTTTAAAATGAACAAGATAAATTGTAATGAAATCTGTCATAATATTTTCACACACATAGGTAAGTATATATGTTATATATGAGAACATATGTTTTAAGAATTATAAAGTATTCACTTCCTCAATTTCAGAAATATCAAAACTTGTTGACTATAGACTAGCTTGCGTATCTCGGTTCTAACAAATTGTTTCAACTCTCATGAAAAGAGTGATTATAATAAAAATTAAATGCTTGAACAAGAAAAAAAGTTTTACAGACATTTATTGCATCCCAATAATTATTTGCATTAATACACTATTTACCTGTCCATAACAGTGAAAATGTGTTACACTACTGCTAAAAAGGAAAGCATATTAAATTTATACACAATTGTGTACAAATTTATACATCATTACAATATGCTATCTATTAAAATATATCCAACTCAAAAATGTAAAGGTAAAAAGTAACTCTGAGACTTTATCATGATCTGAAAACAAAGTTTTAAAACTTGCTTAGTGCATATTCAAATATGCTCAAGTACATTGTCTATACTAAAATAATTCAAAAAGTATTGTATCCCCATCATTAGATAACATATGGGTATTAGATACCTCTTTGGTATACTGGATATGAAACAAGTTATTAATGGCATATTTTATAAAAGCACATTAAACTGGATATAAAGAAAAACATGCTCAAAACAAAATTCTTCTCGAAAGTATTCAACATGGTTATACTTTTGAATCACAAATAAAAGATGGCATTAAAGATGCCTTTCAATAAAATATCTGCCAGTTACAGAGAGATATGATCAAGTAACTTAAAAGATAAAAAGTATACTTATATTTTGACAAGCTCTAACACAAAAATTATTGCACCTTAATGACACTTATTTGGTGGTTAAATATGAAATTAAGGTTCATAACCCATAAGTAATTTTAAACATTATTAGCCTTTTAGTAACATTTGAGGCCATATAATTTATAAGAAAATAATATAAATAAATGAAGATGAATTAAAGCATGCTAAAAAAATAAAATTTAAATGCCTGTAACATAAAATTTAATGAAATTTGAAAAAAACTGGATATATGTTTACTCAAAAAATAAGTAGATGACAGTACCTGACTTTATCTATGACTAAGCTACACTAGAACAAAGCTAGTGGAGGTGATGGAATTCCAGCTGAGTTATTTCAAATCCTAAAAATAATACTGTGCAAGTGCTGCACTCAGTATGTCAGCAAATTTGGAAAACACAGCAGTGGCCACAGGACGGGAAAAGGTCAGTTTTCATTCCAATCCCAAAGAAAGTTAATGCTAAAGAATGCTCAAAGTACCACACAATTGCACCCATCCAACACTCTAGCAAAGTAATGCTCAAAATTCTCCAAGCCAGGCTTTGGCAATACATGAATCATGAATTCCAGATGTTCAAGCTGGTTTTAGAAAAGGTAAAGAAACCAGAGATCAAATTGCCAACAACTGCTGGATCATCAAAAAAGCAAGAGAGTTCCAGAAAAACATCTATTACTACTTTATTAACTATGCCAAAAGCCTTTGACTGTGTGGATCACAAGAAACTGTAGAAAATTCTGAAAGAAATGGGAATACCAGACTACTTGACCTGCCTCTTGAGAAACCTGTATGCAGGTCAGGAAGCAACAGCTAGAACTGGACATGAACAACAGACTGGTTCCAAATAGGAAAAGGAGTACGTCAAGGCTGTATATTGTCACCCTGCTTATTTAACTTACATGCAGAGTACATCATGAGAAACGCTAGGCTGGAGGAAGCACAAGCTGGAATCAAGACTGCCAGGAGAAATATCAATAACCTCAGATGTGCAGATGACACCACCCTTATGACAGAAAGTGAAGAGGAGCTAAAACGCCTCTTGATGAAAGTGAAAGAGGAGAGTGAAAAAGTTGGCTTAAAGCTCAACATTCAGAAAACGAAGATCATGGTATCCGGTCCCATCACTTCATGGGAAATAGAGGGGAAACAGTGTCAGTGATTTTCCCAAATCACTGCAGATGATGATTGCAGCCATGAAATTAAAAGAGGCTTACTCCTTGGAAGAAAAGTTATGACCAACCTAGATAGCATATTCAAAAGCAGAGATATTACTTTGCCAACAAAGGCCCATCTAGCCAAGGCTATGGTTTTTCCAGTGGTCATTTATGGATGTAAGAGTTGGACTGTGAAGAAAGCTGAGCGTAGAAGAACTGATATTTTTGAACTGTGGTGTTGGAGAAGACTCTTGAGAGTCCCTTGGACTGCAAGGAGATCCAACCAGTCCACTCTAAAGGACATCAGTCTTCAGTGTTCATTGGAAGGACTGATGTTGAAGCTGAAACTCCAATACTTTGGCCACCTGATACGGAGAGCTGACTCATTTGAAAAGATCCTGATGCTGGGAATGATTGGGGGCAGGAGGAGAAGGGGACGACAGAGGATGAGATGGTTGGATGGCATCACCAACTCCATGGACATGGGTTTGGGTGGACTCCAGGAGTTGGTGATGGACAGGGAGGCCTGGCGTACTGCGGTTCATGGGGTTTCAAAGAGTCGGACACGACTAAGCAACTGAGCTGAAGCTCTATTCTCTATTCAAAACTACAAAATAAAAATTATTGTTCATTCACCTTAATAAAAATGCTGTCCTATTAATTAGGAGAATGTTGATCTTTGAAACAGAAAAACCTGTCAGCAAGACATAACAAAACTATAGTGACAGCTGGCCCCATAGCTTTTAATAATTCAGTTGTTTCCTTCCAAAATTATGACACAAAAATTAATGTTTATCTTCATGCTTTCTTAGTTATTAGAGCTTACTATTAGGAATAAATGGATATTCATACAGTACTCTATAGTAAAATCTCAAGTCTATTATAGATTTTTGGTGCCAGAATTAATCAAAGAACATTTCATCCAATCTTTTCATTTTAGAGAACAGAAAATTGTGGCAAAAATCACTTTCTCAAGATCACACAGAAAATTCAGAACTAGAAGTCAGATATTCTTATGCCCATTATCCTCGAATTCCATCCATTACACCACATTGTCTCCATGAAGATTATGAGTGTGTGGGATCTTCTAGTTCAGGAAGGGTTTAAAAGATATATAAAAACATAAATTTTTGAATATCTTCACTTTCTTTATTCCTCATTGCTAAGATATAAGTGTATCTTTTTTCTTCTCCCAGCTATCCCTTAGTTAATTCAATCTGTACAGACTACAATGTTCACATTTAAACCTATTATTTAAGTATTATTAATGTTAACAGTATCAAATTGTCTACTTCTATTTTATTTGAAAAACTGTTAAAATCTAAATCAGTCTGGACACTGTGCAAATAGATACTTATTTTGAAAGCAATTTCTTAATCATCTGAGCAGTCTCCTTTTTTCACTTTGAACAGGTTTTAATGAATAGGACCATCACATTGGATGGCAACTAAAAACAATAATCAATATTCAGGATAGAGATTTCTGTTGTCACCAAATTTTGAGACATGATTCACTTTCACTAATAAATAATCTGTCAAAATTAAAATATTCTTAAAAACTTATCACAGTTTACATGAAATATAAAAATTGACAGTGCTCTATTTATAACACACCCTATGCTGGATATGTTGATATTTATATTTATTTTCTCTTAAGGTTTCAGAGTTACCCCATTTTTTTGGCCTTTCTTTGAAACTTGGAGGAAGACTGTGAGTGAGACTTTCTAAAGCTGGCACTCCTGGTTTGTACAACCTGCTTGCGATTCTGATGCTGCTCTTTGTGCCCATGCCTGTGTTATAATCTTTTTGAAGTCCTTACAGATGGAATCATACCTATTTTCAGGATCATTGTCATCGTCGTCATCATCCACTGTGACAGGCACTGATTTAGATAAAGCTTCGTCTCCTTGAGGGAACAAAAGTGTACTTAAATTATCTACATAAGTAAAATCATGTAAAATAAAACTAAAAGCCAAAAACTTTAAAACAACTAGTGAGTCCTAAACTACGCTCTGGGATCCAAAACATGAATAAAAAGAATTTATAAGGAAAGTACAATGTAGAATTTAAGAAGTGTCAGCAGCAAAATAATAAATAGTTGGATCTTACATATTTCAAAGTTTCTTCCCACAGCACAAGAATTTTAAAACTCATCCTTCCTAGTAACAAATATTTTATCATTCACCATCATATTACCATAAGTTTCTCACTGAAGTAGGCTTTGTACTGACCCATTTAAAGTTAACAGATGTCTAACTTTTTCTGTATCATTGAAGAATTTTTTTAAATGCTACCAATACTTGGTGATACCAAGTAACTGTAAATATACTTGAATTTGTATGGTGTTCATGAGTAGAATCACCCAGAGATATATTAAAGTCCAGTAAAACTCATTTCCTTACAAAAAGTAACATTTCTAAAACTATAAAGTGATTAGGAGAAGGAAATGGCAACCCACTCCAGTATTCTTGCCTGAAGAATCCCGTGGACAGAGGAGCCTGGTGGGCTGCTGTCCATGCGGTCGCACAGTCAGACACTACTGAAGCGACTTAGCATGCATGCATGCATTGGAGAACAAAATGGCAACCCACTCCAGTATTCTTGCCTGGAGAATCCCAGGGACAGAGGAGCCTGGTGGGCTGCCGTCTATGGGGTCGCACAGAGTCGGACATGACTGAAGCGACTTAGCAGCAGCAGCAGCAGCATAAAGAGATTAAGAAAATTTGTACATTTCATTGTATGTAAATTTTGCCTCAAAAACAAACATTGTACCCTAGTTAACACTATAAATGCTGAAGTAATCAGGGAGAATTATTCAAATGCATCAAAGATTTCAAGGGCATTAATTACACTAAGTGAAGAAAGACAATTTCGACAGGTTATACACTTCATGATTCCATCTCAAAATAACAGAATTACAGAGATGGAAATCAGATAAACAGTTGCCACAGGTTAAGAATAGGGATATGGAAGGAAGTGTGCACAGAAGTAGCACAAAGGAACCTTGTGGTAATGAAACAGTTCAATATATTGGTTGTTGTGGTAGCTATACAAAGCTATATATGATACAAATTTTGCACAGAATTAATTATACTTACACACACACACAACCATACATACACACAAATGAAGGAGTGCATGTAAAACTGATGAAATCTGAATAAATCATCAGTTTCCTGGTTATGACACTGTACTATAATTATGACAGACTGATACCATTGGAGGGAAATTAATGAAAGACATTCAAGACATCCTGTATACTTTCTTTCAACTTCCTGTGAATTTATAATTATTTCAAAATAAACAAAAGAGGGGGCAAAAGTTAGGTTCATTGATGGATAGATAGGATATATAAATTAAAGTATGTGATAAAGCAAATATAGTACAATGTTAACAGTAGAAATTCCTCCATATATTTAACATTTTTTCATTAAAAAATACTGGGAGAAAATGTTGAAGAAAAAAATTCACAAGGAACACAGACACCTACAGGTGCAGGATAGAAATATGCTAACTGTAGAAAGACAAAAGTAAATCTCCCAATTAACCTTAGCAAACTCACAATAAATACTTCAAACAGATCAATCCTCAAATTAAATACTACTAGTATTACTGCTATTCCTCCTTACCATATCTTTGAAAATTTGACCCATTCTTCAAATCTGAGTTCAAATACTATCTGTTCTTTTAAGTCTTCCTCCAATATTTGGATAACTGGCTCACCTACTATTTATCACACAGACTCATTTTAGTTTACATCTTTTCCTCGTATTTTTTTTTTAATAATAATGACTTATCTATGTCTATCTTGCTCACTGGACTGCAATCTCCTAGGACCATGTTCCTCATCATGGTTAGTCATGCTATTCCCGAGACCAACTAGAAAATGGTGCACACTGTAATAGAGTCCCAACTATTGCTGAATAAATTGGAATCCTCCAAATTCATGGGAACAGGGTAGGCTTTTTAAGAGCTCATAAAAATTGTCCCCTGAATTAAGTTGGATGTATTAGGATAATAGGTAAATTTAGCATGCTTTGTATACAGGCAAGCAAATTCTTAAGGAATGCCACTATTATTGACTCACAGCCAAACTTATCCTGGAAATCAGTGTTTTTAACATAGTGCTTATTTGCAATTCCCTGAATATTTTTTTTCTAAGTATTTCTACCAACAAAGTCCAATTTTTATTCATTTTAATTTTTTATTGAAGTATAGTTGAAAATGTCCAATTGTTAGATGATTTCATTCCCTAGCAAATTTATCCTCCTTTTCTACATCTAAAAGTATAATCAGTCCAAGAAATACCCAGAGTGAAGAAAATTTGAACAATAAATTTTATTCCTCCCAACAGTTGAGAGACTGGCATCTTGCCTGAAGTGCAGAATTCTCAAGGCTTTTCT
This sequence comes from Nanger dama, assembly GCA_917880005.1. NCBI lineage: Eukaryota > Metazoa > Chordata > Mammalia > Artiodactyla > Bovidae > Nanger > Nanger dama. The sequence continues at coordinate 2,063,632 of CAKJTW010000056.1, forward strand.
GGATATAAATATGAGAAAAGGGAAATGAACCCTCTTAAGTATTAGCCATATGTTGCCATCTCTTATTAAGAGCTAATCAATACATATTACTTATTAAAATAGTTATTAACAGTTCTAAGCATGAGAATTGTAATTCTCATTGAAACTCTCATATGTGTCAAGTGAGATTTGGGAAGACGAAAATTAGTATCTGAAATCAAACATGCAGATTTCACTAGGGAAGCTGTTTTGTCATGGAAATCAGTTTTACAAAGTTTGATTAGTCCAACAGTCTAGAATTTGCAAATGAGAATACTCCACGTAATTTATTATTCTCACACTCTAATCCTAATGAGAGTTTTTTCAACCAACCTGATAACCAAAACATTGAATTGATATAAAAGCAACTATTATATTATGTTTTGAATACAAATTCACAATCTCATATGCAATTCAAAAATCTAAGAAGTTCTCAAAATTTAAAATTTTGTAAGGTGGTACCAAAGTTTACTTGGCAGCAATATCTAATCTGAACTGCTTATTCCTCTTACATGTAAATGTCCGTATGTTCTGCTGGAACACAATAGTAAGTGCAATCTCCTTTACAAAATTTTTAAATAAATTTGAAGTGTCCTTGGTTAACTGACAAGTTTTACTGACTTAAAAAAAGACAATATGAGCAACAAGTGTACATTTATTATACAACTATTTTGTAAAGAACTGCCATAATGATAAATATTTTTAATTTTTTGAGGGGTATCATTGACCCACACCCTTATTGTCCTAGTGCTCTATCTTATCAGGGTAGAGTAATCCATGTACTTTCTGGAGTTTTTTCTTTTTTTTTATTTTGTTAATGTTAAAAATGGAAACAACTGTTCATGTTATTAGAAAAAAAAATGAGCATCAGCAACAGGTTTCAATGAAGTAAATTTAAATTTTTCAGAGGATTTCATAGAAAGAAAGTTAATGTGCCCAATTTAAAAATCAGGGCTGATTCATGTGAATGTACGGCAAAAACTACCACAATATTGTAAAGTAATTAGCCTCCAATTAAATAAAAAAATAAAAGTCAGATGCATGGCAAAGCAGTTAAAACTTTCACATAACATGTCATACTCATAACAAGCACTCATCTCCATTACATGAGTAAATGTCCACTAAACTACTATCAACAGTCTGATTTTCCTTCATAAATTACTTTACATTACTGCAAAGAAAAGCATTAAACATTAATAAAGAAATTTACCCAACAAATTTGGTACACATGATACAGAACACTAATGTTTCAAATACCTCCCAATGGTAACAAAAAAAAATTAGAGAAAGAGGTTCTAGAAAATCTCTAAAGAATTTTTAAATGGTGTTTTCCTACACAATAAGTAACCTTGCATTTGCCTGACTACAGAGAAAATAAACAATGTAGTTATTCAAGAGGGGAAAAGTATAAATTTTCTATTTGTTTTCCCATACCTGAAGATTGACAAAATCCAGTATGTGACGACAGCACTAAATTTTCAGTCACAGGCTTAATTTTCTGCTCATCACTGCTCCCCTCACCTACAGACTTCTGATCATCATCTCCTATATCAGAAGAAGATGAGGAAGTAATGTCAGCCTGCTTCCTTTTAGTGCTTGTTCTCAAGGAGTTTCTCATTTTTTCCTTCATACTGCCTGCCTTCTTTTTAGCTGAAGTTCTTTGTTTCTTCAGGTTTTTATTATCTTCAGAACTTTCCTCAACATCAGAAGATGATGAGCCACTTTGTACTTCCTTGCTATTTCTATTTGAATTTAAATTCCTTCTTTCCCTTAATTCTACTCTTTTTGTTCTCTTATCAGAAAAATCACTGCCACCTTCCTTCATGGGATATTTTTCAGTATCAGATGATGAACAATCCTGTCTCTTCCTCGAACTCTTTTCAGGCAAGTTGAACCTTTTCTTCTCTCTACTCAATGTTCCATTCTTACTCCTCTTATCTTCTGAAGAGTCACAACTTTCTCTTTTCCCTGGTAACTTCTCAGAATTATCAGATAATTCACCCTTCTTTTCAGAAGCTTTATCTTTTATTTTTTTGCATTTCTTTTCCCCATCAGCTGAGCTCTTATTTTGTTTTATGCTTTTAGGAAAGTGACAAATTTCTTCTCCCTCAGGTAATTTCTCAGCAGTATCAGATGATGATTCATACTCTTGTTCCATCACTTTTTACTCAAGTCTGCAGTTTTCTTTTCTTTTTCTTCAATTTCCTTTTGCTCTGCTCGTTATCATCTTCAGAGGATTCATCACTCTGTTCTTTCTCTGAGAACTTCTCAGCAGCATCACATAAGCCACCCAGTATTTTCTTACACATTCTGGTTCGCTGGTGCTTACTCTTTCCTTTAGATTCAGCAAACTTTTTATCTTCTGGAGAATTAAAACTCTCCTCTTTCCCAGAACAAAGCTTATCAGCACTCTCTGAGGAAACATCGGGCTGCTGCTTCTTAAAGAGGCGATCTCTCAATTCCATGATGGTCTTGTCTTTATCAACTGTGCCTTCTGCTGAAGAGAAATCTCTCTCTCTTGTTTCCTTTCAGCATCATCAGATGATCCTTCCTGTGCAGTCCTCAAACTTTTATGACCTTGATTATCCATTCCTTGTTTGCTGTGTTTTTCATCTTCAGAAGAATCATAATCTTCTTTATTTGGAACTCTTTTTTGGTTGTTCTGGCAGTCCCAATTTTACTCATTCTCTTTATCTCTTTTTCTAATTCTGAGTCATAATTAGAAGATTCAGACTGGTTTTGCCGTTTCTTTTTAGAAATTATAGCCTTTTTAACTGATTTACCTTTCTTAATATCAAAATCTGAGCCAGAAGTAGAACTTTTTCGTTTCCTTTTTCTTTTATCATCTTTCCCTCTTTGAATCTCTGAGTAAAAAGTCTTCTTGTTATTTGTATGAGGTTCATTAATATCAGTATCTGAAGAACTGTGACTCATACTGGGCACGTCTTTGAGGATTGCCAGCATTTCATCAGAATCTGAAATGTGATCCACAATCTCTGACTTCTTAGATTTAGGCAACTTATTAGGTTTAGGATTATCTATAGCACTGTCAGAAGAATTCCGCTTTATCCTTTTTTCTCATTGGTACCGAAAGTTTTTGTTGCTCCTTAACTGTGTCATTATTTTCTTCATCTGAATTAGATGTTGTATGGCTGGTTTCTGTCTGTCGCCTCAAAGGTGTAGTCTTTACACGCGGGGATCTTCGAAGATCAGATTCTTCTGAAAGTAACGGAACTTCACTTTTAGCCAAATGCTCATTATCATTCTTTTTCTGTCCAAGTTCACAGTTCTCTGGCTTAGGGTTCAGACAAGAACTTTTATAGCTATCTTTATCTTGTGGAACTTCCTGACAATCAGCACCTTTAATTGGGGAAATAGAAAGGGAAACAGGGGTGAGTTTAACATATAATTCTTTTGTTACTTTAGCTGTTGTTTTTGATTTAATACCTCCTCTGTTGTCTTTTGAAGTAATATTTAATTTTACAGAAGTCTCCAGTTCTTGTTCAGTTCCACTGTTGCCATCTCCCTGATACTCTGCTGAACTCTGAACTTCCATAGCAGTCTCAAGATTTTCAAAAATGTCTTCTGGAACTGAGGAAGGAACAGACACAATATCCATGTCTAAGTCTTCGGCAGTGTTAGTAGGTTCATACTGAGGTTCTTTTTATCAGATTTCTTATGTTCAGTACTGGCATTTTTATGTGCTCTTTGTTCCTCTGCTGCAACACTCTGACTTATATGCTCATTATCTACCTGCTTTCTTGACAGTTTACCTTCTGATTTTGAAATATCCTTCCTTTCCAAAACACAAGGTTTTTCTCCTTTTCTTACTTTTGCTTCAGACTTAGCATCTATGACTTTATGCTCTTTGGTAATTTTCTCTTTGTTTACAGCATCCAAAGCTTGAATCTCTGAATTCAAATCTTCTTCTAATGCAAGATGAGTTTTCTTGATATCAGCCAATACAGACTTAAAAGCCTTAAGCTGACGTAACTTTGTAGCAGAATTGATTTCTGAATTATCTGTTGCCTGCTTCAAAAATTTAACGTAACTGGAATTCATGTTGGCAGTAGTCTCAATCAGTTTTTTTGCCTTCTTAATCATGTCCTTGGGCACAATTAGTGCTGAGTAAGAGTAGGTTATAGAACCAGAATATGAATCATCTAACTTCTTTTCTTCTCCATTACAATTTGAACTGTTTTTCTTTGGAGAAAATCTGGGTGCATGCTCATATACTTTACTAGTCTTTTCATTGTCAACTTTTATCTTCTTCTTATTTTGTTGCAACAACTGTTCTAAGTTTTCAAATACGCTGTTACACGCCGTGACCAAGTCCAACAAAGGCTCTGGGTGACAAATGTAGCAATACCATTGGTTGTTTTCATCCATTATCGTAGACAGCTCCTTTCGACCAAGGTTGCGAAGAATGCACTTCTTACAGAAGGCATTATGGCAAAAGTCACAACAAATTAAGTTTCCACCTTCTGCACACCATCTGCAATTATTTAAAGATTAAAATATTATTCAAACATGAAACTCATTTTAAATCTTTATAGTACTAAACCAATTAAAATTTCTTGCCAACAATTTTAATAGCAAAGTAATTTAGGTCATTTACTGATTGTTAGAAAATTAAGATATAAATCAAGGGCTATGTGGAAAAGAACAACCTTCCATTAAAGATATCAATGATGATACCACAAAAAAAGATTTAATAACAGACTATATAAGAATTTTCCCTCAAGTAGACAACACTGAAAAAAATTTTCATTCATCTTGATTTATTACCTACCTACACTGTTCATCCATTCCATCTGAGTCACGGCTAATATCATCACTCATGTAATATTTAAAGCAATTCTATTAAAAAAAGAGAGAGAGAAAGAGGAAATTTATTCAAAACTTTTAATATTCATAAAGGAGAAAAACTTCATTTTTAAGTCATTAAAAAGTAAAGGGAATGTATCTATGTGTGTGTGTGTATGTGTGTTTTAGAGAATCAAAGCAAAAACACTGTGCCACCCCAACTAATACTTTAGAGACACAGGAATAGCTCAAGAAATTAAAATAGACTTCCATATCATCAAGTACTACTGTTCCTTATATAAAAATTGATAGAAATTTTGGTAAGGCAAATTTCTGATCTCATATGGCTAGCTACCAAGGATCTACATAAAAATATATTAGATTTGTTGTTACTTAATACTAATTTAATAGTCATCATATATAAACAGCTATTGTGTGTAGAGCTGAACAATAGTATCCTTTTCTGCCCTATGTTATCCTTAAATCTCCAATACCTACTATGTAAGATAGGCACTATTACTGCCCAATTTGAGAGACAAGGCTTTGGTTCATTAATATGTAAATAAATCTCCAAAAGTCATACAATTACAAAGGCAAAACTGATATTCAAATCCAAGTCTGACTAGCTTTAAATTCCTTCTGACTACAACAGAAGGGAAGGTTTCATGACCACTGATGACAACTACTGATTACTGACCTGGGCTCAACAGACTGGCCTTTGAAAAAAACAATCACATATACAAGAAAAAAGGAATGCACATCACAAATCCAACAGATGCAAAATTCAGCTGTCACAATTTAAAACTAGAAGCCTGACTGAACTGAATTCAAGAAAAGGAAGGACACAAATTACTGCCTCTTAGGCAGTAAATTTAGCTTAAGTTGGTCCCGTTGCTGCTGCTAAGTCACTTCAGTGGTGTCCGACTCTGTGCGACCCTATAGACAGCAGTCCACCAGGCTCCCCTGTCCCTGGGATTCTCCAGGCAAGAACACTGGAGTGGGCTGCTATTTCCTTCTCCAATGCATGAAAGTGAAAAGGGAAAGTGAAGTCGCTCAGCTGGTCTACATCTATCAAAAATTCATGCAAGATCTACAAATGGAACTCTAATTAAGGAAAGTCTGGTCTGCCCCTACAATTCAAGTAGATATTTTATTGGGAAACAAACTACTACAGGATTAATTTAGCAGTAACATGAGTTAGGGAAATGATATGCTTGATAAAGTAGACATTTAAAATTAATTCCAAGGTATTACTTATAAAAAAGTTTACACAGACTGTTAAAATTATTTTCAATACATATGAAATATTTTTAAAATCTACAATCTCCAAATTAAGTCAAAACACTACTCTACATGGAAAATGTAGATTTGAGTAATTAGAGTATGTAAAGAGGGAAGGTTATAAAACATATGTGTGCATACACATATACTCTGCAATTTTCCAACACACCATATTGTCCCTCACCTATGAATCTTTGAATATCATGTTGCCTCTGGCCTAAAATATACTGAAGCAATTCCACTTTACCAAGCTAATTCCTATTTATATTTCAGACATCAGCTGTACCATCCCCATTATATATCAACTTCAAACTACAAGGGTTTCTCATGTGTTCCCAAAGTACACAGTATCCCCCCCTATCGTAGCACTTATTGGCCCTTTCATGGCTGTCTTCCCCACTACAGTATATGCCCTACAATGGCAGAAACCATTTCCATCTTCATCACTGTGCATCAAAAGTCTGACACATGTTAAGCATTCAAATATCTGTGGAATTATCAACAGATCATTACATACCTTACAAATAAGTACTTGCAGTGAAGGATGTCTATAAATGGAATCTTTTTGAAAATGATTGACCTGTTGTCCACAAGCTGTACAGCTCACAATCCCATGAAGCCCATCTTCTAGAAGAAAAGAGTGGCCATTATTCACACATACACACATATAAAAAGACATATATTTTAGTTAGCATTTTCCAACATTCACATTGAAAATTAAATACTTCATAATCCTTGGGAAAATGACATTTTAGATACAAATAAAAAGGTTAATAAGTTTATGGACTTACTAAAAACATGCCAACCTTGACAAACTGCAGAGCTAACGTGTTCCCTTTTATAGATGCAAACCCTATTTCTCACAACAACTTGATATAACATGAAGAGATTCCATAAAAGAAGTTCTAAAAATAGGTGTCAAGAGCTCTTTTCATTTTGCTACTGCTTCACAAATAAATTTAGCATCAGTTCTTAAAGAATGGAGAAGTAAGTGAAATATATAGAACAGATTCTTTTGGAACCCTATACTTTAGTTAGGTATGCCATAAAATTTTTATTCTCAAAATGAAATTGTCTATACAGATCCTTTCAAAAGTATTTAAAAGCCTGATAACTTTATGTTACCAATTTCATTCCTCAGAGTCCCTTCAATGCTATCCACAATCCCCATTAACCTGCCTTTTTTCTATATTTACTCCATTGTCAAGTCCATATCAGCACTGTCCACTATTTCCAAATATGGACAAATAAGATTTGCAGTTATATCTATCTTGGCAGGAAAACCTCAGAATGGCTGCATTTTGACAGAGCCCCATGCCACGGTTTCTGCAGAAAAACAGATTGAAGATAACCTACAAAAGAATAAAAGGAACTTTTGCCTCACCCTCATCTCTAGTTCTACACAGTGCTTCACAATCTGAACTGAAAATTAGAATCAGACAAAGAGTCTTTTAAAAACAGGGACAGCCATTCCCATCCCTAACCCACTGAAAGTTTTACAGCTGACTCTGATGTGCAAACAACTCTTATCCAAATAAGATGGTAGAATATGACTCAAAAGAGGCCAGTGAAAATGCCTGCATTCACTGAAGGAAAAAAAAAAGGGGGAGGGGGATAAGACTTTAAAAAAAAAAAAGGAAAAAAATTGTCTCTATCACTAACAAAAAGACAAAACAACACATGTATTTCTCACCTTTTAATTTTCTATTTTGTGTTATTCTTAGTTTTAAGGTCCAAAGCACCAGGGACTCAAGTATCAATACAAATATTTTTACTTGCAGAAGTTAAAAAGGTTAACCAAAGTATAAGGGCACCATCACACTCTATAAAGCTGCTTATATTTTATTTTAAATCATACCATCCTGGATTAGTATTTGATTGTGAGTATTCATATATTCTGTACTTTAAACACAAATAAACTTACAGTGTGTTTTTTTATATCAAATAATGATTACATTCATGTAAGCTAACAAAAGTAATGAAAAGCTAGAGTCTGAATGTTCATCCAATGTTAGATAATATTAAGCATATTCTTTATGCTTTTGCACATATATCACTCAAGAATTTTAAAAAGCTAGGTGATCCAATGGAGAATTTTCACCAAATGTGCATAAAGAATCATAAAAGATATTCACTGAAGTACTAACTAGCAATTGGGAAAATTTGAAAACAAAAAATTAGAAATAATCTCACATTTAGGAAATGGATAGTGATTTAATTATATAACTGAAGTCTATAGAACAGCGAAACATAAAAAACCGATTATACATTACTAACATGAATATATTTCAAAATCAAAGTTGAATAAAAAATGCTGCAAAAGGATATCTACAGATAATACTTTAATACTTTGTATATTTTTAAATGAAAAACAAATACTTCTTGAGCAAAATTAGGTTAAAAAATATAAAAACATGCATGCAAAAAGCACATATGCACACAAACTTCAAATAATCACAACCTGAAGTGAAAAAGAAAAGGAAATAGGAATAAACCAATACTTTATTTAAGTGAGATCTGAAGCAAATATTGTAAACTGGTTAAGTGGTACTTTACTAGACATACTTGTTTCTATGGATGTATGCTTTATTTTTTTAGTTATGAAATATCATAATGGTTATAATACAGCATATAAATGTAAAAGAGGCATTTTCATTTCTCACCTCAATACATTTTATCAATCTTAAGGAGAGAATTATTCTGTCATATAGAAAAATTAAATGTAAAATATGTTTTCTAACAACTGAACTAGGGAAAGGATGTAAAAGTCGGCTATGGTATTTAAAAATCAATGGCTCCTTAAATAGTCAGTATCTTTGAGTTTAATTTTGTTTCAAATCATTATAAGACTATTTACTGTATAAAGTTTACTTTCTTGACAGTTTCCTAAATTAGACTTCAATTTTAGAACTAACTTCCTAGGAAGTTTGAATATTAACTAACAGTTCAGTACCTTGTATCATTAGTTTATTCTTAAATGTGTATATAGGTAAAAATAGTTAAAATCCTGTGTGATTTCTGACAGCTTAAAGATGTAGCAAATTATTAAGACAAAAATTAACAAGAAAGATTTAGCTATCATATGGCTATAAACACACATATTCCCTTAAGCACAATATAAACATCCTTACACATAACACTCAATAAAATGTTCCAGAGACATATCAGCTCAGACCAAATAGCAGCAGCATAGTACATTAGCACTAAAATTACCCTCCCCGATAACTGTAGCTCTTTTTATTCTCCTTTTAGCCGTTATCTATATCTGAGGCACTGACTACTCCAGAGTCCCTCCCCAAAAGACACCACTAGATATTAATTTTGACACAACACAGTATACTTAGTTCTCTGTCTTCCTAGAGGATCCATAATCAGAAATAAGAAGAAAGAAAACTCTTACTGCTGGTCCTTATCATCATCTTCTACTTGATGATTCTCTTATTTTAAAGACTACTACTTAGCTTTGGTGAGCTCTGTTGCTGCTATGGCAGTTTCCCAATTATGAATTAGTCTAAAAAAATCTTCCTTATGCTTGAAAGAGGTAGAACACCCCCTGGTGGACAAAAGACTAAACTGCATTTTCTTGATCTCTAAACATAATGAATTGAATCTGAAAATTTACATATATATATATACACACACATCTAATACGATACACTATTGTACAGATATATTTTACTAGTACCACCAAAGTATCATATAGCACTGGAATAAAATCTACACAAAATTTCAGCAAAATAAGAACTACTCTATAATTTCACAATTAAAATGATAAATATTAAACAGACAGTCTTCCATTACACTTCTATTTAGAAATTTTGTGTCATCTCTATCTTTTAGAGACGCATTCTTTCTATCATAATGGATTATAGCTCTGTTAATATGTCCCAAAAATACATACAGGCACTACTTTAAACTCACACACAAACAAGTAGGACACAAACTTTACTCTAGTGAATTTTTAAATGAATCTTCCTCATGCTCACTTTCTACAGATGACTAGCCAATGGTTGTGTATATAAGTGAGGGTGGACAGACAAAGGAAGAGGTGACTGAGACAGATGAAGGGAAGGTTCCTAGTTCTAGTTCCCTTCTCCTTTCTATGCATATCTACACTGATATCCTTAAACCAACAGATGTCCGACTTTAATAAACATAACAACAAATTGGAGCAGGGTCTTGACATCATCCCCAGAAATTCTAAATTGTCATGAGTGGAGTCAAGGGAATTGCATTTTTAATATAAGCATCCAAGGTGACACTAAAGCAGATGTCCATCACTCTATGAAACAATGTTTTAGATATGTATAAAGTTATCTGAAGGCCACGTGCAAGACTTTGTCCAAATCTAAAATTCTTTCAGGTGAGAGGGAACACATGGTATTCTGGCATATAAGCATTACAGAACTAACATGTGTAAGAAGGAAATACTAAGCTTCTTGAGATAACTTAATAGCCACTGAAGGCAAAGGTATTTTAATCAATGGTGTTTAACCTTTTCTGCTTCTGAGCTCAGAAAGAAACAGAAGTTATTTTTAAGTAGTGCTTTTAAAAAACAATGGGCAGAAAAGTGGAGGTATTTTTAGTAAGCACATCAGATTTTCCAATATGGTCATAAACAGCAATTTAAACTCATGTTTTCATTTTCACTTGTATTTACCTCCGCGTTTTTGAGATTTTCAGTTTTCATTTTACTTCTGCTTCTAAATTCAGGCCCTTTAAAATCATCTTTGTCTTCATTCAGCACTGGCTCTGGTTGTACAATCACTGTACCTAGAATGATTTCATTTAAAAAACCATTACACATATTAAATGTGCAAGTGAAGTACAAGACTCCAGATAAAGCCAACATTGCTGGAACATAGTTTTGTTTCTTTCAAGCTTTCAATATTTATATAAGGACCTCTCAAGAATAAATAAAACAGGGAAATAGTAAAAGGGCCAGGTGTCAACAATCAAATTACTTGTTGGAACATAGTTCATAAAAAATGGTGGTGGGGGGAAGTATTATGAACTGATTTGTAACAAAAATGTGTGAATAAAATTAAAAAGCTTTAGCCCAGTTCTCAATTTTTATACTGCCTATCAAAAAGCTTTTTTGACTATGAACATCTATGCTAAGTTCCACAGTTTAAAAAATAAAAGGATCAGAAAAGAAAGCTTTAAAGACATCCTATTCCTCTCATAAACTAAAACATAAAAGCAGCAAAATATTCTTAAATGTTGTTTTATATTCTGCTATTACTGCTGTACTATTCTGTACCATTTCCTAAATAGTTAAGTCAAAGTTTCAGTACCCTGAAAGTCCTTTAAGAGTTTTAAACAAATATTGCCTCAGGTACTTAAGCTCAAGTGCTATAACAATAAATTGCAGAATGAAATCAATTGTTGGTCCCTATGAAATCTTTTAGAAAGAATGAACTCTTAGCCATAAAACATGTGAACTGAGGAGAGAGGCTGCTAATTTTTCATTTTAATCTCTCAAGAGCAAATAAAGCAGAGGCACGGTAAAAAGGGTCTAGGTCTCACTTTACCTATATTGCTGGGCTTAGTAATTAGGCATTGCTGTTGTTTAGTCACTAAGTCGTGTCTGACTCTTGCGAACCCAAGGACTGTAGCCCACCAGGCCCCTCTGTCCATGGGATTTCCCAGGCAAGAATACTGGAGTGAGTTGCCATCTTCTTTTCCAGGTGATCTTCCCGATCCAGGGACTGAACCTACTTCTCCTGCGTTGGCAGGCAGATTCTTTATCACTGAGCCACCAGAAAAGCCCAACTGGGCATCACTGACAACAATTAAGAAAGTGTAACTGTCCCTCAGTATCCATGGGGGATTTGTTCCAGGACCCCTTGGATACCAAAATCCATGGATGCTCAAGTCCTTTATATAAAATAGCCTTCTGTATACTTTAAATCATCTCTAGATTACTTACAATACCAAACACAATGTAAACCCTATATAAACGGCTGCCAAATGACAAACTCAAGTTTTGCTTTTGGAACTCTCCAGAATTTTTCCCCAAATATTTCTGATCTGAGGCTGGTTCAATGTGCAGAGGCAGAACCCACGGATATGGAGGGCAAACTGTAAAACCTGGTAGTTGTCAGAGTCTGCTTCCCTGAAACATAGGTCTATGTTAGTCAGCAGTGAGGTTTAACCGAGGTTAAATGAATTTCTGAGTCTCTGAAAAACGGGGGAAATAGGGCACAAAGGATTGAGTTTTTACAAGCTGGTAAATATAAGTAATAACCACACACACAAAAAAAACACCTTTATTCACAACAACCATTTCACATATATACTCTCAGAGAAGCCCTGGCATTTGAAAAAAGCTAAAGATTTAAAGATAACTGCCCCCAACACACACACACACACAGCGGGGGAAAAAAAGATTTCTTTATGAAGATTCTTCTACAAATGAAAGCAAAGCAGCAGAGTGGAAAGAGCACTCACTAGCTTTGGATTCAGGCAGACCTGGGTTCAAATCTTAGCTTTTCAATGTAAAGCTGAAAAAGTTCCTTGAGCTCTGAATTTGTTCCTTCATCTCTATAAGTAGAAACAATAACTACCTTACAGCATTGCTTTGAGAATTAAATGAGTTAATTTTTAAAGAATCCAGTACTTATACATACTCAATATTATAACAATAGTGATAATCAACCAAATTTGACCTTATGAAACAGGTCTATTTTGGTTTGGTGGAAGAGAATTACCCTTAGTTCAGGTTAGTAACATTCCATACTAACTTTCTTCCATAATGTCACTAAAAGAAAGATTGGAACTCCTAGTTCTTAGCTCACCCAGTGGCCAACATAAGGACTTCAAGTAACAACCACTGAGAATGTAATAATCCAAAGTGAATAACTACCTATGAAACAGACTGCCATGTTAGCTGTTTCTGCCTTTAGGCCACCAAAACCATTACATAAAATGATTTTCAAAGCCAAGTAAATGGTAGGCCCATTAATTTTTCTTCTTTCTTCCTCCTCTCATTCATTTATTTTCCTCATTCATTTATCTATTGTAACTCCTAATTTTTCCTAGTCAAGAAATGTATTATCCTCTTACTCATCATTTTTTAAACTTCCATAATCAAAATATGTATCACATAAACATAAGTAGAGACAGAGAATAAAGTAGTAAACATTGCTGTAAATGATCAGTGATAACAAATCTGAAAAATCTAACAGCCCTGAACATATTATTCAATAAAGAAACAAATCAAAACTTTTGATTCTGAAACACCATGAAATTACCAACATCCATGTCATTCTCTCATCATGTAATCACAATGCTCTTAGGCTTGAGCTATGAAAAATCCAGGATTTTCATTTGGCTTCTCCCCTATCCACCCTGCTCTGGCCCCTGTCTAATCAATGCAACTTTTAAGAATAGAAATTTAACAGTTGAGAGGAAATGTGACAAGGCATTTTAAAAAGGATAATTACAAGAAATATACCCAAATCAAATTTAACACATAACTTCACTTTGAATCTTAGGGAACTTAAGAATGCAGTAAGAATAAATTAAACTTTAAATGTTTTTAAGACGTTTTCAGAGTATTCATTATGTTTTTCTATAAAGCAAGCACATGAAAATTCACTGAACCAAAACTTAACATACTAAACATTTAAACCAACTTCCACATTCAAGTATAATTTGGAAACTAGAAGCCAATGGAAAGAGACAATAAGTTTTCTTTTCAAACCTGACTATATATTCTAAATATTTAACCTCAGGAACACACATTATCATTACTAAAATACATTTCCAAACCACTGCTACTAAAATGTCAGGTTTGGTCCTTGACACACAGCTTACAATAATCAACTTCTAATTTTATAGTAATGACATTTAAAGATATTTTTCAACTTTAACTTCATATAAAAAATTAATACACTTTACCTTTTGGCAAGCTTTGCATAGTAATATCATTTTCTGAATTTTCATTAGAAGCATCTTCATTTACAGTTTCATCCAAAGGTTTTTCATCATCAGATTCTACATACTTTGTTACAATTGAAGGTTTCCTATGAAAAAAATTAAGTCCATAGAATTACAGACATTTCTGACAATTGAAAAACACCAAAATAACATAAATAACATGTTTAGATTAAGCAGTGGCTCTTAACCAGGGATACATATCAGAATCACCTAGGGAAGCATACATCTCTATACCACATTATAATTTAGTAGGTCTTGAGCAGGACCAAGGCATGCGCATTCTAAAAAGGTAAGTATTTAGAGGAGAACTCCTATTTAAGAACCACTACTTTAGGGAATAAGTTAATAACAAACAAACTGTGATTATTAAAAGACATTTATTTCCACTAGTTCAAAAAAAGTCTAATAGAATAAACTTCTAACTTCTAATAAAAACTGTATTTCATAGTATATTACATATTACATTATGCTTGGAAGTAATTTCAGTCTTTATGTACAATTCACTTTGACAATTTAACACAGGTAAGTATTTTAAACACTCTTTGATCTTCTTGTAACTTCCTTATAACTATTATGGCTACCATTTCCCATCCTAGACAATTTCATGTAACCCTAAAAAATTCATATTGCCTCATGAGACATTTAACATTTCATTTTCCCTTTTCTCTCTTTTTTTTAAAGCAGATATATTATCTGAAAGGAATTACCTATATACTGCTAGGGCCACTAGTACATAATAAATCCTCCCCTGGGAAAATTTTAGTTAAAATTAAAAGTCAAATGATAGATACAAGAGGATTCATTATATTACACAGCCCTTTTTAAAATATATATGCTTGTATACAATAGTTTACTTAAAACAAGAGTGCTTGAAGTTTAGGAAAAAACAGATTATTCTAATAAAAGGAAATAAAACAACCTGAAAAAGAAAGTAACCTTTTTCCCTCCAGTATCAACCAACCTTTTTGATCGTGAGGATCCTGACGATTTGGATTTTTCTGCAGAGCTAGCTCCCTAAATGCAAGAAATAAGTACAAAAGTGAGTAAAACTCTGAGAAACATCCCTACAATTATTTCCCTATACCAACATCCATAATATAATAGTAGAATGAGACATAATTTGTATGCCTAAAACATTTTTCTAAAAGAAACATCAATAACTAATGCTCATTTACTCTCAAGGTTTCCTTGATTTAAGACTATCTCTTTTTGTTAAATTATTACTGTTGAATTTTGAGGGACAGAAAATGATACACTGCTGTACCACAATCTTGGCTTATGCCGACAAACACAAAACAAAGATGTACAGGTAACCAGATCTCAATAGACAGTTTTAAGAATCTAAAAATGTGTCATTTTCTCTATCCTAATATATGGCACAGAGTACCTTCTACAATTTTCTCAGAGATACTAAATTTACTTCCATTTTGCCAATATAATCAGTAGATTTTATCAGATTCAATTTTTCACACTAAATAGAAAGAATCCTAAAACACAGTGTAGGCTGGCGTTATCGGGTGAAGGACCTCAGGATGGGTTCTGATAATAATGCTGAAGAGATTCTGAATATCCATCTCAGAACCATAAGGTTATGCCCATAACGACCACCTTGAGCAGCACTGTTACAATATAATAACATTCAAATACCTATTAGCTAGGGTCAATATTCTGACTTTAGGTGAAGCAAACCACAACACTAACAAAAACAGTAAACATCATCAAAAAGTGAACATTTACTGAAAATAAAGTTATAATAATACTTGGTTGTAACAGTAAACTCAAACACATGCATATATTAAATAAAAGCAAACTGCTGACACCTACTCTAGTTGGTTAGTAGTATGTAATAAATATCTTTTAAATGCTTCAAGTTATTCTTACCTCTTCCCTGCTGTTTTCCATCATATCAGAGTTATTGCCAGACCCACTGACTTTATCTTAAAAGACAAGAAATGAAAACATTATTTATCTCTTTGGTTCATTATCAAACAGAACACCAATACCTACAATTTGGTGAACCCATTTTTCAATCTATGTTGTATGGCAGTATTGGTAACACTTTACTCACATTAAAATATAAGAGTTTTCTATCAACTATACTCCAGTAAAAATATTTTTAATATATTGCTTTGGTTAAAAAATGTTTTCTGCCTATAATCACCCTTTTGACACACCAATCCCTTTTTTAAAGGCGCTTCTGAAAGGAGCAGTATGTAATCAAAACATTTCCTATTTTAACTTTTTAAAGACTTTCTCTTAAAAGAAAATTTAAGTTCCATCTTCTACTAAAAATAAAACACACTATTAACTAATTGCACTGAGTTGGCCAAAAGTTCATTCAGGTTTCCCCATAACATCTTCCCAAAAAACCCAAATGAACTTTTTGGCAAACCCAATATATTTCCCTTTATCAGTAAAGATTTAGTAGATTAAACCTAAAGAAAGCAGAGGGAAGGAAATAATAAAGATTAGAACAGAAATTAGTGAACCAGGGAACAGAAAAACAATAGAGGAAAATCAATGAAATCAAAATAAGTTCTTTAAAAAGATGAGAAAAATTGAGAGGAAAGGGAAAAAAAAAAAAACAGGCTACATGGACCAAGAAAAAAGGACACAGATGAGAAGTTAAAAGGAGATGTTACTATTTACCTTAAAGAAATTAAAGGATTATAAAGGAATACCATGAACAATTATATGCCAAAAAATTAGATAACCTAAATGAAATGGACAAATTTTTAAACACACATAAATTACTGAAGTTGACACAATAATAAATAAACAACATGAACAGATCTGTAACTAAAAAGACTGAATTAGTAATCAAAAATCTACCCACAAAGAAAAGCAAAGGTGCAGATGGTTTAACCACCAAATTACACCAAACATTCAAAAAAAAAAAAAAAAAGTTAACTCCATTTTTTTCATAAAGTCTTCTAATAAAAATGGAAGAAATACATCTCACCTCATTCAATGAGACCAGTATCATATCAAATCAGAAAAGATGCCATAAAAAGAGAAATCTACACACCAATACTGCATATGAATACAAATGTGAAAGTCCTTAATAAAATACTAGCAAACTTCAAAAGAATAAGACATGTCTTTCTACTACAAACTGAGAAAAAAATACTTGCAAAAGATATATCTAATGAAGAATTATCTAAAACAAATTTTAAAAACTGAAAACTCAACAATAATAAAATAAATAACATGATTAAAAACAGGCCAAAGATGTGAAGACATTTTACCAAAGAACATATATAAATGACAAATGAGCATATGAAAAGATGCTCCACATCATCATATCTCATTAGGGGATCTGAAATTAAAACAGTAAGATAACACTCTACACCTATTAAAATGGACAAAATACAGAACACTGACAATATTAATGCTGGTACAGATGTGGAATAACAGGAACTATTCACAGTTGGTAGGAATGGGAAATGATCCACCCACTTTTGGCAATATCTTACAAAACTAACCAAACTCTTGCCACCTGATCCAGCAATCACACTCCTTGATATTTAACCTAATAAGGTGAAAACAAAGTTCACTCAAAAAACTGCACACTGATGATGTTTTAAAGTATTTTTTATTTATATCAACAACTTCATAAGTAGCTTTTTCCATAATCGCCAAAATGTGAAAATACCAAGATATTCTTCAAAAGGTGAATTGGATAAACTACCTGTGGTAAATCCAGACAATGGAATATTCAGCTTTGAAAAGGAATGAGCTAGCAAGCCATGAAAAGACATGGAGGAACTTTAAATGTATATTACTGTGTGAGAAACTAAGATCATGGCATCCAGTCCCATCACTTCATGGAAAATAGATGGGAAAACAGTGGAAACAGTGTCAGACTTTATTTTTCTGGGCTCCAAAATCATTGCAGATGGTGACTGCAGCCATGAAATTAAAAGACACTTACTCCTTGGAAGGAAAGTTATGACCAACCTAGACAGCATATTCAAAAGCAGAGAAATTACTTTGCCAACAAAGGTCCATCTAGTCAAGGTTATGGTTTTTTCAGTGGTCATGTATGGATGTGAGAGTTGGACTGTAAAGAAAGCTGAGCGCTGAAGAATTGATGCTTTTTAACTGTGGTATTGGAGAACGCTCTTGAGAGTCCCTTGGACTGCAAGGAGATCCAACCAGTCCATTCTAAAAGACATCAGTCCTGGGTGTTCATTGGAAAGACTGATGTTGAAGCTGAAGCTCCAATACTTTGGCCACCTGATGCGAAGAGCTGACTCATCTGAAAAGACCCTGATGCTGGGGAAAGACTGAGGGCAGGAGGAGAAGGGGACAACAGAGGATGAGATGGTTGGATGGTATCACCGACTCGATGGACATGGGTTTGAGTGGACTCCAGGAGTTGGTGATGGACAGGGAGGCCTGGCGTGCTGTGGTTCATGGGGTCACAAAGAGTCGGACATGACTGAGTGACTGAACTGAACTGGCTGATGTGAAAAAGCCAATCTCAAAAAGTTAAATGCTATATGAGTCCAACCACATGACATTCGGGAAAAGACAAAACTATGGAGACAGTAAAAAAATCAATGGTTGCCAAGGATTTCGGGGATAGGGAGAATGGAAAAATGGAACAGAGGATTCTTAGCATTGCTGAAGTTGAGATAGGAGGGAAGGTGGTAAGGAAAAACCATTTAAAAAGAATGGCATTGCCATTGAGGATACAACAAAAACTGGTAAGAACCACCCAGGCCCAAGATGGTAGAAAACTTAACTTCCAGTAGACCTTGAGTCTTATTATACACTCATTGTAATGTATTAGCATGCTACATGACACATCTACAGGCATCATAAGAGTTCTTAGGCTAACCATAAAAGGCCAGAAAGTGATGATGGCTCAATTCCTAGAAATCTCCGCCCTGCACCAAAATAGTTGGAATAATATTGTTAAGTCTATGAAATTACCAAGCCGATAAAAACAAACCACCCTCACACTCCAGAGCCTTTCAACTTCTGAGATGGACCACACTCTAATGGAGTATGTTATCACCCAGGGCCAATCTCACCTTCTGAGATAGACAGCATTCTGCCTATGGAATGTGTATCTCTCTCAATAAACCTGCTTTCACTTAACTACAGCTCACTCTTGAATTCTTTCCTGTGCAAAGCCAAGGACCCTCACTTGGCAGCTCATCCCAGGAACTTATCCAAGACCTGGGATGTGACCATCCTCTCATATCCCATTTTCCTGCAACATCTTTACAAAGTAGCAGAAGGTGGTCTTCTCTCTCTCCTCACTTTTCCTTTGATTTTTAAAAACGTCACACACTAAGTTCTGGGGGCAGAGCCCTCTTGCCTGTCTGCTTGTACCCTTCACAAACTTCCTATATTAACAAATCTAGTTCTTATCTATCACTTTGCCTCTTGCTGAATTCCATCTGTGCTGAGACAGAAAAATTGAGTTTCATTGAGTTCTGACACCAGGTGTGTGGTTTCAGCTTGGGAGGTTCAAGTTCTCTCCTAAGTCAGAGATTGTAGGTCCAAGTTCCAACTGAGGCATCACTGGGTTTGAGTTCCATCTGAGGTGGTAATGGTTTCAAGTCTCAATCTGAGGTATTCAGTTTCACAGCTAAACTAACCTGTATGATACTATAATAATAGATATCATCATACATCTGTCAAAATCCCTACAACATCAAAAGTAAAATCTAATGCAAACTATGGGTTTGGATGATAATGACTCTCACTGTAGATTCATCAACTGTAACAAATGTACAACTGTGGTACAGGAAGTTTACACTGGGGAAGGCTGTGCATGTGTGGGGATGCATAATAGGAAATTTCTGTACATCATACTCAGTTTTTCTGTGCACCTAAAACAGCTCTAAAAAATAAAATTTATTTTTAAAAACTTAACAAATGGAACTTCCTCAACTACCTACAAAAAATCCCATGGACCGAGGAGCCTGGTAGGCTGCAGTCCATGGAGTGGCTAGGAATCGAACATGACTGAGCGACTTCACTTTCACTTTTCACTTTCATGCATTGGAGAAGGAAATGGCAACCCACTCCTGTGTTCTTGTCTGGAGAACGCCAAGGACGGGGGAGCCTGGTGGGCTGCCATCGATGAGGTCGTACAGAGTCGGACACAACTGAAGTGACTTAGCAGCAGCAGCAATGTCATACTTAATGGTAAAAGACTGAATGCATTCCACCTAAGGGCAGAATGAGAGAAGGAAATCCTCTCCTGACACTTCCATTCAACACTGTAATGGAGATTCCAGCCAGAACAAGTAACCACGAGTTAATAAAAGGCAAGAAGACTAAAAAGGAAAAGGTAGAACTGTTTGTCTTTGGAGACAATATATCTTGCATATAGAAGTCCTAAGGAATCCACTAAAAAATAGTAGAACTAATAAAAAGAGTTCAGAAAGGTTGAAGGATATGAGAAAAATAAAAGTCAATTACATTCCTATACACCTGCGAAGAATGATCTGAAAATAAAATTAAAGAAAACAATAGCATCAAAAGAATAAAATGCTTAGGAAAAAACTTAAAGAAGTTTAAAACTTATACTCTGAAAACTACAAAACATCATTGAAGTAAGTTAAATATTTATTTATTTATTTATTTATTTATTTTGGAGAGCATGGATTATTTTATTGGATGCTTTATAAAAAGTCCAAGCACACACATACTACGCCCCCACCAGGAAGGGAGGGGTTCACATTAGTTGTTCTTATACCCTCAAGATAAGCCTCTCTCCACAAATATTTGTATCCCAGCTACAAAAATGGAGTTGCAAAGGGTATATATAAAGATATGATATTTTTCTTGCTCTTGTTATAGTACAAACAACTGAAGGTGATTACCGACCTATGAGAGTAAGAAAGGGGAAAATCACTTGACAAAGGGATGGAATGTCTGTTACCTGCAATTTTAAGTAGTTGACTCATCTGCTATTAACAGGTACCTACCCTAAATTACAGAGACGCATGCACATGAAACTTGAGATGACATGTGCGGGGCCCCTGCTGATTACACTCACTCCAGAAGGCACGTGATTCCGCACCCCTTCTTCATTACAATACCACTGAGGTATTAACTGCATCAAGATTAGTTATGTCCAAGGAGCATGCAATAGAAATATTTTTAAACCAACATGGTTAAGTGTTAAGATCTTTAGAAATCAAAATATGTATTCACATAATTTTAAACTGAAGGCAAGATAAATCAATCTTCTGTGGTAATGATTTGAGTGCAAGTGATGCTGGCTTTCTTCACATTCAGTCCTGCACTCAGTTGTTCTTGAACAGGTCAATGCAGCTTTGTAGGAGGGACACGTTGTTCCTGGCATGCTTTATTTCCAGTTCAGACATTTCAATTAGATTCTTCCTGAACACTGCCACTCTCTTCCATTTGAAATTGATTAGCTCTTCTTTTGCAGATTCAGAGAGCTGTTCAAACTTCTGGCAGCATTCCTGCTGGTGTGTCTCAGCCAGCTTGACATCTTTGCTCTTTAACCGGGCCTTATCCAGCGCTTTATTTGAATTCTCATAGTCGATGAGGGCTTTGGTGCGTCAGTATAAGAGATTCTTGGCAGCCTCTATGTTGAGCATGTAGTATTGCAGGAGCTCTGTCAGCTTCAAGTCTTCATCTGAAGAGACTCGACTCTCCACTTTCCTAAGTTTTTCAAACAGCTCAGCCACCTTCAACAGGTACTTTTTGATGACTGTAGGCTCCTCTAAAGCCAGGCTATGCAAGCAGGCTGCTGTGTGGATATAATCATCTGCGACATTTTTATGAGATCTGGTCATCCTGTCAGCCTTTGCACAGGAATCCTTGATCCTGTTATAATAGTTGATGAGGAAAGTCTTCTCTTGCTCAAAAAGTCATCTACCTCTTTAACTCCTGAAAAAAGAACTTCATCAGCACTTTTCACCACACTTTTAAAAAGCCACCAAACATCTCTTTAGTATTTTTTCGCCTGACACTTAGATCTTGATCATATTCCAATAACAGGTGGAAGTTGCGGTCCTTACTGAGAACAGGATGGGAAGAGAGCCGCTGGAGAAAGACTTCGTGCGAAGACACCATCTTCTTGAAGACAGCAAGGTACTCCACTTCTAGCTCTTGCTTCATCTTGGCAAATTCTTCTTTTGTCATTGACCCTTAACCCTCTCCCAGCTTCTGCATCTTCTCTCGAGGGCCATCGAAGTCAGGCTTGGTCAGCACCAGCAGGATAATAAGCCCAGCACAGTCTGTAGTTTCAATAAGAGTGTCATGTAGCCACACAAAGTCTTCATGTTGCCTTGTAACAGAAAACTCTGGGCTCTGAAACGTGGGCAGTGTGGTCTTGGTATGCACTGTAAATTTGACTTTATCTCTCTCACTGAGTGCATCAGGTATGTCAATCTGAAGCGAAGGATCAACATTCAGGTCCACTGACACAGATCTCAGCTTACTGCGATCTTCCTCCTGCTGCTGCAACACCTCGGGAACCGCGGCCATGGCGACGAGGGTCTCGAGCGGGGCCGCCCTCGCTCGGGCCACCCGGAAGCCGCCAACCGCAGGGGCCGCCCTGGGGACGCGGAAGCTCAGAAACTCTAGTAGCGAGGAAAGTCTCAAGAAAAGCTGAAGTAAGTTAAATATTTAAATCAATGGCAAAAACAATGCATGTTCATTAAATAGAAAACAACATTAAGATAGCAATACTCCCCAAATGAATCTACAATTTTAAAAAAGGCAATCCATGTCAAAATCCCACTGGCTTCTTTGTAGAAACTGATAAGCTAATTCTAAAATTCATGTACAATTAAAATGAACGCAGATAGTCAAAACAAAATAGGAAGACTCACACTTAGAGATTTTAAAACTTAGTGTAAAACAACTATAGTCAGTATAGTGTGGTACTGGCAAAAGTACAGACATAAAAATCAGCTGAAAAAAATCTGAAAGTTCAGAAATAAACCCCTATGTCTATGGTCAAATGATTTTCAACAGGATGCTACAACCATTCAATAGGGAGAAAACAGTCTTTTCAACAAATGGCACTGGAACAACTATGTATTCACATTCAGAAACTTAAGTTAGAGACCTGTCTTACACCACTTACAAAAATTATCTCTCAAGTTATAGAAGAGCTAAACATAAGAGCTAAAACTAAAAACACTCTTAGAAAACAACACAGAGGTAAATCTTTCTGACCTCATATTTAGAAATAGATTCCTAGACATGACACCATAAGTATAAGCAACAAAAACAAAAATAGATACAGTGGACATTATAAAAACTAAAAGCATTTGTGCTTCAAAGGAAATCATCAAGAAAATTAAAGAAACACATACATCTACACAACTGAATGCTATCCAGTCTTAAAAGGGAAGACAATTTTGATCAATGCTATAACACTGACTATAACTTTGAAGGCAATATCCCAAGTAAAATAAGACAGACATAAAAGGACAAATACTGTAGATTCCACATACGTGAGGTTCCTAAAATAGTCATATTCATAGAGAAAGAATGTACAATAGTGGCCAACAGGGGCTAGGGGTAAAGGGGATTTGGAAGTTAGTGACTTTAAAGGGTACAGAGGTTCAGTTGGAGAAGATGAAAAAGTTCTGGAGATGGATGGTAGTGATTCACATACGGCAATGTGAATGTACTTAATGCCAAAGAACTGTATATTAAAAATTAGTCGAAACAGTAAACTTTACATTATATATATTTTATCTTAATAGAAGTCTATAAGATATAAAGAATCCTTATAAGTCAATGATAAAAAGATAAAATATCCAATTAAAACTGAGCAAAGGATCTCAGTAGAGAATTCTCCAAGGAATATATACAAACTACCAATAAGTATATGAAGAGATACTCAACGTCATTAGCCATCAATCAAAATGAAAACTAAAATCATTATAAGACTCAACTTCACATGTACTAGGTTGACTAAAATTAAAATAAAAATCAGATAACAACCACTGTTGGCATGGATGCAGAGAAATCAGAATTCTCATACACTGTAGTGTAGAACATGCAATGGTGTAGCCACTTTGGGAAATAGTTTGATATTTCCTCAAAGGATTTAGCAGAGTTACTATATAACTCAGCAATTCTACCCCTATGTATATAACCAAGAGAAATGAAAACATATGGCCACACACAAACTTACTCACAAATGTTCACAGTAGCATTATTCATAATAGCCAAAGGTAGAAACAAGATTATCCATTAACAAAACAACCAATGTGATATATCTATATAAAACAATGTTATTCGGTCTTAAAAAGAAATGAAATACTAATATACACTACAACATAAATATACCTTGAACACTTTATACTAAATAAAAGAAGCCAGTCACAGAGTACCACATATAATAGAATGACATTTATAAGAAAGTTTGAAACAGGGAAAACCATAAGAAAGTAGATTAGTGGTTGCTTAAGGCTGCTCATAGAGGGTGATAACTAAAGAATATGGGGTTTCTTTTTCAGGTAATAATATTATAAAATTTTCTGTCATCATGGCTGCATGTATCTGTGAACATATTAGAAACTACTGAACTGTACACTGTAAACTCATGATTTTTATCTCAATAATAGTGTTAAAATTTGTATTAGTCACCAGAGAAATGAAAAGTAGAACCACACTGAGTTATAACTAGGTCTCTATCAGAAGGTCTAATTTCTTTTTAATTTTTTTAAACAATGCTAAAATCAAATGCTGGAGAGAATACAGAAAAATGGATCATTGTTAAATTGCTGTGAGACTACAAACCAGCATAGCCACTCTGGAAAACCGTTTAGGAGTGTTTTTTTTTTAAAAAAAAAAAAAAAATACAACCATCATAATGACCCACCAAATACTCCTGAGCCATTTATCCCAGAGGAATGAAATTTTCACTGACACAAAAACCTGTACACAAATGTTTATTAGCATCCTCATTTGTAATAGCCCAAATCTGGGCTCATCCAAGATGTCCTTTAACAAGTAAATGGTTAAACCAACTGTAGTATATCCATACCATAGAACACTACATTGCAATAAAAAGGAGAGAACTATTGACACATGCAATGACCTGGGTGAATCCCAAGGAAATCATGCTAAGTGAAAAAACATAATCTCAAAATGTTCAGTCTCAAACTATATGATTCCATTTATGCTGCTGCTGCTAAGTCGCTTCAGTTGTGTCCGACTGTATGCGACCCCATAGACAGCAGCCCACCAGACTCCCCTGTCCCTGGGATTCTCCAGGCAAGAACACTGGAGTGGGTTGCCATTTCCTTCTCCAATGCATGAAAGTGAAAAGTGAAAGTAAAGTTGCTCAGTCGTGTTCCACTCCTAGCCACCCCATGGACTGCAGCCTACCAGGCTCCTCCATCCATCCATGGGATTTCCCAGGCAAGAGTACCAGAGTGGGGTGCCATCGCCTTCTTCAGATTCCATTTATAGAACATGTTAAAAATGAAAAAAATTTAGAAATGGAGGATAAATTAGTGATTTTCAGGTATTAGGCACAGGTAGGAATATGGGTAGAGAGTTGAACATGATAACAAAAGGGCAAGATGAGAAATCTGCATGTTGACTGCAGTGATGCAAACATGAACCAACTCATGTTTGTAATAAAACTGTGTAGAATTTAACACAAATACGAAGTACAATAAAACTGAGGAATACTGAGTATCATGGCTAACTGATAATATACTTGTGTAAAACAGATATTGTGAGAAACTGGGAAAAGTACAAAAGAGCTGTGCATATATCACAACTGCATGTGAATCTACATCTATCTCAGTAAAAATATCACCTTAGGAAAGAAAACTTAGAAAGTTGGGGGGACACTTTCTCAATTTGACAGAATATTTACAAAAATCTTATACAGGACAATCATACTTAATGGTGAAATAGTTCAATGCTTTCCCACTGATATCAGAAATACCAAGAGGATGTCTATTATCATTCTTCAACATAATGACAGAAAATACAGAAGTCCTACCCAGCATGATGAGACAAGAATAGGAATTAAAAGCCATATGATGGAAAGTAAGAAATAAACATGACCCTATTTACATACAACCAGATTAGGTAGAAAATTTCAATAAATCTGAAAAATGAAAAAGAAGCTACCTAGAGCATGTTCACAGAATACAAGGTCAACATAAAAACATAACTGAATTATTGCAATGAACAATTAGAATTTGAGATTTAAAAGCCAGGGAATTTAAAATAGCACCCCCAAAATGAAGTAATTTGGTAAAAATGTAACGAATTTGTATATGGCTAACAAAAGTCACTACAACAAAAACTATAAAACACTGGGCCAAATGAGAGTTTCTATCAGCACTTTTCTCTCTATTGTTAAGCATTCCTAAGGTCTACACTGTATGATTATACAGTGGAAGTGAGAAATAGATTTAAGGGACTAGATCTGATAGGAAGAGTGCCTGATGAACTACGAACGGAGATTCGTGACATTGTACAGGAGACAGGAATCAAGACCATCCCCATGGAAAAGAAATGCAAAAAAGTAAAATGGCTGTCTGGGGAGGCCTTACAAATAGCTGTGAAAAGAAGAGAGGCAAAAGCAAAGGGAGAAAAGGAAAGATATAAGCATCTGAATGCAGAGTTCCAAAGAATAGCAAGAAGAGAAAAGAAAGCCTTCCTCAGGAATCAATTCAAAGAAATAGAGGAAAACAACACAATGGGAAAGACTAGAGATCTCTTCCAGAAAATTAGAGATACCAAGGCAACATTTCATGCAAAGATGGGCTCAATAAAGGACAGAAATGGTATGGACCTAACAGAAGCAGAAGATATTAAGAAGAGGTGGCAAGAATACACAGAAGAACTGTACAAAAAGGATCTTCACGACCAAGATAATCATGATGGTGTGATCACTTACTGAGAGCTAGACATCCTGGAATGTGAAGTTAAGTGGGCCTTAGAAAGCATCACTATGAACAAAGCTAGTGGAGGTGATGGAACTCCAGTTGAGCTATTTCAAATCCTGAAAGATGATGTTGTGAAAATGCTGCACTCAATATGTCAACAAATTTGGAAAACTCAGCAGTGACTGGAAAAGGTCAGTTTTCATACCAATCCCAAAGAAAGGCAATGCCAAAGAATACTCAAACTACTGCACATTTGCACTCATCTCACACGCTAGTAAAGTAATGCTCAAAATTCTCCAAGCCAGGCTTCCACAATACATGAACCGTGAACTTCCAGATGTTGAAGCTGGTTTTAGAAAAGGTAGAGGAACCAGAGATCAAATTACCAACATCCGCTAGATCATGGAAAAAGCAAGAGAGTTCCAGAAAAACATCTACTTCTGCTTTATTGACTATGCCAAAGCCTTTGACTGTGTGGATCACAATAAACTGTGGAAAATTCTCAAAGAGATGGGAATACCAGACCACCTGACTTCCCTCTTGAGAAACCTATATGCAGGTCAGGAAGCAACAGTTAGAACTGGACGTGGAACAACAGACTGGTTTCAAATAGGAAAAGGAGTACGTCAAGGCTGTATATTGTCACTCTGCTTATTTAACTTATATGCAGAGTAAATCATGAGAAACGCTGGGCTGGAAGAAGCACAAGCTGGAATCAAGATTGCCGGGAGAAATGTCAATAACCTCAGATATGCAGATGACATCACCCTTATGGCAGGAAGTGAAGAGGAACTAAAGAGCCTCTTGAAGAAAGTGAAAGAGGAGGGTGAAAAAGTTGGCTTAAAGCTCAACATTCAGAAAACGAAGATCATGACATCTGGTTCCATCACTTCATGGGAAATAGATGGGGAAACAGTGGAAACAGTGTCAGACTTTATTTTGGGGGCTCCAAAATCACTGCAGATGGTGACTGCACCCATGAAATTAAAAGACGCTTACTCCT
This sequence comes from Nanger dama, assembly GCA_917880005.1. NCBI lineage: Eukaryota > Metazoa > Chordata > Mammalia > Artiodactyla > Bovidae > Nanger > Nanger dama. The sequence goes on from CAKJTW010000056.1 coordinate 2,091,559, forward strand.
TGGAAGGAAAGTGATGACCAACCTAGAGAGCATATGCAAAAGCAGAGACATTACTTTGCCAACAAAGGTCCATTTAGTCAAGGCTATGGTTTTTCCAGTGGTCATGTATGGATGTGAGAGTTGGACTGTGAAGAAAGCTGAGCACTGAAGAATTGATGCTTTTGAACTGTGGTGTTGGAGAAGACTCTTGAGAGTCCCTTGGACTGCAAGGAGATCCAACCAGTCCATTCTAAAACAGATCAGTCCTGGGTGTTCTTTGGAAGGAATGATGCTAAAGCTGAAACTCCAGTACTTCGGCCACCTCATGTGATGAGTTGACTCATTGGAAAAGACTCTGATGCTGGGAGGGATTGGGGGCAGGAGGAGAAGGGGACGACAGAGGATGAGATGGCTGGATGACATCATTGACTCAACTGACGTGAGTTTGTGTGAACTCCGAGAGTTGGTGATGGACAGGGAGGCCTGGCGTGCTGCAATTCATGGGGTCGCAAAGAGTTGGACACAACTAAGCGACTGAACTGAAGCATTCCTATCCTTTACATGTATTTGATTGATAACTATACAAATTAATTGTGGAAAGGATCTGAAGAGCATGTGTTCTATTCACTTTATTTTTCAGTGTTTTCTATACTCCAATTGGATAATTTCTGTTAGAATATCATCAACTTCACTGACACTACTACAGCTATCTCTAATCTCCTGCTGAGTACAATCATTTGTTATTCAGAAATTACACTTTTCAATTCTAGAATTTCAAGTTGGTCCTTTTTCACATTTTCCATGTTTGTACTGAGATTTTCGGTCTGTCCACTCTTCACAAATCTATTTGCTTTACTCAGTTCAGTTCAGTTCAGTTCATTCGCTCAGTCGTGTCCAATTCTTTCGACCCCATGAATTGCAGCACATCAGGCCTATTTGCTTTATTATACTAAAGCAAATTAATGCCTTTGTTAATAAGGTTGCAACAGCTGCTTTAATATTCTTGTTTGCTAATTCCAAAATTTAAGACATTTGGATTGTCTCTATTGATTGCCTTTCCTTTTCAGCATGGGTCATAGTTCACTCTTTATATCTAATCCAGTATTTCACATTGGATAGTGGACATATTTTAAGATATAGTGAAAACACTGCATGCCATTCTAGTTAATGATTCTGTTAATAGCAGATACTTAGATCAGCTGAAATAAATCCCAAAATATTAATATATACCCTCTGGTGTAGGCAGCTGAAAACTTTATTCTGTTAGCCCTAACTGGCTTGCACTAGTAATACAGCCAGATATGGTAAGAATTTTTGCAGGTCCTGGAGCTCCCAAGCTGTAGTTCTCTTCTAAGTGGGATGTCCTTCTCCATTCTACAAAATCTACTGGGATCTCTTAAATCCCATTATGCCTCATCAAGAATGTAGATTTCTATCCAATTCTTTCATTTTGACAAAAAATTGACAATGTATTCTTTTTAGGTGAACAACATAGTGATTCAATATTTTATATGTTACAAAATGATCACGACTACAAGGTTAGTTACCATCTATCACCATATAAAATTATTGTAATATTATTGAGTATAATTCTTTAATGTTTGACAGAATTCACCTATGAAGCAATCTGGTCTTTGACTTTTGTGTGTTGGAAGCTTTTTCACTACCGATTGAATTTTATTAGTAGTCAGTCACATTTTGCATTTCTTCATGATTCATTCTTAAAAGATTGTATGTTTCTAGGAATTTATCCATTTCTTTGATGTGCTCCACTGTTGGCATGGTGGGTGCTCAGTCACTAGGTCATGTCTGACTCTTTGTGACCCCATGGACAATACCCCTCCAGGCTCCTCTGCCCATGGAATTTTCCAGGCAAGAATACTGGAGTGGGTTGCCATTTCCTTCTCTAGGGGATCTTCCCAACCCAGGGACTGAACCCACGTCTCCTACATTGGCAGGTGGATTCTTTACCACTGAGCCACCAGGGAAGCCCTCATTGTTGGCACAGTAGTCTGTTATGATTCCTTGCATTGGTGTGATACAAATTGATAAATCTCCTCTTTCATTTCTCATTTTATTTACTTGGGCCCTCTCTCCTTTTATCAAGATGGATCTCACTAAAGTTTTCTCAATTTTGTTCATATTTTTTTAAAAATTCATTCGTAAGTTTCACTGATCTTTTCTAGTGTTTTTTTTTTTCACTATTTCATTTATTTCTGCCCTGATCTTTATGGTTTATGTCTTTCTAGTAACCTAGAGTTTGGTTTGTTCTTCTTCTGGTTCATTTATAAAGGAGAAAAGCCTGTCCTCCAAAGGAAATCTGTAAATTGGACTTGCTCAAAATTTGAAACTTTTACTCATGAAAGACCCTTACGAAAGGAAGAAGACAAGCTAGCAGTTTCATTATTTCCAGTCTGACCTTTATTATTAACTTCCTTTTACTAAGTTTGCACTTGTTTTGTTCCTCTTTTTCTAGCTCCTCTAAGTATAAAGTTTTGGGGTTTTTTTAATTTGAGAATTTTCTTGTTTTATGAGGTAGGCCTGTTTCACTATGATCATCCCTCTGAGAACTGCTTTTGCTGCATCTCATAGATATTAGAGGGCTTTCCAGGTGGCACTAGTGGTAAAGAACCTGCCTGCCAATGCAGGAGATGTAAGAGATGTGGGTTCGATCCCTGAGTGGAGAAGACTCCTTGGAGAAGGGCACGGCAACCCACTCCAGTATCCTTGTCTGGAGAATCCCAGGGACAGAGGAGCCTAGCAGACTAGTCCATGGGATTATAAAGAGTCGGACATAGATATTGGAAAGTTCTGTTAGCATTTTCATGTGTCTCAAGGTATTTTTGAATTTCCTCTTTGATTTCTTCCCTGATGCACTGGTTTCGTAGCATTTTATTTACTACTTCAGCTTTCTTTTTTTGTTTCTTTTGCATGGAATATATTTTTACATCCTTTTAATATCAATCTGGCTTTAGATTGGAAGTGAGTCTCTTGTAGGCAGCATATAAATGGGTCTTGTTTTTCTATTCATTCAGTCATTTCTATTTTGATTGGAGCATTTAGTAAATTTTCATTTAAAGTGGGTATTGCTAACTATGTACTTACAATATTGTTAATTATTTTCTGCTTGTTTCTATAGTTCTTCTCTGTTCCTTTCTTCTCTTGCAGTCTGATGGCTTTCTTTATGTTTGGGCTCCTTTCTCTCTTTATTCTTTGTTTATAGCAGGTTTTGGTTTGCAGTTACTATCAGGTTGAAACCCACAAAAAATGATTTAATACAGGCTGATAGCTGCTTGAGGAGTGAGTAGTGACATCACTCAGTCATGTCCGACTCTTTGCAACCCCATGGACTATAGCCTACCAGGCTCCTCCGTCCAAGGGATTTTCCAGGCAAGAGTACTGGAGTGGGTTGCCATTTCCTTCTGCAGAGGATCTTCCCAACCCAGGGATTGAACCCAGGTCTTCTGTATTGTAGGCAGACGCTTTACCATCTGAACTACCAGGTTAGTAAAGTTCAGATATATTCTAAAAGTACATTTTTACTACCCCTCCCAATTTTTTTTTCTGACATTATTTTACAACATTATACTTTATGCATTTCTTAACTACTTATTTTACTTATAGTTGATTTTTTTGTCTTTTAACCTTCCTACTAGCTTTATATGTGGCTGATTCACTGTCATTACTATATATTTGCCTTTACCACTGAGATTTTTTTCATATATTTTCTTATATCTAGCTAAGAGGTGGCAAAGAATATACAGAAGAACTATACAAAGAAGGTCTTAATGATATGGATAACCACAAAGGGGTAGTCACTCACCTAGTGCCCGACATCCTGGAGTGTGAAGTCAAGTGGGCCTTAGGAACAATTACTACGAACAAAGTTAGCATAGGTTATGGAATTCCAGCATATTTCATATCATAAAAGATGATGCGTTTACAGTGCTGCACTCAAAATGCCAGCAAACTTGGAAAACTGAACAATGGACACAGGACTGGAAAAGGTCAGTTCCAAGGTCAAAGAATATTCCAGCTACCACACAACTGCGCTCATTTCACATGCTAGATAGGTTATGCTCAAAATTTTTCAAGTTAGGCTTCAGCTGTATGTGAATTGAGAAGCTGGGTTTAGAAAAGGCAGAGGAAACAGAGACCAAACAGCTAACATTTGTTGGATCATAGAAAAAGGAAGAGAATTCCAGAAAAACATCTACTTCTGCTTCATTGACTATGCTAAAGCCTTTGACTGTATCGATCACAACAAACTCTGGAAAATTCTTAAAGAGATGGGACTATCAAGACCAACTTACCTATCTCCTGAGAAACCTACATGTACGTCAAGAAGTGGCAGTAAGAACTGGACAGAGAACAATGAACTGGTTCAAAACTGAGAAAGGAGTGTGACAAAGCTGTATATTGTTACCCCACTTATTTAACTTCTACGCAGAGTACATCGTGAGAAATACCAGGCTGGATAAATCACAAGCTGGAATCAAGACAGCCGGGAGAAATATCAACATCCTCAGATATGCAGATAATACCACACTAATGGGAGAAAATGAAGAGGAATTAAAGAGTCTCTTGATGGAAGTGAGAGAGAAGAGTGAAAAAGCTGGCTTGAAACTCAGCATTCAAAAAAAATAAGATCATGGCATCTCTCCCATCACTTCATGGCAAACTGAAGGGGTAAAAGTGGAAACAGTGACAGATTTTATTTTCTTGGGCTCTAAAATCACTGCTGACAGTAACTGCAGCCACAAAATTAAAAGTTGCTTGCTCCTTGGAAGGAAAGTTATGACAAATTTAGACAGCATATTAAAAAGCTGAGACATTACCTTGCTGACAAAGGTCCATCTAGCCAAAGCTATGGTTTTTCCAGTAGTCATGTATGGATGTGAGAGTTGGACCATAAAGAAGGCTGAGGGCCAAAAATTGATGCTTTGGAACTGTGATGTCATAGAAGACTTTTAGAGTCCCTTGGACTGCAAAGAGATCAAACCAGTCAATCCTAAAGGAAATCAACCCTGAATATTCATCAGAAGGACTGATGCTGAAGCTGAAGCTCCAATACTTTGGCCATCAGATGAGAAGACTTGACTCACTGGAAAAGACTCTGATGCTGGGAAAGATTGAAGGGAAAAGGAGAAAGAGGTGGCAAAGAGTGAGATGTTTAGACATCAATGGACATGAGTTTGCGCAAACTCTAGGAGACAGTGGAAGACAGGGAACCCTGGCATGCTGCAGTCCATGGGTCGCAAATAGTCGGACACTACTTATTGACACATAGACTGAACAACAACAAGCTATTGCTTTTGCTTTTCTACCTTGAGAAGACCCTTGAACATTTCTTGTAGCCCATTTTAATGGTGCTAAACTCCTTTCGTTTTGTGCTTCTCTGGGAAACTCTATCTTTCCTTCATTTCTGAATGATAAATTCACCAGGTAGAGTATCCTTGGTTGGAAGCTTTTTACATTCAGTACTTTAAATGTATCATGCCACTCCATTCTGGCTTGCAGAGCTTCTGTTGAACAATTAGCAAGTAATCTTATGGGGTTTTCCTTGTATATGATTAGTTGTTTTTGTCCTGCTGTCTATAAAATTGTCTTCATCTTTTGCCATTTTACATACATGTCTTAGTGTGGATCTCTGTGGGTTCATTTTTGTTGGAACTTTGTGCTTCCTGTACCTAGATGTCTGTTTCATTTTCCAGATTACAGAAGTTTTCAAACATTTCTTTAAGTAAGTCTCTGTCCCCTTCTCTCCCTCTTTTCTCCATCTGCAATCCCCCTACCCCTACTATGAGAATGTGAATACTCCTGATGTCATAGAGTTCCCTTAAACTCTCATTTTTAAAAATTCTTTTTTTCTATTCTGATTGGGTGATTTCCACTATTCTGTGTTCCAGATGGCTGATGTGTCCTACTATATCATCTAATTTGCGATCAATTTCCTCTATTTGTCATTTCAGTTATTGTGTTCTTCAGTACTAATTGGTTCTTATATTTTCGAACTCTTTCTTGAAGTTCTCACTCTATTCCTCCATTCTTCTCCCTAGCTTAGAAAGCCTTTATGACAATTTCTTTCCATTATTTATCAGATAAATTCTTTATCTCCATTTTATTAAGATTTTCTCTGAAGTATTATCTTGCTCTTTCATTTGGAACATACTCTTCTGTCCCCATTCTGTTTGACTTTGTGTTTCATGCTACACATCTAGCAAAATAGGTACCTCTCTTGGTCCTGAAGGCATAATCTCTGCAAAGAGCATCTCCTGTGTAGTCTGAATGTGTCAGGCAGTTTGGGCAGGTCAGCTGAAGCCTAATATATCATCAGCCAGGGGGATCCTAGGGCACTGCACACTTGGGCTGCCCTGGCACTATGGCTATACCTTATGTAGGCCAGGAGCAGGCTGAAGTGCCTTGGCAGGCCAACTAGAGAACCTGGACTATATTCCACTCATCTCATCAAGGTGATAGTGGTGGTTTAGCCACTAAGTCATGTCCGATTCTTGCGATATCATGGATTGTAGCCTGCCAGCCTCCTCTGTCTATGGGATTCTCCAGGGAAGAATACTGAAGTAGGTAGCCATTTCCTTCTCCAAAAGATCTTCCTGACCCAGGAATTGAACCCTGGGTCTGGGTCTCCTGCATTGCAGGCATATTCTTTACCGATTGAGCTATGAGGGAAGACCTCATCAAGGTGACGGGAGAACACAAAAAATGGTGCTCTCTAGCACCTTTAACACTGAAGAGACTTCCAGCAGTTCTCTGCCCATTTAGCAGACACTCTAGGTAGAGATAGTAAGAGGATTTCCTTCATGCATAGTGTAGATCCATTTTAAACCACTGTTTTTATCTCTGTGCCTCAGAGCAGTCGAGTGTGCACATAGGCCCCTTAGTGATCCCCTCTCCACTGCTGTATACCACATTTAAGTGGGGTTCTCATCAGTACTGTGTCTCTGTCTCTACCAATCTCTATGTGGTACTTGTACTGTTTGTTGTGCAGAAGCTGTTTAATCACACCTCAGTTCTTCTGTAGAAGGAACTTCTCTTTACATAGCTATAAATTCAGTGTGTCTGTTGGGGAGCCTAGTGGGCTGCCGTCGATGGGGTCGCACAGAGTTGGACACGACTGAAGTGACTTAGCAGCAGCAGCAGCAGTGGGGGTAGGTGAGATCATGGTATTCCTATACCACCACCTTGGACCAAATGCTGAGTTTTATGCTGGTTAAACCTTAGTCACACGAGGCTATCAAAATTAATAGGGCTGTAAGCTCACACAGCGTATCCAGAAGAAGAGGGCTATCCAAGTCTGAAATTCCACTGCTAAAGCTAACTGGCACCTTTCCTAAAGAAAAAGGTTTAACAATTGGGAACTGAGCAAAGAATACTTTTTTTCCATATGTTGACTCTATTGCAGTGAGTGTCTGGTTTGTGTCACTAATCAGTTCCTTCATCATTGTTTACAGTATTCTGGTCAGAATTTATAATTGGTATCTGGGGGAGATAATCTGCTTATCCCAAAAGAGCTACTCTGCCACTGGAGAAGGCAATGGCAACCCACTCCAGTATTCTTGCCTGGGAAAATCCCAGGGACGGAGCCTGGTGGGCTGCCGACTATGGGGTTGCACAGAGTCGGACACAACTGAAGTGACTTAGCAGCTGCCACTATTAGAAGCAAAATTACCCAACTAACTAACTACTGAATTTAGAACTGTGACAATATAATTTCAGTCTAAAGACAGAACTTTAAATAAGTATTTAACACTAGTTAGGTTTCTTTATTGTGATAATTTAGCATGCAAAGTTCAAACTGTGGACACAATGAAGACTAATTAACTGAGTACATAAACTGAGGATAATGGGAACCATCTTTCTCTCTGTTGCAGTAAGAAATTAAAATATGAAAAGAGGAAGATAAGAATGACGTCTACAGTCCAAAGTAAAACTAAAAGTATCAATATCAACACATGAAAATACATCACATATATTGGCTTTCCCTGCTAAAGAGCCTGGAAGCGAAGATATCCTAACAGCAATGAGCACATCATACACTCAGATATTGCTTTCTAAATAGTATACCCCACTAAAAGGAATCAGAACTACTTAGAGTAATAACTGATTCCAGGGCTGGGGAACAGACAGTGCAAAGTAAACAATGAATATCTTGTGAGGGTAGAAAGTAAGAAAAGTGCTCAAGGTTGATGAAGACTTATGAAAAGGTCTATAAGAGCCATACAAAAGGGGTTCTCACCAGCCAATACTGGTATAATTTGAACATTAAAATAATGACAGTAAGAAAAAGTTCATGGGAAAAGAAAAAAATGCTAGCATACAGTAATATAAACAAATAAATAGAGAGCATAGAAATGTAAACATCTCCCTTACAGAAAAGACAGAAGTAATGATAGGACATCACGATTTTGAACCATCATAGTAACATACCATTGAGCCAAGAATCATAAATAGATGTGGTGACAGGCAGAATTTCTAGGAATGGCCCCCAAGATTTCATGCCCCTAATCACCAGAAAGTAATGCTCAAAATTCTCCAAGCCAGGCTTCAGCCAATACATGAACTGTGAAATTCCTGATGTTCAAACTGGTTTTAGAAACGGCAGAGGAACCAGAGATCAAATTGCCAACATCTGCTGGATCATGGAAAAAGCAAGAGAGTTCCAGAAAAACATCTACTTCTGCTTTATTGACTATGCCAAAGCCTTTGACTGTGTGGATCACAATAAACTGTGGAAAATTCTCAAAGAGATGGGAATACCAGACCACCTGACTTCCCTCTTGAGAAACCTATATGCAGGTCAGGAAGCAACAGTTAGAACTGGACGTGGAACAACAGACTGGTTTCAAATAGGAAAAGGAGTACGTCAAGGCTGTATACTGTCACCCTGCTTATTTAACTTATATGCAGAGTACATCATGAGAAACGCTGGGCTGGAAGAAGCACAAGCTGGAATCAAGATTGCCAGGAGAAATGTCAATAACCTCAGATATGCAGATGACACCACCCTTATGGCAGAAAGTGAAGAGGAACTAAAAAGCCTCTTGATGAAAGTGAAAGTGGAAAGTGAAAAAGTTGACTTAAATCTCAACATTCAGAAGATGAAGATCATGGCATCTGGTCCCATCAATTCTGGGGAATAGATGGTAAAACAGTGGAAACAGTGTCAGATTTTATTTTGGGGGCTCCAAAATCACTGCAGATGGTTGACTGCAACCATGAAATTAAAAGACGTTTACTCCTTGGAAGAAAAGTTATGACCAATCTAGACAGCATATTCAAAAGCAGAGACATTGCCAACAAAGGTCCATCTAGTCAAGGCTATGGATTTTCCAGTGGTCAGGTATGGATGTGAGAGTTGGACTGTGAAGAAAGCTGAGCGGCGAAGAATTGATGCTTTTGAACGGTGGTGTTGGAGAAGACTCCTGAGTCCCTTGACTGCAAGGAGATCCAACCAGTCCATTCTGGAAGGAGATCAGCCCTGGGATTTCTTCGGAGGGAATGATGCTAAAGCTGAAACTCCAGTACTTTGGCCACCTCTTACAAAGAATTGACTCATTGGAAAAGACCCTGACGCTGGGAGGGATTGGGGGCAAGAAGAGAAGGGAACGACAGAGGATAAAATGGCTGGATGGCATCACCAACTTAATGGACGTGAATCTTATTGAACTCTGGGAACTGGTGATGGACAGGGACGCCTGGCGTGCTGCGATTCATGGGGTCGCAAAGAGTCGGACACAACTGAGTGACTGAACTGAACTGAATCACCAGAACCTGTGAATGTGAAGAAATAACACTCCCATTGTTTTGCTGCATGAAATGGCACAGGTGACTTTAAAAATGGGAGCTAATTTGGGAGAGGTGAGAAGGAAGGGACCTAATCTAATCACATGGGTCCCTTAAAATAGAAAAAATGTCTCTAGTTCATGGCTGCTGCTAGTGCTAAGTCACTTCAGTCATGTCCGACTCTGCAACCCCAGAGACGGCAGCCCACCAGGCTCCCCCGTCCCTGGGATTCTCCCAGCAAGAACACTGGAGTGGGTTGCCATTTCCTTCTCCAGTGCATGAAAGTGAAACTTGAAAGTGAAGTTGCTCAGTCATGTCCGACTCTTAGCAATCCCATGGACTGCAGCCTACCAGGCTCCTCCGTTCATAGGATTTTCCAGGCAAGAGTACTGGAGTGAGGTGCCACTGCCTTCTCCTTAGTTCATGGCAGAAGACGAAAAAGAAGCAAGCAAAAGGCTAAGTCAGAGAAACTCAAAGCATAAGAATGACACAGTGCACTATTGCTGGCTTTGAATTGAAGGGACCATGCAAGAGTAAATTAAGGAGCTGGGAGGATCCTGGCCAATAGTTAGCATGAAATGAGGACATCAGACCTACAACCACAATGAACTGAATTCTGCCAACATCCTGAATGAGCATGAAAATGGATTCTTCCAGATTCTATAGAAAGGAACACAGTCTTACTATCACTTTGACTTAGCCCTTGTGATTCCCTGAGCAGACCTCAGCAAAGTCCACCTGGACTCCAGATCCACAGAACTGTGAGATAATAAATTTGGGTTGTCTTAAGCTGCCAAGTTTGTGATAATTTGCAATTTAAAAAAAAGCTAATTTTTGATGATGAAAAGAATACCTAAGCAGTTTTAAAGTAATCTTCAACAAATTACTTTTTAGGTAGGTACAAAAGAATAAATCATAACTTTACAGTGGTTTAATCTAGAAAAACAGCCATAACCAAATAAGTTAACATCAGCAATAAAGGAAGAAACTTCATTATGTGCTTTGTGATATAATGTATGGCCAACAACATACACCACTTACACAGCAATCCTGCCAAAAATTAAAAACCTCAATCTAATTTTATAACTAATCAGACACATGTACACTGAGGGACAATCACCAAAAATATATTTATACATTTGAAAAATGCCATGGTTCCAGTTTGTTTGAGATTTGAAAATGCTAAAGACCAAGTAACATATACAGTGTGGGCTCTTCAACAGGATCCTGGTCTTGGGAGGGTAAAGGACTTACCTATGAAAACACTGTTGGGCATTTTATGAATTAAGACTCGAGATTGTGGATTAGATAAAAGTACATATTTCATTTTTTCCACATATTTATTGATCCCATTGTTATTCATAACTTCCTGTATTTTGACTCTGCCATTTCAAATTATGTTCCTTCTAATTTAAGAAAATCCTTTGGTATTTCCCCTAGTGTACATATGCTGACATCATTCTTAATTTTTTTTGGCCATGCCTCATGGCATGCTGAATCTTAGTTCCTGATCAGGCATCAAACCCATGCCCCCTGCAGTAGAAGGGCAGAGTCTTAACCACTGGACTGTCAGGGAAACTCCAAAGTTTTATCCCTCTTCACTTGTGAAAGGTGTTTTCACTGAGCAGACTATGCTAGCAATTATTTTCACTTGGCCCTTTAAAAAAATCATTTATTTATCATCCAGCTTCTAACATTACTGTTGTCAAATGAGCTGTCAGTGTTATTGTTCAAAAACATTCAACATTAAAAAAGCAATGACTGTTTTCCTCCAGCTGCTCCTAAGATTTTTCTCTTGGTTTTTGTTCTTTAGGAGTTTATTATGATTTTTAAGTTGTAGTTTTCTTTCCATTTATCCTGCTTGAGGTTCACAGTGTTTCATGAATCTACACGATGTCTTTCTTCACTTTTAGGAAATGCTCAGCAAGTATCTCATCAAACTCAGATTCTGAACCATTCTCTCTCTTCTTTCCTTCTGGGATTCTAATTACACATACGGTTGAACTTTTCACTGTGATCTACCACTCTTTATACTTCTTGTACATATTGCGTTTGTGTGCAAATAGGCCTGTGTGTGTGTGTGTGTGTGTGTGTGTGTGTGTGTGTGTGTGTGAGCACGCGCGCATGCGCACACGCACGCCTGTGTGCATGTCCACCTCTTCTATACGCGCCTACCCTTAAAAACTTGAAAACAAATGATGGTAATCATCACATGATATAATATACTTTTAAAAAGGAAAAAGGGAGGTAGAAAGGAGATGTTGTTTTGTATTTTAAAAATGTATGGACCAAATCTATGCTGAAAAATTATCTAACAACATAAAAACATAACTCATAATACATGATGAATAACTTTTAGAATAACATATTTCTGTACTGCTCCCACTCCTATCTATTTTAAAGTTAACATTCATCACCCACTTTTATAAAACATTTCCATTACAAATAAAACCTTCAGTGTATGCATCTCTAAGCACCTAAAACCATAAAACCTTACATTTTTTACTTATCTGAATCAAAATCTGTAATATCAGATCTTATCTAACTCCTAGAAACACAGGGGCTATTAAAAACTTTAATAAGTTCAGCTCCTCAAAAATAAAAGATAAATAAGACTAGAAGATATTGCCAATTCTTTTTCCAATTTACCTGTGCTTTGGTTCATCACAAGTCTTGGAGGAGAACTTGTTTCTTCAGATTCCTCTGATGAGTGTGCAAGAAAGTCATGAAGCTTCTGCACCAATGTATTCAACTTGCTTTCGCTGTTAAAATAAAAGTTTTAAGAATATCCTTATTTACCAGGTCATATATTGAATTAAATGCATAGTTTAGTAAACTAAAAATCTATCTACACTGTAAGTGGTCTGAAACAAATAAAATAAAACTTAAAATATATTTTCTTTATTTCACTGAGGATATGAAAACATGAGTAACAAATTCTACATGTACCCTTATCTACAAAGTATAATTCAAGGACTGTGATAAATCATTATGGAAAATAATGTGAAAAAGAATATGTGTGTATATATATTATATATATTATTTATATATATATATATATATAACTGAATCACTGAGCTGTATGACAGAAGTTTAAAACTCTATACATGAATAAAATATTTTTAAAATTAAAAGTATAATTCAAGGAAAATATTAATAGTATGAGATTCTGCTTTACATCATTTACAATAATAATTCATTCATTTTTTCAAATATATTTCCTGAGCACTTACTCTCTGGAAGCCTTCAGTAGTTTTTTACTATTCTATCTTCTGTTTAGAACAGAGTAATTTAATAAATGACAAACACAAGGATGAATAAAACATAGAATGGGATTTAGAGCTCACAGATTCCCATGGAAATATTTATGTAACTGTATTATTACAGTATATCCTACTAAGTTATATAATAAGTGCATCTGTAATCCAACAGGGTTACAAAAGAATAAAAGTTTAAAATGCAGAAAATTCAAACCCTCTGTGTATCAAAAGATACCACCAAGAAAGTGAAGAGACAACCCATTTAACTGGGGACAACTATTTTCAAATCATGTATCTGAAAAGGCATTAATATCCTTTTATATAATATATATCCTTTTAATAATATAAAGACTTCTTGAGGTGAGCTGAAGTTGCTCAGTCGTGTCCGACTCTTTGCAACCCTGTGGACTGTAGCCCACCAGGCTCCTCTGTCCATGGGATTCTCCAGGCAAGAATATTGGAGTGGGTTGCCATTTCCTTCTCCAGGGGATCTTCCCGACCCAGAGATCGAACCCAGGTCTCCTGCACTGCAGGAAGAGCTTTAACCTCTGAGCCACCAGGAAGTCCCAGTTAAACAATAAAAAGACAAACCCAACTGTAAAATGGGTTTTAAAGAACTTATATATACAACAACTCAACAACAAAAACACCAATCAAAAAATGGGCAGAAAACCTAAATAGACAGTAATCCAAAGAAGGCATATAGATGGGCAATATTACTAGAGAAATCAAACCAAAACTACAATGATACCAGTCAGAAAGGTCATCATTAAAAAGTCTACAAATAACAAATGCTAAAGAGGGTGTGGAGAAAAAGGACCCCTCCTACACTGCTGGTGGGAATGTAAATTGGTGCAGCCACTGTGGAGGTTCCTCCTAAAACAAAACAGAATTCCCATTTGCTAGCAATCCCACACCTGGGCATTCAAAAGATACATGCACCACAATGTTCATAACAACCCTATTCACAATAGCCAAAACATGGAAACAACTTAAATGGTCACTGACAGATGAATAAAGATGTGGTATATCTATACACATCACCATATGTAAAATAGATAGCCAGTGGAAATTTGAGCTCAGACTTGTACTCTGAAACAACTTAGAGGGTTGGGATGGGGTGGGAGGTGGGAGGGAAGCTCAAGAGAGAGAGGCATATGTATACTTATGATTGATTCATGTTGATGTATGGTGGAAACCAACACAATATTGTAAAGCAATTATCCTTCAATTAAAAATAAATAAAAATTTTAAAAAAGAAGATACGGTATACACACACACACACACACACTCTGAAATATCACTCAGCCATAAAAAGAATGAAAAAATGCCATTTGCAGCAACATGGAAGCAGCTAGAGATTATCATACTAGGGAAGTAACTCAGAAAGAGAAAGACAAATACCACCTATTATTCACGTTTAATCTAAAATATGACACAAATGAACCTATTAAACAGAAACAGAATCAGCTCTAGAGAGCAGACTGTTGTTTGCTAAATGGGACAAGGGAGTAGGAGGGGGGGCTAGAGTGGGAAATTGGAGGTAGCAGATTTAAGCTTTTATATACAGAATGGATAAACAATGAGGTCCTACTGTACAGCAAAGAGAACTATATTCAATATTCTATGATAAATCACAATGGAAAAGAATATTTTTTAAAGAATGTATATATAACTGAACCACTTTGTTGTAGAGCAGAAATTAATACAACACTGTAAATCAACTATACTTCAATTAAAAAAAGAACTTAGATATACAATTCTGCAAAGAATACACACAAATGGCCAGAAAGCACATGAAAAAATGATCAAGATTATTAGTCATTAGAACAAAATATAAATCAAGACCACAATGAAATACTACTGTATACACATTATGATGAATGTGATCATTGTATTTTAAAACTAAAGGGCTGGCAAGGATGTAAAGAAATTGGAACCTATATACATTGATGACGGGAATGTAAAATGGGACAGTCAGTATGAAAAACATTTTAATGGTCAGCAATTCCACTCCTAGACATATACCCAAGAGAATGAAAACATATGCCCATGATCAAAAAACTGTACAAAGTTCATAGTAGCAATATTTATAAAAGCCAAAAGCAAAAGTATCCAAATATCCATCAACTGATAAATAAACAATGGGATATTATATCCCAATAAAAGGGAATGAAATATTCATCCATACTAAACATGGATGAACCTTGGAAACTTTATGATAAAAAAGGTAGAAACAAATTCCTACATATTGGATGATTCTATTTATATATGTAAAATGTCTAAGTAGGCAAATCTACAGATGGAGAAAGTAAATTAATGGGTACCCAGGGGATGGAGGAAGGGGGAAATTGGGAGGTATGGGTTATCTTTGGGGACAACAAAAATATTCTAATTTTAGAAAGTGGTAACAGTTGTACAATATTGTGAATGTGGTAAAAAAAAATTTAACTGAATTATATACTAAAATGATTTTAAATGGTAAATTCTGTTTTATGTGAATTTTACCTCAATGGAAAATAAAAAGGAGAGGATGGAATTTAAGAATGTATGTAATAAAACATAAGACATAAAACTTGTGCACACACCTCCCCAAAAAAATCTATAAATAAAATTTAGTTGGCAAATTCATCTGAAAATAAAGACTCTTATTATATTAAATAAAACTGGGAATCCCAGATGGTCCAATGGTTAGGACTCCAGGCCTCCAGTGCAGAGGGCATGGATTCAATCCCTGGTCTGAGAACTAAGATTTCATATGCCATACAGTGCGACCAAAAATAATAATAATAAATTCCTAGTATATAAATGAATAAAAGACAATTTTTTAAAAAATGGAATATAACTGTAAAAAAGAACTGAGAGATAAAGTACTCCAATCTCATGGGGTCGCATGAGTCAGACACAACTGAGCAACACGATGAGTATATAAATGAATAAAAGACAAAATTTTTTTAATGGAATATAACTCTGTAAAAAAAAAAAAAAAAACTGGGAGAAAAGCACTCCAATCTCACTAATCATCAAAAGAAGGTACATTAAAACACTAAGGTGGAGCTTCTCTGGTGGTCCACTGGTTAAGAATCTGCCTTGCAATAAAGGGGACACAGATTTGACCCCTAGTCCAAGAAGATCACACGTGCCACAGGGTAACTAAGCCCATGCACTACACCTACTGAGCCTGCGAGCCTCAACTACTGAGTCCACATACCACAACCACTAAAGTCCTGTGCCCTACAACAGAAGAAATCACTGCAACCAGAAGCCTGCCCACCACAACAAACAGTAGCCCCTACTCTCCACAACTAGAAAAAGCTTAGCAACAAAGACCCAGCAGAGCCTAAAATAAATAAAGACTTTAAAAAAAAACCACTAGAAATCAGGTAATATCTCCGAGGCCCTCATAAGCCAGACACCTCCCAGATTCAAGCAGGGTGCTGGGCTCCAAGGCCAGTGGCCCCTCTGTACCAGTCTTCTATGTTTGCTTGGGAAGATCCAAGATAAATTAAGGAATGAAAAAGAAATGAAATGTAACAGGCATATGGCAACTAGAGATCCTGTGTGAGATTTGGTTGTTGGTGGAGAGGGCTGTTTTAAAAATCTTTAAACAAACTTGACTCTAGAATATAGATATCAAGAGGGTATGGTTTCTATTTTTGTCATAACCTTTCTTTGGAAATGAGTCAGATGTCCAAAAATATTATCAAGTCACTCGGTGTCCTTAAATCTTCAACTAGAGAATGGAACCAGAAGAAAAGACAAGAAGGCACAATGTCATTCTACATCTCGTTCCATCAACAGATTAGCAAACATTGAAAAAGTTGTACTTTAGAAATGAAAGAAGTATAGCAAATGATGTAGCAATGATACAGCATAATGATGATTATCCTGTTCATTCCTAGAACTCATAGCAATCCAACCACAAAATAGACTTATCACATGAATTCATGCTGTAGCTGAACAATGTCAAGACTATGGATAAATCAATGTAGCTCATTAACAATACGACTATATGGAAAAATTAAAACAAGAGGACACAATCAGGAGAACTTTTTTGCTTTGTGAAGGATGGCATTCTTAGCTATAAACATATCTGTGTCATATTATAAACTAGGGCTTCCCTGATGGCTCAGTGGGTAAAGAACCTGCCTGTCAATGCAGGAGCCATAAGAGATGTGGGTTCAATTACTGGTTTGGGAAGATCCCTGGAGAAAGAAGTGGCAACCCATTCCAGTATTATTACACATTGAGAATAATGGGAGAATCCCATCGACAGAAGAACCTGAA
Organism: Nanger dama; assembly: GCA_917880005.1. Lineage (NCBI taxonomy): Eukaryota > Metazoa > Chordata > Mammalia > Artiodactyla > Bovidae > Nanger > Nanger dama. The sequence goes on from CAKJTW010000056.1 coordinate 2,108,889, forward strand.
CTACAAGACCAGCCAGAAGTCCAATGGTGAAAAAATATTGATACTTAAAAATTTTGCCAATTCATTTGAAAAATTTTCTCTATAAGGGCAGATGTGAATTTTGGAATTAGACAAATGTCATTTAGAGTAAAGTATGGTGAATAATCAAAGACTTTCAGGTGCACTAAAATTAGTTTTTGACAAATTCCATACTATTCCTTAAGATTTATTTTCTTGAATATCTTCTAAATTGTTCATAAATCTATTTAAGAGACAGCATTACAGAGTGAAGTCAAAAGATAAACACCATATTAACACATATACGTGTAATCTGAAAAAAATGGTATAGACAATCTTATTAACAAAGTAGAAAGAGAGACACAGACTTACAGAACAAAATGGATACCAAGGCGGAAGAGGGTGGTGGGAAGAATTGAGAGACTGGGACTGATATATATATACTATCAATACTATGTATAAAATAGGTAACTAATGAGAACCTACTGTATAGCACAAGAACTAAACTCAATGCTCTGTGTTGGCCTAAATGGGAAGAAAATACAAAAATGAGGGGCTATATGTATATATATATATAGCTGATTTACTTTGCTGTACAGTAGAAACTAACATGACATCAAACCTTTTGTAAATTGAAAGATCTTTTCCTAAGGCAAAACTGCATGCATTAACTTATCAGTTTTATAACTGTGAACTATTTTAAGTTATTTTTATTAAATCCAGATGTGGCTGTCATTCTATTACTCCTCCGCCAAAATGGGAAATGTACTCAACTAGTACTAAACATTATATTATTCAAGGTCCTAGATAAAAATCCTTAAAATGATCCTTTAAGAGTAAAGGACTTTCTTGGTGGCACAATGTATGAGAATTTGCCTGCCAATGCAGGGGACAAAGGTTTGATCCCTGGTCTGGGAAGATTTCACATGCTGTGGAACAGCTAAGCCTGTGCATCACAACCACTGAGCCTGCACTCTAGAGCCTGCAAGCCATTAACTGCTGAGCCCAAGAGCTGCAACTACTGAAGCCTGCACACCCTAGACCCTGCGCTCCACAAAAAGAGAAGCCACCACAATGAGAAGCCCACGTACTATAACTAAGAGTAGCCCACACTCACCGCAACTAGAAAAGGCCTGAGTAAAGCAACAAAGACTTATCACAACCAAAAATAAATAAATAAACCTTAAAAAAAGAGCAGTTAAAAATCTATTTTAGAGCAATGTGATCACCCTTTATACTTACAGATACACAGTTAACAACATGGGCTTGATGTAAATAACCAGTAAGATTTAATCTATCTATCTTCAAGTAAACCAAAATAAAAATCTAAAGTGCTAATGTAAGATAACCATATCATACATGACTGAATTTCAGACCAAGTTTTAAGTTCTAATATCAGTGTTTTGAACTACAGACCATGTTCTTTAACTTGAATGTTTTACAACTTTTTTTCCATGAGGAACTCTGGAGTTCTAAAAATTACTAGTGCTTCAGCATTTTTGCATTATTAATTGGATAAACATATGTGTAAAAGAGCTAGCGTTTTTTAAATTAAACTTTTTATTTTGAGATATTTACAGATTTACATGTAGTTGAAAGATTCTGTGTATATGTTACCTAGTGTTTCACAATGGAAACATCTAACACTATATATTGGGAATTCCCTGTGGTCCACTGGTTAGAACTCTGTCCTCACAATGCCATGGGCTGGGGTTCAATACCTTGTTAGGGAACTAACAAGCCTTATGGTATGGCCAAAAAACAACACAAAATAAAAACCAAAACCCTTATTTTAAATTTTCACCCATTCACCTAACTTGCTCCAACAGATAAGCAGCTATTTTTAAAACACAGCAATGGATCGCACAGTATGTCTGAAATTTGGAAATATCAATAACCTCCAATATGCAGATGACAACACCCTTATGGCAGAAAGTGAAGAACTAAAGAGCCTCTTGATGAAAGTGAAAAAGGAAAGTGAAAAAGTTGGCTTAAAGCTCAACATTCAGAAAACGAAGATCATGGCATCTGCTCCCATCACTTCATGGCAAATAAATGAGGAAACAATGAAAACAGTGAGAGACTTTATTTTCTTGGGCTCCCTCACTGCAGATGGTGACTGCAGCCATGAAATTAAAAGATGCTTGCTCCTTGGAAGAAAAGCTATGACCAACCTAGACAGCATATTAAAAAGCAGAGACATTACTTTGCTGACAAAGGTCCATCTAGTCTAAGTTATGGTTTACCCAGTACTCATGTACAGATGTGAGAGCTGAACTATAAAGAAAGCTGAGTGCCAAAGAATTGATGCTTTTGAACTGTGGTGTTGGAGAAGACTCTTGAGAGTCCCTTGGATTGCAAGGAGCTCAAACCAGCCAATCCTAAAGGAAATCAGTCCTAAATATTCATTGGAAGGACTGATGCTGAAACTGAAGCTCTAATACAGTGGCCACCTTTTGTGAAGAACTGACTCATTTGAAAAGACACTGATGCTGGGAAAGATTGAAGGCAGGAGGAGAAGGAGGTGACAAAGGATGAGATGGTTGCATGGCATCACCGACTTGATGGACATGAGTTTGAGCAAGCTCCAGGAGTTGGTGATGGACAGGGAAACCTGGCATGCTGCAGTCTATGAGGTCGCAAAGAGTAAGACATGACTGAGTGACTGAACTGAACTGAAAGACATAACATAAGTCGATTAGAATCAAGTGGGACCAAGATGGCAGACAAAGACTAGACCTTGGTCCTCAATCAGTAAGTGACATGACATACCCAGAGGTACCATGATGTTTCCAAGGCACTGTTAAAAGACCAAGGAGTGGGCAGTGCCCCAAATGCTGGAAATCTCCGTCCCTTCGCAAAAATAGTTGGAATAATCCTCCAACTCATTAGCATATTAAATTATCCAGCCTATAAAAACTAACCATGCCACATTTTGCAGCCACACAAGCACTCTGCAGTGGTCCACACTTTGTCTATGGAGTGTGCTTCTCTCAGAATCTGAATATATCTACTTCTTACCTATTACTTGGTCTCTCACTGAATTCTTTCTGTGATGAGACATCAAGAACCTGAGCTTTATTTGGCCCTGAAACCAGCTACCATGGCTTTTGGCTGGGTTTGAGTCCTATCCAAATGGGGTCAAGTCCCAATCTGAGGTAAATGGTTTCATGCTCACTTAACAACTGTTTAAAGTAGTATATTATAATCCAAACTGGAAAGGAAGAGTAAACTTATCTCTGTCCACAGATGACAACTTACATGTAGGAAATCTTAATAGAATTTGTAACAATAACTCTTAACAGTTGATAAACAAACTGTAAAGCTGGTGAATACAAAATTCACACACAAAAATCAGCTGTATTTCTCTATACTAACAACCAACAATCCAAAATGGAAACTGGCAAAACAATTACATTTACAATAGCATCAGAAAGAATTAAATATTTAGGAATAAATTTAACCAAGGAGGTGAAACACTTCTGGTAAGCTGCAAAACAGCAATGTTTTCACAGCTGGAGAAAGTTAAAAACACAAATATTTTTAAATATTTAAGATAGCAATACTACTCAAAGTGGTCTACAGATTCTTTTCAACTCCTATCAAAATCACAAGATATTTTTGCAGAAACAGAAAAATCAATTCTAAAATTAGAGGAATTTTGAATAGGCAAAACAATTATGAAAAAGTACAAAATTAAAGAACTCACAATTCCTAATTTCAAAACTAACTACTAAACCAACAGAATTTACTATATAACACAGGGGACTACACTTAATATCATGCAATAACCTATACTGGAAAATAAAGTGGAAAATATATATGCATAACTGAATCACTTTGATGTATATAACATATATATATATATATAATACAATACAATAAATCAAGTAAACTAAAAAAATCTAAATGCAGAAAAAATAATTAAAATAATTTAAAAATTAATAATTTTTTAGTAAAAATCTAAATGCAGAGCTAAAATAATTAAAACATTATAGTACTGGCAGAAGAACATATAGAACAACGGAGTATAGAACCTAGAAATAAAGCCTTGCATATATGTGGTCAATTGATTTTCAAGAAGGGTATCAACAATATACAACAGGAAAAGGACAATGTGGAAAAAACTGGACATCCACATGCAAAAAAATTTAATTGGACCCTTGTCTTACACCACATACACAAATTAACTCAAAATTCACCAAAGACCTAAAAAGAGTAGCTAAAACCATCCATTAAACTCTATAGAAAATAGAAGAGGGAGCTTCATGATATTGGATTTGGCTATGCTTTCTTGAATATGATACCAAAAGCACAGGCAACAACAACAACAAAAAATAAAATGGATTTCACCAAACTTTAAACATTTTGTGCATCAAATGCTATTATCAAGAGAATAAAGAGACAACCCACAAAATGGGAGAAAATATTTCTAAATTATATATCAGAAATGGTACTGACAGTCAGGAAACATAAAGAAATCTTACAATTCAACTAGGAAGAAACCAAACAACCAAATTTAAAACTGAGCAAAGGCACAGCAATCAAAAAAGAAAATGAAATAAAACATATTCAAATTGGAAAGGAAAGATAAAACTGTGACTATATGCATATGACATACTATATAGAAATTCCTAAGGACTCCACACGAAAACTATTAACTAATAAATAAATGAATTTAACAAGGTAAAAAAATATAAGATGAATATACAGAATATGTTGCATCAGTTCAGTTCAGTCGCTCAGTCGTGTCCGACTCTTTGCGACCCCATGAATCGCAGCACGCCAGGCCTCCCTGTCCATCTTTATACTAACAATGACATCTCATAAAGAGAAAGTAAAAAGAATCCCATTTAAAATAGCATCCAAGGAGTTCCCTGGAGCTCCAGTGGTTAGGATTTGGTGCTTTTACTGCTGGGACTTGGGTTCAATACCTATTCTAAAAACTAAGTTCCTGCACACCACATGGTGTAGCCAAATAAATAAATAATTTTAATAAATAGTATAATAGAATCCAAAAACATAAAATACCTAGGAATAAACCTAACCAATGAGGTAAAACAGCTATACATTGAGAACTACAAAACAGTGAAAAAGAAAACTGAAGATGATTCAGAGAAATGGAAAGATATCCCATGCCATGCTCTTGGATTGGAAGAATATTGGTAAAATGATCATACTATCCAAAGCAATCTACAGACTTAATACAATCCCTATCAAACTACCTATAACATTTTTCAAAGAACTAGAACAAATAATCATAAGATTAATATAGAACCACAAAAGATCCAGAACTGCCAAAGCAATCCTGAGGGAAAAGAACAAAGCATGAGGCATAACCCTCCCAGACTTCAGACAATAGTATAAAGTTACAGTAATAAAACAGCATGCCATTGGCACAAAAACAGACATATAGAAGAAAAGAACAAAATAGAGAGCCCAACAATAAACTCAAACATCTATAGTTAAATAATCTTCAACAAAGAAAGCAAGAATAAACAATGGAGAAATGCCAGTCTCTTCAACAAGTGGCAATGGGAAACCTAGACAACCTCATCAGTGGTAAATCAGTGAAGTTAGAACACTCTCTCATACCACATAGAAAAATAAACACAAAATGGTTTAAAGACCTAAACATAGTCATGACACCATAAAACTCCTAGAAGAAAGCATAGGCAAACATTCTCTGACATAAATCGTATCAGCATTTTCTTAGGTCAGTCTCCCAAAGCAATAGAAATAAAAATAGGAGTTTCCAGTTCGGCTCTTTGTGCAGCTTCAGCAGCAGCTCTGGGAAAGATGGCAGTCTGGGCGGGTTTCCAATCTGTGGCTCCCAGGGGAGTGTAGGAGCCTCAGGGAGGGGTGGGCATGGTGGCTGCCCTGGGCCTAGGCAGGGCACTGGAAAGTCTGGTGCATATGGTCCCAGCACCAGAGTCAAGGGCTGTACCGCTCCTGGGTGCCCAAAGCAGCCTATCCGAGACCAGGTATGCTACCAGGCAGCCAAATGACACCTCAAGGACCCTCCTTGGGACCCCCTTGGCTATGGGGGAACCCTTCAGTCTGACCTGGTCTGGCTCAGTCAGGGATGGACCAGTCCCGCAAGAGATCAGCGCCTCAGCAGATCTTGCAGGTCCAGCAGCAGGCAGTCCAAAATCGGAATCACACTGCAAAAATACGATGGGTGACAAAATTCTATCTCAAAGGATTTGTGAAATGGTACCAGAATCCTAAGCCTATATGTATCTCTTGGCTTTTGAAAGGAAACTGGACCAGACTATAGTGAGCAAACGGCTAGATATCCAGGAAGCCTTGAAACATCCCATCAAGCAAAAACGAAAGCTGTGAATTTTCATTTCTAACACTTTCAATCTGGCTAAGTCACATGCCGAGGATGGGGAAGGGACAGTAGCTTTCTGGGAGCTTCAGGTAGAAAGACAGCTCCTGGAAGATTCAGCCTTGTCCAAATATGATGCCACTAAACAAAAAGAGGACGTTCTCTTCTTTTAAGTCCTTGGTAATTGAACTAGACAAAGACTTGTATGGACCAGATAACCATATAGTAGAACGGCACAGGACCACCACTAACCAGGAGATGGATGGCTTCCAGGTGAAACAGCCAGGAGATGTGAATGTATGGTGTACTATCCTGCTGATACTGAATTACCAGCCTCCTCAGTTTAAATTAGACCCTTGTCTGGCTTGGCTCCTGGGCATCCACACCCAGACCCATCCAGTGGTCAATCAAGCACTGTGGCAATATATTAAGACATAAGCTCCAGGACCAACATGAGCAGGAGTTTGTCATCTCTGACAAGTACCTCCAGCAGATCTTTGATTCTCAACGTATGAAGTTTTCAGAGGTCCCCCAACAGCTCCATGCCTTGCTTATGACACCTGAGCCCATCATCATTAATCATGTCATCAGTGTTGACCCAAATGATCAGAAAAAGACAGCTTGTTATGACACTGATGTGAAAGTGGATGACACCTTAAAGACCCCGATGAATTCTTTTCTGCTGTCTACTGCTAGCCAGCAGGAGACTGCTACTCTAGACAACAAGATCCATGAGACAACAGAAATTATCAATCTGCTGAAGACCCAGCAAAAGTTCTTGCTGAGCTTTGCCAGAGACCCTCAAGGTTTCATCAATGACTGGCTTCAGTCCCAGTGCCAGGACCTCAAGACCATGACTGATGTGGTAGGTAACCAAGAGGAGGAACGCTGAGCAGAGTTCTACTTCCAGCTTTGGGCCCAGGAGGCTGTGTGCCAGTATTTCTACTCCAAGGTGCAGCAGAGATGACAAAAATTAGAGTAAGCCCTGGGAATCTGAAATTCATAGGGCTTCACCCACAAGCCCTGATTTGACTGCACCAATTTCTTTATTTGGGCCCTGTGCTGTGTGCCTCACACTCTTGCCGGGGGGCCTTCCAGGGATGCTGTCGGTTCTAGGACAACACCAGAATGAAGAGGATATCACGTGACAGCTGTTATCCTCTTCTCCCACCCCATTTCTTCCTGTCCCCAGCTTCCCTTTGCCCCACAAATTTCCCATGTGCCACTCCCCTCCCTGGTCTGCATAGGACCTCTAGATAGTATTAGAGAGAGAACCCATAGTTTGATAATTAGTACAGTGAATGGACTGGGCCTAAGGCCAAGTGGTCCTCAAGGGGGCCAACTACACACTGATCCTGCCCTTCAGAGACCCAGCTCAGGCCTGGGGGCACTCTATAAGCTAGTTGATCTTGGATCTCCTGATAACAGAATCCAATTTCCTTCCTTCCCTCCACAGGTTTGGAGCAAACTCTCCTTTCACTTATTGCCTTCTAGCACTAAAGGAACCCTGGCCCCAGGTCGGTATGCAGCCCTCCAGATGGGCCTGCTGTCTCAGTGCTTCTCCACTTCCTCGGAGGGGGCCCACATCAGTATCGGAGTTTGTTCCCGTAGTATTGCTCCCTCCCAGCACACTCCCTGTAGCTGCTGTTAAGGATTTCCTCCTGTCTGTCCTAACCAAGGGCATTCAGGTTGGGGAATCTTGCCTTTCCCTGTCAGAGCCCTGGGAACCTAACCTGGGGTGCTGTCATTGCCAGCAGAGGATGTTCCTTCCTGCGTGGAGGTGTGACTCATTCATTCACTCCACCCTGCCTCCCCCATCCTATCATGGAGAAACAATCCTGCAATCAAATAGGTAAAAGCCTTGGGCCATCCCAGTCTTTTTGTCCCTTGTCTGCCCAGTTGACACCCACTGGTGACTTCTAGGGCAGTGAGGAGTGAAAGCACCTAGGGATAGAGAGAGCTCTGACTTGGGTTTGTGACTCATCTTTCTCCCTGCCTCACAGGATTGTGACTCCCCAGGCGGCACTCTCAAAGCTTCAGACCCCTCAGCTAGCAGTAGGAACTTACTCTGCATTCTTAGCCCTTTGGAACTGAGATGGTTTCTTATCTTTCCAGGAGATCAGATTCTTCCAGGTTGTATCACCTCCAAGTTAGCATATCCCAGGCTCAGAGACTCAACACAGCAGGATGGGAGACAGCTGGGCACAGAGGGGGAATTCTATTCAGCATGGGCTGTAAACCTGCAGAACTGACAAAGCCCCTGCTTCCCCACCCCCTCCTCAGACTCCTGCGAGCACATCCCCCAGCCCTGTATCCCTGACTGTTCCATGCTGGGAACAACAGGACTTTCTCCCCATCTTCTCCTTCTAGTCACTGAAAGGTTCTCCCCAGAGTGACACTGGACAACCTCTGTCCCTGGGGCTGTAACCATGAGAAGGAAGCTCAGCACTCCTACAGTGTCCCTGTTGAAGATAACTGTTTTTATTAACTGAATTATTATGTTTTTCTCATGGACCAAAAAGATTTTTTGTACTGTCCACTTATCGATATCACCCAGTTTCAATAAAAGACTCTTCTGGAAAAAAAAAAATAAACAAATGGGACCTAATCAAACTTAAAAGATTTTACACAGCAAAGGAAGCCATAAACAAAAGGAAAAGAAATGGCAGGATATATCTATCTGCACATGATGTCACTGACATAGGATTACAATTCAATATAGAAAAAAAAAAATACCCAATCGAAAAAATGACAAGACCAAAAGACATTTCTTGAAAAATAAATGGACAACAGGCACATGAAAAGATGGTCTACATCACTGATTACTAGATAAATGCAAATCAAAACTGCAATGAGGTATCACCTCACACCAATCAAAATGGCCCTCACCAAAAATCCACAAATAAAAACGCTGGAGAGGCTGTGGGTCTCACCTATACTGATGGTGAGAATGTAAACTAGTGCAGCCATTATAAAAAACAGTACGGAGGTTCCTTCAAAAATCAAAACTAGAATTACCATACAATCCAGCAATCCCACTCCTGGGCATATATCTAGAAAAGACAAAAACCCAACAATTTGGAAACCTATATGAACCACAATGTTCATAGCAAGACTATTTACAATAGCCAAGATATGGAAGCAATCTAACTGTCCATCAACAGATGAACACATACAGAAGATATGGTATATATACACAATGGAATATTACTCAGCCATAAAAAAGAATGAAATAATGCCATTTGCAGTAACATAGATAGACCTAGAGATTATCATACTGAGTGAAGTTAAGTGAGAAACAGAAAGAAATATTATTTAATACAGCACATCCCCTACATACAAACCTTCAAGTTGTAAACTTTCAAAGATATGAATCTATTCCAAACCTATTACAGTATAGCAGTATAGAGTCGATTGTGTTAGTTGGATACCTAGGCTAACTGTTGGATTTACGAACAAACTGGACTTACAAGTACACTCTCAGAATGGAACTCATTTGTATGTATGGGACTTACTGTTCTACTTTTACAGGAAATCTAAAAAATAAAACAAATGAATCTAAGTACAAAATAGAAACAAGCTCACAGACCTAGAAAACAAACTTATGGTTACCAAAGGGTAAGGGGGAAAGAATAAATTAGAAGTGTGGGATAATAAGATACATATCACTACACATAAACAACAAGGATTTACTGTATATAGCACACGGAATTATGGGCATCCCCAAAGGCTCAGTGGTAAAGAATCTGCCTGTAATGCAGGAGACACAGGAGTTGTGGGTCTGATCCTGGTTCGGGAAGATCCCCTGGAGTAGGAAATGGCAACCCACTCCAATATTCTTGCCTGGAGAATCCCATGTACAGAGGAGCCTAGCGAGCTACAGTCCATGGGGTCACAAAGAGTCAGACACAATTGAGCGACTAAGCACTGACATTAACATGGAATTATATTCAGTATCTTGTAATAAATTACAATAGAAAAGAATCTTTAAATAATATATATGTATACACATATATGCTGCTGCTGCTGCTGCTGCTGCTGCTGCTACTAAGTCGCTTCAGTCGTGTCCGACTCTGTGCAACCCCATAGACGGCAGCCCACCAGGCTCCCCCGTCCCTGGGACTCTCCAGGCAAGAACACTGGAGTGGGCTGCCATTTCCTTCTCCAATGCATGAAAGAAAAGGGAAATGAAGTCGCTCAGTCGCGACCCCATGGACTACAGCCAACCAGGCTCCTCTGTCCATTGGATTTTCCAGGCAAGAGTACTGGAGTGGGTTGCCGTTGTGTTCTCCAACACATATATGCTAAGTGTATATAAATAAGTATGTGTAACTGAATAACTTTTCTGTATACCTGAAAGAAATACAATATTGTAAATCAACTATCGGAGAAGACAATGGCACCCCACTCCAGTACTCTTGCCTGGAATATCCTATGGGCGGAGGAGCCTGGTAGGCTACAGTCTATGGGGTCGCTAAAAGCTGGACACGACTTAGAGACTTCACTTTCACTTCTCACTTTCATGCACTGGAGAAGGAAATGGCAACCCACTCCAGTGTTCTTGCCTGGAGAATCCCAGGGACGGGGGAGCCTGGTGGGCTGCTGTCTATGGGGTCGCACAGAGTCGGTCACGACTGAAATGACTTAGCAGCAGCAGCACCAAATCAACTATACTTCAATTAAAAAATGTAAAATATTCAATTCAGAAAAAAAAAAAAAATTAATGGGCAAGGACCTGAACAGACATTTCTCCAAAGAGGACATAAAAATATCCATAAGCACACAAAAGGATGCTCTACATCATTAGTCATTGAGAAATAAAATCAAAACTGTCAAGAGATAACACTTCACACCTGTTAGGAGCCTATTATGCCCTTTCAAAAAAACGTAAGGAAAATAACAAGTGTAGGTAAGGAAGTAAATGAAACCATGAGAGTAACGCTGTTAGAAATATCAAATAGTGCATTTACCGTGAAAAAACAGTACAGTTCTGTTCAGTGCAGTCCCTCAGTCGTGTCCAACTCTTTGCCACCCCATGAACTGCTGCACACCAGGCCTCCCTGTCCATAGCCAACTCTGGGAGTTTACTCAAACTCATGTCCATTGAGTCAGAGATGCCATCCAACCATCTCATCTTCTGTCATCCCCTTCTCTTCTTGCCTTCAATCTTTCCCAGTATCAGGGTCTTTTCAAATGAGTTAGTTCTTCGCAACAGGTGTCCAAAGTATTGCAACTTCAGCTTCAGCATCAGTCCTTCCAATGAATATTCAGGACTGATTTCCTTTAGGATGGACTGGCTGGATCTCCTTGCAGTCCAAGGGACTCTCAAGAGTCTTCTCCCAACAGCACAGTTCAAAAGCATCAATTCTTCGGCACTCAGCTTTCTTTAGAGTCCAACTCTCACATCCATACGTGACTACTGGAAAAACCATAGCCTTGGCTAGACAGATCTTTGTTGGCAAACTAATAGTCTCTGCTTTTTAATACACTAAGTTGGTCACAGCTTTTCTTGCAAGGAGCAAGCGTTTTTTAATTTCATTGCTGCAGTCACTATCTACAGTGATTTTGAAGCCCCAAAAAGAGTCTGTAACAGTTTCTGCTGTTTCCCCATCTATTTGCCATGAAGGGATAGGACCAGATGCCATGATCTTAGTTTTCTGAATGTTGAGTTTTAAGCCAAAAATCTATCTGGCTCTCCTCTTTCTCTTTCATCAAGAGGCTCTTTAGTTCTTCTTTGCTTTCTGCCATAAAGGTGGTGTCATCTGCATATCTGAGGTTATTGATATTTCTCCTGGCAATCTTGATTCCAGCTTGTGCTTCATCCAGCCCAGCGTTTCTCATGATGTACCCTGCACATAGGTAAATAAGAAGAGTGACAATATACAGCCTTGACTTACTCCTTTCCCTATCTAGAACCAGTCTGTTTCTGCATGTCCAGTTCTAACTGTTGCATTCTGACCTGCATAAAGTTTGTTGTGGTCCACACAGTCAAAGTCATTGGAGTAGTCAATAAAGCAGAAGTACATGTTTTTCTGGAACTCTCTTGCTTTTTCGATGATCCAGCGGATGTTGGCAGTATGATCTCTCATTCCTCTGACTTTTCTAAAACCAGGTTGAACATCAGGAAGTTCATGGTACACATACTGTTGAAGCCGGGCTTGGAGAATCTTCAGCATTACTTTGATAGCATGTGAGATGAGTGCAGTTGTGCAGTTTCTGAACATTCTTTGGCATTGCCTTTCTTTAGGACTAGAATGAAAACTGACCTGTTCCAGTCCTGTGGCCACTGCTGAGTTTTCCAAATTTGCTGGTACATTGAGTGCAGTATTTTCACAGCATCATCTTTTAGGATTTGAAATAGCTCAACTGGAATTCCATTACCTCCACTACCTTTGTTTGTAGTGATGATTCTTAAGGCCCACTTGACTTCACATCCCAGGATGTCTGGATATAGGTTGATGATCCCACCATTGTGATTATCTGGGTCGTGAAGATTTTTTTTGCATAGTTCTTCTGCGTATTCTTGCCACCTCTTCTTAGTATCTTCTGCTTCTGTTAGGTCTATACCATTTCTGTCTTTTATTATGTCCATCTTTGCATGAAATGTTCCCTTGGTATCTCTAATTTTCTTAATGAGATCTCTAGACCCTCCCATTCTATTGTTTTCCATTATTTCTTTGCATTGATCACTGAGGAAGGCATTCTTATCTTTCCCTGCTATTCTTTAGAACTCTGCATTCAAATGGGTGTATCTTTCCTTTTCTCAATTGCCATATGATCCAGCAATTACACTTCTGAGTATATTCCAAAAGAAATGAAAGCTGGCACCCAAACAGAAATTTATACATCAAGGTTCATACCTGTATAACTCACAAGAGCCAAAAAGGTGGAAATAATTAATATGTCCATAATAACAGGTGAATGGATAACGACCCAGATAATCATGATGGTGTTATCACTAATCTAGAGCCAGACATCCTGGAATGTGAAGTCAAGTGGGCCTTAGAAATCATCACTAGAACAAAGCTAGTGGAGGTGATGGAATTCCAGTTGAGCTGTTTCAAATCCTGAAAGATGATGCTGTGACAGTACTGCACTCAATATGCCAGCAAATTTGGAAAACTCAGTAGTGGCCACAGGACTGGAAAAGGTCAGTTTTCATTCCAATTCCAAAGAAAGGCAACGCCAAAAATGCTCAAACTACCGCACAATTGCACTCATCTCACATGCCAGTAATGCTCAAAATTCTCCAAGCCAGGCTTCAGCCAATACGTGAACCGTGAAATCCCTGATGTTCAAGCTGGTTTTAGAAAAGCCAGAGGAACCAGAGATCAAATTGCCAACATCCGCTGCATCATCGATAAAGCAAGAGAGTTCCAGAAAAACATCTACTTCTGCTTTATTGTCTATGCCAAAGCCTTTGACTGTGTGGATCACAATAAACTGTGGAAAATTATGAAAGAGATGGGAATACCAGCCCACCTAACCTGCCTCTTGAGAAATCTGTATGCAGGTCAGGAAGCAACAGTTAGAACTGGACATGGAACAACAGACTGGTTACAAATAGGAAAAAGGAGTACGTCAAGGCTGTATATTGTCACCCTGCTTATTTAACTTATATGCAGAGTACATCATGAGAAACGCTGGACTGGAAGAAATACAAGCTGGAATCAAGATTGCCAGGAGAAATATCAATAACCTCAGATATGCAGATGACACCACCCTTATGGCAGAAAGTGAAGAGGAACTAAAAAGCCTCTTGATGAAAGTGAAAGAGGAGAGTGAAGAAGTTGGCTTAAAGCTCAACATGCAGAAAACAAAGATCATGGCATCTGGTCCCATCACTTCATGGGAAACAGATGGGGAAACAGTGGAAACAGTGTCAGACTTTATTTTGGGGGCTCCAAAATTACTGCAGATGGTGACTGTGGCCATGAAATTAAAAGACACTTACTCCTTAGAAGGTACGTTATGACCAACCTAAATAGTATATTCAAAAGCAGAGACATTACTTTGCCAACTCAGGTCCGTCTAGTCAAGGCTATGGTTTTTCCTGTGGTCATGTATGGATGTGAGAGTTGGACTGTGAAGAAGGCTGAGCGCCGAAGAATTGATGCTTTTGAACTGTGGTGTTGGAGAAGACTCTTGAGAGTCCCTTGGACTGCAAGGAGATCCATCCAATCCATTCTGAAGGAGATCAGTCCTGGGTGTTCTTTGGAAGGAATGATGCTAGGGCTAAAACTCCAGTACTTTGGCCACCTCATGAGAAGAACTGACTCAATGGAAAAGACTCTGATGCTGGGAGGGACTGGGGGCAGGAGGAGAAGGGGACGACCGAGGATGAGATGGCTAGATGGTATCACGGACTCGATGGACGTGAGTCTGAGTGAACTCCAGGAGATGGTGATGGACAGGGAGGCTTGGAGTGCTGCGATTCATGGGGTCGCAAAGAGTCAGACATGACAGTCGACTGAACTGAACTGAATATATAAATGGTATGGTACAAAAGGAATGATACTCCCTAAAACGGAATGAATTTCTGATACATGCTACACCACAGATGAACTTTGAAAACATTATACTAACTAAATAAGCTACTGCACAACAAAAGGAGAAACACTGTACACTCTGACTTAGATGAAGGTCCTAGAGCAGTCAAGTTTATAGACAGAAACTGGAATAGGGCTGGAAGGAGGTAAAGAATGCAGAGTTATTGTTTAATGGGTACAGAGTTTCTGTTCTGGAGATGAAAAAGATCTAGAAATGGAGAGTAACAATGGTTACAAAAGACTGCCACTGTACTCAATGGTTCTGAACTGCAAACTTAAAGATAGTTAAAATAGCAATTTTTTAAAAGATATTTGATATATCAGACAAATATTAAAAGAAAGCTGGTATTGAGTGTGGCCACAAAGCTATGAATGAGGACATGTACAAACTGCAGTACTACTTTTATCAGAAAAAAATTTGGAAATAACCTAATTAACCATAAGGAACAGGAAGGACAGATTATACATTTACATGACAGATTTTAGCAGTTGAACTAATGCTATATTAATCAAAATACATCAAAAAAAATAGTTTAAATGGAACTTAAGCATTAGCTACAATGTTCTAACAATTTAAAGTATGAAAGAACTACAATTTAATAAGCAAATTATTTTAATAATAAAGCAACTTAGCTTGCAGAAAGGACATGAGAAGTCCTGAAGGGAGCTAGTTTGCACCTCGTGGCTCAGGTGAATGGGGGCCAGCAGTTAAAGAGGGGTTAGGTAAAGCATACCTCCCAGGACTAAGTGCCCTGCTTCCCACACAGGACATTGTTCCCAAGGCCAAGCATAGTTACCATTCAGCAGCTAACAGGAAAATGGCTTTGATGAATATATAAAAGAAGAGTAAAGATGTTGAGGGATATAAAAAGGCAGTATGAGTGGGACTGGCATTGTGAAAAATGGATGCAAGGGTCAAGCCAGATTGTGTCATCACTTCTGACAGCCAATCTCTCACTATAAAAACTGAGTGCACCTTTGAAAACACAGTTTTCTTGAAAGCTAGAAGAGAAGTTTGAAGAAACCATAGCTGTTGGTAGAAAAACTCAAACTGTCTTCAACTGAGAATGTGTTATGAACAATGTCACCTGTACCAGGATCTATGAAAAGGTATTACAAAAATTCCAACATCGTTTTAGAGGAACAAGCTGTTAAAATAAACAAGTTCAATTTGCTGAATCTTCACAATACTATTTTTTCATCACTGTGTTCTAGTATCTCTATCACACATATTTTATACACAACTATTTCCAAGCACTGACTTAATTAGGATCATCCCTACATATAAAATCCTAAAAACACACCAAAAATATTAATGGACCTCATCAATTTCGTAAAGATACTGGATACAATTATCTACTGTATTTCTGTAAAATAACATGAACTATCAGAAATGGAGCTTTAAAAAACAATCCCATTTACCATCACACCAAAAATCTCACTAAAGAGGTAAAAGACTTGTACTCTGAAAACTGTAAAACACTGATGAAAGAAAAATATGACACAAACAGATGGAAAGATATATCATGTTCATGGACTGGAAAAATTAATACTGTTAAAATGACAATGTTACTCAAGGCAATCTACATATTCAATGAAATCCCTATCAAAATACCAAAGACATTATTCACAGAACCGTAATAGGAGGGAAAGGGGCAGGGCAAAACTTTTGAAAGAATAACATCACCCAAGGCCATGACATAAATGATTAGAATCAAATGGGACCAAGCAGACAAGACTAGACCTTGGTCCTCAATCAGATCCGTATAATGACACACCCAGAAGTGCCATGACAGTTTCAAGGCACTATTAAAAGACCAAGGAATGGGCAGTTGCCCAAATCCTGGAAATCTCGGCCCCTTCCTGAAAGTAGCTGGAATAATCTTGCCATTCATTAGCCTATTAAATTACCCAGCCTATCAAAACTAACCCCACCACATTTCATGGCTGCACTCACCCTCTGTGATGGCCCACACTCTGTGGAGTGTGCTTCTCTCTGAATCTGAATAAATCCACTTATTACCTATCACTTTGTGTCTCACTGAATTCTTTCTGCAATGAGACATTAAGAACCTGAGCTTCATTAGGTCCAGAAACCAGGAACTGTGGGTTTTGGCTGGGTTTGAGTCCCAGCCACGGGGATTCAAGTCCTAAGCAGGATTTTGGCTGGGTTTCAGTCCTAGCCACGTGGATTCAAGTCCCAAGCAGAGTTTTGACTTGGTTTGAGTCCCAATCTGTTGTAAATGGTTTCAGAACTAGAACAAAAACAATCTTACTTTGTCAGTATGAAAGACCTGGAATAACCAAAGAAATCTTGATAAAGAAGAACAAAGCTGGAGATATCACACTCTCTGACTTCAGACTATAACCACAAAGCTACAGTAATCAAACCAGTATGGTAATAACCAAATAAGACACAGAAATCAATGGATAGAATAAACATCCCAAAAGTAAACCCATGCACTTAAGATTAATGAATGAATATATCACAAAGAAGGAAAGAACATGCAATAGAGAAATGAGTCTCTTCAATAAGTAATACAGGAAACTGGACAAACAACATGCACAAAGAACAGAATTAGAACATTTTCACACAACATATACAAAACTAAATGTAAAATGCATTAAAAACCTAAATGTAAGGATGGAAACCAGAAAATTCTTAAAAGAAAACACAGACATTCTTTGCCATAAACACTAGCAATATTTTCTAGATCTGTCTCCTAAGGCAAAGAAACAAAAGCAAAAATAAATAGAACCTAATTAAACATAATACTTTTTGCACAACAAAGGAAACATCAACAAAAGACAACTTATGAAATGGGAGAAAATATTTGCAAATGATATGACTGACACAGGGTTAATATCCAAAATACATAAACAGCTCACATACAACTCAATATTTCTCTTAAAAAGACAAAAAATGGGTAGAAAACCTGAATAGAAAATTTTCCAAAGATATTTAGGTGACTAACAAGCACATGAAGAAATGCTCAACATTACTAATCACCAGAGAAATGCAAATCAACACTACAATGAGATATTATCTCACACCTGTAAAATGGCTATCATGAAAAAGTCTACAAATAACACAATGTTGGAAAGGATGTGGAAAAAAGGGGACCCTAGTACACTGCTGGTGGGAATGTAAATTGGTGAAGCCAGTATAAAAAGCAGTATGAAGGTTCTGCAGAAAACTAAAACTAGAACTACTATATCATCCAGCAATTCCAAGCCTGGAAATATATTCAAAGTAAACAAAAACATGAATTTGAAGGAATACATGCACCCCAGCATTCACAGTAACATTACTTAACAATAGCCAGGATATGGAAGCAACCTAATATTCATCAATAGATGAATGTATAAAGAAAACATGATATATATTACACAATGGAGTATTACTCAGCCATAAGAAATAATGAAATTTTTGCTGTCTGCAAAGACATGGATGAACCTGGAGGGTATTATGCTTACTGAAGTAAGTCAGAGAAAGACAAGCATTGTATGTTGTCACTTATATGTGGAATCCAAAAAATGAAATGAATGAATAAAACAAAACAGACTCACAGATAAAGATAATAAACCAGTAGTTACCAGAGGCAAAGGAGAGGGACAAAATAGGTTTGAGGATTAAGAAGTAAAATCTACTATATATATAAAATAATTAAACTGCAGGACATATACATAGCACAGGAAATATAGCCGATATTTTATAATAACTTTTGCATATACATTTTTAATATATTTAATTGTGCCAGGTCTTAGTTGTGGCATGTGGGTCTAGTTCCCTGACCAGGGATTGAACACAGGGCCCCTGCATTGGGAGCACAGTCTTAGTCACCAGACTACAAGGGAAGTCCGTAAAACAACTTTAAATGGAGCATCATCTATAGAAACTGTGAATCACTATTCTGTATACTTGAAACTAATATAAGACTATAAATCAATCATAATTCAATTTAAAAAAAACAGAAACAGTGACTAGATCAAAATGGCGAAGGATTAGGACATGGAGCTCACATTCTCTGACAAACATATCAAAAATATATCTACATGTGGAACAATTCTCATATAACATCTACAAAACACAGGCAGAAGACCTCAGACTTCCAAAGAGGCAGGAAAATATCCACATAACTCAGTAGGGCAAAAGAAAATAGAAAAAGAAAAAGAGAAAAAGTAATTGGGACAGGACCCGTGACCCTGAGAGGGAACTGTGAAAGAAGAAATGTCTCCCCACTAGGAATACCACTCACTTGGCAGGGAGATCAAGCAGGACAGAGGAGTAGCTTCAGAGCCTCAGAAGAGAGTGCAGGAATTGCTTTAAGAACATAGCAGAGAGAGATCTGCACAGATGATGATGGCCACCTGGCACTTCCCAGTCTGAGACACTGGGAGGGACTGGAAAAGGCAGGCACTGGGTGCCAAGGCTAGAGCTTCAGAGGTCAGACCCAAGGGAGAGGACTAGGGTTGGCTGCATACAGACAACCTGAGGGACTTTAAGGATACTGTGGAAGGAGGCCTGGACCTGCCAAAGAGTCAGAGCACCATTGTTGGGGGCATGCAAGAAAACAGCCACTCTCCAGGTGATAGCTTACAGTGAATGGTGTTAGATTCATAATCTCCAAAAAGATTTAATTTTGGGATCAGGGACCAGGCTTGATTACTCAGAACTTTTGCATGACAGAAGTTTTATTACAGTGAAAAAGGACAGAGAAAGGACATCAGAAGGGGGACAGAGAGTGCCCCACTACCTAGTCTTATGAAGGCCTTATATACTTTTATCAGACCCACTCCCACAACATCTTAAATTAACAAGATCAGAACTAACAATAGAAAGGTCTTACCAGACCCACTCCCATAACACATTTTAAGATAACAGGATTAGTCAGAAGTTTCCTGTTAAGAAGGAGAAATATGTCCTCAAGCAAGATCAGTTCAGTTCTGTTGCTCAGTTTCTTTGCAACCCCATGAACAGCAGCATGCCAAGTCTCCCTGTCCATCATCAACTCCTGGAGTTTGCTCAAACTCATGTCCATGGAATCGGTGATACCATCCAACCATCCAACCATCTCTTCCTCTGTTGTCCCCTTCCCCTCCTGCACTCAATCATTCCTAGCATCAGAGTCTTTTCAAATGAGTCAGCAAGATACATTGTTATATAATCAGTACAGAACTGAAGGAAAAACACACCCTTGAGCAAGATGAGTTGTTTTGTTGTGTAATTATTAGCTCTGGGCTTAAAGAAAGTTAGTTTTAAAGACTGTTTTGATAACAACTCAGTGTTTAAGAAAAAGCATCTTACTTGACTAAGCTAAAGCAATACAGAAAAAAAACATTTGCTCTTTTTTTCCTCCTTGAGAACCCAGGACCCCTTCCCTCCTTGAGGGCCATGGACTCCTTATCAACCTATCTAAGAATCAGTTCTCTCACAGACAAACTCTCAGGTGGCCTATATGAGCTCTAGAAACAGGCATATCTACCTAAGACCTCAGAGGCAAACACAGACCACTGCTGCGAAGCATCCCACAACCAGGAGCCAACCACTGCCCATGCCTTCCTGGAAGCATGCATGGGTAACACAACTGCACACCCTCTATCAAGGGGATAATGGCCAGCACATGTTGAGGAAAGCGATGGCAAACATCCAAACCAAAAACTTTCCTCATGCCAAAAACATTAACCCCACACAAGCTACACAGGAGTGCTTTAGCATATAACAGCACTCCAAGACTGCTTCTCTTAAACTCACAGAATAAGATTAAAAAAAAAAAAAAAGGAAGATGAAGAAGCAGATGAACCACTCTCAGTTAAAAGACCAAGAAAATTACCTGGAAGGAACAAACAATCAAACAGATTCTTTTTTATTCTAATAGGAGGTAATGGGATTTCCCTGGTGATCCAGTGGTTGAGACTCTGCACTCACAATGCAGAGCACACCATTTTGATCCCTGGTCAGGCAACTAAGGTCCTGCATGCCACAGGCCCTCCGCTCTAAGAAAAATGGAAGTAATGGAAATACTGAAGGAACTAAGAAAGGTTATTGACAGAAATGCAGATTAATGTAAAAAGGAGCTAGAAAGTATGAGGAGGAACCAAGAAAAATTAGAAAACTCATGTGCTAAGATAAAAACTGAACTAAAAGCAATGAATAATTCAATGAATAATGCAGAAGAAAGAGTTAAGTGACCTGAAAGACATAATAATAGAAATCACCAAAGCAAAATAACACTCAGAAAGTCAAATGAAAAAAAAAAAGGAAAGCAGTATAAGAAACCTACAGGATAATATAAACCATCCCAATCTATGCATACTAGGATTTCTAGAAGAAGAAAAAGGGTATTGAACATGTATTTGAAGAAATTGTGGCTGAAAATTCCCCAAACCTAAAGGAAACAGATATCCAGATATAGGAAGCACAGAGGATCCCAAACAAATGAATCCAAAAGACCCACACCAAGACATATGATAATAAAAATGATAAAAGTCAAACATAAACAAAGAATTATAAAAGTTTCTAGAGAAAAAGAGAGGTACTCTCAAGGGAATCCCCATAAGGCTACCAACGGACTTCTCTACAGAAACAATGCAGACCACAAGGAAGTGGTAAAATACATTCAAAGTTTTCAAAGGGAAAAGCCTGCAACCTAGAATACTCTACCAAGCAAGACAGATAATTATTTAGAACAGTAGAGAAATAAAGAACTCCTCAGACAAGCAAAAACTGAAAGTCTACAGGAATGCTAAATCTATCTTAAAAGAAATATTGAAAGATCTTCTCTAAATAGAAAAGAAGCAAGAAGATATAAGAAGGAGGAAATCAAAATTTGAAAATAAATCACTTAGCCAGTACATATATCAAAAAGAGAGAATAAAACTATCCTATTAGTGAAAGAAAGAAGAGCAATAGGATAAACATGAAAATGTAAAAAAGGACATCAAAATAATAAAATCTGGGGGAAAGAGTCAGAATATGTTTAACCTATATGTCTAAAGCAAGCAGATACAGGAAGGAGTTAAGATACTTGAAAAACAAGGTAACCACAAATTAAAAACATACAGCAGATTCACAAAAACCAAAAATAAGAGAACAGAAGAATCAAGATAAAAAGAAATCATCAAACCACAAAAAGAAAAACAGAAAGAAAAAGGGAACAAAAGAAACAAAGAATCAACTAGAAAACAAGGTTTAATATAGCAATAAATATGCATTGAAAATTACCTTAAATCTCAATGGACTAAATGTTCCTATCAAAAGACATACAGTGGTAGACTGGATTAAAAAAAAGCCTACAATATGCTGCCTACAAGAGACCCACCTTAGGGCAAAGAACATACACAGATTGAAAGTGAAAGAATGAATAAAGATATTTCATGCAAACAGAACTGAAAAGTAAGTGGGAGTTGCAATACACATATCAGTCAAAATATAGTTTAAAGCAACTGTTACAAAGAAAAACAAGGAAACTATATAATGATAAAAAGATCAATACAAGAAAAGAGATTTGCACTCGTCCACATATATACATCTAATGCAAGAGCACCCAAATACATAAAACAAATACTAACAAACACAAGGGAGAAACTGATAGAAATAACAATAAGAAACTTTTAACACCCATGCTATGCTATGCTATGCTAAGTCACTTCAGTCGTGTCCGACTCTGTGCGACCCCAGAGACAGCAGCCCACCAGGCTCCCCTGTCCCTGGGATTCTCCAGATATAGGAAGCACAGAGGATCCCAAACAAATGAATCCCCACTCCAGTGTGGGTTGCCATTGCCTTCTCCAATGCATGAAAGTGAAAAGTGAAAGTGAAATCACTCAGTCGTTTCCGACTCCTAGCAACCCCGTGGACTGCAGCTTACCAGGCTCCTCCGTCCATGGGATTTTCCAGGCAAGGGTACTGGAGTGGGGTGCCATCGCCTTCTCCATACACATCAATAAACAGATACTACAGACAGAAAATGTGCAACAGAGATCCTAAATGATACAACAGACCACTTAATTGATATTTTCAGGAAACTACATTCAAAAAGAAACCCAAAATACATATTCTTTTCAAAATACATGGGACAAGCTCCAAGATTGGCCACATACTACAGCACAAAACTAACCTCAACAAATTTAAGAATACAGAAATTATTTCAATCACATCTCTGACTACAAAGGAATGAAACCAGCAATCAACCACAAGAAAAGAAATGGGAAGTTCATAGAAATACAGGCCTTATTCAAAAACATAAGAAAAATCTCAAACAAACAAGTTAACCTACCACCTAAAAGAATTAGAAAAAGAAGAAACAAAACCTGAAGTCAACAGAAGGAAATAATAAAGATCAGGCAGGACATAAGAAAAAGAGAGATTTAAAAAACAGAAAATAATAAAACCAAGGACTAGTTATTTGAAAAAGTAAACAAAATTGACAAGATTCTGGCCAGGCTCACCAAGAAGAAAAGAGAGAGAAACCAAATAAACATAATAAGGAATGAAAAAGGAGAAATCTCAAGTGATACTGCAGAAATACAAAAAAACATAAGAGAATACTATGAATAATTATATGCCAACAAATTGGACAACCAAGGAACTTCCCTGGTGGTCCAGTAGCTAAGACTCTGTGCTCCCAATGCAGGGAGCCCAGGTTCAATCTCTGTGGGAACTACATCCCACAGGCCGCAAGGGTTCACATGCTCCAATGAAGAGTTTACAAGTCGAAACTAAAGATTCCTCATGCCAAAATGAAGACTGAAGATCCTACTACCACAATTAAGAGCCAGTGCAGATAAACAATTTTTTTAAAAACAGAAAGGTTATGGCTTCCTGGTGGGTCAGTGTTAACGAATCCGCCCACCAATGGAAGAGACACAGGTTCAAATCCTTCATCTGGGAAGATTCCACATGTGGTGGAGCAACTAATCCCACGTGCCACAACAATTGAGCCTGTGCTATAGAGCCCAGGAGCTGCAACTACTGAGCCCACACACTCTAGAGCCTGTGCTTGGCAACAAGAGAAGCCACAGTCACCACAACTAAAGGAAAGCCCGAGCAGCAACAATGAACCAGCACAGCCAAAAATAAATAAATAAGAAGCGTTAAGAAGTCCACATATAATAAAAACTTAGATTAAAATCGACTGAAAAAAATTTTAATTTGAAACCTCAGAAGAAATGGACAACTTTCCAGAAATATACAGCCCACCAAAACTGAATAAGGAAGAAAGAGATAATTTGAACAGACTGATAACTAGAAGTGAAACAGAATCTGCTATTAAAAAAAAATACCCTACAAACAAAGGCCCAGGACCAGACAGCTTTACAGGCAAAGTCTACCAAATATACAAAAACTTATACCAATTCTTCTCAAACTCTACTTAAAAGACTGTAGGGGAGGGAACAATGCCAAAATAATTCTATGAAGCCACCATCACACTGATTCCAAAACCAGACAAAGACACCACCAAAAAAAGAAAATTATAGGCCAATATTTTTTATGAACATGGAATAGCTCCTCTAGACCCTCCTGCGCCCGCGAAGCCACCACTCCTCGGGTGTGGGGTTGCTCCTCCCAGCCGCCGCCCCTGACCTCGGATGTAGGATAGCTCCTCCCGGCCGCCCCCTGACCTCGGATGCAGGGTAGCTCCTATCGGCTGTGTTCTGTGCACCGTCACAGCCGCACTGGTTTTTCCAGTGGTCATGTATGGATGTGAGAGTTGGACCATAAAGAAAGCTGAGTGCAAAAGAATTGATGCTTTTGAACTGCGGCGTTGGAGAAGACTCTTGACGGTCCCTTGGACTGCAAGGAGATCCAGCCAGTCCATTCTGAAGGAGATCAGCCCTGGAATTTCTTTGGAAGGAATGATGCTGAAGCTGAAACTCCAGTACTTTGGCCACCTCATGAGAAGAGTTGACTCACTGGAAAAGACTCTGATGCTGGGAGGGATTGGGGACAGGAGGAGAAGGGGACGACAGAGAGATGAGATGGCTGGATGGCATCACAGACTCGATGGACTAGAGTCTGAGTGCACTCCGGGAGTTGGTGATGCACAGGGAGGCCTGGCATGCTGCGATTCATGGGGTCACAAAGAGTCGGACACAATTGAGCAACTGAACTGATTTTTTATGAATATAGGTAAAAAAATTCTCAACAAATATTAGCAAACTGAATCCAACAACACATAAAAACTCCCATACAGACACTTCCCTGGAGGTTCAGTGATTGACACTCTGCCTGTCAATGCAAGGGAGACAGGTTTGATCCCTGGTCTGGGAAGATTTCACATGCCATGGAGCAACCAAGCCTATGTGCCACAACTACTGAACCCACATGCCACAACTGCTGAGCCCACATGCCCTAGAGCCTGTGCTCTAGAACAAGAGAAGCCACCGCAATTAGAAGCCAGCACACCACAAGGAAGAGTTTCTCTACTGGCATAACTAGAGAAAGCTCAAGTGCAGCAATAAACATCCAGTGCAGTCAAAAATAAATATAAATAACCTGTTTAAAAAAAAGAAAGGTCATACACCATGACCATGTGGGATTCATCCTAAGTTCACAAGGATGGTTCAACATATGCTAATCAGTCAATGTAATATACCACATTAACAAAAATCTGGAGTCATAAACGATATGATCATCTCAATAGGTGCAGAAAAAGCATTTGACAAATTCAACATCCATTCATGAAAAAAACTCTTAGCAAAGTGAATATATAGGGAACATATCTCAACATAATAAAAGCTATTTATGACAAACCCACAGTCAATAAAATATACAATGGGAAGAGCCAAAATGCCTTTCTGCTAAAATCTGGAACAAGACAAGGATCCCACTTCTAATCAAGATAGCATTGGAAGTCTTAGTCACAGCAATCAGACAAGAAATAAAAGGTATCCAATTTGGAAGGGAAGAGGTAAAAGTGTCACTACATGACGATGATATGATAGAATATATAGAAAACCCTAAGGACTCCACACAAAAACTACTAGATCTAATCAATGAATTCAGCTAAGTAGTAGGATACAAGATTAACACCCAGAAATTGTTTGCATTTCTTTACATGAACAATGAAATGTCAGAAGTGGAATGTAAAACAAAGTTGCTTTAAAATGCAACAAAAATATTATATCTAAGAATAAACTTAACGAAGTGAAAATTTTATACATTGAGAACTATAAAACATTAATATAGAAAATTAAAGAGGATTCAATGAAATTGAAAGATATGCCATGCTTTTGGATTGGAAGAAATAATATTGTTAAAATGGCCAAGACTAGCCAAAGCAATCTACATATTTAATGTGATCTCTATCAAATTACCCATGACATTTTCCACAGAACTAGAACACATAATCCAAAAACTTATATGAAACCAAAAAGGACCCAAAACCACCAAATCAATCCTAAGGAATGAAAACAACAGGAGGCATAACTCTCCCATACTTCAAACAATACTACAAAGCTACAATAATTTAAAAAACAGTGTGGTATTGGTACAAAACCAGACATACAAATAAAAATAACAGAATATAGAGCCCAGAAGTCTACACACTTATAGTCAATTAATCTTTGACAAAGGAGTCAAGAATATACAATGGGAAAAAAAAAAAAATCTTCAGCAAGTGTTGCCGGTAAAGTTGGATAGCTGCATGTATTTCAATGAATTTAGAACACACACTCGCACCATGCACAAAAATAAATTCAAATAGCCTAAAGACTTAAATATATGTCTCCCAAGGCAATAGAAAAAATAAATAAACAAATGGGACCTAGTCAAACCTACCAGCTTTTGCACAGCAAAGGAAACTATTTTTAAAAATTTAAAAACTATGGAATGGGAGAAAATATTTCCAACCGATACAACCAATAAGGGCTTAACCTCCAAAATATACAAACAGGACATACAATTCAACAACAAAAAAGCTACCCAATTAAAAAATGGGCAGAAACCCTTAATAGCCATTCTCCAATGAGGACATACAGATGGTCAAACAGCACATGAAAAGATGTTCAACATCACTAATTATTAGAGAAATGCAAATCAAAACTAAAATGAGGTATCACCTCATGCCAGTCAGAATGGCCATCATTAAACGTCTAGAAACAATAAATGCTAGAGAGTGTGTGGAGAAAAGGGAATCCTTCTACATTGTTGCTGGGAATGTAAGGTGGTACAGCCACTATGGAAAACAATATGAAAGTTCCTCAGAAGATTAACATTAAAATCACCATATGATCTAGCAATCCCACTCCTGGGCATATACCCAGATAAAACTATAATTCAAAGAGATACATGCAGCCCTATGTTCACAGCACCACTATTTACAATAGCCAAAACATGGAAACAACCTAAAGGTCCACTGACCCATGAATGAATAAAGAAGACATGGTACATATATACAATGGAATACTACTTAGTCATAAAAAGAACAAATCAATGCCTTTTGCAGCAACATGGATGCAAGTAGAGATTATCATACTAAGTGAAGTCAGAAAGAAAGACAACACCTTATCATATCACTTATATAAGGAATCTAAAATATGACACAAATGAACCTATCTACAAAACAGAAACAGACTCATAGGCACAGAGATCAGACTTCTGGTTGCCAAGGCTGTGGGGAAGGGGAGTGAGAAGGATGCACTGGGAACTTGGGGTTGGTAGATGGAAACAATTACATTTAGAATGGATAAACAAGATTCTACTGTTTAGCAGAAAGAACTATATCCAATCTCCTAACATAAACCATAATGGAAAAGAACATTTTGAAAGCATGTATATGCCCTGGTGGTCCAGTGGTAAGAACTCACCCTGCAATGCAGGGGACACAGGTTCAATCCCTGGTCAGGGAACTAAGACCCCACATGGCAGGGAGCAACTAAGCCCACAAACCAAAACTACTAAGCCCAAGTGCTATAGAGCCCATGAGCCACTACTAGAGAATGCACGTGCCACAACTACTGAAACCTGCACACTCTGGAGCCCACAGGTTACAAGCACTGAGTCCGTGTGCCACAACTAAGAGTCCACATGCCACAAGGAAAGATCCTGTATGACGCAACAAAGATCCCACCTGCTGCAACTAAGACCTGAAGCAGTCAAATTAACTTTTTAAGAAATATGTACATATGAGTATAACTGAGTTACTCTGTTGTACAGCAGAGACCGGCACAACATTATAAATCAAACATGTTGTTGTTGTTTAGTCACTGTGTCCGACTTTTGTGAACCCGGGGACTGTAGCCCGCAAGGCTCCTCTGTCCATGGAATTTCCGAGGCAAGAATACTGGAGTGTATTGCCATAGCCTTCTCCAGGGGACCTTCCCAACCCAGGGATTGAACCCACATCTCCTGCATTGGCAGGTGGATTCCTTACCACTGAGTCACCAGGGAAGCTATAAATCAACATACTTCAATAATACAAAAACAGGAACTTTCCTTTGGTTAGTAGATACATGTATTTATAGCTAACAAAAAATAAATAAAACAATGCAAAACACAGTACTTTGCTCCATTTCCCTTATAGAAACTTGAAAAAATTATGAACATTTTTCTTTAAAAAGTAAGCAAAATGCATAAAGAAATAAACATGACAGTACAACTTACTTGATGCTATAAAAAGTGTTAAATGGGGCTTCCCTGGTGGCTCAGTGGTTAAGAGTCCACCTGCCAATGTAGGAGACATAGGTTGGATCCCTGATCTGGGAAGATGCCACATACCCCAGAGCAGCTACGTCTCTGCACCACAACTATTGAGCCTGTGTACTAAAGCCCATACTCCACAAGAGAAGCCAAAGCAATGAGAAACCCGAGCACTGACCACAACTAGAGAAAAGCCCAGGCAGCATCAAGGACCTAGCACAGCCAAAAATTAATATAAATAAATAAAATTTTTAAGTGTTAAATGCAATACCTCTTTTTAATATATCAAATATTCAATGGAAAAATGACTATTCATTGTAGAATAATATGCTATGAAATATACACTATCATATATGGCCAATGGTAAAACAAGGATTAGAAAACAACTTAGCAATAAGTCTTTGATATTCTCTTGAATAATTCTGCATCTTTTATCTACACAAATAAAATAATTCTAAAGAAATAACTTTAATCACAAGACATTGATCTATGAGCTATTTACAACAGTCAAAAAAACTATGAATACTTAAATGTATAATAATGGCTAAACAGTCATGCCTAAGTCATACAATATCATACCAGCCATTTAAATTCTAAAAAGATCAATTACAATATAAAAAATCCTTCATGCTACAATGTTTAACAACAACAAAAAACTGAACATGAAGTATAATCACAACTATGTTTCAAACTAAATATATTGCAAAAAGTACACTAAAATCATTAATGTTACCTGCATGATAAAATTGTAAGTGATAATTTTTCTTCTACATTTTTGTAATATAATAAATTCATTGCATTACTCCTAAGTGCATAGAGATATAGGTTTTAAATTAAATAGTAATTCACAATTGACTTTTCACTGATCCAACAGATTTTCCACACTTTATTTACTACAACTTTACTATTCATTCAAGTATGTCTACTAACATGTCCTTATTCAAGTAAAATTGTAAGAAGTCCTTTCAACAGCTGGCAAGTATTAACTATGTAAACATATAAAATAAAGCCTAATTTTCTATAAACTTTGCATGCCTTGATTTCTCTCAAATGTGATAAAAGGTCCAAACAGATTGCTGCTATGCCAATGAATACCAATCAATGGAAAATCAAACATTAGGGTAAACGGTGTAATTTTTCTTAGCCCACATTGTCTCGAGTTTCCTTACATAACCATGACAAATTTTAGCATCCATTTTATCCACACTGGCCTGATCTAAACTTCATGAAAACTTTATTACAGGGAACCAAGGCTCAGAAAGACACTTTTGCCGGTACAGTGAGGGGCTGTGCCTGGCCCAGTCTTCCAGCCAGGAGGGCCCACAGCCTCTTCACCCTGCTCCTTCTGCACTACCAGGGTGGGTGGATGTTGGATCTTCACCAGACTTAAATAGATGTCCCAGCTCAGGTCTCATTTTGCTAGTGAAGAAACCCTAGAGTACAGGACATATGGGAATAAAGCAGGACAAGTCTGGGTTCCAGAAGGATCTGCTGCTTTCAAGTATCTGCTCTCAACAAGGTTATGTGCTGCTCTCCAGAGCAACATCTCCAACTCTGACTCAGCTACTGGGAACCAACACACTACCACATCTATGGGAAGGGGTTTCAGGCCTGGGAATATTCTCCAGCTTATCTTTAAGATTCTTATTGGAGAAGGCAATGGCAACCCACTCCAGTACTCTTGCCTGGAAAATCCCATGGACGGAGGAACCTGATAGGCTACAGTCCATGGGGTCACAAAGTTGGACACGACTGAATGATTTCATTTCAAGATTCTTGTATTTTACATTTTATAACGTCTACTAGCTTTTGTGAGCTATATATGTGAACTTTACTTTTACAAGGCTGTGTCTAACAAGTTTGGGCTGCATGTGCATCAAATGTTAGCCTTCTTGGTTCTCAGCACTGACATCTTTTGCTCATTATCAGCATTCCTTCCTAGAAGTTTCTGTTTGTACATTACCTTGATAGTTATGACTGGCTGGTATATGGACAAACTTCCATTAATATACTTGGATTAGCAACTGGGGCTATCTTAGGCTGGCCATTCAGTGTAGCTCTTGGTTTACCTATTGCCTCTGATTTGCTGGTCATGAAACAGGTTGGAAGAGTTTCTTTCATTGGTTGCTGGTTGCCCTAATGCTCTTTCTGGTAACTGTGGTAGTCACTGACAGCTACTATTACAGAAACTTGGTGACTGCACCACTCAATATTGTTTTGTATAATGTCTTTACTCTTCATGGACCTGATCTTTATGGTACAGAATTCTGGTATTTTTATTTAATTAATGAATTTCTGAATTTTATTGTAGTCTTCGCTCACTGACATTTTTTATAGAATACCTACTGCAGAAATTTCATGATCAGAATTTAGGCCACCGACACCAGATTACCTGGTGGCTCAGATGGTAAAGAATCCACCTATAATGCAGGAGACACAGATGACATGGGTTCAATCCCTGGGTTGGGAAGATCCCCTGGAGGAAGACATAGCAACCCACTCTAGTATTCTTGCAGGAAAAATCCCATGGACAGAGGAGCCTGGTGGGCTATAGTCCATGGGGTCACAATGTCAGACATGACTATGCAACTTAAGACTTGGTTCCAATGTATATTTCATTTATAATTTTCTTCATCCAGCCTCATAAAGAAGAGACATTTATATGTCTCTGTGGTGCTGTGGCACTTTCTGCACTTCTGAAATGTTACCACTTCGTGGTTCAGCAATACCGCCTGGAGCATGATACTGTTTGACATCAAATTGGCTGGTGTTAGGAACACTCTTCCTGTTTAGACTCTTACCTTCTTCCTGTTCTGTGACACTGTTCAGAGGGCATTATGGGTCCCTTGACTTGTATCCAGAATTTTACTTAAATGCCACAGACCCAACCATCCACACTGTCCCAGAAGGCCAAGCTGTTAATGTCCATAAAGGAAAAAAAATGGTATAGATTTCCCAGAAGCTTTCTTCTGCCCAATAATTGGCAGCTTCAGTTCATTCCATCACAGTTCAGAGGCCAGTTACCAAAACCTTTTGTAGAGGGAACACTGGTCTACAGATTGTTCCTACTGATATGAATGTCCAGAACCTAGAAGAGCCATCTGATATACTGACATCAGTAAATGTTAGTGGATTTGGATACCATGAGAGTAACAAACTAGGAGCCAAAATATTCATCTAATAGAGAAGAATGGATTAACTTGGCCTACAGACCATTCCTTGATTCTTCCAGATCTTCAAAGTTCTATGTCTCTTCCTGGCAGATCAGTATACAGTGCATGCAAACTATACCATCCTCAAATCCCAGAAAGGAAAACAAACCAAAGAAAAGTGGAGGTTAGCACCATGCCTATGGCCCCAAAGGATAATCATCTTGTTAAATGGTGATTTCACATACACGACTCTCTCCAGGTCATTGCTTGTAACATTTGTAAAACAAGTCTGTCTGATACCAAAAAAAAAAAAAAAAAAATGCAGTAAGCATTTAGTAAAAGCAAATTAAATAATTTGCACTTGTAATGGAAAATCAGGAATTCTATCTCTAATCAAAGCCAACGCTATACTGTATTCTTTAAGAGAAGTGAAGGCATAGTGACTAATTAACTTAATGAATAGGAAAAGTAGTTATGCTAATAGATAATTCTCAAAACTCAGAATATTTCAAAGGACTAAGGATAAACTAAGATGTCCACGAAAGTATTGATACCTTCAATTACTATAGCATACTTTTCCAAAACTTTTCATCTTTGTTCATTGCTTTATTATTTTGCATATATTCATTAATTTTTCATTTAATTTTTAATAAAAACATTATGAATACATTAAATTACCTAAATTCTTTAGTCTTACTATGCATGATTAATCCACTGAGCTTACCATACTAGCCTTATTTGGATGCAGCAGCAATTAACCATAAGGTGCTAACAGTAAGAAAAACAAATCATTTTAAACTCAATTTCTAAAACTTCCAACTGAAATTGGAACCTGATTCTCACAAAGATCAAGCCCTGAAAGATGTTACACAAACATTCTAAACAAAGGAGAGCATGGCGAAAAGCCACAGTTACATTATTTCACATGGGTTCATTTATTTTTAAAAGCCAAAAACAAACAGAAAAAAAACAGTGAGCTACAAAAAGCAAGCAGCTTAGAAGTCTCACTACTATACTCACAACAAGAAAAAAGATACATTGAAAATCAGTAAGTTTCCTTAGATCCAATAGAGAACCGAGGTCACAGGTTGCTGTTATTTAGTTGCTAAGTTGTATCTCTTTTGCAACCGCATGGACTGTACACTGCCAGGCTCCTCTGTCCATGGAATTTTCCAGCAAGAATACTGGAGTGGGTTGCCATTTCCTTTCCCAGGAGATCTTCCCCACCTGAAGATTGAATCTGTGTCTTGTGCATTGGCAGGCAGATTCTTTATTGCTGAGCCACCAGGAAAGCCCAAGGACACAGAACAAATCACCAAAAGAAAAAAAAAAAAAGGAAAACAGGCAGATACAGAAAATCACATCTTTATCTAAAGTGAGAACACTTCAACAGTAACTGATGAATTATGGGAGGCCAAAAAGGATTAGCCTAAGAATTTAAAAAAAAAAAAATCCTGGGTTCCCAGTTGGAATGGGAGGCACACTTTGCTAGGTTTTACCTACAGGAGTCCCAAAAGGTTTTCAGGTTTTCATGAGAAAGATCTGAGGGGAAAAAAATCCTACTGCACCTTAAGTAGAAGGAGGGGAAAGTAACCATATTAAAATATGCCCAGAACATTCTCTTTTTAACAAAGTCATGCTCTCAAGGTAAACTACTACACCACAGCGTTCTCTACCTGGAGGAAGAGCATTAGACAACCTCAGCCTCCTCCAGCTTTCCTATCTCGCCTAAGTAGGGAGGGGAACATTTCTGAAGGTCACAGCCCAGGGACAAGGGCCTACTTTAAAATAAAATTTAAAAAAACGTGATTCATAAGATCTGTTTCCCTCTCCAACTCCCAGGATTTAATATAATAAAATAGAATTACAAATGGGAAAGCTATTAAGATACGAATTCTGTTTAAGAGGGAATTCTTAAGAATATCCAAAGACAAAAGGGAAAAAAACAAAAACAAAAACAAGGAAACCAGAAGAAATAAAGGCTCTGGCATAAACAGCTACATGTGAAGTTGCTCAGTCGTGTCCAACTCTTTGCAACCCCATGGACTGTAGCCTATCAGGCTCCTCCGTCCATGGGATTTTCCAGGCAAGAGTGCTAGAGTGGATTGCCATTTTTATAAACAGCTACAGCAAACTTTAAACACAGCCTCATTCCTTGCCATGTTAAAAAAACTCACACTAAAAGC
This sequence comes from Nanger dama, assembly GCA_917880005.1. Lineage (NCBI taxonomy): Eukaryota > Metazoa > Chordata > Mammalia > Artiodactyla > Bovidae > Nanger > Nanger dama. The sequence continues at coordinate 2,142,749 of CAKJTW010000056.1, forward strand.
TTGACTACCTCATTTCTTATTACATAAAGTGATAAAGATAAAGTGAAGTCATGTCTGACTCTTTGCTACCCCATGGACTATATAGCCTACCAGGCTTCTCCGTCCATGGGATTTCCAGGCAAGAGCACTGGAGTGGGTTGCCATTTCCTTCTCCAGAGGATCTTCCCGACCCAAGGATCAAACCCAGGTCTCCTGCATTGTAGGCATATGCTTTGCCATCTGAGCCACCAAGGAAATAAAAACATACATAGCAGTATACTGTTAAGATGGTGGATACACACACACATATATATACACATACATAAACATATACGATCCTAATAGTCACTCAAAATCACATTTTGCCAACCACATATGAACTTCTGATCTATGCTCCCTGTAATTTTATTTTGTCATTAGAAGCCAAGAATACAACAGTAAAAAAATTACTGTATTCACAAGGGATGAAAAGTCAAATATCAACCGGCCTGAAAAGCAAGCCATTCACCTGTGTAGAAGTGGTACACATACAGCTTTCAAAAAATTACAAGTCTTACCAAAAGGCAAGAAAAACACAATCTAAAGTCACAAAGAGAGCATTAGAACCAGACTCAGATAAGACAAAGAGTTTTGAAATTATCAGATAGGTAAATGTTAAATAACTATAACTAATACAATAAGGATTTTTAAGGGATAAAGTGAGCAGCTTGCAAGAATAGATGTTAATGTAAGCAGAGATGAAAACTCAAAGAAAAGAAAATGCTACAAATCCAACACACTATATAAGAAAGAATGCCTTTGATGGACACAGCCAATGAAAGAATCAATGAGGCTGAAGAGGAAAGAATCAGTAAGGATAATATGTCAATATAAACCTTTTGAACTGAAATGCAAAGAGAAAAAATAATAAAAGGGAACAGAAAAACAAATAACTGTAGGACAATTACAGAAGTTGTAGCATAAATATAACTGAAATACAGAGAAGAATGAAAATAGCAGAAGAAATGTCTGAAATAAAAGAATGGTGGAAAATCTTCCAAAATTAATGACAGATACCAGAGAATAAGGATATCAAGCAGTGTAAATACTAAATATCTACATTTAATTTTCTCATATGCAAACAGCAGAAAAACAAAGCCAAAGAGAAAAATCTTTTAAAAGCCAGGAAAAAAATATTATCTACAGAAGACCAAGGATAAGCATTCAATCTTACGTGTTGCGCGAAACCATGCAAGCAGGAAGAAAGCAGAATAAAATACCTCACCAAGCTAGACTAATGTATCCAGTAAAATGATTCTTCAAAAGTAAAAGAAAAATAGACTTTCTCAAACAAAACCAAAGGCATTTGTTGACAGTAGCTTTTCCCTACAAGAAATGTTGAAAGAAGTTCTCCAAAGAGAAAGGAAATTATACAGGTCAGAAGTACACACCTACGTAAGGAAAGGAAGAACATTAGACGACAAATAAGTGAAGGTAAAATAACATCTCTCATGTTTCTTACCCTTAACTGATTTAATAGTCAACTGTCCAAACTAGTAATAGCAAAAAATGCATTGGGAGATTATAGCTTATGGATAAGAAGAGGAATTGGAAATACTGTTATAAGGTATCTACACTACTTATGAAGGGGTATGCGTGTATGCTAAGTCACTTAAGTCATATCTGACTCTTTGTGGCCCTATGAACTGTACGCTGCCAGGCTCCTCTGTCATCAGATTCTATACATAAGAATACTGGAGTAGGTTGCCATGCCCTTCTCATGAAGTGGTATAGTGTTATTTAAAAATGAGCTGAGCCTAGTTATAAATGTATATTGCAAACTATAAGGCAATCAATAAAATTGTTTAAAGAAGTATAATTTATAAGAGGAAAGAAAATGAAATCATAGAAATGTCCAATGAAAGCCAAAAGACAAAAAAGAAGAAAACAAGCACAAGGAACAAAGTTATAAACGTGGTAGGTATTAAACCAATTACATCCAAATTCACTTTAAATGTGAATGATCTAAATTCACCAACTAAGAGTCAGAGAATGTCAAGAACATGAGGTGGATACAGTAAGATGTCAGAGTTGACCAAACCAAGACCCATATATATGTTGTCTTTGTATATATTTAAAGACACCACTTTAAAGACATTGACTATAAATAAAGGGGGAAGCTAAGGGAAATATGGAGTTATTCTTTATAAGGTATAGAGGTTCAGTTTTGCAAGATGAAAAAGATCTGGAGATTGGCTGTACAACAATCTAAAAATGGCAAAAATGTACATAACACTATTGAAATGAAACTTTAAAAGGTTTATGTTATGTGTACCTTATCACATTTTTTTAAAACAGTAAATGGATGTCTATCCAAGTCCTTGGTACACTTTCTAACTGAGTTGTGTTTTTGCTACTGAGCTGAAAATTTTCTTTACATATTCTGAAAATTAAACACTTATCAAATAAATGATGTGCAAACATTTTTTTCTGTGGGTTGCCTTCTCACTCTGGAGACTGTGCTTTAACACACAAATTTTTGCTGTTGAACTGTGGTGTTGGAAGAGATTCTTGAGAGTCCCTTGGACTGCAAGGAGATTCAACCAGTCCATTCTGAAGGAGATCAGCCCTGGGATTTCTTTGGAAGGAATGATGCCAAAGCTGAAACTCCAGTACTTTGGCTACCTCATTCGAAAAGTTGATTCATTGGAAAAGACTCTGATACTGGGAGGGATTGCTGGCAGGAGGAGAAGGGGACGACAGAGGATGAGATGGCTGGATGGCATCATGGACTCGATGGACGTGAGTCTGAGTGAACTCTGAGAGATGGTAATGAACAGGGAGGCCTGGCGTGCTGCGATTCATGGGGTCACAAAGAGTCAGACACGACTGAGCAACTGAACTGAACTGAACTGAGGATATTATTTCAACTTCTTTAGCTTTAAAAGCAGTGATTAGAAAGTAATCAATCTGTCAATGCTTGAATTCTTTGGTTCAGCACAGATTATAAAATTATGGGATGGAAACAGAAACTAAATCTCTCAACTATACCTTTTTTAAACTATATCTGTCAAACCAGATAATTACTTTGGTGCTTTTGAGGCCAAGTAGCAGTGAACAAGGATTGACTATATTAAAAATAAGGTAGAAAAAGCACAAGTATCCTCTACCCAGGATTTCACACTAGACTATCAAGCCTTTCATGAAGCTCTGCTTTATGAAAAATTTCACATTTAGTATTAAGAAAAAAATCAAGTGTCCACACTTTATGTCCACACAGAGCACAAAGTTTTACAATAGGGTTTTACAATCTCTATTCTCTATGATAAAATATTTTGGGGATGACTACCTGAATCTTATTATTTTATTATTCTATTTAAGATTAATTTTTAATAGCAATTTTATAGTGGGACATAGGAAGGATCAATGTATCACACAGTCTGTTAAAAATCTTGTGCCACAAATAAGGGAATTAAATGCTATCTTTCCTCTCAATTGGAAGACGGTGTTTGCTATGACCAGCATGTTCTCTTGGCAAAACTCTATTAGCCATTAAGCTGCTTCATTCTGTACTCAAAGGCCAAATTTGCCTGTTACTCCAGGTATTTAACTTCCTACTTTTGCATTTCAGTTCCCTGTAATGAAAAGGACATCTTTTTGGGTGTTAGTACTAGAAGGTCTTGTAGGTCTTCACAGAACCATTCAACTTCAACTTCAACTTCTTCAGCATTACTGGTTGGGGCATAGACTTGGATTACTGTGATACTGAATGGTTTGCCTTAGAAACGAACAGAGATCATTCTGTCATTTTTGAGACTGCATCCAAGTACTGCATTTTGGACTCTTTTGTTGACTATGATGGCTACTCCATTCCTTCTAAGGGATTCTTGCCCACAGTAGTAGATCTGTTACTTTACCAAAAAAGGGAGGCGAAAAAAAAATACTAAACCAGGAAATAACACTGGTATCTCTTTTATATCATCTCAAAAAAATCACTCAGGCCTCCCAGCAATCTAGACATAAAAATTAAGTATATGAGATGACAGGTTATATCTATCACTGACATCATAGAATAATCATCTTATAAAACAAATTTTATTTTCCTGGAAACAGTATCCAAAATGCACTACAACAAACAAGACACTAGTAAAATACAAGACCTTCTCTTTGAGTCCCAAAACAAGATTATATTAAAGGTACAAAGGTTATTCAGGTTAGCTTCACAAATACTTCTTGCCTATAAAACTTCCATTTAAACTCTTCCCAAACTGACATAAAGAGTTTTAAACATAAATCAGACTTCACTTTTTATTCATGAGAAATAAGATTCACTTATTTCATTTTATAATATTTACCAAATGCTGAATATATTTATTCTGAGCACTTAGTACTGCAATAAAAATAAATACATAAGACATGACTTTTAGGGATTCAAACTCTAATGGCAAAAAAAAGGCTGCTAAATATCCCAGGAATAATCTATGGAAGAAAGGGGAAACATGCTTATAACTGAATTTCCTAATACTTTTAAATCCCTACTATGTGTAATTGTTTTCCACCTAATTTTTATATAGGTTCCTTTAGAGTGAAAACTCTTAACCTTGTTTCCAATACCTGCTAACCTCTATTTTAAAAAGTAAATTTTGCTATAGAATCAGGAATTTCCTAATGGATACCTTGGAAAACAAATACTGAACCATGGATGTTTCCTTTATTAAAAGAGAAAATTGTAATGCTTTTATACAGAATCAAGAGAAAATAAAGAACAGTTGAGGATAAGAAATATGCATAAATATTTGAAAAGCTTAAATTTACTCCACTCAAGGTACATCTATTTAAATTCAATATATTCTATTCATTGTAACAGAAAAATAAGTCCAAATATCACTGTATTTTCTAACAAAAACATACTAATTCTTTCAAAAGAAGAAACCTTTGGAAGTTTTTTATCAAGATGAAGTATATTATAGCTCAAAGGGAATGAATTTAGATTTAAATAGGATAAAATACAAACTATCCTCTGATAAAGCAGAAATGCAATTTTACTTTGCCCATTTTAACAAAACCTATTTTCCCCTAGAACTTGAATCAGAGTAAATCTATATCCCTATATATTGTAATGCAAACAATACTGAAACTTAGTTTAAATAAAATTCTCATTTCTCTTTTGGTAAAGAGGAAAGAGGAGAAAAACAAAATTTAGGTTTTCTGAGAAAAGACAAAGCCATATACACATTCCTGTATGTATAACTAAATATTCAGTGCTTTAACAAAATCTATCTACAACCTACTAGGGCAATCATTTAGTTTGTGGACCCCAATTCAATTCTGGGGGAGTTATAGCAAATTTCTCCAGATAAAGTATATAGCTTATGTTCCTAATCAATAAAAACAGATATAGCTTATGTTCCTAATCAATAAAAATGGAATCAGATAAAATCTACAATGCAAGCACTAGTTAAAATGAGTTTTTATAACTGCTCATTCAGGTCTGAGATAGCATTAACTTTCTTACAAGAGCAAAGCTATCATTCCAGAAGCAAAAGATATATAAACAGATGAGATCATCTTTGAAAACACAGTGTTTGGCTTATCATTAGAATGTAATGAACTCAATACTCCAGGTGGTAGACAACTGAGGAGGAAGGTATGAAAAATCAGAATCAACTTACATGGTAACTTCTCTATTTTGATATGTACATCAAAACTATTCATAGTTCTTTTCATGAAACTGATACCTAGTCAATTCTGTCTCCAGCTATTAATTGCATCTACTCTGAAAAACAGAAAAGGAAGAGATAAAGCAACTCAATTTTATTAAGTGTTTACACTATGCTAGGCAGCTGATAAAGACTTTCATGTAGGTATTACCATGTTCACTGCATAAGTGAAAAAACAACTTGGTTGTTGGGTAACTTTTCAAAGGTTACAGAACTGGCTTTGAACCCAAATCTAACCTTTTATCAGGTAATTCCAAATGAAACTAATTTGAGATCAGAGTTCAAATCGTCTAAATTTTATTCCAAAGGATTGAAGATTAATCCATTTTTCACTATTTTCTCTCCCCAAGAGTAGAAAACATCAAATGCAAATAGACTTCTTATTGAAGTTAAATGATAATTTCTAATTCTTGGAAAGGTTTCTCTAATACTGAAAAAACAACAGGTAAAGAATAATATAGTTTGGGTCCATCTGTACCTTAAGGAAAGCCTGATATTTAATATTTAAAATGGGAACAATTACAGCACATTTAGTCACTCTCTCTAGCCTATAATATTATTCCAGGTGTGGAAGTTTTAGCTTATTGTTGCCAAGGACACCGTCCACATCCTCTGTCCCTAGTAAGTCCACTAGAGAAAAAGGAATATGAAGAAGTGCGAAGTACACAATATAATGTCAGCTGATGTTAGCATACATGTTGGGGTATTTTTCTTAACAAAATTGAATAGTTACTTTACTGTTTTGCAACCTTTCCTCTCCATTAATATACAGTGAATAATGTTCTACATTATTATTTTCTAAAACAATTTTTAATGTCAGTATAGTATCCCATCATGTAAAGAAAGATGCCAGCATCTTTTCGCAGGCTAACAGCACTTAAAAAGACAGATATACTTTTGTTGCAAGAACTGTAGCTGCCTACTAATAGGATCTGTATTATGCTGCAAAATTTTAAAATCAATTTTTATCTATTCGGAACATAAGTAGTACAGAAAAAGGGCTATGTGCAGTGACTGTTACAGAAGATTCACTAAGAGAAACCTAAAGAATTACCAGTGCTTGCTTAAGCTGTTAATTTAAGGGTTAAGTTACAATTGTCTATAAAAACACATTGGCCAGGATGAAGAAATATAGAATAAGAAAATTCTCAAATTGCCAGTGGAAGTGTAAATTAGTAAAACCATTATGGATACCAATTTGGCAATTATAATAAAAAACAGAACCGACCTCCTAAAGAAGCTCTAGCACATGTGCAGAGAAACATTTAAGAATGTTCTCAGTAACATTTTTTAATAGTTCCAAATTAGAAAAACATTCCAAATAACCACCAGTGGTATACAGATAAATTGTAGTATACCCATTCAACTGAAAACTAATGAAATGAAAAATGAGCAATCCAGATCAGTGTTGTTCAACAGAGGTATAATGTAAGCCAGAAATATAATTTAAAATTCTCTAGAAGCCATTTTGGAGAAGGAAATGGCAACCCACTCCAGTATTCCTGCCTGGAGAATCCCAGGGACAGAGGAGCCTGGTGGGCTGCCGTCTATGGGGTCGCACAGAGTCGGACACAACTGAAGTGACTTAACAGCAGAAGTCACATTTTAAAAAATGCAGGTGAAATTAATTTTAATTGTATTTAATCCAATATATGCAAATTACCATCTCAATATATAATTAATATAATTAGTAATGAGATTTTTTTTTCATAGTAAGTCTTCAAACTCCTGTGTGCAAATACACTTCCAGAACACCTCAATGCACACTGGCCACATTTCAGGTGCTCAATATCCACAGACAGTTAATGGCTATTGTACTGAACAGTGCATATCTAAAGCTACCTCAAAATCCCCAAAATATTGAACCAAAAAAATAAAGTTGCAAAATCATATGTGCTATATGCTATCACTTAAATAACCTATCAAGCTAAAAAATTCTGAATGTTTCTGCCTAAGGATATGTAGAAACTTACCTACATATATGTATACATATATATTATGTAGAAAATATTTAAAATTCCACGAGACCTCACCTCTACCTTTAATGTTTTATTTCTTTTTTGTTTGGCTGTTTTTTTGTTTTATTTTTAAAAAGAAATCCGAAACAAACATGACAGAAGATTTCATAAAGTAATGTAATAGATGCAGACGTGTTCATTCATACTATAATCTTATCTGAAATGTTTCCAAATTATAATTTGGAACATGCATGTTCCAAAACTCTCTTTTCTTATTTCTATTTACATTCAATCACTTAAGTCTGAAATATGCTAATAAAGTATTTAGAATGTAAATGTCATACTTCACTTTGATATACACAGAGCAAAAACATCCTTCTGTCCTTTATGCAGTAAGTTTGATAATAAAAGGTAAAGAAAAACTTCAACAAATTTAAGGTATGAATTGATAAAATTATTTATTTGCTCAACAGCATTTACTATATAGCTATTGAACGTATGTTCAGTTGTGCCCAACTCTTTGCAAACCCATGGACTGTAGCCCTCCCGGCTCCTTTGCGGAATTCTCCAGGCAAGAATACTAGAGCGGATTGCCATTTCCTATTTCAAGGGATCTTCCTGACCCAGGAATCAAACCAGCATACCCTGAGTCTTTGGCAGGAGAATTCTTTTCCACTGCACCACCTAGGAAGTCCCACATGGCTATTATGAGCATTCAGAAAGTTCATAATGTGGTAAATAGATTTTTCTGTCACGAGTCATGTAGTCATATGGAGAACAAACAATATTTACACACTTTACAGAATACCAAGATCAAAGAAAAAGAGCTAAACACTAAACAGTGACTTATGGTCCTCAGTGTGTGCTCAGTCACTTGAGTCGTGTCCAACTCTCAGTGACCCCCATGTACTATAGCTCACCATACTCCTCTGTCCATGGGATTCTCCAGGCAAGTATACTAGAGTTGTTGCTGTGCCCTCCTCCAGGGGATCTGACCCTGACAGTAACTATTAAATAGAAAAATTTTAAAGAGATTACTAAAATTACATATTAGTTTAACGTACCACAATGGGACATACAATTATTTCCTAAAATAAAATTTCTTTAAAGACCAGTGAAAACACATATGCAAAATTCTCATTATTCATGCCACTTTAGTTTAGGTTAAATATGAATTACTGGTATGTAACCTAAATATTCTAATAAAGGTTCACAGTATATGAAAGCAAAGTTCAAAATGAGAAGCATTGAAACCACAGAGACTATGAGCGGCCACAATTCAGAACTTCAGATCATTCACAACAATAAAGTTTACAAAAAAGAAATCTGAAAAAACAGCTTTAAAAATTCAACTTCAACTATACTGATTGTTGGAATTTACCTTGAAATGAGTAAAAAAACCAAGATGGATTGCTGCATTAGAGTTAGATACATGGAAAGTATGTGATAGAACAAGTGTAGTAAGATGTTAAAGGTAGAATCTAGGTGGTGAATATATGTAAAATCATTCCTGAAAGTCTGAAATATTTCAGAAGAAAATGTTGAACATTTTATACCTTAATCATGTGAGAGTATACTAGCTTCTAAACTTCAAGTATGGATGGACTCCAAACATCTAAATCACTATCATCTAACAGAAGTCAGGAAGGCAATCTGATTTTTGTATTAGTATCAAAAAAACAGCATCCACTTGTCCTTTTGCAAATACTAGCTGGTTTCAGGGAAATACACCATAGTATAGTTTAAAAAAAAAAAAAAAAAAAACTTCAATATAATAATGTGACATCCAGAATTTGTTTAAAACTAATCCAGTGAGGGGGTACTTAGGTCAGTATGTATTAAACAGAAATAAAAATTCAATTAACCATGAGATGATAACTATTGAAGATGGAATCACGTACTTAGACGGTTCTATTTTCTTCCTTTTGAATATGCTTGCAACTGCAGAATAAAAGAAGTTAAATATATAGAGACTATTACTTTAATACCCAGCTCAGGGTCATACCTTAGAATAGTGGCCTGTAGACAATAAAGACTCAAATTTGTATATAAGTATTTACAACAGTAGTAGGAAGTACATCAATTATACTTCAATTAAAAAACAACAGAAAGAAATCTGGAGTTTAAACTCATTTCTGGTTATATACAATGAAAAATGGATTAATGCTTATTTATGAATTCACTTCATGAACACATCCAAGGCATTCATTTAAGTGTCCCTTGCCATGACACCTCACTAGATGTTCCCACAGAAGATTCAACCATGATTAATATACACATATGCTGATATAAACAAAAAACATAGCTAACATTTACTGAGTATCTATTATTTCCCCAGCGCTATTTCTAAATGCTTATTATGCATGATCTCATTTAATCCTCAGAACAACCTCAAATATATATTATTATCTTCATTTCTCCTTCATGGATCACAGCCTTGTCGTGGCAAAGGGGTATGCATAACTCAATGAATCTATGAGCCATGCCATTCAGGGCACATATGGACAGTATTAAAATGAGAAAAAGTTATGGCATGGGAAGATGAGCCCCGCAAGTCAGAAGCTGTTCAATATGCTACTGGGGAAGAGTGGAGGGCAATTACTAGTAGCTCCACAAAGAATGAAATGGCTGAGCCAAAGCGGAAACAATGTTCAGTCATGGATGGGTCTGGTGGCGAAAGTAAAGTCCCATGCTATAAACAATATTGCATAGGAACATATAATGTTAGGTACATGAATCAAGGTAAATTGGATGTGGTCACACAGAAGATGGCAAGATTGAACAACATCTTAGGTATCAGTGAATTAAAATGGAAAGGGAATGGGCGAATTTAATTCAGATGACCAGGACTTTTCTGGTGGTCCAGTGGTTAACAATCCACAATACAGGGAACGTGGGTTCAATCCTTCATCTAGGAACTAAGATCCCACATGCCTTGGGACAACTAAATCCATGTGCCACAATGGAGAGCTGGCATGTGGCAATTAAGACCCAATGCAACCAAATAAATAAATATTTTTTAATTCAGTTTTTGTTTGAAATGACCATTATATCTACAGCTATGGGCAAGAATCCTTAGAAGAAATGCAGTAGCCCTCACAGTCAGCAGAAGAGTAGTAGAATCTGAAATGCAGTACTTAAATGCAATCTCCAAAACGACAAAATGATGTTTGTTTCCAAGGCAAACCATTAAATATCACAGTAATCCAAGTCTATGCCTCAACCACTAATGTCAAAGAAGCTGAAGTTACCAGTTCTATGAAGAATTACAAGACCTTCTAGAACTAACACCAAAAAATGATGCCTTTTCATCACAGCAGACTGGAATACAAAAGTAAGAAGTCAAGAGATACTGAGAATAACAGGCAAGTTTGGCCTTGGAGTGCAAAGTGAAGCAGGACAAAGGCTAATAGAGTTTTACCAAGAGAACATGCTGTCATAGCAAACATTCTTTTCCAAGAACTCAAGAGATGACTCTCAGATGGACATCACCAAATGGTCAATATCAAAATCAGATTGACTATATTCTTTGCAGCCAAAGATGGAAAAGCTCTATACAGTCAGCAAAAACAAGAACTGGAGCTAATAATGGCTCGGATCATGAGCTTCTTATTGCAAATTCAGGGTTAACTTGAAAAAGTAGTGAAAACCATTAGGCCATTCAGATGTGACTTCCCTGGTGGCTCAAACGGTAAAGCATCTGCTTACAATGCAGGAGACCCGGGTTCAGTCCCTGGGTTGGGAAGATCTCCTGGAGAAGGAAATAGCAACCCACTCCAGTATTCTTGCCTGGAAAATCCCATGGAGGGAGGAGCCTAGTAGGCTACAGTTCATGGGGTCGCAAAGAGTCAAGACGCGACTGAGTGACTTCACTTTCACTTTTCACTTAAATCAAATCCCTTACAACTACACAGTCGAGGTGACTAAAATACATTCAAGAGGTTAGATCTGGTAGATAGAGGGTCTAAAAAACTATGGATGGAGGTTCGTAACATTGTGCAGGAGGTGGCAACCAAAATTATCCCAAAGAAAAAGAAATGCAAGAAGGCAAAGTGGTCTGAGGAGGCTTTACAAATAGCTCAGGAAAGAAGAGAAGTTAAAGGGAAGAGAGAAAGGGAAAGACATACCCAACTGAATGCAAAGTTCCAGAGAATAGCAAGGAGAGATAAGAATGCCTTCTTAAACGAATAATGCAAAGAAATAGAGGAAAAAAAGAGAATGAACAAGACTATCTAGGCTTTTCAAGATATCTCTTCAAGAAAATTGGAGATATCCAGGAACATTTCATGCAAGGATGGGCATGATAAAGGACAGAAATGGTAAGGACCTAACGGAAGCAGAAGAAATTAAAAAGAGGTGGTAACCATGGAATGTTGACAGTTATCTGAAACATTTTAAACTCCCTCACTGAATTCCTGCCCTGTCCATAGGAATCATATGACCAAGAAGCCACAGTCACCTACCATAAATTTCCCCAAGAGGGTGGAGTGATGCCAGAAGGGAAGAGAGTAAATGGTTCCTTTGTATTCTCATAGTCTCCAGAATGAGGAAATAGTTGAACTGGTTGTATAGCGTTAAATGTATAAAAAGCCATACTGTTTTTCCATTTTCCTGGTTTCCAAAATTTCTGCTATATGGGTGAATAAAATGATATCTGCAAATTTATTTGAAAATCCCAGAAGGAAGGTACTTTTCAAATACAGTATTCTTCTTAATCAATAAACTTACTATTTTTATAGCCAAAAAAAAAAAAAAAACAGGTGACAAGAATACACAGAAGAATACAGAATATATATATATATATATATATATAAAAAGGTCTTAATGACCCAGATAACCATGATGGTGTTATCACTCACCTAGAGCTGGACATCCTGCAGTGTGAAGTCAAGTGGGCCTTAGGAAGTTTTACTATGACAAAGCTAGTGGAGGTGATGGAATTCCAGCTGAGCTATTTCAAATCCTAAAAGGATTGTGCTAAAGTGCTGCACTCAATTATGTAAGCAACTTTGGAAAACTCAGCAGTGGCCACAGGACTGGCATAGGTCAGTTTTCACTCCAATCCTAAATAAGGGTAATGCAAAGAATTTTCAAACTACCATACAACTGTGCTCATTTCCCATGCCAACAAGGTTATGCTCAAAATTCTTCAAACTAGGCTTCACCAGCATGTGATTCAATAAGTTCCACATGAACAAGTTGGGTTTTGAAGAGGCAGAGGAACTAGAAGATCAAATTGCCAATATTCGTTGGATAATAGAGAAAGCAAGGGAGTTCCAGGAAAGTATCTACTTCTGCTTCATTGACTACACTGAAGCCTTTGACTGTGTGGATCACTACAAACTGTATAAAATTCTTAAAGAGTTGGGAATATCAGACCACCTTACCTGTCCCCTGAGAAACCTGTATATGGGTCAAGAAGCAACCGTTAGAACTGGACATGGAACAGTGGACTGGTTCAAAATTAGAAAATGAGTATGACACGTCTGTATATTGTCACCAGCTTATTTAACTTCTGTGCAGAGTACATCATGCAAAATGCTGGGCTGGATGAATCACAAGCCAGAATCAAGACACTGGAGAAGTATCAACAACCTCACATATGCAGATGGTACCACTCTACTGGCAGAAAGTGAAGAGTAACTAAAGAGCCTCTTGATGAGGGTGAAAGAGAGAGTGAAAAAGCTAGCTTGAAAATCAACATTTAAAAAACTAGCATCTGGTCCCATCACTTCATGGCAAATAGAAGGGGTAAAAATGGAAATGGTGAGTTTTACTTTCTTAGGCTCCAAAATCACTGCAGACCGTGACTACAGCCATGAAATTAAAAGACACTTACTCCTTGGAAGAAAAGCTATGACAAACCTGTACATGCATGGTAAGTCACTTTAGTCATGTTGGACTCTGAGACCCTATGGACTCTAGCCTGCCAGGCTCCTCTGTCCACAGGATTCTCTAGGCAAGAATAGGAGAGTGGGTCACTGTGCCCTCCTCCAGGGGATCTTCCTGACCCAGGAATCGAACCCATGTCTCTTATGACTCCTGCATTAGCAGGCGCATTCTTTACCACTAATGCCACCTGGAAGCCCTAAACAGCAAATTGAATAGCAGAGACAACACTTTGCCGACAAAGGTCTATATAATCAAAGCTGCTATGGTTTTTTCAGTAGTCATGTATGGCTGTGAGGGTCAGACCATAAAGAAGGCTGAGTGCAGAAGAATTAATGCTTTCGAATTGTGGTGCTAGAGAAGACTATTGAAGGTTCCCTTGACTGCAAAGAGATCAAACCAGTCAATCCTAAAGGAAATCAACCCTAATATTCACTGGAAGGACTGGTGCTGAAGTTGAAGCTCCAATACTCTGGCTTCATGATGGGAAGAGCCAACTCACTGGAAAAGACTCTGATGCCAGGAAAAATTGAAGGCAAAAGGAGAAGGTGGCAGCAGAGCATGAGATGGTCAGACAGCATCACTAACTCAACAGACATGAATTTGAGCAAACTCTGGGAGATAGTGAAGGACAGGGGAGCCTGGCATGCTGCAGTCCATGGGGGTCGCAGAGTCGGACACTACTTAGTGACTGAACAACAACAAACAGCTGATTTACAATACTGTGTTAGTTTAGGGTACACAGCATAGTGATTCAGTATTTTTGCAGATTATATTCAATTATAGATTATTACACAATAATGGATACAATTCCCTGTGCTATACAGTATATCTTTGTTATCTATTTTAAATACTGTATTTTGTATTTGTTAATCCCATACTCCTAATTGGTAACAACTAGTTTGTTTTCTGTTTGAATCTGCTTTCTCTTTTGCTATATACATTAGTTTGTATTATTATTTTTTAGATTCCACATATAAACAATATCATATAGTATTTGTCTTTCTCTGACTTATTTCACTAAGTATCATATTATGTAGGTCCATCCAAGTTGCTGCAAATGGCCATATTTCAATCTTTTACATGGTTGAGTAATATTTCATCACACACACACATATCTTCTTAATCGAACAGTCTGCTTATGTGCACTTTCATCTTATTTTTTTCTAGATATATACTCAAGGGTGGAATTGCTGGATGACAGTTCTATTTTTAGTTTTCAAGTAAGCTCAACACTGTCTTCCACAGTAGCTGCACCAATTTACATCCCCATTAACAGTGTACAAGTATTCCCTTTTTAGTGTTATCTTCTTGAGTTTAACATTCACCATATGCTTTTTATCATTTCATTATTGTTGCTTCAAAAAAGTTGAACATATTATTCTAAAAACTTTAAAGTATTTGTTGGTTTTCTATAATGAAAAGACAAAAAATTAAACAGAATAGCACGAAAAGCCTTTTCAAATCTGACCCCGACTCCCTTCCTTTGCTTCAAGTCTACATTCTGTATCCTCTCCAATCACACAATTTCTTTCTGCTCTCAAGGCTCAAGTAAGGGTCCTTTTACCAAGTCTCTAGACTTCTTACCACCTAGAACATCTCCCTTCCTAAATAACATCACTATCTAGCATTAAGACCCAACTCCATGGCAATTTTTACTGTTTGTCAACATTTCTTGGTTCATATACATACTTAACCATATGACAGAATATATCAGCCATTTACTCCTCCCCCTTAGCTCAGTATTAATTATCTGTGAATCCCTATCATCTAGAATAGTAGTTCTCAAGTGGGAGGACTGTGTCACCCCCATACCACCACCTCCCACAAGAACTATCTGACAACGTCTCTAAACATTTTTGCTTGTCACAACTGGTGAAGGGTGGAGAAGGGAGTGTTGTTACTGGTATCTATTGGTAGAGGACAGAGAGTCAATGCACACACAGGACAGCCTCCCACAACAAATAATTACCTGGACCAAAATGTTTATAATGCCAAGTTTGAGAAAAGTTGATCTAAAACAATGCTTGGCTCACAGTAGGCCTCTACAGTGTTTATCAAAATAGAATTAAACACCAATCAAAGCATTCAGAAATATAAGAAAAAGATACATAACATGGAACAGTATAAGAATAACCAAGATAGTATGAACAATGTGGGCACTCATGCCCTAGCAGATATCAAGACTTCATAAAAGCTACACTTATTAAGAAAACGTGGCAGGAGGGATAAATTAGGAGTCTGGGATTAATATATACACACTACTATAGCACAGGGAACTACACTCAATATTTTGTAATAACTCATATGGGAAAAGAATCTGAAAACACAGATAGATAACTGAATTATTTTGTTATATACCTGAAACCAATACAACACTGTAAATCAATTATCCATCTGTCCTTGCTCATGCTCAGTCATATTCAACTCTTTTTAGATCCCATAGACTGCAGCCCACCAGGCTCCTCTGTCCATGGGATTTCCCAGGCAAGAATACTGGAGTAGGTTGCTATTCCCTTCTCTCAGAGATATTTCTGACTGAGAGATCGAACCCACATCTCCTGTGTCTCCTGCAATGCAGGCAGATTCTTTACCCGCTGAGCAACTAGAGAAGCCCAACACTTCAATTTTTAAAAAAATAATTTTAAAGAAAATGTGCCATTGCATAGGGATTAAAACAAACAGACCAAGAACAACATTATACACAATGGTGGAGTGAGTAACTCCAAAATTCTGTCCCTCTACTATGGCAACAATTATGCTGGTAAAAACTGTCATCAGAATCAACTTTTTTGGAACTCTAGAATCTTGTAATCAAAACACTACAACCACCAGGGGAGCATTTAATAGAAAAAGCTGCTGAACTTTGAAATGAGAGCACTGTGGTATTTTATTTTATGCACCTACCATGCCTCATTCTTCAGCTAGGTGGTGGCCATGAAGACAGTGGCCTACAATTCTAGCACAACCTGCAGATGTCAAAAGGAATAATACGGACCTTATTCTTAAAGAATGGTAGTTGTGTGTTCTCACCTGTTTGGTGGTTACCTGGCATACTGCATCACAGGTTTCCATTTCTTTCACCCACCTCAGGAGGAAGAACAAGTTCCTGAAATAAGCAACCTTTATACAAAGCATTTAAAGTAAAGTATACTATCCATAGTCACCTGGGGCAAGGAATAACAAGGGGGCCAGACACTAGACAGACATAAAAGGATAAGAAGGAAAAAGCTAGACGGAGAAAGACATACATAGAAGGAATAGGGACTCTGAAAAGCTCCTACATAGACCAGGGAATTTGGAAGGCCACACACACCCAGGGCTGGACACATGCTCAGAAAAGTCAGAGGGCCATAAGTGTTCATCTATGGCTGACCTTGAGCCTCCACACAATCAGGCAGGGAGGGCTAGGCAAGAGTTTTAAATGAAATGGCCAAGCATTGAGAAGTGCCCCAATTCCAAGTCAATCTCCAAAGACTGAGAGAGTAGTTTTGTCTGGATTTGGGGTTTTGTTTGTAGTTTGTCTGTATTTTTTGCTTTGGTGAATTTATGGAAAGTTCAGTCAAACCACTAACTGACGAATAATCTACCAGAACAAACACTTCAGTGTCCACATGTGACAAAGAATAGTCATAATAAAAATAGGCTATAAAATTCCCTAAGCAAAACCTACAATCCATAACAAACAGCAAGAACAAATCCTGTGGGGAAGAAAGAATGTTTTCCAAAGTTACCACGTTACAATATCCAAAATGTTCATTTCCAACAACAAAGAAATAAAGTACAGCTCATTCACATAGGAAAAAGAAGACAGTAACAGAATTGCTCCTAAGGAAGCCCAGATGCTGGAATTAGTAGGCAAATATGTTAAAACAACTTTCCTAAATATACTCACAGAGTTAAAGAAAACCATGCAAAAAAAAAAAAAAAAAGGAGGGACTTCCCTAGCAGCCCAATGGTTAAGACTCCACACTCCCAATGCAGGGGCACAGGTTCAAACTCTGTTCAAGGAAATAAGATCCCCGCACCTCACAGCATGGCAAAAAAGGAAGAAAAGAAAAATTAAAGGAAAACAAGTCTTACCAGGGAAAGAATTTTCACAAAAATAACTACAAAACATAACCAAATAAAATTTTGGGACTGAAAAAGTACAATAGTGAAAAACCCACTATAGAGACTGAGCACATGATCTGAACAGAGAGAAGAAAAATTCAGTAAACTTAAATAAAGCCCCATTGAGATTACCTAGTATGAGATGCTGAAACAAAATAGGATAAAGAAAAATGAAAAGAGCATGAGAGACCTTTAAGACACCATCAGGCCTACCAATACATTCACAATGAGAGTCACAGATGGAGAGGATAGAGAAAAAGGAACGGAATGAATATTAAAAGAGATAACTGCCAAAAACTTACCAAATTTCATGAAATACATGAATCCAAAAGCTCAGTTAACTCCAAGCAGGATAGATAGAGATCCACATTGAGACAAAACATAATCAATAAGAGAATGGTAAGTACACAGGGTTTTCATTAACAAAATAGTTAAATACTACGGAAACCAGAGAACAGTGAGATAACATATTTCACACACTGTGGGAAAAAATGTCAACCAAGAATTCTATATCTAGTAAAGGTATCTTTGAAAAATGCAAAAGAAATGTGCCAAAAAAACAAAAGCTGAGTTAATTCACTGCTGGCATATCTACTAAACAGAATCCATTAGGCTGAAATAAAAGAACACCACAGGGTAACTCAGAGCTACAGTACAAAATAAACAATGGTAAAAGTTACTACATGGTTAAATGCCAAAAATAGCATTCAGCAAATGGAGGGAGTGGGGGCAATTAGTCAATCTCCTTACTTGAATTGACAATCGAAAACATTCCAAAGGACTTCCTTGGTGCTACAGGGGATAAGAATTTGACTGTCAGTGCAGGGAACACAAATTTGATCCCTAATCCAGGAAAATTTCACATGTCATGGAACAACTAGGCCAGTGTACCACAACCACTGAGCCCACGTACCTAGATAAGCCCACACACCACAAGTAAAGAGTAGCTCTCACTAGCCACAGAGAAATCATGTGTGTGGCAACAAAGACCCAGCACAACCAAAAGTATATAAACAAAGTTTTAAAAATAAAAGAAGAAAGCAGAGAGATAAAACTTTATGACTTTAGATTTGGCAATGATTTCTTGGATGGTACCAAAAACATACAACAAAAGCAAAAATAGATAACTTGGACTTTATTAAAGTCAAAACTTTTGTGTATCAAAGAACACTACCAAGAGAGTGAAGAGGTAATCCATAAAATGGGGGAAAGCATTCACAAATTTTGTATCTAATAAGGAGTTATTGGAAGAGACTCACTGGAAAAGACCCTGATATGCTGGGAAAGATTGAGGGCAGGAGAAGAGGGCCACACATGATTAGATGGTTGAATGGCATCATCAACTCAATGGACATGAGTCTGAGCAAACTCCAGGAGATAGTAAAGTACAGGGAAGGCTAGCATGCTGCAGTCCATGGGGTTGCAAAGAGTTGGACATGACTGAGTGACTGAACAACAAGGGGTTACTATCAAGAATTATCATTAGAAAAGACCCCGATGCTAGGAAAGATTGAAGGCAGGAAGAGAGGGGATGACAGAGAACACAATGGTTGGATGGTATCACCAATTTAATGGACATGAGTTTGAGCAAGCTCCGGGAGATGGTGAAGGACAGGGAAGCCTGGTGTGCTGCAGTCCACACGGTCACAAATAGTTGGACACGACTGAGTGACTGAAAACTAAAGAAAAACCATAAAATGTGCAGAAGACTTCAATAGACATTTGTCCAAAGAAGACAAACAAAGGGCCAATAAGCACATGTTAAAAGACGATCTGTATTAGAGAAATACAAAGCAAAACCACAATGAGAAAACACTTTCACATCCAGTAGGATGACTGCTTTCAAAAAAATTTTAAATAAAAGCCATTTTTGGAAAGAATCTAGAGAAATTTGAACCCTTATATGTTGCAGGCAGGAATGTAAAATAGTGCAGTCACAGAGAAAATCAGTTTGTTAGTTCCCCAAGAGAGTAAAGATAGAAATACACTTCAAGGTATATGCCTAAAAGAATTAAAAACAGGGATTCAAACACACATTTGCACACCCTAAGTTTACATTAGCATTATGCACAATGGCCAAAAGATAAGAAACATCCCAAATGCCTATCAACATATAAACAGATAAACTAAATGTGGTACATACATATAATAAATGGAATATTATTCAGCCTTAAAAAGAAATGAAATTCTGATACATGCTGCAAAATGGATAAATAAGGACACTTTGCTAAGTGAAATAAGCCAAACAAAAAGGAAAAATATTGTACAAGTCCACTTATTCAGAGGCATCAAGAAGAGTCAAATTCACACAGAAAGTAGAACAGTAGTACCAAGGTTTAAGGGAGAGGGGACTGGGGAATTGTTTAATACATATGGAGTTTTAGTTTGAGATGATGAAAAGATCTGGAGATAGTGGTGATGTTTGTACAACAATGTGATTTATGTAAGGCCACTAAATTGTACACTTAAAAATGGTTAAATTAGTATAGTTTGTCAATTTTATCACAATTAAATAAAGCCAAACTCTTAAGGTTTTCTTGTAGGTCCTACAAGATCTTAGCCCCTGTTTTCTGCTATGGTCGTCACTGTTACTAAGATAGAGTCTTGTAAAAAATTGTAATGTTCCACCTTAGGGCATTTGCCTTGATCAATAACACTGAATACTTAAAATGGAAATGGCATCTTATTTAATGTTGACTGATTCAATTTCTTCTACTTTTAACATCCATTTTTCAGAAGGTAATCATCAAGATTCAGAGAGACTAAGTTTCCAAAGTAAGCATGGAATTGATTTTAACAAAGTATTTCTTATCATTAAGCAATACTGACTTTTATGCTATGACAGAGCTATATTCCCCATAGTGCACAGATATTTGCAAATGTGTAGAAGAATCCACAAAACTAACAAACAGTACATAGTAAACTTTATTCACTATTAGTAGAAATTATTTCTCATATTCATCTCCTGTCCCTAATCACAATTTACACAGTTTATAATCTAATACTGAAAATGTCTTGGTCGGATCTATTTTCTTATATTGAGTAGTTTGTTGTTCAGTTACTAAGTCGTGTCTGACTCTGCAACCTCATGAACTGTGGCACACCAGGCCCCCTATCCTTCATCATCTCCCAGAATTTGTTCAAATTCATGTCCACTGAGTTAGTGATGCCATCCAACCATCTCGTCCTCTGTCACCCCGTTCCTCCTGACCTCAAACTTTCCCACCATTAGGGTCTCTTCCAATGAGTTGGTTCTCCCACATCAAACAGCCAAAGTATTGGAGCTTCAGCTTCCACATCAGTCCTTCCAATTAATATTCAGGGTTGGTTTCCTTTAGGATTGACAGTTCGATTCCCTTGCAGTCAAAGGGATTCTCAAGAGTCTTCTCCAACACCACAGTTCAAAAGCATCAATTCTTCAGCACTCAGTCTTCTTCGTGGTCCAACTCTAATATCCATACGTGACTACTGGAAAAACCATAGCTTTGACTATATGGACCTTTGTCAGCAAAGTGATGTCTCTGCTTTTTAATATACTGTCTAGGCTTGTCATAACTTTTCTTCCAAGGAGCAAGCATCTTTTAATTTCACGGCTGTAGTCACCATTCACAGTGATTCTGTAGCCCAAGAAAATAAAGTCTGTCACTGTTTCCACTGTTTCCCCATTTATTTGCCATGAAGTGATGGAAGTGGATGCCATGATCTTCATTTTTTGAATGCTGAGTTTGAAGCCAGCTTTTTCCACTCTCACCTTTTACCTTCATCAAGAAGTCCTATAGCTCTTCTTCACTTTCTGCCATAAGGGTGGTATCACCTGCAAATCTGAGGTTGTTGATATTTCTCCAGGCAATCTTGATTCCAGCTTGTGCTTCATCCAGCCTGGCATTTTGCATGATGTACTCTGCATATAAGTTAAATAAGCAGGGTGACAATATACAGTCTTGACGTACTCTTTGCTCAATTTTGAACCAGTCAGTTGTTCCATGTCCAGTTCTAACTGCCTTCTTGACCTGCTTGGTCTTTTAAACAAGACCAAAATATTTTTAAACAGATTCCAAATAAACTTGCTTAAATAAATAAAAGAAAATAAAATAAACCACAGTGAGATATCACTTTAATATATATCACCCATTATAGCAACCATAATTTTTTAAATAAAACAGAAAATAACACATGCTGCCAAGGATATGGCAAAATTAAAACTTTCATACATTGTGGTGGAAATGTTAAGATGTGCCACTGTAGAAAATAGTTTGGCTTTCCTCAGTAAGTTAAACAGAGAGTAGCCAAATGGTTCAGCAAATTCTACTCCTTGGTATATACCCAAGAGATATAAACACACATATCCAAATAAAAACATATACTGAAATATTCACAGTAGCACTACTTACAACATCCAAAAGGTAAAAACAATCTAAAAGCCTATCAACTGATGAACAGGTAAACAAATGTAGGATATCCTAATAAATAATTCAGGCATAAAAAGGAATTAAGTACTGATACATGATTCAATATGGATAAATCTTCATATTATACAGTTTCTTCTATATGAAAAGTTCAGAATACCCAAATCCATTGAGCTAGAAAGAAAGTACGTTAGTGTTTGCAAGGGGAATGGAAAAGTAGTATTGGCAGATATATGGTTCCTTTGTGGGAGTAAAAGAAATCTTTGGGAATTAGATAATGATGGTTGCACAACACTGTACTTAAATGTCACTAAATTATACACTCTTGAGTGGTTAAAATGCTAAAATATTTAAGAAAGAATGGAGGACTTAACAAATTACGACCTCTTGTTTTAAATACAAAGATATAAATGCTCTAATGCAGATAAAAGTTATAAATCTGAGTACTAAAGCAGCAACATTTGAACAAGACCTACATTTTACCTTAATATGTATAAATGGTGATTTCTAAGAAACATGCAAAAATTTTTAATTGCAATAACTACGTTCATGTGGGCCAAACCAGTAATTCCCAGTAGGAACTTCAAGAAATGCTTCATTCTGTTTGGCACAGTGATTAAATACAGTCCATTTCATCAATAGGCCATATCCAATCCCCACTCAAAGGCAGAGTCTTCAAATGGAGATAGAAGGCAAAAAATGTGGTAAGAGCAAGAAAGCAAAGCAAAAAATTTTATTCTGTTGTGAGAGGTTACAAGAAAAGGGTCTTTAGGAGAGAACTGGCATTCTCTCTCTCTGCAAAAGGAAAAGTAAAAATTTTTAAAAGTTTAGGTTTTACAGGCAGAACATCAGAAAATCAGACCTGACTCCAAAATTCATTCTTCAAGTCAAGTAGCCCTAGCTCCCATCCAGAATAATCAGGTGAATGTTTAGAATTCAGATGTGAGAGACAAATCATGGAAAAGAGTATTAAGTGGATGGCAATACTTAACAAATGAAAGTTATTTAAATCTTTTAATATTATATTTGGAATGGGGAAGGGGGGGAAGTATACCTATAAGTCATTATTATCTGCCTTGAAATCCCATCTTTGCCCAAATTCATTCTACCTCAATTCAAGTACTAAACTACTATATTATCATACCTATAATGTCTCAGTTGATACTTAGCTTGTGCTATTATTTTAGTGGGTAAGAGATGGGAGTTAGAGGTATATGACTATATTCTCCTAAATTTACAGTCATTCCTCAGTAACTATGGGGATTGGTTCCAGGATTCCCCCATACCAAAATCTGAGGATGCTCAAGACCCTTATATAAAATGGCAAAGTATTTGCATATAACCTATGATCTTCTTCACCTATATTTTAAATCTTATCTAGATTACTTATAATGCCTAATATAATATAATTGGTATCTAAGTAATTGCCTATGTGTTTCAAATTCAAGTTTTGCTCTTTGGTACTCAGGAATTTTTCCCCAAATATTTTCAATCGAGTTTGTTTAAATTTGCTGATGCAGAATCCACAGATTTGGCATAATTGAGCACAGATTCAAGTATCTGTCACCCCCATGCTCAAAATATTCAGAGGCTTCCCATGTTTATAAATAAGGATAAGGTACAAACCCCTAAGCAAGAATTTGAAGCTTTCTGCAAAATAATTCACACATGACTTTCCAATCTTATCTAATCACAACTCTTACCTCAAAGAAGGTTCTCTTTCCCCTCTTCACCCACTGAACATTCTTTTACTTCTCTTTAACAGAAACACATTCTCCTTATAATTTCTTCTTTAAAACCCAAGAGTACTCCCTACTGGAGTGTAAACTCCTCAAAGGAGGACACTGGTCTGAGTTCATCTCTTTTTTTCCATAGAGGACTAAGTTTATATAAATGACGATAATGCTTGCTCTGGGATTCCTTAAAAGAAAAGAATAGTGATTTGTTGAGTATTTTTAAAAAACTCTGAAGTCATTTAGTACCATATAATACTTTTCTTCTATCTCTAAACTGAAATATTCAATAAACTCTCTTGGATGCTCTACATTCAGCCTTTGGAAGAAGTGTATTATTTCATATACTTAACAGGTCCAGTCACTTTAATATGAAACATTCATTCTTAATTCTTGTAGATACTCAGAAAGCACAGTGAAAATTCATAAATAGGGTGTTTTGATTTGAATGCTGGGGGTACCTGAGGAAAGTTAGAAATGGGAAAAGCAAGAAAAATAAGATGTGGGCAAATTCTCTCTAACTCTATAGAAATTAACCAAACCTAGCTTTAAAATCTCTAAATTGGGCTGATAATATTAGTATTAAAAGTAAAAACATTTTAAAATACAGTAAAAGCAAAGATGTGCCCCCTGATAAAATGTGCCAAGAAAAGCATATCACTTCAAACTATTTCTAGCAAAATACACAGCCACATGGAAACATCAGACAAACCCAAATTTACTGGCCAGTGTTCTTCAAAAAATGGAATAGAAAGGGATAAAAAGATAAAGTGAACTGCTCCAGATTTAAAAAGATTAAAGAAACATGAAAACAAAATGCAATGCCTGTTCCAGAACTGGATCCTGGACCAGAGAAAAGAAATCGTTGTCTTTCACTATGACAGACATTAAGAATCCAACTGGCAAAATGTGAATAAGGTCTGTAGATTAGAAATAGTATTTTATCAAAGTTAATTTCTAATTTTGCTAATTATAATGAGGTTATATAGAAGAATATTCCTATTTGGGGAAAAAATTTAATTTTTAAATATAGTAAAAAGGCTATGATTATTCTTTATCTGCTTGAAGGTAGGATCAAATTCATCACCCAAGGTTATAGTTATAAAAAATTTCAAAAAGCATTCAATGAAACAGTACATTAGATGAATAATATATTGACTGGAAAGTTATTTTAAGTATCTTTGATCCATGGATAGGTATTTTTAAAATATCACTTATAAAAACACCAAAACATCTTTTTTGAGGGGGGAACTACGAGCGAAAATTCAAATTAGTACAGATTTTTTTTTAAGTATAATGTAAGCTCCATGGGGTGCCTTAACTTGTCTTATACACATAAGCAGTACTTAGAACAGTTCTTGGCACATGGTAATAGTAATTATTAACAACTAATTTTTGAGTAATTATTATGTCACACTAACCTAAGTGTTTTGGGTCCACTAAGTCACTTAAACTTCATACAGTCCAAGAAATAATTGGGGAATGAATCAATACTTTCTGCAGGATGACAATTAGTCAATTCTGCAATGATATGCGCTCCTAAAAATCACCAGGTAATGCAAAATTATACAATGAACACCATAGAACTCTGGGGGAAATGAGGTTAGAAGCACAACACTCCAAAAACTTCATCAGTGACACATATTTTTAAAAAGACAAAAACCTAATAGAAATGGTAGCACAATTTTACACAGTTTACACACATTAAGTGATTAAGAAATACACAAGTACAACAATAAATATGGCACTTTACCTTGAAAAAGACCTGAAGTTTGCTTGTGGAAGTGGGCATCAGAAGGGTTGCAGCTCATGAATTATTGTGAAGTGATGGAAGGAGGGTTATCTGAAATCGGATGGAAAATTGTAACAATAGATGTGGATGGGTGTGGCTCATAACACAAGGGGTGAACTGAGGTAGCTGATAGAGGTTTGAGGCATGTGCCTGTATATGCATGTATTTTAATGCAGCTCAGTTCAGCTAGGTCCAGCTTCCTGCATTTACCTAGGGCAAACTTTCTATAAAGGGCCAGAGAGTAAATATTTTAGGCTTTGTGGGCCATTGGGTCTCTGTTGCAACTACCCAATTCTGAGACTCTGCTATAAAAACAGCCACAGGGCAATGTAAACAAATGAGTTTGGTGTGTTCCAACAAAACTTTATTTACAAAAACAGGTCACTGTGGTGGCCATAGTTTGCTGAACCTTGACCTTGTAAACAAAATCCTGAATAAGCAAACACAAATTTTGTATTATGCTCAAATTGTTAGTCACTATATCAATCTTGTTGGAACGAATGCACTTTTTTTTTTTCAAAACAAGCATGATAGCAGAGCTAAATTTGGAACGCTATCAAATAAACCAAAAAAATAACTGATATATTCAAATAAGCAAAATAAATCCAATATTACTAAAAAAAAACCTATTTTTGATTCTGGATTTTAGAAATTAAATGTTACCTAAAACTCAACTGACAAATGACCAAAATAAAGACAACTAATGATACATTTTGAATGCTTGTCATTCAAAATCTGTGCATAAAATTCTATACAATCTTTAAGAAAAATGGGTTATGCTTTTAACAGCTCTGCTGAACTAAAATTATCAGGCTCAGTCACAAGCTTTTATAAAATCATCAAGCCATAAAAGTTAACATACAAACTTCATTATAAGATAAGTTCTAAAGATCTGATATACAGTATACAGCATGGTGACTCTAGATAACAACACTGTATTATATCCTTGAAAGTTGCCAAAGAATAGATCTTAAATGTTCTCTCCACAAACATAATTTTAAAAAGGTAATTATTGTAGCAGTCACTTCAAAGTATATATGCATAACATATCATCACACTGTATACCTTAAATTTACACAATACTGTATGTCAATTATATCTCAATAAAGCTGGAAAAAAATAGTAGTTGCCAATGGTTATACAATTATTTGCCCAGGAATTGAGTTAAAGATTCTAAGTTGACCTACTTTCAGTTAGAAAATTCTAACATACATAACATTTCTTTGCTCAAGCTGCTATACCTCACATCTGAAATCCTTCACCAGTCATCTTTGTCAAAAGTGTATGTATCCTCCAAGAAAACATTGGAATACTATCTCTAAGCCTTTCCTGGACCCCATTAGAAATGTCTTCCTACTTTAAACTCCAACAGCAACTACGTTTTTACCCAACATGGAATTTAGCCCTTTATATCCTGCTTCAAATTTATTTGTAGACATATCTTATTTCCTCTGCTATGTAGAAAACAAGATTAATCTTTGGCCATACTAACCCCCTGTTGGACTGCTCTTTTTCATAGTCAATGCCTAACTGCTAACTTATCTTCAAGACCCAATACAGATATCATCTCCTCTGCAAAATTTTGCTAGACATCCCCAAATTAAGCTTTTCTTCATTCTGATCCCTAGCACAACCAACAGACCTCCATTTTAGCACTGCTCTATAAATGTTTATTTACTATTTCCCTCCTTAGGTTAAAAATGCTTTAGTTCACATCAGTTCAGTGGCTCAGTCATGTCCGACTCTTTGCAACCCCATAAATCACAGCACGCCAGGCCTTCCTGTCCGTCATCAACTCCCGGAGTTCACTCAGACTCACATCCACCGAGTCCGTGATGCAATCCAGCCATCTCATCCTCAGTCGTTCCCTTCTCCTCCTGCCCCCAATCCCTCCCAGCATCACAGTCTTTTCCAGTGAGTCAACTCTTCGCATGAGGTGGCCAAAGTACTGGAGTTTCAGCTTTAGCATCATTCCTTCCAAAGAAATCCCAGGGCTGATCTCCTTCAGAATGGACTGGTTGGATCTCCTTGCAGTCCAAGGGACTCTCAAGAGTCTTCTCCAACACCACACTTCAAAAGCATCAATTCTTAAGCACTCAGCCTTCTTCACAGTCCAACTCTCACACCCATACATGACCACAGGAAAAACCATAGTCTTGACTAGATGAACCTTAGTCGGCAAAGTAATGTCTCTGCTTTTGAATATGCTATTTAGGTTGGTCCTAACTTTTCTTCCAAGGAGTAAGCATTTTTAATTTCATGGCTGCAGTCACCATGTGCAGTGATTTTGGAGCCCAAAAAAATAAAATCTGACACTGTTTCCCCATCTATTTCCCATGAAGTGATGGGACTGGATGCCATGATCTTCGTTTTCTGAATGTTGAGCTTTAAGCCAACTTCTTCACTCTCCTCTTTCACTTTCATCAAGAGGCTTTTTAGGTCCTCTTCATTTCTGCCATAAGGGTGGTGTCATCTGCATATCTGAGGTTATTGATATTTCTCCTGGCAATCTTGATTCCAGCTTGTGTTTCTTCCGGTCCAGCGTTTCTCATGATGCACTCTGCATAGAAGTTAAATAAGCAGGGTGACAATATACAGCCTTGACGCACTCCTTTACCTATTTGGAACCAGTCTGTTGTTCCATGTCCAGTTCTAACTGTTGCTTCCTGAACTGCATACAGATTTCTCAAGAGGCAGGTCAAGTGGTCTGGTATTCTCATCTCTCTCAGAATTTTCCACAGTTTATTGTGATCCACACAGTCAAAGGCTTTGGTATAGTCAATAAAGCAGAAATAGAGGTTTTTCAGGAACTCTCTTGCTTTATCCATGATCCAGCAGATGTTGGCAATTTGATCTCTGGTTCCTCTGCCTTTTCTAAAACCAGCTTGAACATCTGGAAGTTCACGGTTCACGTATTGTTGAAGCCTGGCTTGGAGAATTTTGAGCATTACTTTACTAGCATGTGAGATGAGTGCAACTGTGTGGCAGTTTGAGCATTCTTTGGCATCGCCTTTCTTTGGGATTGGAATGAAACTGACCTTTTCCAGGCCTGTGGCAACTGTTGAGTTTTCCAAATTTGCTGGCATATTGAGTTCAGCACTTTCACAGCATTATCTTTCAGGATTTGCAATAGTTCAACTGGAGTTCCATCACCTCCACTAGCTTTGTTCATAGTGATGCTTTCTAAGGCCTCCTTGACTTCATATTCCAGGATGTCTGGCTCTAGATGAGTGATCACACCATTGTGATTATCGGTGTCGTGACGATCTTTTTTGTACATTTCTTCCGTGTATTCTTGCCACTTCTTAATATCTTCTGCTTCTGTTAGGTCCATACCATTTCTGTCCTTTATCGGGCCCATCTTTGCATGAAATGTTCCCTTGGTATCTCTAATTTTCTTGAGATCTTTAGTCTTTCCCATTCTGTTGTTTTCCTCTATTTCTTTGCATTGATCGCTGAGGAAGGCTTTCTTATCCTTGCTATTCTTTGGAACTCTGCATTCAGATGCTTATATCTTTCCTTTTCTCCTTTGCTTTTCACCTATCTTCTTTTCACAGCTATTTGTAAGGCCTCCCCAGACAGCCATTTTGCTTTTTTGCATTTCTTTTCCATGGGGATGGTCTTGATCCCTGTCTCCTGTACAATATAAGGAACCTCATTCCATAGTTCATCAGGCATTCTATCTATCAGATCTAGGTCCTTAAATCTATTTCTCACTTCCACAGTATAATCATAAGGGATTTGATTTAGGTCATACCTGAATGGTCTAGCTGTTTTCCCTACTTTCTTCATTTTAAGTCTGAGTTTGGCAATAAGGAGTTCATGATCTGAACCACAGTCAACTTCTGGTCTTGTTTTTGTTGACTGTATAGAGCTTCTCCATCTTTGACTACACAGAATATAATCAATCTGATTTCGGTGTTGACCATCTGGTGATGTCCATGTGTAGAGTCTTCTCTTGTGTTGTTGGAAAAGGGTGTTTGCTATGACCAGTGCATTTTCTCGGTAAAACTCTATTAGTCTTTGCCCTGCTTCATTCCACATTCCAAGGCGAAATTTGCCTGTTACTCCAGGTGTTTCTTGACTTCCTACTTTTGCATTCCAATCCCATATAATGAAAAGGACATCTTTTTTAGGTGTTAGTTCTAAAAGGTCTTGTAGGTCTTCATAGAACCGTTCAACTTCAGCTTCTTCAGCATTACTGGTTGGGGCATAGACTTGGATAACTGTGATATGGAATGGTTTGCCTTGGAAATGAAGAGATCATTCTGTTCTTTTTGAGATTGCATCCAAGTACTGCATTTCAGACTCTTTTGTTGACCATGACAGATACTCCATTTCTTCTGAGGGATTCCTGCCCACAGTAGTAGATATTATGGTCATCTGAGTTAAATTCACCCATTCCGGTCCATTTTAGTTCGCTGATTCCTACAATGTCAGCGTTCACTCTTGCCATCTCTTGTTTGGCCACTTCCAATTTGCTTTGATTCATGGACCTGACATTCCAGATTCCTATGTAATATTGCTCTTTACAGCATCAGACCTTGTTTCTATCACCAGTCACATCCACAGCTGGTTATTTTTTTTTTGCTTTGGCTCCATCCCTTCATTCTTTCTGGAGTTATTTCTCCACTGATCTCCAGTAGCATATTGGGCACCTATTGACCTGGGGAGTTCCTCGTTCAATATCCTATTATTTTGCCTTTTCATACTGTTCATGGGGTTCTCAAGGCAAGAATACTGAAATGGTTTGCCATTCCCTTCTCCAGTGGACCACATTCTGTCAGAATGCTTTAAGGGGGCAGGAATTTTGTCTTTTACCCTTTGCATATGCTAGAACAGTGCCTAACACCTAGTTGATACTCACCTATTTGATCAATGAATAAAGCTCCACCCCAAAAATGGAGCACAGGGTATATACACATGAATATCACTGCCATATAATGATTTCTTAAAGAAATATTATATGTAACACTTATCAAGAAAACTGGACTATTGATATCAAGAATGGCTAGTTAAAGCCAAAACTCAGAAACAGAATGAAAACAGAGGCTAGAGAGCAAAATTGACAATTTTGCAGAGCAAAAACCACAATTTACTAGAATACAGGTCTTTTCAGAAGTACCATCTCCAATCAAAAAAGAGCAGAAAAATACTAAATTTAGGAATCTTTCAAAATAAAAACATAATCTGAGCCACAATAATTAGCAAAGTTTTTCCTTTCCAA
This sequence comes from Nanger dama, assembly GCA_917880005.1. Classification (NCBI taxonomy): domain Eukaryota; kingdom Metazoa; phylum Chordata; class Mammalia; order Artiodactyla; family Bovidae; genus Nanger; species Nanger dama. The sequence continues at coordinate 2,173,545 of CAKJTW010000056.1, forward strand.
TAAAACATTTGTGTACATAATATAACATTATATTAGCAACACCTGCATCCTAACTGTGCATCTTAAAACCGTAAGTTTTAAGGCAAACAAATTCAAGAAAGATATTTTCCCTCATCGCTGCTCCCTACCCTCAAAAAAGGCAAAGTCAAAAAATGATAGACACTAACATAAATAAGACTTTTAGTAACTTTATGGACCATCTAGTACAAATTCATTCTGCAAATGACAAAGCAGAGGCCTAGAAAGGATACATGATTTGTTTACAATCAGTTGAGCAATAGAGCTGCAACTAGAAAACCTAGGTTTGGCTCAGAGTTAAGCATTCATTCCTCCACAACCAGCAGTTCTAGTCTAAGGAACTCTTCACACTCCTAAAACACTTAAAAATTAACAAAGATCCCCAAAGAGCTTTTAGTCTATAGTCTTGTAAGAACCGCTGTTATGACCATGTGCAGAGAGATCCTACTTAGACACTCCTTTTACTGCCCTGTTATATTCAGCATTCCTAAAGGAAGATCTATATTTCATTTCCCATGGCTTAACCCATCTTAACAGCTTCTGCCAATGTCCAAGAGAACATCCAAGGTCTGGAGAAAATAGACTTCATGCAAATCCAAGAACTGCCTGTATTCTGTCACCCAATCTATAAACTTATTCAGATTTCAAAAGTGAAATAGGCACATAAATACAATTTCTTACCAAAAAATTATTTCACATACCTAAATCTATCTACAAATACCTTTAAGTACTACACTTATCTTATCTCTAGAAATTAAATATAAAACTGAAAGCTTATGATCAACTATGCCAAGAGGTGCCAATAATGGGAAGTGGTCTGATCACAATTAAAATAAAAATGTCTTTCTTTTTACCCCCAGCAATAACATAACCAAAGAGCTGACATTTACAATACTTTTCATTAGCACAGGGAACACTACTCAATGCTCTATGGTGACCTAGATAGGGAAGAAATCTTAAAAGAGTGGATATATGTATAACTGATTCACTTAGAAACTAATACAACATTGTAAAGCAACTATACTTCATAAAAAATTAATTTAAAAATCGTTTAAACCCGTTATAAAATTTGCATGTACTCCCCCTGCAACAGGCCTGGCTTAATGCTTTCCACACAGTGGGAATGCATATATTTCACAGATAACATTTTCAAAAACTGGGCTAGTATGCAACTGATTATAGACTACGACAATAACAGACACTTTCTAAGTCATTTTCTCAACATCTCTCAACTTAGACAACTTCTACTTTTTAAAATTTAAGACCAATGACTAGTTATACTGCTTTCAGCTTTTCAAGTAAGAAATTGTCATACGGTTCAGAATGACAAGTCCATCAAATCTCTAAGATCTTTACATGAAAATAAATGAAAGTTTATCTGTCAGTCAGAGGTTGATCTTTCAGGCCAAAAAAATGAAGAAACAATCTTATTGAAAACAAAAACAAATAACAAAAAATTTTTTAAAAATAGTAACAAAAAGTTTAAAGATTTTTTTCAATGTATATTTGTCCTTCGGTATCCACACAGGGTATCTTGGTTCCAAGATCCACCATAGATACCAAAATCTGAAGATGCTCAAATCCCATAGTCAGCCCTCCATATCCTCAGTTCTGCATCCTGGGATTCAACCAACCACAGACTGAAATCCCCAATACTGAATGGAGGAACACAGTGAAGTGAAGTAAAGAGAAGTGGCTCAGTTGTGCCTGACTCTTTGCGACCCCCTGGACAGTAGCCTGCACCAACCTCCTCCATCCATGGGATTTTCTAGGCAAGAGTACTGGAGTGGGTTGCTGTTTCCTTCTCCAGGGGATCTTCCCGACCCAGGGATCGAACCCAGGTCTTCCGCATTGTAGACAGACGCTTTACCGTCTGAGTCACCAGGGAAGTCCCAACATAAGATTTAGCCAAATCACCAATTCATGTTCCTCACTCTTGCCTTTTGGCTATTTTTTTCACCACAGAATCCCAGAAATGTTCCTTTTTATAAAATGTAAGTAAAAATCAGAAACTAATCTTTGCTCCTATTTTTAAGTGCCAGAGGATCTGATAAAGAAAAAATCTAGAACAATTCCCTAAAATAACATTACTGACAATGTATAGAATTGTTCATGTTATTTCTGCCTCACATATAAGAAAATCAAGAATGATTTAAGATATAAAATAGACAACTAATAAGAACTTGCTGTAAGGAACAGGGAACTCTACTCAATTCTCTGTAATGGCTGATATGGGAAAATAATCTTTAAAGAAGAGTGGATATATGTATATGGTATAAATGATTCACTTTCCTGTACACCTGAAACTAACACAACATTGTAAATCAACTATACTCTAATAAAAGTTTTTTTTTTAAAGAGTGGTATTGTGGATTTAACTCACTCAAGCATTACCTGTCAGATTATCCTTCACCTATGATTATGACTTGAGATGAATAACACTTCATACTGAGACAGTTCTGAACACCCACTTGGATCTCTTTCATAGTAAATAATCAGAGAGCATCACACTTTTTAAAATTAATTCTTTATATCTATTATATGTATTCTTTGCAAGGGGGTTTTCACATAGCTTAAGATTCTCCTGAAATTAAATGTTTCAGTTATCTTACTATTTCATTTGAACATAAGAGGCAAAATATTATAAACACCTACAAACTCAAAGACCTACAACAAATGACAATAGCAGCTAACATGAACTTCTTCCATTGTAATACCTGAACTAAATTAAAATGGTCATAATCACGCCTTTCTGGTAGCTCAAGGAGGTATTAATGTCTTGTGGTTAAGAACATAAGCTCTGGAGTCAAGACTCGGTTCAATTCCAGCTCCATCAATTACAATTTATATAACTGATCAATTTCTTTGCTCTCTCTATGCTTCACTTTTCTTATCTGTAAAATGGGGAACACCAAGTACTTATTACATAGAGCTGTTTTGAAAATTAAAATTACAAAGGTAAAGGTCAATAATAAGCACTCAATTTTAGTTATGATTATTATTCTTACACCAATATGTACAAAAATTCAAGGCCCATAAGAAAAACTGATCCTCGCATAAACTAATTCTATTCAGAATGTTTATACATAATTAATTTGTTCACCCTAAAAGAAAGGGAGAAAATCCAAGTTCAACCTACAGTTTTAAATGCAGACTTTCTGAGCTTTAGTAAAATCTAAAGGCAATGGCAACCCACTCCAGTGTTCTTGCCTGGAGAATCCCTATTTAACTGTAAGGTACACCCTTCATGTATAGCAACATGGGCACCTGATAATAACTAATCAACAAGTTGTACTGGGTACCTCTAATGTGCCCAATATATCAATTAAATAAAGGCTTACTGCACTCAGAACAATGAACACAAAGTCAGAAAACAAAGCCACAATCTTTACACAACTAGGGATCTATAATCTGATAACTAAAGCCCATTTTTTTCCCCTCAAAGGAAGGAAAACATCTTCCATCTACTGCTTGTTAATGCAGAAAATAGACATATAAGTATCATAGGTTCATTCCCAAATTCTATACACTAGCTAAAATGCTCTAAAAACATACATGCATGTGTGTGTGCTAAGTGGCTTCAGTCGTGTCCGACTCTTGCGACCCTTTGGACTGTAGCCCACCAGGCTCTTCTGTCCATGGGATTCTCCAGGCAAGAATACTGGAGTGGGTTGCCATGCCCTCCTCCAGGGGATCTTCCTCATCCAGGGATTGAACCGGCGTCTCTTATGTCTCCTGCATTAGCAGACAGGTTCTTTACAACTAGCGCCACCTGGGAAGCCCAAAAACATACATATAAAGATAAAGTGAAGTCGCTCAGTCTTGTCTGACTCTTTGCGACCCCATGGACTATATAGCCTACCAGGCTCCTCCGTCCATGGGATTTCCAGGCAAGAGCACTGGAGTGGGTTCCCATTTCCTTCTCCAGAGGATCTTCCCGAACCAAGGATCAAACCCAGGTCTCCTGCACTGTAGGCATATACTTTGCCGTCTGAGCCACCAAGGAAACAAAAACATACATATCTGTATGCTATTAAGATGGTGGATACACACACACATACATAAATATATACGATCCTAATAGTTACTCAAAATCACATTTTGCCAACTACATATGAACTTCTGATCTATGCTCCCTGTTATTTTACTTTGCCATTAAGAGCCAAGAATACAACAGTAAAAAAATTACTGTATTCACAAGGGATGAAAAGTCAAATATCAACCTGCCTGAAAAGCAAGCCATTCACCTGTATAAAAGTGGTATACATTTCATATTAACAACCCATATTTTTAGACACTATCAAGAGCCAAATTAGAAGCACAAGAGAAAAGCAGCCTCAAGCTAATAATAACGTGCTTGATTAGTAAGAGGTGGCCTGCCAGTCACCGCTTCCTTGCAACAGATTTTCCCAACAAACCAAGTTAACGTGTTCCCCATCCCTCTTGGAATAAATAAATAAACAAAAATAAGGCCTAATTATTTTTGCTCAAAATTTTCCCATAAAATGGAGAAACATCTGATGACTGCCTTACCACCCATTAAAGCTGGACCACACAAAAAGTAGTATACTGGGGTCCTCTGGAAGCAAAACCCTGCGTTAATACCCCTTTGCCTCCAAGATAAATCGAGGGCTACGCTTCAGGATCTGGAGTAGAGAAGGAACACTGGAAAGACCCACCCATTCACCCCACAAAATGGGCTTGTCCCCAGGGTTTGCAGAAAAATAAAATTCCGCAAGGCCGGGGTATTCCCGTCTCCAGCAATACAAACGCCACTGGAGTCTTCCCAGGATTTCACATCCTCCCCACCGCCCCTCCCCCCTCCACCCACCTCTCGCCCCTCTTCTGCCTAGCCCCTACCCTCTCTTCTTACCCACGCGGTTTCTAGGCCCAAAGATTAGGAAGAATTATCAGGATACCAAAAACCGCCTCCCACTTGGGGGTTTCAGTTCCACAGGCAGCGAAGAATAAACAGAGGAATTCACCTAAGCTCCGCGGGTTTGGAGAGGCTTGAGAGAGCGCCCGACAAAACAGGCCGCGCCCCCCGTCAACCCATACCCCCCCACACCTCGGACTGGAGCCTACTTCCGAACCCTCCTCACCTAAAGAGAAAACGATGCCTCTTTCCGCTCAGCAAAACACAGGCCTAACCCACCAAGCCAAAGCTTTCCCAAACACCAGGTTCAGAAAATGCGTAGGCCGAGACAGCTGGGACCCGTGAGACGGAGTTGTGTTTTACCTCATGGGCTCAGCAGTCATGTTTTCGCTTCTACGCCCTGTAGGATTCTGCGACCGTAGGCCGCGACTCTGCCCTCCCCGGCGCGCGGTTAGCGTAGAATGCACTGGACCCTTAGTCGTCACTAGATCTGGCGCTGGATCCTCCCCACAGCTCAAAGGCCGGCACCGCTGCCACCGCCGCAGGAGCCGCGGAAACAAAGCGACGCTGCCGCCGCCGCCATTTTGTTGGGCCGAGGCTCAGGCAGCAGAATTGGCGCGTCCTCCCTCTTCCTCTTTCAGTCGCCCATTGGCTGCCTTATCTGCAGTGCAGATTCTTATTGGCTACAGAAATTCACCTTCTTTGGGGGCCTGTTGCTAAGGGGGTCTACGTCATTGATCCCCTCCGCCTTTTCATTGGGGGTCTAATTCAGTTCCATTGACTTGAAAGTGCTAGTGACGTATTTTGACTTTATTGTGAAAATGCTTTTTAATCCATCCTCTTTTCCCTGACATATTGACAAAACAATAACAACAACATACGGTTATTGAGCGTTTAATATATACCCACACTATTTGTGTTAGTCCCTGGGTCATGTGGGATTCTGCGAGCCCGTGCACTGGAACCTGCCTGTCACCTCTGTCGATGGAATTCTCCAGGCAAGAATACTGGAGTAGGTTCCCTTATCCTGCTCCAGGGGATCCTCCTAACGCAGGGATAGAACCTGGGTCTCCAGCATTGTTATCAGATTAGTTATTGTCTGAGCACCCAGCGCTATCAGTTCAGTTCAGTGGTTCAGTTGTGTCCGACTCTGTGACCCCATGGACTGCAGCACACCAGGATTCCCTGTCCATCACCAACTCCTGGAGTTTACACAAACTCATGCCCATCCAGTAGGTGATGCCATCCAACCATCTCATTCTCTGTTGTCCCCTTCTCCTGCTTTCCCAGCATCAGGGTCTTTTCCAGTGAACCAGTTCTTTGCCTCAGATGGCCAGAGTATTGGAGCTTCAGCTTCAGTTTCCTTCCAATGAATATTCAGGACTGTTTTCCTTTAGAATTGACTGGTTGAATCTTTTTGCAGTCCAAGGGACTTTCAAGAGGCTTCTTCAACACCACAGTTCAAAAGCATCAATTCTTTGGCACTCAGCTTTCTTTATAGTCCAACTCTCACATCCATACATGACTACTGGAAGAACCATGGCTGGGAATAGATGGACATTTGTCGTCAAAGTAATGTCTCTGCTTTTTAATATGCTGTCTAGGTTTGTCATAACTTCTTTTCCAGGGAGCAAGCGTCTCTTAATTTCATGACTAGAGTCACCATCTGCAGTGATTTTGGGCCCAAGAAAATGTTTACATTGTTTTCCCATCTATTTGCCATGAAGCAATGGGACCAGATGCCATGATCTTCTTTTTAGGAAAGTTGAGTTTTAAGCCAACTTTTTCACTCTCCTCGAACACTTTCATGACGAGGCTCCTAGCTCCTCTTCTCTTTCTCCCATAAAGGTGGTGGTCATCTGCATATCTGAGGTTATTGATATTTCTGCCTGCAATCTTGATTCCAGCTTGTGTCTCATCCAGTCTGGCATTTCGCATGATGTACTCTGCATATAAGTTAAATAAGCAAGATGACAACATATAGCCTTTGCATATGCCTTTCCCAATTTGGAACAAGCCCACTGTTCCATTTCTGATTCTAACTGTAGCCTCTTGACCTGCATACAGATTTCTCAGGAGGCAAGTAAGGTGGTCTGATATTCTCATCTCTTTAAGAATTTTCCACAGTTTATTGTGATCCACACAGTCAAAGGCTTTAACATCAATGAAGCAGAAGAGATGTTTTTCTGAAATTCTATTGTTTTTTCTATGATCCAAAGGATGTTGGAAATTTGATCTCTGGTTTCTGTGCCTTTTCTAAATCCAGCTTGAACATCTGGAAGTTCTCAGTTCACAAACAGCTGAAGCCTGGCTTGGGGAATTTTGAGCATTACTTTGCTAGCATGTGAGATGAGTGCACCTGTGTGGTAGTTTGAACATTCTTTGGCATTGCCTTTTATGGTATTGGAATGAAAACTGACCTTTTCCAGTCCTATGGACTGATCTCCTTTAGAATGGACTGGTTGGATCTCCTTGCAGTCCAAGGGACTCTCAAGAGTCTTCTCCAACACCACAGTTCAAAAGCATCAATTCTTCTACGCTCAGCTTTCTTTATAGTCCAACTCTCACATCCATACATGACCACTAGAAAAACCATAGCCTTGACTAGACAGACCTTTGTTGGCAAAGTAATGTCTCTGCTTTTTAATATGCTGTCTAGGTTGGTCATAACTTTCCTTCCAAGGAGTAAGCATCTTTTAATTTCATTGCTGCAATCGCCATCTGCAGTGATTTTGGGGCCCAGAAAAATAAAGTCAGCCACTGTTTCCACTGTTTCCCCATCTATGGTATTGGTATAAGTATATAGAAAATGGAACAGAAAAGAAGGCCCAGAAATAAACCCTTGCATGTATGGCCAAATGATTTTCAACTAAGGTGCCAAGACTAAGAAAGATACAACTAAGAAAGGACAGTCTCTTCAATAAACGATGTTGGGAAAATAAGATATCCAGTAGCAAAAAGTGAGGTAGTACTCTTAACTTAAAACATATACAAAGATTACCTCAAAATGGCTTAAAGACTTAAACTCGTAAAATTCTTAAAAGAAAACATAAGAGGGAAGCTTCAGGTCATTAGATTCAGCAACTGATTTCTTAAATGTGACAGCAAAACACAAGCAATACAAATAAAATAGATAAATAGGACTATATCAGATTTTAAAATTTATGCACATCGAAGGAAACTATCAACAGTGTGACATGGCAACCTACAAAATGGAAGAAAATATTTGTAAATCCTCTATGCAATAAGGGTTTAATATTCAGAATATGTAAGGAACTTTTACAACTAAACAATAACAACAAATAAAAAATTTAAAATTTTCAAAGGATGGAGGAAGAAAAAGCAACCCACTCTAGTATTCTTGCCTGGAAAATTCCATGGACAGAGAAGCTTGGCAGGCTACAGTCCATGGGGTGACAAAGAATCAGACACAGTGGAGTGATTGAGCACACAGGCACACATAACTGTTTTATTCCTGGTAGTGTGGAGATCTTATAGCAAAGAATTGTAATTTATGTGCATTTTAATCTTTATTATTCAAAATGAGAAATAACATAAATTAGATTTGTACCTTTCTGTTTTAACTAGAACTTGTGAAGGTGGAAGAAATTTATTGATACAGTGACATTATGATGAGATTACAAAGTTATGTAACTACCTTAAATATTACTTGCAGCTACTCATCATCCACTGAGTAAAGGGGAAGGAGGTAAGGCAGGGCTGGGGCAGCTCACATTTATTAAATTTCGACTCTGTTGGGCATGTGCTAGACACATCTACATGTATGCTTTCATTTTTAATATGTGAGGAAATGTAACAGTACAAGAAGTAGAGCAAAGACAAGAAGCACTATGCACAAATTTATCTTTTTTTGTATAGATGGTCAACATTTTAAGCTTTTTATATTCTTTTTAATCCACTTTTGGCCAACCAAATCTTTTGATTGTTCCCAGCTCTCTGAGTCACAATTACCTGGGATTGCTGTGTAGCTCTTATGTGACCAGAGGGACATTTAGTGGGTTTTTTATGGGGGAGGGATTGGAGAATTAGACTTTAAGTACTCAGAAGACTATAGTTAATGGTAGTGTATTATATACTTTAAATTTTGCTAAGAGGATAGATCTTAGTTACGTGCCCTTGCTGCAAAAACATTTTTATTTGGAAAAAAAGTGGGGTGGGAGACACAAAAGGAAACTTTTATAGGTGATGAATAAGTTTATGGCTTTAATTGTAGTCTCACAGTTGTATGTTTATCTACAAACTTGTTGAGTTTGTATACATTAAATATGTACAGCCTTTGGTATGTCAATCATATCCAGTAAAATGGTTTTTAAAAAACTTTAAAGAAAACAGTCAAAGGAATTGAGAATAGCAAGGAAAGACAAGAAGGCCTTCTTCAATAAACAATGCAAAGAAATAGAGGGAAACAACAGAAAGGGAAAGACTAGAGATCTCTTCAAGAAAATTGGAAATATCAAAGGAAAATTTAATCAAAGATGGGCACAGTAAAGGACAGAAAAAGTAAAGATAATAAAAGCAGAAGAAATCAAGGAGAGGCTGGGAAAATACACAGAAAAACTGAACAAAAAAAAGTCTTAATGACCTGTATAACCATGATGGTGTGGTCACTCATGCAGAGCCAGACATTCTGGAGTGTTAAGTCAAGTGGGCCTTAGAAAGCACTGCTGTCAATAAAGCTAATGAAGGTAATGTAATCCCAGCAGAGCTATTTAATATCCTAAAAGATGATACTATCAAAGTGCTGCACTCAGTATATCAGCAAATTTGAAAAACCCAGCAGTGGCCACAGGACTGGAAAAGGCCAGTCCTCATCCCAATTCCCAAGAAGGGCAGTACTAAAAATGTTCAAACCACCGGACAGTTGACCCATCTCCCATACTGGTAAGGTTATGTTCAAAATCCTACATGCTAGGCTTCAGCATTATGTAGACTGAGAACTTTCAGATGTCCAACCTTGCTTTAGAAAAGGCAAAGAAATCAGAGATCAGATTGCCAACATTCACTGAATCATAGAGAAAGCAAGGGAATGCCAGAAAAACATCTACCTCTGTTTCATTGACTACACTAAAGCCTTTAACTGTGTGGATCATCTACCTCTGTTTCATTGACTACACTAAAGCCTTTGACTGTGTGAATCATAACAAACTGTGGAAAACTCTCAGTAAGAGATAGGAATCATTTCAGTTCAGTCATTCAGTCATGTCCAACTCTTTGAGACTCCATGGACTGCAGCACGCCAGGCTCTCCTGTCCATCATCAACCCCCGGAGCTTGCTCAGACTCATGCCAGTGATGCCATCCAGCCATCTCATCTTCTGTTTTTCCCTTCTCCTCCTGCCTTCAATCTTTCTGAGCATCAGGGTATTTTCCAATGAATCCGTTCTTCATATCAGATGGCCGAAGTATTAGAGCTTAAGCTTCAGCATCTGTCCTTCCAATGAATATTCAGGATTGATTTCCTTCAGGATGGACTGGTTTGATCTCCTTGCAGTCCAAGGGACTCTCAATAGTCTTCTCCAACACCACAATTCAAAAGCATCAATTTTTTGGCACTCAGATTTCTTTATGGTCCAACTCTCACATCCATACACGACTCCAGATTTTTTGACTAGATGGACCTTTGTCAGTAAAGTAATGTCTCTGCTTTTTAATATACTATCTAGGCTTGTCATAGCTTTTCTTCCAAAGAGCTAGCATCTTTTAATTTCATGTTTGTAACATTGTACAGGAAACAGTGATCAAAACCATTCCCCAAAATAAGAAATGCAAGAAGGCAAAGTGGTTGTCTGAGGAGGCTTTACAAATAGCTGAGAAAAGAAGAGAAGCGAAAGACAAAGAGATGCGAATACCAGACCATCTCACCTGTCTCCTGTGAAACCTGTGTGTGGGTCAAGAAGCAGCAATTTGAGTCCTGTATGGAACAATTGGTTCAGGATTGACAAAAGAGTATAACAAGGCTATTTTTATTGTCACCCTGTTTATTTAACTTATACACAGAGCACATTATGAGAAATGCTGGGCTGGATGAGTTACAAGCTGGAATCAAGATTGCCAGGAGACATATCAACAAACTCAGATATGCAGATGATACCACTTTAACAACAGAAAGTGAAGAGGAACTAAAGAGCCTCTTGATGAGGCTGAAGGAGGAGAATGAAAAAGCCAGCATAAAACTATTAAAAAAACAACAACAACCTAAGATCATGGCATCCAGCCCCATCTCTTCATGGCAAATAGAAGGGGAAAATGTAGAAGCAGTGACAGATTTCCTCTTCTTGGGCTCTAAAACCACTACAGATGGTGAGTGCAGCCATGAAATTAGGAGATGATTGCTTCTTGGCAGGAAAGCTATCACAAACCTAGACAAGTGTGTTAAAAAGCAAAGACATCACTTGGCAGACAAAGGTGCATATAGTCAAGGCTGTGGTCTTTCCAGCAGTCATGTACAGTTTTGAGAGCTGGACCATGAAGAAGGCAGAGCACTGAAGAACTGATGCTTCTGAACTGTGGTGCTAGAGAGGACTCTTCAGAGTCCCTTGGCCTACAAGGAGACCAAACCAGTCAATCTTAAAGGAAATCAACCCTGAATACTCATTGGAAGGACTGATGCTGAAGCTGAAGCTCCAATATCCTGGCCATCTGAGACAAACAGCTGACTCATTTGAAAAGACCTTGATGCTGGGAAAGATTGAAAGCAGAAGAGGAGGGCAATAAAATATGAAATAGCTGGATGGCATCAATGATGCAATGAACATGAACTTGAGCAGACTCCAGGAGGTGGTGAGAGACAGGAAGCCTGGCATGCTGCAGTCCATGGAGATGCAAAGAGTCAGACACAACTTGGCAAATGAACAACAAAGGAATTGAATAGGCGATTTTCTAAAGAAGATATACAAATGGCCAACAAACACGAAAACACGCTCAACGCCACTAATCATAAGAGAAATTCAAGGAACTTCCCAGATGGTATAGTGGCTAGGACTCTGTGTTCCCAACAGAGGGGCCCCGGTTCAATTTTTAGTCAGAGAACTGGATCTCATATGCTGAAACTAAAATACCAGGTGAAAACAAATAAATGAAAAATGTTGTAAGTATAGTCAAAACTCCTTTTTAAAAAAATAAATGCTTGTAAGCATGTGGTATAAAGATCCTCCTTGTGCACTGTTACTGGGAATATAAAACAGTGAAGCTGCTATTGAAAACAATATGGAGGTTCCTCAAAAGTTTAAAAGAGAATTACCATATGATTCAACAATTTCACTTCTGGGTATATACCCAAAATAATCAACAGGATCTTGAACAGATAAATACCCACTGATATTCACTGTAGCATTATTCACATTAGTTAGGGGGTGTGAGCAATGCAAATGCACATTGGCACATGAATGGATAAAGAAAATGGAATATTATGCAGCCTTAAAAAGGAAGTTTTTTTTCATATCCTGCATAGATGAACCTTGAGGATATTATGCTAAGCAAAATGTCAGTCAGAAAGGTCAAACACTGTGTGATTCCACTCATATGAAGTATTTAAATTTCTTTTTTCATTTTATTTTTTTGCCACACTACTTGGCATGTAGGATCTAAGTTCCTGAAGCAGGGATTGAACTAGGGTCTCCTGCAGAGGAACCATGGAGTTTTAACCACTGGACCACCAGGGAAGTTCCATATGAAGTATTTTAAATAGTCGAATCAAATAAATAGAATGTAGAAAGGTGATTGAAAGGATTGGGGAGATGGGTAGGAGAGAGGGGCATTCCTTTTTAATGGGTATAATGTTTCAATCTTTCAAGGTTAAATAGTCCTAGAGATCACAATTTAAGTATACTCAACACTGCTGAATGCTACACTTAAAATGGCAAATTTAATATTCTATGCTTTTAAACCACAATAAAATACTTTTAAAAAGACAGATATACATGCACATACATGTGATTTTTTTTTCTAGTTATATTGTTAAATTAAAAAAAAGCAAGTTGCATAACGCTGTATTTTAATACTTGTGTTGGTAAGAATGAAGCACCAGTCTATGTTCAATACAGGATACAGGATGCATGGGGCTGGTGCACAGGATGATTCAGGGAGATGATGTGGGGTGGGAGGTGGGAGGGGGCTTCGGCACTGGGAGATCGTGGACACCTGTGGCTTATTCATGTCAATGTATGGCAGAACAAATACAGTATTGTAATGTAGAATAAAGTATTTTAAAAAAATAAAAAATAAAAATAATAATACTTGTGTTGGAGACTGAGGGGGCTTCCCAGGTAGCACTAGACGTAATGAACCTGCCAGCCAATGTGGGAGACAAGAGAAGTTGGTTTGATCCCTCACTCGGGAAGATCCCCTGGAGGAGGACACGGCAACCTACTCCAGTATTCTTGCCTGGAGAATTCCATGGACAGAGCAGCATGGCAGGCTACAGTCCATAGGATTGCAAAGAATTGGACACGACTGAAGTGACTTAGCATGCATGCACGAAAGTGAGAGGAAGAGAAAGAGCCACAGAATGACAGTGAGAGAGGATAAGAAGCAAAATAACTCTGAAGGAATGAAAATTATACTTAATAATAGTGATTACCTGGGGAAGGTAATCTGGGAGCAGGGGGAACAGGACAGGATGAAACTTCGCTATACCTCACTATATACTCTTTATGCCTTTATATTTTATCACTATGTGTGGGTATCTTTCCTGTTCAAAAAATGAATGTTAATTGAAAATGAAGACAGTGTGATATTGGTAAAAGAACAGACAAATAGATCAATGGAGGAATAGAGAGCCTAGAAATAATCCCACACAACTAGAGGCAATTGATATACGACAAAGGCAATACAGTGGAAGAAAGAAAAGTCTTCAACAAAAGTATCTGAAAGAGTTGAACATCCATATGCAAAGTAAATGACTCTAGACACAGACCTCACAAATTTCACAAGAATGAACTCAAAGTAGATCATAAATTTAAATTAAAAGCACAAACCCATCAAATGTCTATAAGATAAAACAGAAACTCTAGGTGACCATGAGTTTGGCAATGACTTCTTAAATACAACAGAAAAAGTATGATTCATGAAAGAATAATTGGTAACTTGGGCTTTATTATGACTAAAAACTTCTACGCTACAAAAGACACTGCTAAGAGAATAAAAAAATTAGCCACAGACTGTGAGTGAATATTTGCAAAACATATCTGATAAAGGACTGATATCCAAAATACACAAAGAACTCTTACAATTCAACAGTAAGAAAACAAAGACCTAATTTTAAAATGGTGAAAAGAATCAAAGAGACACCTCATCAAAGAAGATATAATGATAGCAAAAAAGCTTATGAAAAAATGCTCAACATTACATAACGTTCAGTTCAGTTCAGTGGCTCAGTTGTGTCTGACTCTTTGCAACCCCCGTGAATCACAGCACGCCAGGCCTCTCTGTCCATCACCAACTCCAGGAGTTCACTCAAACTCATGTCCATCAAGTCCATGATGCCATCCAGCCATCTCATCCTCTGTTGTCCCCTTTTCCTCCTGCCCCCAACCCCTCCCAGCATCAGAGTCTTTTCCAATGAGTTAACTCTTCGCATGAGGTGACCAAAGTACTGGAGTTTCAGCTTTAGCATCATTCCTTCCAAAGAACACCCAGGGCTGATCTCCTTTAGAATGGACTGGTTGGATCTCCTTGCAGTCCAAGGGACTCTCAAGAGTCTTCTCCAACACCACAGTTCAAAAGCATCAATTCTTCAACGCTCAGCTCTCTTCACTGTCCAACTCAACATCCATACATGACCACTGGAAAAACCATAGCCTTAGGGAATTCCAAATTAAAAGAACAATGTGATACCACTACACAGTAATTAGAATGGCTAAAATCCAAAACATTGATTACACCGAAAGCTAACGACAACATAAAAATGGTGCAGCCACTTTGGGAAGTTTCTTACTAGAATTAAAGTAAAAAATACTTTTACCATATGACCCCATACTTGCAAGAATGAATACATGAATGAATTGAAAACTGACATCTAGACAAAAACCTACACACAGAGGTTTATACCAACTTTATTCGTAGTTGTCAAAACCTGGAAGCAACCAAGATGTCCTTCACCAGGCTGTGGTGCAACAATACAGTGGTATATCATTCAGTCATGAAAGAAATTAGATATCAAGCAATGAAAATACATGGAGGAAACATAAAAGCCTATTACTAAGGGAAAGAAGCCAATCTGGAAAGGCTATATACTGGGACATCCCTGGCAGTCTGATAGTTAAGACTCCATGCTTCCAATGCAGGGGGCATGGGTTTGATCTTTGGTTGGGAAATTAAGATCCCACATGCCTTGGGCCATGGCCAAATAAAAGAATGAAAAACAAAAATTAAAACATTTTTAACTGTCTAAAAATTATAAAAAAAAAAGGCTATATACTGTATGATTCCAACTATCTGATATTCTAAAAAAGGCAAAACTGTGGAGACAGTAAAAGGATCAGTGGTTGTCAGGGGTTGTTGGAGGAGAGATATATGAATAGGAAGACCACAGAGGGTTTTCAGAGCAATGAAAATATTTGGTATAGTACTATAGTGCAAAGAAATAGAGGAAAACAATAGAATGGGAAAGACCAGAGATCTCTTCAAGAAACTGAAGATACCAAGGGAACATTTCATGCAAAGACGGGCTCAATAAAGGACAGAAGTGGTATGGACCTAATAGAAGCAGAAGATATTAAGAAGAAGTGGCAAGAATACACAGAAGAACTATACAAAAAAGATCTTCAAGACCCAGATATTCATGATAGTGTGATCACTCACCTAGAGCCAGACATCCTGGAATGTGAAATCAAGTGGGCCTTAGGAAGCATCACTATGAACAAAGCTAGTGGAGGTGATGGCATTCCAGTTGAACTATTTCAAATCCTAAAAGATAATGCTATGAAAGTACTGCACTCAATATGCCAGCAAATTTGGAAAACTCAGCAGTGGCCACAGGACTGGAAAAGGTCAGTTTTCATTCCAAGCCCTAAGAAAGGCAATGCCAATGAGTGCTCAAACTACTGCACAATTGTACTCATCTCACATGGTTGGAAAGTCATGCTCAAAATTTTCCAAGCCAGGTTTCAACAGTACATGAACCATGAACTTCCAGATGTTTAAGCTGGTTTTAGAAAAGGCAGAGGAACCAGAGATCAAATTGCCAACATACACTGGATCATCGAAAAAGCATGAGAGTTCCAGAAAAACCTCTATTTCTGCTTTATTGACTATGCCAAAGCCTTTGACTGTGTGAATCACAACAAACTGTGGAAAATTCTTAAACAGATGGTGCAGACCACCTGACCTGACTCTTGAGAAATCTGTATGGAAGCAACAGTTAGAACTGGACATGGAACAACAGGCTGGTTCCAAACAGGAAAAGGAGTACATCAAGGCTGTATATTGTCACCCTGCTTATGTAATTTCTACGCAGAGTACATCATGAGAAAAGCTGGGTGAATGAAGCACAAGCTGGAATCAAGATTGCTAAGAGAAATATCAATAATCTCAGATATGTAGACGACACCACTCTTATGGCAGAAAGTGAAGAACTAAAGAGCTTCTTGATGAAAGTGAAAGAGGAGAGTGAAAAAGTTGCCTTAAAGCTCAACATTCAGAAAACTTTGTAACATCTGACCCCATCATTTCATGGCAAATAAATGGGAAAACAATGGAAAGAGTGAGAGACGTTATTTTGGGGGTTCCAAAATCACTGCAGGTGGTGACTGCAGCCATGAAATTCAAAGACACTTACTCTTTGGAAGAAAAGTTATGACCAACCTAGATAGAATATTAAAAAGCAGAGACATTATTTTGCCAACAAATGTCTGTTTGGTCAAGGCTATGGTTTTTCCAGTGGTCAGGTATGTATGTGAGTGTTGGACTATAAAGAAAGCTGAATGCCAAAGAATTGATGCTTTTGAACTGTGGTGTTGGAGAAGATTCTTGAGAGACCCTTGGACTGCAAGGAGATCCAACCAGTCCATCCTAAAGGAAATCAGTCCTGAATATTCATTGGAAGGACTGATGCTAAAGCTGAAATTCCAGTACTTTGGCCACCTGATGTAAAGAACTGACTCATTTGAAAAGACGCTGATGCTGGAAAAGATTGAAGGCAGAGAAGGGGATGACAGAGGATGAGATGGCTTAATGGCATCACTGACTCAATGGACATGAGTTTGAATAAACTCCAGGAGTTGGTGATGGACAGGGAGGCCTGGCGTGCTGCAGTCCATGGGGTTGCAAAGAGTTGGACACAAGTGAGTAACTGAACTGAACTGACTGACTATAATAGTAGACACATATCATTTTACATTTGTTCAAACCCATAGAATGTACCACACCAAGAGTGAACCCTAATGTAACTTATGGATTTTGGGTGATAATGATGTGTCAATGTAGGTTTATCAATTATCACAAGATATCACACTAATTCAAATAATAATAGGAGAAACTGGGGGAGGGGATAAGGTGATGTATGACAAAGCTCTGTTTTCCAGTAAAATGAAAACAGCTTGAAAAATAAATTCTGTTTAAAATGAATATAATTAAAAATCATAAAATAGCAATTCATTTTTTTCTCATAGATCTGTCTAGTTTTTTTATTTATGTTTGGCTGTGCTTGGTTTTTCTTGCTGCATGAGTTTTTCTCTAGTTGTGGTCAGCAGGGGGTACTCTCTAGTTGTGGTGTGTAGGCTTATTGTGGTGACTGATAGCATAGGCTCGGAGAAGGCAATGGCAACCCACTCCGGTACTCTTGCCTGGAAACTTTGATGGATGGAGGAGCCTGGGAGGCTGCAGTCCATGGAGTTGGGAAGAGTCAGACATAACTGAGAAACTTCACTTTCACTTTTCACTTTCATGCATTGGAGAAGGAAATGGCAACCCACTCCAGCGTTCTTGCCTGGAGAATCCAGAGAATGGAGGAGCCTGGTAGGCTGCCATCTACAGGGTCGCACAGAGTTGGACACGACTGAAGCGACTTAGCAGCAGCAGCAGTATAGCATAGGCTCAGTAGTTGCGGTGCATGGGCTTAGTTACATGTGGGATCTTCTAAGACTAAGGAATGAACATATGTCTCCTGCATTGGTAGGCAAATTGTTTATCACTGAGCCACGAGGGAAGCCCCTGTCTAGTTTTTTTTTTTTTTTTTTAACATAAATTAAAATAACCTCTCCATTCACATTATGAAAATTATATGGAAGAACAGAATATTTAAAAGTAAACCAGGGCCACTCTTCCAGTTATAAAATAAATGAGTCATGGGGTTGTAATATATACCATGATGACTATAGTTCATAATACTGTATCACATATTTGAAGCTTGCTAATGAAAAATTGTTGTTGAATTACAACCCGGGGATTCTTGGAACCCGGAGGAGAAGAATTCAATCCAGGGCCAGAGACGAAGTTTGATCACTCAGAGCTTTTGTGTAATAAAGTTTTATTAAAGTATAAAGGAGATAGAGAAAGCTTCTGACATAAGCATCAGAAGGGGGCAGAAAGAGTACCCCCTTGTTAGTTTTAGCAATGAGTTTATATACTCTCCAACTAATCCAAAGGTCTGGAGGTTGTAAAGACCTCACCAGACCTACTCCCATAATTCACATTTTAAGATAACAGAATTAGCCAAAAGGTTTAATCCAGAGACTATCCTCAGGCAGAATACATTATTGTTATATAATCCTAAGGAATGTAGAGAAATAAGTTTGTCCTTTCTTCCTCCTTGAGAATTCCAGACCCTTCTCTCTTTGGGGACTTCTAGACTTCTTATCAACCTGCCTAGGAAATGATTCTCTCATTCCTCCCTTTTCTTTTAGGAGAATTATGTTCCTAGGGAAAAGGGGCGTCGTTCTCATTCCATAACTGCTTCTGAGCTGAGAAGGGGCATTGTCCCTAAATTGGTGAGGTAACATATTCTCCTAATCCTCATATTGAGGGTATCTGATCCAGGGGCCCCAAGTAGTAGTTGGAGGAATTTGCAGCAGTAGCAGGAGTTAAAGCCACCATTTGTAACTTAAAAGCTTTCATGCGGCTAGAAACAAATCCAGTTATACAATTACAAATACAGGGAGCAAACAGCAAAAACAAAACAATCGGAATCAAAATTAAAAGTCACATTATTTCTATAGTTGAAGTGCAACATATTGCACCAGTCCATTTTAGGGTTGGTAGATGTCGTCAGATGAAGAAGAGGCATCGCATGTGATTGTTGTCGAAGGTATTCAGACTTGGAGAAAGTCCTTTCCTTGAAGTGGAGATGTCCACCACGGGAAGCCTTCCGCTGATGAAGAGAATCTTTATAACCTCCTTAGCCTGTTCACTATGACAGAGAAAAGCCTCAGTCCATCCAGTAAAAGTATCTACCCAAACTTGTAAGCAAGAATATCCATTAGCTTTTGGCATATGAGTAAAATAAATTCCCCAGTCCTCTCCAGGATACCTCCCATTTCGTTGTAATCCAGATTTTGCTTCCAAATCCTGTTCAGCAGTCACCACGGCATAACCTGCTTTACACTTTCCATCCCGAACAAAAGAACTTCCATCTGTAAATATTTCCATGTCAGGATTGTCTAATGGGGTATCCATTAGATCTTCCCGAGCTGCATAGTTTAAAGTTAGGAATTGAGAACAATCTTGATCAGGTGTTCCATTTTCCTTCTCAGGAAGGAAAGTTAAATTTCCACAAACTTTAAGCTTAGTAAACTGGTCCTTCTAACAACAATGACTGATATTTAAGAAGCCTACTGTCTGTCATCCAAATATTAACCTTAGAATTTAAGATTCCAGTTACCTCATGAGAAGTCAGTACAGTAAGGTTTCGTCCATTAATTATTTTTAAAGCTTCAGGTGCTAATAAAGCCGCTGCCCCAAGTACTCTTAGGCAGTGGGGCCACCCATGTGAAATTACATCTAATTCTCTGCTTAGATAAGCAATAGGTTGCTGGTGAGGCCCTCGGGGTTGTGTCAAAACTCCCAAGGCCGTACCTTTTCTTTCAGTGACAAACAAATTAAATTCTGACCCTGTGGGCAAGCTCAGAGCTGGAGCTTGCAGGAGAGCAGTCTGAAGAACTTTAAAAGCCTTTTGAGTTTCTGGAGACCAAACCAGTTAGTTTGGGCCTGCTGAGTTTTAGTTATAAGTTTATATAAAGGCCGGGCAAGTTCCCCACAACCAAATGGACAGTAACCTGTGATTCCCCAAAATCCTCTCAATTGTCTTAAAGTCATAGGTAGAGGATGATTTAGTATAGGTTTAATTCTCTCAGGGCCTATGGCCCTAGTCCCTTTGATATGATTAGACCCAGATATCTGATTGTTGACAAAGCTGAGCCTTTTCTCTTGATGCCTTGTAACCACAGCCTGCCAGAAAGTTTAATAAATCTTCTGAGGCTTGTGAACAAGCTTCCCCTGTCTCAGCACAGAGCAAAATATCATCTACATATTGTCACACCACCGCTTCAGAGTTATTAATGTTTTGTAGATCCCATGACAAACTGTCCAAATAAGTGAGGACTGTCACAAAATCCCTGGGGCAAAACTGTCCAGGTTAACTGAGAAGCTGGCTGCATAGGGTCTTCAAAGGCAAATCGAAATTGACTTTCCTCTGTCAAAGGCACTGAATAGGAGGCATCTTTTAAATCAATTACTGAGAAATATTTGGGTCATTCAGGAATTTCAGACAATAGAGTATAAGGATTAGGCACCACGGGGTGTAAAGGAACTACAGCCTCATTTATTATATGTAAATCTTGAACTAGTCTCCGTTTACCATTTGATTTCTTTATACCCAAAATAGGAGTGTTGCAAGGACTGTTACAGGGAATTAATAGTCTTTGTTCCTTTAAGTTTTCAATGATGGGTTTTAACCCTTCCGTAACCTCAGGTTTCAGAGGATACTGCTTCTTATGTGGAAATAAGTGCGGGTCTTTGAGCTTGACAACTACAGGAATAGCATTTTGTGCTCAACCCACAGATTTTCCATCAGCCCATACTCTAGGATTTACATTTTGTTCAACTAGAGGAAGAGAAAGGGACGGCTCCATATTCATAAAAACAGAGGCATGAACCTTGCTCAGTATATCCCTCCCCCAAAGGGGTGAGGGAGATTCTGGCACGATCAGAAACTCATGTGAAAATAGCACAGAATCCCAGTTGCAAGATAAAGAATAACTGAAATAACACCTTTTGGCTCATCCAGACAGTCCCATTACGGAAGCGGATCAAGAAGAAAGTGGGCCAGGGGCTTCAGTAAGCACAGAGTAAGTTGCCCCAGTATCTAAAAGGAAATCGACGGATTGGCCTGCCACAATTATTAATACCCAGGGTTCCTCAGGTATAATTAGGACGGGAGCTTGTGTGGGGACCCCCGGGCACCTTCAGTCCTGATTGTCTTGAGAGTCTGACCCCGAGACCTACGCCTCTGAGGGCAGTCTCTCTTCCAGTGTGGTCCTTTGCAGACCTGACATGGAGCCGGGGCGGCTTAGATGCCTGAGGGCAATCTCGCTTGAGATGCCCCTCCTTTCCACAGGAATAGCAAGCCCATCCCTTTTCACCTAGGTCACTCTGGGCATTTTTCTCAGGCTGTTTAAGAACATTTTTCATAGCCATTGCGAAGTCTTCCGCCTTTTCCTTTGTCTTTCTTTGCCTTTCTTTTCCTCATATTCCCTACCATAATAGACCATCTGAGCCAGTTGTAACAGAGTATCTAAAGACTGATTTGGTCCATACGCCTGCTTTTGTAGCTTACGGCGGATATCAGGAGCCGACTGAGTGAGAAATCTACCTTTTAAGATCACTTTTCCTTCTTCGCTTTCAGGATCAATCTCAGTGAATCTGTGAAGGGCTTCTCTTAGTCTATCAAGGAATTTACCAGGAGCTTCCTTCTCCTCCTGTTCTATGTCTGCCAATTTGCTATAGTTTAAAGGCTTAGAATGCGTCTGAGTCCTTCAAGAATGCATCTGACAAAACGACTCTGATCCCATCTTCCTCTAGCTGTGTTGTAGTCCCAGTCTGGTTCTATAGTTGGGACCACCTGACTCCCAGTGGGGAGGGCCACTATCTCGTCTTCCCTCTTCCCTACTGATTCATTACCAAGCCATTCATCTCCATAAGCAACTGCTTTTCCTAAAACTCAAGTCTTTGAGTCAGGAGTTAGTGTTTGTCCCAAGATA
This sequence comes from Nanger dama, assembly GCA_917880005.1. Lineage (NCBI taxonomy): Eukaryota > Metazoa > Chordata > Mammalia > Artiodactyla > Bovidae > Nanger > Nanger dama. The sequence goes on from CAKJTW010000056.1 coordinate 2,195,651, forward strand.
TACATCACATCCTTCCAAGTAAGGTCATAAAGCAGAGTAACACCTTTAAAAGCTCTAATATATTTTCTGGGTCTTCTAAATAATCTCCCGGATCCTCCTTGATTCTTTGTATTTCTTGATAAAAAAAAGGCTTATTAACTCTCATAGACTGATTTTTTCTCCCGGTGGGTGTTTCATGAAGAAGCAACAGCTTGTGTGGCTGTTCCTCAGTCTCTCTGGCTTCTCTGCACATATGATCCCAGGGATAGACTGGAGAAGCATGTTTTTCTTTTTCTCTTTGTCTCCTGTCCTCCATCTCATCTCTTACTTCGATGGTCTGAGTTTCTACTGAAACCAGAGTAGTCTGATGTCGTACTGAGACAGGAGTTGTTTGGACCTCCACGTGGGCAGTTTGAATCTCAGTTTGGATTTCCACTGAGACAAAGGCAACCCTTCTAAAGGGGGTTCTCTGGTTTTCTTTTTTCTTTTTTTCTTTTTTATTTTTTAAAAATTTTTTTTTATTTATTTTTTTTTTTGGTTCTCTGGTTTTCAGTTTGCTTAGCTTGGAACCCTGGGTACGGGGGCAAAGAAGGAGGACAGGAGGGAGCTGAAGGTTTCATGCCCAAAATAGCCTTAGGACATAAGTCTGGCATATTTCGCAGCGAGAAAAAGGGCAACATATATGCTACTTCTACCCACTTCCCTTGTTCCTTACAGAACCGGTCTAATTGTAAAACAGCATTATACTTAAGAGACCCTCCAACTGGCCACTATTCGCCATCCTCCAGTGGATACCGTGGCCATGCAGTATCACATAGGAAAACCAGCTGTGTCTTCTTTAAGCCCTGGGGATCAAATCTATCCCAGTTTTTCAAGATACAGTTCAAAGGAGTGAGGCTGGATTTGTTAGTTCCCATTTGTAAGAGAGAAAAAAAGTGATCAGGGCCATTTTTCTACCGGAGGTGTCCCTCCCTGCTCTAGATGGGGGTGTAGACAGACTTTACACCAAAAGCTTTTCCTTCCTGGTTGGACTTAGTCTGTCCCTTACCGACGTTAGGCGCCGTCTCGACCCTCCCGGTTCTACCACCGAGATGGGGTAGGGATGTACCAGGGGTAGACCTGATAGCATCTCTACCTGATGTTCAACACTTCACCTTTAACCTTGCTTGCCTCTGATGCCAGCCGGGGTGCAATCAGAGTAACCTCCTGGAATGCCTCCCAAGCTAAGACCGCTGGGGAAACATTCAGCATCTGAGTGCCTGTACACAACCCTGAGTATATTCCTGACCACAATAAGACCAATATGAACATAAAGCTGAGATGTTCTTTTCAAGCATCACCACACCAGTATGAGAGCCTCCTCTGGTCCACTAAGAGCCAGAGTTACCAAAGGGAAAAACCCATTGCAGTCCCAATCTGAGTAACCTTTAACATCAGAGATGTTCTTGAGGCTAGAGCTCCATCTAGCTTCTGAACTTTTGATTCCTAGCGAGGCTAGGCTCTTTCTTGACTACCAATCCAAGTTTGGGACCTAAGCCACAGTACACAGTAACAGTATAGATCACAAGTCCCTTGAAAGTCTAAGATCTAATAGATTAGGTTAGTGTTAAGGGACCAGACCTGAGCCATGACAGGCTCAGCAAGCTATACTAAGCCTAAGATTCAGATTCTTGTAAAACCTGAGTCATGATTCTGGGAAACCACACCCTGGGAAAGTCCCACTCCTGCCAAATGCGAGCCAATCAGAATTGGGATTTTGATTCAAACCCGAGCCAATGAGATTTTGTGATTTGTGTGATCTGAAAAATCCCATGCGCAAGAACTAACCAATCACTGTTTGCCAACTCTTCTGATGCAACATTTGAACCGGGCTAAATGTATAAGTACTGCTGTAATCCAGAGCTCAGGGCTCTCCACTGCACTGGATAAGATGGGAGCCCTAGCTTGAGCTAGCAATAAAACCCTTTTTGCTTTTGCATTGCTGTGGACGTTTTATTCTCTCGGTTCTGGGATCCGGACTCTGGGCATAACATTTGGGGGCTCATCCGAGATCCCTTTAACTGGAAGAATAACACTCTCCCAGTAGAAGGGGTTTCCTCACTAGGAGGAAAGATATCTGAATACCGGTGTTAAGTATGGTTAAGTCCAGTGTAAGACCAAGGCCCAGCGAGCAAGCTGGAAAGCAGCTGGCTCTGGTAAGAAGAAAGTTTTCATCAGGTTTGATCAGGGGCGAATTAGTCGTCCTAGCTAGTGTAAGAATGAGGCCCAGCAAGTGCGCTGGAGGGCAGCTGGCTCTGGTAAGAAGAAAGCTTTCATCAGGTTTGGTCAGGGGGCGAATTAGTCGTCCTAGCTAGTGTAAGGCCGAGGCCCAGCAAGTGCGCTGGAGGGCAGCTGGCTCTGGGGGTGGGGAGAGAGAAGTTCTCTTGATCCCGAATCTGGTGGGCGGTGGACGCCCTTCGGTAAGGTAACCTCGAGGGATAAGAAGGTTCAGGGGCCCTAGGAAGACCTAGTATTGTGTTCTCAGCCGATATTTGTCTGTCCTCTGTTTGTCGCATCTTTGTGTGTGCCAACGCTCTCTGTGTTTTTGTCTCATCTCCTGTGTTTTACTCCATAATTGTGGGACAAGCAATTTCCAATCCTCTGTCCCTTATGACTGACCATTTTTTCTGATTTTAAGTCTAGAGCGCACAATCTATCGGTGCTGGTGAAGAAGAACAAATTAGTAACATTTTGATAGTCTGAATAAGCTACTTTTACCGCTAACAACCTGTCTGCCTTTCGAGCGGTGAAATCTGTATAATTTTGTTCTCATTGACCTTCTAGAATCTATCCTTTTTACTCATAATGCCACTTGGGATGACTGTCAGCAGCTGTTACAGGTGCTCTTAACTATAGAGGAATCCGAATGGATTTTGTCGGAAGCACGGAAACACATTCCAGGGGTAGACGGAAGACCCACCATGCAGCCAAATTGAGTTGATGAGGGATTTCCTCTGACACAATCTCCCTGGGATTTCAAGCATGCTGAAAGTAGGGAGCATCTCCGAGTGTACCGCCAGACTCTCATGGCTGGCCTTCAAGCAGCCGCCAGGAAACCAACAAATTTGGCCAAGGTAAATTTGGTTAGACAGGAACCGACTGAGAGCCTGGCAGCCCTCTTAGAGAGGTTAATGGAAGCTTTCAGACAGTGAACCCCCATGGACCCACAAGCTGATGAGTCACACACGGTAGTTATACTAGCATTTTGTGAATGAGGCAGCCCCGGACATTAGGAAAAAGTTGCAAAAAAAAAAAAAAATAGACAGGCTAGGGGAAATCTAGTGAGGGCGGCAGAAGATGAAGTAGGGGTGACGTTGGCTGACACAGGCCATGAAAAAGACTATTCTGCGGATTCTCAAGCTGGCGACCCCTCGCCAAGTGAGGGAATTCTTAGCAACTATTGGGCACTGCAAACTGGATCATCAGGTTCGCTGAGAAGGCCCGACCACTGTATGAAGGAGGTAAAGAAAGCCAAAACTGGACTTGGACTGAACCCATGAGGCTTGGACATCTGGAGGTTCACGGTTCACGTATTGCTCAAGCCTGGCTTGGAGAATTTTGAGCATTACTTTACTAGCATGTGAGATGAGTGCAATTGTGTGGCAGTTTGAGCATTCTTTGGCATTGCCTTTCTTTGGAATTGGAATGAAACCTGACCTTTTCCAGTCCTGTGTCCACTGCTGAGTTTTCCAAATTTGCTGGTATATTGAGTGCAGCACTTTCACAGCATCATCTTTCAGGATTTGAAATGGCTCAACTGGAATTCCATCACCTCCACTAGCCTTGCTCGTAGTGATGCTTTCTAAGGCACACTTGACTTCACATTCCAAGATGTCTGGCTCTAGATGAGCGATCACACCATCATGATTATCTGGGTCGTGACGATCTTTTTTGTACAGTTCTTCTGTGTATTCTTGCCACTTCTTCTTAATATCTTCTGCTTCTGTTAGGTCCATACCATTTCTGTCCTTTATCGAGCCCATCTTTGCATGAAATATTCCCTTGGTATCTCTAATTTTCTTGAAGAGATCTTTAGTCTTTCCCATTCTGTTGTTTTCCTCTATTTCTTTGCATTGATCGCTGAAGAAGGCTTTCTTATCTCTTCTTGCTATTCTTAGGAACTCTGCATTCAGATGCTTATATCTTTCCTTTTCTCCTTTGCTTTTCACCTCTCTTCTTTTCACAGCTATTTGTAAGGCCTCCCCAGACAGCCATTTTGCTTTTTTGCATTTCTTTCCCATGGGGATGGTCTTGATCCCTGTCTCCCGTACAATGTCACGAACCTCATTCCATAGTTCATCAGGCACTCTATCTATCAGATCTAGGCCCTTAAATCTATTTCTCACTTCCACTGTATAATCATAAGGGATTTGATTCAGGTCTTACTTGAATGGTCTAGCGGTTTTCCCTACTTTCTTCAATTTCAGTCTGAATTTGGTAATAAGGAGCTCATGATCTGAGCCACAGTCAGCTTCTGGTCTTGTTTTTGTTGACTGTATAAAGCTTCTCCATCTTTGGCTGCATAGAATATAATCAGTCTGATTTTGGTGTTGACCATCTGGTGATGTCCATGTGTGTAGAGTGTTTTCTTGTGTTGTTGGAAGAGGGTGTTTGCTATGACCAGTGCATTTTCTCGGTAAAACTCTATTAGTCTTTGCCCTGCTTCATTCCGCATTCCAAGGCCAAATTTGCCTGTTACTCCAGGTGTTTCTTGACTTCCTGTTTTTGCGTTCCAGTCCCCTATAATAAGCCTAAGATTCAGATTCTTGTAAAACCTGAGTCATGATTTCGGGAAACTACACCCTGGGAAAGTCCCACTTGCGCCAAACACGAGCCAATCAGAATTGGGATTTTGATTCAAACCCGAGCCAATGAGATTTTGTGATTTGTGTGATTTGACCAATGAAATTTTGTGATTTGTGTGATTTGAAAAATCCCCCCACATGGGCATGAACTAACCAATCGCTTTTTGCCAACTTCTGTTGCAACATTTGAACCGGGCTAAATGTATAAATACTGCTGTAATCCAGAGCTCGGGGCTCTCATCAAGACTCCACTATGCTGGATGAGATCGGAGCCCTATCTAGAGCTAGCAGTAAAACCCCTTTTGCTTTTGCATTGCCGTGGACGTCTCATTCTCTCGGTTCTGGGATCCGGACTCTGGGCATAACAGTTAGTACTTCTAATTCCCAAGGAGTTAGGAAATGGTCAAAGAGACCGAAAAGTTTGACTGAGAAAAGAGAGTTTGGTTCACACGCTTTGCCCATTTCTGGTCGGTTCCCAAAGGAGTCGTTGGGTGCCTCTTGGCACTGGCAGGTCGGTATAAACCCCCGACAGGTTTCTGCCATAAGCCGCATGAGATCACCATGGAACCGCAGAGCAGGGCTCCTCACTTGCTTCACGCAGGGCATGTCATTCATTCACACAAGCACACCGTAGAGTTAGTAAAGCACAGCAGAAAACGTTCGCTAAGAGAACAAAGAACTAGAGCTCAAGCATCCTTACCTTGTCCTGAAGGATCCTGGACGAGTCCCCAAGATGAAAGGTTGTTGAATCACAACGCGGGGATTTTGGCCCCTGGAGGAGAAGAATTCAATCTGGGGCCAGAGATGAGGCCTGATCGCTCAGAGCTTTTGTGTAATAAAGTTTTATTAAAGTATAAAGGAGATAGAGAAAGCTTCTGACATAAGCATCAGAAGGGGGCAGAAAGAGTACCCGCTTGTTAGTTTTAGTAATGAGTTTATATACTCTCCAACTAATCCAAAGAAGGTCTGGAGGTTGTAAAGGCCTCACCAGACCTACTCCCATAATTTACATTTTAGGATCATAGAATTAGCCAGAAGATTTAGTTCACAGACTGTCCTCAGGCAGAATACATTATTGTTATATAATCCTTGTAAAGAGCAGGTCTGCTCCCATAATTTACAGAATTAGCCAGAAGGTTTAATCCAGAGACTATCCTCAGGCATAATACATTGTTGTTATATAATCCTAAGGAATGTAGAGAAATAAGTTTGTCCTTTCTTCCTCCTTGAGAATTCCAGACCCCTCTCTCCTTGGAAACCCCTAGACTTCTTATCAACCTGCCTAGGAAATGACTCTCTCACTAAAAGTAAATCTTGAAAGTTCTCATCACGTGCAAAGAAATGGTAACTACATATGTTGATGGATACCAATTAGACTTATTGTGGTGATCATTTTACAATATCCCAAAATATCAAATCATATTGTTCACCTGAAACTAATATCTTATGTCAGTTTACCTCTATTTTAAGAAGTACACCAGACAAGATTAATCTTATAGCTCCAAATGAAGTGTTTCTTTCTCATAAACCAATGGGAGTTGAATAAACTGTGCAATATTTTATGAAGAATCTAAACCTAAGGCAATTTAATAATTTGTTGGTGTCTTAAAAAAGCTAATATTTTACTTGCTGATTTTCTCTGTTGTTTTTCTATTCTCTATTTTGTGTATCTTCATTCTAATCTAATATTTAGCATTTCTTTCCTTCTGCTTAATTTGGGTGTAACTTCTTCTGTAAATCTTTTATATCTAGTTTCTACTATACCTATAGCTTCTTAATTTCTTTGTTGTTGTCCAGTCACTAACTTGTATCAAATTATGTCCTCTTTTCTAGAAGCTGTAATGTTAGGTTATTGACTTGAGATTGATTTGATATTTTTCCTCTTTTTAATGTAGACATTTACAGATATAATTTTCTGTTATGCTTTCACTGTATTCCATGTTTTGTATGTTCTTGTTTTCACTCATCTCAAAATATTTTCTAATTTCCTTTGTAGTTTCTTCTTGACTCATTGATTGTTTAATATTATACTATTAATGCTATTCTACATATTCATGAACTTTACAAATTTTCTTTTGTTATTCTGGTTTTGTTACACTGTAATCATGGAAGATATTTAGTATGATTTCAATGTTTAAAATTTATGTTTATTATTACCATACTGTCTTGTTGAAATGACCTCTTAATCAATACATGTCATTGTTTTTTGTCTCATAACAATTTTTGATATAAAGTCTATTTTTCCTGATATCAATACAGCTACACACGCTCCCTTTGGTTACTATATTTTACATGGAGTATCTTTTTCCATCCTTTAATTTTTGATCTATTTGTGTCATTTTTGATCTATTTGTGTCTGCATCTAAAGTGAATCTCAAGGGAGAGGACATACATATACTAATAGCTAATTCATGTTGATATATGGCAATTATCCTCCAAGTAAAAATAAATTAATTTTTAAAATAAAGTGAGTCTTTTACTCACAGATTTAGAAAAAGAACTTGTGGTTGCAAGAAGGAAGGGATAATTATAGACTTTGACAAGGTCATGAACGCACTGCTATACTTAAAATGGATAACCAAAAAGACTTATCATAAAGCACATGGAACTCTGTTCAATGTTATGTGGCAGCCTGGATAGGAGAGGGGTTTGGGGGAGAATGGATACATTTGTTGTAGGAAGGGACCCCCTTCCAGGGCCCAAAAGCTCACTCAGAAATGAATTGTCCAAGGAGACACATGTGACAAAGCAAGAGATTTTATTGAGGAGGGGCACCCAGGCAGAGAGCAGTAGGGTAAGGGATCCCAGGAGAACTGCTCTGCCACATGGCTCACAGTCTCGGGTTTTATGGTGATGGGATTAGTTTCCAGGTTGTCTTTGGCCAATCACTCTCATTCAGAGGCCTTCCTGGTGGCCCAGGCATTGCTCAGCCAAGATGGATGCCAGAAAGAAGGATTCTGAGAAGTGGATGGACACGTGGTGTCACCTTTTGAGCCTTCCTGAACTCTTCCAGTTGGTGGTGGCTTATTAGTTTCATGTTCCTTACCAGGACCTCCTGTCGTAAAGCAAGTCATGCACATGGTAACTATGGTGCCTGGCTAGGGTGAGCAGTTTCAGTCAGTGTACTTCCCCTAACACATATATATGTATGGCTGAGTCCCTTTGCTGTTCACCTGAAACTAACACAACATCTTTAGTTTGCTATACACCAATACAAAATATTAATAGGAAGTTTAAAGTTCAGAAAAATAAATAGAGTCTCTTCTCACAGATATAGAGAACAAACTAGTGGTTACCAGTGGGGAGAAAGAAGCTGAAAGGGGCACTTCAAGGCTAGGGGATTAAGAGGTATAAGCTATTCTGTATAAAATAAGCTACAAGAATATATTTTACAACTTGGGGAATACAGCAAATATTTTACAATAACTATAAATAGAGTATAATCATTAACAGTTGTGAATCACTATATTCTACACACCTGTATTAGAGATGGGAATACCAGACGACCTTACCTGTCTTCAGAGAAAGCTGCATGCGGGTCAAGAAGCAACCATTAGAACCAGGCATGGAACAACTGACTAGTTCAAAATTGGGAAAGGAGTATGACAAGGCTGCACATTGTTACCCTGCTTATTTAACTTATATGCAGAGTACATCATTGGGAAATGCCAGGCTGAATGAATCACAAGCTAAAGTCAAGATTTCCAGGAGAAACATCAACAAACTCAGATATGCAAATAACACCACTAATGGCAGAAAGAGAAGAGGAACTAAAGAGCCTCTTGATGAGGGTGAAAGAAAAGTGAAAAAGCTGGCTTGAAACTCAGCATTTAAAAAATGAAGATCATGGCATTCAGTCCCATCGCTTCATGGAAAATGGATGGGGAAAAAGTGGAAGCAGTGATAGATTTTAATTTCTTAGGTTCCAAAATCACTGTGGACAGTGACTGCAGTCATGAAATTAAAAGACACTTGCTCTTTGGAAGGAAAGCTATGACAAACGTAGACAGAGTATCAAGAAACAGAGACATCACAATGCCAGCAAAAGTCCATATAATCAAAGCTATGGTTTTTCCAGTAGTCATGTACAGATGTACAGATGTGAAAGTTGGACCATAAAGAAGGCTGAGTGTTGAAGAATTGATGCTTTCAAACTGTGGTGCTGGAGAAGACTCTTGAGAGTCCCTTGGACTGCAAGGAGATCCAACCAGTCAATCCTAAAGGAAATCACCCTGAATATTCATTGGAAGGACTGATGCTGAAGCTGAGGCTCCAATACTTTGGCCACCTGATACAAAGAGCCGGCTTATTGGAAAAGACCTTGATGCTAGGAGGAATCAAAGACAAAAGGAGAAGGGGGTGGGAGAGGATAAGATGGTTAGATAGCAACATCGACTCAATGGACATGAATTTGATCAACTCCAGGAGATAGTGGAGGACAGAGGATCCTGGTGTGCTATAGTCCACGGAGTAATAAACAGTCAGACTTGACTTAGAGACTCAACAATAACAACAACATATAATGTTGTATACCAACTATACTTCAATGAAGAAAAAAATGAATCTCTTGTAGACAGCTTATATTTGGATAGTGGGCTTTGTTGCTGTTATTAAATTTATTTTGGCTGTGCTGGGTCTTCATTGCTGTTCATGGGCTTTCTCTAGTTGTGGTGAGTAAGGACTACCCTCTAGTTGCAGTGCTCAGGCTTCTCACTGTGGTGGCTTCTCCTTACAGAGTGAGGGTTTTAAGGAACGTGGGCTTCAGTACCTGCAGAATGTGGGCTCTAGAGCATGGGCTGAGTAGTTATGGCACACAGGCTTAGTTGCCCCACAGAATATACAATCTTTCCAGACCAGGAACTGAACCCTAAACCTAACCCTAACCTGAATTACTAGGAAGATTCATAACTACTAGATCGCCAGGAAGTCCTACATCTAAGCAATTAGTGATAAGGAAAAACTAACTTCTGCTATTTTGTTATTTGTTTTCTATATGTCATATATACTCTTTTCTTCAGTTCCTCCATTACTTCTTAGTTTTGCATTTAATTGATTTTTTTTTTTTTTTGGAGTACATCACTTTAATTCTTTGTTATTTCCATTTCTTTATACTTCTACATTATTTTCATAGTGGTTGTCCTGGGAACTACAATAAATCTCTGAAATTTATACAATCTAGTGTGAATGAATGCCAGCTTAACTTCATTTCAGTTCAGTCGCTCAGTCGTGTCCGACTCTTTGCGACCTCATGAATCGCAGCACGCCAGGCCTCCCTGTCCATCACCAACTCCCAGAGTTCACTCAGACTCATGTCCATTGAGTCAGTGATGCTATCCAGCCATCTCATCCTCGGTCATCCCCTTCTCCTCCTGCCCCCAATCCCTCCCAGCATCAGTCTTTTCCAATGAGTCAATTCTTCCCATGAGGTGGCAAAAGTACTGGAGTTTCAGCTTCAGCATCATTCCTTCTAAAGAACACCCAGGGCTGATCTCCTTCAGAATGGACTGGTTGGATCTCCTTGCAGTCCAAGGGACTCTCAAGAGTCTTCTCCAACACCACAGTTCAAAAGCATCAATTCTTCAGCGCTCAGCCTTCTTCACAGTCCAACTCTCACATCCATATGTGACCACAGGAAAAACCATAGCCTTGACTAGACGGACCTTAATCGGCAAAGTAATGTCTCTGCTTTTCAATATGCTATCTAGGTTGGTCATAACTTTTCTCCCAAGGAGTAAGCGTCTTTTAATTTCATGGCTGCAGTCACCATCTGTAGTGATTTTGGAGCCCCAAAATATAAAAGTCTGACACTGTTTCCACTGTTTCCCCATCTATTTCCCATGAAGTGATGGGATCGGATGCCATGATCTTTGTTTTCTGAATGTTGAGCTTTAAGCCAACTTTTTCACTCTCTACTTTCACTTTCATCAAGAAGCTTTTTAGTTCCTCTTCACTTTCTGCCATAAAGGTGAAGCTTAACTTCAACAGTATGTAAAACTGATCCCATACAGCTCCATTTTCCCCCTTTTATGTTGTTACCATCAAACTTATATCTTTAAACTTTGTGTGTTCATTAACTAATTTGTTTTATGCACATTAACTAATTTTTGTTTTATGCACTTTCTTTTAACTCATATGAGAAAATAGTTATTGACCAAGAATGCAATAATATTGGCTTTTATAATTACCCGTGTATCAGTTTCCTTTATTTCCTCAAATGGCTTTGAGTTAATGTCTAGTATACTTTAATTTCAGCCTAAAGGCTTTAACAAGTCTTGTTGGACAAATCTACTGGAAATCAACTTTCTCAGCTTTTCTTTATCTGCCAATGTCTTCATTTTTCCTTCATTTAATTATTTATTTGGGGGCTGCACCTTGTGGCATGTGAGATCTTAGTTCTCAGACCAGAGATCAAACCCATGCACTCTGCAGTGGAAGCACTGAGTCATAACCACTTGGACTACTAGGGAAGTTCTTTCTTTCATTTTTAAAAGATTGTTAAGGGAGGACTTCCCTAGGGGTACAGAGACTAAGAATCTGCCTTGCAATGCAGGGGAGGCAGGTTTGATCCCTGGTTGGGGAACTAAGATCCCACATGTTGCGGAGCAACCTAGCCTGTGTGCTGTAACTACTGAAGCCCATGCAAGGCAACTAGAAAGTCCTTTTGCGGTAGTGAAAAAGCCACATAATGCAATGATCTCTCCTACCGCCACTGTGATCCAATGCTGCCAAATCAGTAAATCATTCAATAAATATTTTTAAGATTATTATGCCAGATATAGAATATCTTTTTCTTTCAGCACTTTAAATATGTCATCTCACTGCTTTCTGACTTCCTTGGTTTCTAATGAGAAATTGGCTGTTTATCTTTTTTTCTTTAAACTTTTTATTTTCTATAGGTATAGCTGATTAACCATGTTCTGATAATTTTAGGTGAACAGAGAAGGGATTTGGCCTTATATATACATGTATCCATTTTCCCACAAACTTCCCTGTCATCCAGGCTGCCACATAACATTGAGCAGAGTCCCATGTGCTATAAAGTAGGTCCTTGTTGGTCATCCATTCTAAATATAGCAGTGTGTACACGTCCATTCCAAACTCTCTAACTATCCCTTCCCCTCATATGCCCCACTGGTTACCATAAGTTCATCCTCTAAGTCGGTGAGTCTCTTTCTGCTTTGTAAGTTCATTTGTATCATTTCTTTCTAGATTCCACATATAAGGGATGTCATATATTTCTCCTTCTCTGTCTGACTTACTTCAGTCAGTATAACAATCCCTAGGTATGTCCATCTATGTTGCTGCAAGTGGCATTATTTCATTCTTTCTAATGGCTGAGTAATATTCCATTGGGCTTCTCTGGTGGCTCAGTATAAGGAATCTGCTTGCCAATGCAGGAGACATGGGTTCGATCCTGGGTCAGGAAGATCCCCTGAAGGAGGAAATGGCAACCCACTCCAGTATTCTTGCCTGGGAAATCCCAGGGACAGAGGAGCCTGGCGAGCTACAAGATTCAGACATTACTTAGCGACTAAAACAACAATATTCCATTGTACATGTACACCTTCTTTAGCATTCCTCTGTCGATGGACATTTAGGTTGCTTCTGTGTCTTGGCTATTGTGAACAGTGTTGCAGTGAATATTGGGGTGCACGTATCCTTTAGGATCATGTTTTTCTCTGGATATATGCCCAGGAGTGGGATTGCAGTGTCATATGGTAGATCTTAGTTTTTTAAGGAACTTGCATACTGTTCTCCATAGTGGTTGTACCAATTTACAATCCCACCAACCGTGTAGAAAAGTTCTTGCCTATCCACATCCTCTCCAGCATTTATTGTGAATTTTTTGCTGATAGCCATTCTCACTGGTGTGAGGTGATATCTCACTGTAGTTTTGATTTGCATTTCTCTAATAATTAGCGATGCTGAACATCTATTCATGTGAGAAATTGGCTATTAATCTTCTTGAGGACCTAAGTGAAAAATCACTTCTCCCTTGGTACTTTCAAGATTCTCTTTCTTGGTATGGATCTCTGTGTTTATTTTACTTAGTTTGATGAACTTCTTAGATGTGTAAATTCATGTCTTCTTTCAAATTTTGGAAGGTTTGGCCATCATTTCTTTTGTTCTGCCTTTTCCCTCTCTCCTGCTGGGACTCTCAATTATTTGTATACTGGTGTATTTGATGTTATCCCTCAGGTCTCTTGGTTCTGTCCATTTCCTTCATTCTTGTTTTTTAATTGTTTCTCTGACAGGATAATTTTAATTGACTCATATTCATGTTCACTATTTATTTCTTCTCTGAGCATGTGTTTTTGAAGCCCTCTAGTAAGTTGTTTTTCATTAATGTATCTTTCAGACCAAGAATTTCTATTTTTTATATCTCTTTTTTTCAAGAGTAATGTGTTCTACTTTTTCCAGCTTTATTGATATAATTGACAGGTAATGTTGTGTAAGTTTAAGGTCTACAACATGATTATTTGATACACACATATATATTATGAAATATCACAATAAGGTTAACACATCCTCTACCTCACATAACTATCATTTTGCTGTCATTTCTATTTCTTTACTGATATTCTGTTTCATGAGACATTGTTTACCTTGTTTCCTTTAGTTTTTTGGACATGATTTGCTATAGCTTTTTGAACATATTTTAGGAAGCTGATTTAAAATACTTTTCTTGTATGTCCATTGATTGTCTGGGCTTCTTCAGGTATAGTTTTTATTAATTTCCTCCCCCACCCCTCGTGAATAGGCCATACTTTCTTATTCCTTCATCTATCTCATAATTTTTTATTGTTGAAAATTGCACATTTTGAGTATTATAATGTGATAACTCTTGAAATCAGATTCTTCTTTCCCATTGTGTTTCTGCACGTTGAGTTATAGGCTTTGCTTAGTGAACTTCCTAAACTATTTTTGTAAATACTGTATTCTTCATCATATGTGGACACTGAAATCTGTTTCACCAGTTTAGTAGTCATCTAATGATATGAGAGTGATTTCCTTAAACACGTGGAGGCAAAACAAAAAATGTCTTTCAGTCTTTGTAGATTGGCCGTTTTGGTACAGTCCTGTAACACAATCAGTCTGTTTACAATTTTGCCTTAGCTTTTACTTCCTGCTAGAACTGAGCATAAATATTAGATCTGAAAGCGTATAGAACTATCAAGTCTATTCTGGGCATGCATCCTATTATGGGGATACAAAGCTTTTGTTTCCCAAAGTTAAGTCTCTCCTCAGCTTTTACTCCGAGTTTTGACACATCTATTATGTACCACAATAGCAATGTTCTGCCCTGAGCAGCAGTGGCTTGTTCATTTGTCTTTTAATGTTTTTGAGGAACACGCTGTGTGAACAGTTGCTTTCCTGCCCTGAATGACTTCTGAGTTAGATAAAACTAAGGCAAGCCTCTATGTCATTTGTTAGGGAATCCACAGACAGGTCAAAACAAACAATTTCTTGAAAACAAGGTCTGCTGTGCTCTCGTTGGGAGAGACATGCTAAGTCAGACATGACTTAGTGACTGAACAACAAAATGATACTATACTGATAATAATAATTTGGCATTTTGGTACTTAAATCTCTCCCTTCCTCTACCTCCTAACCTCAAAAAAGTGATCAAACCCTTCTCTGTATCCATGATACAACAGAGATTTTCCCTACTGGGATTACATTTGGTTATGTTTCTACCACAAGACTGCAAACACCTTGAGAGTAAAGGTTTTTTTCTTCTTTATTCAATCAGTAAGAATTTACCCCATGTGTACTCTGCATGTATTTTCTAAAAGGAACATACAAACATGAATAAGACAACACCTCGTTCCCAAGGAACTTACAGTTTATGGGAGGGACAGGGCAATTACAAGATAGGATAACAGAGATGCACCGAAGAAAAGAAGAACAGTATAAAACTCAAACTGGGAGGTCAGGAAAGCTTCCTGGAAATAATAATTTTTGAGCTGTGTTTGGAATAAAGAAAACAATGCATTTATTTGAAGATCATAAAAACAACTTCAGACCTTAACTTTTCTAGGTACAACTGCTGACCACAGAGCCACAGCCAGGCATGATATTAAAACTGGAAGGTTCAGACCAAATGCATTATTTCTGAATCTGGATGTTTTGGTGGAGCCAATATATCTTCTTGAGGTTTTTTTTTTTTTCCCCAGCTGAAAGTCATTGTTTAAGGAGCACTCATTGGAATATACTAATCACCGATTCTTCAGGCAGAGTTTACCTGTGTGTCCTTAAAACTGTCACCCAAAGAGTCTAAAGACCATACTTCAACATTTCCACCATGAGTCACATTCTGTTCAGCTGTACTCAATTTTCAGGACAATGATCAAATAAAAAGTGGTGTCAGTAAGGATATGTCAATATGACGTTAGCACCAAGCCATTAGCACATGTTTTCATTTTGAGTTGTAGTAAAATATACATAAAATATATATATTTTTACCATTTTTAAATGCACAGTTCACTACTGTTAAGTTCATTCACACTGTTGTATGATCAACCTTAAGAATTATTTTCATCTTGCGAAACTGAAACCCTTAATCATAAACAACTCCCATCCCCCCTTCCCCAAGTCCCTACAATCTAGATATCAGGAAGCAATCAAGATAGACTCACTATGGTTTCCATTTTGTCAGGGAGTAATCTGCACCCTGAAGTGAAATTTAATCCACAGGGAATTTGCAACAAAATAGGAAACCTGTAGGCATTTCCTTGGAATAACCTTCAGGAAATCTTTTCACCTCTCTAGGGCAGGTATTCTTTAGTAGTCAAAAGGAAGGTAATGATTAAATGGTATCTAAGGTCCCCTTGGTTTTGATATTCTATAATATTAGCATATTATTACACTTGTTCATCTCATTCCTCCTAAAAATTTAATAGAACTTAAATCAAGATCTGATATTACCATAATCATTTCAAGTGTATTCTTTCTAAAATATTTCAATGCATATAATTAAAGCTTTAAGGTATAATGGCCCCCAAAAGCATTTCATAGCATCTTCAGAAATCTGACTACAAACCATCCTACATTTCAATTGATTTAATTCAACACCAACTCTGAAAATCACAAATGATACCCACTGAGATTTAGATGCATCTTTAATATTTTACATCATGGAACAGCAGTGCTAGAAGTAACAGTGAGGTGACTTAATTCAATGCACTCACATCAGAATAATGAAATAGGTCTAGAGGTTCACTGTTTTCCCTGTGGTCAGAGAGATTTAGTCCAAACTAAGGACTAAAAGTTGTTTAAAAGCCAGATTTATTTCCTATCCAGTGTTTCTATGCCATGTTTGCAAATGTATGCTGCCCAGTCTTACATAACCTGACTAGATCTGATAGATAGAGTGCCTGATGAACTATGGACAGAGGTTTGTGACACTGTACAGGAGACAGGGATCAAGACCATCCCCATGGAAAAGAAATGTAAAAAAGCAAAATGGCTGTCTGGGGAGGCCTTACAAATAGCTGTGAAAAGAAGAGAGGCAAAAAGCAAAGGAGAAAAGGAAAGATACAAGCATCTGAATGCAGAGTTCCAAAGAATAGCAAGGAGATAAGAAAGCCTTCTTCAGCGATCAATGCAAAGAAAGAGAGGAAAACAACAGAATGGGAAAGACAACAGATCTCGTCAAGAAAATTAGAGACACCAAGGGAATATTTCATGCAAAGATGGGCTCGATAAAGGACAGAAATGATATGGACCCAACAGAAGCAGAAGATATTAAGAAGAGGTGGCAAGAATACACAGAAGACTGTACAAAAAAGATCTTCATGACCAAGATAATCACAATAGTGTGATCACTCACCTAGAGCCAGACATCCTGGAATGTGAAGTCAAGTGGGTCTTAGAAAGCATCACTACAAAGCTAGTGGAGGTGATGGAATTCCAGTTCAGCTATTGCAAATCCTGGAAGATGATGCTGTGAAAGTGCTACACTCACTATGCCAGCAAATTTGGAAAACTCAGCAGTGGACACAGGACTGGAAAAGGTCCGTTTTCATTCCAATCCCAAAGAATGCTCAAACTACCACACAATTGCACTCATCTCACATGCTAGTAAAGTAATGCTCAAAATTCTCCAAGCCAGGCTTCTGCAGTACATGAACGGTGAACCTCCAGATGTTCAAGCTGGTTTTAGAAAAGGCAGAGGAACCAGAGATCAAATTGCCAACATCCACTGCATCATGGAAAAGCAAGAGAGTTCCAGAAAAACATCTATTTCTGCTTTATTGACTATGCCAAATTTTTTGACTGTGTGGATCACAATAAACTGTGGAAAATTCTCAAAGAGATGGCAATACCAGACCACCTGACCTGCCTCTTGAGAAACCTATATGCAGGTCAGGAAGCAACAGTTACATCAGGACGTGGAACAACAGACTGGTTCCAAATAGGAAAAGGAGTACGTCAAGGCTGTATATTGTCACCCTGCTTATTTAACTTATATGCAGAGCACATCATGAGAAACGCTGGGCTGGAAGAAGCATAAGCTGGAATCAAGATTGCCAGGAGAAATATCAATAATCTCAGATATGCAGATGACATCACCCTTATGGCAGAAAGTGAAGAGGAACTGAGAAAGCCTCTTGATGAAAGTGAGAGTAAAAACGTTGGCTTAAAGCTCAACATTCAGAAAACTGATTATGGCATCTGATCCCATTACTTCTTGGGAAATAGATGGGAAACAGTGTAAAGTGTCAGACTTTATCTTTTTGGGCTCCAGAATCACCGCAGATGTTGACTGCAGCCATGAAATTAAGATGCTTACTCCTTGGAAGGAAAGTTATAACATAGATAGCATATTCAAAAGCAGAGACATTACTTTGCCAAAGGTCCGTCTAGTCAAGGCTGTGGTTTTTCCAGTGGTCATGTATGAATATGAGAGTTGGACTATAAAGAAAGCTGAGCGCCAAAGAATTGATGCTTTTGACCTGTGGTGTTGGAGAAGACTCTTGAGAGTCCCTTGGACTGCAAGGAGATCCAACCAGTCCATTCTAAAGGCAATCAGTCCCAGGTGTTCTTTGGAAGGACTGATGCTAAAGCTGAAACTCCAATACTTTGGCCACTTCATGCAGAGTTGACTCATTGGAAGACTCTGATGCTGGGAGGGATTCAGGGCAGGAGGAGAAGGGGATGACAGAGGATGAGATGGCTGGATGGCATCACCAACTCGATGGACAGGCCTATGGGTGAACTCCAGGAGTTGGTGATGGACAGGGAGGCCTGCCGTGCTGCAGTTCATGGGGTCGCAAGGAGTCGGACATGACTGAGCGACTGAACTGAACTGAATCTGTCTGGGTAACCGTTTCAAATTAGTTAGTATCAAAAGGGAATTCAGTTCAGTGCAGTTTTAATTTCATGGCTGCAGTCACCATCTGCAGTGATTTTGGAGCCCAGAAAAAAAGTCAGCCACTGTTTCCCCATCTATTTGCAATGAAGCGATGGGACCAGATGCCATGATCTTAGTTTTCTGAATGTTGAGCTTTAAGCCAACTTTTTCACTCTCCTCTTTCACTTTCATCAAGGTTTTAGTTTTTTTTTCACTTTCTGCCATAAGGGTGGTGTCATCTCCGTATCTGAGATTATTGATATTTCTCCTGGCAATCTTGATTACAGCTTGTGCTTCCTCCAGCCCAGCGTTTCTCATGATGTGCTCTGCATATAAGTTAAATAAGTAGGGTGACAATATACACCCTAGTCATACTCCTTTTCCTATTTGGAACCAGTCTGTTGTTTCATGTCCTGTTCTAACTGTTGCTTCCTGACTTGCATATAGGTTTCTCAAGAGGAAGGTCAGGTGGTCTGGTATTCCCATCTCTTTCAGAAATTGATGTTTTTCTGGAACTCTCTTGCTTTTTCCATGATCCAGCAGATGTTGGTAATTTGATCTCTGGTTCCTCTGACTTTTCTAAACCAGCTTGAACATCTGGAGGCTCACCCTTCACTGAAGCCTGGCTTGGAGAATTTTGAGCATTACTTTACTAGCATGTGAGATGAGTGCAATTATGTGGTAGTTTGAGCATTCTTTGGCATTGCCTTTCTTTGGGATTGGAATGAAAACGGAGCTTTTCCAGTCCTGTGTCCACTGCTGAGTTTTCCAAATTTGCTGGCATACTGAGTGCAGCACTTTCATAGCATCATCTTTTAGGTTTTGAAATAGCTCAAATGGAATGCCATCATCTCCACTAGCTTTGTTCATAGTGATGCTTGCTAAGGCCCACTTAACTTCACATTCCAGGATGTCTGGCTCTAGGTGAGTGTGAGTGATCACACCTTCATGATTATCTGGGCCATGAAGATCTTTTTTTATACAGTTCCTCTGTGTATTCTTGCCACCTCTTCTTAATATCTTCTGCTTCTGTTTGGTCCATACCATTTCTATCTTTTATTGAGCCCATCTTTTCATGAATTGTTCCCTTGGTATCTCTAATTTTCTTGAAGAGATCTCTAGTCTTTCCCATTCTGTTACCTAGTCACAATATTTACTGACTAGGACAAAATGTAACAAACCATTGAAAACAGTCATTTATTTACATATCTTGATTGTTCTGACTAATCAAGAGGGTGACAGCATTAATAAAGGATAATGAATAGAATCCTGGAAGAAAGTATTTAAATTGAGAAATGCCTAAGTAAATTGGCCTACCAAATATACTGCCATTAGGATAATAGTAAATTTAATTATAATTTCAAAATGGAATATCCTAATATTATACTTCTAGTGCAGTGTTTTCAATTCACCCTTTTTTAGATGTTAACCAAAAACTCAGAATTTAGATTGTAAAAGTTTATTGGTATGATCAAAAAGCAAACAGTCAGACATTTGGTTATCTCAGCCACTACAATGTATAATTTTGAATAGTATTTTAAAATGCATAACAAATAATATTTAAATCAATACTAGAAAAGTAAATTTAAGAATCTACTTAAGGCACTTCAGATGAAAGCTACTTTCAACATTTGCACAAAAGTAACACTATTCTAAGTATAGTAAATCTGCCCTCTACAGAGTTTAGCCAGAACACAACTTCTCTCCTTAAAGAAGAATGTGCTCTTAAGGGAGACACAAAAAATACAAAGAACTGTCATTCTTCAATGCTCACTGCAAATTATATGGAGCTATAGGTTACATGGCAGTAATATTCCCCTGGTTAGTCTGTACAAATCAGGGCATATTCATACAAGTCTCAGAAGAATCACAGCGTAAATTTATTTGGCCTGAGACAAGGACAAAAACAGCAGATAAGGAATCCAGAATCACGCAATTTACAGTGGAGTAACAAAAATGGGCTCCAGTAGAGAGTAAATATCACCTCACCCACCAAATCTACTTAAAAAAGAAACAAACCAAAAAGCCCCACATAGAACATTTCTTCTTAGGCAATTATATTCATCTCTTTCTTCAAGTGTCTATTATGTAAGATTTCTAGACTATGAGGGAAAGTTATTAGATGGTAAATAGTAGCAGGCAGTCACAATACTATCTTAATGTAATACTTCTAAGATTTCTTAAAAATTTTTCACAATTGCAATTTGCATATTTCTATAATAGTGGCATTTCTGGATACTCTTTACAGCCATGGAGGAGATTATAGCTATATCTACTGATAACCATCAACATTCATTCTTCACAGAAATTTGGTTAGCACATATGGTTTTCATTGACAGAAAATAGATCAAATTCAAATAGAACTTCTTCAAATTATTACTTTGTTTCTCCACATAAAATGAGAAGACAAAGGTTAAAATAATAGCAAGAAAACAGAACAGTTTACAATCTATTCATAAGCAACAATTTAATGTTTCATCATTTTATTTTCCCAATCTAGGGGAGTCCTTTTCCTAAATACAAGGGTTAATAAAATATGTTGTCACTGTAATACAGAAATTGATTTAACCAGATAAATCCATTTTTTTTTCTCTTAGGTACAAATGAAATAAGTGACAATCTCTGAGTTGCAGAAACATTTTGGTCCATTCTAAATTTACACTGATTTTAATACTAAGCTACATTTTTATTAGAGATGGGCTCATCTTAAATAAATTAGGGAAACAGAATGAGCCTGAAATCATTCCAGATAGAGGCAGCTAACACCACACTCATGAAGAAATCATAATCCTTTATTTAGGAATACTTCTTAATGTCTACAGCTACCAAGAAACATAGTCTGCACAGAATTTCAGGAGGGAAGATGGGGGACTGGTTAGTGATCTTTTTCTAAAGTCTAGATGTGTACTCTGAAGAATGGTGTTCCATTTTCAGAAGACACATAGCATATATGATTTTTCTGCTCAAAAGGAAAGGTGTGTGAAGTATACACATCCATGCAACAATGGAAAAGCTAAGAATGGATTCCTGACGCTGTTATCAGTAACAGGCATATGCAAGAACATCTGGTCACCAGTCCCAACTACCTTTGGATAAGATAAAAAATACCACATGGCCAAAAGTTAAGCAACACAGTTTTGAACCTTGTTCTAATTAAAATGTAGTAGTTTTAAATTTTTATAAAATTCCACTAAATTAAATGTTCCAGAAAGTTTACTGGGAAGGGAAGGTTAAGTGAAGAATTGTATCCAAATACTTCATGAAAATTGCTTGTTAAGGCACTATACATCTTCTTTGGTTAAATGATCAACTATTTTAATCGCGTGGAAAAAAAAAGAGGTAATCCAAAATACATAACTTGCATTCTTCTGTTCACACACATATTTTTCATTTTTCAATTTCCATTACTCCAGTGTCTACATATTTCCAGAATCCTTTTAACTCATCAGAAAGCTGAAACAAAAATATATACCAGTCTATTAATATCTGAAGGAAAAACAGTATTTACTTCTAATAAATATCTTGATTTTATCATATCAGATCAAAGAACATCTGGGTACATGTATAATAAACTTTGAGTACCAATAACAAAAAGTAAGGGACACTGAGATGCTGAGGTAGTCTTAGGAGAAAACGAAGTAGAAATAACCTCAAATTAAAATATCTCCTGAAGAGATACCAATTAATAACTGAATCAACCACAGTGATCAAATAAGTAATAGAAGTACCAGAAAGATTACCCTTGCATCCCAGTTAGTATTCTATAGGGGATAAATTATTTTAAAATACATATAGACAGAAGAATAAAAGTATAGAGCTGGAGGATTATTAGTCAAGGATCAAAGTTCTAATAGGTTTAAATCTTTAGAATTAAACAAGTTTGCAAGAAATGTAAAAGGAGATTAAGTTGTTCAGTGATTAAAATACATTTAGAAATGTTACAATATAATGAACTGGCCAGGGAGTTATTCAAAATTATCTACTAAAAACTTCTGTTGAAAATATGAAGAATGAATTTGTGTCTCAAAAATATCACTTGATATACTTTACATTAGTGTTCATGGTCCTTTATAAAACAGGGCAATGTTGTATTAAAACAAGAATTGTAGTAAATGGCACTCAGATTATAAAACTAACTCATGATATTGCCTGTTGTGTACAGGTACATTTCTTTTGGCTATTAACAGAATAAAATCAAGAAGTTATAACTAGGAGAATAATTTCTTCTCTGAGATTTAGAGATCACTATGAATATTTCAAGTCAATTAGACCTTCTTAAACACTCCTTCTTATTCTACAGTCTACAAATTAGATTCAATTCAAATGTTCTGTTTATTCTACCTAAACAGCCTGAAAAGTAGAGTGAGAAGTTTTGGAAAAAAACATTAAAAAAAATAATTTGTCCTCAAAAAGATGTAAAGTATGCAAATAAGGAACTGTGCGAAGGTATAAAATGTTCTAATCATTATGTGTTCGATAGATTTCTAGGTTAAATTAAGTGATGTCAGAATAGTCCTGAATGATTTTCCTGAGAAATCACATAGTTTTATTCACTATATCATAATTATTATAATTTCTATATGCAACATAACTCAATTAAAGCCTATCTCTACGTCAGAAGCTAGAGTAATCTGGAGGTAAAGTAAAAAAATATAAAGCACATCAACTCTAATCATTGAAAGCATAGGTAATCACTATACAAATGAAAAATAATACCTATATGGATATCCGTGATACTTAGATCTGAAAATAGAGAGCATCCAACTGAAGAACAATACAACAAGTCCAATACCAGCCACACACATTACTGCAGAAAAATAAAAGGAGAGTAAAATGAGCATGTTAAACATAGTAAAGAGTAAGAACATAAATTTTAGGCTACACTTTTAAGAGTAAAATGCAAGGGCTATATCTCCTGGTAAATCTAAACTACAACAAATTTCATTCCCATTCTTATATCTTCAGGAGTCTGCCTTCACCTTTAATTTGCTCTATTACACTATAATGGAGCAGACTCTCGGAGGGCACAAACAAAACCTTGTGCACACCAGGAGCCAGGAGAAAGCAGTGTCCCCATAAGAGACTGAATCAGACTTGCCTGTGAGTATCCAGGAGTCTCCAGTGGAGGCACAGTTGACAGTTTGGCCTCAAACAACAGTAAGGAAACACAGCCCCATGCATCAACAGAAAACTTGTTTGATTTACTGGCCCCATCCATCAGAACAAGACCCAGTTTCCCCCACAGTCAGTCTCTCCCATCAGGAAGCTTCGGGAAGCCTCATTCTTTTTCATCAGAGGACAGACAGAATGAAAACCACAATCATAGAAAACTAACCAAACTGATCATATGGACCACAGCCTTGTCTAACTCAATGAAACTATTAGCCATGCCGAGTAGGGACAATCAAGATGGACGGGTCATGGTGGAGAGTTCTGACAAAATGTGGTCCACTGGAGAAGGAAATGACAAACCACTTCAGTATTCTTGCCTTGAGAACCCCATAGACAGTATGAAAAGACAAAAGATTATGACACTGAGAGATGAACTCCCCAGGTTGGTAGGTGCCCAATATGCTACTGGAGAAGAGTGGAGAAATAACGCCAGAAACAATGAAGAGATGGAGCCAAAGCAAACTCAACTCCAGTTGTGGATGTGACTGGTGATGGAAGTAAAGTCCAATGCTGTAAAGAACAATATTGCATAGAAACCTGGAATGTTAGGTCCATGAATCAAGGCAAATTGGAAGTGGTCAAACAGGAGATGGCAAGAGTGAACAGTGACATTTTAGGAATAAGTGAACTAAAATGGACTGGAAAGGGCAAATTTAATTCAGATGACCATTATATCTACTACTGTGGGTGCAAGAATCCCTTATAAGAAATGCAATAGCCCTCATAGTCAACAAAAAGTCTGAAATGCAGTACTTGGGTGCAATCTCAAAAATGAAAGAATGATCTCTGTTCACTTCCAAGGCAAATCATTCAGTATCATAGTAATCCAAGTCTATGCCCCAACCATTAATGCTGAAGAAGCTGAAGCTGAACAGTTCTATGAGGATCTACAAGACCTTCTAGAACTAATACCAAAAAAGATGCCCTTTTCATCATAGGGGACCGGAATGCAAAAGTAGGAAGTCAAGAAACACGTGGAGTAACAGACAAGTTTGGCCTTGGAGTACAAAATGAAGCAAGGCAAAGGCTAAAAGAGTTCTGCCAAGAGAACGCACTGGTCATAGCAAACACCCTCTTCCAACAACAGAAGAGAAAACTCTACATATAGACATCACCAGATGGTCAATTCCAAAATCAGATTGATTATATTCTTTGCAGCCAAAGATGGAGAAGCTCTATAAAGTCAGCAAAAAGAAGACTGGGAGCAGACTGTGGCTCAGATCATAAACTCCTTATTGCCAAATTCAGACTTAAATTGAACACAGTAGGGAAAACCACTAGACCATTCAGGTATGATATAGGTCAAATCCCTTACGATTTATACAGTGGAAGTAAGAAATAGATTCAAGGGATAAGATCTGATAGACAGAGTGCCTGAAGAACTATGGACAGAGGTTCATGACATTGTACAGGAGGCAGTGATCGAGACCATCCCCAAGAAAAACAAATGTAAAAAGGCAAAATGGCTGTCTGAGGAGACCCTTACAATAGCTGAGAAAAGAAGAGAAGCTAAAGGAAAAGGAGAAAAGGAAAGATATACCCATCTGAATGCAGAGTTCCAAATAGCAAAGAGAGATTAAGAAAGCCTTCCTCAGCAATCAATGCAAAGAAATAAAGGAAACAGAATGGGAAAGACTAGAGATCTCTTCAAGAAAATCAGAGCTGCCAAGGGAACATTTCATGTAAAGATGGGCACAATAATGGACAGAAACCTCATGGACCTAACAGAAGCAGAAGATAGTAAGAGGTGGCAAGAATACCCAGAAGAACATCCAGTTCCATCTCTTCATGGCAAATAGATCGGGAAACAATGGAAATAATGACAGGCCTTTACTTTCTTGGGCTCCAAAATCACTGCTGATTGTGATTGCAGCCATGAAATTAAGACACTTGCTCCTTGGAAGAGAAGTTATGACCAACCCAGACAGCATATTAAAACAAGAGACATTACTTTGCTGACAAAGGTCCATCTAGTCAAAGGTATGATTTTCCCACTAGTCATGTATGGATGTGAGAGTTGGACTATAAAGAAAGCTGAGGGCCAAAGAATTGATGCTTTTGAACTGTGGTGTTGGAGGACTCTTGAGAGTCCCTTGGACTGCAAGGAGTTCCAACCAGTCCATCCTAAAGGAAATCAGTCATGAATATTCATTGGAAGGACTGAGGTGGAAGCTCCAATACTTTGGCCACGTGATGTGAAGAACTGACTCATTGGAAAAGACCCTGATGTTGGGAAAGATTGATGGCAGGAGGAGAAGGGGATGACAGAAGATGAGATGGCTGGATGGTATCACAGACTTAATGGACATGAATTTGAGCAAGTTCTGGGAGATGGTGATGGACAGGGGAAGGCTGGTGTGCTGCAGTCCATGGAGTAGCAGAGGGTCAGACATGACTGAGCAACTGTACTGAACACTATAATATTTACATACTTGTATAATTTAATTGTGTGAAATAATGAATTCCATTAAACATCACCACAGGATTTAGTGTTAGAAACACTGTTTTACAACTAACAAGAAAATAACTCACTCTTTCAAAACAATTTGTTTTTTAATCAAAGGACAATTGCTTTAATATAACTCACTCTTAAAACTTCTTTTAAGTCCTTATTATGTATGCCCTTATTGTATTATTGATATTAACTTAAAGACATCTGGTAATATCATTCTGACAGCCTTAGTTCAAAGTACTTTATTCATGAACACTGCTTGTATGAGGAAATCCTTCAACACAGACTCCTTATTTGAATTATGAGGGGGAAAAAACCCCCTGATTCCTAGCCCTAAATTCATAGCTCTCTCCATTAAAACCACATGCTCTGGTTCAGCATAGCAGTTACCAACCTTAACCCTAGATGATGACCCTACAATGCTCAAGTATGATTCCCATAACATGAGGATTTTTAAATCCCTGGACTAAGACTGGCTAAGAAGCAGAGAAGTAGGTGTGGAAAAGCATGGAAGCTCCAGGGAAACAGATTTATTGGACAATACTAAAGACAATTTTTAGTTTTGTTATACTTAGAGAATATTCCATTTTCCCTTTACAATTCTCACACTATATGATTAGAGGCCAAAAATTTAAATCTTAAACAATTTTTTATGAGTATTAACACATGCTCTTTGTAGAAGTCTTTTTTTCTTCCTAATCAAATGCACATATACATGTATATATAGCTTCACCCAGAATATATATTTGTATTCTAATTTTTTCACATATCTAAAAGTGCTTATGAAAGTTCTTGATATGTAATAAGTGCTAAAGAAATAGTATTATTAATATTTGTGATCATCTCATTAGATTAGAATCTTATGAACAGATCAAATTGTGACTAACTTTTGTTTTACAACTTAAATTCATCCCAGCATTGCAGTAGTATCCAGATGGCCTTTCTCCAAAAATGAATACTGAAATAGGCATTTTTTCAAAAGTCATGAATTAAAGGATGTATATTGACTGGATAAAAATTGCTACATTACTCTATTTTTCTAATATGTAAAACTTCATTTCAATGCAACAGAAAAATTATCTTCCATATTTAAAATCCAATATCATCTTTTTTTCTAGAAGGAAAAAGTACATAGATTTATTAACCTAGGTTAATTTTGATGACATTTAACTCTTTAACCATAAAATAAAAACTCAAACTGATTTAATGTTAAGTAAATTATACTGCTAGCATTTCTTTGTAATAAATATTAGCATATGAAAATTCTAATATATAAAAAGTCCATGCAAACAAATAGGAAAAGGAGTAACATTCTAATACATAAATGGCAAAAGACAAAAGGTATTTTAGACAAAGGAAAACAAAACAGCTAATAAACATCTAAGAAAATATTCAACTACAGTAATAAACAAAGAAGTACAAAATAATATAACATTTCTCCTTTATCTGATTAGCAAATATACACTTACATACATATTTTAAATAAAGTTCTCCAATATTGATAAAAAGTTACAGTGAAAACAAGCATTCTGAAATGCCACTGGTAGGAATCTAAACTATTAAACATTTGGGTAAAGAATTCGGCATCATCAGCTTAAAACATCAAGATAACTGAAAATACTCATACACAGGACCACACAGTCATACTACCTTAAGGAATTAATATGAAAAGAGGATAAAGTTTAATATATATCATAATAGTCACTAAATATTCATTATAATGAAAGGAAAAACTAAGTGTCTAACAGAATGGTTAAATAGCATAAACAATAAATTAAAAATTAGGTGTGGGAAAATATTAGTGAAATATTTTAACTCCAATTAAAAAAGGGGGTATAAGATTCAAAATATTATACATACAGTTGAAAAGATGTTTTTAGAAATGGAAGAAACTTGTATTACAATGTTAAAATTATTAGCTTTTTAATGGTGGAATAATGGGTTAACTCTCCCTCCAAATGTTTCATTCTCTTATTTCCTCCAACATTTGCTACAATGAGCACATATTACTTTTATAATAGTGAAGTAAAATAATATAAGAGGAAAAGTGATTAAGAGGACATTGCTTTTTCTGTATAACGGCAGAACTGCTACATCTTGGCATACAATATGACTTACTCTTTCGCTTTCCAATATCCATGTCAGATGTAGCAGCTTCACATAAAAGCACCATCCCTAAGGTAACCCCACCATCTTAGAAAAATCATTTAAGGAGAAATTCACAGAGAGAAATAAAACAAACTTTAATATTCCTAGAATAATATAGAATGAATAAATATATAAACCTTCAATTCAATTACAAAAATTATAACTAAGTAATTTAAAAAACTGTATTCGGGTAGAACTGATTTACAATGTTGTATTAGTTTTAGGTGTGCAGCAAAGTGCATCTGTTATACATATATCCACTCTTTCAGATTCTTTTTTCGCATATAAGCCACTACAGGGCACTGAGTAGAGCTCTCTGTGCTGTACAGTGAAAGTGAAAGTCCCTCAGTCACGTCTGCTTCTTTGTGACCAAATGGACTGTATAGTCCATGGAATTCTCCAGGCCAGAATACTGGAGTGGGTAACCTTTCCCTTCTTCAGGGGATCTTCCCAACCCAGAGATCAAACCCAGGTCTCCTTTTATTGCAGGCAGATTTTTTACCAGCTGAGCCACCAGGGAAGCCCATTCAGTGCTATACAGTAGGTCCCTATTATCTATTTTATATATAGTAGTATGTATATGTCAATCCCAATCTTCCAATTTATCCTCCCCATAACTAAGTAATCATGTGTCTATATAGTATGACAATTATTTACTATGAAGATATAATAAAAAATTAAGGTTAGAAAATTACTTCATTGGTACAAATAAAAACTGATATTTTAAACAAATGTCCCAATATAACTTATAGATAAAATATGAGTTTTCCTCTAAAACTGTACTTTGAAATAAACTTCTGAAACATTCTTCCAACTATTGAGTCAATTTTGTATACATTAAAATAAATTAAGTAGCCATTTTGAATATTTCAACTACTTGCCAAAAAAGAACACATTTGAAATGTACATGATTTAGAGAGAACAGCAACTAACTTTTATTTGAAAAATAACAAATATTTTTTAGAATTTCAACAATTAACCTCAAAGCACAAATTACTACTTAACTACTTAAATTGTCCTATTTTAATAAAAAAGAAAATCCTATGAGCCATGACTTTACTTTTATTCACCTTAATATAGAAGCTACATAAATACAAAATAGACGTATTCTTGCAAATAGGTAGTACATGGCTTGGTTGAACAGTAAAATAAGAAAAATCAAATTGCGAAACAAAATAGAATGTGTTCAAGTAGAAAAGAGAGATTCACCCTGCATTTGGTGAATACAAAGATTAATTTAAAATGCTCATATTAATTATTCATATACACATGCACATTGTATGCTATCTCATGAAGGTAGAAATAAGCAGAAAGGGAAAAATAGGTACTCAGATAAGGCCTGAATTTATAACCGGCTCTAAATTTGTCTGTTCATCCTTTCATTACCATTTTACACATTCTTTTTAATAGTCTCTTTTTAGGGATGATACTCATTCATAGTTTTGTTGCTTAGCTAATTTGTTTTTTTCAGTGATCTTTTTTTCTTACTAGGATTCTTTATTATATATCTTACTAGTATTTTGTATATTATACACCTATGCATACAGTGATGACTTTATTATTTTGGGCTCCAAAATCACTGCAAATGGTGACTGCAGCCATGAAATTAAAAGACACGTGCTCCTTGGAAGGAAAGTTATGACCAACCTAGACAGCATGTTAAAAAGCAGACATTACTTTGCCAAAAAACATCCGTCTAGTCAAGGCTATGATTTTTCCAGTGGTCATGTATGGATGTGAGAGTTGGACTGTGAAGAAAGCTGAGCATCGAAGAATTGATGCTTTTGAACTGTGGTGTTGGAGAAGACTCTTGAGAGTCCCTTGGACTGCAAGGAGATCCAACCAGTCCATCCTAAAGGAGATCAGTCCTGGGTGTTCATTGCCAAGGACTGATGCTAAAGCTGAAACTCCAATACTTTGGCCACCTCATGCGAAGAATTGACTCACTGGAAAAGACCCCGGTGCTGGGAGGGATTGGGGGCAGGAGGAGAAGGGGACGACAGAGGATGAGATGGCTGGATGGCATCACTGACTAGATGGACATGAGTTTGGGTAAACTCCGGGAGTTGGTGATGGACAGGGAGGCCTGGTGTGCTGTGATTCATGGGGTTGCAAAGAGTCAGACACAACTGAGCAACTGAATTGAACTGAACTGATGCATACCTATATGCAGGTACGCATAAAGATGGGCTTCCCTGGTAGCTCAGCTGGTTAAGAATCTGCCTACAATGCAGGAGACCCCAGGTCGATTCCTGGGTTGGGAAGATGGCCTGGAGAAGGGATAGGCTACCCACTGTAGTATTCTTGGGCTTCCCTGGTGGCTCAGCTGGTAAAGAATTTGCCTGCAATGTGGGAGACCTGGGTTCGATCCTTGGGTTAGGAAGATCCCCTGGAGGAGGGCATGACAACCCACTCCAGTATTCTCGCTTGGAGAATCACCATGGACAGAGGAGCCTGGTGGGCATCGCAAAGAGTTGGACACAACTGAGTGACTAATACATGCACATGCATGGAGATTGATCATTTCTAAAGGCTCTGGCCATAGATACTCTGATTAATGGTCGAGACTTGTTTTTGGACTAGTTTGCTTCTGTATCATGGTCTAGAGCTTTCCATCTTACACTATACCATCAAGGTTTTTGTGTGCTATTGTTCTTAGCTATGAAGAGCTATGATGCACTTCCATATGTATTGCTTTATTTCATTTATAGACTCTTTAAACTTTTACTAACACTGTCTATTATAGGCAGGCACTATTAGTTGGAGTTACAAAGTTAGAGGAAATATAGACCATTCCTTGAACAAGTTTACACTCTAGTAGGGGATACAAACAACAAATAGTAAATAATTACATAATCATCTTACCCTGAGAGAACTGAATAGAAAATAGAGGAGGTGTTATTACATAACAAACAGGAACTAGGCTATTAAACAAGCTAGTAGATTTGTAGTTCAAGGTGGCAGAGTAGGAAGGGGAATGTAGAGCTCACCTCTCTCCAACACACATGCCAAAAATACATCTATACTGGAATAATTCTCATGGAAAACTAACTGGATACTGGTAGAAGAAATCCTATACAACCAAAACTGCAAGAAAGATCTCCATGTAACCAGCAGTGTCATCTTAGGACCTACCCACCTCAGAGGGATCTGTAAGAAGAGAATGTCCACACAGGCAGATCTTCACTCTGGGGGCGATCACGTGGAGCCACAATCTGAGTATCCCAGTCCTTGCCTTCTGGGAAATCCACTGGGACAGACAAAAGGGTGAGAGGAGCCTAGACTCTACTTGCAAGGAGCACACACATGATGGCAGAGCGGACAGAGCCTTGCACTGCTGGCTGTCACCTCACCACGACTCCAAACTGAAGAGGCGGAGAAGACCCTGGCTGTGCTCATTCCACACCACAGCCTGGTGTGAGACCTGGGCAAAGACTCAGTCTGACTATACAAAGACATATCAGGTTGCCTGGGGTGGTACTACAAGAACAGGCAGCAGCTAAGTGCTGAAATACCAAGCAGAGAGACTCAGGGACAGGACTCATGTAGGACAGACTGGAGGGCCTGGGGTGTGGTCTGGATGTACACAGTAGTTCTATCCCAGCTGCGCTCAGCCTCTACCCACTCCACACCCTAGCTTAGCTCTTGATCTGAGACAGACAGGTCCTGGGAGAAGACTGCCACAGAGGCAGCATAGATCTCTTGTGGCAGTGCAGCCATCTCAATTCCTGCAGCCACAATGCCCCAGTCCGCAGCCTACTCCTCACCACAGCTTTGCACTAGATCTGGGACAAACACAACCAAGGGACACAACCTTTTGCTGCTTCTGAGTGGAACCATAGACACTTACACAGACAGCATATAAGTCCTCTGTGACTGCACAGGCCTCACTTGCTTCAGCAATCACCTCTTTTGGGGCAGGGCATGCATTCAAGGGCAATAGAGCCTGATTGAACTTGACCTTCAGGGCTTCTACCCCAACAACTGAGGAGCAGACCCTATCCCTGACAGGACAGCGACAACCACAGAGCATGGAGGAAGCTCTGCCTCAGTCTAGCACAGGCTCCAGATACTCCAACACCAATCACATCCCCTGTCAAGAGGACCATGGTCAGCACACCAGAAGACGTGGCTGGTGTCCATACCAAAACTACCTTGCAGCAGAAAGACTGAACATACTCAGTCTATACAGGGATGCTCCCACTTAAAAACACCCCTTTAACATCACAGTAGATAATTTTTTTCTCCTAAAGTCATAGAGACAAAGATAAGTAAAATGAAAAGGCAAATTCCAATGGTTAAGACTTCAAATTTCTACTTCAGGGGGCACAGGTTTGATCCCTAGCCAGGGAACTAAGATCCTGCATGCAGCAAGAGCGGCCAAACCACCCCCCCAAAAAAAAACCCAAGGCACAGGAACTACTTCCAATTAAAGAACAGCAGAAATCCCCTCAAAGAAAAAAATAATGAAATAGAGCTCACCAGTCTACTAGACCCCGAGTTCAAAAAGGCGGCAATAAAAAGAACTGATTTAAGAAAGATGATGGATAGAAATGCAGATCATTATAACAACTAGATAAAGAGAGGATTCTAAAGGCAGCAAGAGGGAAAAAGAGTCCGTTACAAGAGAATGCCAATAAGGCTATCAGCTGATTTCTTTGTAGAAACACTGCTAGAAGGGAGTGGGATGATATATTCAAAGTCCTGTGAGGGAAAAACCTGAAACCTAGGGTACAATACTCAGCAAGATTATCATTTAGAATAGAAGGAGAGAGAAACAATTTCTCAGACAAGTGAAAACTAAAAGAGTTCAGCAATACTAAACCTACCCTAAAAAAAATATTGATGTGTCTTCTCTAAATAGAAAAGAAGCAAGTATATATGGGAAAGGGAAAAAGTCACATTAAGAAAGGCAAATATATAGAAGGATTTAAGATCACTTAAATAAACCAGTAAATAGATTTAAAAAACAATTTAAAAATTGCAAAAGTGATTATAACTAAAATAAACAGTAAAAGGATAAGCATGAAGATGTAAAACAGGACATCAAAATTACAAAATGTGGGGGAGGGGAGTATATGCACATATATGAATACATACACACACACACACACACACACACACACACACACACACACATAAAAAGGGCTTCCCTGGTGGCTCAGATAGTAACGAATCTGCCTGCAATGCAGGAGATCCAGGTTCAATCTCTGGATCAAGAAGATCTTCTGGAGAAGGGAATGGCTACCCAGTCCAGTATTCTTGCCTGGAGAATCCCATGGACAGAGGAGTCTGGTGGTCTACAATCCGTGGGGTCGCAAAAAGAGTCACAAACAACTGAGCAACTAAGCATGAGCATGGTACATAATATATATATAAATCCATGTATGAAACAGAAACAGGCTCATAGGCATAGAAAACAAACTTGATTATGAAAGGGGAGAGGGGGGGAAGGACAAATTAGGGATACAGGATTAACAAATACTAACTACTATCTATAAAATAGATAAACAACAAGGATTTATTATAGTCAATATCCTGTAATAACCTATAATGGAATATAACCTAAAAAACCTGAATCACTATCTGTATACCTGAAACCAACACAATATTGTAAATCAACGATACCTCAATAAAAAATAAAAAAGCCAGTAAAATAAAGTGTATCATAGATGATAAAGACAAAGATATTTATATAAAATGAAGCATAATTACAGAATTCTAAAGAAATGTTTAAGTTACTTTGATTATTATTGTCCAAACTATATTTAAACAATTTCTTTTCCTACTGAAAGAGCAGTTTTAAAATATAATACATAACAATAATTAGGATTTGCCAGGGGTAGCAGAGTACATATGTATTTCTGGCACATATGTATTTTCCTACCCTCTATTGGGGGATGGTTGTGCTGTGAGGCATGCGGGAATCTTAGTTTCCTGGTCAGGGATGGAGCCTGTGCCCCCTACAATGGAAGCAAAGAGTCTTAACCACTGAACTGCCAGGAAGTCCATCAATTATTTTTATGTGCAAGAAAATATTATTTGCAATATTCACCAACAGAGAATAACTGAATTATGACATATCTATTATGGACTTCCATGGTGGCTCAGATAGTAAAGAATCTGCCCATAATGCGAGAGACCTGAATTTGATTCCTGGTTTGGGAAGATCCCCTGGAGGACATTTGCTAATGGTGACTGTTTTCCTTTTCCTTGCTTATATTTCCTTATTTTTCTGTAATTATCATGCATTTTCATAACTACGAAGGCCATACACAATTTAGTAAATGCTTATAATACATTAAAAAACTAAACTGTATGAAAAGTATGTCTACAACTACAAAAAATGGAATTCCTCTAAATCATCCAGATGACACAAAGCGGGGCAAATGACATTATCATCAAGCCACTGAGCAGATTCTCTAACCGTCTGGGCTACAGCTGATTTCAATATGTCAATATCAGGACTCCTTGCCTGAGAAGCACAACCTAAAAGAACATTACATCTGTTCACCTTGTTGATTTGTTTCACAGAGTACTGCTTATGCATTCAGGTAGGTAAACTATACTCAGTAATACTAAGAAATGTATACTCTTACCTATCTGATATCACTGTTATCTACCCTTGCAGCTTACAGAGACATCTATTTTCAGATGTGAGAAAGTAAAAATCTGTCCTATGGGACAGAGGACGGGGAAAACACACATATAAAGTAGCTGCATAGTTCACAGGAAATAATATTTCTCCCTAGGACATGCTGCAGCTATAAATGTCAAAACAAACTCCATCTTTGAGTAACTACTGCTTTCCTACTCAATGAGGAACACTGTAATCTAAAATCATAAACTGATTCAAACTACATAAGTAAGAAGGAAATATTCCATTCTTACCTGGAGATTTAAGTCACTTGATCGACAAGTACAATTTCTAAGTAGCCCTCAATTCAGAACCAAAGTGGCAGAGCTTCAAAAAAGGAGTTTCTGAAAACAAACTGTACATATATCTGAACTTTGTAGTTTCCAGGAAACAAAATTCTGGATCCACTTCAGTCCAGACTTGACACTGACCTCTTTACACTTAGCCTGGCTTTGCTTTGAGCTCATCAAAACATTGCTTCATTTACATTTCATCTAAGCACTATCTTTCCTTAAGTCCTATAACAACTCTATCTTTCCTTAGGTAATAAATCCTATGGTTCCTCTGATTTATAGTCTCCCTTGTAGCAATGATCCAATAAACTTGGCTTCATCAGACTGCAGGTTTGTCCCTAGAGGTCTTCAGTTGATCGGGCTAGGGCAAGTGATACAGTAATATAATTCCAAAGATATTATGACTTGCATTAATAAGACAGCAACCTCAACCAAATGCTACAGAGAAAATACTGGAATGTGAGAAAATACACAAATTAAAATGTGGCACGAAGAACTTATTATAAAGAGGATACTGAATAGAAGAACAATGTGTGTTTCAGCTACAAATTGAGCTTGGCTGCTTCCATGGATATAATTCTGGGGGAAAAAAAAGACAAAATTTAATCTTTAAATAAATGTTAAAATTTGGTAATGTAATCCTAAAATTGGCTATTTTTAAACACTATGAAATTATTAATTCATCTGATGTATGTAAACACTGGATCTGTAGAATTCACCTATAAAAAGTTTGACTAAAATAAAAGCTATCTCTGTGTTATTTATTATTTATTCATACTTATATTTATTTGTACTTATTCATTATACTTATACTATGTTTTCAACAAATGAGAAAACTAGTATTTTAGTGTACAAGACCATGAGGTAAAATAAACTCCATGAAAACAGGGACTACATTTTTCTTATCACTCTAATAATACCTAGTACAGTGCCTAGAAACAGTAAATGGTTAAGTACTTGATCAATTATTCTATTTAGTTGAAGATTGACTTTCATTCTTAGCCAGCTTACTCAAAAGAACTCATCAAAAGGGATTAAAAAAAAATTTCCCCCTTTTAATATGGCATAGTCTTTTTAGCAATTGAATTTCATTAATACAGAGCGATTGAAAAGTCAAAACTAAATCGAGTTCCTTCATATACTAGTACTGATCTAACAGAATATTAATCATTAAGGTTAACTTTGGTATATAAAGAAATTCTGGACTTCCCTTACCACATGTCCTGTGTGGGGATTCTTATGAGCATACGGTGGTCCTCTTATATGGTTCCACATTTGACCAGATGTCATAGCAAGCACAAAACACTAGGAAACAAAAAATAATGAAATACTCATATAATATGGTATGGTCCCACTTTAATTAAATTAACAGGTATATGAAAACTATATCCTCTCAAGTAATACATGAAAAAAAATTTTCCATAAATGACAAAAAAGCTTATATTTCATCATAAGGATTACAAGAATCAATATTTACTTTGAAAGGAAAGCACTGTTTTAAAATTACAAATAAACTGATACAAGCTTAAAATTGAATACTGAAAAGCCTTTCAAAAGAATTTTAAAAATGGAGATTTTCATAGGGGTGACAGTCTTTCAGGTTGAATAAAAACTAGGTACTAGGAGTTCCTTCAAGCTCTTGCCATACTAATGAGATAATGGAGGAAACAAACTGATTTTAAGGTAAAAAAATAAAAATATCAATATATAAAATCTTTTCCCACAGGTAAGAAAGAAACAAAATGCCATCTAACAATGTAATTTAGGAGCTTTATCTAAACAATTTTTCTTCCAACATTCACTCACCAGAGCAGCAAAAGCCCATCCAGTTTTATTAAAGAGAAATTCCATATTGCTCCTTCGAAGATACACAAGTCCACCAATAACAGCCAAAAGCAATCCCAGCATAAGGGGACCAGCATAATTTGGGGGTCTAATTACTCTAATCTAATGAAAAGGAGAGAAAACATTTTAAAGTATGAAATTTATTAAGTATATAGATCAAAATAATTTGAAATGAAAACAATCAAAATTAGTGTGGTTACTTTCATGAAAAAATTACACCTTTT
Source organism: Nanger dama (assembly GCA_917880005.1). Taxonomy (NCBI): domain Eukaryota; kingdom Metazoa; phylum Chordata; class Mammalia; order Artiodactyla; family Bovidae; genus Nanger; species Nanger dama. Next base: position 2,232,602 of record CAKJTW010000056.1, read on the forward strand.
CTTTTCATCCTAATTAAAATAGCTGACAATGTATCTTAAAATGGTATGGATGCAATATTCTTTTAACCACAACATAACATCTTTTAGGGACTTCGCAGGTGGCGCTAGTGGTAAAGAATGCAGCTGCCAAGGCAGGAGATACAAGAGGCAAAGGTTTGATCCCTGGGTTGTAAAGTTCCCCTGGAGGAGGAAACAGCAACCCACTCCAGTATTCCTGCCTAGAGAATCCCATGGGCAGGGGAGCCTGGTGGGCTACAGTCCATGGTGTTGCAAAGAGTTGGACATGACTGAAGTGACTGAGCACACATATTCATCTTTTAGATTAAGAAGTATTTGCCAAGTACAACTAGATACTCCATGGATTTAATGAGGATGAAAGAGTAGTTTCCATGCTGAATTGACTAAGTAATAGAGTATGTTTTAACGTCACTCTTTTATCAGGATGATTCTGTTAAATGCTACTTATAAAGGGTCTGACAAACTATCACCATCTCAGTGATATGAGGATGAGACCAATTAGGACCTCCCAGAAGAATAAGTGGATAATGACAAAGTAACTTTCTACAAAGCAAGGAAACTTACATTGACATCAGTTCTGTCAGCAATCCACCGGGCAATCTGCTCAGCTGAAAATCCACGCACCTGCAACTCATATGTATCACCCCGCTTGGGCTTCCTTTTGCAGGAAAGTTAATGAAAGTTGGAGCTGAATTCATGTTTAGCTGAATAAAAAGTAGTCCATGAGAATACAAATTACCAAAAAATAATCTCAACAGCAAATATCTTGTTCGTGGGGTCACAAAGAGTTGGACATGACTGAGCAACTTCACTTTCACTTTTCACTTTCATGCACTGGAGAAGGAAATGGCAACCTACTCCAGTATTCTTGCCTGGAGAATCCCAGGGATGGGGGGAGCCTGGTGGGCCGCCGTCTATGGAGTTGCCCAGAGTCGGACACCACTAAAATGACTTAGCAGCAGCAGCAGCAGCTTAGGTAAGCTTCAAATAGAGCACATTCTCAATGCGGAGGAAAGAAGATCAGGGTAAGAGAGTACTCTATTGTAGGGAAAACCAATACAAAATGGTAACCAATAGGCAGAAACAGTCAATTCTAAAAGGTTCATAAGTATTTAGTGATAAGCATAACATTTCTCTGTCATGAGACCATTCTTAAGCTAACACTGGAATTGCTAAGGTAAAGAATCTATGACTTACTCATTTGCACTGTATCTTTCCTGATGTGATAATACTTGCAGAAAATAAAAAATGTTAAGTCCAGGGAAAAGATGATCACCAACAGAGGCAAGCATTCAGGTACCCTCAGCAGGTAACCCTTTAACAGAGATTGGCTTCTATAAAATAACTATAACTAAAAGACTTCCCTGGTGGCTCAGATGGTAAAGCGTCCGCCTACAGTGTAGGAGACCCAGGTTCAATCCCTGGATCGGGAAGATCTCCTGGAGAAGGGAATGGCAACCCACTCCAGTATTCTTGCCGCCTCCAACAAAAAGGGGCTCAAAGAAATATTTTGGGCTTCCCTGGTGGCTCAGAGGTTAAAGCGTCTGCCTCCAATACGGGAGACCCAGGTTCAATCCCTGGTTGGGAAGATCCCCTGAAGAAGGAAATGGCAACCCACTCCAGTACTCTTGCCTGGAGAATGTCATGGATGAGGGGCCTGGTAGGCTACAGTCCATGGGGTCGCAAAGAGTCAGACATGACTGAGCGACTTCACTTTCACTTAAAGACATCAACCAATAAAATAACCCACTCCGTTGCTTTGATTCTATACTTAAGAGTAACCCTTCTAAAAGTAGTTTTTTTAAACTTTCCTATAAGGGGAGAGGGTATACCGATTAGGTATATGATTAGTTTGGCCTTCTTGGCAGTAAAAGATGCTGAATTAGTGAATTTAAAAATTAGCTCTTTGGTTACCAATGTCCATGGCTTTTTATGGTTTGGTGAGTGTACACAAAGTCTGTAGAGCTAAATTCTGGCTACGCTGTTAAAAATTCAGTTTGAGTCCACCAAACTAAGACCTGAATAGTGTTCCGCCAAAGTGCTTCCCAAATTTTAAGCCAAACTCTTCAATCGTTGTTTATTTATATGGTGGTCCCCACTTGTCCATAGTTTCACTTTCTAAAGTTTAAGTTACCCATGGTCCACTGCAGTCTGAAAATACTAAGTGGAGAATCCCAGAAATAAACAATTCAAATATTTTAAATTGCAGCCGTTCTGAGCAGTGTGATGAAATTTCTCACCATCTTACCCAGGATGTGAATGATCCCTTTGTCCAGCATATCCCACCCATTAGTCACTTAGTAGCTGTCTTGGTTTTCAGATCAACTGTTGTGATATCACAATGCTTATATTCAAGTAAGCCTTATTTTACTTAATAATGCCCCAAAACACAAGAGTAGTGATGTTGGCAATGAGATATGCCAAAGAGAAGCCATAAAGTGCTTCCTTTAAGTGGAAAGGTGAAAGCTCTCAATAAGGACAGAAAAAAATCACTTGCTGAGGTCACTATCTTCGTGAAATTGTAAAGGAAAAGAAATCTGCTAACTTTGCTGTTCCACTGCAAAAATTACGGTAAGTGATAAGTGCTTAATCAAGATAGAAAATATAAATTTGTATAATAAGATATTGTGAGAGAGACCACACTCACATAACTTTCATTACAGTGAATCTGTTAGTCGCTCAGTCATCCAGACTCTTTATGACCCCATGGACTATAGACCATCAGGCTCCTCTGTCCTTGGGATTTCCCAGGCAAGAAGAATACTGGAGTAGGTTGTCATTCCCTTCTCCAGGGGATTTTCCCAACCAAGGGATCAAACCTGGGTCTCTTGCAGTGCAAGCACCTTCTTTACTATCTGAGCCTATATTGTTTTAATTCTTCTATTTTGTTATTATTATTGCTACTCCTACTGTGCTTAATTTATAAGTTAAACTTTATCATAGGTACATATGTATGTACAGGAAAAAATATAGTTACATGTAGGGTTCAGTACTATTTGCAGTTTCAGAGTCTTAGAATATATCCCCTGTGGATAAGCGGGGACTACTATACCACCTTTGGATTTAGAATATACATATACACATATGTGTCTAAAAGACTATATAATATATGAAATCCATTTCCTGCATGAAATTAAAAACAAAAATTACAGGGTTATACAGACCAACTCCAGTCCATTCTGCCAGTCACTATTACCATTTATAGACCTTTCTGAATTTACTCACATACATGTGTTTATACCAACAGAAAACGTTTATTTTGTGTCTGCCTTATTTAACAAAAATGGTATCATGTTAACTGAAATATTCTACGTTTCATTTTTTTTTTTTTTATTCAACCGTGTTTGAGATCTATCCGTAACAGTGTATATATACACACACACACACATATATACATACACACACACACACAGCAGGGAAGCCCCATATAATATGGGTGGCTCAGATGGTAAAGGATCCGCCTCCAATGCAGGAGACCTGGGTTCAATCCCTGGGTTGGGAAGATCCCCTGGAGGAGGGCATGGCAACCCACTCCAACATTGTTGCCTGGAGAATCCCCATGGACAGAGGAGCCTGGAGGGCTACAGTCCATGGGGTTGCAAAGACTTGGACACAACTGTGTGACTAAGCATAGCACATATATATATATATATATATATATATATATGTTGAGGTTGGTATACATACATATATATATACACACATATATATGTATGCTCTCATAGTTTATTAAATAATTATGCTATTGTTGGCAATTTATTTTTTTCCTTTTTTCCCAATTAAAAAGGATGTTTTAAGAAATAGTCACGTACATATTTTCCTGTATATATGTGAGAATGTTTCTCTAGAAATGGAATAATTAGTTCATAGAGCAGAAACATTTTAAATGAAGATGGATAGAGCCAACATGCCTTCAAAAGTGGCTGTACCAATTTACACTCCTACCCAGCAACACAGGAAGGTATGTTTCCTTACATTCTTGCCAAAAGTTGATCTAATGGGTAAATATTATAATAATGTATATAATATATCTTATATAATACATATAATTATATAACATTTATATACTATATAATTTATATAATAACACCATTTATTTGTATTTCCATGATTACTAGTATAACATCTTTACACCAAATCAGCTCTTTAAAAGTATCTTGTAGTCTATAGACACAATCAACAGTGAAAAAGCAATGGGAAAAAAATAATATATCTGATAAGGGGCTACTATTGAGACAACATAAAGAGCTACAACTAAAAACCACCTTTATTAAAAACTGGGCACAGGAAAAAAAAAAAGTTGGACAAAGGGACTTCTCTGGTGGCGCAGTAGATAAGAATTTGCCTTGTAATGCAGGGAACACAGGTTTGATTTCTGATCTGGGAAGTTCCACATGCCACGGAGCAACTAAGCCCATGAGCCAAAACTATTGAGCCAGTGCTCTAGAATCTGGGAGCCACAACTACTGAGCCCACGTGCTACAACTACGAAAGCCCGTATGCCTAGGGCCTGTGCTCTGCAACGAGAAGCACCACAATGAGAAATCCACACACCACACAAAGAGTAGCCCCCATTCACTGCAACTAGAGAAAGCCCACACAAAGCAATGAAGACCCATCATAAGTAAAAATAAACAAATAATTTTTTTTTAATTGGGCAACAGATATGGATAGACATTTCTCAAAAAAGATAAACAAATTGCCAACAAGCACATGAAAAGATATTCTACATCTAATCATTAAAGAATCACAAATCAAAACCACAATGAGACACCATCTCACACTCATTAGGATAACTACTATCAAAAAATAAAAAATAATGCAAAATGATGCAGCTGCTATGGAAAACAATATGAATGTTACTAAAAAATGAAAAACAGAACTACCACATGATCTAGTAATTCCACTTGTGCGTTTAAATCTAAAAGAACTAAAAGCAGGGTCTTGAAGTGATATCTGCATACCTGTGTTAATAGCAGCATTATTCACAATAGCCAAAAGGTGGAAGCAACCCAAGTGTCCATCAACAGATGAATGAATAAATAAAATGTGGTATATGCATACAATGCAACATTATTCAGCCTTTCAAAGCAAGGAAAAATTTTTTAAATATTTATTTATTTGGCTGCTCTGGGTTTTAGTTGTGGCATGTGAGATCTACTTTACCAACCAGGGATCAAACTCAGTCTCCCTGCGTTGGGGGCATGGAGTCTTAGCCACTGGGGAAGTCCCTGAGACACACTGGGGAAGTCCCAAAAGCAAGAAAATTTGGATGCATGCAACAACATAGATCAACTTCGAGGACAGTACACTAAGTGAAATAAGACAGTCACAAAAAGACAAGTATGTATGATTCCACTTATATGAGGTACTGACAACAGTCAAATCGACTGAGATAGAAAGCAGAATGATAGTTTCCAAGGGCTGGGGGAAGAGGGTATTAAGAGTTATTTGATGTGTAAAGAGTTTCAGTTTAGTTGTACAAGGTGAAAAGAGTTCTGGAGATTGGTTATACAGAAACGTGAATGTACTAAACACTACTGAACTACATTCAAGAATGGTTAAGACAGTACATTTCAGCACTAGCGGTAAAGAACCTGCCTGCCAATACCAGAGATACAAGAGATGCAGGTTCAATCTCTGGGTTGGGAAGATCCCCTGGAGGACATGGCAACCCACTCCAGTATTCTTGCCTGGTGAATCCCGTGGACAGAGGAGCCTTATGGCTACAGTCTATAGGATCACAAAGAGCCACACACGACTAAAGCAACTTAGCATGCACACACACATATTTTCTCACAATTAAAATTTGTTTTTAAATCTTATAGGCTTTGACAATCCTTAGATGTTAAAGAGCCAAAATAAGATGTACAGTTTTTGTTAGCTTATCACTTTTTATCCATGCATGGCTTTTGTATGCTGTGGCATATAACAATATTCTTTGGAGAAAGATTTGAATTTATTCCACAGATGGATACACTACCATCCTTATACCACTAACTCTAAATATAGCTCTAAAATGGACATTGATATTAAAAGGTATTTGATGTAGAAGAAAACTTTATGTGTATGTTGGTAAATAAATGAAATTACAATTTTTAATTTCCAAAACAATCCTTGCTTGAATAGTAGAGAATGAGAAAGCAATTTCTTAAACTCTAAAAACTGTTTCCTTTGGTCTAAAAAGCCTAAATGCACTAATCTTTTAGGTTGCAGCATGTTTTATGACTACATTGATTTTGATTTACGGCACTGTGTGAGACTAGAATATGACCAGCACAGTAACATACTATAAAATGGAACATTAAGCCATTCGTTTGACATTTACTTGAACATCTATTATGTGCTTAGCACTAATAGCTACAAGATACTGGCTCTGTCCATAAGTAAATATACTCTAAGAAGGGCTGTCAAGCAACCCTAGGGCTGAAGGATAAAGTAGACAGCAAGCAAAAACAGATGAATAACATGAGAGATGGAAATCCTAAAAAGAACCAAAAAGAAATACCAGAGATGAAAACCACTGTAACAGAAATGAAGAATGCCTTTGATGGACTCAGTATACAGGACATGGCTGAGAAATCTGAGCTAGAGGATCTATCAATAGAATCCTTGAAAACTGAAAAATTAAGAGAACAAAGACAAAAACAAAACAAAACAGAATATCCAGGGACTGTGGGTATACAAAAGGTGTAACATATAAATAATGGGAATACCAGAAGAAAGAGAAAGGAACAGAAGAAATATTAATGACTGAAAAATTTCCCAAAGTAACGTCAGACTCTAAATCACAGATTCATAAAGCTCTAAGAATAAGTAGTGGATAAATGTCAATAACATTATACCCATGCATATACTTTAACTCAAAGAAACCAGAGATAAAGAAAAAACTCTTAAAGAAGTCAGAGGAATAAAATGCTTTATCCATAAAGTAAGAGAGATAAGAATTACATCCAACTTCTTTTCAGAAGCCATGCAAACAGGAAGAAAGTGGAGTGAAATATTTAAAGTGTTGAGAGAAAAAAATTCTCTGTGAAATTAATTTTCTGTGAAATTATTCTTCAAAAGTGAAAGAGAGGGATTTCCCTGGTGGGCCAGTGATTAAGAATCCATGGTCAAATGCATGGGATCCAGGTTCAATCCCTAGTTGGGAAACTAAGATCCCACACGCTGCAGGGCAACTAAGCCCCCACACGCTGTGGGTCAACTAAGCCTGTGTGCAGCATCTACTGAACCTGTACACTCTAAAGCCCATGTGCCACAACTAGAGATGCCCTCTCATACTGTGACTGGAGAAAGCCTGCACACTCCAACAAAGAGCCTGTGTGCTGCAATGAAGACCTAGCACAGTTAAAACTTTTTAAAATAAACTTCTTCCCAGAAAAAGTGAAGGAGAAATAAAGACTTTGAGACAAACAAAGCTTGAGGGAATCCCTTGCAAGAAACGTTAAAAGAAGTTCTTTAGAGGGAAGGGAAATAAGGTAGTTGGAAACTTGAATCTACATAAAGAAAGAAAGGGACTGAAGAGGGAATAAGTAAAGGTAAAATAAAAACTTGTTTTTCTTATTCTTAATTAACTAACACATAACAGTTTGTTCAAAATAATAGCAGCAATATATTCAATTGTATGTGAGTATGTATCTGTATACAAGTGAAATGAATGACAGAAATGAGCAAACTCCAGGAGACAGCAAAGACAGGGAAGCCTGGTGTGCTGTAGTTCATGGGGTCGCAAAGAGTGAGACTTGACTTAGCAACTGAACAACAACAATCAAAACAGTGTGGTATCCAAAGGAACAGAATAAAAAGCCCAGAAGTAGAACCACATATAGTCATCTGATTGTCAACAAAAGAGAAAAATCAATTACGTGGAGAAAGTACAGTTTTAATAAATGGTGTTAAAATAACTAGATATCCATGAGCAAAAAAACCGACCAAAAACCCCACAAAACCTAGACACAGACCTTATCCTGTTCACAAAAAATAACTCCAAAGGTTAGGACTCTGCGCTTCCAATGCAGGAGACATGGGTTGAATCCCTGGTTGGGGAATAAGATCCCGCATGCTGCAAAGCATGGTCAAAAATAGAAAAAGAAAATAAATCAAAATGGATCAAAGGCCTTAGTAAAAGACAAAATATAAAGCTCCTAAGAGATAACATAGTAGAAAATCTAGATGACGTCAGATATAGTGATGATTCTTTTAGATACAACATCAAAGACAATGTATGACAGAAATAACTGATAAGTTGTACTTCATTAAATTTACAAGCTTTTTCTGTGCAAAAGACAAAAAGTAAGAGACTGAGATGACAAGACACAGGCTTAAAACTCAACAAGGAGATCAAACAATCCAATTTAAAAATGGGAAACACCTGGTGGTCCAGCGGTAAAGAATCTGTCTGCCAAAGCAGGAGACAGAGGTTCGATGCCTGGTCCAAAAGATTCCACATGTCATGGAAGAACAAACCCTGTGCACCACAACTACTGAGCCTGCATTCTGGAGCCCTCCAACCACAACTACTGAAGCCTGAGTGCCTTGGATTCCATGCTTTGCAAAAACAGGAGCTACTGCAAAGGAGAAGCCTGTACACCACAACTAGAGAATAGCCCCCATGCACTGCAACTGGAGAAAGTCCATGTTTAGCAATGAAAACCCAACATAGCCAAAAATAAATAAATAAATAATAGGCCTAAGACCTTAACAGACATTTCACCAAAGAAGATACACAGATGGCAAATGAGCAGTTGAAAAGATACTCCACATTATATGTCATCAAAGAAATGCAGATTACGAGATACTGCTACACAACTGTTGTTGTTTTAGTTGCTAACTCGTGTTCAACTTTGCGATCTCATGGACTGCAGCCTGTCTGGCTCCACTGTCCCTGGGATTTCCCAGGCAAGAATACTAGAATGGGTTGTCATTCCCTTCTTTAGGGGATCTTCCTGACCCAAGAATCAAACCCACGTTTCCTGCATGAGCTACCTGAGCTACCTGGGAATTAGGAAAGTCAAAATGCAGAACACTGACAACACCAAGTGCTAATGAGGAAGTGGAGCAACAGGAACTTTCGTTCACAGCACTTGGGAATGCAAAATGGTACAGCCAATTTGGAAAATGGTCTGGAAGTTTCTTACAAAACTTAACATACTATGTGTGTGCTGTGCTTAGTTGCTCAGTCATGTCCGACTCTTGTGACCCCATAGATTGTATGTAACCTGCCAGGCGCCCCTGTCCAAGGGATTCTCCAGGCAAGAATAGTGGAGTGGGTTGCCGTTTCCTTCTCCAGGTGATCTTCCCAACCCAGGAATCGAACTCAGGCCTCCTGCATTGCAGGCAGATTCTTTACCAACTGAGATACAAGGGAAGCCCTTAACATACTATATGATAGAGCAACTGTGCTCCTTGGTATTTATGCAAAGGAGTTAAAACTTGTGTCTGCATAAAAACCTGCATACAGGTGTTTATAACAGTTTTATTCATAACTGCTAAAACTTGGAAGCAACCAAGATTTCTTCAGTACATGCATGAATAAACAAAATCTGGTATATCCAGACAATGGGATATTATTTAGCTCTTAAAAAGAAATGAGCTATCAAGCCATGAAAAGAAATGGAGGAACTTTACATTCATATTACTAAGTGAAAGAAGTCAATCTGAAAAGTCTACATACTGTATGATTCCAAGTATATGACATTCTGAAAAAGGCAAAATTGTGGTGACAGCTAAAAGATCAGTGATTACCAAGGGTTAGTGTGGAGGGAGGAATTAGTGGAGTACAGAGAATTTTAGGGCAGTGAAAATATTATTTATGAATACATATTGGATACATCTCACTATACATTTCTGCAAATCAGCAGAATGTACAAGACCAAGAGTGAACTACTATATAAACTATGCACATTGGGTGATTATGATGTGTTAATGGAGGTTCACCAACTTTAACAAACATACAATTCTGGTGGGGGATGTTGATATTGGAGAGGCTATTCATGTGCAGGGGCATAAGATGTAACAGGAAACCTTTGTATCTACCTCTCAATTTTGCTGTGAACCATAAGCTCCTCAAAGAATAGTTAAAAAAACAAACAAACAAACAGGTAAGAGAGGTCATGATTGATAGAGCCAGTAGGTATGGGATATAGGGCACAGGAAAAAGTTAAGTGTTGAACAAGAAGGAGCTTTTCCACTAAGACAAGCCACAAAAAGTTAAAGACAGGTACCTAGCTCTTAACAAGAACTACAGTATTACACAATCAGTCAGTTCAGTGGCTCAGTCGTGTCTGACTCTTTGTGACCCCATGAATCGCAGCACGCCAGGCATCCCTGTCCATCACCAACTCCTGGAGTTCACTTAGATTCATGTCCATCAAGTCCGTGATGACATCCAGCCATCTCATTCTCTTTCGTCCCCTTCTTCTCCTGCCCCCAATCCCTCGCAGCATCACAGTCTTTTCCAATGAGTCAACTCTTCACATGAGGTGGCCAAAGTACTAGAGTTTCAGGTTTAGCATCATTCCTTCCAAAGAAATCCCAGGGCTGATCTCCTTCAGAATGGACTGGTTGGATCTCCTTGCAGTCCAAGGGACTCTCAAGAGTCTTCTCCAACACCACAGTTCAAAAGCATCAATTCTTCGGTGCTCAGCCTTCTTCACAGTCCAACTCTCACATCCATACATGACTACTGGAAAAACCATAGCCTTTACTAGACGGACCTTAGTGGGCAAAGTAATGTCTCTGCTTTTGAATATACTATCTAGGTTGGTCATAGCCTTCCTTCCAAGGAGTAAGCATCTTTTAATTTCATGGCTGCAGTCACCATCTGCAGTGATTTTGGAGCCCCCAAAATAAAAAGTCTGACACTGTTTCCACTGTTTCCCCATCTATTTCCCATGAAGTGATGGGACCGGATGCCATGATCTTCATTTTCTAAATGTTGAGCTTTAAGCCAACTTTTTCACTCTTCACTTTCACTTTCATCAAGAGACTTTTTAGTTCCTCTTCACTTTCTGCCATTAGGGTGGTGTCATCTGCATATCTCAGATTCTTGATAATTCTCCCAGCAATCTTGATTCCAGCTTGTGTTTCTTCCAGTCCAGCGTTTCTCATGATGTACTCTGCATATAAGTTAAATAAGCAGGGTGACAATATACAGCCTTGATGTACTCCTTTCCCTATTTGGAACCAGTGTGTTGTTCCACGTCCAGTTCTAATTGTTGCTTCCTGACCTGCATACAGATTTCTCAAGAGGTAGGTTAGGTGGTCTGGTATTCTCATCTCTCTCAGAATTTTCCACAGTTTATTGTGAAAGTCAAAGGCTTTGGCATAGTCAATAAAGCAGAAATAGATGCTTTTCTGGAACTCTCTTGCTTTTTCCATGATCCAGCAGATGTTGGCAATTTGATCTCTGGTTCCTCTGCCTTTTCTAAACCAGCTTGAACATCAGGAAGTTCAAGGTTCACGTATTGCTGAAGCCTGGCTTGGAGAATTTTGAGCATTACTTTACTAGCATGTGAGATGAGTGCAATTGTGCTATAGTTTGAGCATTCTTTGGCATTGCCTTTCTTTGGGATTGGGATGAAAACGGACCTTTTCCAGTCCTGTGGCCACTGCTGAGTTTTCCAAATTTGCTGGCATATTGAATGCAGCACTTTCACAGCATCATCTTTCAGGATTTGAACTAGCTCTACTGGAATGCCATCACCTCCACTAGCTTTGTTCCTAGTGATGCTTTCTAAGGCCCACTTGACTTCACATTCCAGGATGTCTGGCTCTAGATGAGTGATCCCACCATCGTGATTATCCGGGTTGTGAAGATCTTTTTGTACAGTTCTTCTGTGTATTCTTGCCACTATTACACGATAATGGGATTCTTGTTCTGAATTAAAAAGTTACTTGATAAATTGTTCACTTAAAAACAAAGTGGTACTTTTTATTATATTTTACCACTATATATATATATACACATATATATACATATATATATAAGTTTACATGACTTCTACCCAATTTCCATATTCTAATAAGTTAGTATTGACCACCATATTTCATGTTTAGCTTAAGTTCAGCTTTTATTTCACCAACTACTCTAGATCTTACACAAGACAAGTCCTATTTAACTTCTTGTAGCCATTGAAAAGAGGTATTCCACATTATATATAGTTTACCTATTTCTATTTAACAGAATAACCAAATAACTTACCATTTGAAATACATCAGAGCCTTCATCAAAATCCACCATAGCAAAAAATATCCTGTTGGTAAATGCGCTAGAATATCGCCAGGAGTTTGCAAGGATCTGGAATTCTTCATCAGCTTGCCTGGATGCAACGGATTTGTAAAGATAACATACAAAACATTTTTAAAAACAATCTAGTGCAAGTCAGGCTCTGTTGATAGGGTTAGGACAAACCTTGGAAAACATTGCCACTGTTTTGGCATAAGAGAAATCTTATAACAAGAGTTGGGGATTTCAACAAGAAGTAGTGATTATCTGACTCTGCTTCATACTTTGTGCCTGTTTCTTATCAAAAGCTCCTTCTAAAGTCACTGGAAAAAATCTAGCTACAATTTTTAATAGGCTAAATTACTTCTAAGAGTTCAAAGACAGAGAATTGAGATTAGTTGAAAGCTCAAGCTATATTTTACTTTTCCCTGATTTCCCATATGCTTTTAGCTCTAAGATCTGACACTTTTTCATCTGTGATTATCTTTTTGATTTATCTTAAATTTGAATTTAATAGTATCATACATTTTCACTTCATAAATATTGTAACACTAACAACTGGCAATGACAGTTACAAGTTAACTGAAAGATTAAGGAGTATAAATAGGAATCACAATATTAGATTAAGTGAAGAGATGACTAACAGTATAAGAAAAAATATTTTCACCGAATTCTAATAGACAAGAAAATAGCTTTCCCCCTAAAAATGGAATTTACATGATTGTGAAATAAACCTTAAAGTTTATTCTACAGTTCCCAGTCGCTAAGTCATGTCTGACTCTTTGTGATTCCATGGACTGTAGCCTGCCAGGCTCCTCTGTCCATGAGATTTCCCAGGCAAGAGAGTGTGTAGCCATTTCCGTTTCCAGGGTGTGATTATCTTTTAATTTTATCCCTCCACATTTATTTTCACTGCTGTTACCTAAAGTTAGATCTTTAGTATCTGACATTTGAATATTAAAATTTACTTTCTCCTCCTCTAATCCTTAAACAATGCAATATATCTCAATCTTTCTAAATAACTACTTTCTTGATACTCTTCCTCTTCTCAGAAACCACTGTTTCTTTTCTATTACTTTCAGAACACAATCTCCAAGCTCTTTCACTGGTTATTCAAAGTTCTTTATCATCTATTTCCAAATAATGCATCTAGCTTTTACACAACCTTCAGTCAGTTCAGTCGCTCAGTCATGTCCAACTCTTTGTGACCCCATGGACTGTAGCACACTAGGCTTCCCTGTCGATCACCAACACCCGGAGTTGACTCAAATTCACGTCCATTGAGTCAGTGATGCCATACAACCATCTCACCTTCTGTCATCCCCTTCTCCTTCAACCTTCAATCTTTCCCAGCATCAGGGTCTTTTCAAATGACTCAGTCCTTCACATCAGGTGGCCAAAGTATTGGAGTTTCAGCTTCAGCATCAGTCCTTCCAGTGAATATTCAGGACTGATTTCCTTTAGGATGGACTGGTTGGATCTCCTTACAGCCCAAGGGACTCTCAAGAGACTTCTCCAACACCACAGTTCAAAAACATCAATTCTTTGGTGCTCAACTTTCTTTACAACTCTCACATCCACACATGACTACTGGAAAAACTATAGCCTTGACAGACAGACCTTTGTTAGCAAAGTAATGTCTCTGCCTTCTAATGCCTCTGTCTAGGTTGGTATTATTCAATCTCAAACAGGATCTCTTAATTCCAGCACTTTATTCCTATCTCTGTACCTTTCCACACATCATTACTTCTAAACAGAATATCCTACTGCCCTGTAAATCTGATCCGTCTGTCTAGCCCTAGTACAAGTCCTATCTTCTCTATTAGGCCAAACCTAACCATTCCTGTTATATGTCCTCTCTGAAATTTTATAGCATTTCTTTTGTACACAATTCATTTAGTACTTAACCATAAACTGTCTCATACTGACAGCTAAATTTTCATTACGTGGAACTCATTTCCCTAGCCAGATGATAAGAGTGAACAGCACTCTGGGATCAAGCACTCTTATACTTCTCATCCTAAGAGCACCAATTACATAGTATTATACTAATTCAGTTCAGTTCAGCCGCTCAGTCGTGTCCGACTCTTTGCGACCCCATGAATCACAGCACACCAGGCCTCCCTGCCCATCACCATCTCCCAGAGTTCACTCAGACTCACGTCCATCGAGTCCATGATGCCATCCAGCCATCTCATCCTCGGTCGACCCCTTCTCCTCCTGCCCCCAATCCCTCCCAGCATTACAGTCTTTTCCAGTGAGTCAACTCTTCGCATGAGGTGGCCAAAGTACTGGAGTTTCAGCTTTAGCATCATTCCTTCCAAAGAAATCCCAGGACTGATCTTCTTCAGAATGGACTGGTTGGATCTCCTTGCAGTCCAAGGGACTCTCAAGAGTCTTCTCCAATACCACAGTTCAAAAGCATCAGTTCTTCAGTGCTCAGCCTTCTTCACAGTCCAACTCTCACATCCATACATGACCACAGGAAAAACCATAGCCTTAACTAGACAGACCTTAGTCGGCAAGGAAATGTCTCTGCTTTTGAATATACTATCTAGGTTGGTCATAACTTTTCTTCCAAGGAGTAAGTGTCTTTTAATTTAATGGCTGCAGTCACCATCTGCAGTGATTTGGGAACCCAAAAGAATAAAGTCTGACACTGTTTCCACTGCTTCCCCATTTATTTCCCATGGAGTGATGGGACCAGATGCCATGATCTTCGTTTTCTGAATGTTGAGCTTTAAGCCAACTTTTTCACTCTCTACTTTCACTTTCATCAAGAGGCTTTTCAGTTCCTCTTCACTTTCTGCCATAAGGGTGGTGTCATCTGCATATCTGAGGTTATTGATATTTTGCTTGGCATTCTTGATTCCAGCTTGTGTTTCTTCCAGTCCAGCGTTTCTCATGATGTACTCTGCATATAAGTTAAATAAGCAGGGTGACAATATACAGCCTTGACGTACTCCTTTTTCCTATTTGGAACCAGTCTGTTGTTCCATGTCTAGTTCTAATTGCTGCTTCCTGACCTGCATACAGATTTCTCAAGAGGCAGGTCAGGTGGTCTAGTATTCCCATTTCTTTCAGAATTTTCCACAGATTATCGTGATCCATACAGTCAAAGGCTTTGGCATAGTCAATAAAGCAGAAATTGATGTTTTTCTGGAACTCTCTTGCTTTTGTTAGTAATTATACTAATTACTGTTACTTAGTTATTTGAATGAATTTAGGAAAATGTGAGCTAATCTAAAATTTGGTCTTGTAAAAAGATACTATTAAAAACATTAATAATTCTATTAATATGCACTTAATGCATAATTATGAAGGACTTTGTTTTCTGACATTTTTGTATACTCATGATTGCCAGTGAGTAAACTGACTGAATTATGAGTAATTACAGAGTTTAAGTTTATTCATAGTTAACACTTACTATTCTTTTTCTTCTTCTACCTATTTTCAGTTTAAATTCAGCATAATCTCATGCCTGAAAAAGAAGAACAGGACTCTGAAACCAAATATCTGGCCTATCTCCTACCTCTGGGGAGGAAATCTTAAGAAGTGTTATAAACGCTTGGGGAAGCGTAACACACTATTCTGAAAGAAGGCTGTCTATTCCTTCACATGGGCTCAGGCTATCAGAATTTGGAAAACCCCTCAAGATTTTACTAGTTTTTCACAGGGTAGCTGTATCATTTCCTTTATAGTGATTTCCCAGACCACACAGATGATCTAAAAATATAAGTAAATGAGTAACAAAAAGCAAAAGCTATTTTTTTTTTAGTATCCACTATTTTTAAATATCTATAATGTTTTTGTTTAAAGAAATACCTTTTTTTCCTAAAAGCATTCAGAAATAGTAAAATTAAATCAACTAAAGCATTGTTTGATGAAAGTTTAAGTGAGATTAGTCTCCATTTCTAAGGTTTAAAATTATTACAAAATAATCTAGAAAAAGAAATACCTCTACATCACGAATCTTTGTTTTCTTAAAAAGTTCTCCTATAATTCCAAATTTTGGATGCAGTCACCATTATTGCATTAATAAATATCTCTAGCTTTCAGTATACCATTTAAAACATTGGAAACTGTTTCTTCCAAAAATGAAAGATTTGTTTTATGTAACTTCTGGGACAGTTGTTATAAAACAAAAGCACAAAAGTACTACATCAATGCTATCGACATGCATTTATATAACTTGATATCAATTTATGATTTTTAGATTTTCTGTTATTTCTATGATGGTTACCATGATAGCTTATCCTTGCTTTTTGTCCCTCCTCCACTAATATGGACAAAGACTGGGGACTTCCCTGGTGGTCCAGTGCTTGAGAATCTCCCGTCCAATGCAGGGGAGGCAGGTTCAATCCCTGGTCAAGGAACTAAGATGCTACATGCTTCAGGGCTACCAAGCCTGCACACCACAAATAAAGAAAAGCTGGTGTGCTGCAATGAAGACCCAGTGCAGCCAAAATGAACAAATAAACAAAACCTTAAAAAAAAAAGACTATAAAAGAGTAGTACTATTATATGTTAGTGAGAAGGGGATGGCAACCCACTCCAGTATTCTTGCCTGGAGAATCTCCATGGACAGGGGAGCCTGATGGGCTCCAATTCATGGGGTCACAAAGAGTTGAACATGACTTAGCAACTAAGCACAGCACATTATGTGTTACTACAGACACACTAAGTAAGGTATACACATTCATTGTTTATGTACCCATTGTTTATGTACTAAACTCATTCTTCTGGGATTGAAAAATGGTTAAAATCTTTTGAGTTTTTTAATTTTTAAAGTGTAGTTGAAAGTTCATACTTGCACACGACACATTGTCTATGAAGTTGGAGAGCAGTGAACATGACAATAACGGAGTAGTTTCTCGGTGGGGCTTTAACAAGGCGACGGAACTTGTCTCCATTCATTCTTATTACAGGCCTTTATTGGTCCATTCCATCAGTTGACTAACCTTTTCAGACAACACCATCTAAAAAAGATAAAGAAAGAATACCATTAATACTCTCAGCTTGGAATTTAAAGTTTTTTTAACTAGGCAACTGAAAACCAAGCTAATAAGCAGAGGTACATAAAAATATAAGAGAACTAAAAATTAAATTTTGTACTTGGGCCTGATAATGATAATTATTCTTAAAATTATATTATTTCATGATGAGATTTAAACATATACTACATTTTTATGTGCATGACTTATTTCTTAATAAATAAAATAAGATAAAATCATAAAAATTTTCATTGGCCAATGATTCCAAAGAAAGTGGGAAGAGCTACTCTCTCTAATTTTAAGGCTTATTATACAGCTTCAGTAAGCAAGGCAGCATGATACTGATAAAAGGACAGATACATAGATCAATGGAACAGAAATAAGACCTTGAAATAGACCTACACAATTATAGCCAAAGGTGCAAGATCAACTCAGCCTTTTCAATAAACGGTACTGAAACAATTGGATATCCATAGTCAAAAGTAAGAACCTCAAACAGAACTTCACACTTTATACAAAATTAACTTAAAAATGGATCACAAAATTAAATGTAAAAATGAAAATTATTAAAAATTAGGAGAAAACATTCAGGATCAATGAGTAGGCAAAGAGCTCTTAGACTGACAACAAAAGCATGATTCAAAAAAGAAAAACAAAGATAAACTGGACCTCAGCAAAATTAAGATCTGTAAGGAGGATATGAAGACAAGCTATAGAGTGGGAGAAAATATTTTGAAACTACACACCTAAAACAGATTAGTAGTTTGAATATATTTTAAAACCATCAAAATTCAGGAAAACAAAATAGACAAGACATCAAGAGACTTCATCAAAGATGATCTACAGATGACAAACACACCAAAAGATGTTCAACGTCAGTCATTACTGAAATGCAAATTAAGGGTACAATGAGCCATCAATACATATCTGTTACTAAAATAAAATATAATCACAATACCAAATGCTGGCAAGGATATAGAGAAATTGGGCCTCTCCTACATTGGTGGTAGGAATATACCATGGTACAGTCTTTGAAAAAGAGTTTGGCAGCTTCTTTAAAAAATTAAGCAAGTGACCTGTGAAAGTGAAAGTCGCTCAGTCATGTCTGACTCTTTGTGACCCCATGGACTATACAATCCATGGATTTTTCCAGGCCAGAATACTGGAGGGAGTAGCCATTTCCTTCTCCATGGGATCATCCCAACCCAGGGATCGAACCCAGGTCTTCTGCATTGCAGATGGATTCTTTATCAACTGAGCCACAAGGGAAGCCCAAGAATACTGGAGTGGGTAGCCTATGCCTTCTCCAGAGGATCTTTCCAACCCAGGAATCGAATCAGGGTCTCCTCCATTGCAGGCGGATTCTTTACCAACGGAGCTATCAGGGAACTAACCATATAATCCAGTAACTGCATTCCCAAACATACATCTCAGAGAAATGAAAATGTATGTCTATACAAAGAAAGAGCTAAATTTTGTTTGTTCCTTTTTCTAAGTCAGTCATCATGAGGCAATGGAAAAGAAGCATGGTTAGTCAATGAGAATTTCAGTTTGAAATAAATGCAATCATATTCATTTATCATTCCTCTCACCTCTACCTTTATGTTCAAACTTTGCAAAAGTGTTAAGAAGGGAAAAGATAAAAAGAAGTGCAGAAGACAAGAATCTCAGTGCAGGGTTAATGCTAATTCACGGTTTTGTTCTTCTTTACAAGACAGGGGCATGTTTATTGATGGTTGGTAAATCGTAGAGTGGTTCACTATTCATTTCCCATTATTTACACTAAACTTTGGCCAGGGCACTGGCATTCAAACTGTAATAACAATTCCTTCCCATTAAAATCAATCATCAAGGAACAGATGTTAGGATGTGCCTTTTCACGTTGAAAGTAGATCAGGAATCTAATAGAGAAACAGCACTCTTTGAAAGACAGATGTCACTGTATGCCTGCTAAGTCACTTCAGCATATTAAAAAGCAGAGACATTGCTTTGCCGACAGAGGTCCATCTAGTCAAAGCTATGGTTTTTCAAGTTGTCATGTATGGATGTGGGAGTTGGACCATAAAGAAAGCTGAATGCTGAAGAATTGATGCTTTTGAACTGTGGTGTTGGAGAAGACTCTTGAGAGTCCCTTGGGCTGCAAGGAGATCAAACCAGTCCATCCTAAAGGAAATCAGTTCTGAATATTCATTGGAAGGACGGATGCTGAAGCTGAAGCTCCAATACTTTGGCCACCTGATGTGAAGAACTGACTCATCAGAAAAGACCCTGATGCTGGGGAAGATTGAAGGCAGGAGGAGAAGGGGACGACAGAGAATGAGATAGTTGGATGGCATCATTGACTTGATGGACATGAGTTTGAGAAAGCTCCGGGAGTTGGTGATGGACAGGGAAGCCTGGTGTGCTGCAGTCCATGGGGTCACAAAGAATTGGACACAAGTGAGCAACTGAACTGACTGACTTTTAAAGCATGTCTGAATTCAACCAATACTGAAAAAAGTATTTATTTCCTGAGTACACTTTCACGAACAATAGAGAAAGATAGCATAGAAAGACAGTTTTGCAGCTGGGACTTCCATGATAGTCCAGTGGTTAAAAATTTGCCTGTCAATGCAGGGGACACAAGTTCAATTTGACCCCTGGTCCAGGAAGATTCCATATGCCATGGGGCAAACCCATGCACCACAACTAGTGAAAACTGTACACCCTAGAGTTCATGCTCCATAAGGGAAGTCAGTGCAATGAGAAGCCTGTATACCACAATGAGAAAGTAATCCCCACTTGTCACAACTAGAGAAGACCCAGTAGAGTAAAAATAAATAAATAAATTTTAATGAAAATAGTTTTATAGCAGATAAAAGATTAATTCCAGTAGGAGTCTCAAAATGAATATGTCACATGTGGAAAAATGAATATAATCTTTAACAAGCCCACAGAGAAATATATACACTCTCAAAAGACTGGTATAACAAATAATTAACAAGACTTGTGGAACAATGAATGATACTAAGGAAACAGGCTGTGAGGGAGGGATAAATTTGGAATTTGCTGTCCACCTAAAACTAACACAACATTGTAAATCAACTATACTTAAATTTTTTTAAAAAGGAAACAGGTTGATGGTAAAGACAGTAGAAGAGAGTGAAATAGAAGGTAGACAGGATAAGGAACAAGTGGTGGAGTCTAGTTCAACAATAGAATTAGTTACGAAAAGTTGTCAGAACAGGGTATTTGATTTAAAATAAGGCTGCATAGATTAAACTCAGTTTTTCAAAACAAATGAATTGTTATTTGATACAGAATTAATGATCCTCTTAGCTGAGAGAACAATATTAGTTTACAGTTTAAAAATACGCATTCAATATTCTAAAGCAGTCAATTTCTTTATATTTCAAATTAAATTTGACAGTTACCAGCAAATTGAAACATAACTTGGCTATTTTATTAACTTTAACTACAGATTTTATCTGGAGCTATTTTAGAAAAGAAAAAGTAAAGCAACTTCAGATATAGTCTCATATCATATAGTCTATCTCTATTCAATCATATAAATACATGGTCATTCCAATAAAACAAATAAATGTGCTTTGAATTAGAGATAAACAGGTGGAGTCTTGTTAAGTAAAATCTCAAATAGGTCTGTGTAAAATTTTGTGATATTCCACTTTCTGTTTATAACTGGAAAGACCAGATATCTGGCCATACAATCCCTAAGTAACTTACCAAGTAGAAGAGATTAGTTCAAAGGAATTACAAACACTTTAAAACTCTGAAGAACTACACAAGAAAGGTCTTAATGACCCAGATAACCATGATGGTGTGGTCACTCACCTGGAGATGGACAACCTGGAGTGTGAAGTCAAATGGGCCTTAGGAAGCATTAGTACAAACAAAACTAGTGGAGGTGATGGAATTCCAGCTGAGCTATTTCAAATCCTAAAAGATGATCCTGTGAAAGTGCTACACTCAGTATGTCAGCAAATTTGGGAAACTCATCAGTGGCCACAGGACTAGAAAAGGTCAGTTTTCATTCTAATCCCAAAGAAGGACAATGCCAAAGGATGTTCCAACTAGTATACAACTGCACTCATTTCACATGCTAGCAAGGCAATAATCAAAATCGTTCAAGCTAGGCTTCAACAGTAGGTGAAACAGAAACTTCAAGATGTAAGCTAGGTTTAAAAAGACAGAGGAACCAGAGATCAAACTGCCAACATTCATTGGATCATAGAGAAAGCAAAGAAATTCCAGAAAAACATCTAGTTTTGCTTCACTGACTACACTAAAGCCTTTGACTGTATAGATCATATCATAACAAACTGTGGAAAATTCAAGAGCTAGGAACACAAGATCACCTTACCTGTCTCCCTGAGAAATCTGTATGCCAATCAAGAAGCAACAGTTAGAACCAGACATGGAAAAACTGACTATTTCTAAATTGAAAAATGAGTTTGTCAAGGCTGTATATTGTCACCCTGCTTATTTAACTTATATGCTGAGTACATCATGCCAAATACTGGACTAGATTAATCACAAGCTGTAATCAAGACCGCCAGGAGAAATATCAGCAACCTCAGATATGCAGATGATACCACCCCAATGGCAGAAAGCAAAGAGGAACCAAAGAGCCTCTTGATGAGGGTAAAAGAATAGTGAAAAAGCTGCCTTGAACTCAACATTCAAAAATTAAGATCATGGCATCTGGTCCCATCACTTCATGGCAAACAGAAGGGGAAAAGTGGAGGCAGTGACAGATTTTATTTTCTTTGGCTCTCAAATCACTGCAGATGGTGTAAAAGATGCTTACTCCTTAGAAAGAAGGTTACAAAAAACCTAGATAGTATTAAGAAACAGAGACATCACTTTGCCAACAAAGGTCCATCTGGTCAAAGCTATGTTTTTTTTCCAGTAGTCGTGTATGATTTTGAGAGTTGGTCCATAAGGAAGGCCGAGTGCCAAAGAATTGATGCTTTTGAACTGTGGTGCTGGAGAGGAGATCAAACCAGTCAATCTTAAAGGAAATCAGTCCTGAATATTCATTGGAAGGACTGGTGCCAAAGCTGAAACTCCAATACTTTTGCCAACTGATGCAAAGAGCCGACTCACTGGAATAGACTCTGATTCTGGGAAAGATTGAAGGCAAAAGGAAAAGAGGGCAACAGAGGATAAAATGGTTAGATAGCATCACCAGCTCAACCGACATGAATTAGAGCAAACTCTGGGAGACAGTAGAGGACAGAGGAGCCTGGCATGCTGCAGTCCATGGGTTCCCAAAGAGTCAGACATAACTCATCGACTGAACAACAACAACAAAATGGGATTATCACCTCAAAACACTGCTTAATACAGAGGCAATTAATTACTTTCTGAGTTCATTTTTGAAAACTGAACTGAAGACAGATCACAACAAAAAATGAACTAGTTTTAAACTTTTACAAAATAAAGTACATAAACATAGCTTGCAGCATGATAATTAAAAGTTATAATTCTTATTCACAATGATCTAACCTTTAAAATTTTAATATGTCTCAAGATGGTAAGCCCATCTTGAATTGGTTTTACTGAGAAAAGAGAAGCTACTATTTGGAATGCCTTCCATGTATGTGTCAGGCAGCAACTTCTCTTCTTACAGAATGAATATTCAGTTCAATGGGAGGCTTCCTGGTGGCTCAGACAAGTAAAGAATCTGCCTGCAATGCAGGAGACCCAGATTCCATCCCTAGGTTGGGAAGATCCCTGGAGAAGGGAATGGCTACCCACCACTCCAGTATTCTTGCCTGGAGAATTCCATGGACAGA
Source organism: Nanger dama (assembly GCA_917880005.1). Classification (NCBI taxonomy): domain Eukaryota; kingdom Metazoa; phylum Chordata; class Mammalia; order Artiodactyla; family Bovidae; genus Nanger; species Nanger dama. Next base: position 2,255,641 of record CAKJTW010000056.1, read on the forward strand.
GGAGCCTGGGGGCTACAATCCATGGGGTCACAAATCCCTACAACAACACAATGAGGTTAAATACTCTATTTTTATTTCATTTAAATGTTGAGTAAACAGGAACTGAATTGAACTGAACTGAAACAGGATCAGAGAGGTTAAGTAACTTGGACAAAGTGTCACAGTTAGTAAGACACAAAGCTAGGATTCAAACAGATCATTCTAAATCAAGCAATAGCAGCATTACTAACATGTTGGACCAGGTACTTCTTTGTTGTGGGGAGCTGTCTGGCACATTGCTTACTTAAGCAGCATCCCTGACCTCTACCTGTTGGATGTTTGTACCATCCCCAGCTACCACCAACCAAAAATGTCTCCATACATTGCCAGGTAATCCTTGGGAAGTAAAATTCTTCACTCTCTCATTGAGAAACATTGTTCTAAACTGAAAAGGATTTTAACAGCTTAACTCAAGTTTTTATAATTTTATTATGTATTCAAAAATATTTGTATTAATTACTGATCAGAACACAATGCAAAGAAAGATTTGGTAATAAAAGTTAAAAACTTCCTGGAGCAAGCCCTTAGCACGACAGATAATAAAATTCCTAGGCCCATGTTTCTCAAAGTGTGGCTAATGTAAAGGAACCTATTAAAAGTGCAGATTTCTAGGTTTCATCCTCCAATAAATCTGATTCAGTAGATCTACATAAGTCCCACTCAAAGGATGCTGATTAGCAGGTTAGCCGATATAAAAGACCTAGCAGCATGCCTGAGTAAGACATATTGTCTGTCCAATAACGTGCTGGGTTTCCTGTCTGGTTGGCCAAAAACACAAATGTTTTTCCATGAACCCGATACGAATTGAGTGTTATAAATCCATTCACTTACTTCTAAGAAACTGCTTGGTGAGCAGGTCCCTGAATTTTGTCAGGTTTATCAGTTACTGCTCCTGGCTACCTCTATGGTAAGATAGCACCACCATCAGTCACTGAGACTGAGGCTTTTATTTGCCAACAAGGCATCATCCATATAGTGAATGCTTTAAACATGGAAAGGGAGAGGAACTTACGCTAAATCCTGACTCACCAACCAGTAGCAAATGGCAGAAGAGCTTCGGTACTTGCAGGGGAGACTATAAACATATATAGGAGGCCTTGCTACCTGAATATGAAACGGACCTTGATCCTCACATGTCAGTAAGATGGCACAAGAAGGTGTTAGTGATGTCTAAGACTGTATAGCACCTGTCATCAGACTATGTAATGGATTTAGTTGCAGTCACAATGTCTGGGAGCAACAGTTGCACTCAGCTGGTAATAAGCTGCTATAAGACTTCAGTTCCTGTTAGTTTCTTTTTTTTTTTTTTTAACTGGCATTAAGGGCTGAGATACTACATCACTTACCATCTCCGATGCCTTTAAGTCTTTAATCAAGGCTGTGATTTCCCATTTTCTTTCTGGGGGAGGGGGCGGTTCTTAAGCTTCTGGTGGATTCCAAGAATATGGAGTTTTAACATGAACCCAAAGTAATTTTGTATGCACTAAAGTTTCAGTACTGCTGTTCTACATTTTAATTCTTATGAGCAAGTCATCAAGACAGTATGGTACTGCCACAAAGATGGAAAGATAGATCAATGGAACAAAAAAGAAAGCCCAGAGATAAATCCACGCACCTATGGACACCTTATCTTTGACAAAGGAGGCAGGAATATACAATGGAGAGAAGACAATCTCTTTAACAATCTCTTTCCCAGTGGTGCTGGGAAAACTGGTCAACTACTTGTAAAAGAATGAAACTAGAACACTTTCTAACACCATGCACTACAACAAACTCAAAATGGATTGAAGATCTAAACAAGACCACAAACTATAAAACTCCTAAGGAAAACATAGGCAAAACACTCTCTGACATAAATCACAGCAGGATCCTCTATAACCCACCTCCCAGAATATTGGAAATAAAAGCAAAAATAAACAAATGGGACCTAATTAAAGTTAAAAGCTTCTGCACAACAAAGGAAACTCTAAGCAAGGTGAAAAGACAGCCTTCAGAATGGGAGAAAATAATAGCAAATGAAGCAACCGACAAAGAATTAATCTCAAAAATATACAAGCAACTCCTGCAGCTCAATTCCAGAAAAATATATGATCCAATTAAAAAATGGGCCAAAGAACTAAACAGACATTTCTCCAAAGAAAACATACAGATGGCTAACAAACACATGAAAAGATGCTCAACAGCACTCATTATCAGAGAAATGCAAATCAAAACCAGAATGAGGTACCATCACGCTCGTCAGAACGGCCGCTATCCAAAAGTCTACAAGCAATTAATGCTGGAGAGAGTGTGGAGAAAAAGGAACCCTCTTACACTGTTGGTGGGAATGCAAACTAGTACAGCCATTATGGAGAACAGTGTGGAGATTCCTTAAAAACTGGAAATAGAACTGCCATATGACCCAGCAATCCCACTACTGGGAATACACACCGAAGAAATCAGAATTCAAAGACACATGTACCCCAGTGTTCATCACAGCACTGTTTATAATAGAAAGGACATGGAAGCAACCTAGATGTCCATCAGCAGATGAATGGGTAAGAAAGCTGTGGTACATATACACAATGGAATATTACTCAGCCATTGAAAAGAATACATTTGAATCAGTTCTAATGAGGTGGATGAAACTGGAGCTTATTACAGAGTGAAGTAAGCCAGAAAGAAAAACACCAATACAGTATACTAAAGCATACATACAGAATTTAGAAAGATGGTAATGATAACCCTATATGCGAGACAGCAAAAGAGACACAGATGTATAGAACAGTCTTTTGGACTCTGTGGGAGAGGGTGAGGGTGGGATGATTTGGGAGAATGGCATTGAAACATGTATATTATCATATGTGAAACGAATCGCCAGTCCAGGTTCGACGCATGAGACAGTGTGCTCAGGGCTGGTGCACTGGCATGACCTCGAGGGATGGGATGGGGAGGGAGGTGGAAGGGGGGTTTCAGGATGGGGAACACATGTACACCTATGGCAGATTCATGTCAATGTATGGCAAAACCACTACAATATTGTAAAGAGAAATTCTTTTACAGGCTAAAAGAATTTAGCCTGTAATTAGCCTCCAATTAAAATAAATTTATATTTAAAAAATTCTTATGAGCAAGGATCCCGTTATATAATTTCTATGCAATTGTATACAGAAATTAAATAAGCATTAAGCAATTTAAGTTATCAACAACAGGAAAAAAATACACCATTCCTAAAAATAAACCTCCAAATGTTTCTGAAATGCTTGAAGAATGTGATATATTCAAGATAACTCAAATATAACACATATAATGCCTTAATAATTCCTAGACACTTCTTTTACTACTCCTCTCATCTTTTCTGATTTTATACAAGAATTCCTCTTTTCTTAATATTTGGGTTAAAAGTTTTCTTCTTTGGAGTAAATCTCTAGTAATGAAGAAACTTCTTATTTAGGGGTGCTTCTCATCCATTGTTAAGAACCCTTTGTTTCTGAAAGCTATGGCTCAGAAACAAAAGTTTCATTTCCTATAGCCTCTACATTAAGTCCCACATCACTCTCTAGATATTCCTTTATCTTACAAAGTCATAATAATCAAAAGTAAAGGGTTAAGGGGCTTTCCTAGTGGCTTAGTGGTAAAGAATCCATCTTGCCAATGCAGGAGGCATGGGTTTGATATCTGGTCTGGGAAGATCCCACATGCCAGGGAGCACCTAAGCCTGTGCACCACAGTTATTGAGCTTGTGCTCTAGAGTCCAGGAGCTGTAACTACTGAGTCCACTTGCCACAACTACCAAAGCCTGTGCACCCTAGAGCCTGTGCTCTATAAAGAGAAGCCACTGCAATGACAAGCCCACACGCCACAACTAGAGAGTAGCCCCACTTCCTACAACTTGGGAAAAGTCTAAGCAGCAATGAAGACTCAGTACAGCAAAAAAAAAAAAAAGAAAGAAAGAAAAGAAAAGAAAATATATATATACACACACACACATATATATTTAAAATGTAAACAGTTAAAATGTCACCTGCGCCCTTCAGGTCCTTCTACTTACTATTTAATACTTTAAAGTTATTAGTAAGAAACACACTTTCCAAGGATGATAGTACATGAAGGTAAGAGATTTATCAACTAAACTCAGCAACTCAAAGTAACAATTGATTTGGAACCAACTTTATATCAAATACTTTTTCCACTAATTGTTTAAAAAAAAAAACATTTAAGAAAATATATCCATCCAGTTTTAAAATTTGCACTGGATATATTTATTCAAAACAAAAGTTTACTTTGAAAAACACTAGATTTATTTCTCCCCTTCTTGGAATACATTACTTTCAAGTACTCAAATAAAACAAAAAGAAGACTGATAATATTCACAATCAAAATATAATAACAACACAGTTAAGTAGTAAGCTTAAAGTCTTTCCTCTTGAAACATGTAAATTAGTATGGCTACAAAATAATACCACTAACAGGAAGTCAATTAATATGTCTAATTCTGTTAGTAATAATCATGTATGATGAATCTTTTAGGAATATAAGAAATTGCAGTGACAACAGCTTAATTTTATTCTACTTCTTTGCATAATATCTCAATTAGCTTTAGCAAAGTAGATTAAGCTTTAACAATTACAAATTCTATCACTGAATATCACTTATCAAAGATAGCATATAAGAATTCACTATCATTTAAATTATGATCCTGCCATTAAGATCACTTTTAAATTTTAGAATAAAGCTAAGCATCACCAGTCTGAATTCCTCTAAAATGCACCTCCTTTTCCCTCAAAACTTACTTCATTGTATGTGTTCTAGACCATCATGGTTTATTCATAAAAATTCTTGATTTTTAGCTTTCCTGACAATCCACTAGTCTACAAATATTAGTTTAGAAAACTCCTGGTTAAGGAATAAATTTCCAATTCTATCCTTAAATTAAGAGTGAGACTGAACAGATCTGGAAACATAATTGGCAGATAATGATTGAAGGAGAAAGACAGTAAACAGAGAAGAGGAAGAGAGTATTTGTAATTCTTAAATGCTATCTGCTCCATTCTCAGTTTACATATTTCCTGATAGGGCTAAAATATCCCACTATCCCTTCTTCTTGATGTTTTATTTTTGGAGGATGTCTCAATTTGCTTGTTTTGCAATGCTATTGAGCTTTTGGTTCTTGGTAATAAGGTATTTTCTAAGTAATTGCTGGGGTTTCGTGCATGTGACATTTTTATGTATCAGTTCTCAAAGCAATGTCAGAGAATATAGGTTTTTTCAGTATTGCCTGACTTGTCAAAATATGCGGATAATTTTCTGAATAATCTTCATAAAATCTTGACACAAAAAGATCAATTGGAAAATATTTTATATTGGGATTTCCCTGGTGGTCCAGTGATTAAGAGTATACCTTGCAATGGAGGGGACGTGGGTTCAATCCCTGGTTGGGGAACTAAGACCCTACATGCTGTGGAGCAACTGGCCCCATGTGCCACAATTACTGAGCCAGCTCCCACAACCAGAGAGTCCATTTGCCTCAATGAAAGATCCCACATAACACAATGGAGAGCCCACAGGCCACAACTAAGACCCAACACAGCCAAATAAATTTAAAAATATATATATATACTGCAGAGAAACACAATTTTATTTTATAATATTCATCTAATGTCTTCTACATGCCAGATATATTAGGCACTTTACAGGCCCCATCTCCTTTAATTTTCACAATATGAAAAGAAATAGGCATTTTCCCATTCTACTTTAAGGAAAATGAGACTCAAGAGTAACTGGCTAAAGATCACTTGGACTGCATTAACATATATGCTCTTTAAAATTTTACACAATATTTTGAAAACTGAGAAAATGGAGGGAAAACTTTATCTGCCATCCTAGCATTATTAAGACCATTTTTTAATGTTTCGGTATGCTTTGTGCATTGACTCTTTTCCAGGGAATTCCCTGGCAGCCCATAGGTTTGGATTCAATGCTTTCACTCATGGGGCCCAGGTTCAATCCCTAGCCAGGGAACTAAGATCCCACATGACTTGCAGCCAGTATAGAGAGGAGCTTGAATTGAGATGAGTCTGTGAAGAAACAGATTTTATAAGTTCTTTTGTACTTTGCAAAATGCATTTTTTAACCTTTTGGTTTTCAATTTTTCTCCTTACCATCTCTGGCAACACTATGAAGGATGAGTTCAAGGATGATCAGTTAGACAGTTATGGCAATAAATTTGCAAGAGCATAACAGTCTTGAACAGTGGGCATGGTAAGAGGGGAGTTAGAATCTGATTCCTTAAAATATTTTATTGAGATAAAATTCACATAACATAAAATCTACTGTTAACAATTTTAAAGTGCACAATTCATTGCTGATCTCTTTTAAAAGTACTTTATCCCCTGCTAGTTTAGTGAGAGGTTAAATGAATAAATAATTTAATTAGTAGAAATACTGGTTATTAAAAATCTACACTTTTTACTTAAAAAGGGTAAGTAGTGGTTGTAGAAATTTAGACAATACCAGATACAAGGCAAAAGTTAAAGTCTTCCCCCAGTGAACAATCCCAAATATCCAGAGGTAGCCACTGTTCTATATTCTTATAAAGGTTTCTTTCTATGTATACCTAACTTGTAGTGTTTTTTTTTATTATTTTAACATAAAAGGTCTCCAGAATATAAAACTATGTATTGCTCTACATCTTCTTTTCCACGTAAAAAACAGCTTGGAATCCTCCTTAAAAAGCCCATCGATTTCTTGTTCCAGTACAGGTGCTTGCTCATTTTATACACTTTGTATACTGTATATTTTTAACTTCACTTTTGCCAATCTAATAAGTAACTCGTTTTAATATGCTACCTTTTTTTATGGAATAGGACAAATATTCAGCAACAGAGAAGGCAGGTTCTTTTAAAGTTCAGCTCAAGTTGACAAGCATCTGAGCCGATTAAATAGCATTTTTAAAGTGCATGTTAGATGAGGGGTCCAATACCTGGGTGGGGAAGATCCCCTGGAGGAGGGCATGGCAACCTACTCCAGTATTACTGCCTGGAGAATTCCACGGACAGAGGAGCCTGGTGGGCTACAGTCCATGGGGTCACAAAGAGTCAGACATGACTAAAGCGACTTAGGAGGCACGAACACACAGGTACTGTGTACAAAAGGAAGCACAAAATGTACAGGAAATAGCATAAGACTAACCAAAGATCTTAGTCTTTGTTCTTCAACGGTTAACCGTGTAAGCTTAGGACTAAAATTAAAGCGCATAAACAATCGCTAGTAATTTGTAAAGATCTTAAGAGCAAACGGCTCTAAGTCACAAATGTTTCAAAACAATAATGTTAAAAATCCTCACCTTGGATTGCTTAACAGTGAGTAAAGAACACTGTATCTCCTCCATTTGTCAAAGCCAGTAAATTCCACAAGGAGGGACCTTAGTTTTGTTCACTTATGTATACTAAGTTCCCAGAACAATGTCTGGCACTCTTGATATTTGGTAAACGGTTGAAAATGGCTTAAGAACTTCACATCGGTAAATAAAGAAAGCTGAGCCCGAAAGAATTGATGCTTTTGAACTGTGGTGTTGGAGAAGACTCTTGAGAGTTCCTTGGACTGCAAGGAGATCCAATCAGTCCATCCTAAAGGAAATCAGTCCGGAATACTGGAAGGACTGACTCTAAAGCTGAAACTCCAATACTTTGGCCACCTGATGCGAAGAACTGACTCAATGGAAAAGATCCTGATGCTGGGAAAGATTGAAGGCAGGAGGAGAAGGGGACGACAAAGGATGAGATGGTTGGATGGCATCACCAACTCAATGGACATGAGTATGAGTAAGCTCCGGGAGTTGGTGATGGACAGGGAAGCCTGGCCTGCTACAGTCCATGGGGTCACAAAGGGTCGGACAGGACTGAGCAACTGACCTGAAACTGCCTTCAATCAATTTTTTGGACAATTAAATAAACTTGGCATAGCTCCGCTCTTCTGTTTAATCCTCTCATTCCTGAAGTGAAAATGCTACATAATACAGCTCTTACATGTCTAAAAGGAAGTTACATCTATTGACAGCAGAATCAGATATTCTACCCCTTGAACCTAAAGTCGAACTTCCCTCCACCACCTGATGGGGCCCATATTCAAAGAAGTGTCAAAACTGGTAGTTTTGTTTATCTACAGGCCTACAGAAGCCAGGCTGTCAACTGCTCCGCATCACTATCAGACTCAACAATCCCAGAAGACAAAGTATTACGGTTTCTTCTCTTGCGAACCTCACAATTCTAAAACGGAAAAACTGAAGCCACCAAAGACACAGAAACTGACGGGGAAAGGGATCGGGAAGAACAAAACAGATTCTCTCAAGCCCCTCTCGTTCGGAAAAGCCCGTGTTGCTGGAAACAGCGTCCTCACCTCCTTCTTTCTCTGGGCAGAGGCTGAGGGAACCCCGAAAACGAGCAGCAGTGCCACCGCCATGATTGCAGAGACACACCAACGCCACCAACGCGCTGCCATGTTCGCCTTCTCTCCCGCCTAGAAGGGAAACTTTACTAAGGCTGAGTCTGAGGGTTGGTTGGGCGTGAGAACAGGCAAACCAGCCCCCTTTCCCCTTCTCATTGGCCCAGCTCAGCCCTGTCGGTAGTCCCCTCACAAAACGTCACGACGCTGTACTGCCAAACGCCCGCTAAAAGACGGCTCACTTCTAATTGGTCTCCGTTAGCCAATACAAAAACGATAATCTGGAGGTTTTACATTGGTCCGCTAAGGATGATGGACCACCCCTTTCGTTAAACGTAAAGATGGCGGGTGTAGGCTCTTTAAACGCGCCTGCGCAGTTGTGCAGCATTGCGGCTTTTCAGCGCTGGAGATGGCCTAAGGTTACTAAAACAGGATATTTTCTCCTCAGATTCTTTTAGAAGTCTTTGAAATCGACCAGACTTCACTGGTGGTCCAATGCTTAAGAAATCGCCTGCCAATGCAGGGGACATGGTTTGATCTTACCCCGTCTGGGAATATTCCACAGGCTTCGAGGGCAACTACTGAGCCAGCGGGCCCGAGAGTCCGTGCTCCAGAGCAACAGAGGCCACCATAGTGAGAAACTGGTCATCGCAATTAGAGAGTAGCCCCTGCTCCGCTCAACCAGAGAAAGTGCCCGACAACCCCGCCCCTTCCGGAACCGCCGCAATGCCTGCCCCCCACCCGACCCCCCCCAGCCCAGGAAGGAAGACACAAAGACAGCCTAGCCAAAAGTAAACAAAAACTAAATTAATTTCAAAAAAGAAACCCACCTCTTTCATGTACTATTCTAGAAAAATTTTGCCTAGCCATATAACTGATAAGACCTATCCCAAGCCTGTCGTTTGGCCTCCACAGTGTTTCAAATCCAAAAAGGTAAAAAGGCAAGAAGGAAAAACAAGATTGCTGAAGGAGAATTTTTTAAGACGGTGCCGCGTGTGCTGAACAGAGCAGATGTCAAAAATTATTTTCTAAAGTGCTTATTCATGGCAATCTTTTAGATGTATGAGGCGGGCACTGACATGGACTTAATTGATTTAAGACAGCAAATTTAAATTTGATTATAAACAGCAAAGTTGTTTGTTTTTTTTTTTTTAACTTCTCAGTTTGTTTGAGGGATGGATGCCACACTAAGGTTGTAAGAAAGCACTTAGGTCTTTTTAAGTTTCTGTTTCATAATTGGTTGTCTTAAATATCCAAATCCCTTTTCTAAAAAATAAAAAAGTCCTACATAGCAGAACTTTCCATTTATTTGTTCCAGTTCTGTTTATCATCAGTTCAGTTCAGTTAAGTTCAGTCGCTCAGTAATGTCGAACTCCTGTGACCCCATGAATTGCAGCACACCAGGCCTCCCTGTCCATCACCATCTCCCAGAGTTCACTCAGACTCACGTCCATCGAGTCCGTGATGACATCCAGCCATCTCATCTTCGGTCGTCCCCTTCTCCTCCTGCCCCCAATCCCTCCCAGCATCACTGTCTTTTCCAATGAGTCAACTCTTCGCATGAGGTGGCCAAAGTACTGGAGTTTCAGCTTTAGCATCATTCCTTCCAAAGAACACCCAGGGCTGATCTCCTTTAGAATGGACTGGTTGGATCTCCTTGCAGTCCAAGGGACTCTCAAGTGTCTTCTCCAACACCACACTTCAAAAGCATCAATTGTTTGGCGCTCAGCTTTCTTTACAGTCCAACTCTCACATCCATCCATGACCACAGGAAAAACCATAGCCTTGACTAGACGGACCTTTTTGGCAAAGTAATGGCTCTGCTTTTCAATATGCTATCTAGGATGGTCATAACTTTTCTTCCAAGGAGTGTCTTTTAATTTCATGGCTGCAATAACCATCAGCATTGATTTGGAAGCCCCCCAAAATAAAGTCTGACACTGTTTTCGCATCTATTTCCCATGAAGTGATAAGACCAGATGCTATGATCTTCGTTTTCTGAATGTTGAGCTTTAAGCCAACTTTTTCGCTCTTCTCTTTCACTTTCATCAAGAGGCTTTTAGTTCCTCTTCACTTTCTGCCATAAGGGTGGTGTCATCTGCATATCTGAGGTTATTGATGTTTCTCCTGGCAGTCTTGATTCCAGCTTGTGCTTCTTCCAGCCCAGCATTTCTCATGATGTACTCTGCATATAAGTTAAATAAGCAGGGTAACAATATACAGCCTTGACGTACTCCTTCTCGTATTTGTAACCAGTCTGTTCCATGTCCAGTTCTAACTGTTGCTTCCTGACCTGCATACAGATTTCTCAAGAGGCAGGTCAGGTGTCTGGTATTCCTATCTTTCTCAGAATTTTCCACAGTTTATTCTGATCCACACAGTCAAAGGCTTTGGCATAGTCAATAAAGCAGAAACTGATGTTTTTCTGGAACTCTCTTGCTTTATCCATGATCCAGCGGATGTTGGCAATTTGATCTCTGGTTCCTCTGCCTTTTCTAAAACCAGCTTGAACATCTGCAGGTTCATGGTTCATGTATTGCTAAAGTTTGGCTTGGAGAATTTTGAGCATTGCTTTACTAGCGTGTGAGATGAGTGCAATTGTGTGGTAATTTGAGCATTGTTTGGCATTGCCTTTCTTTGGGATTGGAATGAAAACTGACCTTTTCCAGTCCTGTGGCCACTGCTGAGTTTTCCAAATGTGCTGGCATATTGAATGCAGCACTTTGACAGCATCATCTTTCAGGATTTGAAATAGCTCAACTGGAATGCCATCACCTCCACTAGCTTTGTTCATAGTGATGCTTTCTAAGGCCCACTTGACTTCACATTCCAGAATGTCTGGCTCTAGGTGAGTGATGATACCATCGTCATTATCTTGGTTGTGAAGATCTTTTTTGTATAGTTCTTCTGTGTATTCTTGTCACTTCTTCTTAATATCTTCTGCTTCTGTGAGGTCCATACCATTTATGTCCTTTATTGAGCCCATCTTTGCATGAAATATTCCCTTGGTATCTCTAATTTTCTTGAAGAGATCTCTAGTCTTTCCCGTTCTGTTATTTTCCTCTATTTCTTTGCATTGATCGCTGAAGAAGGCTTTCTTATTTCTTCTTGCTATTCTTTGGAACTCTGCATTCAGATGCTTATATCTTTCTGTTTCTCCTTTGCTTTTCGCTTCTCTTCTTTTCTGGAGAAGGAAATGGCAACCCACTCCAGTATTCTTGCCTGGAGAATTCTATGAACGGAGAAGCTTGGTGGGCTATAGTCCACGGGTCACAAAGAGTCGGACACGACTGAGCAACTTCACTTTCTTTTCTTTTCACAGCTATTTGTAAGGCCTCCCCAGACTGCCATTTTGCTTTTTTGCATTTCTTTTCCATGGGGATGGTCTTGATCCCTGTCTCCTCTACAGTGTTATGAACGTCCGTCCATAGGTCATCAGGCACTCTATCAGATCTGGTCCCTTAAGTCTATTTCTCACTTCCACTGTATAATCATAAGGGATTTGATTTAGGTCACACCTGAATGGTCTAGTGGTTTTCCCTACTTTCTTCAATTTAAGTCTGAATTTGGCAATAAGGAGATCATGATCTGAGCCACAGTCAGCCTCCGGTCTTTTTTTTGCTGACTGTATAGAGCGTCTCCATCTTTGGCTGCAAAGAATATAATCAATCTGATTTCAGTGTTGACCATCTGGTGATGTCCATGTGTAGAGTCTTCTCTTGTGTTGTTGGAAGAGGTTATTTGCTATGACCAGTGTGTTCTCTTGGCAAAATTGTATTAGCCTTTGCCCTGCTTCATTCTGTATTCCAAGGCCAAATTTGCCTGTTACTCCAGGTGTTTCTTGAGTTTCTACTTTAGCATTCCAGTCCCCTATAATGAAAAGGACATTTTTGGGGGTGGCTCTTCTAAAAGGTCTATTGGGTATCATAGGAAGTCACTCAGTCGTGTCCAACTCTTTTGTGACCCGTGGACTGTAGCCCACCAAGCTCCTCTGTCCATGGGATTCTCCAGGCAAGAATACTGGAGTGGGTTGCCATTTCCTTATCCACTATGTGGGTATCATAGTGAGTTCTAAAACTGGGATTTTTTATTGAGGAAGAATAATATATTCAAGAGGAAAAGCACCAACAAAATCAATCGCCTGTAATTTGGATTTATTTTCATGCTTTGGAATATCATATGACCATTCTTTTAGGCCCTGGTGGGACACACACACACAGGAAAATAATTTCATTAAGGTGGAGAGACAAAGAGATGGGCATGAAAGGGAAAAGAGCTGGTTCTGAAGAGATTTGATTTGATATAGAGAGGTGAAAAGAAATTAAAACGTTAAGAGACACTAATAATATGAAAAATACAAAAAAAGTTGGATATGCCATATCATTCCATTTATGTGACATTCTAGAAAGTGAACAGATTAGTAGCTATCAGGGACTGGAGGTGGGGAGTGGGATCGACTACAAAAGGGCCACACAAGGAGATTTTTTTGTGAGGGTGCAACCTTTCTCTCCTTAGTTGTTGGAGTGGTTACATACTGTTTGCATTTGTCAAAACTTAGAATATTACACTAAAAAAGTGAAATTTACTGCATGTAAATTTAACAAATAAAAAATTAAGGTTTTAAAGTACACAGAGAAATTTCAAGTATCATTTTGGCAAAAACTCAATACGTGCTGTTATTGAGTCTATGAGGAAACAGGCACCCTCAAACATTGCTGGTAGCTATGCAAAATGGAGGATAACTTAACAATATCTAATACATTTATACTTTGATTCAGCAATACCACTTTTGGGGATCTACTCCAATAATAAGATATATGTGCATAAAATTATTCATTTCAGCGCTATTTGTAATTCAAATATTATCAAAACCACTTAAATGTTCAAATGTAGGAGAATGATTATAGAACATAAATACCTTGGAGTTTTTCACAATTGTAAGGAAAAGAAATGAGGAAGGAAGAGCTGTATAAATGATATGGATTTTCAAGATCTATTGTTAAAGTGAAAAAGCCAAATGCAAAAGTATGTACATATTATACTGCATTTGTATGAAATAGAAGAGGAAATAAGAAAATATATACATGTTTTACCATTTTCGCAAAAGGAAACACAGAAAGCTTAAATCAGAAACTAACGAAATTGGTTTCCTATGGGAGTTGGAGGAAATGGATTGAAACAGTTAAGGAAGGGAATGACACTTCTGTAAGTATACCAGTTTGTATAGTTTTGACTTTTGGAATAATGGTAATGGTTTTAAAATAAAATATAAGAGCAAATCATGTGGTTTTGCAAGATGAAAGAAGTTCTGGAGATGAATGGTAGTGATAGTTGTACAACAATCTGAATGTACTTAATACCACTGAACTGTATCCTTTAAAAAGGTTAAAAGGGTAAGTTTTATGTCATGTATATTTTACCACAATTAAAAATAAGTTGAACATTTAAAAATCACATCAGTAAATTGAATACAAAACAGAAAAAAGGAAGCACAACTCTATTTCAAAAGAAAAACAACTGCATTAAAGAAAACAGAACTAATCTGAATAATTTATGAACACACTACTTTGATTATATACTATTAGTCTATTAGTCTAAAGAAAAAAATAACTACAAGCAAACCTTAAACTCTACTAAGTAGATTTGTTTTTCCTAGATTACAATTCTGGAAATATATTTTGTATAATGTAATATGTAAAAACATTGACGTTGAGAGCTAGGATTCTCACTGTAAGAAGGGAGATACAAACATGAAATAAGGAAAAGTGAAAAAGAACTTTGGGGACTGGACTGGAATTGGCAGTATTTGTATAAATTTATCATTCATAACATATATTTCTAGCTCTATTCACTGAGGTGACTAGAAGCAATGACACTCCAGTACAAATGAGCAAACCTAATGCCAAATGTAGGTTGATAAATGCCATCCCTAAAAGAAATCAAGGCGCCTTAGGAAGATAGATTCCAGTGCTGGGGTAAAGAAAGTACAAGGTGAGCCTTATGTCAGAAAATAAAGAAGTCCTCAAAAAAATAAAATGATGGAGACCTAAAAAAAAAAAGCCTTACTATATAGGTAAGCTTATTCTCTGCATTTTACATATGAATGATGTGAGCACAATATCAAGATTAAGCAACTTGAAGCAATATGTCTTATATAAGACATGTAAGTCAGAAGGGAATCCTACTGACTACATCTGGAGACTACTGAGCCTTAAAACAAATCATGATAGCAATGGATTATAACCTTTGGAATCCATGAATCCAAACTGATAATAAACAAATAAATAGGGAAGAAGAAAAAATTTCTCCTTGTAATAGAATATCTAATGTTAAATACAGAAGGAATGATAGAGTTAGGAAAATCATCATTTTGCAACTTTCATGCTAATAATTCTTTTAGGCAAAAGCATCAGTTCAATTCCATCGCTCAGTCGCGTCTGACTCTTTGAGACCCTGTGGACTGCAGCATGCCAGGCTTCCCTGTCCATTTCAATTCCTGAAGCTTGATCAAACTCAAGTCCATCGAGTCAGTGATGCCATCCAACCACCTCATCCTCTTTTGACCCTTTCTCCTCCCGCCTTCAATGTTTCCCAGCATCAGGATCTTTTCCAATTAGCCAGTTCTTCGAATCAGGTGGCCAAAGCATTGGAGTTTCAGCTTCAGCATCAGTTCTTCCAGTGAGTATTCAGAACTGATTTCCTTTAGGACTGACTGGTTGGATCTCCTTGCAGTCCAAAGGACTCTCAAGAGTCTTCTAACACCACAGTTCAAAAGCATCAATTCTTTGGCACTCAGCTTTCTTTCTTTCTTTTTTGATTTTTAAAAATTATTTATTATTATTATTTTTTACTTTACAATATTGTATTGGTTTTGCCACACATCAACATGAGTCCGCCACGGGTGTACACGTGTTCCCAATCCCAAACCCCCTCCCAGCTCCCCCACCTCCCACACCATCCCTCCGGGTCATCCCAGTGCACCAGCCCCAAGCATCCTGCATCCTTATCGAACTTATAGTCCAACTCTCACATGCATACATGACTACTGGAAAAACCATAGCTTTGACTAGACAGACCTTTGTTGGCAAAGTAATGTCTATGCTTTTTAGTATGCTGTGTCTAATTTAATCATAGCTTTTCTTCCAAGGAACAAGCATCTTTAAATTTCATGGCTGCAGTCACCATCTGCAGTGATTTTGAAGCCCAAGAAAATAAAGTCTGTCACTGTTTCCATTGTTTCCCCATCTATTTTCCATGAAGTGATGGGACTGGATACTATGATCATAGTTTTCTGAAAGTTGAGTTTTAAGCCAACTTTTTCACTTTCATCAAGAGGCTCTTTAGTTCTTCTTTGCTTTCTGCCATAAGGGTGCTATTATCTGTGTATCTGAGGTTATTGATATTTCTCCCGGCAATCTTGATTCCAGATGGTGCTTCATCCAGGATGAAAAATCATCAATGAATACAAAAACTAGTGGGTGGAAGTTCGATAAAGAATAGGATATACACATAGTCTCAATGTATTCTCATATTACTCATTAATTAGAAAGAAACAGTAACTTTTAGTATAGAAACTTGGAGGCCACACTTTTGGCCAAATGATTAAAGCTGGCATTATCAATAATGAGACAAAGACCTTCCAGGTCATCCAATGGTTAAGTATCCACCTACCAGTGCAGAAGACATGGGTTCTATCCCTGCTTGGGGAAGATTTTACTTGCCCCTGGACAACTAAGCCAGTGCTGTACTACTGAAACCTGAGTGCCCTAGAGCCCTCTGCAATAAGAGAAGGCACCACAATGAGAAGCGTGTGCACCACAACTACAGAGTAGCTCCCATTCAACCTCACTCGCCAAGACTAAAGCCTACGCACAGCATTAAAGATCCAGTACAGCAAAAAAAAAAAAAAGAAAATTAAAATTAAAAAAATGAGACAAACTAATATTATATATAGGCTTACTGATAAGATACCCTAAGAAAACACACTTGTTATGTAGTATTTCCATTAGAAGTGCTTTAACTGAATCTAACGGAGAAGGCAATCGCATCCCACTCCAGTACTCTTGCCTGGAAAATCCCATGGGCGGAGAAGCCTGGTAGGCTGCAGTCCATTGGGTCGCTAAGAGTCGGACAGGACTGAGTGACTTTCCTTTCACTTTTCAATTTCATGCATTGGAGAAGGAAATGGCAACCCACTCCAGTGTTCTTGCCTGGAGAATCCCAGGGATGGAGGAGCCTGGGGGCTACCGTCTATGGGGTCGCACAGAGTCGGACACAACTGAAGTGACTTAGCAGTAGCAGTAATTATAAGAAAACATCAAGTACACAAAAGTTGAGGGAACTGTTACAAAGTAACTGGCTTGTACTCTTCAAATATATTACAGAGCATAAACTTGTAATAGTCAAAAGGCCCATTACCTGTTATGTTGCTTAAAATTACCTAATCTTGATACTGTACTCACTTCCTTCATATGTAAAATAGAATAAGCTTACGTATAGTAAGAAAATAATGCTTTTAAAGTGCTGCACTCAATATGCCAGCAAATTTGGAAAACTCAGCAGTGGCCACAGAACTGGAAAAGGTCAGTTTTCGTTCCAATCCCAAAGAAAGGCAATGCCAAAGCAAATGCAAACTATGATACAATTGCACTCATCTCACATGCTAGCAAAGTAATGCTCCAAATCCTTCAAGCGAGGCTTCAATGGTATGTAACTGAGAACTTCCAGGTGTTCCAGCTGGACTTAGAAAAGGCAGAGAACCAGAGGTCAAATTGCCAACATCCGTTGGATCATCGAAAAAGCAAGAGAGTTCCAGAAAGATATCTACTTCTGCTTTATTGACTACACCAAAGCCTTTGACTAAATCACAACAAACCGGAAAATTCTTAAAGAGATGGGAATACCACATCACTTTACTTGGCTCCTGAGAAATGCAAGTGATGAAGCAACAGTTAGAACATGTACATGGAACAACAGACTGGTTCCAAACTGGAAAAGGAGTACGACAAGGCTGTACATTGTCACCCTGCTTATTTAACTTACATGCAGAGTAAGTGAGTAAGTGCTCAGTTGTGTCCAACTCTTTGCAACCCTATGGACTGTAGCCCACCAGGCTCCTCTGTCCATGGAATTCTCCAGGCAAGAATACTAGAGTGGGTTCCCATTACCTTCCGCAAGGCATCTTCCTGACCCAGGGATCGAACCTGGGTCTCCTGCATTGCAGGCAGCTTCTTTACTGTCTGAACCACCAGGATACATCATGTGAAATGCCAGGCTGGATGAAGCACAAGCTAGAATCAAGATTGCCAGGAGAAATATCAGTAACCTCAGATATGCAGATAACATTTCACTTATGGTAGAAAGTGAAAGTGAAGAGGGACTACAGAGCCTCTTGATGAAAGTGAAAGAGAAGAGTAAAAAAGCTGGCTTAAAACTCAACATTCAAAAACTAAGATCATGGCATCCAGTTCCATCACTTCATGGAAAATAGATGGGGAAACAATGGAAACAGTGAAAGACTTTATTTTGGGGGCTCCAGAATCACTGCACATGCTGACTGCAGTCATGAAATTAAAAGATGCTTTCTTCTTGGAAGAAAAGCTATGACCAAACTAGACACTATATTCAAAAGCAAAGACATTACTTTGCCAACAAAGATCTGTCTAGTCAAAGTTATGGTTTTTCCAGTGGTCATGTATGCATGTGAGAGTTGGACCATAAAGAAAGCTGCTGCTGCTAAGTCGCTTCAGTCGTGTCTGACTCTGTGCAACCCCACAGAGGGCAGCCCATTGGGCTCTGCCATCCCTGGGATTCTCCAGGCAAGAACACTGAGTGGGGTGCCATTTCCTTCTCCAATGCATAAAAGTGAAAAGTGAAAGTGAAGTCGGTCAATTGTGTCTGACTCAGCGACCCCATGGACTGCAGCCTACCAGGCTCCTCCATCCATGGGAGTTTCCAGGCAAGAGTACTGGAGTGGGATGCTGAGCGGTGAAAAATTGTTGCTTTTGAACTGTAGTGCTGGAGAAGACTCTTGAGAGTCCCTTGGACTGCAAGGAGATCCAGCCAGTCTACCCTAAAGGAAATCAGTCCTGAATATTCATTGGAAGGACTGATGCTGAAGCTGAAACTCCAATGCTTTAGCCACCTGATACAAAGAACTGACTCATTGGAAAAGACCCTGATGCTGGGAAAGATTGAAGGCAGGAGAAGGGGACGACAGAGAATGAGATGGTTGGGTGGCATCACTGACTCAATGGACAGGAGTTTAAGAAAGCTCTGGGAGTTGGTGATGGACAAGGAGGCCTGGTGTGCTGCAGTCCGTGGGGTTGCAAGGAGTCAGACACGACTGAGTGATTGAACTGAACTGAAAATTAAGAAAAAAACTTATACCATGAAAGACAAAGAAAGGCGGAGTAATTCTTCAGTTTTATAGGAGACTAAATGTGGCAACCGCCTGCCATGCAGAAGACATAAGAGGCACGGTTTTGATAATATTTTATAATGAAAATGTCCAAACATACAGAAATATTGAAATAATTGTATTCTGAACACACACAGCCAAGATTCTACGATCAAAAATTTGTTAAATTCGCTTTATCAGAGATTTTTCTATGTATTAAGAATTCCTTTTACTGTTCTTGCAACGTTCCTCATAACTTGAAATCATTTCAAAATTCAAAATTAAACATATTAGTAGGTAGTAATAGGAAACAAAAAAATCAAAGAAAGAAACGAAGTTTGGAGGGAACAGAAAGTACTGGCTAGTATGGAGAGAGATACAAGCTGAAGCCTCTGAACACTGTCTTGATGTTGATGTCTTTGATGACTAGTCTAAGATTAATGTCTCATTTCTCCTCTAAAGAGCCCCAAACTTGGCTTCAAGGCAAGCGATTTTCTCATTGTTCAGTAAATACCCTGGTAAGTCATTTATAAAGCGTGAAACTACATTTCCCAAAAGGCGTGTATGTTTGCGTGCTGTAAAGAGGACAAATTCTATAGGTCTTTAGAGGTCTCATGAGAGATTTCATCAAATCTCTTTGAAGAGCGCAGCCGAGAGCCATTTTGTTTTTCAGGACTCTGCAAGGATACTAGACGACGAATTGCTAGAGGCCAGGAGCTGTAGTTGCAGCCATTTTATGTTCAACCGCAGGATGTTTCCGTTTGCCAGAAACGCACTAAGTCGTCTGAGAGGTGAGCAAAAATCGTGAACAGATCATTTCCAACCAACTTTTATCCTTTCGTGCTCGTGGTCTGTCGTGCCCTTTCCTTCCATCTGCAGCCCGACCTTGTAATTCTGAAGGCTCGGTCTCCCACCTCACCCTAAGTAGTTGGGAAGATGACCTTAGCATTAGCCTAATCGCACAGCGTTTCTGTTTGGTTTCCTAGCTCTCTTTCTGTTACTGGAGTTATAACCCTGCTCTGTTTCATTATTTGGTAGCCTATGATTTCAAGGGGGACACTTAGTGAATACTTCTTGTTCTTAAGTAATTTCTTAAATTTTAGCTTTGGGGATACAATTTACCCGCAAAAGAGCTTATTATCCAGTTCCTGGTTTCATTGAAATGCTGCTACCTGCTAAATGGTAGCACTTTAGCATGGATGTTCTTTGTGGATTATTAACTGAATAATTGTGGTTGTTTTTATTCTTACCCAAAAGTTAGAAAAGACCCTGATGCTGGGAGGGATTGGGGGCAGGAGAAGGGGACAATAGAGGATGAAATGGATGGATGGCATCACCGACTTGATGGACATGAGTTTGAGTAAACTCTGGGAGTTGGTGATGGACAGGGAGGCCTGCCTTGCTGCGATTCATGTGGTCGCATAGAGTCGGACATGACTGAGCGACTGAACTGAACTGAAAAGTTAGATAAGTACAGGGAAAATTTGAAACCAGAGTTATGTATTGAGAATGCTCTAGATTAAAGAAGTAAAAATCATTTCCATACTTCATTTGTACTGAAGGTGACCTTGAATAACGTGAACAGTTTTACAATGAAAATGACCTTGACCAATTAGCATTTAGTTCTTTAGCTACCTTTTTATTGTCAGCTTAAAGTTATTAGAAGTATTACTAGATTGTGTACGAAACACTGAAGCACCTTTGACAATAACGAAAAAATAGTTGCCTGACTGGTTTTTCATATTCTGAAAGCCACGTCTATTATACCTTTCACTTTGGGCGAATAATTTAACGTCTCTGAACTTCATTTTCCTCTTTTGTAAAGCAGGGGCTTAGTAAATATACCTTCCTCATGGAATTGTTGAGGCTTATATAAAATTATCAATAGGTGGTAACTGAACCGTTTTTGTCACAGAGAAGAGGTCTAAAGAAACCCACTTGTGTAACTTGAGGTCATGAGGTGTTGCAGAACAGTTTGGTAATCTTATTTTCTTTCCCTTTTGAGAAGGTAGGGCCTTGGACATCAGGGAAGGGGGTTTGGGAGTTGTTACTTTCAATGCGGAATTCACATGCTCACTTTTAACTGCTCTAGAACAGAATATATTGTGAAATGTTGTAAATTTGCCCATTCGAAATGTAACCAAAGATGACAAAAACCTGTAAGGCATTAGGAAACCATTACATGGTCAAGTAACTCTAGAAATAACCCATTGTATCACATAGAAGCCATTATATTTGTAAGTGCTAAGGAAAGGGCAACATTGCTATTCTTTAATACGATTTTCATTACATACTCAAATACCTTTTGAGGCTGTGAAACAATGAGGACCTGCTACTTAAATTGGAAAGGAAGAAAAAAAGCAGCTGGAAATGAGCATTTTCTAGTCGTTCTTTCCCAAGCCCCCAAGTGCCTCCAGAGGCAGTTTGGAAATGCTTTCTACTAGAATAACAGTAATGACAAAGTTTTAATGTTGTCATTCTGCTCAGAAACTTAGCTCTACCAAAAAAGTGGCTTCATTTCCAGTTACTAATGTATAGGGGCTTCCGGGGTGGCACTAGTGATTCAGAAGCCGCCTGCCAATGCAGGAGACAGAAGAAATCTGCAGGTTCAAACCTTGGGTCAGGAAAATCCGTGGGAGGAGGGCATGGCAATCCACTCCAGTATTCTTGCTGGGAAGACCCCATGGACAGAGGAGCCTGGTGGGCTACAGTCCATAGGGTTGCAGAGTTGTACACAATTGAAGCAACTTAGCACACATGCACTAATCTATACAACTTATCCTTCAAACGTGATTGGTTTTATAGTACACTGGGTTTTCTGTTTCTGCTTTGTTTCAGATTTCCTTTTCCCATATCTACATAACCAAATCCTACCTGCTATTCAAAGTGCTTAGCTAACATTTTACCTCCTTGTATTATAATGGTTTGTGTCTATGTATATAATAGACTTCTCTAGACTGGAAGTTACCTGAGAACGGTGTCTATGTATTATAGTTTTCAAGTTGTTGAGCACTGCTTAGTAAACTTTTGTGAAAATCAAAATCATAAATACTCAGATTAATGAAGTAGGAGCCAAGTTCAAGGATTATACAAATACCGATTTGTCATGGATGTTACTGACATCACTTGTTCTTTGTTTTACCCACTCAACATTGTATTGTGGAAAATTTCAGACATATTGAAAAGTTGGAATAATTGTCTAATGAACACCCACATACCCAGCATATAGATTCTACAACTAACATTTTGCACTATTTGTTATATCACATATTATCCATTTGTCAATTCATCTCATTTGTGAAGCATTTCAAAGTATGCAACTTTGCTTTTAGCTACAATGTTTTAACATTTTATTATACTGCATAATGCTATAGAGTAACTTCCTTGGCTTTTGTTAAGTGGTAATATCAATTACAAATGTTCTCTTTTCCTGATAATTGGTAGATATGCTCCTGTATTCTTTTTTTTCTCTCTTTAAGTTCAAAGCATTCAGCAAGCAGTGGCAAGGCAGATCCACCAGAAGCGGGCACCTGATTTCCATGACAAATATGGTAATGCCGTATTAGCTAGTGGAGCCACTTTCTGTGTTGCTGTATGGGTATATGTAAGTACTATTGACTGATGATCTCTGTTTTAGATTTTTCTTATTGCCATTTAGTTTATGTATTCAAAATGTTTTCATACTGTAATGTACATTTCTAGTTAGGAGGGGCTTTAGAGATTTTCTAATGTAATTACCCACTCATTGCAAGAATTTTTCCTCAGCACTGAGCATTAGTTAGTTCATCATCTGTTCTTAACATTTTACTTATGGATCAAAAGGCAGTCTTTTCCATATTGTGTAGCTGTTGAAAACATCTTATATTGAGTTAAACTCTGCCTCCTCCATATTTACCCATCATTCCATTGCAGCACAAATTCTGATCATATTTCCATGTATCAGCCATTAGATACTAGAAAATTTCTGTGTTTCCTGGATCTTCTCTTTCATATTAAACATTCTTAGTTCTAGCACTCATTTTGTTACATGATTTCTGGAGTTTTCACCGTCTTAAGTTACCTTTCTTTGCTTAGTCAGTCTTCTGCATTCTACCCTTGAAACTGAGTACAGTGTTTTTGATGGATGAGATATAAAATCACTTGCTTTTAATATTTTAGTTTTTTACATCTAACATTTACCAGTCTTATTTACCAGTTGCTGTACTTGCTAGTTCAAGTAGGAGTCTAAGTGTGTGCTTAATTAGAAGAGTGAACAGATGTTGAACAAATGTGTTATCAGGGGCATTTTGGAGGTGAAATTCTCCTTGATGAAGAGATATTACAAATGTCATCCTTGGCAGTACTTCAGTAGTTGTGGTTGAGTGAAACAATATTTTGAGGAGGAGGTATAGAAATGTGAAATATCAATATGAATTAATTAAAGAATTTTAAAAATGTACTTGCTCAGTCATGCTAGCTACATCTTAGTTGCTCATTACCATATGTGGCTAGTGGCTACTGTATTGGAGAGTGCAGATACAGAACATTTCTGTCATCTCTGAAAGTTCTATTGAACAGCACTACCCTAGAGAATTAGAATACCAATTAGGTTTGGCCTACATGGAGGGCACTGTGTGTTTTTAACCTATAGAGTAGAATACCTTTGCCACTTTAGGAAATAATCTCCGAGGGAGCATGAACTCTGATTTAAACATAACTTATAACTGACAGCATTTTAATTCTTACAGACAGCAACACAAATTGGAATAGAATGGAACCCATCGCCTGTTGGCAGAGTCACCCCAAAGGAATGGAGAGAACAGTAATCATCCCAGCTGGTTTAATACTGAATTGTTTCAAAATCAACTCATAATTAATTCCAAGAAAAAGTACTATGTACCCATTAAAATGGCATGTTTGAAGAAATAAAGTATACTTGAAACCTTCATTGTAGGTTTGTTTGTTTCTTTTGTAAGTGAAACCAAGCTTGGATGCTTTTATTTATTTAACCTTTGTGTTAATATTAAGGTCAAAACACTGTACAATTTTTTTTTAATGCCCTGTGCTGCCTCCTTCATGCTAACATGAGCCTGAGCTGGAGGCCAGGCTGATGCACCTCTGTATGCAGGTGAATGAAGGACCAGGGCAGCGGGGTTTGTACAACTTCTTGAATAGCTTTTCTGTCTTAGGTAGTTTGAAAGGAAAGTTTGGCTATCACCTGGAAGTCAACTTTATGGTAGGCTGAAATTACAGTTCATGAATAACATCACAGAGTTACTTTGGGTCATTTTTGAGTTTAAAATTTGGAGTCCATATCTTGGTTATATCTTTCAGTCTTGTTTATGTTTATATTTGGAATTGCCATTAAGTCCTTTTAACTCCTGCCAAGAGAACATAAGTTGTCACCAGATCCATGAGAAAACTGGTTCTATCAAATGAACCCCTAAGATGTCTGAAGACTAGCTAGCTCCTTGGCTTCCTTAGTATGTTTGTCTTAATAACCTTTTCAGCATATTTATTTGAGATTTTATGGTATTATTGAAGGATCTGTAAGGTGTGGTTTTACTTTCACTTAACTATTAGTGACCTCTGCTGTTGGCTTTCTGTAACTAGACAAACTTCTGGATTTGTGGATTGTCCTGAATTCATTATAATATTGGATTTTATGTGTAAAATAGTAACTGAATAAAGCACAATATCTTAAACCATGTGCTGCTTTACTTCTTGTTCAAAGGCTGTGAAATGAGCCTCTTGTAGTAGTTTGTTTATAATGCTCAAGTAAGCAGAGAATGAAATTTTGAGTTGAGTAACCTATTTGTATTGCTTAATTGTTTAGTTGCTAACTTGCATCCAACTCTTTTGCGACCCCATGGACTGTATCCCACCAGGCTCCTCTCCATGGGATTTCCCAGGCAAGAATATTGAAGTGGGTTGTCGTTTACTTCTCCAGGGGACCTCAACCCAGGGGCTGAACCTGCATCTCCTGCATTGGCAGTGGATTCTTTACCACTGAGCCACCAGGGAAGCCCATTGGCTAAATTAAAAGATTTCTAAAATTCACTTATAATGTAGGTTATCAGGTAAGTGACTTTTAGGAATCTCCAGAATATCCTGATGTAGATAAGGATTTATATTTAAACAAACATTTGAAGAATGTTTACTCAGTATATGAAATACTAAAAGAATTGCTTTTATGGCAACATGTCATGTTTTCTCATTAAATGTACCAAAGCCAGTAATTTCAAGTCTTCAGCAGGAAAAATTATTTGAATGTCATTTCAATAAAAGGTTCTAAGATTAGAAACTGCATAGTGCCACTGTTTGGTTAAATTTTGAACATGTCATATTTAGAATGTTAAAAGTGTTCAAATGCATGTAAACAACATGATTAAGCAAAATAAGCATGTCTAAGGGAGTTTCAACCTTTGTTCCTTAGTTGGCACTGAGAATTTCTAATATGATTTTCAGTATAATTAGTACCACTTCTGTCAGATTAGTGATACTTGTCACCTATTCTAATAGGCAAAAAGAAATAGTATGACTTTATCAGATGTGTTGCCTTATGTGATATAATCTGATGGTGGTAGTTGGCATCTTTGAAACTACTTCTTTAAACTTAATTGTTAATCTTGGCTTGATGAGTAGTTATAAAGCTACTATGGCCACTACCAGAAATGAAGCTGTAGTTTAAATTGTTTTGTGCTATCACAATATTCTGACATTGCTGCTTACTTAGTGTATTTGAAGGTTTCTCCTCTCACAGATGCAATTATTCTGTGTGAAGTTTATCCAGTTAGTTCCCCTATAAAACATGTTTGGAGAATTTAGATAAATTAGGGTGAAGGTCATAAATGCCATTCTTAGACTCAAACTATTTTAGCACACATTCTATTTTAATTAAGCTTATTTGGTGGCTCAGAGGTTAAAGCATCTGCCTCCAATGCGGGAGACCCAGGTTCAATCCCTGGGTTGGGAAGATCCCCTGGAGAAGGAAATGGCAATCTACTCCAGTATTGCCTGGAGAATCCCATGGACGGAGAAGCCTAGTAGGTTACAGTCCACCGGGTTGCAAAGAGTCGGACACAACTGAGGGACTTCACCTTCACCTTCATCTTAGAACTAGGTACTGTGGTAGTTGTAGAGTCACATGTTGAGTTCTCACCCTCCTGACTTAACATTACTGGTGATATCAATAACCACTTACGCATTTGAGGGTCACCTATTATCTGCTCAATGCCAGGAAAACTGATGTACTTAAAGACGTTCCCTTCTATTTGAAAACTCAGTTTAATACAGTAATTTTGAAAGTGTTGGTATGCTCACACATTGATAAGGGAGATTGGGGATGATTCATTTAGAGGTATGAAGTGTTTTAAACGTGAGAGAAAGGCCCAGTGACTAAGGATATAGAGGATCTTGGAGTTCATAACAATAAACTACATAAAAAGTAGAGAGCTAGTAGATTGATACTCTGATAAAGCTTTCAGGTTTCTGCCTTTCATTAAGTTTCTTTGAAAGCTTGACACTGTTAATGAGTTACAAACCAACTTGCTAATAACTGGAAACCCACTTAAAAGCCATCTTAATTTTGTGTAATGTGAGTCAAGATTTTAAATTTGGGTCTGGATTTGTATCTTAATACTTAAGGCTATGCACACTGACAACTACAGTTGATAATCAGGGAAGTAGAGTCCTGAAGTGAATTTTTATGTGAGTGGTTGTAGAGGGTCAAGGGCTTCCTTGGTCAACAAAAAGAATCCACCTGCAATGCAGGAAACACAGGAGATGCAGGTTTGATCCCTGGGTCAGGAACATCCCCTGGAGGAGGAAATGATAACCCACTCCAGTATTACTGGAAAAATCCCATGGATGGAGCCTGGTGGGTTGCAGTCCATGGGGTCACAAAGCGGAATGTGACTGAGTATGCATGCAGAGGGACAAAGTGATCCTTTTGAAATAGTTAATTGTAGGCCTAAGATTTAAATCTATGGGCAGTTTTAAATATTTTTAATTGAAGGATAATTGTATTGATTTCTGCCATATGTGAATCAGCCGTGAAAGTCAAGTCACGTCCGACTCTTTGTGACACTATGGACTGTAGCCTATCAGGCTACTTCGTCCATGGGATTCTCCAGGCAAGAGTTCTGGAAGGGATTGTGGTTTCCTTCTCCAGGGCATCTTCCCGACCCAGGAATTGAACCCGGGTCTCCCACATTGCAGGCAGACGCTTTACCACCTGAGCTACCAGGGAAGCCATATCACCTCTTGAACCTCCCTCCCACCTCCCACACCATCCCATTTCTCTAGGCTGTCACAGAGCACTAGTTTGAGCTCCCGGAGTCATAGAGCAAATTCCCACTGGCTGGCTATTTTCCCTATGGTAGTGTACATGTTTCCATGCTACTCTGTCCATTTGTCCCAACATCTCCTCCCTCCTTGTCCAGAACAGAACACAAGTCTGTTCTCTATGTCTGCTTCTCCATTGCTGCCCTGCAAATAGGTTAATCAGTACCATCTTTCTAGATGCCATATATATGTGTTAATATATATTTGTTTTTCTCTTTCTGACTTACTTCACTCTGTATAATAGGCTCTAGGACCAGAGATCAAATTACCAACATCTGCTGGATCATGGAAAAAGCAAGAGAGTTCCAGAAAAACATCCATTTCTGCTTTATTGACTATGCCAAAGCCTTTGACTGTGTGGATCACAATAACCTGTGGAAAGTTCTGAAAGAGATGGGAATACCAGACCACCTAACCTGTCTCTTGAGAAATCTGTATGCAGATCAGGAAGCAACAGTTAGAACTGGACATGGAACAACAGACTGGTTCCAACTAGGAAAAGGAGTACGTCAAGGCTGTATATTGTCACCCTGCTTATTTAACTCATATGCAGAGTACATCATGAGAAAGGCTGGGCTGGAAGAAGCACTAGCTGGAATCACGATTGCCGGGAGAAATATCAATAACCTCAGATATGCAGATGACACCACCCTTATGGCAGAAAGTGAAAAGGAACTAAAAAGCCTCTTGATGAATGTGAAAGTGTGGAGTGAAAAAGTTGGCTTAAAGCTCAACATTCAGAAAACGAAGATCATGGCATCTGGCCCCATCACTTCATGGGAAATAGATGGGGAAACAGTGGAAACAGTGTCAGACTTTATTTTGGGAGGCTCCAAAATCACTGCAGATGGTGACTGCAGCCATGAAATTAAAAGGCGCTTACTGCTTGGAAGGAAAGTTATTACCAATCTAGATGGCATATTCAAAAGCAGAGACATTACTTTGCCAACAAAGGTCTGTCTAGACAAGGCTATGGTTTTTCCAGTGGTCATGTATGGATGTGAGAGTTGGACTATAAAGAAAGCTGAGCGCTGAAGAACTGATGCTTTTGAACTGTGGTTTTGGATCCAACCAGTCCGTCCTAAAGGAGATTAGTCCTGGGTGTTCATTGGAAGAACTGATGCTGAAGGTGAAACTCCAATACTTTGGCCACCTCATGCGAAGAGTTGACTTATTGGAAAAGACTGTGATGCTGCGAGGGATTGGGGGCAGGAGGAGAAGGGTACGACCGACGATGAGATGGCTGGATGGCATCACGGACTCGATGGACGTGAGTCTGAGTGAACTCCAGGAGTTGGTGATGGACAGGGAGGCCTGGTGTGCTGCGATTCATGGGGTCGCAGAGTCGGAAATGACTGAGCAACTGAACTGAATGAACTGAACCGAGGTTCATCCACCTCATTAGAACGGACTCAAATGTGTTCCTTTTTATGGCCGAGTAATACTCCATTATACATATATGTACCACAGCTTCTTTATCTGTTTATCCGTCTGTGGATGTCTAGGTTGCATCCATGTCCTAGGTATTGTAAATAGTTCTGTAGTGAACATTGGGCTACATGTCTTTTTCAATTGTGGTTTCCTAAGTATATGCCGTATCGGCAGTTTTTAAAGTATTGCCTGTCAAGGCTTAATAGGGATTTGAAACAGGATGAAAATTATTATAAACATGTAAATAGAGATACTGTTTGCCACTTTTACAATTTTACAATAATATTACCATTTTATGTACTTAGTTCTGCAACACTGTTTAACTTGATACTGTTTATGGTAATTGGGTTAAGTGGTTCAAGATGAAAATATATATAATCCTGTGATTATTTTCCCCCAACATCTTATGACTGATGTTTAATGAAAGTACAAAAAGACCACATGTTGCTTCAAAATTAGCAACACAGAGCCTCTCCCTCTTACTTTCAATATTTATAGTTTAAAAAATTCTAGAATTTGACTGCTTTTTAAAATGACAGATTCAGGAATAAAAAATACATTTTTTTTCTGAAATGCTTTCTGTACCACTTATTTATTGTATTGTATTGCTACATTTTAGGCATCTCAATTATGTCTAAACTCAGGGTGATAGATACTCTAATGTTCTTTGCATCTTTGGAGTTCTGTAGATTTTTAAGATCTTGGACAAATGAATGAATAAATGGGGAAGTGGTTGAGGGCTTAGAATAATGATATCAAGGTAGTGTGAGGTGAGATCTCTGTCCCAACATCAAATAATGCACATGTAAAAATTATGAAACTAAAATATGAATTTTAAAAAGCTATGAATTAAAAAAAATTGAGCTTTTTTTGGGGGTATATCTTTCTATTTATTTGTATTTCAAAGTTCATTCATCGGTATCTTGAAGTTTTCAGCATACAAGGTCTTTCAACTCCTTACTTAAGTTTACTTAAGTGTTTTATATTTTCATGCTATTTTAAATGGGATTTTTAATTCCCTTTTCAGATAGTTTATTGTTTTTCCTTTCTGATTTTTATTACCACAGTTTATTTGCCTTCTTTGTACTTCATGTAAATGGAATCATAGTATATGTTCTCTTTTGTTGCTGGCTTCCCTCATGCAATACAATATTTTTGATATTCATACATGCTATTGCATATGTCTTAAAATTTTCCTTTTATTGTCTGAATACACCATCATTTATCCATTTTCCTTTTATAGATGTTTGGGCTTTTTCCAATTGCTATTATAAATAAAGTCAGTAAAATTTTTTTGTACAACATTCTGATCATTTTTTGTGGATATATATTTTTATTAATCTTTGATAAATACTTAAAAATAGATTGTTGAATCATATGGTAGGGTATGTTTAATTATATGAAAAATTGTCAAATAGTATTTTTTCAAGTCATTTGTACCATTTTTCACACAGTTGGCTCTGTTTTTTGTTTTTAAATTTTATTTATTTATTTATTTATTTTTGGCTGTGCTGGGTCTTCATTGCTGCTTGGGTTTTTCTGTAGTGGTGCTCAGGTTTTTCACTGTGGTGGTTTCTCTTGAAGTGGACCTGGGGCTCTCAGGGGCACAGGCTTCAGTAGTAGCAATGCTTGGGCTCAGTAGTTGCGGTTCCTAGGCTCTAGAACACAGGCTCAAAGGTTGTGGCACACAGGCTTAGTTGCTCTGCAGCATGTGGATCTTCCCAGACCAGGGATCAGACTTGAGTCCCCTGCTTTGGCGGGCATATTCTTTTCCACCGAGCCACCAGGGAAGCCCCCAGTTGGCAGTATTTTGATTGTTATTTAATTAAATATACATATCAATTTGGGATGAACTGACATCTTAGCAATATTGAGTCTTCCAATCAATGAACATCATATCTGTCTCCATTCTCATTTTTCTTCCTTCTCTCATAAACATTTTGTTGTTAAATCAACAAATGAGATGATTCATTCTGAAAGAGATGGGAATACCAGACCACTTGACCTGCCTCTTGAGAAATCTGTATGCAGGTCAGGAAGCAACAGTTAGAACTGGATATGGAAAAAAATAGGACATGGACATGGTTCCAAATAGGAAAAGGAGTACATCAAGGCTGTATATTGTCACCCTGCTTATTTAACTTTTATGCAGAGTACATCTTGAGAAACGCTGGACTGGATGAAACACAAGCTGGAATCACGATTGCCGGGAGAAATATCAATAACCTCAGATATGCAGATGACACCACCCTTATGGCAGAAAGTGAAGAGGAACTCAAAAGCCTCTTGATGAAAGTGAAAGAGGAGAGTGAAAAAGTTGGCTTAAAGCTCAACAAAGATCATGGCATCCGGTCCCATCACTTCATGGGAAATAGATGGGGAAACAGTGTCAGACTTTATTTTCTGGGGCTCCAAATCACTGCAGATGGTGACTGCAGCCATGAAATTAAAAGACGCTTATCCCTTGGAAGAAAAGTTATGACCAACCTAGATAGCATATTCAAAAGCAGAGACATTACTTTGCCGACTAAGGTCCGTCTAGTCAAGGCTATGGTTTTTCCTGTGGTCATGTATGGATGTGAGAGTTGGACTGTGAAGAAGGCTGAGCGCCAAAGAATTGATGCTTTTGAACTGTGGTGTTGGAGAAGACTCTTGAGAGTCCCTTGGACTGCAAGGAGATCCAACCAGTCCATTCTGAAGGAGATTAGTCCTGGGATTTCTTTGGAAGGAATGATGCTAAAGCTGAAACTCCCGTATTTTGGACACCTCATGCGAAGAGTTGACTCATTGGAAAAGACTCTGATGCTGGGAGGGATTGGGGGCAGGAGGAAAAGGGGATGACCGAGGATGAGATGGCTGGATGGCATCACGGACTTGATGGACATGAATCTGAGTGAACTCTGGGAGTTTGTGTTGGACAGGGAGGCCTAGTGTGCTGCAACTCACGGGGTCGCAAAGAGTTGGACATGACTGAGCGACTGAACTGAACTGAACTGATTGTTAAAATATAGAAATGAAACTGATTTTTATAAGTTGATTTTGTAACTTCTGACTGTACTGAATTAGGGTGACAAAAATGCAAAATGGGGACTGGATAGTCTCTTGAACAAATGAGACTAGATAGCCACATACAAAAGAATGAACTTGGGCATTTATCTTAACAGCATACGGGGCTTCCCAAGTGGCACAGTGGTAAAGAATCGCCTGCTCGTTCAGGAGACGTGGGTTCGATCCCTTGATCAGGAAGATCCTCTAGAGTAGGAAATGGCAACCCACTCCAGTATTCTTGCTTGGAAAATCCCATAGACAGAGGAGTCTGTTTGCCTACAGTCCACAGCGTCTCAAAGAGTCGGATATGACTGATCAACTGAGAATGCACAGCACACACAAAAATCAACTCAAAATGAATTAAAGACTTAAATGTAATTAACACTTGTAGAAGAAAATATAGGGGAAAAACTCCATGACATTTGTCTTGACAATGATTTTATGGATATGATACTGAAAGTGTAAGTAACAAAAGCAAAAATGAACAGGTTGGACTGTATCAAACTGAAAGGTTTCTGCATATCAGAGGAAACAACAGAGTGAAAAGGCAATCTAAGGATTGGGAGAAAATATTTGCAAGCTATTATCTCATAAGGGGCTATGCTCCAAAATATATAATGAATTCCCACAACTCCATATTTGGGGGAAGGGGAAGCAATTCAGTTCAGTTCAGTTGCTCAGTTGTGTCCAACTCTTTGCGACCCTGTGAATCGCAGCACGCCAGGCCTCCCTGTCCATCACCAACTCCTGGAGTTCACTCAGACTCACGTCCATCGAGTCCATGATGCCATCCAGCCATCTCATCCTCGGTCATCCCCTTCTCCTCCTGCTCCCAATCCCTCCCAGCATCAGAGTCTTTTCCAATGAGTCAACTCTTCGCATGAGGTGGCCAAAGTACTGGAGTTTCAGCTTTAGCATCATTCCTTCCAAAGAAATCCCAGGACTAATCTCCTTCAGAATGGACTGGGTGGATGTTCTTGCAGTCCAAGGGACTCTCAAGAGTCTTCTCCAGCACCACAGTTCAAAAGCATCAATTCTTCAGCGCTCAGCTTTCTTCACAGTCCAACTCTCACATCCATACATGACCACAGGAAAAACCATAGCCTTGACTGGATGGACCTTAGTCGGCAAAGTAATGTCTCTGCTTTTGAATATGCTATCTAGGTTGGTCATAACTTTTCTTCCAAGGAGTAAGTGTCTTCTAATTTCATGGCTGCAGTCACCATCTGCAGTGATTTTGGAGCCCCAGAAAATAAAGTCTGACACTGTTTCCACTGTTTCCCCATCTATTTCCCATGAAGTGATGGGACCGGATGCCATGATCTTTGTTGAGCTTTAAGCCAACTTTTTCACTCTCCTCTTTCACTTTCATCAAGAGGCTTTTGAGTTCCTCTTCACTTTCTGCCATAAGGGTGGTGTCATCTGCATATCTGAGGTTATTGATATTTCTCCTGGCAATCTTGATTCCAGCTTGTGTTTCTTCCAGCCCAGCGTTTCTCATGATGTACTCTGCATATAAGTTAAATAAACAGGGTGACAATATACAGCCTTGATGTACTCCTTTTCCTAGTTGGAACCAGTCTGTTGTTCCATGTCCAGTTCTAACTGTTGCTTCCTGACCTGCATACAGATTTCTCAAGAGGCAGGTCAGGTGGTCTGGTGTGCCCATGTCTCTCAGAATTTTCCACAGTTTATTGTGATCCACACAGTCAAAGGCTTTGGCATAGATATTTCTCAAAGATACACAAATGGCAAACAAATATATGAAAAGATAGTCAACATTAGGTAAATTCAAATCAAAACCAAAATATCACCTCAAACAGTTTAGAATGGCTATGAACAGCAACAACAAAACCCCAAAAGACAGCATGTGTTTGCAAGGATGTGAAGCAAGTGGAACCTTTGTATATTGGTGCAACTGCTAAGGAAAACTGTAGGGAATTTCTTCCAAAAATTAAAAATAGAACTACCATATGATCCCTGATTCCACTTCTCAGTATTTTTCCAAAAGAATTGCAGAAATATTAGCACTCCTATGATCACTGCAGCACTATTTGAAACAGCCAGGATGTGGAAAGCATTTAAATGCCCATCAACAGATGAATGACTAAAGAAAATGTGTATATATATATATATACATACACACAATGGAATATTATTCAGACTTTAAAAAGAAGGAAATTCTGCAATATGTGGCAACATAGATGAACATTAAGTGAAATAAACCAGTCACAGAAGGACATATACTACTACATGGTTCCTCTTAGTTGAGAAACCTTAAATAGTCAAAATCCTACAAGCAGAGAATAGAACGGTTTGTTGCCTGCGGCAGAGGGTAAGGGAACTGAGGAGTTGCTAAACAATGGGTATCAGGTTTCAGTTATGCAGGATGAATAAATTCTAGACAACTGCTATACAATCTGCCAGGGAATAAAACAACTTTTCCTTGAATGCTAACAATCATCTAAGTTCACTGCTGTGTGGTGTGCTTAGTCGCTCATCGTCTCCAACTCTTTTGCGACCCTATGGATAGCAAGCAGCCCTCCAGGCCCTTCTGTCCATGGGGATTCTCGAGGCGAGACTACTGGAGTGGGTTGCCCTTCCCTCTTTCAGGATATTTTCCCAACTCAGGGGAGCGAATCTAGGTCTTCCGCAATGCAGGTGGATTCTTAACCGTCATAACCACCAGGGAAGCCCAAGAATACTGGAGTGGGTAGCCTATCCCTCTCCAGGATATCTTCCCAATCCAGGAATCAAACCATGGTCTCCTGTGTTGCAGGAGGATTCTTTACCAGCGGACATACCAAGGAAGTCCACTAGTAAGTTCACTAGTTTCCTCAAAAGGAAATAGTGTGTTCTGGTTCTGTTTCTGGTTTTGCTCCAATGTTTGGGTTTTTTCCAGCCCGCCCAAGGCAAACCGATTCCTCCGGAGAGCGAAACCCAAGGCTGTGCCGCTCAGCCTGACTGACTGCATTGGCACGGTGAAAAGCAGAGCAGAATCCATTTTCAAGGTTTCTCAGTAGGGTGCTGAGCTGGAACAGATCCCTCCTTGTCCCCTGCATTTGTTTTGCAAGAAAGCTTTAGCTTCTTGGGCCTTATAAGTTTACATACATGCGGTATTCTCACTCAGAATCTAACATCACTCTTTCAAGCCTCAGCCATGGATTTTTAAAAAACTTTTGAGGTACATCTATTCATCTTTTTGTTGGAGAAACACGGAAGTGAAGCAAAGCGAATTCTACTTCGCGCAAAGAATGTGATCTCCTAAGGCCTAACCAGAGCGCGTAGAGAGATCATTTCTCAATCGAGGGATAAGTTCATAGTTCTGACATTCACATCCGGGGTTATGCTACACAATCAGACAGGAGTATGTTAATTTCATGCTGTGAGAGGATGAACTACCCAGAAGAAGATTTATAAGGAGGACTAAAGTATTTCTTGGCTTCAGATTAGGAAACTACGGATTTTGGTGGCGGGAGGGTGTTGTTTTGTCCTTGGCGAAATGGAAAGAGGCCTTGCAGCAACAAAAACGAAAACTCAACCGAGGCTGTGCGTCAGTCCGGGAGCAGCAGTGGGCGGGAGACGCTTGACTCTCCGCTGCGCTTTTTTCCTTTCACGTGACGCGTCCCTCCGCCCCGCTGGCTGCTTCCGGTCGGGGCATCACCCGGAAGTCGAGGGGAGGGAGTGTTGGGTCAAAGCGGCGGCCTGGCGGCGTGGGGTGGAGCAAGAGAAGCAGCAGAGGGAGGAGTTGGGGCGGCCGCCGCAATCGAGGTGATCGCCGCCGCCGTCGCCATCGCCGCTGGGGCTACTTTGACTTCTGCTGGAGTGTGAGATCGGAGTCCACGCGTGTGGATTTGTTGCCGCCACCGGCTGCGTAGCTCCGGAGGTTTAACCATAGGACAGAAAAAATACAGGTAAGTCTTATATCAGTCCACTTCTATTGGAGGGGTATTCGGTACTGTCTGTCTGTACTACTGAGTGGAACAAGAATATCATTTTAATATGAGGGTGTTTCCAAACTCTCTCTGCTTCACAAGTCAGGTATTTACTGCAGTCTTGTTTTACCTCCCCTAAGCAGTGCATAGAGGAGGGGAGATTAGGTCCTGACCCCCTGTCGCTTTCTTGTCCCCTCCTGAGGAAGTGTCCTGGTCGTCCATAGCCCATGTTACCTAATTAATTGATGGTACAAGGTCTGTGCACTGTATTGGAAGTCACATGGACTGATCACCGTTAATGAAATAATGTAAAGAAATTATATATCTTGCTTCTTGTCTCGTTCTGGGAGTATGCACTAAACTGCGAGAACACTTTTGTTTCCATTTCATTTTGTTCATTCTGCCCCCTTCCCAGTAAAGCTACCCTCCATCCTTATTGTACTCTGTGGCATCTTTGTCTTTGACACTTTTTGTTGTGTATGTTGAGGTTTATCCTAAGCACTAGCAACTCTTCTATCGTTTTGCAAGCCTTTTTTTTTTTCTTCAGCATCTGATATTTGTTTTAATTACAGCCTCTTCATCTACAGCAATATGACTTTGTATTGAGAATATGTGCAGAACATTGAATTAGGTAGTACTGAGGTGTGGGGTGTGGTAGGGGTATACACAAGAAACAGGACAAAATCCCTGGCCTTAAGAGAGTTTACATTCAATTTGAGTTCAAAAAGAGCAAGCAAAACTAACCCCAACATACCACAAGCTTTACTTCAGTGAGAGATCTAAGGCAACATATTCTTTCTTATAAATTCCTCATTATAACTGCTTTTATCTACATATTTTAAAATGCATGGCAAACTTTCATCTAGACTTTTGACACCCCAGCGAGTGAAAATAATTTTCTCATGCCAGTTGGGAAAGTAAATTGTGGGGAGAGATTTGTCTGTCATGATACAGGCATTGGCATAAATGAGAAAGATATTTGGGAGTTTTGTCTCAAAAGTCCTTCTACTCATCTTTATTTAAGGGAAGTTCACCTTTTAAAGGTTTTACAGTTTTGCTTTTAAACAAATCTTTCTTAGGATATAAATCACAATGAGGGTGCAGGGTGGGAGAGAAACAGATGACAGTTGGCTTATTTCAGTTCAGTCTGTTACCCCAGCAACCATGTGTTTCATTTAGATCTCAGTCTTCAGGTGGCTTTCATATCACTTGTTTACTTAATTGCTGAGATAGTATGGCAGAAATAGTGTCACAATACTTTTTGAATGTGTTGCATTAAAGTGAAAGGGTAAGGTGTTTCTGGTTTCACAAATATGTTCCAGCACTATTAGAAAATTGATTTCATCATCTTTGTGGGCTCAAATGTGTTGATATTGGTAGATTACATCAGTTTTCACAGATACTTATATCTTTGAAGGAAATGAATATAAAGTAAGCCAATTAGCTGTGCTTTGTCCCATGTTGCCCATTTATATTTAGAATTATACAACTATGGCTGAAGGATTGAATTTTCTAACCTATTTTTTCATTATAGTTCTCTAGTGTAGACATTCAGTTTTCTAGATCTATAATCAGGAGATTTCTCCAGACCTGTAATCAGGAGAACATTTTAACAGTTTACTAATTGGAATAAATGGGTTATTCCACATCTTATGGAAATTATTTACCTTAGTTAATTTTGTTTCTAAACTATTCAAGTTTTTTGTTTGATATTGTAATTGCTCCTGATCTGCTTGTGGATTTGATGTCACAACCAAAGCAGATAGGGAAGGAATAATACTGGAATTACTTCTTTCCCCTGATCCCACCTGAGCTTGGAGAACACTGTATATTTCTTGGAAATGGTGGAGAAAATTGTTTCCCAACTCCTGAATGTTTACTTGAAGCATGCTACCTGCCACTCAGGAGAAAAGGGCATTAAGAGGGCTTCTGTTAAGACCTGAAACACTATCAACAAAGGTAGAAGAATGGAAAGGAAGAATTTCACAGTAGAGAGCCTGCTAAACAAAATTGTCAGGCGTATTTAGGATAAATTTGTAGCTGATCTCTAGGGTCATTAGGATACTAAGAGTTGATATTGAGCTAATCAAAGCTTAGAGAACTTAGTTGTTAAAGAGTTCAACATGTAATTTCCTTTCTTGATCCTTTCACTTAAAATGGTAGGGAGAAAAGGTGTCTGACTTTTTGGTAATGATAAAATTATTTGGTCTAAGAATTCTAATTGAACTACTAATCATTAATATAATACTATTAAAATGGAAAGTATATTGTACTGATTATTGGTAAGTATATTAATAATATTATTTAAACAGTAATATTAATATTAAATTGTTTGTATACAGCTGATTTCATTTTGACCAACAAATGCTTTCTCTTATTTTACTATAACATTTTACTGTTAGTTCTTAATATTAATTTTTAGTCCAGATTTATAGCCATAGTATCTTGGTAATAATTACTTATCATAACTGTAAGTACCTTTTTTTACATATTAGCAATCAAATTGGTATCATATGTCATTAAGTATTGTCCACCTAAAGCAAGGTATTTTATCTTGGTCATCTGTTTCTAATTAGGTAATAATAGGATTTATTTTAGTTGTAAAAAGCCTTTGTAACCTTCAGGTTGTTTTAAAGCCTTAAATTCATTGTATGATGATAGATAAAGGAATAAACTAATATTTGACCTTGAGTGTCACAGTATGATTAAGATTGCCTAATGAGGATGTGAAGAAAAGGAAACCCTCATACACTGTTGGTGGGAATACAAATTTGTACAGCCACTGTGAGAACAGTATAGCAGCTTCTCAAAAACTAAAAATAGAACTACTATATGACCTGAGAGTTCTACTCCTGGGTATATACCTGAAAAAACCAAAATGACTGATTTGAAAAGATATGTGTACCCCAATGTTTATAATAGCATTGTTTGCAATTGCTGAGATATTGAAGCAGCCTAAGCGTCCATCAACAGATAAATGGATAAAGCAACTGCACACACACACACACACACACACACACACACACACGGTGGAATATTACCGATCCATAAAAAGATGAAATCCTGCCATTTGCAACAACATAGATGGACTTGGAGGGTATTATGCTAAGTGAAATAAGTCAGACAGAGAAAGATAAATACTGTATGGTATCACTTATATGTGGAGACTGAAAAATACAGCAAACTAGTAAATATAACAAGAAAGAAACAGACTCATAGATAATAAGAGAACAAACTAGTGGTTACCAGTGAGAAGAGGGAAGAAGGGAGGGGCAAGATATGGGTATGACATTAAGAGTACAAACAATTGCATATGAAATAAAGAAGCTATAAAGGATATATTGTACAACTCAGGAAATATAGCCAATATTTCATAAAAACGATAAAGGAATATAATCTTTAAAAATTGTGAATCACTATATTATAATAGCTGAAACCTACATAATACTGTAAATCAACTGTATCTCAGTAAAAAAAAAAAGATTGCCTTAGAGTTTGTCCACTTTATTTATTATAAAACTAACCTGTGAATTCCTGTTTCTTAACTTTGGGGCAAGTCATGGGATTTTGAATCTTACTTTTTCTTTCTGTTGTGCATAAGTGATCCCTTCATGGATCACCACCTTGTGGTGGCGAAGGGGCTAACTCATTGAAGCTGTGAGTCATGCCCTGCAGGGCCACCTATGATAGATGGGTCATAGTGAAGAGTTCTGATAAAATGGGGTCTACTAGAGAAGGAAATGGCAACCCACTCCAGTATTCTGCTGTGAGAACCCCATAAACAGTATGAAAAGGCAAAAAGATATGATTATGCCAGAAGCTAAGATACCGAGGTTGGAAGGTGTCCAATATGCTACAGGAAGAGCAGAGGGCAATTACTAATAGCTCCAGAAAGAATGAAGTGGCTGGGCCAAAACAGAAATCACACTTAATTGTGAATGTGTCTGGTGGTGAAAGTAAAGTCTGATGCTATAAAGAATAAACAATATTGCATAGAAACCTGGAAGATTAGGTCCATGAATCAAGGTAAATTGGACATCTTCAAGCAGGAAATGCCAAGAGTGAACACTGACATCTTAGGAATCCATGAACTAAAATGGACAAGGATGGGTGAATTTAATTCAGATGACCGTTGTATCTACTACTATGGGCAAGAAGCCCTTAGAAGAAATTCAGTAGCCCTCATACTCAGCAGAACAGTCTGAAATGCAGTACTTAAATGCAGTCTCCAAAACGACAAAATGATCTTGGTTTGTTTCCAAAGCAAACCAACATCACAGTTATCCAAGTCTATGTTCCAACCTCTAATGCCAAAGAAGCTGAAGTTGACTGGTTGTATGAAAACCTACAAGACCTTCTATAACTAACACCCCCAAAAGATCCTTTTCATCATAGGGGACTGGAATGCAGATGTAGAAAGTCAAGAGATACCTGGAATAACAGGCAAGTTTGGCCTTGGAGTACAAAGTGAAGCAGGGCAAAGACTAGCAGAGTTTTGCCAAGAGAACACACTGGTCATAGCAAACACTCTTTTCCAGCAACACAAGAGATGATTCTACACACAGATATCACCAAATGGTCAATACTGAAATCCAATTGATCATATTCTTTGTAGCTGAAGATGGAGAAACTCTATACAGTCAGCAAAAACAAGACATGGAGCTGACTGTGGGTCAGATCATGAGCTTCTTATTGCGGAGTTCAGACTTAAATTGAAGAAAAGTAAGGAAAACCACTTAACCATTCAGGTATGACCTAAATCAAATCCCTTATACTTATACAGTAGAGGTGACAAATAGATTCAAGGGATTAGATCTGGTAGACAAAATTGCTGAAGAACTATGGACAGAAATTTGTAACACTATACAGAATCAGTGTTCAAAACCATCCCCAAGAAAAAGAAATGCAAGAAGGCAAAGTGGTTGTCTGAGGAGACTTTACAAATAGTTGAGGAAAGAAAAGAAGCAAAAAGCAAGGGAGAAAGGGAAAGATATACCCAGTTAAATGCAGAGTTCCAGAGAAAAGCAAGGAGAGATAAGAAGCCCTTCTTAAATGAACACTGCAAAGAAATAGAGGAAAATAATAGAATGGGAAAGACTAAAGATCTCCTTAAGAAAACTGGAACTATCAAGGGGACATTTCATGCAAGGATGGGCATGATAAAGATCAGAAATGGTTAAGGACCTAACATAAGCATAAGAGATTAAGAAGAAGTGGCAAGAATACTCAGAAGAACTATACAGAAAAGATCTTATTGACCAGGTTAACCGCGATGGTTTGGTCACTTGCTTAGAGCCCGACATGCTGGAGTGTGAATTCAGGTGGACCATAGGAAAAATTACTGCAAACAAAGCTGGCAGAATTCTAGCTGAGCTATTTAAAATCCTAAAAGATGATGCTGTGAAAGTGCTGCACTCAGTATGTCAGCAAATTTGGGAAACTCAGCAGTGGCCACAGGACTGGAAAAGGTCAGTTTTCATTCTAATCCCAAAGAAGGGCAATGCCAAAGAATGTTCTATCATACAGTTGTGCCCATTTCATATGCTAGCAAGGTTATGCTC
Organism: Nanger dama; assembly: GCA_917880005.1. Lineage (NCBI taxonomy): Eukaryota > Metazoa > Chordata > Mammalia > Artiodactyla > Bovidae > Nanger > Nanger dama. The sequence goes on from CAKJTW010000056.1 coordinate 2,296,800, forward strand.
AAAATTGTTCAAGCTAGGCTTTGACGGTAGGTGAACCAAAAACTTCCAGGGATACACGCTGGATTCAGAAAAGGCAGAGGAACCAGAGATCAAATTGCCAACATTCGTTGGATCACAGGAAAAGTAAGAGAATTCCAGAAAAACATCTAGTTCTGCTTCACTGACAATGCTAAAGCCTTTGACTGTGTGGATCACAACAAACTGTGGAGAATTCTTAAAGAGAAGGAAATAGCAGACCCCCTTACCTGTCTCCTGAGAAACCTGCATGCGAGTTGAGAAGCAGCCACTAGAACCAGACATGAAACAACTGACTTGTTCACAATTGGGAAAGGAGTATGACAAGGCTGTATATTGTTACCCTGCTTATTTAACTTATATGCAGAGTACATTATGCAAAATGCCAGACTGGATGAATCACAAGCTGGAATCAATATTTCAGGAAAAATATCAACAAGCTCAGATATGCAGATGATACCATTCTAATGGCAGAAAGTGAAGAGGAACTAAGGAGTCTCTTGATGAGGGTAAAAGAGGAGAGTGAAAAAGCTTGCTTAAGACTCAACGTTAAAAAACCTTAGATCATGGCACTTGATCCCATGACTTCATGGCAAGTTAAGGGGGATAAATGAAAGCAGTGACCAATTTTATTTTCTTGGGCTCCAGTTTCACTGCAGACAGTGACTGCAGCCATGAAATTAAAAGACTTGCTCCTTGGAAGGAAAGCTACAACAAACCTAGACAGTGTATTAAAAAAAGAGATGTCACTTTGCCAACAAACGTCCCTATAGTCAAAGCTTTGGTTTTTCCAGTAGTCATGTAAGGATGTGAGAATTGGACCATAAAGAAGGCTGAGTGCCAAAGAGTTGATCTTTCAAATTGTGGTGCTGGAGAATACCGTGGACTGCAAGGAGATCAAACTGGTCAATCCTAAAGGAAATCAACCCTGAATATTCATTGGAAGGACTGAAGTTGAAGCTCCATTACTTTGGCTACCTGATGCGAAGAGCTGACTCATTGGAAAAGACTGTGATGCTAGGAAGGATTGAAGGCAAAGGGGGAAGGGGGTGGCAGAGGATGAGATGATTAGATGGCATTACCAACTGAACGGACATGAATTGGAGCAAACTCCAGGATAGTGAAGGACAGGGAAGCCTAGCATGCTGCAGTCCATGGGATTGCAAAGAATTGGACAAGCTCAGAATGAACAATAACAGCAAAGTGAAGAAGCCCAGAACTATTCCTCTGTTATGGAAAAAAAAATTATCTTTTATTTTGCCTATTATTTGCAGTTTGGTAAAAGTTGACACATTCTTTCTTAGGGCCAAATTTTATTCCTAGACCTAGCAAGCGGCTAAAATGAGATTTAAAGCTAGTCAGTCTGGCTTCAGAAACTATGTTCTTATCAAACATGAAGGAACTATAGCTTTTAAAAATACATAGATATTTGATGGGACTTCTCTGGTGGTCCAGTAGCTACGACTCTGCACTCCCAATGCAGGGGTGCCAGGTTCAACCCCTGTTTAGGGAACTAGGTCACACATGCTGCAACTGTTCGCATGCTATAACTAAAAGGTCCCTCATGCACACCACAACAGAGACCTGGTGCAGCCAAATAAATAAGTACTTATTTATTTATTTAAAAAGTTTTTATGATCCTAGCATTCTTTTTTAAATTTATTTTTAATTGGAGGATAATTGCTTTACAATGTTGTTTCTGTTTCTGCCATTCATCTACATGTATCAGCCATAGGTATACATATGTCCCCTGCCTCTTGAACCTCCTTCCTACCCCTGTTTTTTAAATTTATTATTATTATTTTTGACTGCACTGAATCTTCATTGTGTCACATGGGCTCTTTGTTGCCACATGTGGGCTTTCTCAAGTTGGAGTGCCTGAGGGTTTCTCTCTAGTTACAGCACAAGGGCTTCTTGTTGCAGGTATGGGTTCACTAGTTGTGACATGGGTACTTAGTTGCCCTGTGGTATGTAGGATCTCAGTTCCCTACTGGGGATGAAACCCAAGTTGCCTGCGTTGGAAGGCAGATTCTTAACCACTGGGCAACCAGGGAAATTTTAAAAAGAATACATAACATTTAAGCAAAATTAGGTCTATTGTAATTAAGTTCCTTGTTTGTCCTAAAGAGGGAAATACTCATTTATCTTATTTGAAAGTATGAATGAGCAAACTGATTTGATGATTAAAAATTGTTAGCTCAAATTTCCTTAGTGCTTTAATATGAAATTACCCAAAAGTAAAGACTCACAGTTTTGTCTTTGGCTAATTATACATTTTTAAAAGATATGCTAAATAACCTAATGCTTAAAATGGTGCTAATCTTATTTGATTTGTATTCTCAGAGTCTCCCAGGAAAAGAAATGGTTTATGTTTTTTTATCTTTACAGTAAGCACATCTTTGAACTTGACAAGACTTTGACATTTACCACATGCTTAGAATGTAAACTATACTAAGAGAACATATAATAAAAGTTAATAAGCAAGCATAAATTGAGACATTGCTAGTTACATTTTTATGGATTATTGGATATTATTCTGTTGATAATTTCAAGGCTTTTAAACTTTTAACCATTGTACTGTAATCTGCTTTTTTGAGGGAGGCAGTTTAGAGTGGGGCTTCAGGATCAGACTGCCTTGGTTGGAACCTCAGCTCCTCTGTTTACTGCTTATATGACCTTGGACCGGTCTCTTACCTTTTGTGCCTCAGTTTCTTCAACTTTCTAAAATAGCAACAATAATGGTAGGATTGTCAATGAATTAATACATGTAACACCCTAAGAACAGTGCCTGGCAGGTAGTAAATACACAATGAAGTTTAGCTATTGTTATTGTCTTTCAGTTCAGTTCACTCAGTCATGTCCGACTCTTTGAGACCCCATGGACTGCAGCACACCAGGCCTCCGTGTCCATCACCAACTCCCGCAGTTTACTCAAACTCATCTCCATTGAGTTGGAGATGCCATCCAACCATCTCATCCTCTGTTGTGCCCTTCTTCTCCTGCCTTCAATCTTTCCCAACATCAGGGTCTATTCCAGTGAACCAATTCTTCGCATCAGGTGGCCAAACGTTGGAGTTTCTGCTTCAGCATCAGTCCTTCCAATGAATATTCAGGACTGATTTCCTTTAGGATAGACTAGTTGGATCTCCTTGCAGTCCAAGGGACTCTCAAGAGTCTTCTCCAACACCACAGTTCAAAAGCATCAGTTCTTTAGCGCTCAGCTTTCTTCACAGTCCAACTCTCATATCCATACATGACCACTGGAAAAGCCATAGCCTTGACTAGATGGACCTTTGTTGGCAAAGTAATGTCTCTGCTTTTGAATATGCTATCTAGGTTGGTCATAACTTTCAGCAACCACTAAATTGTATATTATAGATTTACTGTAAAATTGTAAATTATATTATTTCATTTACATAAGATTGTAAGTTATAGTTCAGTGTGTGACACTTAGTTGCCAAGTAGTGTCTGACTCTTTGCAAACCCATGGACTGTAGCCCACCAGGTTCCTCTGTCCATGGGATTTTCTGGGCAAGAATACTGGAGTGTAAGTTTCCATGTTACTCTCTCCATACATCTCACTCTCTCCTCCCCTCTCTCCATGTCCATAAGTCTATTCTCTATGTGTGTTTCTCCATTGCTGTCCTGCAAATAAATTCCTCAGGAAACTCGGACAAGGGCTGTGTATCAGTCTAGAGGGTTGGGATGGGGAGGGAGGTTCAAAAGGAGGGGATATATGTATATCTATGGTTGATTCATGTTGAGGTTTTACAGAAAACAACAAAAATTCTATAAAGCAATTATCCTTCATTAAAAAAAAAAGAATACTAGAGTGGGTTGCCATTTGCTTCTCCAGGGGATCTTTCTGATCCAGGGATTGAACCTGTGTCTCTGTGTCTCCTCAGTTGGCAGGCAGATTCTTTACCACTGAGCCATCTGGGAAGGCCTAAATGATAGTTTTACTGTACTATAAATTTAGTTAACTAGAGGAATAGCATACCTGTCAATATCTGAATGAGATACTTAATTTCTAAATTATGCCACAGAAAATGGGAAACTCAGATTGGGAGGGCACACTAACCTACAGTCTACCTATAATATGCTAACCATAGCATTTCAAAACTCATGACAGCTAGCAAATCAAATCACCCTGATATACTCATTCCAGTTCTCTACTTCTCCACCAAGAAAACTCAGAGCAGTTTGCTTTGTTGAATTAATGAGCTGCAGACTTTGGGACATCAGATTTTCTAGATTATTTCTCTGCCAAATGGTGAACCTTATTTCTGCTGAATGATTTCTGAAATATAAAATGTAGGCAACAGAAAAGGCTTTATGCATGTCTAACCTACTTTACAGAATAGCTGCTTTCTTATAAAGTTGTATATAAATTGAATTTTTATAAAAAACATCAGCACTCTAATGAATAAATGTTACTTGTGATTGTTGTATGTCTAGTGTTTACATAGACCCTGTGAGATATGCATAGAAGCATAAAATATACATTGAATGTCTAGTTAAGAAATAAGTCTAATACCAAACAGTTGCATAGAAATTAGGTACTAAAACTATGATGCTGATTCTGACAATATTCAGAATTCAATAAGAAAGTGGGTATGAGGGTTTTTTTTTTTTAATTTTAATTGGAGGCTAATTACTTTACAATATTGTAGTGGTTTTTGCCATACATTCACATTAATCAACTATGGGTGTACATGTGTTCCCCATCCTGACCCTCCCTGTCACCTCCTTTCCCATCCCATCCCTCAGGGTCATCCCAGTGCACCAGCCCTGATCACCCTGTTTCATGAATCAAACCTGGACTGGCAATCTGTTTCACATATGAAAATATACATGTTTCAGTGCTATTCTCTCAAATCATCACACCCTTGCCTTCTCCCACAGAGTCCAAAAATCTGTTCTTTACATCTGTCTCTCTCTTTGCTGCCTCACATATAGGGTCATTGTTACCATCTTTCTGAATTCCGTATATATGCATTAATATACTGTCTTGGTGTTTTTCTTTCTGACTTACTTCACTCTGTATAATAGGTTCCAGTTTCATCCACCTCATTAGAACGGATTCAAATGCATTCTTTTTAATGGCTGAGTAATATTCTATTGTGTATATGTACTGCAGCTTTCTTACCCATTCGTCTGCCGATGGAGATCTAGGTTTCTTCCATGTCCTGGCTATTGTAAACCATGCTGCGATGAACATTGGGGTACATGTGTCTCTTTCAGTTCTGGTTTCCTCGGTGTGTATGCCCAGCGATGGGATTGCTGGGTCATATGACAGTTCTATTTCCAGTTTTCTTAAGGAATCTCCACACTGTTCTCCATAGTGGCTGTACTAGTTTGCATTCTCACCAACAGTGTAAGAGGGTTCCACACCCTCTCCACACCCTCTCCAGCATTTATTGCTTGTAGACTTTTGGATAGTGGCCATTCTGACTGGCTTGAGATGGTACCTCATTGTGCTTTTGATTTGCATTTGTCTGATAATGAGTGATGTTGAGCATCTTTTAGGTGTTTGTTAGCCATCTGTATGTCTTCTTTGGAGAAATGTCTGTTTAGTTCTTTGGCCCATTTTTTGATTGGGTCGCTTATTTTTCTGGAATTGAGCTGCAAGAGTTGCTTGTATATTTTTGAGATTAATTCTTTGTCGGTTGCTTCATTTGCTATTATATTCTCCCATCCTGAAGGCTGTCTTTTCACCTTGCTTAGAGTTTCCTTCGTTGTGCAACAGCTTATAAGTTTAATTAGGTCCCATTTGTTTATTTTTGCTTTTATTTCCATTACACTTGGAGGTGGGTCATAGAGGATCCTGCTATGATTGATGTCAGAGAGTGTTTTGCCTATGTTCTCCTCTAGGACTTTAAGTTTCTGGTCTTACGTTTAGATCTTTAATCCATTTTGAGTTTATTTTAGTGTATGGTTTTAGAAAGTGTTCTAGTTTCATTCTTTTACAAGTGGTTGACCAGTTTTCCCAGCACCACTTATTAAAGAGATTGTCTTTTCTTCATTGTTTATTCTTACCTCCTTTGTCAAAGATAAGGTGTCCGTAAGTGTGTGGATTTATCTCTGGGCTTTCTATTTTGTTCCATTGATCTATCTTTCTGTCTTTGTGCCAGTAGCATACTGTCTTGGTGACTGTGGTTTTGTAGTATAGCCTGAAGTCAGGCAGGTTGATTCCTCCAGTTCATTCTTCTTTTCCAAGATTGCTTTGGCTATTCAAGATTTTTTGTATTTCCATACAAATTGTGAAGTTATTTGTTCTAGTTCTCTGAAAAATACTGTTGGTAGCTTGATAGGGATTGCATTGAATCTATTGATTGCTTTGGCTAGTATTCTCAGTTTCACTATATTGATTCTTCCGATCCATGAACATGATATATTTCTCCATCTATTTATGTCATCTTTGATTTCTTTCATCAGTGTTTTATAGTTTTCTATATATAGGTCTTTTGTTTCTTTAGGTAGATATATCCTAATTATTTTATTCTTTTCATTGCAGTGGTGAATGGAATAGTTTCCTTAATTTCTCTTTCTATTTTCTCATTATTAGTATATAGGAATGCAAGTTGTTTCTGAGTGTTAATTTTATATCCTGCAAATTTACTATATTAATTGATAGTTCTAGTAATTTTCTGGTGGAGTCTTTAGGGTTTTCTCTGTAGAGGATCATGTCATCTGCAAACAATGACAGTTTTACTTCATTTCCAATCTGGATTCCTTTTATTTCTTTTTCTTCTCTGATTGCTGTGGCTAAAACTTCCAAAACTATGTTGAATAGTAATGGTGAGAGTGGGCACCCTTGTCTTGTTCCTGACTTTAGGGGAAATGCTTTCAGTTTTTCACCATTGAGGATAATGTTTGCTGTGCGTTTATCATATATGGCTTTTATTATGGGATATGAATTTTTGACAGTGTTTTTCATGAAAGAGGTGATATTTTGGTTCATTTGCTCACTCAGTTATTTTGAATAGCTATCATGTATAGGGTGCTAGGATATGATAGTGAACACAACAGATATGATCCCATTTTTGTGGAATTTACAGATGAGTGAGGTGATAGGATTTAAATATGTAGAAGGTGAGGGGACAGTCTAAACAGAATTGTAGACATGGCAAGCATGGACTGTATGGCAGTGAGGGAAGTTGCCTGAGTGTAACAGAGATTATATTTCTGGGAGGAGTATTGAATGTGATAGATGTGGGCTGTATTTTGTAACTCTCTGAACAGCTATTTAAGTCTATGAGATGTGGTGTGGAAACAGTCTTGTGGGACTGAGGCCTTAACCTGTGGTATCTGTCTCCATCTCCATGTGGATAGTGTTAGAATTTAGTTAAATTATATGCCACCTAGCTGGTGTTGCAGAGAATTGCTTTGTGGGGAAAAATCTCCACGTGTCTGGTGTCAGAAGTATTGTGAGTGTGGTATTTGTTTATTTATGTGGCTGCACTGGGCCTTAGTTGTGGCCTGTAGGATCTTTTAGTTGAGACATGTGGGATGTAGTTTCCTGACCAGCGATCAAACTGAGGCCCTCTGCACTGGGAGCATGAAGTCTCAGCCACTGGACCACCAGGGAAGTCTCCACATTCAATTTTCTTTTACATTCCTATCAGAAAGAATCTTTGCATTATCGTCAGTTTTCTGTTGCAGTTTTGTGGATAAGAATGCATTAATGTCAGTATTTTACAACCTATGGAGTATATTCTAGAAGACTTTAATCAATGAAATTGATTGATATGAATGGCTCATTTAAGTGATAAAAAATAAAGTATCAATGATACCACATTTAGAAGACAACATTTTTTTGTGACTCTGGAAACATTGATTTGATTCATGTTGTGAAAATAATATACCACTATTTATAATATTCTATTTATTCCCAAAGAGGGAGCTAATAATATGGAAACTAGGACCCATTATACATCTTTTACTGGTTTGTGTGTTTTAAAAGATCTTTTGGCTCCTTGCTTCTAAATCAAAAGCCTACTCCTGGTGTTTTTGGTAAACCTTAAAATGCTACTTAATTCTCAGTGCTTATTTGCTTCTCTGATTTATTTGTGGGAGTTTTTTCATATGTTAGATGCTGGAATCTTGGGAGATATCAGGTGGATTTATTAAGCCCCAATCTTAACAGCTATTGGGGTAAGTTTTAAAGCCAGTATAGTTTAGAAGGGCTTCCCTTGTGGCTCAGATGGTAAAGAGCCTGCAGTGCAGGAGACCCAGGTTGGTTCTTCTCTGGATCAGAAAGGTCTCCTGGAGAAGGGAATGGCAACCCACTCCAGTGTTCTTGCCTGGTGAATTCCATGGGGTAGCAAAGAGTCAGACACAACTGACTAACACAAGCACACACATAGTTTTTTTAAAAGAAAAAAGATGCATAATTCAACTGTTGCTAAAACCCAGAGAAAGTTTGTTACTTGGTTCTACAAAGGTTTAGGAAACCCTCACATTATAGAAATTGCTGTTGGGAGAGTCTGCATTGGACATCAGATCCTTCTTCATGGCTGACACTGAGATACATGAAGAAAGCACATACCCTCCCTTTAATCAGCTAGCATGCAGTAACACTCCTTTAAATTTCAAAATATTTAGAAATATTTATAGGTTCAAGCAGTTGGGAGATCCTAAAACTCTTTCTCCTTTTCAGCTGTTATTTTATAACATTCTGACCACTTGGTAGTAGGTCAGGAGGAGGAGGAGGCAAAGATGAAATAAATAGGAGACCTGAGGAATTACTGAGAGAGAAAAATGATGGTATAGTTTATTATAAAGCATTGCCTAAAGCTTTTATTTCACATACTTTCCCCAAGGAGTTAAGAGGATCCATATTGAATCAGACACTCCCTGGTGGTCTAGTGATTAGTATTTGGTGCTGTCACTGCCACAGCCTGGGTTCAATTCCCTTTCTGTCCTGCATTTATAGCTATACCTTTTTCAAAAAAAGGTGTTGTCAGGATTAGTTGTGTGTGTAGCAAAAAGGGCAGATAAGGCAAGAGAAGAAGTGCTTTAATAATTTATTTCAAAGGCCTAACAGAATATACTAAGCCATAATTTAGAATTTAGGTTTCTTAAAAAATTAATTATTAATCTTTTATTTTTGACTATGCTGAGTCTTCATTGCCGCATGCATACTTTCTCTAGTTGTGGCAAATGGGGGCTACTGTTTGCTGTGGTGCACAAGCTTCTCATTGCAGTGGCTTCTCTTGTTGCAGAGCATGGGCCCACAGATTTTTAAGAATTAAGAAGGTAAACCCCCTTTAATTATTTTTATTTATTTATTTATTTATTTAAATTTTTGGCTTCACTGGGTTTTCATTGCTGTAAGTGGACTTTTTCCAGTTGCAGTCCTCAGGCTTCTCATTGTGGTGGCTTCTCTTGTTGCAGAGCATGGGCCCTAGAGTACTCAGGCATCAGTTGCAGCACATGGGCTCATCAGTTGTGGCACACAGGCTTAGTTGCCCTGCAGCATGTGGAATATTCCTGGAGCAGGAATCAAACACATGTCACTTGCACTGGCAGGCAGACTCCCAACCATTGGCCCACCAGGGAAGTTCCTAAACCCTCTTTAAATTAGTTAACTAACTGAAGGGAAACATCTACCTTGTGAAAACTGATTGTTTAAAATGGGGAAAAAGTCTCCTTTGTAGTAAAGCACATTTTTTGCTCTACTAGAGCAGCTTTTATTTTACTTTTTGAACATAAAGCACTTAATTTATTATTATTTACCATTAAAATTTTTTTTTATGTTGGAGTAGAGTTGATTAGCAATCTTACATTAGTTTCAAGTGTACAGCAAAGGGATTCAGTTATACATATATATGTATCTATTCTTTTTCACATACTTTTTCCATTTAGGTTATTACAGAGTATTGACCAGAGTTCCCAGTGCTATATAGTAGGTAGGCAGGTCCTTGTTAGTTATCTTATTTATTTTTTAAATTAACTAATTTTTTTGGCCATACCACGTGGCATGTGGGATCTTAGTTCCCTGACCTGGGATTGATCCCATGTTCCCTGCATTGGAAGTACAGTCTTAACCGCTGGCCCACCAATGAAATCTTTGGTTATCCATTTTGAATATAGCAGTGTGTACATGTCAATCCCAAACTCCTAAGCTACTACCTCCCCCTGCCCCCTGCCAGCTTCTACCAATAACCATAAATGCCTTCTCTAAGTCTGTGAGTCTTGAACTTCTCTGGCGGTCTAGAGGTCAAGATTTCATACTTCTAGTGCAGGGGGCATGCATTTGATTCCTGGTTGGTGAAGTTTTGCATGCCATGCAGCGTGGCCAGAAAAACTCTGTGAGTCTGCTTCTGTTTTGTAAGTAAGCTTGTTTGTATTCTGTTTTTAAATTTCTTACACAAAAGTTTATTCTTGTTTAAAAGTACTTATTTATTTCGCTGCATCAGGTCTTAGTTGTGGCATGTGGGATCTAGTTCCCTGACCAGGGATAGAACCTGGGCTCCCTGCATTGGGAGCGTGGAGTTTTAGCCACTGGACCACAAGGGAAGTCCCAAAAGTTTATTCTTAAATGTACAGTGGATTCCAAGACAACACTACATTCTAGCTGTAGGTGGCAACAGATGTTATGACAGGGGATTCAGATATTTAAATAGGAATAAAAACTAAGGATCATTATCATTGCCTCAGGCACAAGGAACAGCTTACTTGCTGCCAGATTTCTTAATTGTACCTGTGGCCAGGGGACTTTTCCCCACAGCCTTGGCTTTTAGCCTTGAGTTTCTTCTGCTCCTCCTTCTTTTTCTCCTTGAATACCTTATCTTCCTGGTCCATCTCCTTGGCTTGATTCTTGGGCTGATTCAGGGGCTTCTTGCCACCTTTGCTGCCCAATATGGCACCTGCCAGCCCTTCCCCCAGACTCTGCCACTGGAAACAAACTTGTTTGTGTCATTTTTTAAAACATTGTGCATGTAAGTGATACCATATGCTGTTTGTCTTTCTCTGTCCAACTTCACTTAGTGTGATAATCTCCAGATTTATCCATGTTGTTGCACATGGCATTATTTCATTGTTTTTAATGGCTGAGTAATATTCCATTGTATATATGTACCACATCTTCTTTATCCATTCTTCTGTCAGTGGACATTGTTGTTTCTATGTCTTGGCTATTGTAAACACTGCTACAATAAAAATCGGGGATCTTTAATCCATTTTGAGTTCCATTGTATTGTACCACATCTTCTTTATCCATTCTTCTGTCAGTGGACATTGTTGTTTCTATGTCTTGGCTATTGTAAACACTGCTGCAATAAAAATCATGGATCTTTAATCCATTTTGAGTTTATCTTTGTGTGTGGTGTTAAGAAGTGTTCTAATTTCATTCTTTTATACGTAGTTGTCAGTTCTCCTAGCACCACTTATTGAAGAGAGTCTTTTTTCCCATTGTATATTCTTGCCTCCTTTGTCAAAGATAGGGTGCCCATAGGTGTGTGGGTCTATCTCTGGGCTTTCAATCTTGTTTTATTGGAAAAGTGAGTTATTTTATCTCACAGGACACATGAGAGGCTTAGAATTTGAAGGTAAGTGGTTTTTCCAAAAGGTAAGGAGGTGATCCAGGGCTGAAAATAAGGGAAATGTTTTAAAAACTGACAGAATGGGATTGGACCCCTTAGGTCTCTTCCCTTTCATGCTGCAGTAAGGTGATCCATCCACCTGCCCCCCCGTCTCCACCCACCTTGAGTGGTAGGAAACTCAGAGGAGAGTCTCTGACCTAAGTGAACCCGACAGGCTTTGTGCTCTTGGACAGTGGGCAGAGTGAAGGGCACTGAAACAAAGGGCTGAGAACAGGGAGATTGAGTGAAAGTCTTCAGACCGAGTGGTTAGCCTCTTCCCCTCACCTTGCTTTAAATTTAGTGTCCTGGTATATGCTTCCCAGGCAGGAGATTGGAGAATTTGTCTTCTGAGAAACAAATGACCCTATAGAAAAGAATTCCAGACACTAACATGTCAGTGTTTTACAATGGAAAAAAAAACACACACACACAAAGCTAGCTGCTAAAAGGATGGGCTCTAGAACTAGATTTTTGAGTTTAAATTCAGGCTTAGCTACTTATTAGCCGTGTGACCTTGCAAAAGTTACTTAACCTATTTGTGCTTCTGTGTTCTCATTTGTAAGATGGGAATAATTGTACTGCTTACTGTTATTGTAAGGGTTCAGTGAGTTAACACATGCTAAGTACTACTCATAGTAACCACTCAATAAGTGTTAGCTGAGGAAAGAGGTGGTATTCAGGGACTTCCCTAGCTGCCAAAGGCAGTTCCAGAATTTAAATGATATTCCACAGTGACCAGCAGATTTTTTTTCCTTAGTGTGGAAGCTGAGGCTTTGACCTCACAGTAGGTAACTTACCCCAGTCCCTCTCCATCATCCCCAACACTTTCTTTTAGGAACCCTTTTGAGCTATGACTGGCTCAGCAATGAGCTCTTCTTATTCATTCACTGTATAAATGTTTATTGGGTGCCTGCTCTATGTCAAGGACTGTTCAATCTGCTGGAATGATAGCCATGAAGTGGGTCGATAACAATACTAGCATTTACTGAGAACTTATTGTGTGCTAGGTTTTGCTAAGTGCTTTATATAAAGTCACTTAATTCTCATAACAACTCTATGAAACAGATGCCATTAACATTCTTGTCTTACAGATAAGGAAACTGAGGGGCAGAGCTTCAGTAGCATGCTCGAGGTCACACAGCTAGAAAGCAGTAGAGACAAGAATCATATCCAGTCCCTCTGGCTCTTAACTCTGTCTTTTAACTGTTATGCCTCCCTGCTCTCATGGAGCTTACATTTTAGAAGAAGACAAACACTAAATAAGTAAATAGAGAAAATAAATATCAAATGGCAATAAATGGTATGAAAAATATAAAACAAGAAGATTGTGATCTAGTGGGACTGGCGGAGGGTAACTTTCAGTGAAGTGGTTTATGTTTATGAGCACCAGATGAGATAAGGGACAGTTCTCTAAGAATTGATTGCTTAGTGTACTGCTGTCTAAAGATTTACAAAACGTCCTTCCTGTGATTTAATTCCTAGTGCTAGCTCAAGTTCAGTTCAGTTCAGTCACTCAGTCATGTCCTACTCTTTGCGACCCCGTGGACTGCAGCATGACAGGCTTCATTGTCTATCACCAACTCCTGGAGCTTGCTCAGACTCGTGTCCATCAAGTCGGTGATGCCATCCAACCATCTCATCCTCTGTTGTCCACTTCTCCTCCTGCCTTCAGTCTTTCCCAGCATTAGGGTTTTTCTAAGGAGTTAGTTCTTTGCATCAGGTGGCCAAAATATTGGACCTTCAACTTCAGCATCAGCCCTTCCAATGAACATTCAGGACTGATTTCCTTTAGGATTGACTGGTTTGATCTCCTTGCAGTCCAAGGGACTCTCAGTAGTCTTCTCCAACAACACAGTTCAAAAGCATCAATTCTTCAGCACTCAGCTTTCTTTATGATCCAACTTTCACATCCATACATGACTACTGGAAAAACCATAGCCTTGACTAGATGGACCTTTGTCGGCAAGGTAATGTGTCTGCTTTTTAATATGCTGTCTAGGTTGGTCATAGCTTTTCTTCCAAGGAGCAAGCATCTTTTAATTTCATGGCTGCAGTCACCATCTGCAGCGATTTTGGAGCCCCCTAAATTCCGTCACTGTTTCCATTGTTTCCCCATCTATTTGCCATGAAAGATAGGACTAGATGCCATGATATTAGTTTTCTGAATGTTGAGTTTTAAGCCAGGTTTTTGCTCTCCCCTTTCACTTTCATCAAAGAGGATCTTCAGTTCCTCTTTGCTTTCTGCCATAAGGGTGGTGTCATTTGCATATCTGAGGTTATTGATGTTTCTCCCAGCAATCTTAATTCCAGCTTATGCCTCATCCAGCCTGGCATTTCTCATGATGTACTCTGCATATAAGTTAAATAAGCAGGGTGACAATATACAGCCTTGTCGTACTCCTTTCCCAATTTTGAACCAGTCCGTTGTTCATGTCTAGTTCTAACTATTGCTTCTTGATGTGCATACAGATTTCTCAAGAGGCAGATAAGGTGGTCTGGTGTTTCCATCTCTTTAAGAATTTTCCACAGTTTGTTATGATCTACATAATCAAAGGCTTTGGAGTAATCAACAAAGCAGAAGGAGATGTTTTTCTGGAATTCTCTTGCTTTTTCTATGATCCAGCAGATGTTGGCAATTTGATCTCTGGTTCCTCTGCCTTTTTAAAATCTAACTTGAACATCTAGAAATTCTCGGTTTATGTACTGTTAAAGCCTTGCTTGGAGAATTTTGAACAGTACTTTGCTAGTGTGTGAGATGAGTGCAATTGTGTAGTAGTTTGAAGCTATAAAATTTGATGTTGCTAGTAAAAGAGCAACATTTCACATGCATTGATGGCTTACTGTATACGAAGGACTGTGCTAAGCAATTTGCACAGATTGTCTCATTTTAACCTCAGGAATGTTATTATTACTCTTATTTTTCAGCCATGGAAAACTGAAGCTTAAAGAGACAAAGTGACAGGCCTAGGGCTTTAAAAGTGACAAGTGGCAGATCGAAGATTTAAACCAAGGTAGCCTGATTCCAGGGCCATTGTTCTTAAATACTTTCCATTTTTATAGATGAAGGGATTTGTCCAAGGTAACTCTTTTAAATAAACAATAATAGCTAACTTTTATAGAGATTCAAAGTACTATTCTAAGCATTACTGGGTCTTCACAATATCAGAGAAGCTTATTCATATTTTGGAGCTTCAAAATAAGATCAGTTCAGTTCAGTTGCTCAGTCATGTCCGGCTCTTTGCGACCCCATGAATCGCAGCACGCCAGGCCTCCCTGTTCATCACCATCTCCCAGAGGTCACTCAGACTAACGTCCATTGGTCCATGATGCCATCCAGCCATCTCATCCTCTCTAGTCCCCTTCTCCTCCTGCCCACAATCCCTCCCAGCATCACAGTCTTTTCTAGTGAGTCAACTATTCTCATGAGGTGGCCAAAGTACTGGAGTTTCAGTTTTAGCATCATTCCTTCCAAAGAAATCCCAGGGCTGGTCCCCTTTAGGATAGACAGGTTGGATCTCCTTGCAGTCCAAGGGACTCTCAAGAGTCTTCTCCAACACCACAGTTCAAAAGCATCAATTCTTTGGCGCTCAGTCTTCTTCACAGTCCAACTCTCACATCCATATGTGACCACTGGAAAAACCATAGCCTTGACTAGATGGACCTTAGTTGGCAAAGTAATGTCTCTGCTTTTCAATATGCTGTCTAGGTTGGTCATAACTTTTCTTCCAAGGAGTAAGTGTCTTTTAATTTCATGGCTGCAGTCACCATCTGCAGTGATTTTGGAGCCCCCAAAATAAAGTGTGACACTGTTTCCACTGTTTCCCCATCTATTTCCCATGAAGTGATGGGACCAGATGCCATGATCTTTGTTTTCTGAATGTTGAGCTTTAAGCCAACTTTTTCGCTCTCCTCTTTCACTTTCATCAAGAGGCTTTTTAGCTCCTCTTCACTTTCTGCCATAAGGGTGGTGTCATCTGCATATCTGAGCTTATTGATATTTCTCCCGGCAATCTTGATTCCAGCTTGTGTTTCTTCCAGCCCAGCATTTCTCATGATGTACTCTGCATATAAGTTAAATAAGCAGGGTGACAATATACAGCCTTGATGTACTCCTTTTCCTAGTTGGAACCAGTCTGTTTTTCCATGTCTAGTTCTAACTGTTGCTTCCTGACCTGCATACAGATTTCTCAAGAGGCAGGTCAGGTGGTCTGGTATTCCCATCTCTTTCAGAATTTTCCACAGTTTATTGTGATCCACACAGTGAAAGGCTTTGGCATAGTCAATAAAGCAGAAATAGATGTTTTTCTGGAACTCTCTTGCTTTTTCCATGATCCAGCGGATGTTGGCAATTTGATCTCTGGTTCCTCTGCCTTTTCTAAAACCAGCTTGAACATCAGGGAGTTCAAGGTTCACATGCTGCTGAAGCCTGGCTTGGAGAATTTTGAGCATTACTTCACTAGCGTGTGAGATGAGTGCAGTTGTGGGTAGTTTGAGCATTCTTTGGCATTGCCTTTCTTTGGAATTGGAATGAAAACTGACCTTTTCCAGTCCTGTGGCCACTGCTGAGGTTTTCAAATTTGCTGATATATGGAGTGCAGCACTTTCACAGCATCATCTTTCAGGATTTGAAACAGCTCAACTGGGATTCCATCACCTCCACTAGCTTTATTCGTAGTGATGCTTTCTAAGGCCCACTTGACTTCACATTCCAAGATGTGTGGCTCTAGATGAGTGATCACATCATCATGATTATCTGGGTCTTGAAGATCTTTTTGTACAGTTCTTCCGTGCATTCTTGCCACGTCTTCCGAATATCTTCTGCTTCTGTTAGGTCCATAGCATTTCTGTCCTTTATTGAGCCCATCTTTGCATGAAATGTTCCCTTGGTATCTCTAATTTTCTTGTAGAGATCTCTAGTCTTTCCAATTCTGTTTTTTTCCTCTATTTCTTTGCATTGATCGCTGAAGAAGGCTTTTTTATCTCTTCTTGCTATTCTTTGGAACTCTGCATTCAGATGCTTATATCTTTCCTTTTCTCCTTTGCTTTTTGCCTCTCTTCTTTTCACAGCTATTTGTAAGGCCTCCCCAGACAGCCATTTTGCTTTTTTGCATTTCTTTTCTATGGGGATGGTCTTGATCCCTATCTCCTGTACAGTGTCATGAACCTCATTCCATAGTTCATCAGGCACTCTATCAGATCTAGGTCCTTAAATCTATTTCTCACTTCCACGGTATAATCATAAGGGATTTGATTTAGGTCATACCTGAACAGTCTAGCTGTTTTCCCTACTTTCTTCAATTTAAGTCTGAATTTGGTAATAAGGAGTTCATGATCTGAGCCACAGTCATCTCCTGGTCTTGTTTTTGTTGACTGTATAGAGCTTCTCCATTTTTGGCTGCAAAGAATGTAATCAGTTTGATTTCAATGTTGGCCATCTGGTGATGTCCATGTGTAGAGTCTTCTCTTGTGTTGTTGAAAGAGGGTATTTGCTATGGCCAGTGCATTTTCTCGGCAAAACTCTATTAGTCTTTGCCCTGCTTTGTTCTGTGTTCCAAGGCCAAATTTGCCTGTTACTCCAGGTGTTTCTTGACTTCTTACTTTAGCATTCCAGTTCCCTATAATGGAAAGGACATCTTTTTGGGTATTAGTTCTAAAAGGTCTTGTAGGTCTTCATAAAACCGCTCAACCTCAGCTTCTTCATCTTTACTGGTTGGGGCATAGACATGGATAAGTGTGATATTGAATGGTTTGCCTTGGAGACGAACAGAGATCATTCTGTCGTTTTTGAGATTGCATCCAAGTCCTGCATTTCGGACTCTTTTGTTGACCATGATGACTACTCCATTTCTTCTGAGGGATCCTGCTCACAGTGGTAGATATAATGGTCATCTTAGTTAAATTCATCCTTTCCAGTCCATTTTAGTTTACTGGTTCCTAGAATGTCGACATTCACCCTTGCCATCTCTTGTTTGACCACTTCCAAGTTGCCTTGATTCATGGACCTGACATTCCAGGTTCCTATGCAATATTGCTCTTTACAGCATCGGATCTTGCTTCTATCACCAGTCACATGCACAACTGGGTATTGTTTTTGCTTTGGCTCCATCCCTTCATTCTTTCTAGAGTTATTTCTCCACTGACCTCCAGTAGCGTATTGGGCACCTAATGACCTGGGGAGTTCCTCTTTTGGTATCCTATCATTTTTGCCTTTTCATACTGTTCATGGGGTCCTCAAGGCAAGAATACTGAAGTGGTTTGCCATTCCCTTTTCCAGTGGACCACATTCTGTCAGACCTCTCCACCGTGACCCGCAGGCATGGCTTGGTTTCATTGAGATAGACAAGGCTGTGGTCCTAGTGTGATTAGATTGACTAGTTTTCTGTGAGTATGGTTTCAGTGTGTCTGCCCTCTGATGTCCTCTTGCAACACCTACCATCTTACTTGGGTTCTGTTACCTTGGGCGGAGGGTATCTCTTCACGGCTCCTCCAGCAAGCAGAGCCGCTGCTCCTTACCTTGGACGAGGGGTATCTCCTTACCGCCACTGTTCCTGACCTTAAACGTGGGATAGCTCCTCTAAGCCCTCCTGTGCCTGCGCAGCCACCATTCCTCGGGTTGCTCGTCCTGGCTTCTGGCCCTGGCCTCGGGCATTGGTGGCTCTTCCCAGCCACCTCCCCTGACCTTGGGTTTGGGGTGGTTCCTCAGGGTCATCACCCCTGGCTTCAAGCGCCAGGTAGCTTCTCCTGGTCACCCATCACCTCAGACGTGGGGCGTCTCCTCCCGGCTGCCACTGGCCTCTCACGCAGGGTAGCTCCTCCCAGCCGCTGCCCCTGACCTCGGATGCGGGCTGTCTCCTCCCAGCCGATGCCCCTGACATCAGACACGGAGTGGCTCCTTCCGGCTGCCACTGACCTTGGGTGCAGGGTAGCTCCTCTCGGCCACTGCCCCTGACCTCAGACATGGGGTAGCTCCTCTTGGCTGTTCCTGCGCCGTTGCAGCCTGGCAATCTGTGCCGTAGCTCCTCTCACCCTGCTTATTTAACTTATATGCAGAGTACATCATGAGAAACGCTGGACTGGAAGAAGCACACGCTGGAATCAAGATTTCCGGGAGAAATATCAATAACCTCAGATATGCAGATGATACCACCCTTATGGCAGAAAGTGAAGAGGAACTAAAAAGCCTCTTGATGAAAGTGAAAGAGGAGAGTGAAAAAGTTGGCTTAAAGCTCAACATTCAGAAAACGGAGATTGTGGCATCTGGTCCCATCACTACATGGGAAATAGATGGGGAAACAGTGGAAACAGTGTCAGACTTTATTTTGGGGGCTCCAAAATCACTGCAGATGGTGACTGCAGCCATGAAATCAAAAGACACTTACTTCTTGGAAGAAAAGTTATGTCCAACCTAGATAGTATATTGAAAAGCAGAGACATTACTTTGCCAACTAAGGTCCGTCTAGTCAGTGCTATGGTTTTTCCTGTTGTCGTGTATGGATGTGAGAGTTGGACTGCGAAGAAGGCTGAGCACTGAAGAACTGATGCTTTTGAACTGTGGTGTTGGAGAAGACCCTTGAGAGTCCCTTGGACTGCAAGGAGATTAACCAGTGCATTCTGAAGGAGATCAGCCCTGGGATTTCTTTGGAAGGAATGATGCTAAAGCTGAAACTCCAGTACTTTGGCCACCTCATGCGAAAAGTTGACTCGCTGGAAAAGACTCTGATGCTGGGAGGGATTGGGGGCAGGAGGAGAAGGGGACGACAGAGGATGAGATGGCTGGATGGCATCACGGACTCGATGAATGTGAGTCTGAGTGAACTCTGGGAGATGGTGATGAACAGGGAGGCCTGGCATGCTGCGATTCATGGGGTCGCAAATAGTCGGACATGACTGAGTGACTGAACTGAACTGAACATATTTTGAGTGAATAGCTTCTAGTGCGCTATGATTTTATCAACCCCAATTAGAAAATTTATAAGAACGAATATGCATAAATTATTTCAACACAAAGCCAGAGCCAGGATTTGACACCAAGCCATTTGACATCAGGCGTAGTATTGTTTCCCACTCCATTACACATAAGCAAGGTGAAAAGACAGCTTTCAGGATGGGAGAAAATAATAGCAAATGAAGCAACTGACAAATAATCTCAAAAATATGCAAGCAGCTCTTGTCACTCAGTTCCAGTAAAATAAATGACTCAATCAAAAAACGGACTAAAGAACTAAACAGACATTTCTCCAAAGAAGACATACAGATGGCTAACAAAGACATGAGATGCTCAAAATCACTCCTTATCTGAGAAATGCAAATCAAAAGCACCATGAGGTACCATCTCACGCCAGTCAGAATGGCTGCTATCAAAAAGTCTACAAACAATAAATGCTGGAGTGGGTGTGGAGAAAAGGGAACCCTCTTACACTGTTGGTGGGAATGCAAACTAGTACAGCCACTATGGAGAACAGTGTGGAGATTCCTTAAAAAACTGGAAATAGAACTGCCATATGACTCAGAAATCTTACTACTGGGCATACACACCAAGGAAACCAGAATTGAAAGAGACACGTGTACCCCAATGTTCATTGCAGCACTGTGTACAATAGCTAGGACATGGAAGCAACCTAGATATCCATCAGCAGACAAATAGATAAGAAAGCAGTGGTACATATACACAATGGAATATTACTCAGCTATGAAGAAGAGTGTGTTTGAATCAGTTCTAATGAGGTGGGTGAAACTGGAGCCTATTATACAGGGTGAAGTCAGTCAGAAAGAAAAACACCAATACAGTATATTAACGCATATATATGGAATTTAGAAAGATGGCAACAGTGACCCTATATGTGAGGCAGCAAAGAGACACAGATGTAAAGAACAATCTTTTGGATTCTGTGGGAGAAGGCGAGAGTGGGATGATTTGAGAGAATAGCATTGAAGCATGTATATTACCATATGTGAAACAGAACACCAGTCCGGTTCAATGCATGAGACTGTGCTCAGGGCCAGTGCACTGGGATAGCCCTGACGATGGGATGGGGAGGGAGGTAGGAGGCGGAGTTCAGGATAGGGGACACATGTACATCCATGGCTGATTCATGTCAGTGTATGGCAAAACCCACTACAATATTGTAAAGTAATTAGCCTCCAATTAAATATATATATAAAAAAGATAGCAGATAGGTTTTGTTTTTTTCATTGTACCTTGGGAAATCAATATACTGAAATTACAGTTAATAATTCCCAAGGAATGTTTGTTAAATTATTTGTAATTTCCTAAGACTTTTATATATCTAAAAACAAAAGCTGAATAGAGACTTTTTCTTCATGGATTTGGAAACCATATAAGGGAATGGTCTGGAGTGAGAGTACTGGGGTCGTATTGTTTTCTCATCTGCATTCCTTGATTACCTACTCAGATTTGAATAGGCAACTTTGCCTTCCAGGTCTCAGCTCAGTTACTTGTGAAAAAAGCATAGTATAGTATCTTCCTTCTAAGTATGAGGACTAAATGAGGCAACCTTTCTATAAAATGCTGGGCAATGTCCCTTTTGGCTGGCTACCTCTCATCCTGGAAATGGACCCTCATTCATCATCAATGTAAAGTGAAGCTTTGGTTCCATTACTTTGGTTTCACCACTGCCATACAGTGTCCATGAGCTGTAGAACAGACAGTTTACTGACATACTATTGCTTGATGGCAATTTTTTCTTTTATTATCGTAAAATTATAAAACAAAACTTAACCTTTCTTTTTTTTTCTTTTTGGCCACTCGGCATGTGAGATCTTAGTTCCCTGACCAGGGATTGAAACTGCACCCCCTGCAGTGGAAGCTCGGAGTCTTAAGTGCTGGACCACCAGGGAAGTCCCAACTTAACCATTTTTTAGTGTACAGTTTGTTGAAAGTAAATACTTTCACATTGTTATGCCACCATCACCACCATCCATCTCTGGAACTCTTTTTTCTTCCCCAAATGAAACTCTGTACCCATTTAAACAAAATTGATGGTAGTTTTTATTTGTTTTCAACTTTATGACTGAAGCTGGTAGTTAGAAATATTATTCATATAAAGAAAGACATAAAGAAAGAGATGTGATTAAAAATCTATATTATCCCCAAAGCATAATCCATAAGTGAAAAAAATGGATATATGGACTTTATAAAAAAAAAAAACTGTGAAAGAAAATGAAAACTCAAGTCACAAACTGGGATAAAATATTTGCAAATCATATTTCTGACAGAAAGTTATATCTAGAATAAAATTTAAAAACCCTTAAGTCAACAATGTGGGGTGGGCAGGGAGGGAGGCTCAAGAGAGAGGGGATAAATGTATACTCATGGTTGATTCACGGTTTTGTACAGCAGAAACTAACACAACATTTTAAGGCAATTATCCTCCAATTAAAAAGAAAAAAAAAATAAAGTGTATTTTGTCTGAAAAAAAGTTAAAAAAACAAGGCAAAATGATTTATAAAGAAAAAAATAATGAGAAATAATCCAATGGGCAAAAGATCTGAAGAAACAACTCACCTATAAGATATACAAGTAACAAATAAAAGAAATACAAATTAAAATCATTAGAGAAATGCAAATTAAAACCACAGTGTTGATTGTAATAAATATACCAATCTGATTCAGGATGTTCATAGTGGGGGAGGTTGCATGTAGGGGTGAAAGGAGTAAATGGGAAATCTCTGTACTTTTCATTCAATTTTTCTCTGATCTAAAAATGCTCTGAGAAATAAAAAAAAAAATCACAATGAGATACCATATTGCTCCTATTAGAAAACCAACAATACCAAAGGTTAGCAAGTCAGAGCAGCTGGAACTTTCATACATTGCTAGTGGGAATGAAAAATGAAATAGCTACTTTGGAAGACAATTTGTTAGTTTCCTATGAAATTAAACATATTTTAATAATATGACTCAGGAGTCTTATTTCTAGCTTTCTATCCAAGAGAACTGAAAACTTATGTTCATACAAAAACCTAACATGGATATTTATAGCAGCATTATTCAGCATTAGTCACCCCAGATTGGAAAAAACTCAGTTATTTCAACTGGTGGATAAACAGATTGTTATATATCCACAGTGTGGAATACTACTCTATGATAAGAAAGGAACTACCTATTGATTCATGCAATAACACAGGTGAATCTTAAAATGCATTTAGCTAAGTGAAAGAAGCTAGATTTAAAAGGCTACATAATATATTATTCCATTTATACGATAATCTGAAAAAGCAAAACTATAGCAAGGGAAAGAGGTTAGTGGATGCCAGGGTCTGGGGATATAGGGAAGTGTTTATAAAGGAGCAGCATGAGAGAAGTTTGGAAGTAATGGAATGTTTCTCTCTCCCTCCCACCCCTCCCACATACCGTTCTTGCCAGTTCTACCAAATCAATAGACATCCTGTTGGTTGGTCTTAATATTTGTTCTGAAGAAATAAAGGGATTCTTTTAAGATGTATGTCAAGTTGGTAACATATACACTACAATTCAGTTAATGAAAGTAAATATAACTTTATTAACTCTCAAGTCATAGAAATGTCCTTTTCAATTAAACATGGGAAATCATATGTTAACAAAACAAAAAAACCTTTTCACATCACTGGTATTTACTGATCATACCAGAAAAACTTTTACCACTGCTAGGTCATTCAGTAGACCATTTGTGTAAGGTAATGATAAATTTTGTGAGCATAGTATATCTACTTGAGCTTCTTGGACTCTTACAGAAAAGCATTTATCTTGCACTCTAGGCAGCCCAACATGGAAGGTGCTAACGAGAGATAAGTACTTTTCTTTCACAAGTATCCTGAAATTTTAAATATTATAGAGAGCAAGATTTTAACGTACATTTTTCAAAAGGCTTATTTAGTTTTAGTGCTTCTTTTTCTAATAAAATCTTCTCGTAAACATCAGGAATCATATGACCATTGTAAAACAGTTTGCTAGAGCAACACATAGCCCAGTATTCTAACAGGATTGGATTAATCAAAGTGGAATTTCAACTTCTTTGAGAAATATACATGGGCAGGGGTCTGAATTATCTAATTCCTAGGATTTATGGGTTTGACCAGCGCTTCTCCTATGGCTAAGTGGATAAAGTATCTGCCTGCAGTGCAGGAGACAGAGGAGACGCAGATTCAATCCTTGGGTCAGGAAGATCAACTGGAGGAGGAAATGGCAACCCACTCCAGTATTCTTGCCTAGAAAGTTCCATGGACAGAGGAACCTGGTGGTCTACAGTCCATGAGGTCACAAAGAGTCAGACACGACTGAGCACATAGCACAGGCAGGCATGGAGTTGACCTCACATGGGTTGCTAGTCACTCTCTTTCAGTAAATAATATATTAACTGTAGAAAACTTTATAAAGCACAGCAAAAAATCATAACAGTACTATTAGTATTACTACTCTCCAAGATAACTATATAGTCTTCCAAACTTTTTCCTGTGCAAATATACACTTTGGTCTGTCTCTGTCTCCTTTGAAAACAAAGACTTATTGTTCAGTATACTACTGACTGTCTCTCTCTGTCAGAATATTTAAACTTCCTAGCTGTACAGAATTCCACTAAATACATGGATCATCATTTATTTTACTAATCCTCATTTTCTTGAGTCTTTTAACTTGTATCCAGTTTTTTTTGTGAAGAATATTCTTATGATTGTCTTTCCATTTATTTCCTTACAACTACCACTCTGACATGGCAGTACTGCTTTCAGGAATATACTGTAAGGAAATAAATGGAAAGCTTCTTTTTCATAACAAAATAATATGTTCATAATAAAAAGTCACAAGGTGCAAAAGTAAAATGCTCTGAATTCCCAGTCCCTCCTCAGAGAAAGTGTTGCATTTTCTTGTGTATTCTAAAACACTTCAGTGCATTTTCAAGTCTTTCTAATACCTATTTCTGCTTTTTCCTCTTTACACACATGGGATTATACTATACATATACTATTTTGCACTTTGAAAGTTTCATTTAGCATATCTTGTTCATCTTGTATGAAGAAATATAGACCTACTTTATTTTAGAGAATGATTGTATGATGTTTCATCATGTGACTGTGCTGTATTTTATTTAATTAGTTTCTTTTTGGTTAACATTTAAGTTGTGTTTAGTTCTGTTCTATAAACAGTGCTTCATTGAATATCCTTGTATATATATCTTTATGAGCCTATCTTCTAGATTAAATTCCTAGAGCCTACCTTCTAGATAGCATATTGAAAAGCAGAGACATTATTTTGCCAACAAAGGTCCGTCTAGTCAAGGCTATGATTTTTCCAGTGGTCGTGTATGGGTGTGTGAGTTGGACTGTGAAGAAAGCTGAGCACCAAAGAATTGATGCTTTTGAACTGTGGTGTTGGAGAAGACTCTTGAGAGTCCCTTGGACTGCAAGGAGATCCAACCAGTCCATTCTGAAGGAGATCAGCCCTGGGATTTCTTTGGAAGGAATGATGCTAAAGCTGAAACTCCACTACTTTGGCCACCTCATGCGAAGAGTTGGCTCATTGGAAAAGACTTGTATGCTGGGAGGGATTGGGGGCAGGAGGAGAAGAGGACGACAGAGGATGAGATGGCTGGATGGCATCACGGACTCGATGGACGTGAGTCTGAGTGAACTCCAGGAGTTGGTGATGGATAGGGAGGCCTGGCGTGCTGCGATTCATGGGGTCGCAAAGACTTGGACACGACTGAGTGACTGAACTGAACTGACCTTCTAGATAAAATTCCTAGAAGTGGAATTGCTAGAACAAAGGGCATGTGCATTCTAAATTTTGGTAAATAGTGCCGAATTGCCCTCCAGAAAAGTGGTACACATTTATACTGCCACTAACAGCATATAAAAGTGGTGAGTACTTTGAAAGACTTTTGATGCATACTGCCAAGTTGTCCTCCAGAAAAATATAATTTCATGCTTTCACTAGCAGTATAGGAGTGTGTCTGTCTAACCATACTGGAGTGGGCAGCCTAACCCTTCTCTAGTAGATCTTCTCCATCCAGGAATTGAACGACGGTCTCCTGCATTGCAGGTGGATTCTTTACCAGCTGAGCTATCAGGGAAACCCTGATACTTCTAACAGTATCTGCCTAAGTGTGGTTAGACAGTTCTATCAGTATTACTACTCTCCAAGATAACTTTATATAGTCTTCCAAACTTTTTCTTGTGCAAACATACACTTTGGTCTGTTTGTGTTTCCTTTGAAAACAAAGACTTATTATTCAGTATACTATTGACTGTCTTTGTGTGTCAGAATATTTAAACTTCCTAGCTGTACAGTATTCCACTAAATACATGGAATTGAACCTGTGTCCTCTGCAGTGGAAGTGTGGAGTCTTAATCACTGGAATGCTCGGGAAGTCCTGATATAGAATTTAGTTTAGTTTAAATATATTATATAGAGAATTAACTTTTATATTTTTTCAAAGTGAGTAACTGATTGTCCCAAGATCATTTGTTAATGAACCACTGTTTTCCACCTACTTAAAATGCTGTCACTATTTTATATATAGTGATATAAAGTTGTGTATATATAGACACCCTCCTTACCAGTCTTTCAAAATTAGTGTGTCCTCAAATATTTATTCTTTCATTTGAACCTTAGGATTATTGTGTCAGGTTCTCCCCACCTCAAAATTCCACTGACTCTCTTAAATTTATAGACCAGCTTCAGCAATACATGAACTGTGAACTTCCAGATGTTCAAGCTGGTTTTAGAAAAGTCAGAGGAACCAGAGATCAAATTGCCAACATCCACTGGATCACTGAAAAAGCAAGAGAGTTCCAGAAAAATATCTATTTCTGCTTTATTGACTATGCCAAAGCCTTTGATTCTGTGGATCACAATAAACTGTGGAAAATTCTGAAAGAGATGGGAATACCAGACCACCTGACCTGCCTCTTGAGAAACCTATATGCAGGTCAGGAAGCAACAGTTAGAACTGGACATGGAACAACAGACTGATTCCAAATAGGAAAAGGAGTATGGCAAGGCTGTATATTGTCACCCTGCTTATTTAACTTATATGCAGAGTACATCATGAGAAATGCTGGGCTGGAGGAAACACAAGCTGGAATCAAGATTGCTGGGAGAAATATCAATAACCTCAGATATGCAGATGACACCACCCTTATGGCAGAAAGTGAAGAGGAGCTAAAAAGCCTCTTAATGTAAGTGAAAGAGGAGAGCAAAAAAGTTGGCTTAAAGCTCAACATTCAGAAAACGAAGATCATGGCAGCTGGTCCCATCACTTCATGGCAAATAGATGGGGAAACAGTGGAAACAGTGTCAGACTTTATTTGGCGGGGGGGCGGGGGGGCTCCAAAATCACTGCAGATGGTGATTGCAGCCATGAAATTAAAAGACACTTACTCCTTGGAAGAAAAGTTATGGCCAACCTAGATAGCATATTGAAAAGCAGAGACATTACTTTGCCAACTAAGGTCTGTCTAGTCGAGGCTACAGTTTTTCCAGTGGTCGTGTATGGATGTGAGAGTTGGACTGTGAAGAAAGCTGAGTGCCGAAGAATTGATGCTTTTGAACTGTGGTGTTGGAGAAGACTCTTGAGAGTCCCTTGGACTGCAAGGAAATTCAACGAATCCATTTTAAAGGAGATCACCCCTGGGTGTTCTTTGGAAGGAATGATGCTAAAGCTGAAACTCCAGCACTTTGGCCACCTCATGCGAAGAGTTGACTCACTGGAAAAGACTATGATGTCGGGAGAGATTGGGGGCAGGAGGAGAAGAGGACGACAGAGGATGAGATGGCTGGATGGCATCACGGACTCGATGGACGTGAGTCTGAGTGAACTCCAGGAGTTGGTGATGGACAGGGAGGCTTGGTGTGCTGTGATTCATGGGGACACAAGGAGTTGGACATGACTGAGCGACTGAACTGAACTGAACCTCTTTTAACAGTATCTTCCTACACATTTCTTATTAAGTTTATTACTGAGTATTTAAAATATTTTCTTCAGGGAAGTGTAGAGTGCTATATGAATGAATCTTTTCATTCTACTTTCTAGTTGATTATTCTGCTACCCACTCCAGTATTCTTGGGCTTCCCTTGTGGCTCAGCTGATAAAGAATCTCCGTGCTATGCGGGAGACCTGAGTTCGATCCCTGGCTTAGGAAGATCCTCTGGAGAAGGGAAAGGCTACCCACTCCAGTATTTTGGCCTAGAGAATTCCATGGACTGTATAGTCCATGAGGTCACAATGAGTCAGACACAATGGAGCGACTTTCACTTTCACTTTCCTTGTCAGTGTATAAGCAATTGATTTTGATATATTTAATTGTCAGTCCTACTATACTCACTAATACCTCTCTATAGTAACTAAACCTTAATAAACTCTGTAGTTAGAATTATATTTCAGGAAATCAAGTGTATCATCTAATACACATAAATTTTTTATAAAAGGTGTACATTTTAATGAACATATCTGCTTATTTTACTTGCTTTTTTCATTAGATTGAAATAACAACTTTATGATACAGGTTGAGTAGCTATCATTCCCATATTATTTAGGGCTATGTTTATCAAGGTATAGTCTTTGCATTGAAAGAAAAGTGAAAGTGAAGTCGCTCAGTTGTGTCCAACTCTTTGCGACCCCGTGGACGTAGCCTACTAGGCTTCTACGTCCATGGGATTCTCCAGGCAAGAATACTGGAGTAGGTTACCATTTCCTTCTCCAGGGAATCTTCCCGACCCAGGGATCGAACCCCGGTCTCCCGCATTGGAGGCAGACGCTTTAACCTCTGAGCCACCAGGGAAGAGTCTTTTCATTACTGTGTTAGAATCTTCAGAGGTGTTTGTTAAAATGTAAAGATTGTTTGACATCATTTCTCTCCTAATGAATAAGATCTTTGGGTAGAAAGCTTTGAAATCCAGAATTTAAAAATTCTCCCTTAGATAATTAAATACATTGAAGTCTGGGAATCTTTGGAGCAAAGACTGCGACTGTGAGAGCAATTAAATGACTTTCCCAGATTTGCATAGATAATTTATTCTTGACACCATGTTTCCTGACTCCACCTTTAGTGCTCACCACATGTCTGTCTCCTCTGTCTGTGTGATTCCTAAAATAATAATAAAGTGGTCATTTGTATCCTTAGAATGTAATTCAGGAATAAGTTATTTTAACTTGTTTCCAGTTGCGTTAAAAGTTCTGTTGACTGGACATGAGAACTAACATCATGTACTATATAATTTAAATATAAAATGTATTAGGTACCTTAAAAGTTATGAGAATAAATTACTGTATTCCTTTGCTTATAGTATATTGTGCAAAGAATTTTTTTCTCTGGGAACAATGTCAACCTATAAGTCTCAGAATAGAAATGATGTGACAGGGTAGAGATGAGGTCTTTCAGCATTTTGAGTAGAGAGAATGTTCAGCAAAGTGTTTTATCAGTTTTATTGATACCATTTTTAGGCAGGTTGAAATGATTAGTGTTTTAATTATCAAGGCAGTATAACCTCTATTACTTTGCCCAGGGCAGATTTATTGGTGTTATTTGTTGTTTCTGAGCCTAAAAAAGAAAGATTCTCTCAAAATCAAACCACCATATTATTTCCTAATGTCAAAATTTTCATTTAACATCCAGCCCTCTGTAACTGCTTATTCATAGAGTTTTATAAGTATAGTAAGTCCCCTGTATATGAATGAGTTCCATTCTGAGAGTGCGTTCATAAGTCCAATTAAAAAATTAAGTCTGATGAAGTTAGCCTAGGTACCCAACTAATTCACTTGGCTATATAGTACTGTACTGTAGTAGGTTTATAGTACTTTTCACAGAAATAATACATAAAAACAATAATAAGGAAAACATTTTAAATCTTACAGTAAGTACCTTGAAAAATACAGTAGCAGAGTATGATAGGGTGGAGCCCATGGTAAAGAACCCATCTCCCAGTGCAGGAGATGTAAGAGACGTAGGTTTGATCCCTGGGTTGGGAAGATCCCCTGGAGGAGGGCATGGCAGTCCATTCCAGTGTTCTTGCCTGGAGAATCCCACGGATAGAGGAGCCTGGCGGGCTGCAGTCCATGGGGTCTCACAGAGTCAGACACGACTGAAGTGACTTAGCACGCATGCACGATACAACACCTGGTATAGAGGTGCTGGCATCGAGTGAACAAGTAAGAAGAATTACTTACTGGAGGAAGGAGAGGAGGTGGGAGACGGTAGAGCTGAAGGACTGTCAACAATAGGAGATGGAGTGCAAGCTGCAATTTCACTCATGCCTAATGCAGGTGGCACAGTTTCTGGTTCCTTGCTGGATTCAATTCTATCTACCCTCTTGAAAAAATGATCAGTAATGTCTGGGTAGTAGCTCTTTTTATCTCGTCATAGATGAGATGGTTGCACTGGTTTGCATTCTGAATGGCTGCTGTGCCTCAGAAACTAACAGTGCCTCCTCAAAGAATATCTTGCCATTTCCTGCATTGTGAATCTGTTTGTTTCTTCAGTTACTTCTTCCTGTTGTCTCTCTTCATCCTTTCTCTCAGCCTCTGGTTTCATCAGGTCTTCGTTAGTAAGCTTCTCATGTTGCATGACATGGAGTTCAGTGAAGTCATCCTTTTGCTGCTCTAGTTCATGTTTGTACACAAAAGGACAGCCACTTGTAGAGGATGCATGCATGTGACAATGTATGCCATACATGTAAACTAATGTGATCGGACATGTGAATGGAGATTCATATCTTTGAAAGTTTGCAACTTGAAGGTTAGTATTTAGGGGACTTAACTAATTTATATGTGTCTCATTTCTAATTTGATAGACTGTTGATATTACTAGGATTGAAGAAAACAATTCATTTTGCTTATGGAAATTTTGCAAATTCCTTTGTCCCAAATCCATCTCTATAGTCAGATTATTAGGACATGCTGTATGTTTTCCTTGCTATTCCAAAGATTCTCAACCAGTTTGGTAACTAGTTTGTTCTTCTTTTTCTGGAAGTATGTAAAATTTTCTGATCACAGTTGGATTTTTCTAGTCTTTTAAAACTAATTGTAGTGAGATTTGTTGTTGCTGCTTACACTCTGTGACTGAAGAAACCTATTTCTCAGTTTTTCTTTTTGCTTCTCTTTTTAATTTAAGGTTAAAGCATTATATTCTGCTCATTATTTTCAGGCCCAGCACTAAAAGAATCCCTTTTCCCACACTTCTCTATCAACCATCTTTTACTATTCTTTCCCTCACTTCCTTTATTTTATACAGTCTCCTTTTTCTTTGTCACCCTTAACGTTTTTTTGTTTTCAAAAACAGGAACTGTATGTGACCTGCTTCCTCTTGTGTTTGGAAAAACACTATCTGCAGATGTCTAAAGCTCTAGAAAAAATAGATATGTCCAGTTCAAGCAAAGAAAGTATGTTTAGCCAATTTTAGCTTTTTCTTTATTATTTTTTCTGAATACTAAAGTAATACATGCTTATTGTAATGAAATTATAATATAAGTATATAAAGTAAAAACAAAAACAAAAACAGAAAGTCATCCCCACAAAGGGTAATCACTTTTAATGGTTTGTCTCTTTCTAAGACCTT
Organism: Nanger dama; assembly: GCA_917880005.1. Lineage (NCBI taxonomy): Eukaryota > Metazoa > Chordata > Mammalia > Artiodactyla > Bovidae > Nanger > Nanger dama. Next base: position 2,327,951 of record CAKJTW010000056.1, read on the forward strand.
TTTCTATTTATGGATATGGTTCCATGTCAGTATATGTAGATTTAGCTTATTCTCTTTAACTGCTATGTACTCTTCTATAGTATGAATGCATCATAATCTATTTATCGATGTTTAGAGAATCTCCGAGTTTTAACTATTTTAAGTGTGCTTACTCTATGGCTTTGAACATCTGTATACACTTTTTATAGATTATAGTCTTTTAAGTAAAATTGCTTGGCTACGGGTTATATACATGTGATCATCTTGATAGGCATTGCAAAATTGCCCTCCAAAAAAAGCTATGGTTGTTGGGATCCTTTAATGGACCGGGACCTGGTGGTCTGGAGTCGATGATAAGAAAGTGAAAGAGAGAGCCGGAGAGAGGGAGGGAGGGAGGGAGAGAGAGAGACATAAAGAAAGAAAAGAAAGAAAGACAGATACGCGGATGCAAACTCTGATGGAGCAAAGGTGTTTTAATTATTTTTCTGTGAGTATATATAGGCTGTGGTACAAGAAATTTCTTTCGACAGTAATAAAGATCAGAAAACCAAACGTACAGCAACCGTTACCAAGGGAACAAGGGATTAATAATGGTCACAAGGTCAGGAGACAATCCATATCTCAAGAAAGGGGATTGAGACTAAGCAGTTTTGTCGTAAAGAGAATGTTTACTAAAGGAGATTCAAGCCTGTCTCACACAATGACCACAGTTCCTGGGAGCAGCGTGCTGCTCTGCTTGAAAAGAAACAAAGGACTCATGAGAAACAGCATGTAGGAATCCTCCTGTTAAACACTCCCCGACAATAGTGATTTATACATTTTTTTTTTTTCTGATTGTGCTGTGCGGCATATGGGATCTTGATGGAACCTGAGCCCCCTGCAGTGGAAGCTTGGAGTTTTAATCATTGGACCACTAGGAAAGCCCCATAGTGTTTTATACTCGATTGAGAGGATGGTAAAATATTTTTCTCATTCTTGATCATATTGAATAGATACATTGGTCTTTTAAGTTTTTGCCACCATGATAAGCAAAATATATGATGTTACTGTTTTAGTTAATATCTAATTTGTATTTCCCAAATTTTATTTTTAGCTAGTTTAAACTTCTTTTCATTGAATAACAATAAGTTAATTAGTAGTTTAATAACTACCCCATTTAATAACATTATTCGTTTAATAACAACTCCATGGACTGCACAGTCCATGGAATTCTCCAAGCCAGAATACTAGAGTGGGTAGCCTTTCCCTTTTCCAGGGGATCTTCCCAAGCCAGGGATCGAACCCAGGTCTGCTGCATAGCAGACAGATTCTTTACCAGCTGAGCCACAAGGGAAGCCCTTAATAATTACATGTTAAATAAAGGATTGTAAGCATATACTATAATCACTCAGTAAGAAAAAATGTAGGTGTTAGAAGAAATCATGCAATTTTTATCCCCTCATTTCTTGCATATGGTGGGAAAGAAGTAATGAATGCATGAATTTTGTATGAATTGGTCATCTTTTCAGGTGCATAAATAGAAATCCCAACTGATAGATTTCAGAATGTGTTGGGCTGATGGCTTGTCTCTTTCCTAGGCTGCACTCTCACTTGTTATCTCCCTGAGTAGGCCACTGCTCAAGTCTGTCAGTGAGGGTGACTTAGCTTTTGGATAGTTATGTCATTGCTGATGGTGGGCTAATTTTTTTACTTTATAGATCTTTTTTAACCTGATGACTGATTAGTTCACTTCTGTTTAACATCAACCTGCTCTGAGACCTGTTTATTTACTTTATGCTTGTAGGCCAAAGTCCCTGTAGGCATATGCACTAAATTGACCAGAATTACACAATAAAATCATAGAGCCAAAAGGCAGTAGAGATGTAATTTGCCATATAATCTCTGTAGGTTGAAATGATAAATTGGGAGTCACTGGGATTTGTGGTCTTCATTGAAACTTCAAAAATTGGACAGATTCTTCTCTCTTCAGTGATTATATATATAGCTGTGATTATATATATAATATATATATAATATTATATAAAATCTATATATAATATATATTATATAATATATAATTATATATTATAATATATATTATAACACTGCCGTCACCTGAGAGATTTTATTTGCTGACCTTTGTTAAGATTTCTCTCATTCTATATTGTTATATATTGTTATATTTCTAAGGCTACAAATTATATATATATATATATATACACACATATATATATTTTAAAAGGACAGATACAGATTTTTTTGAAGATTCACTTATTGATTTTTGGCTGTGCTAGGTCTTTGTTGCTGCATGGGGGCTTTCCCTAATTGTGGTGAATGGGCTTCTCGTTGCAGTGGCTGTTTGTGGAGCACGGGCTCCAGGGTGTGTGGGCTTTAGTAGCTGTGTCATGTGGGCTCAGTAGTTGTGGGACATGGGCATATGGGATCTTCTTGGACCAGAGATCGAACCCATGTCCCCTGCATTGGTAGGTGGATTCTTAACTACTGTGCCACCAAGGAAGCCCAGAACAGATATAGATTTAATTCTGACTTTTACTGTCCATCAAGAGGTGTGATTTAAAATAAATTTATAGATATAATAAGGTGGACTGAAGTTAGCAGTCTTTTTCTTAAAGGTATATTGAGCTATAATACATGTACAGCATTGTATAAGTTTAAGGAGGACAGCATAAGGACTTGACTTGCATATATTGCAAAATAATTTTCACAATAAGTTTAATAATATCCATCACCTAATATAGATACTAAAAAGAAAAAAAAATTTTTTCCTTGTGATGAGAGCTTTCAGGATTTACTCTCTTCAGTTCAGTTTAGTTCAGTTCAGTCGCTCAGTCGACTCTGTGACCCCATGAATCGCAGCACACCAGGCCTCCCTGTCCATCACCATCTCGCGGAGTTCACTCAGACTCACGTCCATCGAGTCAGTGATGCCATCCAGCCATCTCATCCTCTGTCGTCCCCTTCTCCTGCCCCTAACCCCTCCCAGCATACAAGTCTTTTCCAGTGAGTCAACTCTTTGCATGAGGTGGCCAAAGTAGTGGAGTTTCAGCTTCAACATCAGTCCTTCCAAAGAACACCCAGGGCTGATCTCCTTTAGAATGGACTGGTTGGATCTCCTTGCAGTCCAAGGGACTCTCAAGAGTCTTCTCCAACACCACAGTTCAAAAGCATCAATTCTTCATCGCTCAGCCTTCTTCACAGTCCAACTCTCACGTCCATACATGACCATAGGAAAAACCATGGCCTTGACTAGGCGGACCTTAGTTGGCAAAGTAATGTCTCTGCTTTTGAATATGCTATCTAGGTTGGTCATAACTTTTCTTCCAAGGAGTAAGCATCTTTTAATTTCATGGCTGCAATCACCATCTGCAGTGATTTTGGAGCCCCCCAAAATAAAGTCTGACACTGTTTCCACTGTTTCCCCATCTATTTCCCATGAAGTGATGGGACAGAATGCCATGATCTTCGTTTTCTGAATGTTGAGCTTTAAGCCAACTTTTTCACTCTCCACTTTCACTTTCATCAAGAGGCTTTTAGTTCCTCTTCACTTTCTGCCATGGTGTCTTAGCAACTTTCAAATATATCATACAGCAGTGTTAACTATAATCACCATTTGTACACTACATCCCTAGTACTTGTTTATCTTATGACTGTAAATTTGTACCTTTTGACTACCTTCATTCAATTTTCTTACCCTTTACTCTCTGCCTCTGGTAACCACAGCTCTGGTCTTTTCTAAGTTGTTGTTTTTTTTTTTTTTAATTCCACATACAGTATTCATCTTTCTCTCTCTGACTTATTTCACTTAGCATAATGCAACCAAGTTCCATTCATGTTGTCCCAAATGACAGGATTTCCTTCTTTTTAATGGTGGAATAGTATTCCATCATATGTATGTGTGTGTGTGTGTGTGTGTGTGTGTGTGTGTGTGTGTGTGTGTGTGTATATATATATCACATTTTATTTATCCATTTATCTATTGATAGACACTTAGGTTGTTTCTCTGACTTGTCTATTATAAATAATGCTGCAGTGAACATTTAAGTCCGGATCTCTCTTTGACACAATGGTTTCATTTCCTGTGGATATATACCCAGAGTGGAATTGCTAGATTCTATGGTAATTCTATTTTTAATTTTTTGAGAAACTTCCTATTATTTTCCATAGCGGCTTTACCAGTTTATGTCTTACCAGCAATGCATAAGGGTTCCCTCTTTTCTATGTCCTTGCCAAGATTTATTATCTCTTGTTTTTTTGATGATGAGTTATAGTCTTGTAACCTCAAGATATGTTGATGAGTAGTTCTAACTTCTAAGGTTATCCCATATGTTCATATATGTTAAAACTTTTTATATTAGATTTTGCATTGCAATTATGAACATATTTATCAAAAAGATGAGGTAATCAAACATATACTTGTATGTATTAATAGGAAAATAGTTCTGATTTATAAATTCCTGAAGACACAGTTTGTTTCTTCCCATGTCCTCTAATGCCTGTGTAGAGTAAAATTTCAGTAAATGCTGAGTGAATCAGATTTCTTTTAAAAGCATAAATATTAGCTATTAAAATTTGTCAGCATGTATCAAGAACTTTCAAAGTGCTTGTTTTTCATTTGGAATATTCTCCTACCCACACACAAACACAGAAAAATGGTCAAATGATTAGTACACAAAAGAAGAAGAGTGATTAAGAAATATATATTAAAAAGATAACCAACCTCGTTAATAATCTAAGAAACATGTAAGGAATGAAATATTTTTACCTATTATATTGCTAAACATTAAAAAGATACTTGGATATACAATTATCTGTTTGAATCCTTGCTTTCAGTGTTTCTGGATATAGACATAGAAGCAGAATTTCTTTTTTTTAATTTTATTTTTACTTTATTCTACATTACAATACTGTATTGGTTTTGCCATACATTACATGAATCAGCCACAGGTGTACACGAGCTCCCAATCCTGAAACCCCCTCAGAATTTCTGAATCATATGGTAATTCTATGTTTAACTGTTTGAGGAAGTACTGTTAAACTTTTCCACAGTGAGTGCAGTATCTTATTTAATTTAATTTATTTATTAGAATGGTTTATTATACATTATATATAATTTATTAATTTAATTTATTTATTAGAATGGTTTATTATGGACTTACCTGGTGGTTCAGACGGTAAAGTGTCTATCTACAATGTGGGAGACCTGGGTTCGATCCCTAGGTTGGGAAGATTCCCTGGAGAAGGAAATGGCAATCCACTCCAGTATTGCCTGGAAAATCTCACGGACAGAGGAGCCTGGTAGGCTACAGTCTGTGGGGTCGCAAAGAGTTGGACACAACTGAGCGACTTCACTTCACTTATACATTATACACATTATTATATACATTATAAATTATACAAGTTTATTATACATTTTATTTTTTGTATTATTTATGTTATTTTTAATTGGAGTATAATTGCTTTGGGCTTCCTGGATAGCTCAAACGGTAAAGAATCTACCTGCAATGCAGGAGACCCAGGTTCGATCCCTGGGCCAGAAAGATCCACTGAAGAAGGGCATGGCAACCCACTCCAATATTCTTGCTTGGAGAATTTAATGGACAGAGGAGCCTGGGAGGCTACAGTCCATGGTGTTGCAAGAGTTGGACATGACTGACTGACTTAACACATACACATAATTGCTTTACAATATTGTGTTAGTTTCTGCTGTACAACAATGTGAATCAGCAATATGTATACATATATCCCTCCTCTCTTGAGCCTCTCTCCCACCTCAACCTCATCCCATTCCTCTAGGTCATCACAGAGCACAGAGCTGAGCTCCCTGTGCTATGTAGCAGCTAAAGTACACCATTTTACATTCCTACCAGCAGTGCATAAGTGTCCCAATTTCTCCACATCTTCACCAATGCTTTTTTTTTTTTTTTAATAGTCATCCTCAGTAGCTATGATGTGGTATCTCCTTAAGGTTTTGATTTACATTTCCCTAATGGCTGAAATGTTGAAATCTTTTCATGTATTTTTTTGCCATTTATCTTCTTTGGAGAAATGTTTATTCAGGTCCTTTGCCCATTTTTCACTGATTTTTTGTTGTTGTTGAGTTGTACCATTTGTTTATATATTCTAAAAATACAATCTCTTATCAGATATCTGTTTTGTAAATGTTTTCTTCCATTGTAGGTGTTGTCTTTTCACTCTCTTGATAGTGTCCTTTGATGCATGAAAGTTTTTCATTGGAATCTGGACCCATCACTTCATGGGAAATAGATGGGGAAACAAAGGAAACAGTGTCACTTTATTTTGGGGGCTCCAAAATCACTGCAGATGGTGACTGCAGCCATGAAATTAAAAGACACTTACTCCTTGGAAGAAAAGTTATGACCAACCTAGATAACATATGCAAAAGCAGAGATATTACTTTGCTAAAAAGGTCCGTCTAGTCAAGGATATGGTTTTTCCAGTAGTCATATGTAGATGTGAGAGTTGGACTGTGAAGAAAGCTGAGTGCCGAAGAATTGATGCTTTTGAACTGTGGTGTTGGAGAAGACTCTTGAGAGTCCCTTGGACTGCAAGGAGATCCAACCAGTCCATCCTAAAGGAGACCAGTCCTGAGTGTTCATTGGAAGGACTGATGTTGAAGCTGAAACTCCAATACTTTGGTCACCTCATGTGAAGGGTTGACTCACTGGAAAAGACCTTGATGCTGGGAAGGATTGGGGGCAGGAGGAGAAGAGGACGACAGACGATGAGGTGGCTGGATGGCATCACTGACTCGATGGATATGAGTTTGGGTATACTCCAGGAGGTGATGATGGACAGGAGGCCTGGCGTGCTGCGATTCATGGGTCACAAAGAATCGGACACGACTGAGTGAACTGAATTGAACTGAGATTACTCGTTTTTCCTTTTGTTACTTGTGCTTTTGCTGTCATATCCAAGAAATCATTGCCAAATCCAGTGTCATGAAATTTTCTTACTATGTTTTCTCTGAAGAGTTTTATAGAGTTCACTCTTAAGTTTAGGTCTTTAACCCACTTTTAGTTAATTTTACTGTATGATGTAGGTAAAGATTTAACTTCATTCTTATGCATGTAGATATTCAGTTTTCCTAGCCCCTTTGTTGAAGACACTGTCCTTTATCCATTGGGTGGTCTTGGCACCCTTGTTGGAGATTCTTTGACCTTATATTAGAGGGTTTGTTTCTGGGCTTCTATTCCATTGTTCTATATGTTCATCTTTATGCCAGTACCACACTGTTTTGATTACTGTAGCACTGTAATATATGTTGAAACTGGGAACTATGAGACTTCTAATTTTTTTTTTCTTTTTCAAGATCGTTTTGGATATTTGGGGTCCCTTGAGATTCCATATAGAGTTTAGGATAGGTTTATTTCTATTTATGCAAAAAATATTCTTTGAGTTTTGATAAGGATTGCATTGAATCTGTAGATTGTTGGGGATAGTATTGGCATCTTAATTTTATGTCTTCCAATCTGTGAACACAGGATGTCTTTCCATTTTTTGGAATCTCCTTTAATTTCTTTTGGCAATGTTTTGTAGTTTCAGTATTCTGATCTTTTATATCCTTGGTTAAGTTTACTCCTAAGTATTCTTTTTAATGCTATTATAAATGGAATTGTTAATTTTCTTTTCAGATTGTTTGTTGTCAATGTACAGAAGCACAACTGATTTTTGTCTGTTGACTTTATATCCTGAAACATTGCTGAATTCTTTATTAACTCTAACTTTTTAAAAATGTAGAGTCTTTGGGATATAAGATCATGTCATCTGCAAACAGAGATCATTACTTTTCCTTTTTCAATTTAGATGACTTCCCCACTCCACGCACCAGCTCCCCCGCCAAATGCCACCTAACTACTGTGGATAGGACTTCCAGAAGCTGCAAGGTTCAACATCCTTGCCTTATTCCTGACTTAGAGGAAAAGCTTTCTAGTATTTTGCTGTTAAGTATGATGTTAGTTGTAGGCTTTTCACAGATACCCTTTTTCAGATTGAAGTTCTTTCAGTTTTTCAGTGTTCCATTTTCTGAGATTTTAACATGAAAGTCTGTTGAACTTTGTCAAATGTCTTTTCTGCATCCACTGAGATGGTTGTGTTTTTGTCCTTTGTTCTAATACCATGGTGAACATCGTTGATTGATTTTTGTATATTGAATCAACCTTGCAAATTCTACTTGATCATGGTATATAATCCTTTTTATTTATTGCTAGATTTGGATTACTAGGATTTTTCTGAGGATTTTTCTGTCTGTATTCTTGCAATATTTGTACTTTTCTTTACTTGTGATACCTTTATCTTGTTTTTGTATCCAGCTAATATTGGCTCATAGACTTTAGTTAGGAAGTATTTTCCTCTTCCCCTTTTTTTCTGAAAGTGTTTGTGAAGGATGTGTATGGTTTCTTCCTTAAATGCTGGGTAGTGTTTACTAGTGAAGTTATTGGGGCCTGGAGTTTTTCATATAAAGTAAGTTTTGTTTTTACTGTAATGTAGATTCCTTTAATAGGTTAGGAATTTTAAGGCTATTTCTTTCTTCTTGGATGCACTTGTATCTTTTAGTGAAGTGGTCCATTTTGTTTAAATGTTACGTTCGTTGACATAAAGTTGTTTTACTCCTTAATGTTCTTTTCATGTCTGCAGAATATGTAATGATGTCACCTCTGCTGTTTCTGATAATGGTAATTTGTGTCATATTTTCCCTTATAAGTCTGGAGAGAGATTTGTCAATTCTACTGATCTTCTCAAAGAACCAGCACTTATTTATTTATTTTCTCCATTGTTTTTCTTCTTTTTCTTTTGTTGATTTTTGTTGTCATCTTTATTATTTTTTTTTCTTCTGCTTACTTTGGGTTTAGCTCCTCTTCTTTTTCTAGATTTTGGAGGTGGTACCTGTGGTCATTGATTTGAAACTTTTTTCTTTTCTCATATAAACATTTAGTACCATAAACTATCCCCTAACTACTGCTTTAGTGTCATAGTACAGATTCTGCTATGTCACAGTTTAATGCTGTTCAAAATACTTTATGTGTAGTTGGCTTCCAAATAATTGTGGGTTTTCTAGAGATCTTTCTGTTTTTTATTTCTGGTAGAATTCCACTGTAGCCAGAGAACATATTTTCTTTGACTTGCATCCTTTTGAATTTAGTGAAACTTACTCTGTAACTCAAGCTTCCGAGGTGGATCTAGTGGTAAAGAACCTGCCTGCCAATGCAGGAGACTTAAGAGATGTGGATTTGATCCCTGTGATGGAAAGATCTCCTGGAGAAAAAAATGGCAGCCCACTCCAGTATTCTTGCCTGCAGATTCCCATGGACAGGGAGCCTGGCTAGCTCCTGTCCATGGGGCTGTAAAGAATCAAACATGACTGAAGCTACTTAACATGGCATGGCATTCTGTAACTCAAAGTTTGATCTGTCGTGGTTAATGTTCTTTATGAACTGAAGAAGAAAGTGTAATTCATTGATGTTAGGTGGACTATTGCGTGCTTGTCAATGTGGTGAAATTGGTTGGTAGTGTGGATCAAATCTACTCTGTCCTCCTTTGCTTTCTGCCTACATGTTTTATCAATCATTAAGTGTAAATAAGTGTTAGTTGCTCAGTTGTGTTCAACTCTTTGCGATCCCATGGACTACAGCCTGCCAGGCTCCTCTGTCCATAGGATTCTCCAGGCAAGAAATCTAGAGTGGGTTACCATGCCCTCTAGGGGATCTTCCTGAACAAAGAATTGAGCCCAGGTCTTCTGCATTGTAGGTAGATTCTTTACCATCTGACCCACCAGGGAAGCACATCAATCATTAAGAGAGGGGTACTGAGATGTCTGACTATACTTGTAGGTTTTTGTATTTCTCCTATTTCTCCTTGAAGTTCTTTCACTGTTTGCTTCATGAATTTTGAAGCTGTCATTAGTTGCATAAACATTTAGAATTATTATGTCCTCTTCATGAATTGGCCCCTTTATCATTATGAAATGCCCTTTATCTCTGATTTATAGTCTTTGCTCTGAAATATACTTATATATTAATATAGCCTCTTAACTTTATTCTGAATAGAGTTAGCATGGTATGTCAATTTTGTCTTATTAATTGTGATGATAATTTGTGGTGATAACCCCCTTTTAAACTTTAAACTTTTCTTCCAAGTTTAAAAGAATTATTTCCTATAAGGTTAATTAAGGAGTTGTTGTTTCAGTTGCTCAATCATGTCTGACTCTCTCCGACCCCATGGACTGTATAGCCTGCCAGGCTCCTCTGTCCGTGGGATTCTCCAGGCAAGAATACTGGAGTGGGTTGCCATTTCCTTCTCCAGGAGATCTTAACGACAGAGATTGAACTCATATCTCCTGCATCACAGGCAGACTCTACCACTGAGCCACCAGGGAAGCCTAATTAAGGAGTATTTTGTACTTATTTTTGGCTAATTGGTAAGTATTTTGTAGGGTGGTACTTGTGATTATGTAAGTATCCTTTTTCTCATAAAACTTTTTTTTTTTTTTACTAGTATTCAGTTCAGTTCAGTTCAGTCGCACAGTTATGTCCGACTCTTTGTGACTCCATGAATCGCAGCATGCCAGGCCTCCCTGTCTAGCACCAACTCCCGGAGTTCGCTCAGATTCACGTCCATCGAGTCAGTGATGCCATCCAGCCATCTCATCCTCTGTCGTCCCCCTCTCCTCCTGCCCCCAATCCCTCCTAGCATACAGGTCTTTTCCAATGAGCCAACTCTTCGCATGAGGTGGCCAAAGTAGTGGAGTTTCAGCTTTAGCATCATTCCTTCTAAAGAAATCCCAGGGCTGATCTCCTTCAGAATGGACTGGTGGATCTCCTTGCAGTCCAAGGGACTCTCAAGAGTCTTCTCCAACACCACAGTTCAAAAGCATCAGTTCTTCATCGCTCAGCCTTCTTCACAGTCCAACTCTCACATCTATACATGACCACTGGAAAAATCATGGCCTTGACTAGACAGACGTTAGTCAGCAAAGTAATGTCTCTGCTTTTGAATATGCTATCTAGACTGGTCATAACTTTTCTTCCAAGGAGTAAGTGTCTTTTAATTTCATGGCTGCAATCACCATCTGCAGTGATTTTGGAGCCCAAAAAATAAAGTCTAACACTGTTTCCACTGTTTCCCCATATATTTCTCATGAAGTGATGGGACCAGATGCCATGATCTTCATTTTCTGAATGTTGAGCTTTAAGCCAACATTTTCACTCTCCTCTTTCACTTTCATCAAGAGGCTTTTGAGTTCCTCTTCACTTTCTGCCATAAGGGTGGTGTCATCTGCATATCTGAGGTTATTGATATTTTTCCCGGCAATCTTGATTCCAGATTGTGTTTCTTCCAGTCTAGTGTTTCTCATGATGTACTCTGCATATAAGTTAAATAAGTAGGGTGACAATATACAGCCTTGCCATACTCCTTTTCCTATGTGGAACCAGTCTGTTGTTCTATGTCCAGTTCTAACTGTTGCTTCCTGACCTGCATATAGGTTTCTCAAGAGGCAGGTCAGGTGGTCTGGTATTCTCATCTCTTTCAGAATTTTCCACAGTTTATTGTGATCCACAGAGTCAAAGGCTTTGGCGTAGTCAATAAAACAGAAATAGATGTTTTCTGGAACTCTCTTGCTTTTTCCATGATCCAGTGGATGTTGGCAATTTGATCTTTGGTTCCTCTAACTTTTCTAAAACCAGCTTGAACATCTGAAAGTTCATGGTTCACGTATTGCTGAAGCCTGGCTGGGGAATTTTGAGCATTACTTCACTAGCGTGTGAGATGAGTGCAATTGTGCAGTAGTTTGAGCATTCTTTGGCATTGACTTTCTTTGGGATTGGAATAAAAACAGACCTTTTCCAGTCCTGTGGCCACTGCTGAATTTTCCAAATTTGTTGGCATAGTGAGTGCAGCACTTTCACAGCATCATCTTTCAGGATTTGAAATAGCTCCACTGGAATTCCATCACCTCCACTAGCTTTGTTCGTAGTGATGCTTTCTAAGGCCCACTTGACTTCACATTCCAGGATGTCTGACTCTAGGTGAGTGATCCCACCATCGTGATTATCTTGGTCGTGAAGATCTTTTTTGTACAGTGGAGAGGTCTGACAGAATGTGGTCCACTGGACAAAGAAATGACAAACCACTTCAGTATTCTTGCCTTGAGAACCCCATGAACAGTATGAAAAGGCAAAATGATAGGACAGTGAAAGAGGAACTCCCCAGGTCAGTAGGTGCCCAATATGCTACTGGAGATCAGTGGAGAAATAATTCCAGAAAGAATGAAGGGATGGAGCCAAAGCAAAAACAATACCCAGCTGTGGATGTGACTGGTAATAGAAGCAAGGTCTGATGCTATAAAGAGCAATATTGCTTAGGAACCTGGAATGTTAAGTCCATGAATCAAGGCAAATTGGAAGTGGTCAAACAGGAGATGGCAAGTGTGAATGTCAACATTGTAGGAACCGGTAAACTAAAATGGACTGGAATGGGTGAATTTAACTCAGATGACCATTATATATACTACTGCAGGTAGGAATCCCTTAGAAGAAATGGAGTAGCCATCATGGTCAACAAAAGAGTCCAAAATGCAGTACTTGGATGCAATCTCAAAAATGACAGAATGATCTCTGTTCATTGCCAAGGCAAACCATTCAGTATCATGGTGGTCCAAGCCTATGCCCCAACCAGTAATGGTGAAGAATCTGGAGTTGAATGGTTCTATGAAAAGCTACAAGACCTTTTAGAATTAACAGCCAAAAAAGATTTCGGTTTCATTATAGAGGACTGGAATGCAAAAGTAGGAAGTCAAGAAACACCTGGAGTAACAGGCAAAATTGGCCTTGGAATATGCAGTGAAGCAGGGCAAAGGCTAGTAGAGTTTTGCCAGGAGAATGCACTGGTCATAGCAAACACCCTTTTCCAACAATGCAAGAGAAGACTCTACACATGGACATCACCACCGAAATCAGAATGATTATATTCTTTGCAGCCAAAGATGGAGAAGCTCTATACAGTCAGCAAAAGCAAGACCAGGAGCTGACTGTGGCTCAGATCATGAACTCCTTATTGCCAAATTCAGACGTAAATTGAAGAAAGTGGAGAAAACCACTAGACCATTCAGGTATGAGCTAAATCAAATCCCTTATGATTATACAGTGGAAGTGAGAAAGAGATTAAAGGGACTAGATCTGATGGAAAGAGTGCCTGATGAACTATGCACGCAGGTTTGTGACATTGTACAGGAGACAAGGATCAAGACCATCCCCATGGAAGACAAATGCAAAAAAACAAAATGGCTGTCTGAGGAGGCTTTACAGATAGCTGTGAAAAGAAGAGAAGTGAAAAGAAAAAGGAGAAAAGGAAAGATATTCCCATTTGAATGCAGAGTTTCAAAGAATAGCAAGGGAGACATTTATATCAAAGCATAGGTGGATTGAGAACAAATATTTTTTAAGTACTTTTTTTTCATAATTTTACTTATTTGTTTTTGGTTGTGCTGAGTCTTCATTGCTGCACAGGATTTTCTCTAAGTTTCTCTAATTTCTGGGCTACTCTTCGTTGTGGGCTTCTCATTTTGGTGGCTTCTCTTGTTGTGGAGCACAGGCTCTAGGGCACATGGGCTTCAGTAGTTGGAGCACGTGGGCTCAGTAATTGTGGCTCATGGGTTTAGTTGCTCTGTGGAATGTGGCATCTTCTTGGGTCAGGGATCAAACCCATGTCTCCTGCATTGGCAGGCAGATTCTTTACCACTGAGCCTCCAGGGAAGCCCTGAGAACAAGTATTTGAATAAATGACTTCATTGTGCAGCATGCAGGATCTTGAACCCATGCCTCCTATAGTACAAGAATGAAGTCTTAACCACCAGACTGACAGGGAAGTCCAAGAATAAGTAACTTTTAATGATATAATTCAGTCCCTTTGCTATTACTTTCCAAAGTAGATATAACAAAGAAGTTGTGGAGGGTGATGTAGTAATATGTCCCAAGATTCTAGATACTGACCACATTCTCTTCACTGGTCAGCCAACTTTGCTTTAGTAATTGTACCTAGTATTGCTTCCTCAGCGATCAATGCAAAGAAATAGAGGAAAAACAGAATGGGAAAGACTAGAGATCTCTTCAAGAAAATTAGAGATACCAAGGGAACATTTCATGCAAAGATGGGCTCAATAAAGGATAGAAATGGTATGGACCTAACAGAAGCAGAGATATTAAGAAGAGGTGGCAAGAATACACAGAAGGCTTGATTAGGTACATCTTAAAGATTTTTGGAGAATTAAGTTCACTTCGACAGCAAGGAGATCAAACCAGTCAACTCTGAAGGAAATTGGTCTGAATAGTCATTGGAAAGACTAATGGTGAAGCTCCAATACTTTGGCCACCTGATGCAAAGAGCCAACACATTCGAAAAGACCCTGATGCTGGGAAAGATTGAGGGCAGGAGGAGAAGGGGATTACAGGGGATGAGATGGTTGGATGGCATCACTGTTTCAATAGACTTGAATTTGAGCAAACTCCAGGAGATAGTAAAGGACCATGAGGCCTGGTATGCTGTAGTCCATGGTGTCACAAAGAGTGGACATCACTTAGCAACTGAACAACAACAACAAAAAAAGATTTTTCATAAAAATGTTTAATAGGTGGTGCATAATATTCACGTGGATCACAATAAACTGTGGAAAATTCTGAAAGAGATGGGAATACCAGACCACCTGACCTGTCTCTTGAGAAATCTGTTTGCAGGTCAGGAAGCAACAGTTAGAACTGGACATGGAACAACAGACTGGTTTCAGATAGGAAAAGGCTGTATATTTTCACCCTGGACATGGAAAACACCCTGGACATGGAAGAACAGACTGGTTTCAAATAGGAAAAGAATGTATATTGTCACCCTGCTTATTTAACGTATATGCAGAGTACATCATGAGAAACGCTGGACTGGAAGAAATACAAGCTGGAATCAAGATTGCCAGGGGAAATATCAATAACCTCAGATATGCAGATGATACCTCCACAACAAAGAAGCTGTGGAGGGTGATGTAGTAATACGTTCCAAGATTCTAGATACTGACCACATTCTCTTCACTGGTCAGCCAACTTTGCTTTAGTAATTGTACCTAGTATTGCTTCCTCAGCGATCAATGCAAAGAAATAGAGGAAAAAACAGAATTGGAAAGACTAGAGATCTCTTCAAGAAAATTAGAGATACCAAGGGAACATTTCATGCAAAGATGGGCTCAATAAAGGATAGAAATGGTATGGACTTAACAGAAGCAGAAGATACTATGAAGAGGTGGCAAGAATACACAGAACTGTACAGAAAAGATCTTCATGACCCAGATAATCACGATCATGTGATCACTCACCTAGAGCCAGACATCCTGGAATGTGACATCAAGTAGGCCTTCAAAAGCATCACCACGAACAAAGCTAGAGGAGGTGATGGCATTCCAGTTGAGCTGTTTCAAATCCTGACAGATGATGCTATGAAAGTGCCACACTCAATATGCCAGGAAATTTGAGAAACTCAGCAGTGGCCACAGGACTGGAAAAGGTCAGTTTTCATTTCAATCCCAAAGAAAGGCAGTGCCAAAGAATGCTCAAACTACCGCACAATTGCATTCATGTCACATGCTAGAAAAGTAATGCTCAAAATTCTCCAAGCCAGGTTTCAGCAATACATGAACCGTGAACTTACAGATGTTCAAGCTGTTTTAGAAAAGGCAGAGGAACCAGAGATCAAATTGCCAACATCTGCTGGATCATGACAAAAGCAAGAGAGTTCCAGAAAAACATCTATTTCTGCTTTATTGACTATGCCAAAGCCGTTGACTGTGTGGATCACAATAAACTGTGGAAAATTCTGAAAGAGATGAGAATACCAGACCACCTGACCTTCCTCTTGAGAAACCTATAGAAACCTATATGCAGGTCAGGAAGCAACAGTTAGAACTGGACATGGAACAACAGACTGGTTCCAAATAGGAAAAGGAATACGTCAAGACTGTATATTGTCACCCTACTTATTTAACTTATATGCAGAGTACATCATGAGAATTGCTGGAATGGAAGAAACAAGCTGGAATCAAGATTGCTGGGAGAAATATCAATAACCTCAGATATGCAGATGATACCACCCTTATGGCAGAAAGTGAAGAGGAGCTAAAAAACCTCTTGATGAAAGTGAAAGAAAAAAAGTGAAAAAAGTTGGCTTAAAGCTCAACATTCAGAAAACTAAGATCATGGCATCTGGTCCCATCACCTCAAGGAAATAGATGGAGAAACAGTGGAAACAGTGTTAGACTTTTTTTTTGGAGGCTCCAAAATCACTGCAGATGGTGACTGCAGCCATGAAATTAAAAGATGCTTACTCCTTGGAAGGAAACTTATGTCCAATCTAGATAGTATATTCAAAAGCAGAGACATTACTTTGCCCACTAAGGTCCGTCTAGTGAAGGCTATGATTTTTCCTGTGGTCACGTATGGATGTGAGAGTTGGACTGTGAAGAAGGCTGAGCGATGAAGAACTGATGCTTTTGAGCTGTGGTATTGGAGAAGACTCTTGAGAGTCCCTTGAACTACAGGCAATCCAATCAATCCATTTTGAAGGAGATCAACCTTGGGATGCTGAAGTTGAAACTCCGGTATTGTTGCCACCTCATGCAAAGAGTTGACTCATTGAAAAACACTGTGATGCTGGAAGGAATTGGGGGCAGGAGGAGAAGAGGACGACAAAGGATGAGATGGCTGGATGTCATCACCAACTTGATGGACATGAGATTGAGTGAACTCTGGGAGTTGGTGATGGACAGGGGAGGCCTGGCGTGCTGCGTTTCATGGGTTCACAAAGAGTCGGACACAACTGAGCAAGTGAACTAAAGTGTTTGATTCATTATTTTTTAGCTATTCATTTATAGTGCTGAAAGCACAATATTGTACCCTTTAGTATACTGTTTGGGCTTCCCTGGTGGCTCAGAGGTTAAAGTGTCTGCCTTCAATGCGGGAGACCTCGATTCGATCCCTGGGATGGGAAGATCCACTGGAGAAGGAAATGGCAACCCACTCCAGTATTCTTAGCTGGAGAATCCCATGGATGGAGAAGCCTGGTGGGCTACAGTCCACGGGGTCGCAAAGAGTCAGACATGACTGAGTGACTTCACTCACTCAGTATACTGTTTTTAGCTTTAGGAAAAACTTTAGAGAAATGTGCTTAAATCTGAAGGTTAAGTTTCTGAAGAAGTGCTGTAAAATTTGCATAATTTCTTCTTTTTATATACACTATAAAAATAAGCACACATTGATTCAAGAATATTTAATAGTGACCAGTGGTTACATCTTCCTCTGTATTTCATGCCATGACACATAACTCGAGGGATTTTAGTTCCCTGACCAGGGACTGAACCCAGCCCACAGCAGTGAAAGCACTGAATTCTAACCATTAGACCACCAGGGAATTTCCATATCTTCTTATCCTGGTCCCTTTGAATTCATCCCAAGTTATTGTATTAATTTATTAAGCTGGTCACTCATAAAATAGGACTGAAAGATAATCTTTCACATTTACAGTATATATAGTTTAGGGACTTCCCTGGTAGTCCAGGTTAAGACTCTGCATTCCGATGCAGAGGACACAGTTTTGATGCCTGATTGGGGAACTAAGATCCCACATGTCATGGGGCAGCTAAGCCCGTGTGCCACAACTACAGAGCCCATGCACTCTGGAACCCACTCACCACAACTAGAGAGAAGTCTGAGTGTCACAAGGAAGAGCCCGCATGCTGCAACCAAGACCTGATGCAGCCAAAAATAAATAGATAGATATTAAAAAAAAATAAACTATATATTGTAACTAGTTCTTGCCATGAAATCAGAATGTAGGAAAAATTGTTAAGAAATAGTGTATGAATGCATTGTAAATGAAATAAAATAACAATGAAATAGCTGATACTGAAATATTATGGCTTTCCATCTACTTCCATAATTTAGGGTTAATTCACTAATTCCTTTTTAAAAAGCATTTATTTATTTGGCTTCACCTGGTCTTAGTTTCACTACTTAGGATCTTCAGTCTTCATTGAAGCATGCAGGATTTTTGGTTGCAACATGTGAACTCTTCTTTGTGGCATGTGGTATCTATTTCCCTGACCAGGGATCAACCCCAGACCTCCTGCATTGAAAGTGTGGAGTATTGGACCATTAGAGAAGTCCCTTATTCACAAATTCTTTTTTTTTCTTTTAATAATTCTTTATTGAAGTTTCTGAGTTGTAATGAAATGTGTTACCACTTCTCACCTGTTATTTTTTTTAAAAAAAGCAGAAAATAACACAAAGATGTAGAAAAATTGAAACTCCTGTGTTGGTAGAAATGAATAATGGTACAGTCACTGTGGAAAACATTATGGTGATTCCTTAAAAATTAACTGTAGAATTACCAAATGATTCAGCAATTTCACGTCTGAGTATATAGCCAAAAGAATTAAAGGAATTGAGCAGATATTTGTATAGTAGTAGTTATAGCAGCATTATTCAGAATAGCACACAAGTAGAAACAACCCAAAGGTCTATTAGAACACGGGTCCCCAACCTCTGGGTCGTGGACCAGTACCTCCTGTCAGATCAGTGACGGAATTAGATTAGCAATAAAGTGCACAGTAAATGTAATGCACTAAAATCATCCCCAAACCATTCCCTGCCCCATGGTCTGTGGAAAAATTGTCTTTCATCGAACCTGTCCTTGGTGCCAAGAAGGTTTGGGACTGCTGTGTTAGAAGACGAGTGCATAAACAAAATATAGTATACACATACAATGCAATATTATTCAGCCTTAAAAAGGAATAACATTCTGACATGTGATACAACATGGATAAACCTTTAACATAGGATGCTAAATGAAATACAGCAGATAAAAAAGGATAAATGATTCTACTTATATGAGGAAACCAGAGTAGTCAAATTAATAGAGTCAGAAAGTAGACTGGGGGTAGGTAGAGGGGATGTGGGTAATCAGTGTTTACAATTTCAGTTTACGAATATGAGCAAGTTCTGCAGATGGATGATGGTGATTGTTGCACAAGAGTGTAAATGAACTTACTGCCACTGAACTGTATACTTCAGGTCAGTTTAGTCACTCAGTCGTGTCCCACTCTTTGCGACCCCATGAACTGCAGAACGCCAGGCCTCCCTGTCTATCACCAACTCCCGGAGTTCACCCAGACTCACGTCCATCGAGTTAGTGATGACATCCAGCCATCTCATCCTCTGTCATCCCCTGCTCCTCCTACCCCCAATCCCTCCCCAAATCAGAGTCTTTTCCAGTGAGTCCACTCTTTGCATGAGGTGGCCAAAGTATTAGAGTTTCAGCCTCAGCATCAGTCCTTCCAAAGAACACCCAGGACCGATCTCCTTTAGAATGGACTGGTTGGATTGCCCTGCAGTCCAAGGGATTCTCAAGAGTCTTCTCCAACACCACAGTCCAAAAGCATCAATTCTTTGGCACTCGGCTTTCTTCACAGTCCAACTCTCACATCCATATGTGGCTACTGGGAAAACCATGGCCTTGACTAGACGGACCTTTGTTGGCAAAGTAATGTCTCTGCTTTTGAATGTGCTGTCTAGGTTGGTCATAACTTTTCTTCCAAGGAGTGAGCGTCTTTTAATTTCATGGCTGCAGTCACCATCTGCAGTGATTTCAGCCCCAAGCCCCCAAGATAAAGTCTGGCACTGTTTCCACTTTTTCCCCATCTATTTCCCATGAAGGGATGGGACTGGATGCCATGATCTTAGTTTTCTGAATGTTGAGCTTTAAGCCATTTTTTTCACTCTTCTCTTTCACTTTCATCAAGAGGCCTTTTAGTTCCTCTTCACCTTCTGCCATAAGGGTGGTGTCATGTGCATATCTGAGGTTATTGATATTTCTCCCGGCAATCTTGATTCCAGGTTGTTTCTTCCAGTCCAGCGTTTCTCATGATGTACTCTGCATATAAGTTAAATAAGTAGGGTGACAATATACGGCCTTGATGTACTCCTTTTCCTGTTTGGAACCAGTCTGTTGTTCCATGTCCAGTTCTGTTACTTCCTGACCTGCATATAGGTTTCTCAAGAGGCAGGTCAGGTGGTCTGGTATTCCCATCTGTTTCAGAATTTTCTGAAATGTTGTTGAGTTAATCTATGACAAAGGAGGCAAGAATATACAATGGGGAAAAATAGTGTCTTCAGTAAGTGGTATTGGGAAAGTTTGACAGCTGCATAAAAAGAATGAAACTTGAACATTTCCTCACATCATAATCAAAAGTACGCTCAAAATGGATTAAACACCTAAATGTAAGATCTGAAACCATTGTTGTTGTTCAGTCGCCCAGTCATGTCCAACTGTTTTGCAGTGCCATGGACTGCAGCATGCCAGGTTTCCCTGTCCTTCACTATCTCCTGGAGTTTGCTCAGACTCATATCTAATCAGTCAGTGATGCCATCCAACCATCTGTCATCCCCTTCTTCTTGGCCTTCATTCTTTCGCAGCATCAGGGTCTTTTCCAGTGAGTTGGCTCTTTGCATCAGGTGACCAAGATACTAGAGCTTCAGCTTCAGCAGTCAGTCCTTCCAGTGAACATTCAGGGTTGATTTCATTTAGGATGGACTAGTTTGATCTCCTTGGTGTCCAAAGGACTCTCAAAAATCTCCCGCGCCACAGTTCAAAGGCATCAGTTCTTCAGTGCTCAGCCTTTTTTATTATCTAGCTTTCACATCTGTACGTGATTACTGGAAAAACCATAGCTTTGACTATACGGCTACCCAGTACAATATTCTGGCCTAGAGATTTCCATGGAGTTTATAGTCCATGGGGTTGCAAAATATCAGACGTGACTGAGCAAGTTTTACTTTGACTACATGGACCTTTGTAGGCGAAGTAATATCTCTGTTTTAATATGCTGTCTAGTTTGTCATTGCTTTTCCAAGGAGCAAGCATCTTTTAATCTCATGGCTGAAGTCATCATTCACAGTGACTTTGGAGCCCAAGAAAAGAATGTCTATCACTGTTTCCATTTATTCCCCATCTGTTTGCCATAAAGTGATGGGACTAGAGCCATGATCTTCGTTTTTTCAGTGTTGAGTTTTAAGCCAGCTTTTTCACTCTCCTTTTCAGCTTCATCAAGTGGTTGTGTAATTCCTCTTTGCTTTTGCCTTAAGGATGGAGTAATCTGAAACCATAGAACTCCTAAAAGAAAACATAGGCAGCATGCTCTTTTACATTGGTCTTATGAATAGTTTTTGTATCTGTCTTCTCAGACAATAGAAAGAAAAGCAAGCATTTAAACATGAGAGTTAATCCGGCTTAGAAACTTTTGCACAGCAAAGGAAACCATCAACAAAATGAAGAGACAACCTTGAATGGAAGAAGACATTTGCAAACAATATGTCTGATGAGTTAAATCCAAAATATATAAGGAACTCATACAACTCAATATTAAAAAACAGTTTGATTAAAAATGGGCAGAGAATCTGAATAGGCGTTTCTTCCCAAAGAACACATACAGATGGCCAGCAGATGTATGAAAAGATGCTGAATATCACTAACCATCACAGAAATCAAAACCACAAAGGAATATCACCTCATACCTGTCATAATGGCTATCATCACAAAGACAAGAAATAAATATTGGTGAGGATGTGGAGAAAAGGGGGCCTTCATACACTGCTGGTTGGCATGTAACTTGGTACAACCACTATAGAATGCAATATAAAAGTTCTTTAAAATATAAAACTACATGTGATCCAGCAGTGCCGCTTCAAGGTATTTATCCAAAGACGATGAAAACACCAATAATAATAATAATATATATATATATATATATATATATACACACACACACACACACACACACATACACGTGCACCTCAATGTTGTTTGCAGCTTTATTTCCAGTTAGCAAAGATATTGAAGCAACCTAAGTGGCCATCAGCAGATGAATGGATACTGAGGTTGTCGTGTGTATATATGTATGTGTATACACACACACACTGGAATATTTCTCAGCCATTGAAAAATGAAATTTTGCCATTTGTGACAACATGGATGGACCTGGAGTGTATTATGCTTAATGAAATAACTCAGAGAGAAAGACAGATATTGTATATTTTAACGTTATTTGGAATCCAGAAATCAAAATACATGAACAAATAGAACAGAAACAGATAACATAGATACAGGGAACAAACTAGTGTCTACCAGAGGGAGAAGTGTGGGAGGAGGGGCAAAAGAGCTGAAGGGAACTAAGAGGCACAGACTACTAGCTATAAGGTGAATAAGTTACAAAGATGTAATTTATAGCACAGGGAACAAAATATTTTATGATTTTTATGGAATATATTCTATGAAAATATCAAATTACTGTATTATCTGAAACTAATATATTGTAAATCAACTATAATTTAAAGTATAGTTAAAATGATCAATTTATGTATATTTTACTACACACACACACACAAACTTTTACAAAGTATCTGCCTTTATCAGGAAATAGTAATTTTTCTAAGCCCATAAATACTTCTAGAGGAAAAAGAAATGCTGTATAAAACTATGTGAGAAAAATCATCTCTGGCTTCCACTGAGGATTCTGAATGGAAACAAAAATAGCATAATGTATTGGACATAGCTATTGTAATAGTCAGTTGTAACATTTCATGTCTTCAGAGGACAAATAGGACATTCATAATGGGAAGAAAATTCTTTAAAGTCTCAATTTCAGTGATGTCCTTGTTAGGGATATACTCTCTGAAACCTACCTTGTTATTCAACTATTTACAAAATTTTTAGTCAAGGCTGAAAATGAAAACTATTAGGGCCCTTTAAAACAAAATGGAGTCAGGTATTTTTTCCCCTTTGTTCTGTGGTGTACCCTAGAGACTTACTCACAGAAGTTGGAAATAACGATAGAAACTCCTAAACCATCCAGTGGTTTGTCAGTTGAAGAAAGGAACCATAGGAACTATGTATATATTTTGTAAAAACCTGGAACATATATTCATTCATCCCCCAATATTTATACGTAGGCCCAAGGCTTTTTGTTTGTATATGGGTCCTTTGAAATCCTCCTTTTCTTCCTAGTATAGCCATATCCATATTGTTTCATTCCAGGTTTCCAAATTTTCAGTTTCTAGTTTGCTTTCATGAAAGTAGAGAACAGAATTTTTAGATTTTTGTGATCTCCTCACCTCCCCCATTCTGTTAAAGTTGCTTCATGTACAGCTATTTTGGCAGTTATTGTTCACCTTTATTGAATGTTTCTAAATCATACACCTTTGTTTTCATAGAAATAATAATTCTCTTTTATACTCACATTTCATCAGTTTACATAATATTTAATTAAGTCACAGTAAAGAAAGGTCAGTGGGCATACACAGGCTTGGAACAAACACAGTTGAAACTAAGCATATTAACACTGTTGATGGGGCAAGGAGTGCTCTTAAGCTTGCTGTGAGCATCTGAATATTTTAGTGATAGAATGGAGACTATCAGTTAATCCACTGATGGTTGGTTAAGAGAACTTTTGCAGAGTGAAAATTTGCTTTTTCTTACTTAATGTATTCTGAACATTAATGTATTTTTCCCATCAGTAAATGGAGATCTACATCATTGTTTTTAATGGCAACATGGTATTTATTGTACATATATTATGATGAGTTCTTGCTGGCAAGCGACATGAAACAGCTTGACTCACTTAACCAGACAAGGAATTAATGGTAGGCTATTAAGACTGTTTATAGAGTCAACAGGAAAGATGATCAGCCAGGCTTGGAAAAAATGGGCAGAAGCCCAGGAAGGCTAAAACAGCCAAGGTCACAGTCCCCATGACAGTCTGGTAGTCGTCTGCAGTGGCACTAGCTTTCTCAGGACTTCTGCCACCACCACTGCTAGCATCTTGACTGTGTTGCTGCAGCTGCTGCAAATTCTCTTAAATTATCACTGTGTATTTGTGTCACTTTTTCAGAATTCAGAACCCAGGGCAGAAGCATCTGCCCAGTCAGATCTAGACTTACTTAGCAGTGTCTCAGCTTCAAGGATGAAGGGAAAAGGAATATCTCCTCCTCCAAACTTTGGCTTTAGTAGTCAGGGCCCAGTCCTACTGCCTATCACCAAGACTCTCTCTCACAGCAGGGGATTTCCTTAACCTAGAGTGTGTGTTTGGATACTGGGTAGCCAACCAGTATATGACAACCATCTGTAAAAGTGTGAATATACTAGAGTTTATTTAACCAGTGCTCTACTGTAAAAACAAAATGTAGGTTGTTTCCTATTTTGCTGATTTAAGCTACATGGTAATAGACACATTTTACTAATCTAATAGGTAGAAAACATTATACCTTAGTTGTTTTAATTTATAACTTTAAATAGTTATATGTAATATAATATTTAAAACTAATATAAAAGTTATATATAACTATTATTTATAACTGATATAAAATTTATATATAATAGTTTCATATGTTTATTGGAATTTTGGATTTCTTATGTTGTTTTTTCTTTTTTAACTTTATTTTGAATTAGAGAATAATTACTTTACCAGATTGTGATAGGTTTTGCCATATATCAACATGAATCAGCCATAGGTATACATATGTCCCCTACCTCTTGAACCCCCCTGCCACCTCCCTCCCTGTCCCACCCCCTCTAGGTTTTCACAAAGCAACGACTTTGGATGCCCTGCGTCACGCAGCAAACTCCCGCTGGCTATATGTTTTACATATGGTATTGTATATGTTTCAGTGCTATTCTCTCCAATCATCCCACCCTTTCCTTCCCCCACTGTGTGTAAAAGTCTGTTCTTTATGTCTGTGTCTCTTTGCTGCCCTGCAAGTAGGATCATCAATACTGACCTTCTAGATTCCATATATATGCATTAATATACAATATTTGTTTTTCTCTTTCTGACTTAATTTCCTCTGTATAATAGGCGCTAGGTTCATCCACCTCATTAGAACTGACTCAAGTACATGCCTTTTATGTCTGAGTCATATTCCATTGTGTATATGTACCAAAGCCTCTTTATCCATTTATCTGTTGATGGACATCTAGATTGCTTCCATGTCCTAGCTATTGTAAATAGTGCTTCAGTGAAAATTGAGGTATGTGTGTCTCTTTCAATTATGGTTTTCTGAGGGTATATGCTCAGTGGTGGGTTTGCTAGGTCATATGGTATATTTATTCCTAGTTTTTAAAGGAATCTCCGTACTGTTTGTTGTCCATAGAGGCTGTATCAGTTTGCATTACCACCAACAGTGCAAGAGGGTTCTGTTTTCTCCACACCCTCTCCAGCATTTATTGTTTGTAGACTTTTTGATGATAGCCATTCTGACCTGTATGAGATGATATCTCATTGTAGTTTAGATTTGAATTTTTCTAATATTGAGCATCTTTTCATGTGTTTATTAGCTATCAGTATGTCTTCTTTGGAGAAATGTCTGTTTAGGTCTTCTGCCCACTTTTTGACTGGGTTGTTTGTTTTTCTGGTATTGAGTTGCATGAGCTGCTTGTATATTTTGGAGATTAATTCTTAGTCAGTTGTTTCATTTGCTATTATTTTCTCCTATTCTGAGGGTTGTCTTTTCACCTTGCCCATAGTTTCCTTAGTTGTGCAAAAGCTTTTAAGTTTAATTAGGTCCCATTTGTTTATTTTTGTTTTGATTTCCATTACTCTCAGAGGTGGGTCATAGAGGATCTCATATATGGAGGCTGGGGAGATATCCAAAGATCTGCAGAGGGTCCCCCTTGAGTCTTCAGTGGGGAACAAATCAATGCATCAGTTCAGTGGTTTATATCAGAGTGTTCTGCCTATGTTTTCCTCTAAGAGTTTTATAGTTTCTGGTCTTAACATTTAGAAATCAAAGACCACACAAACAGATGGACAGATATACCATGTTCTTGGATTGGAAGAATCAATACAGTGAAAATGACTGTACTACGGAAAGCAATCTATAGAGTCAATGCAATCCCTATCAAACTATCAATGGTATTCTTCACAGAACTAGAACAAATAATTTCACAATTTGTATCAAAACACTGAAGACCCTGAATCACCAAAGTGATCTCGATAAAGAAGAATGGAACTGGAGGAACTGGAGGAATCAACTTTTCTAACTTTAGACTGTACTACAAAGCCACAGTCATCAAGACAGTATGGTACTGGCACAAAAACAGAAATATAGTCCAATGGAACAAGATAAACAGCATGGAAATAAATCCACTGGGCATCTTATCTTTGACAAAGGAGGCAAAAATATACAATGGAGGAAAGACAATCTTTTCAACAAGTGATGCTGGTAAACTGGTTAACTACATATAATGAAATTAGAATACTTCCTAATACCATCCACAAAAATAAAGTCAAAATGGATTAAAGACCTCAACATAAGACTAGAAACTATAAAACTTATTTTGTTAATTACCTGACATATATTACATATATGGGCGTTTTTGAAATATAATTTAGATGTCATAAAATTCACTATAATTTTATATGTGTAATTCTGGGGTTTTTAGTATATTCACAGACTTGTGCAACTATTACTACTACCTAATTCCAGAACATCACTCCAGAAAGAAACCCCATGCATATATATTTTTGTAATTTGCTTACATGGATATTTTTTCTCCTATTTAAAAAACTTTTTAAAAATTATTTTTTTAATTGAAGTAGAATTGTGTTGGTTTCTGCCAATCATCAACATGAGTCAGCACATGGGTTTTTTTTTTTTTTTTTGCCACATGACATTTTTAAAATTCATAAAAGTTAAATTAAAAAATCTTTTCTATCTGCTTTTGGCTTAGGCTTAGAAAGGCCTTCCCACCCCAGGTTTTGTTGTTGCTGTTGTTGTTAATTATTATCCACTTTTTATACCATTAATTTTTTTATAGTTTAGTCTTTAATTCATTTAGAATTAATTTTGGAATAATATGGAGTCTAAACATGTTTACCTCACATGGTTAGCATGTTATAGCAACACCATGTATTTCTCCATTAATTTGAATATTTCCCTTATTATATATTAAATTCTTATATATACACACATGTCTGTTTCTGGTACTTTCTGTTCTGTTACCAAGAATCTGTCTGTTCTGACATTAGTAGTATTGTACACATGAAACTTATATAGTGTTATAAGCCAATTTAAAAATAAAACTTCTAAAAAACATTTTAATGTGTCATAGGGTAATTAGCATTATTATCCTTTTTAGTGATGGTTTTTATAAAATTAAGGATGTACTTGGAAAGTTTAGTCAAACTGAATTGTCATTTTCAACCTCACTAAACCTTTATCATTTATTTATTTTCTTAATCAGTTATAGCAAATATAAGTGCTTTTTCAACTTACTGTATATAGTGTTTAAATACTGTCAGTTGTTTTCTTTTCATAGGTATTTAATGTTATTTCATTGGTGGTTTGGGGCACAGTTTTGTCTTAGAAGTAAAATTAGAAGATGGATTTTTCCTTGCAAAACATGCTATATCATTACAAATGGACCATGACTTAGCTACAGATTATATCTGAGAAGCTTGAAACAGGTGATTGTTTTTATAGGGGAAAAACATTCCAGCTACTAAATAATCTTAGAATCTAAGTTAGATTACTGCACCAAGACCATATTTAACCCATAATGTGATTGAAAAGTAGTTGACATATTTCGATGTCAAATTGTTGAAAACTATTTGCCTCTATTTTTTCTGGGATAAAAATGGCCTTGTCTGAGGCAAGAAAAGTTTCACCCAAAAACATATTCCTCTAGTCTATTATTGACAAGGCAGCAAATGTTCAGTTCCTGGTAGAAAGGCAGATAGTAACTTGAGGCCTGTTTCTCAGTTTTTGAGTAACTTGTCCCCTCACCTGTGTTCATTGTAGGGTAACTATTTTTTCAAGCATTTTCCTCAATTCCAAAGATGGGAGCATCTTTGGCTGGTTTTCTTTATGCCTTTTGCAGACGTTACCTTATTAAGTTAATTCCTTTGAGGCTATTGTTAGCTCTAGACTCTAGCTTGAATTGGCTGTATGAGCATAGGTAAGTCTGAGTATACTCAGTGAAGCTATGAGCCATGTTGTGCAGGGCCACCCAAGATGGACAGATCATAGTGGAGAGTTCTGACAAAATGTGATCCACTGGAGGAGGGGATAGCTCTTGAGAGTGCCTTGGACTGCAAGGAGATCAAACCAGTCAATCATAAAGGAAATCAACCCTGAATATTCATTGGAAGGACTGATGCTGAAGCTCCATTACTTCAGCCACTTGATGCGAAGAGCATTGGAAAAGACCCTGATGCTGGGAAAGATTGACAGCAGCAGGGGAAGGGGGCGACAGAGGATGAGATGGTCGGATGGCATCATTGATTCAATGATCACGAGTTTGAGTAAACTCCAGGAGATAGTGAAGGACAGGGAAGCCTAGCGTGCTATAGTCCATGAGGTTGCAAAGAGTCAGACATGACTTATTGACTGAACAACAACGAAGTCTGAGTATTAACTTCCTTAAAATAAAAGGAGGCTACTACCTTATTTATATTGCAGGATTGTTGTGAAATTATGTATATGAAAGTTTTGTCAACTATGCAATGCTATAGGACTCTGAAATATCTGTAGTTATCCAAAGGATAGCACTTTTTAAGAGGCAGTGATTTGTCTAGGAATCACAAAAATAGCCAGCAGAGCACATTGCCTTTTCCTAATTTGAATGTTTTGATCTTTTTTGACCTTAACTAATATGTTTGAAGTCCTGACTCCTGATCTTTTGTGCCTGCGTGCTAAGTTGCTTTAGTTGTGTCTGATTCTTTGTGACCCTATGGACTGTGGCGTGCCACACTCCTCTTTCCATGTGATTCTCCAGGCAGAATACTGGGGTGGGTTGCCATTTCCTTCTCCAGGGGATCTTCCTGACCCAGGCATCGAACCCACGTCTCTTACATTTCCTCCATTGGCAGGCGGGTTGTTTATCACTAGCGTCAGTTTTGGGAATCATCAATTGAGTAGAACAACTATGTTTTGAAACATACATTTGTCTACTCCACCTGTTTCATCTGGAATCTTAGTCTTCTGTTTGTATAATGACAATTGTCTGATGAAAGAGATTAGACACTAGATATTTTGAAAACAAGTTAAGGAGTAAGATATGTTCATTTTAAATGTTCATGCAACTTAAACAAGATGTGTTATATAAAATAATAAAGAAGCCAGTACTTTCTCCCTTTTGTTTTCAATTTAGAGGTAGTAGATTTTAAATAAAAGCAAATAGGAAAAAACTAAATAAAAGTTTTGATTTAGCAATATATACTCTGGAGACATCTAGTTCAATGTTGTTTGGATAGCTAAAAAGTATCAGTTTGCTTAACAAAATAGGGGTATTTTTTTATAGCCCTGGTGTAATAGACTGGGTAATTTATGCCTGTTTATATGTTTCAGTTTATTATTAGTCTCACTTATTGAATTATTTCAATTTTGGTAACTTTTCTCTTAATTGCTGCACATTCCCTGCATTTTTTTATTTCCCCCTAAAGTGGGCTGTGTTTTTAAAGAATCTTTCTTCCTCCATCTTTATTGAGGTATAATTGACAAATAGAAACTGTTGATATTTAAATTGTACAATGTGATGCTTTGATATACATATACATTGTGATATGATTACTGCAATAAAACTCATTATCATATCCATCACCTCACATAGTTACCGTTTTTTGTTGTTGTTGAGAACAGTTAAAATCTCTTTTAGCAAATTTCAAGTAAACAGTACAGTATTATTAACTACAGTCATCACGCTTTGTATTGAATTTCCAGAGTTTATTCATACTGCATCATTTCCCCAATTCCTCAGCTCCTGATAACCACAATTCTAGTCTCTGCTTCTAAGACTCAGACTTTAGATTCTACATGTAAGTGAGATCATGCAGTTTTTGTCTTTCCGTGTCTGGCTTATTTCACTTAACATAATGTCCTCCTGGTTTATTCATTTATTTTCCTTTTAAAAATTCTTATAATGAAATAACTTAGACCTACAAAGAGTATAGGAAACCCTATAACATATGTGTGTATCCTCTTCTTAGCCTAAGAAATTAAACATTACATATACAGTTGAAGTTTTCCTTTGTGCTCCAATTGCATCCCTTCCCCCTCCCCAAACTTCTGAATTTGTAGTTTATTATTCCCATGAATATTTTAATATTTTAACTAACACTACTATATGTGAATGTATACAAAACCAATATTTGATATTATTTTACATTTTTAGGCTTTTGTATCCTTCTGAAACTTTTATTTCCTCAACTATGTTTATGAGATTTTTCCATGTTGCTACATATAGCCCTAGTTTTCAGTTTCTCAATCTGTTTTGTTGCCATTTGTTGCTATTTCTTTGTTGTGAGGTCCTTTCTTGTCCTTTATAGGAATTTTAGCAATATCCCAGTAGCACTTTCCCTCCATTCCCCAGCCCAGTTGTGATAACCAAAAATGTCTCCTGACATTGCCAATGTCCCTTTCATGACTAAATCTCCCTTCTCCCTGTGAGAACCATTATTTTACTTCATTCATTTTAACTACTCTGTCATGCTTCATGATGTATATATCACCACTTATTTTTCCATTTTCCAGTTGATAGACATTTAGATTATTTCTAAAGTTTTTTTTTCTTTTCTGCAGTGAATATTTTTGTTCATGTTTTCTTACACAGTGTGAGATTTTCTGTAGGGTAGTAGGCTTAGGAGTGAAAATGTTGAGTTCTAATATATGCATATCTTTAACTCTACCAGATATTGCCAGCCATGTTCTGTAATAGTTGTACTAATTTACACTTTCACCAATTGAATAAGTGAGATCCTGGTGTTCCACATTCTAATTAACACTTTGGCATTGTCAGATTTTGAAATTTTTGTCTACCTGATAGATGTAAATGATATTCATTGTAGTTTTAATTTGCATTTTCTTGATTATTGTAGTGATCAAAAATTATGCAGGTGGAGCTGTATCTAAAAAATTTAACTTTACCATATAATTTATTAAGAATCCAGAAACCTTTCTCAAATTATGAGGACTCATTATTTTAGGTGGATTTAAAAATAATGTTTGAGCTTCTTTGATCAGCTTTAGGAAGTGGTTTTGAGCCATCAGACTTCATACATGTCATGCTTGTTTGTACTCAACTTCTAGAGTTTCTGTTTCCAAACCAGAGATGATGATCTAGTCATAATACTCTTCTTCCTCTTACAAAATGTTATTACTGATAGTGATTACCATCTATGTTTAGGGAGTGGTTGAAAATACTTTAATAACTAGAAGTTATTTCCTCAATGTTGTTGGATGCTCTTTTTCTCAGTCACCTCATTACTAATAGCTGCATGCCAGATTTGTTTCTTTGATATTGACACTGTATGCAGTTATTTATATTCTTACTTTGTTTTCTGAGTCATTCTGCTAAATGTAGTGAGAGTTACAAAGGATGTTCTTGGTTTTGTATCTATTTTTGAGACATTTAAAATTCAAAAGATGGGCATAGCATATATTTACAAAATCAGTGAGTTGTGTGTTATATATTATATATAAATATATGTACAATATATTAAAAAATTAAATAGTATGTAGGGGATGGAATTCCTCAGGTTTTGAGTGTAAGGCCCACTTTAAATATAGTTTTGGAGAAAAATGCAGGTGAATTATGAAGGCAAGGGAAATATATGTTATTCATAAATG
Source organism: Nanger dama (assembly GCA_917880005.1). Taxonomy (NCBI): domain Eukaryota; kingdom Metazoa; phylum Chordata; class Mammalia; order Artiodactyla; family Bovidae; genus Nanger; species Nanger dama. The sequence goes on from CAKJTW010000056.1 coordinate 2,359,651, forward strand.
ATTTGATATGCTTAAATTAGGATGAAGTGGGAAAAGTGGCTGCATTAATGTAATTTTCATTCATGCTCAGAATTTCTTTGCTCCCTAATACATATTTCCGGGACTTCCTGGTGGCTCAGACAATTAAGAATCTGCTTGCAACGCAAGAGACTTGGGCTCGATACATGGGTAAGAAAGACCCTTGGAGAAGGAAATAGCTTGACACTCAGGTATTCTTGCCTGGAGAATCCCATGGACAGAGGAGCCTGGTGGGGAAAAGTCCACAGGGTTGCAAAGAGTTGGACACGACTGAGTGACTAACACACACACACACACACATTTCCAGGGTAAATAATCCAGTCGCTTTAAAAAGTGCTTTGCTGCTTAACTAGTCTCTATTAGTTCCTCTTTGGCCTTGGACATAGCCCAAAATAAAACTGTATTTCAGTTTTACATTCCTAACTAACTGGGTAAACTAGCCTTCATATGCTGAGTATATTGTATTCCAAAAGTTTGTTACTGATTCTTTTTTTTGAACTTGACAGTTTCTCATAAAACAATTTAGTCAGTTTTGATAATGTACCTGGATGAGCCCTGAAAAGCTTTCTTTTGACCCATAACATATCTGAGCCATATCGGTACTAAGTGTGAATGTTTTGACCTAGAGGCAAGCAGCCATGTGCTACGAGAGGAAGTGTATTCTTTTTAAGGAAAAGACTAATGGTAGGCAAAATTTTGATTAAATCTGTTTGTTTTAGACATTATTCTACTTACCTTTTCATGTATATTAGGGCTTCCCAGTGACCCTCTCCCTAGTGGTAACCCTAAAGCCTTCATGCTTGCCTTAAGTACCCCACCTTAGACTTTTTACCTGGGCCTACAAATTCCCTATAGCCCAAGAATTCTTTAATCACAATTACCTGCCTTTCCTGTTCCATTTGGGCTTCTGTTCTATTGTAGTAATTGATCTTACCTAGTTTTTAGGAGATGTAATTCCAGCTGTCAGTGTCTAAAATTCTCAAAGAGGAGTTTGTATTTTAGAAAGAGGATACAATGTCTCAGCTGACCTAGGTTCTTCAAAAAGTTTCTTACCAGGAAAGAGATATTGGAGAGAGACTGTTCTAGATTAAATGAGACAAAAGTGATACAGCCAAATGCAGAATGTGAACCTTGTCTGGATCTTGATTTGGAAAAATATAAGCTGTAAAGAAAGCTGAGCAAAGAAGAATTGATGCTTTTGAACTGTGGTGTTGGAGAAGACTCTTGAGAGTCCCTTGGACTGCAAGGAGATCCAACTGGTCCATTCTGAAGGAGATCAGCCCTGGGATTTCTTTGGAGGGAATGATGCTGAAGCTGAAACTCCATCACTTTGGCCACCTTATGCGAAGAGCTGACTCATTGGAAAAGACCCTGATGCTGGTAAAGTTTGAGGGCAGGAGGAGAAGTGGACGACAGAGGATGAGATGGTTGGATTGCATCACGACTCAATGGACATGGGTTTGGGTGGACTCCGGGAGTTGGTGATGAACAGGGAGGCCTGGTGTGCTGCTGTTCACGTGGTCACAAGGAGTCAGACATGACTGAGCGACTGAACTGAACTGAATGGATGTTCTTGGGACAAATTGGACAGTTTAAATAGAAAATTTGTATTAAAGGATGTACAATAATTTATTTTTATTTATTTATTTTTAATATAAACTTATTTATTTTAATTAGAGGTTAATTACTTTACAATATTGTATTGGTTTTGCTGCATATCAACATGAATCTGCCACGGGTGTACACCTGCTCCCCATCCTGAACCCCCCTCCCTCCTCCCTCCCCGTACCATCCCTCTGGGTCATCCCAGTGCATTAGCCCCAAGCATCCAGTATCATGCATCGAACCTGGACTGGCAGTTCATTTCATATATGATAGTATACATGTTTCAATGCCATTCTCCCAAATCATCCCACCCTCTCCCTCTCCTACAGAGTCCAAAAGACTGTTCTATACATCTGTGTCTCTTTTGCTGTCTTGCATACAGGGTTATCATTGCCATCTTTCTAAATTCCATGTATATGCATTAGTATACTGTATTGGTGTTTTTCTTTCTGGCTTACTTCACTCTGTATAATCGGCTCCAGTTTCATCCACCTCATTAGAACTGATTCAAATGTATTCTTTTTAATGACTGAGTAATACTCCATTGTGTATATGTACCACAGCTTTCTTATCCATTCATCTGCTGATGGACATCTAGGTTACTTGCATGTCCTGGCTGTTATAAACAGTGCCGTGATGAACATTGGGGTACACGTGTCTCTTTCAGTTCTGGTTTCCTTGTTGTGTATGCCCAGTAGTGGGATTGCTGAGTCATATGGCAGTTCTATTTCCAGTTTTTTAAGGAATCTCCACACTGTTCTCCATAGTGGCTGTAGCAGTTTGCATTCCCATCAACAGTGTAAGAGGGTTCCCTTTTTTCCGCACCCTCTCTAGCATTTATTGTTTGTAGATTTTTGGATGGTAGCCATTCTGACCAGCCTGATGTCCTCTGCCAGCATTCAGTTGTTTTGTGGAATTTACTCAGCGTTTAAATGTTCTTTTGATGAATTTGTGGGGGAGAAAGTGGTCTCCCCGTCCTGTTCCTACACCATCTTAGGACCGCCTCTGATTAATTTTTCTTAGCTGTGGTCATAGTATTGCAGTTATGCAGCAGTTCTTAATTCTTTGGAAATGCATGCTGAAGTATTATGATCTCTAAAACTTAGATTAGAAAAATAAAGCAAATACAGCGAAATGTTAGCCATTTTTGAATTCATGTAGAGGATATACAGATAAATGTTCATTGTACTATTTCAGCTTTTATGCGTAGTTGAAATTTTTCATAATAAAGATTTGGAAAACAGGGAAGCTATTCATTAATAGAATAATATTTAAATTGTAAATTTCATGCAATGGAGAATTCAGACAGCATGAAGAACTTCTTGAGCTGGAGTAGCTAGTTCTAGCTCCTCTAAATTTCTACTGTTGTTGTTTAGTCACTGTGTCCAACTCTTCTGTGACCTCGTGGGCTGTAACTCGCCAGGCTCCTCTGTCCATGGGCTTTCCCAGGTAAGAATACTGTAATGGGTTGCCATTTCCTTCTTCAGGGCATCTTCCTGACCTAGGGATCAAACCCACATCTCTCGCATTGGCAGGCAGGTTCTTTACCACTGAGCCACCAGGGAAGCCCTCATTTCTACTGCTTCTTCCCTACTCCACTTACCATTCATTCAAAGATTCAGATTTTGTCCTGTTGACAGCAGCTGCTCAAGCTAGAGGAAGGATGATGAAGTTTCTCAGAGTGATGACAGCTTATTTTTACATATAGATTATAAATCATAGATTACCAGAATGTGAATATCACTGGCAGTGTGGTTCATTAGAGATTGTTGTTTTTTTACTTTGAATAACAAAAGTTAGATAAACTATATTCTTTTATATTGAATAGATATTATAATCTATGTAAAAATTGATAATACTAATTTCATAAGAAGAATTAGTGGACATAACTGAATTGTTAAGTGTTGTATTTGGAATAACTTTGGCTCTAAAAGTAAATAACAAAAATAGTCTATTTCAGATCAAATCAAACTATAAAGTACAATTCCATAATTAGTGTTAGTTGAAATTAAGACTGAGAAAGATGCAGCTAGTGTTGAATTTTTCTTTCAGCTTTGTGAAGATTTTTACATTTAAAAAATGGATATGGAAAACAGTATAGATGTTCTAAAAAATTAATAAGCAGAACTATCATGATCTACTAACTCCTGGGTATTTATCCAAGGGAAATGAAATCACTGTCTCAAAGATATCTGCACCCCCATATTCATTGCAGCATTATTTGCAACAGTCAACACATCAAAACAACCAATGTCCATCTGTGGATGAATAGATAAAGAAAATGTGATATACATATGCATATTATTCAGCCATAAAAATGAAGACAATCCTGCCACTTGTGATAACATGGGATGGACCTTGAGGGCATTATGCTAAGTGAAATAAGTCAGATAGAGAAAGACAAATATTGTATGAACTCACTTATATGTGGAATCTGAAAAAACCTGAACTCATAGACACAGTGAACAGATCGATGCGTTGGTTACCAGAGGTAGGGGGTGGGGGAGTGGGCAAAATGGATGAAGGTGGTTAAAAGATGTAAACTCCTAGCTATAAGATAAATAAGTCCCAAGGATACAGTGTACAGCATGGTGATTATAGTTAGCAATATTCTGTTGTATATTTGAAGGTCACTAAGACAATAGACCTTTAAAGTTCTCATCACAGGAAAAAATTGTAACTATATGTGGTGATGGATGTTAACTTTTGATGGTACTTTTGCAATATATACACATATCAAATCATTGTATTGTACACTTAAAACTAATATGATGTTATATATCAATTATATCAATAAAATTGAAATTTCATGTGATTCAAACTAATTATCAATGGAAAAAAAAGACTCCTGCCTTCATAGAATTTTCATTTTAATGAGGAGTTTATTACAGTATAACATATTATTCCAAAATTTAGTGGCTTAAAAAACCAACAATTATTATCTCACAGTTTCTGTGAGTCATGAATTTGGGAGTGATATAGATGGGAGGTTCTAGCCCAAGATCTCTCATGAGGTTGTAAGTCTATATGTCAGCTGAGGCTGCAGGCTTAACTGAGTCTGAAGAATCAGCATCCAAGACTGTTCACTCACCTGTTTATTGGCAGGAGGCCTTATGTCTTGGCTGGTTATTTATTGTAGGCCTCAATTTCTCACCATGTCAGCCTCTCCATAATGCTGCTTGAGTGTCCCATGACATAGCAGGTGGCTTCCCCTAGATGGGGTGATTGAAGAGAGAGGACAAGGAGCAAGCCACAGTGACTTTTTCCCCCAAATGCAGTGCCTTTTATCTTGGAAATCACACATTGTCACTTCCACTAGTGATTTGGAAGCAAGTCACTGAATTGAGGCCCACTCGATTTGATCTCTTGATCAAATTTGATCTCTTGAACGAAGGACTTGTTTAATTTGATCTCTTGAATGAAGGAGTGACAAAGAATTCATGAACACATTTTAAAACAACAGGAAGACAGATAATAAGCAATAAACATAGCAAGTAAATTAATGGAGCTTATTAGAAGGTTTTACATTCTATGAAAATAAGAAAAAAAGAGGGCAGAAATAAGGGGAATCAGAGTATGTGTGTGTGTGGAAGGGATGTAGGTTGCAGTTTTCAACAAGGTGGTCAGTGTAAGACTCGTTAGGAAGGTTAGATTTGAGTAAAGACTTGAAAGAGATGAAGAAGTTAGCTAAGCAGATATCTAAGAGAAGAAAGCACTAAATCAAGGGAATGGATGACCTAAAAGTGCTGGGATGGGAATAAAATGAGGTGAGAGAAAAGAATGCTAACCGTATTACATTAGTAGTGTATTTTCAGTTGGGCAGGTGGGAACGTTGAAGGATTCTTTTTCTTTTTCTTTTAACTTAAAGCTTTTGTTGTTGTTTTTTTTTTAAGTTTTTATTCTATATTAGAGCATACTTGATTAGCAATTTTGTGTTAGTTTCAGGTGTATAGCTAAGTGATTGAATTATACATATACATGTATCTATTCTTTTCAAATTCTTTTCCTGTTTAGGTTATTACAGAAGCTCCCTGTGCTATACAATAGGTCCCTATTGGTTATCTATTTTAAATATGGTAGTGTATATATGTGACAATCCCAAATTCCCAATCTATCCCTGCTTCCTACCTTCCCCCCCAAAACCATAAGTTCCTTCTCTAAGTCTGTGAGTCTGCTTCTGACTTTGTAAATAAGTTCATTTGTATCATTTTTTTAGATGCCACATATAAATTATATGATATTTGTCTTTCTCTGTCTGACTTATTTCACTTTGTGTGATAATCTCTAGGTCCATCCACGTTGCTGCAAATGGCATGGTTCATTTTTTTTTTATGGCCGAGTAATATTCCACTGTATGAGCCACATCTTTATCCATTCATCTATTGGTGAATATTTAGGTTGTTTCCATGTCTTGGCTGTTGTAAATAGCACTGCAATGAACACTAGGGTACATGTAAGAGGAAGGGTTATTTCCATGGCTGATATTAATAAGTTTATTGTTTCTAATAGGAATGTAAAGAAGAAATCAAAATGGATCTGAGTATGAGTGTGAATTCTGTCACCATCTCTGTTGAGGGAATGACATGTAGTTCCTGTGTTTGGACCATTGAACAGCAGATTGGAAAACTGAATGGTGTACATCATATTAAAGTAAGTTACTCCTTGGAAATCAGTGCTGTTGACTGGAATTCTTCTGGGAAATTATACTTCTAACACTGAAATAGATGCAGAAACACTAACATGTTTGACATAAAGACTGTCATACTTCAAACCTTGAAGCTGAGTAAGTTTTCTTTGGCCCATTAACTTATTTTCTTGTTAAAGACAGTAATAAATTATACATTTTTAAAATTTAAAAACATCTGAAGATTGAGTCTTGATGTTATGGTTGTATCAGTTTATATTTTATAAGTATAGGTGCTGACATGAGTTTGCACAAACTCTGGAAGATAGTGAAAGACAGTGAATCCTGGTGTGCAGAGTCAGACAAGACTTATCAACTGAACAACTACAACAGTATTTTTTATTACTATTGATGTCATATTGAACTAAAATACATGTTCTCAAAGGAAGGATTATGGGGTTTCTTTCTCTTTTATATCATGACAGTATGTTTAGTAATAATGTAGTCTTCCCTAAGAACATGCATACAAAATGTAACTAATTCTCTAAACATTTTCACTTTAGTTTTTAATTGCAAAACTAAAATAGACTTTTGTTAGACTATCTTAACACATTCCTGCTGTAATTCATCTCAGAATCCTACTTAGTGAAAAGGAGTGATTTATCATATATTCTAGTTTCTCTGTAGTGAACATGAATTGTTATTATAATTATTATACATAAATAAGAAAAGCTAAGCTTTGTTTACAACCCACTCCAGTACTCTTGCCTGGAAAATCCCATGGATGGAGGAGCCTGCTAGGCTGCAGTCCATGGGGTCACTAGTAGTCGGACAAAAGTGAAGCGACTTAGCAGCAGCAGCAAGCTTTGTTTAACACCTTTTAAACACAAAAGCCAAAAGTAGCAAAGTCAACACAGGACTACCCCAAAGGAAACAAATGATACCATGTCCCCTATATCCTGTAAAAAATGCCTTTGAATGTTTCCTGTGCTCATTTTTTTTTGACATAGACATAGTGTGTTAAAGCTGCAAGGGGTCTTAGATATGACTTAAGTAGTCTAGCCCCCTCATTTTACACATGGACAGACAGAAGCCCAGATAAGGAAGTGATTTGTGCTAAATTACACAGCTACCTAATACCAAATAAAACTAGAACTCAAGTTCCATGATTCCTGGGCCGGAATGTTTTCTGGTCATACAATGTTTACAGATGTGTTTTAATTTGCATATGGTTCTCAAACTTCTGATCTCCAATTTATTCTGTCACATAACTTCCAAAAAAAAAGCAGCCTGGTATTTTCATCATTAACTTGCTTCCTGCCACGAAATTGCTGTTTTAGCTCTGTGTCACTATTCTCTATATAAATTCTTCTCAGAATAATTCTAATATTTTTAGCATGAGATGCCTTGAATTATATTTTATTTGTCACTGTCTTTTTAATCTTTCTGTTTCCATGTTCATGAAGGTGTCTTTGATGTTAAAGCCTTTGGGGTTAAAAATATGTTTTGATGAGGTCCAACTTTCTCAATTTCAGCACTGCTGACACTTTGGGCCGGATAACTCTTTGTCTTAGGAGAGTGCTTTGAAGGATGTTTAGCAACATCCCTGGCTTCTAACCATGAGATGCCAGTAGCCTCTCCTTACACTTGTAACAACCAAAAATGTCTCCAGACATTGCCAGTGTTCCCTAGGGATGAAATTGCCCTTGGTTGAAGATCATTCCTGTAGTCCCTTCTCAGAGAACCTCTATTCTATACCCTTTGGCTCTTTAGTTATTATTTGATGATGGTAAATTGATTTTCAAACAGGCTCATGTGCCCCTTTCTCTTCATATTAGCTCCTTATGGTTCTTTTTGCCAGTGATGAGTATAGTGAACAGTGTTTCTCAAACCATAGCATGAGAATCACCTGTAAGGCTTGTAAAACATAGATTACTTTAAAACATAAAACGCCCAGAGTTTCTGTTTTAGTAGTAGATCTGAATGGGGCCTAAGAACTTAACTAAAGCTGTGGTTCTGGGACCACGGTTTAAGAACCATTGTGTTGCATGAGTTATACTTAAACTAAAGATTATTTGTCATTTGTTTGAAATTTAATTTAACTGGGTCTGTCCTATATTTTCATTTACTAAATCTAGTTGGTAACCTACTTTGAAATCATTCCCCTTTACTTTTCGACCCTCATAAGCACTGATTTATTTATTGTTCCTATAGCTTTAATTTTTAAAAACTACCATATAAATGGAATCATATAATATATAGCCTTTTGAGCCTGGCATCTTTCATTTAACATTGTGCATCTGAGATTCATCCATGTTGTTGCATGTATCACTGGCTCTTTCCTTTTTGTTTCTGAGGCATTATTCTCTTGTGTGGATTGTACCAAAGTTTGTTTACCCATTCATCTATTGAGAGACATTGGATTGTTTTCACTTTCTTTTGTGATTATGAAAAATCCTCTGAATGTTCACATCCAAGTCTGTGTGTGGACATAAGTTTTAATTTCTCTTAGGCAGATTCCTAGGATTGGATTTTTTTCTATCATGTGGTAAGTGTATGTTCAACTTTTTGAGACACTGTCAGATGATTTACCATAGTGGCTATACTATTTTATGTTCCCAGCAGCAATGTTTGAGGATTCCACTTTTCTCACATTCTCTACAGCACTTTGTATTACCAGTCCTTTTAGTTTTAGACATTCCTGTGGGTATGTAGTGGTATCTCACTTCTCATTCCCTTAATGGATAATGATATTGAGTATCTTTTTTTGTGCTTCTTAGGCATTTGTATGCCTTCTTTGTGAAATGTCTATCAAACTACTTGTGAAATTTTTAGCTGCATGTTTTGTTATTATTCAATTTTGATTGTTTTCTTTATATTCTGAGTATGTCTTCGCTTAGATATGTGTCTTCCAATTTTTTTCCCCAGTCTGTGGGTTGACTTTTTAATCTTTTAAATGTCTTTCCCAGAGCAGTAGTTTTTACTTTAGTTGAATTCCAATTTATCCACTTTTTTATGGAGCATGCTTTTGGTGTTATCACTAAGAAATCTTGACCTTACCCAAGATCACAAAGATTTTACAACTGTGTCTTCTAAAAGATTTTACCTTTATATCTATGATCCATTTAAAATTAATCTGTATACATTATGAGGTATGAGTTGAGGTTAATTGTCTTAAATACGGTGTCCAGTTTGCTAAGCAGCTCTATTTGTTGAAAAGTTTATTTTTTCTCCATTGAATTGCCTTTGCACCTTTGTTGAAGCTCAGTTTATCATATACTTATGGATATATTTCTGCATACTCTGTTCTGGTCTATTGATCTGTGTATCTGTCCTGTAAATATCACACAGTCTTTATTATTGTAGCTTTGTAATGAACCTTAAAATCAAGTAGTATAATTTCTCAACTTTGTTACTTTTCAGAATTGTTTTGGCTAGTCTATTTTCTTTCCCTGTACACATAAATTTTAGAATCAGTATATAGGTTCCTACAAAAATATGACCTGGGAGTTTGACTGTGACTGTGTTGATTCTGTAGATCTATTTGGATAGAATTAACATCTTAATAATACTAAGTATCCACACCTTTGCACATGATATAACTCTCCATTTATTTAGGTATTCCTTATCAGGGATCTGTAGTTTTCATTGTACAGATTCTGCATATATTTTATTAAACTTATATTAAGTATTTTCTGTTTTTAGATGATGTTTAAATGGTACTTTAAAAAAAAATTTCAATTTCAGTTGTTCATTACAAACATACAGAAATGCGGTTGGTTTTTGTATGTTGACTTTGTATCCTGAAATTTGCTAAACTGTCATTAAATCTGTTAGCTTCCCTGTAGATTCTTTGAGATTGTCCACATAAGCAATTATATCATCAGGGCATAAAAATAGTTTTATTTCTTCCTTTCTATTGTATATGTCTTTTATTCATTTTCTGTCTAGAACTTCCATTACAGTTTTTAATAGGAGTGTTGAAAGTGAATATCTGTGTCTTGTTCCTGATTAAGGGGGAAAACATTGTCCTTCACCTTTAAGTAATGTGTTAGTGTAGGGTTTTGTAGATGCCCTGTATCAGGTTAAGGAAATTCTTTCCTCTTCCTGGTTTTCTGAGAGCTTTTATTTGTAATCATGAATAGATGTTGAATTTTTTCCAGTGCTTTTTCTGCATCTAGAGGTGATCATATTGTTTTTCTTCTTTAAGGCTGTTAATATGGTGAATTACATTGATTGATTTTCAAATGTTATACTAGCCATACACTCCCAGGGTAAGCCCAACTTGGTCAAAGAATACTTTTAAAGAAAAATTTCAAACATACACAGAAGTACAACTTGTACCTGTCACCCACAGAATTCCTTGCTATTTATTTTCATGACAGCATCATTTGATTTTGATAATGTGTTTTGCTGATGCTTTTGAAGATTTGTTCTGGGCCTTCCTGCCTGTTGTACTTTGTTTAAGGTAGAGGTCCCTGACTATGCTTAGTCGCTCGGTTGTGTCCAGTTCTTTGCGACCCCATGGATTTGTGACCCCATGGACTGCAGCATGCCAGGCTCCTCTGTTCATGGGGATGTTCCAGGCAAGAAAACTGGATGGGTTGACATGCCCTCCTCCAGGGATCTTCCCAACCCAGGGATCGAACCCAGGTCTCCCACACTGTGGAAGGATTCTTTACCATCTGAGCCACCAGGAAAGCCCTGACTAATGGACTGGAAATTCCTAGTATATCTCCATGCCATTTTCAAGCCTTTTGCTGCCCCCTTTCCACTTCCTTTTTCTTGTCACGCTTCAGAATTCTCAGCATTGTTTGGAGCACAATTTCTGCACTCTTTCCCATGCTTCATTCAGTTTGGTTCCCCACTTGTTCTCTCCTAATTTTCTCCAACTTATATCCAAAGACATTAACAATATCTCCTTGCCAAAAGTTTGGGGATTTCTACTATAATGATGGTAATATATTGGAGGCTTTTTTCTTAAATATACTGTGAATTGCTGACTCTTCAGCAGGTTTATTTTTATTGCCAGGGCTTAATGAGTCAATGTGTAATTTTAACTGAGCTGTGTCTTCATTTGTATAGTGTACTTATTGTTTTAATATATCGTTTAAGCTTTCAGTATCGTTAAAACAACTTTATATTGGTTGTGGTTCTATTTACTGGAAGTTTTCTGTAATTTTTATTTTATTCAGTATTCATTACAATGATAACAGAAAGTTAATACAACTTTGGAATTTGATCAGCTTGCATCAGTCCTAAAAGGTTTTTCTTTGCCTACTTTCAGATCCATATGCAAAAGATAAATTTTAGACATGCTGCTCAGAGTAGATGTAAATATTCTAAAGGGAGCTTTATCTAACTGGACATCAGATTTACTCCAGGATTTAAAACTAGGAATCTGATGGATTCTAATAATCAGAAGCTCATTACATATTTTCAGTGCTCGAATCATTAAATTAGAATCAGAATGTTTTGTGTGTCCCCAGATCAAATACTTATGGGAGTTCTGTCTTTTAATCTTAATCTAAACATTAAGTTTTTACCCCTTCGTCAGAGATTTCAAATGGATTTTAGCTTTTCAGTGAAGTACGGGATTCATGCTTTCTTGTCCTTACAGTGTTCTTGTCTGTGATTCATACGTCTCATAAGATCTTAAGCAAATTAGCTTCAATTTGTCTTGTTTTTATTACCAAAAAATTGGCTAATTAGCACATAGTAATTCTCCATGAAATTTGATACAAAATTTCACCACATTTTGTGGTGCCAATATGTTGACAGATATTTTCTATACCTGAAACTCTACGTGTTTTTTTCCATGTCTAAATCTCACATTCATCTTGGCCAGAGAGGACAAAGTAAACTGTATCCATTTTACTATTTGTTTGGGAAAAAAGTAGTGTTTCTCATTTGCTTACTAAACTACACACTCTAGTCAGTTGAGACTATGTTGATGATTGTGGCAGGAAAATCTTTCTTTACACAGTGTAATATGCCTTCTGCTGAGTTTTCTGTCCTGTAGATATCCATGTGAATACTTAGATATGAAGTTTTCACTTTCACATGCTCCAAATGTAGGGTTTCCTCTGATTCTACAGACAAGGACACTGGAGTGGGTTGCCATGCCCTCCTTCAGAGGATCTTTCTGACCCAAGAATCAAACCAGTGTCTCTTACATCTTCTGCATTGGCAGGCAGGTTCTTTACCACTAATGCCACCTGGGAAGCCTCATTTACCATCTACCTTGGCATAACTACAGTCTTAGAGGCTTCCTCATTGCCTCCTCCCCTCCTCCCTGCCCTAAGGACATTTTTGCCTTTAATTTGTTTTAAAGAGAGAGCCAAGTTGGAAAAGCTGAGAGATGACAGGTAGGTAACTTTTATTAACTCTTCTACAAGTTTCTGCCAAGTGTATTCAGAATGCTCAAATTTATAAAAATTATTAAAATTTTTCACTAATTGTAACTGTCCAAAAATCAGACAGATATTTTTGCAATTGATGGCAAAAATAGCTCTGCAACCTTCGGTCCCAAAACTTTAAAAATGAATAATTTAATTTCAGTGAATATGTATGACGTCTGTATTTGACTTATCCTCAAATAAACCAGTTAAACTTCTCCACTTGAGCTGAAATGGCTGGTGCTAGGGGCCAGGAAAGATATAAGAATCTGAATGCAGAGTTCCAAAGAATAGCAAGGAGAGATAAGAAAGCCTTCCTCGGTGATCAATGCAAAGAAATAGAGGAAAACAACAGAATGGGAAAGACTGGAGATCTCTTCAAGAAAATTAGAGAAACCAAGGTAGCAATTCATGCAAAGATGGGCTCAATAAAGGACAGAAATGGTATGGACCTAGCAGAAGCAGAAGATATTAAGAGGTGGCAAGAATACACAGAAGAACTGTACAAAAAGATCTTCACAACCAAGATGATCACAGTGGTGTGATCACTCACCTAGAGCCAGACATCCTGGAATGTGAAGTCAAGTGGGCCTTAGAAAGCATCACTACGAGCAAAGCTAGTAGAGATGATGGCATTCCAGTTGAGCTGTTTCAAATCCTGAAAGATGATGCTGTGAAAGTGCTGCACTCACTATGCCAGCAAATTTGGAAAACTCAGCAGTGGCCACAAGACTGGAAAAGGACAGTTTTCATTCCAATTCCAAAGAAAGGCAATGCCAAAGAATGCTCAAGCTATTGCACATTTGCACTCATCTCACACGCTAGTAAAGTCATGTTCAAAATTCTCCAAGGCAGGCTTCTGCAATACGTGAACGGTGAACTTCCAGATGTTCAAGCTGGTTTAGAAGAGGCAGAGGAACCAGAGATCAAATTGCCAACATCCCCTGGATCATGGAAAAAGCAAGAGAGTTCCAGAAAAACATCTATTTCTGCTTTATTGACTATGCCAACACCTTTGACAGTGTGGATCACAATAAACTGCGCAAAATTCTGAAAGAGATGGGAATAAACAGACCAACTGACTTGCCTCTTGAGAAACCTATATGCAGGTCAGGAAGCACCAGTTAGAACTGGACATAGAACAACTGACTGGTTCCAAATAGGAAAAGGGGTACATCAAGGCTGTATATTGTCACTCTGCTTTTTTAACTTATATGCAGAGTACATAATGAGAAACGCTGGGCTGGAAGAAGCACAAGCTGGAATCAAGATTGCTGGGAGAAATATCAATAACCTCAGATATGCAGATGACACCACCCTTATGACAGAAAGTGAAGAGGAACTAAAAAGCCTCTTGATGAAAGTGAAAGTGGAGAGTTAAAAAGTTGGCTTAAAGCTCAACATTCAGAAAACTAAGATCATGGCATCTGGTCCCAGTCACTTCATAGGAAATAGATGGGGAAACAGTGGAAACAGTGTCAGACTTTATTTTGGGAGGCTCCAAAATCACTGCAGATGGTGATTGTAGCCATGAAATTAAAAGATGCTTACCCCTTGGAAGGAAAGTTATGACCAACCTATACAGCATATTGAAAAGCAGACACATTACTTTGCCAACTAAGGTCCATCTAGCCAAGGCTATGGTTTTTCCAGTGGTCATGTATGGATGTGAGAGTTGGACTGTGAAGAAAGCTGAGTGCCAAAGAATTGATGCTTTTGAAGTGTGGTGTTGGAGAAGACACTTGAGAGTTCTTTGGACTGCAAGATCTAACCAGTCTATTCTAAAGGAGATCGGTCCTGAGTGTTATTTGGAAGGACTGATGTTAAAGCTGAAACTCCACTACTTTGGCCACCTCATGTGAAGAGTTGACTCGTTGGAAAAGACTCTGATGCTGGGAGGGATTGGGGGCAGGAGGAGAAGGGGACGACAGAGGATGAGATGGCTGGATGGCATCACCGACTTGATGGACATGAGTTTGAGTGAACTCTGGGAGTTGGTGATGGACAGGGAGGCCTGGCATACTGTGATTCATGGCATCACAGAGAGTCGGACACAACTGAGAGACTGAACTGAACTGAGGGGCAGAATAGAAGCTAAGTCTTGCTAATTAAGTGTGTGCTAATTTCAGTAAAGCTGTTTTAACCATCTAGAAACTAGTTCACATAGTTTTTCTCCAAATTACTTAGGTTCTTATTGTCTACTGACAACTAATGCATTTTCCAAAACCCTCAACTCTCTGATAAACTGTTTTAGATTATTAAAATTTTCCATTATCTATGTAAAACTAAAGGATGAGATTCTCTTTTGATATTTGCAAGTACATTCCTGTATAAATTTTCCCCTAGAGACTTATTGTACCCCACTCATATGTAAGGCTGCTATGTTTACTGCATCTTCCCAGAATTCACCACTGCTTAATATGGCCTATCTAAAATTAGAAAAATGCAATTAAATTGGATTAAGCTTTACAAGAAAAGTAGCAGAAGTATAACATGAAAGCACTTTGTGTTATCAACAGTGATTTATATGGATCCTAGTGACAGATACTTAAGGCTATAATTTCCAGAGTACACTTATAATTTGTTTGCTAAAAATGAAGGTAGACATGCTTTTTCTGCCTTTTCCAGCTCTGCCTCTACAGTCAGAAGCCCATATGATACAGAGAATACTAGTAATCCTTCTTCTTTTCTCGTTCCTTTAAAAAGTATATTACTAAGTGTTGTTTTCTAGGCCCAGAGACAGATTTATGGTGACGTTAAGCTTAAGTTTCAGAGCCTACCACTTGCATCTACCCCTTCTAAGACCTGGAAAGAATCGTAGCAGTGTTCCCATTTTCTGTGAAAGTTAAATAATTAAACCACAATCCTTTAAATCCATTGGGTACTTCCACTTCAACCCAGCTCTTTTAGACTTCCCTTTTATGTAGGTAGTATTGGATGTGCCATAGGCATTTTGGGGATCTGATTAATAGGTTGAATTGGGGATATGTTTGGTTTGGGGTTAAGGGGCTGTAAGGGGCTTCCCAAGTGGTGTTAATGGTAAAGAATCTGCCTGCCAATGTAGGAGACACAGGAGATGCAAGAGACACAGGTTCGATCCCTGGGTCAGGAAGAAGGGAATGGGGAAGGGAATGGCTACCCACTCCAGTATTCTTACCTGGAGAATTTCATGGACAGAGGCGCCAGGCAGGCTACAGTCCATGGGGTCGCAAAGAGTCAGACATGACTGAGCATGCGTGCGCACATGCACGTGCACGCACATACACACACGGTTCTTAGTTGCTTCTGTGTGTAATGAAATTTGTGCTACAGGTTCTGGTAGGATAATATCCTTACCACCCATGATGCCAACTCACCAAGGTCATGGCATAAAGGAGTAGGGCCTAGTGTAAAAGTGATAAATGAGTGTTATCAATTCAAAGAGTATTTAAAACTAGTTCACTGCATAAGTAAACTTTTCTGAAATGCCCAGAGATCTTATTGTTAATATATGAAAGAAACTTAATATTTTCCCAAATTTGACAATCATATATAAAATGATTTTACAAAATCACTGTTAAATGAAGCAGCAATCAGAGTACATATATAGCCAAACATGTAGAAAGAGAAAATATTATACAGGTGTAGGAGGTATTATTAATAAAAAAAGTTACTTTAATGGATTTTATGGTATTTGGTAAGTTTCAAAACTTTATAATTTATAATTTTGATACTCATTTAGAATATTTGCATTTGTACAGATGTTTTTTCATTTATAGTTTTGTGCTATTTTCCTTAATGAAGATCCCTCAAAATGCTTGAATTTCAGAGGCCACAAAAGGTGGATTCACCTCTTTCTAAACACTGCATGGAAAATTGTCCTTGTCCGAACATAATTTACAGTCAGAATGCAGCTTAACATGTTAACACATAAATATTGGTCACTTCTCGAAGACTGTTAAGGTTGAAATTTTCTGGATCATAGTTTCTGAGATTATAATTAAGACTAATGTGTAGTCAATTCCAGAAACCAGGTTTGAAGAGGACATTGTTTCGGCTAAGTCTAGGAGCTGTTCATTATATTTGGAATAAAACTCTGATATGAATTAATATGATTTTGATGTTAAAGTCAAAGAGATGTTCGTTTTGTTTGGAATAAAACTCTAATATGAATTAATATAATTGTGATATTAAATTGAGTATGATTATTTTATTTAAAAAAATGTTGCAGTGGAACAGATTAGAGATTTAATTAACAGGATTCAAGGCAAGTGAATAGTCAAGAAGTCTCTAATTTTGAAATAAGTAGAATGAATATGATTATACCTCTTGGAGCTTCAGCATTTAAATATATTTTGAGTATTATGTCTTATATTGCAAAGTTTATAAATGAGTGTTATACTCTTGTTCTGCCAAGACTGTAGACTTTAAAGAGATTAACTTGAAGCTTTATTTAATCACCCCAGTGGTCTGTTCAGGGGGAAAATAAAATGGGTAGATAATGTGAAGGTCTTTCTCTGAGATTGACCTTTTTGAAAGTGGTAATGTAAAATTAAATTTAATTAGATATAAGCACCAAATGGCTCTAAAGTTTAATGCCTTATTAACAGATTACTTTGTCCTTGAAACTTAACTGCATTTTGTGTGCTTTTTCCTTTACTCAGATAAAGGCTGCAGTCCATTTTCCTAACACAGACTATCCTTTAAAAAAATGACCACTTAGGTAATTCCCTTGCAATTCAGTGGTTAGGACTCACTGCTGAGGGCCCGGGTTTAATCCCTGGCCAGGGAACAAAGATCACCCAAGCTGCACAGTGTGGCAAAAAACAAAAAAAACAAGCAAACAAACAAAAAAAACCACACCAATCTAGATGCTAGCAGTTACCAAATTCATCCTGTGGATCAATACATTCCTTGCTCCCCTTAATATTAACTATTTTTTAAAATTATTGGAAAAGTAACATATGTCCAGAGTAAAATCCCCTTCCCAAAAGAAACCAGTTATCAGTTTCCTATGTATGAATTCTCCTAGAAATAGACTGAATATAAGATGAATAACATTTGTAGATCTATATGCTGACTTGAACAACCTAGGTTTGAACTGCACGGGTCCACTTATACACATTTTTTCAATAAATATGTGTTATAGTACTACATGATCTGTGATTGGTTGACTCTGAGGGTGTGGAACTGAGGATAGGGAGGGCCAGATATAAAGTTATACATGAGGTGGGTGACCACACCCCCATCTCCTTGTTTAAGGGTTCACTGTGTATATATGTGTGTGTATCTCCTTTGTATATAAATGGAAGCATACTATATACATACTGTTCTAACCTTGCTTTTTTCCACCTAGCAAATACATCTTATTGTTTCCTGTCAGCATATAGAAATCTGTCTTTATTTCTATTTTGAACTTTTTCCCTCTAACATTTGGTATGGCAAATGATGATAGTGCATTGAACATTTCTTTTTTTCAAATGCTGTATTAGAGTAATATAGGCATTTTGCCTTGTATAAATTCTTAGGTAATAAATGGCCATCCATGAAGATGTAGAATCAGTTATTCAAACAGGCTTAGGTTTCTGATTTAGTTGAACCAAGGATCAAAGAAATATCAAATCCAAGGTTAAAAACTAGCAGTAGAGGAATTGTGTAAAGAAGGACTTTTACTGTTTCCTTTCTTTGTATATAAATTTTTATAATGAATAATCATTCATTAGTTACATAATTTTTGAAGAAAATGAAATTATATTAGTAATGAAAATTCGGACAAAACACTCAATTTATGGAAAAACAATACTACAACTTAAACTAACAAAATCTCCACATCTTTTTCATTTTAAAACATTCGACCTTTGAATTTTTAGAGTGGTTTTGGGCTGTTGTCTTAGTCTCTAATAATTGTCTTTTGCTAGTTCGTACATTGATTTAAAATTTTTAAGTTGTAACTTTTATTTAGGTTGGTCAAATTGGATAAATATCAATAGACCTTTATGCCTTCCTCTTATACTTTAATTTTCAGTATCCTTTATTGAAACATCAGAGTGTTACTCAGTTAAAAAAAAAATATATATATATATATATTTTCAGCAAACAGTAATAAAATTTATATTGAGACATATGTAATATAAATGGGATTCCTATTGTGTATTTTATATAGTATTTAGTTTGGCAAAATATATTGTGTAAAAAGAATCAGACATATTAGAAATTCAAGATTACTGATGAATCATTTTACTTTTCTGAGTTTAGTCTCTGTAGAAGGACAGGATCCTTTCAAGCTCCCTCAAAACCTCTGAATCCCTCTATATTGAGTTGTTATGAAAATGTTCAAAAATAGGCTGTAAACCTTTTGAAGATTTCCCCACTGGCTTAATACCATGCTAATCTGAATTTATTATGTTGATGTATCAATTAACTGGGCTTCTCTGGTGGCTCAGAGGTTAAAGCATCTGCCTCCGATGCGGGAGACCCGGGTTCGATCCCTGGATCGGGAAGATCCCCTGGAGAAGGAAATGGTAACCCACTCCAGTATTCTTGCGTGGAGAATCCCATGGACAGAGAAGCCTGGTAGGCTACAGTCCACAGGGTTGCAAAGAGTCAGACACGACTGAGCGACTTCACTTCACTTCATCAATTAACTCCTGGGGGATAAAAGGGAATTTCAGTGTGCTAAAGCAAAGTACCTTTCCCAAAGTGACTTTTAAAAATGAGGAAATGTTAGAATATAGAATATAATTGTCAAATCTTGGTAAATACCTAAAGAAATACGTTCTCTTAGTCATTTTTAATTTAAACTGATATGGGAGAAGATATGAAATATAGAGGGGAAAAGTAAACATAGAACTAAAATTTAGTTCACACACTGGAAATATTTCATACTTATCAGGTATTTTTATTCATAAGTCACAAATTGTTCAAATCACAGGCAGAGTTTTTGGTTTTTCAAGGAGATCAAAGATCATCCAGCCTCATCATTTATGAATGGAAAGAGTATGGACTTTGGAGTTACAGAGACCTACATTTGAATTCTAGCTCTTTCATTTTCTTGCTGAGTTTCTTGAGCAATTTATTCAGTGTCCTAGCCTTCAGAAAGGAAGTTGGATCACCTTTTATTATCAGATGAGAAGGAATACACAAAAGAAAATATATAATGACAACCCCAGAAGTGGTAATAACACGGTTTTTAGCTTTTATAGAAAATTAGAACTCAAAAGAAGTGTCTTTCAAGCAACTTAAAGCCCTTAGATTTGTCTTAAGTTTCTTACTTGAGAATAGATGATGCAGCCTTTTATATTTATGCAATTTATACAGAAATTACATACAGATAAAGTATACGATGCTTGAATTTCATGTTTTAGGCATTTCAGTAGACAACTCCTTATGCATTAAAATAATGGATCTTTATAATATCTATGGACAGCACCCTCTACACCACTGTTAATACTGTTGAGGCCACAGAGTATGTTTGGTTTCTTTTCTTCTTTGACTCCTGCTGCTGCTGCTGCTAAGTCGCTTCAGTCGTGTCCAACTGTATGCGACCCCATAGACGGCAGCCCACTAGGCTCCTCTGTCTCTGGGATTCTTCAGGCAAGAATACTGGAGTGGGTTGCCATTTCCTTCTCCATCTTTCACTCCTACCTTCATCTAAATATAGTGAACAGTGCTCCATCTTGAGTCTTTCATAGGAGCCACATTTATAGATTGTAGACTTTTGGATGTTTATTTTCAGGGGAACTATTGATAAAATAGAAACGTAGTTCCCCTGGGAAAAAACAAAACAACATTGATTCCTACTGAAAGATTCTGAGAAGAAAAACAAGCAGTTGAAACTTTGGAGCACTGTGGGGAATAGGTGAAGGTGGTTTGCATTGGTGGTGATCAAGGAGAGTGGCACAAACCCAGAATCAGACAGATTGCTCCCAGCAATTTCCAGTTCTTTGGAGTCTGTGCTTGCTTTTACTCACCATTGGATCCCTAGCAGCTAGCACGTAATAGGTATTCAGTAAATATTTGTTAAATAAATAAGTGCTGTTTTAGCTTCCTGCTCAAGGATTTGGCATCCAGAATATTATTGTGATAAACACTTTGTGAATTTCCTCTTACACAAAGGTGCTGCCTGTTTTTGTTTCCTTTGAGACTTTGGGCTTGAAAAATCTCTTTGATATCTAACATTCAGAGGAAAAGTCAACTGCCGTTATCCCAAAGGTGAACATTTTTTTGTGCTAGGTATGGTTGACCTGACCTTAAAACACACAAATAGAAGTTACTGAATAAGGCAGTGTTTTCTGGTTTGCAGCATGAAAACAACATAGGATAATACAACTTTTTTGCATAGTATTTTATATACATAGTTTCCTTTGTTTTTTTTATGTCTTTTATATCTAGAAGACAGGCTATAGCAATAAAAGTATAGCAAATCATTGGGTGATAAAGTGATTTTTGCTTTTAAAAATCAATTTTCACAACACTTCCTCATTGGGTACATTGGTAAATTAAAATTTGACAGGGGGAGTCAGGGATTAGCTCAAAATCAGGACTTGTTTATGAGATACCAGATATATTTAAGCCTAGAGGGGTAAAAATCCCCTTCCCTTTTTAAAAGTTTGGCACTTGATCAGAAGTAGAGTAGTACATAGAGCAGTACTGTCCAATGGAACATTCTGTAATGATGAAAATGTTCTGTGTTTACTCTGTCCCTTGTGGCAGCCACATTGGCCATTGAACACTAGAAATGTGGCTAATGCAATTGAGGAACTGAATTTTTAATCTTTTCATTTTTGTTTTTAAAATCATACCCCCAGATTGACTTCTTTTTGGCATACAGTTCTATGAAGTTTTTGTTTGTTAGCTTGCTTTTTTCGGGTTTGGTTAATTTTAACACATGTATAGATTAATTTGGAGAAGTAAATGGCAACCCACTCCAGTACTCTTCCCTCAGAATCCCATGGACAGAGGAGCCTGGTGAGCCACAGTCCATGGGGTCACAAAGAGTCGGACACGACTGAGCGACTAACACACAGATTAGTTTAACTACCCTAAGCCAGGACAGCACAGTTCCAAAATGATTCTTCTCTAAATGCAAATATAACTGTGTCATACCCCTGCTTAACTTTTCCATGACTCTCTATAACTTATAGAATAAAGTACAGATGATTATTGGCATACAAGAGCCCCCCATGATAAAGCAGTTGCCTAATTATGCAGCCTTTCATTTTTCTCTGCTTTTGTGTTTACATTTGTCATGAGTTCCCTGCTTCAAATGTCCTTGCTAATTTCTGTTATTCCTTTAACATTCAGGTGTTATCTCCCCTAAGAAGTTTTTTTGACACACATTCCCAGGGATAAATGGGTGTTCATTTTTTCTGTCCTCTGTTCTAGCATTGTTCCTGTGACTATGTCATGATCAGCTTTGTATCATGAGAATCTTAGTTTCTGGCACATATAATAAGTGTTTGATAAATATTAGTGTTTCAGTGTTTACTTTTATATGACTTACTGCTTCAAAGAACTACTTTCCTGTTTACTCATATGATCCTTATAATAACCCTGGAAGATAATAGAGCACATTTCTTCATTTTTCTGATGGTAGAGCTAGTGAGTGTGGTCAACTTATAAGTGGAGAATTGATACTAGAGCTCAAATCTTCTGACTCTCAACCCAGTTTTGTGTGTGTGTGTGTGACTACTTCATAAATCTTTATAACCCATGTGTTACCTAAAGAGATGCAGGGTAAGATGTCCAGGCAGTAGTTGAATTATATTCAGTTGCTGAGCTTTAAGAATACAATCATTATTTTAATAATCAAATCAGGAAAATGATAAAGATGTTCTTATTTTGCACAAAAGTAATACTGGACTATAGTAGAAGGTTATAGAAATACTTGCTAAAATCAAGTGAAAAGAAAAAAAAACCCTATGAATATTGCCTTCATAAACCAGCATGTTTATACCTTTTCTTGCAACAAGTTTAATTGAACATTTTAAAACTTTAAACTTAATTTCCAATTTGTTTTATGTAGGTGATCCTCTTTCCTGAAATTATCTTTTGAATTGGTAGAGTGCTAAGTGTTGGAATACTTTGTGAAAGGAGATGAAGAGTAGTTTGTTCTCTGTTATGAAATTCTAGGGTGTGTTTGTCTGTGCATGTTTCAAATGCCTAATCATTACCTGAGTCAAGTACACCTACATAGACCTTTACCATTCCTGTAGGTACACAAGACATTTTGTACTTCTTTCTAAAGAGAATATGAAAGATGAGTACTAATAAAGAAACTCTATTTGATTTAATTGTTTCATTCTTGATGGTGGTGTGATGATTGATAATTTTAAGTTCCATATCATAAAATTTAATTAAAATGACTTCTGCAATTTCCTTCCAAAAGGTTTCACTGGAAGAAAAAAATGCAACTATTGTTTATGACCCCAAACTACAAACTCCAAAGACGCTGCAGGAAGCTATTGATGACATGGGCTTTGATGCTATTCTCCACAACCCTAAGCCTCTCCCTGTTTTAACTGAAACTGTGTTTCTGACTGTTACTGCTTCACTGGTTCCGCCATGGGACCATATCCAAAGTACATTGCTCAAGACCAAGGGTGTGACAGATATTAAAATTTCCCCTCAGCAGAGAACTGCAGTGGTGACAATAATCCCTTCTGTAGTGAATGCCAATCAGATAGTAGAGCTGGTTCCTGATCTCAGTTTAGATACTGGAACTCTGAAAAAAAGTCAGGAACTTGCGAAGATTATAGTATGGCTCAACCAGGTGAAGTCATGCTGAAGATGAAAGTGGAAGGGATGACCTGCCATTCATGTACTAGCACCATTGAAGGAAAAATTGGGAAACTGCAAGGTGTTCAGCGAATTAAAGGTAGTATGACTGATATTAATGTTTATTTGATTGCTTTGTAAGGCTTGGTTTTCTGTTTTGGTCTTTTAACTTTAGCATTTTCCTTTAAGCGTGGGTTTTGAATCTGTGGGACTAGAATGTTACTGCTTCATTGAAGTCTGAGAAACAGTGTATTCCCAGGATTAATGTCAAGTAAAGTTAATGATTATAGTTAAAAGTTACATGAATTTTGAACTAGCATAAAAGGCAGCCAAGGTGGCATTCATGGAGTTCAGGGTTCTTAACGCAACATGCCTAGGGTCCTCTTGACCTCTGTTTCTATTCAGGCATGCAGAAACTTGGAGACCACAGATACAGTGGTCATATCTTTTGCTTTTTTCTAGTCTACATCAGTAGACTGTTCTGTTTTGAAAAGAACAGAATTATTTTAAGAAAGGATAATGACAACAATGAGAGAGAAACAATTATGTGTGGTATTAATTTGGTCTACAGAATGTTTTCTGAAGTAGCCCAGGAATAACTGAATTAAATATTTTTCTTTCTATTAACTAGTTTCCTTGGACAATCAAGAAGCTACTGTTGTTTATCAACCTCATCTTATCACAGCAGAGGAAATAAAAAAGCAGATTGAAGTTGTGGGCTTTACAGCATTCATCAAAAAACAGCCCAAGTACCTCAAATTGGGAGCTATTGACATAGAACGTCTAAAGAACACACCAGTCAAATCCTCAGAAGGATCACAGCAAAGGAGTCCATCATACACCAGTAATTCAACAGTCATTTTCACCATAGATGGCATGCATTGTAAATCATGTGTGTCAAATATTGAAAGTGCTTTATCTACACTCCAACATATAAGCAGTGTAGTAGTTTCTTTAGAGAATAAATCTGCCATAGTAAAGTACAATGCAAGTTTAGTCACTCCAGAAACACTGAAAAAAGCAATAGAGGCCATATCACAAGGGCAATATAGAGTTAGTAGTGCAAGTGAAATTGAGAGTACCTCAAACTCTCCCTCCAGCTCATCTCTTCAAAAGAGTCCTTTGAACGTAGTTAGCCAGCCACTAACTCAAGAAACTGTGATAAACATTGATGGCATGACTTGTAATTCATGTGTGCAGTCTATTGAAGGTGTCATATCAAAAAGGCAGGTGTAAAATCCATACAAGTATCACTTGCAAATGGCAAAGGGACTGTTGAGTATGATCCTTTACTAACCTCTCCAGAAACCTTGAGAGAAGCAATAGAAAACATGGGATTTGATGCTTCCTTGTCAGGTAATTATCATTTTTCTTTGATTCCTCTAATGTTCTTTTATTTACACTTTGCTAATTCTTTTGGCTTTTATCAGTGAAAAATGAGTAATAGGCACTGCAGTTCTACTTTTTGGAAATATGACGTATGTCAGCAGCATATGTGAAGCATATGTAAAGATGCATAATGATGTTTGCATAATTATATAGAAACTAGAAACATTAAATAAAGCATGATACCTCCATATGAGGAAATGCTCTGAAGCCATAAAAATTATGGTGTTGGAGATACTTAATGCCATGCGAAAGTGAGATATTTTGTTAAATGAAAAAGCAAGTGAAAAAGTCATATGGTTAAATTTTTATAAACACATGTATATGGATTTATGCTATATATGTGTTATTTATGTATATGAATAAAATTCCTAGTGGAATATGAACAAAATTTTAATCGTAGTTATTTGTGAGTGGTAGGATAAAGGTGATAATTTGTTTTCATTGTGCTTTCCTATGTATTTTAAGTTTTTGTGACAGGGTTATATGTATATTTGTATATATTTAGGTATATATAATATGGGAGAAGCAAATGTTATTTTAAAAGAAAAAATAGAGCCTCAAATGTAGAAAACAAACTTACGGTTACCAGGGGATAAGGGGAGAGGGATAAATTGGGAGATTCGGTTGACATGTACACACTATTACATATAAAACAGTTAACTAATAAGAACCTGCTGTATAGCCCAGGGAACTCTACTTAATGCTCCGTAATGGCCTATATGGGAAAAGAATCTTAAAAAAAAAAAGAGTGGATATATGTATGGGTGTAGCTGATTCACTATGCTGTACACTTGAAACTAATATAACATTTTAAATCAACTATATTGCAAACAAAAATTTTAAAAAGAAAATGAAAATAGTAGAGATAAATAGTAGATTTAAGCCGTAGTTTCAAATTTAGGCATTCTAATTAACCTGACTCTAGAACTGGCCCAAAGTCTTCCTGTTTTCTGGCAATTTTTACCTTGAACTGAAACCAGAGATGTATATCCAATGGAATTTGCCCATGTGAACTTGTTTTGAACTAGAATTGAACCTAGTCTTGAATTAAACTGGAAATTCCCTAAATGAAATTTCTTGCTCTGAATGAATATTAATAGAAAAGTTGAATAACTAATTTCTAGACAGTGTCATTGGACTTCCCCGGTGGTTCAGTGGTAAAGAATCCACCTGCAGTGCAAGAGACATGGGTTCAATCGCAGGGTCAGGAAGATCCTTTGGATGAGGTCATGGCAACCCACGCCAGTATTCTTGCCTGGGAAATCCCATGGACAGAAGAGCCTGGTAGGCTACAGTTCGTGGGGTCACAAAAGAGTCAAACACAACTTAGTGACTAAGCAGCAACAATAACAAACATTTTAAAAGCCATGGTGAATAGGTAGAAAACCTTGGCAAAGTGATTATGACCATAAAATAACTTATGAATTGTGACTACAGTAGCCCATATTATCGGGATAAAAAGTTAGTATCAATTGACTGCATTGTGTGTTTCAGCTATAGATCAATCAGAGTTTAAGATGCCACCAGAATTGTGGCTGCCCACTTTCTGGAATGCTAGTGTCAATGCCGGTCCAGGCTTCATAGTCTACCACTCTGAAACCTGTTCCTGTAGACTTAGAGGGATCATTGCATTTCTCCTTCATATCATACCAGTCTTGGGTGGACCATAAATGTTAATAAACGAAATAGAAATATAGGAGGTGCTTTTTATCATGACCACAATATCATCATTATTGTAAGAAGATATATAATATATGAAGTTGTCTTCACTAACCTATTAAAGCAAACAAAATACTCGATTAAATTCCTTTTCCTTTTCTGTAACTTTTTAATCTTTAATTTCAAACTTACAGAAAAGCTGCAAGAATAGTACAAAGAATTCCTGTTTACCAATTTTACTCGGATTCCATTGTTAATACTGTTGCTGCATTTGTTGTATTATTCTTTTTCTCTAAACATGTCTATAGACATATATTCAAACACAATACACACACACACGTAGCTATATTTTTCTGAATCATTTGAGAGTAAGTTGCAGACATGATGTTTATAGTTAAACATAAACATAGTTGTTTTTAAGCCATTTTCTGATTATATATTTATTCATATTACTTTAGACTAAACCTGCCAGTTTTGAGGATCAGACTAGAAACCCTTTCTTGAAATTTTTGGATTCTTTTCTGATTGTTGCCTCACATGCAGGAGAGTCAGTCTTCTTTTGAATTCATTTATGCATAAGTAGTGTTGCTAGTTTATAGAAAAGCCAGTTTAAAGAAACTAGCCATTTAATTCACTGTGGCTTTTTAACACCTGTACTGTCTCTGTGAGAGATGGAAGCATTTGCTCTTGCCACATTCACTGGGGTAAAGGTCACAATTTTGTGAATCTTTGTTGAGAAATCATGCCATTGTAACTAAAAGGGGTTACCTCTGTGACTTATTTTAATTCAATACTGTACTTCTAGAGTGTGAAATTGCAGATGGTATTTTGGTTACTTCTGGTACCTGAAATGACTAAAATACTCTTTAATAAGACTTAAAGTAATTGGTAATATAAACTTTCTTTTCATTTTGTCCAAGTTCAAAATTTTAAATCTCCATAATAATTAGGATAGAATGAATAAGCTCCTGGCTAGACTAAAATAATGTTTTTTTTTTTCCCCAAGCCAAAGCTATTTCCTTTAAGCAAATAAGCCTCCTTTTTGAATTTTTGGTACTATTTGGTAAATTCTGTCCTCTTTGTTCTAAATAATACTCTCGTAATCTGAATGAATATCATTTTCTGAATTGATTCACATATAAGATCAGAGACTGTCTAATTTTGGAATTAGGAGAATCTCATCCTTTGCTATTCAAAGTGTCCTTTGCTATACCCAGACTGGCAGTACTGCCATCACTTGGAAGCTTATTGGAACAGAATTTCAGGCCTCACCCTCAATGTACTGAATCAGAATCTGCATTTTAACAAGATCCCCCAGGTGATTGTATGTCAAAATTTAAGAGCCTTTATTATAACTGATTTGAGAAGTCAGGCTTTTGTTACGGAAGTGGTCAGGCTTTTGTTAAAGTTTCTTCAAAAGATGCCTTTTTTGGTATCCTAAAACCAGCTCTGCTATGAAGGGTTTCCTCTATGGACTAGCCAAATAGACTTGAATCAGTTTTTTTGCCCAAGGGAAAGAAGTAACACGTTAGTGGAAATTTCCACATCAGTTCTTTTCCTCATTATCTCTGCAGCAGAGTTGAAAATCTTTAGCTCTTTTGCAGGCACATGGAAGTGCTAAAAGAATACTTTCTCCCTTCTTGGGAGGTGGTTAATACTGAAATGGCTAAACTAAGTCTCCGCTAAGACTGCAGGGGAGCTTCTGGGATGACAGATGCTTTCCACTGTTTCACAGTCCATAAACATTCTACAGAAAAATTCTCTGAATACTTTGTGAAAAATGAAGATTATTGCTGACTTACTCCTCTTCTTCCATTGTCCACCAAATACATTTTAATTTAAAAAAACACTATGTATTATTGTTAAAATTCAAGCATACAACAGTGTCTATAGAGGAAATTTGTTCATCTTTCTGTTATTCTATTCCTGCTATAACCTGATTCCCAAGAAATAGCCTCTACTAGTAGTTTGGTATGTACCTTCCTAGGCTTCCTTATGCATGTTCTCGTGTATGCACTCTAACAATTTTTAAATGATATTGTACTGCATTGCTGTTTTGCAGATTGCTTTTTGTCCCACTTACACAAATTGCTTTACTGCCAGTATGTAAATCATTAACATAATGATAGAAATTCATTATAAAACTAAAATCTTTCTATTAATAAACCACTGTCTACTGGAGTTTGGGGTAGAGATAATGGGCTTGAGGATCTTGATATAAAGTTCTGTTTATTCAGCTAGTTCCGATTTTTCCAAGAATCGGGATGGGCAGTGCTAAACTTGGAAGTCACATCCTGGAAAGTGTAAAGATAGCATTGCACAGGGCTCTAGGTCCATGACAGTTTTAAAGGAATGGGTTGACAGTGCCTGGAGAAGGAAATGGCAACCCACTCCAGTATTCTTGCCTGGAGAATCCCGTGGACAGAGGAGCCTGGTGGACTGCTGTCCATGGAGTCGCACAGAGTTGGACACGACTGAAGTGACTTAGTTTGCATGCATGCATTGGAGAAGGAAATGGCAACCCACTCCAGTATTCTTGCCTGGAGAATCCCAAGGACAGAGGAGCCTGGTGGGCTTCTGTCTGTGGGGGTCACACAGAGTTGGACACAACTGAAGCGACTTAGCAGCAGCAGCTGCAGCAGCATTGACAGTGCCAGGAGGTATGGATTGTGATAAGTGACGAGGATGCAGCTGGAGAATACCTCAAATGAAAAGAATCTTTCCCTGTCCACCAGATACAAATGAGCCGTTGGTAGTAATAGCTCAGCCCTCATCGGAAATGCCGCTTTTGACCTCAACTAATGAATTTCACACCAAAATGATGACACCAATTCATGACAAGGAGGAGCCAAAGACTTCCTCTAAGTGTTATATACAGGTCACTGGTATGACTTGTGCTTCCTGTGTAGCAAACATTGAACGGAATTTAAGACGAGAAGAAGGTAAGACACTCTTAAAACTTGCTATTTTATGTACTAATTTGAGAACTCTGTCCTTTTTGTCCTCTTATGTGTTTTGTAACCATGTTTATGATTATTGCCAAGGCCTCATAAAAACTATCAGTGATTTACAGGACAACCTTGACTTCCTGATAGCCAGTTTTTGTTAATGTTTTTGTGACTATCAGCAAGATACCTGGGGCTAGGGCTACCTGAGTACCAAACCTATGACTTCAGGCTCATTAAACATAATCACCTATCTCTATGGTTAACAAATCTACTACACTATGCAATGAAGTCCGTTAATGTGAGTGCAAAATTAAAAGCTAAAACATCTGAGTCTGACTAAATTAAAAAAAATTGCAGATTTTCTAAGAATTTGTAACCAAAAATGAAAACTTGTACACAATATTGAGTAACTTAGATATAGTTCCTGTCTTGTTAATCTCATGGCCGCATTTTAATATCAGTGAAATTTGTAGTCAAATAGCAGAAGGAAAGGAGAAGGCAATGGCACTCCACTCCAGTGCTCTTGCCTGGAAAATCCCATGGATGGAGGGAGCCTGGTAGGCTGCAGTCCATGGGGTCGCTAAGAGTTGGACACGACTGAGTGACTTCACTTTCACTTTTTACTTTCATGCATTGGAGAAGGAAATGGCAACCCACTCCTGTGTTTTTGCCTGGAGAATCTCAGGGATGGGGGAGCCTGGTGGGCTGCCGTCTATGGTGTCGCACAGAGTTGGACGTGACTGAAGTGACTTAGCAGCAGCAAATAAGATTACTATTCTTTATGGACCTTGGCTGAAGTGGATTTTAAGAAACATAAATTTTCTGATAAAGCTACGCTTAAAACTAACAGCTAGAATCCGTAATTTTCAGTATTACTATACCAGGGCAAACACTGGACCAAAGTCAAGTTTTAGAATTGTTCTCTTCCAGCAGTTTGATTACTGATCTTTACTTGCAGTAGAAGTGTTCAAAAGTTACTCAATATTGTGTACAAGTTTTCACTTTTGGTTACAAATTCTTAGAAAATCTGCAATATGTTTTTTATTTAGTCACATTCAGATGTTTTAGCTTTTAATTTTGCACTCACATTAACGGACTTCATTGCATAGTGTAGTAGATTTGTTAACGATAGAGATAGGTGATTATGTTTAATGAGCCTGAAGTCATAGGTTTGGTGCTCAGGTAGCCCCTAGCCCCAGGTATCTTGCTGATAGTCACAAGGGCTGGATAAATAAGATTAGTATAAACTTATCATCACTATTGGGGAAATAAAGTATATAGATTAATAATACAGACCTATGGCTAGTAAACTCACCTTATATGTGAAGATCAGAATATTATTGTAACAAAATGTATTATTATATACTAGAGCTATCTTAAGTTCAATATTATCTTGTCCACATTCTGTCATTTCTACATCCTTCATTTCATCTTGCATTATATCTAATTAGAATGCAGTCTGGCCTAAATTATACTTTGTTTGAGTGATTAACAAGAATAGGAGGAAGGTTGCAAGAAAATGAAAGCAAAAAGAAATTTCCAAGGGGCTTGTTTAACTTTAGAACCAACTATTTTAGGAGAAGTTCAGATATAGACTTTCTCATGAAACAAGCAGTGGCTACTGCAGATAACAGTTACAGATCTTTTTTTATCCCTAAAACTGATTGTTTCAATTACTTTCTATTGCTCCTTTACCACCTTTTAACCTAGTTAGAAATATCTTTGGCTTAGCTGGGGTCAACATTCACTGCATTCACAATCTACCTATATTCACTTCTGTTTGTTTTTTTTTTTTAATTAAGTGGCACTGGTCTTCCCTCAGTTTCATCTGGATTATATTTTTAAAAATGAATAGAAAAAAGTTCTAATTATATTTTGAAGTAAAAATTTTAAAATTGTCCATAATTTATATAAGTATAAAATGTTTTTGAAGCTTGAAAAAACAGATTTTCTGTTTCTTTTGGCTATAGATTACATTCAACTGAAGTGAAAAGATATTTTTCCTTTCCCTATACCCTTCTCTTATCACCGATACTTTCCTATGATCCGATTCCCTGAATTATTTGGTACTCACAAAGCCCAGTGTGTAACTACCTTTTTTCTCTAAAGAAAAGAGTACTTTTTTTTGGTAGCCAATTTCATATAGAAAGCTTAGATTATATTAGATAGTTTATTTTCATATTAAAAACTATTCTTAAATTAGTATTTGGATATTTTTTCTTTTTATCAGACCCCAGAGCTGACCTATGGACTGCTGATTCCTATCCCTGTCAGGTAGCCACCAAGTGCCACAGATTCTAGAAGGAACTGCCATTTCTGCTGCATGTTATTAATTTTCTTACTGGAAATGACAGCAATAGCTGACCTAGAGAAGTGGAGTGATTGTTAACAAAATGCTGATACCAGAGAACAGCATGACTGCCATAAAATGAACTGCTTTGTTAAGCTGTGTGGCACTTTTTGGAGGGGGGAGAATAAGAGCATTTTAGATTAGTGTGTGTTAGGCAATACAATTTGAGAGAGAAATGGCTGTTATTTGATAATATTATAATGTGTATGTTGGTATATTCTTAGATTCTTTGCTACAATTACATTTATTTCCTAAGTAAATGAGTTCTTTTCTCTAGGACTCTTTCTTACAGGTTTCTAAAAATACTTTATATTTGGACCGCAATTCAAACAGTTCTAAGACAGTTGTGGAAATGTGAATATTGCCTGGATGTTTGATGATATTGAAGAATTATTTTAGGTTTGATAATGGTATTTTTTTTTTTTAAGAAAAGAGTCTTTTTAAAGGGTTATTTATTTATTTATTTTGGCTGTGCTGGGTTTTCAATTTTTGCTGTATGTGGGCTTTCTCTAGTTGTGGTGAACGGGGCTTCTCTCTAGTTGCAGTGTGAGGGCTTCTCATTGTGGTGGCCTTTCTTGTTGTGAAGCACGAGCTCTAGGGACATAGGCTTCAGTAGTGCAGCTCACAGACTCAGTAGTTGTGGTACATGGGCTTAGTTGCCCTGTAGCATGTGGGATCCTCATGGATCAGGGACTGAACCCATGTCCTCTGCATTGGCAAGTGGATTCTTAACCACTGGACCACCAGGGAAGTCCAACAAAAAGAGTCTTATCTTTTAGAGATACATATTTAAAATTTTACATGTTATATGATATTTGGGATTTGCTTCAGAATAATCAGGGTAGAGGGTAAGGATAAGTGGGTAGGAATATATATGAAACTTCAGCAGCCCAGTATTATTGATAGTTATTGAAGCTGAGAGATGGGTACATTGAGTTTATTATGTTGTTCTGTCTTGAGTGTGTGTGTGTGTGTATTTGAAATTTTCCATAATAAAAAGTTTTTAAAAATGAGGACAAGTTTTCAAAAATTTTATTTGGGTTCAAGATTGTATAAAAGTGAAGAAATAAAATTTTCCAGATTCACTTAACCCTTTCATAGTTAAATGAAAAGAAAACTACTAAAAATTATTCTTGGAAACTTCCCTGGTGGGCAGTGGCTAACACTCAATGCTGTAAATTCAGGTGACCTGGGTTCATTTCCCAGTGAGGGAATTAGATCCCACATGCTGCATTAAGACCTGGCACAGTCAAATAAATAAATATTTTTTTAAAAGATTACTCTTTTTATGAGAAATGTTATCTGACTTGTTTTTCTTATCAATATTCCTAGGAATATATTCTATACTTGTGGCTCTGATGGCTGGCAAGGCAGAAGTGAGGTATAACCCTGCTCTCATACAACCCCCAGTGATAGCCGAGTTAATCCGAGAGCTTGGATTTGGAGCTGTTGTGATAGAAAATGCTGATGAAGGAGATGGTGTTTTGGAACTTGTTGTAAGTAAGAAGATTTGTGTGGTTAATAGAATTTCCAGGAAAAACTTGGCAAGAAATCAGAAAAGAGATCCAAAAATAATTAAAATATTGGGAAAGTAAAACATAAAATGAAAATGAAGGAAACTGGAAAGATATTGACAATGCTGACCTTCAAGTGCAGAATGTAAAAGATAATCATCTTCTCTATTAAGAACCAATAAACAGGAATTGGGTTTGAATGAATAAATGAAAATTAACTTTAAAAATATAGTATGATTCCTACCTAGTATCATGTAAAAGAATAAATTTTATATGCATTAAAGACTTAAATTTTATAAATAAAGTCATAAAGCTAGGTATAAGTTATATTGGTTTAAAATGACACTTTTGCCAACCCAGAAAATATTTTATTTGTATAACTTAATTAAAACAAAAAAATTTAACCTTGTACCAAAGATCCAGCTCAGACAAAAATTTGAATGTAGGAGCCGGCCTCCAAGAGGAGGGGCCGGCCTCCTTTCACAGGGCCTGCAGGGCCGCTCCAGCTGCCTGGGCTCTGTCTGGGAAACTCTGGGAGCTGCGCTGGGCTCCCTGGGAAGGAGGTGGTACCGCAGGATGGCTGGGAGCACATGTCTACAATCCTGCGGTCCACGTCCGGTTTAGAACTGGCCTGTTGTCATTAGACAACTCCAGTTTCAACTTTAAAATCATTGGTCAATTAGGATTGCTCCACCTTCTCACGGGGTTGTAAAGACTAAGCAAGATCATACAGCAGAAAACGTTGAGTACTGAGCCTGCCACCCTCAGTATAGGACACATCACACCGCTTCCAGAAGCCCTGGGGCTCCGACTGATGTGTCTTGCATCACCCACTCCCTCCCCTCCCTCGCGATGGGAGCGATGAGCATCCCAGCACAGAGGCTGTAGCAGCATCAGTTGAGACCGGCCTGATGTGTGAAGCTGCAGGAACAGGAAGCCTGGGTACCAGTTTCAGAGTGCTCATGAGCATCCCTGTGTGAGCTGGGTGCCCGTGCTCCCTTCCAACCCTTGGGACCTCGGTTTACACAACAGCGTAAAGTCAGATTAGAGCAACACGTTTCAAACTATGGATCAGCTTGATTTAGTGAATTATAAGCAGCATTAAAAAAAAAAAAAAGAAGAAGAAGATATCCAGAATTCTCAGGATGAGTATTCATTTATGGAACTTTGGCTTGAGATGCAGATTCATACATGAGTGCAAGCGCTGACTCATGATGTAAAGTGTGTTTCTTGCTGTGGATCATGACCCAGAAAGTCTGAAAACCACCAGTACAGGATAGGAGAGAGAAAAGGGGAAGGGGAGTGGGAGGAAGTGGGACTATGACAAGGGCTCCCAGTGGACGACGCTGGTGTGACTTTAAGACAGTGCTTTCTAGATGGGTGGGATTGGGGGTGGGGAGGGAGCTTTGAGGGAGGTTCAAGAGGGAGGTGCATGTGTGCGTGCTCTCTGCAACCCCATGGACCGTAGCCTGCCAGGCTCCCTGTCCATGGAATTCTCCAGGCAAGAATACTGGAGTGGGTTGCCATTTCCTTCTCCAGAAGATCTTCCTGACCCAGGGATCGAACCCACATCTCCCGTATTTGGCAGGTGGATTCTTCACCACCGAGCCACCAGGGAAGCAGCACAAGAGGGCGGGGATATGTGTCTACAAAGAGCTGATTCATTTTGTTGTACGGTAGAAACTAACATTATAAAGCAACTGTACCCCAATTAAACAACAACAACAACAACAACAACAAATTTGAATGTAAAAAATGGAACCATGAAATTACTAGAAGACATATTTAGAGTTTTTTTCAATATTTTATTATAAAAATTTCAGACATTGGAAAAGTCAAAAGAATTGTGCAGTTGAACACTCTCAAACACACTGCATGTATTCTACAATTAATGTTTTGCTCTATTTGTTTTATCATACATTAGTCCATCAGCCCATTGTGGAAATAATTTTAAAATCACAAAGAAGTTGCAAAGTCAGAGGATTTCCTTGTAGCCACTACCTAGCTTTTCCCAATGATAACACCTAATTTAACATTTAAAAAGTAATATTAGAGTAGGAAGAGTCTTTTTAAGTGTCATACAAAATGCATAAAAGATAAGATTGATAAATTCGGGTACATAAAAATTTCATGTTTGGAGAAAAAGCCATAAACAAAGTCAAAAGGCAAGTAATGTTAAGAGTAGGCACCCTTGTCTTGTTCCTGATTTTAGAGGAAATGCTTTCAGTTTTTCACCACTGAGGATAATGTTTGCTATGAGTTTGTTGTATATGGCTTTTATTATGTTGAGGTATATTCCTTCTGTGCCTACTTTCTGGAGAGTTTCTATCATAAATGGCTGTTAAATTTTGTCAAAGACTTTCTCTGCATCTATTGAAACAATATATGGTTTTTATCTTTTAATTTGTTTATATGGTATATCACATTGATTGATTTTCATATATTGAATAATCCTTGCATTCCTGGAATAAAGCCCACCTGATTATGATGTATGGTCTTTTTAATGTTATTGGATTCTGTTTGCTAGAATTTTGTTGAGGATTTTTACATCTATGTTCATCAGTGATATTGGCCTGTAGTTCTCTTTGTTTGTGGCATCTTTGTCTTGTTTTGGTATTAAGGTGATGATGGCCTCATAGAATGAGTTTGGGAGTTTGCCTTCCTCTGCAGTTTCCTGGAAGAGTTTGAGGAGGATAGGTATTAGCTCTTCTGTAAACTTTTGGTAGAATTCACCTGTGAAGCCATCTGGTCCTAGGCTTTTGTTTATTGGAAGATTTTTCATTATAGTTTCAATTTCTGTGCTTGTGATTGGTCTGTTCAAATTTTCTATTTCTTCCTGGTTCAGTTTTGGAAGGTTGTACTTTTCTAAGAATTTGTCCATTTCTTTGAAGTTGTCCATTTTATTGGCATATAGTTGCTCATAGTAGTCTCTCATGATCTTTTGTATTTCTGTGTTGTCTGTTGTAACATCTCCTTTTTCATTTCTAATTTTACTGATTTGAGTCTTCTCCCTTTTTTTCTTGATGAATCTTGCTAATGGTTTATCTATTTTGTTTTTCTTCTCGAAGAACCAGCTTTTAGTTTTATTGATCTTTGCTATAGTCTTCTTCATTTCTTTTTCATTTATTTCTGCTCTGATCTTTATGATTTCTTTCCTTCTTCTAACTTTGGCGGGTTTTTTTCATCTTTTTCTAGTTGCTTTGGATGTTAGGTTAGGTTGTGTATTTGATGTCTCTCTTGTTTCTTGAGATAGGTTTGTACTGCTATGAACTTCCCTCTTAGCACCACTTGTACTGAATCCCATAGGTTTGGGGTTGTCATGTTTTCATTGTCATTTGTTTTTAGGCATATTTTAATTTCCTTTTTGATTTCTTCAGTGATCTGTTGGTTGTTCAGAAGTGTGTTGTTTAGCCTCCATATGTTTGTGTTTTTTATAGATTTTCTCTGTAGTTGGTTTTTAATCTTACAACATTGTGATCAGAAAAGATACTTGAAATGACTTCAGTTTTTTAAAAATTTACCAAGGCTTGATTTGTGGCCCAGGATGTGATCTATCCTGGAGGGTGTTTCATGTGCACCTGAGAAAAGGTGAAATCCATTGTTTGGGGGTGAAATGCCCCGTCGATATCAGTTAGGTCCAACTGGTCCAAGGTATCATTTAAAACTTGTGTTTCCTTATTAATTTTTGGTCTGGATGACCTGTCCATTGGTGTGAGTGGGGTGTTAAAGTCCCCCATGATTACTGTGTTACTGTCAGTTTCCCCTTTAACAGTAGTTAGGATTTGCCTTGTGTGTTGAGGTACTCCTATTTTGGGTGCATATATATTAATAATTGTTATATCCTCTTGGACTGATCCCTTGATCATTATGTAGTGTCCTTAGGGCTTCCCTGATAGCTAAGTTGGTAAAGAATCCGCCTGCAATGCAGGAGACCCTGGGTTGATTCTTGGGTCAGGAAGATCCAGTGGAGAAGGGATTGGCTACCCACTCCAGTATTCTTGGGCTTCCCTTGTGGCTCAACTGGTAAAGAATCTACCTGCAATGCAAGAGACCTGGGTTCGATCCTCGGTTGGGAAGATCCCCTGGAGAAGGGAAAGGCTACCCACTCCAGTATTCTGGCCTAGAGAATTCCATGAACTATATGGTCCATGGAGTTGCAAAGAGTCAGACACGACTGAATGACTTTGTCTTGTTCACTTAACTTCTTTGTCTCTTATGATGGTCTTTATTTTAAAGCCTATTTTATCTGATATAACTATTGCTCCTCCCACTTTTTGATCTCTGCATGAAATAGCTTTTTCAACCCCTCATTTTCAGTCTGTATGTGTCCCTAGGTTTGAGGTGAGTCTCTGGTAGACAGTATATATAGGGATCTTATTTTTGTATACATTCAGCCAGTCTTTGTCTTTTGGTTGGAGCATTTAATCCATTTATGTCAAGGTGATTATTGATAAATATGATCCTGTTAATATTTATGTTATTGTTTTGGATTTGATTTTATAGGTCTTTTCAGTGTTTCCTGTCTAGAGAAGGGCCTTGATCATTTGTTGAAGAGCTGGATTGGTGCTGCTGAATTCTCTTAGCTTTTGCTTGTCTATAGAGCTTTTGAGTTCTCCTTCAAATCTGAATGAGATTCTTGCTGGGTAGAGTAATCTTGATTGTAGGTTTTTTTCCTTTCATCACTTTAAGTATATCCTGCCACTCCTTTCTGGCCTGCAGAGTTTCTGTTGAAAGATTGCCTGTTAGCCTTATGGCTTGTTGTTATTTGTCATTGTTATTGTTTGTTTGTTTGTTTTAGTGATTTCTGAGCTAATTATATAAAGTCAATGTTCTTTGTTCTGTGTGTCCAATGAAGTCTCTGTTTGGTTAGCTCAGTAGTCAGCTAACAATTCCACAGTGATTTCCTTAAATATCTGGAACCAATAAGTATCCCAGCCCTTAGGAATAAAAACCACCATATGATGCAGCAGTCCCACTCCTAGGCATATACCCTGAGGAAACCAAAGTTGAAAAACCACTTGTACCCCAGTGTTCGTTGCAGCACTGTTTACAATAACTAGAACATGGAAGCAACCTAGATGTCCATTGACAGATAAATGGATAAAGAAGTTATGGCACATATACACAATGGAATATTATTCAGCCATAAAAAGTAATTATTTGCGTCAGTTCTAATGAGGTGGATGAACCTAGAGCCTATTATACAGAGTGAAATGAGTCAGAAGGATAAATAACATATACTTACTCATACATATGGAATCTAGAAAGATGGTACCGAAGAATTTATTTGCAGGGCAGCAATGGAGAAACAGACATACAGAACAGACTTATGGACATGGGGAGAGGGGAGGAGAAAGGGTGAGATGTATGGAGAGAGTAACATGGAAACTTACATTACTGTATGTAAAATAGATAGGCAATGGGAATTTGCTGTATGTCTCAGGGGACTCAAACAGGGGCTCTGTATCAACCTAGAGGGGTGGGATGGGGAGGGAGATGGGATGGAGGTTCAAGAGGGAGCAGACATATAGGTATATATGTATACCTATGGCTGATTCATGTTGAGATTTGACAGAAATCAACAAAATTCTGTAAAGCAATTACCTTCAATTAAAAAATAAATACTTTTTTTAAAAAAAAAAAAAAAAGGATCCAAGTCTTTGCTAAAGAGCTCTTTGTAAATGTTGAGGCATGCCTTGAACACTCAGCCAAGCAGTTGTCAGTTTTGCCTTAAACTTCATTTCCTGCTTCTACAGAGCCTAAAGGTCGGCCTGAGGTGAGAACTTAGGGCTCTTTCAGTTCTTTTCTGAAGATACACACAGTCCTGAACATGTGCATAGCCCTATGCATGTGCATGGTCTTCTAGATTCCTAGGAATGTGCTGGAACTCTTATGGACATCATCCTTCCCAGCTTTTTCCCTTTTAGGGTCTTTTGTTAGTTTGTTGTTTTTCCCCAACTGTTATCCCTTGGCTCAGGCAGCCATAAGGTTAATTTCCCCTAATTGTTTTGACAAATTCTCCTGGGGAAAAGGCTTTTTGTATGCACTGAGATTGTCGGGACAGACAGACAGCTTTGCAAGTGGGATATTTCAGAGAACCATCAGACAGGTCAAATAATGGCAGTTCTATGGGAATGAGACTTTGAAGACATGCCAATCCTTTTTTTTTCTCTCTGGTGGCTCCGCTGATGCTGTTTTTCACCATGATTGTGGCCTGTTGGTCTTCATAGCTATCACCGAGCTGGAGAGAGGGGATGGGAATACAGCAAATTGTAATGCCACATAGCTTACTATTTTACTGGAATTTATCTGATTGTCTTGAATAAATGCTTCCTGCATTGCTGTAAGCTTTTAATTTCTACTTCTTTTTTAATCAGTTTTTTTAAAATTGAGGTGTAGTTGAGTTAAAATATTATATTAGTTTCAGGTATACAGAATAGTGATTCTGAATTCTTACAGATTATATTCTGTTTAAAGTTATTGTAAAATATTGACTCTATATCCTGTGCTGTACAATATATCTTATAGCTTATTTTGTACATAGCAGTTTGTTCCTTTTAATCCCTACCCCTATATTGTCCCTCTTCCCTACTTTCTCCCCATTGATAACCACTAGTTTGTTCTCTATGATTCTGTTCCTGTTCATTATATTCATTTGTTTTATTTTTTAGATTCCACATATACATGATAAGATATTCATCATTCTCTGTATGACTTATTTTGCTAAGCATGATATCCTCCAACTCCATTCATGCTGTGCTGTTGCAAATGGCAAATTTTCATTCTTTTTGTGGTTGAGTAGTGATCCCCTGTGTGTATATATATCTATACACATATACATACATACAAAATCTTCTTCATCCATTCGTCTATTGATGGAACTTAGATTGCTTTGATATTTTGGCTATTGTAAATAATGCTGCTATGAACATTGAGATACTTGTATCTTTCTGAACTAGTGTTTTTGCTTTCTTTGGATTTGTACCCAAAAGTGGAATTGCTGGATCATATGGTAGTTGTATTTTTAATTTTTGAGGAAGATCCATCCTGTTTTCCATAGTGGCTGCAGCAATTTTCATTCCCACCAACT